>CM048746.1:466335371-467830371 GCA_026315105.1 Locusta migratoria | reverse complement strand
GTTCAAAGCCCCGGCCTGCCTCTAACTGTACCAGCCTGCCTACTCAACCGTGCCGTCGTTATGCCCTCTGTCGTCGCATGCCGTACCTACGAGCTCTCTCTTCACTCATTAATTGTAATGGAACTGTAATTAGTTTCCAAATAGTTCACGAAAGGTTACCTGACCCATTGGAAACAACTGAAGTGGTCGTAGGTATACACTCATAAGCCACAATTTTCTTCTAATGAGTTTTTCCATTTTATGGCATTCTTAAAGATGACTTATTCTGTCCACTGAAAAAGATACCAGGATATGGGTATGTGGGTATATTCTTCTGAGTATTATGAATATCGGCTGTGAAAGTGAAAACGAAACTTCTGATCCATTTGATATTGAAAATGATGACTCAAGGCATTGATCGAGCTACAGTTCCGTCTCAAGCCATCTTTCGGTCACTATATACAGTGTGTTTCCGTTTACTGTTGTTAAGTTGGAATGTTCCACTCAATCTATCTCACAATTTGATCGTTGTATTTTATGGCAATCAGCAAACGTTATGGGATTATTTTGGGGACCGCATAATGCTGTAATAATGTAGAATTTTAAGAGAAATTTCTTTTCTTGAATACCCCCATAGCAATGTGTAATTATTTATGTGGCTTATGACTGAATAGCTCACGCAATTTCTGAGATTATTTTCCTCTTTATGTTAGAGAAAAGAAAGATTTAGCAGTGGAGAAACATGACGACCAAACGTCGTGATAATGCTGTTCAACGGTGTTTTCCAAACCCCCACAAGACTGTACCAAGTCTTTGCACTTCCACAAACTTATGTTGTAAAAAATTGGAAACTGTGTCAAAAATACTTAGCGGGAACAAACCACCGAACACTACACCTCCATACAATAACAGGCAACTACAGGAAACAAGAAAATAGCTTGATCAGATTGCCTTCTATAAAGGAGTTTTTTTGCGCCCAAGACTGTATTTATGATACCCAAATGGGTGTTTTGCAGCAATCTGTCGTTATTTTTGTAAGAAACTGCTTTATTGTGCAGGTCCAGATTTCGACAAGTGGCCTGCCACTATCAAAGCAGGAGAAACTTCGATGCAGAGCCGTATAGGTAACTAACGGCATCGAAGTTTCTCCTGCATTGATAATGGCAGGTCACTTGTCGAAATCTGGACCT
This sequence comes from Locusta migratoria, assembly GCA_026315105.1. Lineage (NCBI taxonomy): Eukaryota > Metazoa > Arthropoda > Insecta > Orthoptera > Acrididae > Locusta > Locusta migratoria. The sequence continues at coordinate 467,829,202 of CM048746.1, read as the reverse complement.
GCACAATAAAGCAGTTTCTTACAATAATAACGACTGATTGGTGCAAAACATCCATTTGGATAGGATAAAAATCTTTATTTTTACTGCTGCGGAAAGATCTTTTGGTGTTACCAGAAGATTTGAATCTATCCAGAATAACTTCCTTGCACGTCATGAAAGACTCCCTTGTTATGCTGATTATGGTCTTGAAAGTAGACATTTGACAGTACACAAATGAGGTGACTGGACAGTGGTGGTAACATCTTCAAGTCCAAAAACTTCATTGTAACCAAAAAGGAAAAGAAGGCTTCACAAATGTGGATATCCTTCCGACAGTCACCTCAAACGTACCAAATTCATGTCTCTAGAAATGCTGCTTAGGAATACCAGCCCCAGCGTAAATGCATTCTCATATTAAGGTAAAAAGAAAGACCCGTTGAATCAGATCTATTTCAAAATTTCAGCTTGGTGATGTAATATAAAATATTTTAAAATAAATATCGCATATCGATTTCGCTCAATTATTGATCATCATTAGCGCAGTTTCGAGGTCTGAGAACTGATGTACACACGGCATAAAAAACATTACTACAGTCAAAATCGATAAAAAATATAAATTAAAAAGTCCTGTCAAGGACGTGTCATAAGTTTCAACTAAAAGAGGCTTTTTTTATGGATTTTGATTGTAGAAGTGATATATGTGGTGTACTTATGTCCTCAGGACTCGAAATTTCACTGATGTTCAATAACTGAACGAAATTGATATGAGATATTTTTAAATAAATATTTTATATCACACCACCAAACAGAAAATTAATTAAAAAATGCTCAGTCTCTGTTGCAGTATTTTATTTTCCAATAACGCGTTTCGCGCTGTTAGCGCATCATAAGACTGGAAAAAGACAAATGTTTTGTTACCGTCCGTGTACCTGGCGGGCAGCGAATCTAATGTGGCTAAGGTGAGTAAATTTGAAAATTCAGACTTACTTGGGCGGAGATGGAGCCACAGAACTATCTATTGCTACACGGACGGTAACAAAACATTTGTCTTTTTCCAGTCTGATGATGCGCTAACAGCGCGAAACGCGTTATGGGAAAATAAAATACTGCAACAGAGACTGAGCATTTTTTAATATTCAACCCTGTTGCTGCACCAGCCGCCACCACCACCATCATGTAATGGAATGAAATGTATGAAAATTTATTATTATTATATTGTGATGATTGACACACAACACATTATGGAGTCGTCAGACAAGATCCTTTCTAGCTGTGAATGAAATATAGAAATTCACTTTGGATCACCCAGCGAAATACTATGATGTACACTAATTTACAAAATGTCATGGCACAGTGTGGCGCGCGCGCGCGGAGTTGTACAGGAGTTGTACAGGAGCCTTCGAGACTTGACTGTGCAGCTGATCTGCGTACCATGACGTTCCACCTGAGGTGACGCCGTTCGAACGGGTGTGGAGGTCGGTGTCCGACGGATGGGAATTTCGATTCGGTAGTGGCGGTTTCATATGTTCAGGGTGTACCGTGTCCAGGGTGTACGGGGTGTACTGTGTCCAGTTTGTACTGTGAATGGCGAGTGTCATAGTCCAAAACACATGAGCTACTTCCAACCTCGATGACCGTGGTCGGCGACATCTTAGAAGTGAATAGACGTGTTAGACATCTTTCAGTGGACAATCCGCACGGACATGGGTACATGGGGGTACGGGAGCGGGAGTTGCACAATTGTGTCACTGTTAACATCAGGAACAACAGTTTCGATTGGTCGCCAGTCACCGGAGACTGTAACAATGGCGAATCGTGATATTCTCGGACGAATTACTATTTCAAACTGCACCGTGCCATGGGAGACACCGAGTGTGGTTGGACACCACGTGAGTGGATGGGACCTGACTGCCAAGGCGGTGGTGTAGGCCTACCTGTTATCACCTGGGCTGCTATTTCCTGGTATGGAAGGGGCGCCCTGGTTGTTCTGGATGGGACTCGTGGCATGTTGAGCTGCTCGGGGGCCATCTCCATAGTAGATAACATCTCAAGATCGTTCAGGCTTTTCCTGGGCGATAAGAAATCGAGAAGTCGAAACGCTGGAAAATTGTAGCGAAATGCAAGAGGACCTGCCGCGTATCTGCGATTTGTACAGGGAGTCCTGGCTGACTGTCAGTATTAACAAATGCAACGTACTGCATATACTGAAAAAGAAATGCGATTCGGCCATTTCTGAACAGTTAACTGGAAGCAGTTACTTCTATTAACTATCTAGGAGTAGACATAAGGAGCTGCTCATGTATCTTCTGATAGCGATACAGCAGTCAGTCCCGAAAAAGTGTTCATTACAAATCGATCCCGGTTAGATTCGTAGCCATCAATGCAATATCGTATGTCAGCAAGGTGCCGTCAGAAATGAAGTCAAGTTGTAACCACAGTTTGTGTAACACACCTGCCATGACATAAGTCAGTGTACACTCTGCAAGCCACAGCGCAGTGTGTAGCGAAGGGTACTATGTCCATTTAATTTGATGAAATTCAACAAGTTGCTTCTGGTACTCATGCGGATCACCTTACGTCATCTACATCCACATATTTACTCTGTAAATCACCGTTCGATTCTCTAATAGCGTGCGGGAAAATTGAACACCTAAATCTTTCCGTTTCATGTCTCATTCATATTGTTTCATTGTGATGGTCATGTCTACGTACTGTAGGTGAGTGGTTACAAAATATGTTCGCATTCGGAAGAGAAAGTTGTTGACAGAACTATCTCAAATACATCTCGCCGCAACGAATAACGCCCCTGTAATTGGTTTCCACCCAAAATCATGCATCATTTTTATGACTGTCATATCGCGATAATACAAAATCAGCTGTCTTCTCTGAACTTTCTCTTCATCATCCGTCAGTCCCACTTGGTGGGGATCCGAAAACGGGTAGCAATATCCCAAAATAGAACGGCAAGTTTAGTGTAGGCAGTTTCTTTAGTACAATTGTTGCATCTTCTAAGTGTTCTGCCAATGAAACGTACTTTTTGGATCGTCGTCCCTGCGATATCTTCTATTGGGTTCTCCCCAAGTAAAGTTGTTCGTAATTGTAATTCGTAGGTTGTTGTTGTGGTCTTCAGTCCGCAAACTGGTTTGATGCAGTTATCCACGATATTTTGTCCTGTGCAAGCTTCATCATCTGAGAATAAGGACGGCTACCTACATCCATTTGAGTCTGCTTACTGTATTCGTCCCTCGGTCTTCTAATACTAAGTTGAGATTCCTTGATGTCTCAGAATGTTTCCCACCAACCTATCCCTTATCTTAGTCAGGATATGCCAGAAACACATTTTCTCCCCAATTCTGTTGAGCACCTCCGCATTAGTTACGTGATCTACCCATCTAATCATCATTCGTCTATAGCGCCATATTTCAAAAGCTTCTATTATTTTTTTTGAACTCATTGTCCACGTTTCACTCCCATATAATGCTACACCCCAAACAAACGACTTCCTAACATTTGAACTCATATTGGATGTCAACAAATTTCGCTTCTTCAGAAACGCAGTTCTTCCCACGGTCATTCTGCATTTTACATCATCTTTACTTCGGCCATCAGAAGTAATCTTGTTACCTAAATAACAAAATTCATCTACTACTTTTATTGTGTTTCTATTTAATCTAATTCCTTCAGCATCGCCTGATTTTCAGACACTACATTCAATTATCCTCCTTTTACTGTTGTTGATGTTCATCTCCTATCTTTCTTTCAAGACCCTGTTCATTCCGTTTAATTGCTCTTCCAGGTCTTTTTCTCTCTCTGAAAGTATTACTTTCATGACCTTCAACTCTAGTAATTGATTTACAGTTTTTGTTCAAGTTGAATATAACTCTTCGAGCCCTATATTTTACCCCTGCTAACTTCAGAATTTGAAAGTGTCTTTCACTTAACATTGTCAAAGCTTTCTCCAGATCCACAAATGGTAAAAACTCTTTACTTAATATATATTGTAAGTCGTAATGTGAGTACTGCCTCGCGTGTTTCTAGGTATTTAGTTGAATTTCACTGATCTATCGTGTAAATGAAGTTTAACGGATTTCTTTTGTTCTCATACGGATGAGTTGATACTTGGATCATTATTTACGGGGAATTAATTATGCACCATACAGATATGTTAGTCAATTTAGCGGACCGATCCGCTTAGGTTTTCGGTGCTTAGACTTACGAACTACTTTTACCAATGCTAAGAACGACACACGAAGGGAAGACTCGAACCTCCGACCGGAGGACGGCCTCTCAGTGTCACGGCGCCATAGACCGCGCCGCAATTCTCGCAGCACGGCTGACGTTACACTATTTACAGGCAATTCCCAGTTTTTGTAAGCAGCTATGGCTCCAGACAGTGTCACCTGCAAACATCGGCGCGCTTGCAGAGCTGGTGTGTGCGCTGTGTGGCAGTGGGCGCCGTGTGACGGGAAGCCGCGCGGAGCTCATAACCGCATTACGGCGGCCGCGGCGGCACACGGCCATGCGCGACGCTCGTGCTCGCCAAGGACGCCGGCTGCCAGCCGCCAAGCCGCGCCGCGCTCCCGCTAATATACACCGCTCTGCGAGTGGAAAGCAGGAGTCTCTGCAACACACTATACTCACCATCTATTTCTTTCCATATTAAACTTAGGTCATCCTGATATGTTACGTCTCGCAAACAAGTGAAGCAATGGCGGCGCGTCCAGTATGTTCACTGGTTCAGAAAACCCTCAGGGGAAAAAATACCGATCCTGCATAAAAGTATTGTATATTTTACTATCATACTTTGTTTTATGATTCTACCAGACTACTTTATCTACAGTATCAAAGAATACTTAAGAGCCAAAAGAAAGTGGTATACCTGCCTAATATCGTGTAGATCCACCACGATCACGCAGAAGTGCTGCAACACGACCAGGCGTGGACTCGACTAATATCTGAAGTAGCGCAGCAGGGCTGTCCGTAAAAGTGCGACACGTTACAAGCAGTCCCCAGATATGCTCAATAACGGTCGTGTCTGAAGAGTTTGATGGCCGTCGGCGGCCATCAGGACAGTCTTCCCGGAGCCACTCTTCAGCAATTCTTGACGCGTGGGAGTCGCATTGTCCTGCTGAAATTGCGCCAGTCCGTCGGAATCCCCTTGGATATGCATGGACACTTGTGATCAGCCTGGATGAGTAAGCACGTGTCACGTGTCACAGTAGTATCTAGATTTATCAGGGGCCCCACATCACTCCAACTGCACTCGCCAACACACCATTACAGAGCCTACACAGCTTGAACAGTCCCTGCTGACATGCAGGTTCCGTGGATTCATGAGGTAGTCTCCATACCCATACATATCCATCCGCTAGATACAATTAGAAACGAGACGCGTCAGACCAGTCAATAACAGTCTAATGTTGTTAGCGGGCTCAGGAGAGGCGAAAAGCAATCAAGGGTACATAAATGGTCCTTGCAGTCGGAAAGCCCCTATCGATGATGTTGCGTTCAATGGTTCGCATGTTGACACTTAATGGCCGAGCACAAAGGATTACACTTCTCACTTCCAAAGACTATTCACTCGTCATCGGTCTCATTCATGCAGGATATTTTTTCGGGCCGAAGCGATGTCGAAGATTTTACGTTTTTGCCGGATTTCCGATATATGCCGTGCACTCGTGAAATGGTCGTACGCGAAAATCCCCTCCTCATCACTACCTCTGAGGTGCTGTGTCCCATGTCTCGTGCGCCGGCTAACACCGCGTTCAAACCCACAAATCATGATAGCCCGCCACTGTAGCAGCAGTAGCCGAGCTGACGCCTGCGCCAGACGCCTGTTGTCTTCGTTGCCGACCGCAGCGCCCTTCTCTGTATGTTTACATATATGTGTCTGCATACTCCTGCCTACACCAGTTTCTTTGCCTCTTCCGTGTAATTTATTTGTATCTCATGAGAAATTTTTAAGTCGTGTCCGTAGCACGCATAAGTGCACTGCGAAGATTAAGATTCTCTTCTGAAACTCCCGAGTCATTCCTCGGCCACTCCTTCGGCAAGGAGAGGCAAGGACAGGCAAGTGGAAACGTAGTTGGTAAGATGCAAGTTTGCGCTGCTATACTACTCTGACCAGAGCGCACGAATTGCCCGAACGCAAGACAATGTAGGTACTCCTGGCACCACAGCTTGCGCAAGCGCGGAGACTCCCTAAATGCAACGTCACCGCCTCAGAGTTTTTGCGCATTGCAGATTTATCAATCGTAAAATTTATTGTAACTATATGTCAACTAATAACGCACCATCTGCAAAGCCTTCAAATGTTCAAAAGTTTGTAAATCTACGGGAATTAACTACTGCGGTTGTCGGTCCCTAAGCTTACAAACTACTTAAATTAACCTAACCTGACCTAAGGACCGACCCCCCCCTCCCCACAGACAGACAGACAGACACACACACACACACACACACACACACGTTCCCGATAAGAGAGCACGGCCATTCCAACCCATTCTCAGAAGATACTAACACAAATCTGTGCGAACGGCTGTGTGGTTACAGACGACACATTTGGCAGTACGAGGAAAAAAGTTCGCGCCCATCTACAAGTCACATTTGTTTCCCAAACTCCGTGATTATGGGACCCGCAGTGACTGTTGTACTGTTATTTGCCATAAATCTTTGGTGTTTTCCCGGATACGTCGCAATTACGAGGTTAAGTGATGTTTATAATATTTGTTGTAACGAACATTGAACTGTTTGCGAAGAGATCGGGGAGCAGCCATAGCGGATGCATAAAATAAAGTTACAGCGATGGTTACAGGGTCTCGTGACCAGAAATAAGCTTGTCTCTTCATTGTAACAGTGTATACACTTATTTGTTTCAGTGATCATGTGTAAATCCAACTAAACTTTGAGTTTATTTTCAAATGAGAATTAAGAATGTATCTTTTAGAAACAAAATTTTCAGCTTTTAACTCGGTAGAGAGGTGAATTCGCAGTCATTTCAGACGCATGGCGACACTGATGTGAAGTTATCATTGGAAGCCATCACAACATTTACAGATAAAATGACAAGCTCAAACATAACGATGTGACTGAGGTATCCCTAATTTGAATTGCTTTACCTGAGGCCTATCTCCTTCCAGATTCATACTTCACAAAGCAGCACCACCGTTTCTGCTCTGGTTTCACCGCGTGCCACACCATCCCATGCAAAAATCTGCACGGGATGAGCGATTGTTGGAAACGTCATGGACACATACTGACACACCTCTAGATACTGTGCTGTTGCCACTGTGAAGTCATTATTCGCGGACGATTCTCCCCGTTTATTTACGCGCACTAATGAATGTTTTTGTTGAAAGAGTTATCTGAAAAATCTTTCAACAAGTATCCATCTTCTACCGAGCTTCCTGAAATTTGATGAAATTTTATGGTGTTGTGACTTCCCTACATCCAACATTTTCTAGAAACAATCTCATGGATTCCACTACGTTATCGTGAAGATCGCGTTTTAAGAGGACCGAAGTACTGTATTCAATTTTTTAGATTGACATAATTATTTACATATTTTATAGAAATATCACTGTAGCGAATACTTTAAAAATGCTCTTTATGCCACAATGTACAATATCGGTCTCCCACATGCTCTAGGTCCTGGTGGTTTAGGGTAAAATGCTTGTCTGGAAACAGGAAAGTTGATGGATCGAATCCCGGTGGGATAATGGATTTTTTCCCATTTACCCTCAATGCCACAGAACGTCGCCACAAACTACACCTGGTTTGAATTCAACATTAAACAGTAGTTTCACTTCACCCAGTTACGTAACAGGCATGGTTCAGAGATGGCGTTCAATTAGAAGAACTGGACAGGGCCATTTACTACTACTACTACTACTACTACTACTACAACAACAACAACATTGCCCCACGATCCAAGACAGGACCACACACACAATTTCCAGTCTGTTTACATTGGCGATGTAACACTACCAATGGGAACTTCAAATCAAATGTTTGTTAAGCTTATGGGACTTAACGACAGGGTCATCAGTCCCTAAACTTACAAACTACTTATGAACTACTTACTAACTAGGACGGCACAAATGGGAACTTCCCAGGTGCTTTCCTGACGACTCTTTTACTAAATGCCTTGATGTATGCCGCAGTCACAATCCGAAGGTACGTTTACTCAATGTTTTCGTACACAACAAGAGCAATGCAGACGGAGCTACGATCTGTTACTGCAAAACGATACAGCTTCATAGCAGATACAAACAAGACAAATACTTACAAATAAATTCTCGGAGCAATTCAATACAATGACTGAAGAGTGGGAGACATTGAATTAGAAAGCAAGTTAAATTCTTCAAAAATCTTGCCCTTACGTAAGCTCTGTCAGCTGATAAAGGTTGTCCTCTTATCTCTAAGATGGCTCCGAATAAGACAACGATAAAAGGAACGTTCCACAGAAAAGTGCTACCACTTTCGATTGTCACAAGGCAGAAAAATTACAAAAAAGAAAAGTGTTCAAATGTTTGTTAAGCTTATGGGACTTAACAGCGAGGTCATCAGTCGCTAAACTTACAAACTAACTTATACTAAAGACAACACAAACGTCCATGCCCGATGAAGGATTCGAACCTCCTACGAGGGATACTCCCGCAAGGCCAGAAAAATTGCAAGCAGACCTGAACAGACAAGTGAAAGGTAAATGGTAACTTCGAAAGTACTTCTATCGTCATTCCATCGGATTGGGTTCCTGCTATGTCCACAGAAGCATCTCTCTTCCATTGGCTTGCGAGATCTGCTACAAGTTACTGACCTCTGACTGTTGCTGGAGTTCTCAAGTTCCGGAATGTCTCCTAGTCGCGGCAGAATAGCCGTGCGCACTAAGGCTCCTTGCTGAGATGCGCGCGGTCGTTCCTCGTCAGAAGCAGGAGTGCGCCCTCTATCTCACGCGCGCGAAGTTCAGGGATCGTTTAATACTGCAGTTAGGTCCCATAACTTTACAAACATTTGATCATTTTAATGTCTTCTGTACTTATTTACCACAAAGGAAGAAACTGAAGACGTAGTTACGAGAGATTTCAATAAGCACAAGACTGTAATGGTTATTTCCTAGCAAACATAAACCAATGTATCGTTTTTAATAGGAAGAGTGGTAGGACTGGTCTTGCGTACGATGTATGCATAACTGACCTAACAGATAACATTGGCTGTAGGTGGCCTCCGACGACAAAGTTGTACCATCGAAGGTCGTGTCCAGGCGACACTGTTACGAAATGCAAGCGCTCATCAAGGAAGTTTGGCTACTTCACAGAGGGTAGTTAATCGTAAGTACAAATAAACGTTCTTTTACAGCATTTGCGCCAAATACGACACTGTCATTGGTTGGTTTAATTTTGAAAGCGACTAAAATAATAATCTTTGTGTAGCTGACCAATTTCGGCTTCCAAAAATTTTCAATGACCAAACCGTGAAATTAAAATCAATAATGAACATTCATCTTAAAGATGGCGCAGGATCAGCAACTGGTGATATTTTGACGTGTACGATAGTACACGTGGGATGCCTGTGGATGCATCATCTGTTTTAATCGATATTAAAATTTTAATGTATCAGTGACATGTATTAACAGTGGGTAATGTACAAGATTTTATCAGTCATTTGCATCATGCATTGTATTATTACGGTTGGAATAAGACCAACGGTTTGAAAATGGACGATTAAGTGCGCAACTAGTCACTAACTCCAAAATACTGCAACTGTGACGGAAAAATAAATTGTTTTCAAAATCAGTATATGGAGAAAATGTAGTCAGTTAAAAAATACATTACGATTTTGCCAGGACACACAAAGAAATAAATGGAATGTAATTTAGAATACTAGCAAAAAGGTTTGACATAGCTTGACTACACAAGCTATGATTTAATCATTGCTTTCGGTCACAAATATACCTTTCAAAGGGTTAGCACAACATAAGTGGTCTCTTACAAAACCAGCATTCGGTCAGTTATTCTTCTTCTTTGGTTTAGACCCATGCCAGGTTCATTCGGAATCAGCCTGTATTTGTTAAATCAGTGGATGAATGCAGTAGATATGCTTGACAGAAGGAAGGAAGATTAGTTTTATCATTACAAACAGACCACAACTGTGATTGTTTTTATAAGGACGGAGATATGACACCGGTCGCGCCATTTCAAAGGACCCATCACGGTATCTGGCTGGGCGGAATTAGGGAAATCTTTGAAAACTTAAATATGGACGGCCGTAGAGGGGTTTGAATCGTGTACTCCCGAATGGGAGTCCAGTGTGCAACCATAGCACCAACTTGCTCGGTAAATCCTCGAGGTATACTAGTAGCAGCTGCTCCCTGAAGTGTCTAAGATCCGTGGTGTGAACAAGAATTGACAAACATTACATTCTTCAGCTAATACTTCGCGCAATAACAGAAGGACGAGCATATACGATTTTGGCGATTATCTTTCTTCATGTGTACTATCAGTTAATGGAAATATGAGAAACGATAAAAAATTAGAGGTGATGTGGGTATGATCCTGTCAGGCAAGTACGTCGTGGCTCAATTTTCAATGACACAGTTAACATAACCAAGGAATGTAGCATAATTTGATGATAAATATTCTACATCTGCGTGGGATACTCTGCAAATCACATTTAAGTGCCTGGCAGGGGATTCATCGAACCACCTTTATACTATTTATCTACAATTTCATTCTCGAAAAGCGCACAGGAAGAACACCTGCATCTCTCCTTTCGAGCTCTGATTTCTCGAATTTTATTCTGATGATCTTTCCTACCTATGTAACTGGCAGTCAACAATATACTTTCACATTCGGAGGAGAATGTTGGCGATTGGAGTTTCGTAAGTAGATCACACCGCAGCGATAAGCGCCGTTGTTGTAATGATTCCCATCCCAGATCCTGTATCATTTCCGTGACGCTGTCCTCCCTTTATCGTGACAATACAAAACGAGCTGCCCTTCTTTGGACTCTTTCGATGTCCTCCGTCGAACCCACCTGATATGGACCCCACACTGGGCAGCAATATTCCAAATGAGGACTGACAAGCATGGTGTATGAAGTCTCTTTAGTAGTTCTGTTGCATCTCTTAAGTGTTCTGCCAATAAAAGTGAATCTCTGGTTCGCCTCTCCTACGACATTATCTACGTGTTCTTTCCAGTTTATTGGGATGAAATGAACCCAGTCAGTCTACTTGTCTACGTTACAAATTTCGCATGTTAATCTTAGGCAAATCGTGTTATTGGACAGAATGAACAGGCAAATCGTGTTATTGGAGAGAATGAACACAGTACAATATTAAGTGATATTTGAATATTGACATAAAAAAGTGAATATTGAGAAAATTTTGTAAATTTAAATTGAAATATCCTTTTTACTACAATTACTTCAAAATGTTCAAATGTTTGTAAATCTATGGGACTTAACAGCTGGTTTATTAGTTCTTATCTTAAAAACTACGCCCCCTAAGTTGAACCTAAAGACAACACACACACACACACATCCATGCCCGAGGGAGGATTCGAACCTCCGAAACGGGAGCCTGCGCGATCCGTAAAGTCGCACTCCAGACCGCTCGGATTCTCCCGCGCGGCTATAATTACTATTCAGTACAACATAGTCCATGCTACACGAAGCGAGGAGACGTAATCACTTATAGACCGACGCACAACAGGGAACGGTATGTGACAGTCTTAACCATCGTCGTCATTCATATTTATGTATTTAACAGCGAACGGTTGCAGTATAGTTCTATTTCAATGAAGGTACTTACCACGAACAGAGAATATCCATTATCAAAAAGTGGAAATTGCCGAAAATGAACAAGAATCAGGTAGAGTATTCATTGTAACGAAGGACGAGGTAGAGATTCATGAAAAGTTGATGGAATACAGCTGCAAAAGGATGTGAAACAGACAATGCGAAGAACAGATTTGTAGCGATTAGAAGCCTTTGAACTGTTACGATTCAGGAGACAAGTTAAAATGACATGGATTTATCGGGTAAGGACTGAAATATCTTGCACTGATTTTAGTAATGAAGACAGAATGGTTGATCCACACACAATGAGGAGAGTCACTGCTTATAATAGTAGTTGACGAGATAGAAAGTGAAGAACTGCAAATGCAGGTCTAGAATGAGTTTGTATGGCTGATCATTGATAAGTGTTGTCTGCAACACTGTTAAAATGAAGAGTAATGAATGGCAATCAAAAGAGAAGTGAATTGCACCAAGCAAACTTAGAGCTGATTGAAAATATAATTATGTAAACTGAATTGTCATACTGTTATATAAAAACGACGGCAGCTTGTAGAAAAGTTATTATCAACGAGTAGAGAACACCGAAAGTAAGGAGTTTATATTGCTTTTAGGAACAGTAGAGCCGAAGTTCCTTTAGATAGCCTCTGAACGGCGTGACTCTTCTCGGTAAATGTTGAAGTTTTAATGTCTCTACGGAAAGAAGGAAATAAGGCAGTTCCACAGATATATAAAGAAAAATCAGTTGTGGATTCCGGACAATTGTAGTGGCCTTCCATGATGTTGTAAGTATTATTTTGTAGGAAAACTGAAGTGAGAGTCAATTATGACGTTAAAACACGTAATGTTTTTCAAGAGATGGAACGCTCTTGGCAACACGAGAAATGTGATCGTACAGCTTGATGAATAATTTATGAAAGAAATGAGCTTTTTCAATTTTTCGCCTAATTACTCAGTTACACGGCTGATGATGCACGGTCCCAGCGCGCGCGAATCACACACACACACACACACACACACACACACAAAGACAGAAGGTAAATGTACAGACCGCAGCAGGAAATGACAGGTGTGGAAGAAACCACACGATTCTGCCGCTGGTCACTTGTTTGTAAGTGTTGTGAATTGACTGAAGTATTTGTGGAGAGGGTTTATAAGAGAAACTAGGCACACTTTTAAATGAATTTCCTAACGGTCACACGCACATAGGAATCAGGTCCCGTGTGATTCACCGAATTGTTGGACACAGCGCTCTCCTAGTTAGAAATCCGAAAGTAACCAGTTCGAGGTGACTAGCCTTTCCTGCAGACTTCACTGTTTCCTGAAAACTGTAATCTAATTAATGTTGACAAACTTTGCCACCAACATAGCAACACAAATAGATGTATTTTTGGGGATCCACAGCCTCTCATATAATTCCCTAACGAAGACACGAATATTTTATTTCCGATTAGGTAATGTCAACAGTAAGACAGTTTCAAGCTCATGTATTATCAACATAGTTTCGTAGATATTACTCGAAACTACGCTTTCCACGTTACATGAAATTGTTCTCAACTTCACACAATTTTACTAACACAGCTGGACATCTTGAATGAAATGAATACGAAATATTGGAAATTTTCGGCCGTTTCGGGCCACTGAAATAAATTCAACGGCAAAGTTGAAAATTTCTGTTGGACCGGGTTTCGAACTCTGATTTGCCGCTTGGGGCCAGCGGTCGCCTTAAGAAATTAGGCTACCCAGGCACGCTTCCGTTCTTGCCCAAATACTCAACTTGCAGCACACTGCGAGCTTAATGTCCCTCACCACCAACTATTGATAGCAGACAATACTGTATTCCCGCAAGTGATCGAGCGTGTTTGCATCCTCACATAAATTGTCAATTGCCTATTGGATGCATATAGGCTATATAGAATTATTGAATGCTGTTTGGCAACTAACCTATCGCCAAAATTGTTTATAAAGTTGGAAGCATTTCATGTAACGTGGAAACTTATGTTCAGTGTTAATCATTGAATCACAGAAATATCTATGAAACAATGATGATGACACGTGAGCTAATGTCTTTGTGGCGAAATTAGCTAATCGCGAAATATTCGTAAGGCAGTCTCTTACGGACCATTTGACAAATAATAAGTTTGGAAAACATGGTTTCCTACTGGAAAATAAGTCACGTGACTTATTTTCATTTGTAACATATTTGTTAAGGTATACCACTTAATGAATTAATGGTATAAAGCAAGAAGCTGATCGTGACTGAGAATACTGGAAAATTTACTGTTACGCACCTACTTATTTTATGAAATTAGAAATCTCTAAAATAAAAAAATAAAAATACAGAAAACCACGACGACGTACTCCCATCAATGGCACATCTATACAGAATCTGATATAATTAGAAAATTTAATAACATACTACGACGCAGGTGCGCCCACGAATCAATGAATGACGAACGGCAACGAAAACATTTGCCTTCACGTGAGCCTACAAGATAGCCTAGACGCTATTTCCAAACTCAAAAGTGCTTCTGAATACCGAGAACAACGAAGAATTACGAGAAGTATCAATCTTTTTTGGACAACGAATTAGTTTTCGTAAATGGGTTGTGTGTCGTTTCAGTTTCATCGCTGCTGAAGATGTAAGAAAGACGGAACCCAGTGCGGACGGGGAACGAACTCGGTCGCGTCCCATACAAAGCAACCATCCTAGCATTCGCGCCCGTCCACCTCTGTCCGCTAGCTACAGCTCTTCAGACCGGTCTCGTATAAACAGATGACTGGCACAAGTCTCTCTTACGCTCCGTTCATCACATGAATAACCATGATGTAAACATCGCACTAAGTATTCTTCAGCGCGTGTGGGAATCTCATTGGATTTCGCTTCACGCTGAGGACGAGTACAGTCAACTACGATTACAATGATACGTTTTAAGCTGTGCATTTTCTCGCACACTGACTCAGCAATAACACTGCGTTACCTGTCTATTTAATCACCTGTCTATTTAATCTGGACGGCACTCAGAGGTAATTCTGTAACTTCGCAACTGCAGCGCTGCCAATCGGCTGGGTAGTATAGACACACCACGAAACGATTGTGTATTGAATGTTTATTTGGAGTGAAATAAAACATTCAAAACACGATTTTACTTAGGAGCTTTTGTGGCGCTATCAATTACAGCAGCTAGGACAACATATAATCCTGAAATCTCGCATTTCGATACACAAAGAATCCTGTGAAGTAAGAGAATGTTACGAATAACTAATGCTCATGTACGGTGGCTAGTTAGGCATGGCAGAAAATCTTTAGTAATTCGTTCACTTAGAAACTTCGGCTGTTAATGAGAATTCCAAAACCTTAATCACTACATAATATTACCGCTGTATAAAAGTGAACGTGCCAATTGCACTTCACTATTTCAGTAGAGCTTGCTTAGAGTTTCACAAAAATTGTTGGCCTATACACCGACATATTACTATGAATAAACTGTTGAGGAGCCATTAATATTAGCACGTCATATTCGTGAAAATACACAGTTTGATACCCACCAACTACCTTAATAAAATCATGATACACGCAAGCACAGAAGCAATGAAAGATAAAAGGAGAGTTTACAAGGAAATGTGGAACATAGTCTCCAAGAATGTAAAAACCGTATGTAGTTTTGAATACATTAAAATGTTCCAAATCCGGCAAAAATATCGTGCAACGTCATAGTACGCACCGAGAACGCGAATATAATCAGTTCCTTTTGAGCTTGTGCTCATCAGGTAAGCAATTCATTTTTGCTCTTAAACGTTTTTGGAAGCTGTGATTACGACTGTGCTATAGCAAACCGTATGTAATACATTACACACACATTTTATTATAGACTGTCATTAACCACAGTAGTGATATTACTTCAATGACGTTTTCATATTGGTATTATAAAATACAGTGCGCCTCGGTTGCACAGTGGTAGAGTGCCAGACTTAAATCCAAAGGTCGCGGGTTCGATCCTCGTCAGGTCCTAGGATTTTTGTCACGTTCCATTTCTTTCACCTCTGGCAGTATTGCACATGTGAAAAATACCGAGTAGCAACGTGGTTCGGAACCCACGTTAATCTGTAGGGCCCCCCTATAACTGGCTGGGTAAGTCAGTTCGAAGGCAAGGAAGGCATACCACCTCCAAACAGGACCATGCCTAGTAAAGCACTGTGGTGTTCAAACCAATCTTCGGATTGTTGGCTGCTTTACCTTTACCTTTTTATAATAAAATACACCAACACGTTTAGTGACTACTAAAAATGAAAGTAACAACATAAAAAATAGCAAGTCTCTTACATTTATCATGGCATTCTTCCCTTACTTCCTATTGACCGTTTAGAATGCTAGCGTAGCTTTAGTTGTACTTTTACCCCTATAGAGGTTCGCAACTGTCTGTGAAACTATGGGCCAGCCAAGCTGGTCCAACTAAGGTGCTGTGATTTGAACAGTTGCTAAGAATAAACTAACAAGAGAAACAACTAGCTGCAAATGTCATTTCATTTTTAAACAGAATGAAACAATATGCAGCCAGCAAAATTCAGGCAATACGTTTGTCAGGGGACGAGGCGGAAAATTAACATGCGATCATTCTTAGTTAACTGCGACAAAAAATTCACAACTTACGGACTGGGTACCTTTCCTATGCCCTAAATGCATACCGCGGATATAAATTTGAAATCTATTGCACCAAAATGCAATGGTCCTCAGTCCATAGACTTACAAACTACTTTAAGTTACACTTAGGACAACGCCCCCCCCCCCCATGCCAGAGGGATGACTAGATCGTCTGCCGGGAGCGACCGCCAAGTCCGTAGCATGGATGCATTAGACCACACGGCTACTCTCACCCGAGACTTAATTACAGAAGGCACTGAAGATACCCCGCGCCGTACTGACAACCACAGAACTCCATCCGTAACTGGATTCGCGGAATACATTTAAGTACTGGGACTTTCATCTGCCACACTGATAACAAGGTGATCAACAACAGAGTCCAAGAAGTCATACAAGCGCCACATTTTCTCCTCTTACGACGTACTGGAATACCGGCCTTCATACAAACAACGTATTCCACCGACGTCCGGCATGTGTGTGACAAAGCTTTGAGCAGCACGAATGTCCTATTATTTCCAGCGACAGTTGGTTAACTTGGCTCTCAAAAAAGGTCAAATGTTTGCTAAGCTTATGGGACTTAACTACGGGATCACCAGTCCCTAAACTTACAAACTACTGGCCGGCCGCGGTGGCCGAGGTGACTGAGGCGCTCCAGTCACGGTCAGCACGGCCACTACGGTCGGGGGTTCGAATCCCCCCTCGGGCATGGATATTTGTGCTGTCCTAGTTCGTAAGTAGTTCATAAGTAGTTTGTAAGTTTAGTGACTGATGACCCCGTAGTTAAGTCCCATAAGCTTAACAAACATTTGAACATTTTACAAACTACTTATCAACTACCTTATACTAAGGACGGCACAAATATCCATGCCCGACGGGGGATTCGAACCCCCGACCGTAGTGGCCGTGCAGATCGTGACTGGAGCGCCTCAGTCCCCGCGGCCACCGCGGCCGGCATAACTTGGCTCTGAATCGGTTTTATTGAGTTCAGATTCTAGGTTTCGTGTGTTGTGCACAAAGCTGTGGATATTGTTTTACGTATTTCTACTAGCCCTACCACTCTAGCTCGTCTGAGACCACATTTGTGGAAGGGAACGTAATTCAAATGGTTTCTGACTTTCCATTTTATCCACATATTTTCATGTTTTATTGATATAAATAAACTGTATAAACAATTTTTCATGACATGCAACGAAGACTTTATATTTACAAATAAAACTATAATTTTGAGTGAAATATGTAATAACAAATAGGAAGGCCTGCATTTTTCATGAACATAATGAGTGCCACAAAGTAAATATGAACTTTGTTTAAAGTTCTTGCACGAAATAAAAATTACTGAAATGAATTAAGGTTGCCGACATTCAAGGCAGCGATCCCTAACCACCCATTCCTGCACTAGCGATATAATTACCTTTATTGTTCGTTAAATTTTCCTTAACTACAGCACTTTGATAACATAAAAGGTGATTTTAATTTCTCACCAGTAACAAATTTTGTTCTGTGCTGGTATTTGACTGCGGAGCGTAAATCAGCCTCAGCTCATTCATAGTTACGTATAAAGAGCCCAACAATCAAGACTAAAATGTTTCCATCACGAAAATAATTAATTAAAATGTGCATAACAAGTGATGCTGTCGCAAATACGCAATGAGACTCGGCATTAACTGTACAATTTTTTAGGGAGATATTAAAATGTGCAGGAGCGGGACACGAACTCGGATCGCGTCACCACTGCGCAATCCGCACACGTCTGAATGACCCACCCAAACTTCCATAAAGTAACCACTGCCTACTGTCCATGAGTGTTCATAGATCACACTATGCAAGTTTCGCGCAGGGAGATAATTTATTATAACTGACATAAGCCTTGCTTAGCTCTATTTAAATAATTTGCGCAATGTTCCTGTTTATCGATGGAACCAATGCATGTCTGAAAGACTACAACTGCCAAATGAAATACCTGCACCCGTATTCGTAATTTCGTATCGACCAGCATCAATAGAACAGTTAAATGAGCCACAGGGAGGCTTGCGCCATTTGCAATAAAACGTCTATCCCTGTGCGGTACTTACACAATGCAGTCACAGTCTAACATACTCCCACTTCCGTTACACAGTGTGACAGTAGCGCTCCAAGCACTCGGCAAGCTACATTTGTGAATAAGATGTACGAGTGCAAATAGTATCGTTTATATTGATTTTAACTTACTTTTTACGTTAGAGAATGTCCGTAGTGCAATAAAAATTGATACTAATAGTAGCTTCATATTTGTCTTTCTTAGGTTTTCTAATATCTGACACGGTATGAAAGGGTACTTTAAAGGGACAATTCATTAGAATAATCTAGTAATTTACAGGCTTTTACTGAAGAATTTAATTTTCTATTAAAAATAAAAAAATGGCTAGGAAATATACGAAGACCCGTCCTTGGGACAAAGACGTCGCTTATGTACTAAGGACAGTTAAGGTTGCTTCACTACAATTTCAGTCGAATCAGTGAGTGTTGAAGGTAGAAAACACATGTAGACTTCTTAAGCACAGTATTTGACGTTCCAAATCATCCGCCAAAGATGTAGCTGAAAGAAAAATGTGTCAGAAGTGTTAACAAAAGGGCAAAAGCAAACTGTTTCCCAACAAAGGAAACACCAATTTCACAATTGTTGCTACAGGTGAACCGCAAACAACAAGAATCAAAACATTGGTATTTAAGCTCAAGCAATTATACTGGAAAGAACGAGCGTGTAAGAAAGACGAGTGAAGTGTATAAATGTGCAAATCGTTACGCCTCTATACCGATTTGATATGGGTCAAAAAATTGCCTTTCATAGTAAGAAGAGACCTAATAGACATTTATGTTGATCTATTACTAATTTCAGCGCAATAAGCTGCAAATATGCAGAAAATCGCATTTGTTCATGAAGATGTTTTTCTTTATACCATTGAATCAAATTCGGCTGTCTTTACATTACATTCCCGGTTACGTATCTCTTGCTATTTTACTCATGCTTGTAACGTAAAAAATAGGAACTATTACGTTAATTACGTACAAAAATAATTATAAACATTATTCGTTTGGCGGCTTGCCCACCGCTAGGAGCGCTAGTGTCGTGAGTGGTAACAAGTTTGACAGCAGTGAGAGTCCCGAATGTGGTGAAATGCAGGAGCACACGTGGATAGTAAGGCGATGTGTAGCACAAGGTGGTTTGGGTAGGTCCGGGAGGTGTGCGCTCGTTACGTAATGCTTCAACGCGGCCGCTCGCGGAAAGCTGGAAACCACTGCTCCAGTCCCGGTCCGGCAATTATTTTCGTGTCACTGTTAGATTGAATCAGCGTCAGCGTCAGCTGTATATACTCCCAATTCTGAATACATCGATTAACACGGCCACTACACATCGTGATGAAGAAAAATTTCGATGCCTTTTAATACATAAGACGACCCAAAAAAAGTGTCCCGACGAAACACTAGCTCTGATTGTTTTTTAGGAGGGAAGGAACCGTCCAGGCATTTTCCTGGAGTGATTCATTGAAATTACGAAAAAACCTAATTGTCTATCATCGGGGGCGGGTATGAAACGGCGTCCTCCCGAATGCGAGTCTAGTGTAACATCTGATAGTTTCACTTACAGGAGTGTTTTTCCAACCTGTGGGTTGCGACCTCCAGGGGTTCGCCAAGTCCTGCTGGGGCGGGGGGGGGGGGGGGGGGGGGGGTCGCCGTGACAGGAGCAAGTACTTGCATAGTAAAGTTACTGGGGTTCACTAATACAAAAACTTATGCCTGAGTTAAATTTATTTAATGCTAAAATTTAGTAGTTTTTTTGTAGTATTCATTGTGAATTGAATAAATCATGCATTGTTTTTTAGTATCATTTGTTAATAATGAATAAGCACAAAGTCTGAAAACTGTTTTCAGGAAAAGAATTTGATATGGTAAGTAATTTTTAAATATTCGAAAAAAAAGGATGTGTGTGTTTAAAAACTGTCTATACAGTAGGACTCCTCTTTGTGAGCATAATTCGCTTCTAAGTCTTGGCTGAAATGCGCAATACTCGTTAACAAAATATATTTTTCTGTTGAAAATCACATAAAAATAAAATATATGTACCATTCAGAGAAATATACAAAAAACTTTGTCCAACAGTTTTAAAAGAATGCTGCAGCCAGTGGCTTATCCAGGATCGTGGTCTGGTGGGGGCTGAGGAAAATCCGAGCTGACAATTCGCCTTATAGTATTGCGCCTTTACTCATTTTGGGAGGATTGATCCCTTTCTATTTTGTTTCCCCTCCCTCTCTTTCCAAGCATGGTCCGTAGGGGGGGGGCTGCATCATGGTCTGGGAGTTGTAGATACCTGTTAGTATTATGTGTCACATATTTGTTAACGATGTAATTGTAGATAAAAGATTTTGTTATGTTATAAATTAATTTCAAGGGTAATTAGAATGTTTGCTGTATTTAATATACATCAAAATTTACCGTAAAGTATTTTTCAGAACATATAGAATCTCCATGTAATTGCTATGAAGAGAAAATTGTTGTTCTTTGCTGATAGAGTTTAGAGTATTCTATAGGAGTATATCATTATTATTGGAATGTTATGGAATGTGAATCGATGTATTACGAACGCTGAATACATATATTTCAACTTAAAGTAAGTTCTGCTTTTGTCTACAATTATTTAATCTCTTCGACATGTAATTTTGGTGCATTAGAAAGAGAAAGTAAGTGAGCTACCTCACCTGGAATTACGAACCTGAAGATTTTACACACGAGAATTTATTTGAAGAATGATGATGATGAATTGGTGATATAGGGCGCTTAACATCGAGGTCATCAGCGCCCATGCTCAAACTTGAATGGATAGAAATTTTTTTTTTTTTTTTTTTTTTTTTTTTTTTTTTGTGGTTTTAGGGCGCACAACTTCTAAGGTCATTAGCGCCCAGCCAAGAACGTAGATTCGCTATGATCTCAAAAAAATGGTGACTGTCAGAACATCAACAAGAGGCTAAAAACGAAAGATAAAAGACAATTAAAAGAGTTAAATATCCTTGGATAAGTTGGCCAAGTTGATAAAACGCAAAACTCGAGCAGCTGCTCGTGTGTCATCAGCTAAAATTTCCTCCAGAGTAGACGGAAAGTGAAGGGCTACACGGAGATGATTAAAATTAACACAAGTCAGTAAAACATGTCGCACTGTCAGCAGTTCACCGCAGGAGCATAGCGGTGCAGGTTCGGCGGATAGCAAGTGACGGTGGCTGAAACGGCAATGACCGATCCGCAACCGAGCCAGGATGACCTCCTCCCGCCGAGAGGGGCGTGAGGATGTCCTCCAAGCGGTCGGGATCGGTTTAACAGTTCGCAATTTATTGTTGTACAGTGAAAGCCACACACTGTGCCATTGCGACACGATACTCCGGCGAAGAGCCCGTTGAACATCGTCCGATGGGACGCAAAAGGTAGCCATGCGAGGCATAAGAGCTGCTGCCTTGGCTGCTGTGTCGGCGGCCTCATTCCCGGGCACACCCACATGGCCAGGGACCCACAGGAAAGAAACGTGACTGCTGTCATCCGCCAGCAACTGGAGGGAGCGTTGGATCCGATACACGAGAGGATGGTTCGAGAAAGGGTCCTTAAGAGTCTGCAGGGCACTAAGGGAGTCAGAACATATGGCATAGAAAGGGTGGCGGTGGCGGCAGGTATACAAAACGGCCTGGTGGAGGGCGAAAAGCTCAGCCGTGAAGGTCGAGCACCGGTCAGGGAGCTTGTATTGGAACCGGTTGTCCCCGACGACGAAGGCAGATCCGACACCGGCAGTGCTCTTGGAACCATCAGTGTAAATAAATACGGCATTATCGAACCGCGAACGGAGTTCGACAAGCCTCGAGCGGTATACCAAATCCGGAGTGCTCTCCTTGGGGAGCGAACTAAGTTCGAGGTGTGTGTGAACCTGGGCCTGATGCCACGGTGGCAATGGGCTTTCGCTCAGCCGAAGGGTGGAAGGAAGGGTAAAATCGAGCCGCTGTAGCAGGCGGCGAAACCGAACTCCCGGTGGAAGCAAGGCAATCGCAGACAACTGATATTGGCGATCGAGTGAGTCGTCAAAAAATAATCTGTAAGATGGATGGTTGGGCATCGACCGTAGGCGGCATGCGTACCGACACAAGAGTATGTCACGTCGATTGGTCAAGGGTAATACAGCAGCCTCGGCATACAGACTTTCAACAGGGCTGGTATAAAATGCACCGGTCGCCAAACGTAATCCACGATGGTGGATAGAGTTGAGACGGCGGAGAATCGACGGCCGTGCTGAAGAGTACACAAGGCTTCCATAGTCGAGCTTCGACTCAACAATGGCCTGGTAAAGGTGAAGCAGGACGGTACGATCCGCTCCCCATGACGTGCCACTGAGGACACGAAGAACGTTAAGGGATCGGGCACAACGGGCAGCCAGGTAGGACACGTGTGTGGACCAGCAAAGTTTCCGATCCAACATGAGTCCCAAGAATTTTGTAGTCTCCACGAAAGGGAGAGCAACAGGGCCGAGACGTAGAGAAGGTGGAAGAAATTCCTTGTATCTCCAGAAATTGATACACACAGTTTTCTCAGTGGAGAATCGGAAGCCGTTTGCGATGCTCCAGGAATATAGACGGTCAAGACGGCGTTGGAGAGAACGCTCCAAGAGACACGTCCGCTGGGCGCTACAATAAATTGCGAAATCGTCAACAAAAAGAGATCCGGAGACGTCGGCTGAAAGGCAGTCCACGATCGGATTGATTGCAATGGCAAAGAGCGCCACACTCAAGACGGAGCCCTGTGGTACCCCATTCTCCTGGCAAAAGGTATCTGACAAAACAGAGCCCACCCGTACCCGGAACTTGCGATCCGCCAAAAACGCTTGAATGAAAAGAGGAAGGCGGCCCCGAAGGCCCCATGTGTGCAATGTGCGGAGAATGCCCGCTCTCCAACAGGTATCGTATGCCTTCTCCAAGTCGAAGAACACTGCTACTGTTTGACGCTTCTTTAGAAAGTTGTTCATAATGAAGGTCGACAACGTAACAAGGTGGTCAGCAGCAGAGCGGTGTCGACGAAAACCGCATTGGATATTAGTCAGGAGGCGGCGAGATTCGAGGAGCCAGACCAACCGAGCGTTAACCATGCGTTCCATCACCTTACAGACGCAGCTCGTCAGAGAAATGGGGCGATAACTGGAAGGAAGGTGTTTGTCCTTCCCTGGTTTGGGGATGGGGACAACAATGGCTTCACGCCAACTTGTGGGAACATGACCTTCAGTCCATATGCGATTGTAGGTACTAAGGAGAAAGCACTTGCCCGCAGGAGAGAGGTTCTTCAGCATCTCAATATGAATGGAATCGGGCCCGGGAGCAGAAGACCGGGACAGGGCGAGAGCACGATCTAGCTCCTGCATGGTGAAGGCGACGTTATAATTTTCACGATTAAAAGAGCGGAAAGAAGGCGGCCGTGCCTCCTCTACCTGTTTGCGAGGGAGAAAGGCAGGGTGGTAATGGGCAGAGCTCGAAACCTCCGCAAAGAAACGACCCAATGCGTTTGAAACATCAACTGGGTCCACGAGGACCGCGTTCTCCATGGTCAGGCCAGGAATCGGGGAGTGGACCTTGATGCCGGACAAACGGCGTAGGCCACCCCAGACAACGGTGGAGGGAGTAAAACGGTTAAAAGAACTAGTAAAAGCTGTCCAGCAAGCTTTCTTGCTGTCGTTTATGATACGACGGCACTGCGCTCTCATACGTTTGTAATTGATGCAATTCTCCAAAGTTGGGTGGCGGCGGAAGGTGCGTAAGGCACGGCGTCGGGCTCGAAGCGCGTCCCGGCAGGCTGCAGTCCACCAAGGGACCTGGACACGACGTGGAGAAGAGGATGTACGAGGTATGGAACGTTCAGCAGCAGTGAGAATAACCTCTGTGAGGTATTCGACCTGACTGTCACAGTTGGGAAAATTCTGATTGTGAAAAACAGCCATGGAAGAATAAAGCCCCCAGTCGGCTTTAGAAATGTTCCAACTGGTGGGACGTGGAGATGGGGAATGATGTAGGAAGTGGATGATACAAGGGAAATGGTCACTCGAGTACGTGTCAGAAAGTGCATACCACTCAAACCGACCGGCAAGCTGAGGAGTGCATATTGCGAGGTCTATATGGGAATAAGTGTGTGTTGTGTCAGAAAGAAAGGTCGGTGCACCGGTGTTGAGGCAGACAAGATCGAGGTGGTGGAGAAGGTCCACCAAAAGGGAGCCTCTCGGACAAGGTGCCGGAGAGCCCCATAGGGGGTGGTGGGCATTAAAGTCGCCTACCAACACGAAAGGTGAAGGGAGCTGGTCAACAAGGTTTAGCACATCTGCCCTTGTAAGGGCAGATGAGGATGGCGAATATATATTACAGAGGGAGAAGGTAAATGTGGATAAGGTGATGCGGACGGCAACTGCCTGTAGGTGAGTGTGCAAGGAAATGGGATGGAAGTAGACGTCGTCTCGAAGGAGCATCAGAACCCCTCCATGGGCTGGGACACCTTCCACGGGTGGCAGGTCAAACCGCACAGAGGTGTAGTGTGGAAAGTCTGCACGATCACGTGGACGCAACTTAGTTTCCTGGAGGCAGACTAGAAGCGGGCAGTGCAATCGAAGGAGTAGTTTTAACTCCTCCCGATTAGAACGAATGCCGCGAATGTTCCATTGAAGGAGCGCCATGATAAAAATGAGAGAAGAAATAAAGATAAAAACCAAGTAGCGAGCGGGGTCACCTCGACGGCCGCTGAGGACCGGATTTCGAGGGAGCACTGCTATCGCTGTCTGGGGGCAAAGGGTCATGTTCCATTGGTTCGACCGACGCGCCTGCCACCTCCCTGAGTTGATCAGGAGGGGCAGTTTCCACCGCCGGTAAAGGGCCGGGCGCCCGGCAAACGGAGCGTCCCGGTGAAACAGAAGACGGCCGAGGCCGGCAACTGTTGGACGGCGCGACAGATGGGTCACGCCTCGGCGGGGAAGGAGAGGAACTCTTTTTCTTGTCAGCTCTTCTGGAAGAGTGACGGCGGGAAGAGGCAGTTGACGGTTGGGAAGCCTGAGAACGCAGAAAATCCTCACGGACAGGTTCCTTTTTCAAGGTCCGGGCATCTTGTTTAGGTGCTCGCGGTTTACTAGAGTTTGACGAAGACTGTACCCTAGAAGCAGCAGGAGGAAGCGGGGACGTGGAACGGGCAATCTTCGGGCTGGCGGATCGCACAACTGTGTCAGCGAAAGTGAAGTCACATGTCTGTGTACTGGAATCCTTGGTAGGTCGAGTTGAGGTGAGTACCTTACTGTATGTACCCGCTGGGAGGACAGTGGGCTTTCGACTCGCCAACAACTTACGAGCGGCAGATGTCGATACCTTCTCCGTAACCCGAATTTGCTGGATTACCTTCTCATCCTTGTATACAGGGCAGTCGCGAGAGGAAGCCGCATGGTCACCGTTGCAGTTTAGGCAGTGAGGGGACGGAGGTGGGCAATCCCCCTCATGGGCGTCCCTACCACAAGTGACACACTTTGCTGCATTTGGGCAATGTTCACGGGTATGATTGTACCTGTGGCATTGAAAACAGCGCGTTGGGTTAGGCACATAAGGTCGGACAGAGATGACTTCATACCCTGCTTTGACCTTCGACGGGAGGTCAACTCTGTCGAACGTCAAAAACACAGTACGAGTCGGTGTGAATTGGTTATCGACCTTTTTCATCACCCTGTGGACGGCTGTCACACCCTGATCGGACATATACGATTGGATGTCTTCATCAGACAGCCCGTCAAGGGATCTCGTAAAAACTACCCCCCTTGACGAGTTGAGTGTGCGGTGTGCTTCTACCTTAACGGGAAACGTGTGCAACAACGTAGTACGTATAAGTTTTTGGGCTTGGAAGGCACTTTCCACTTCCAGCAACAATGTGCCATTGCGCTGACGTGAACAGGTTTTAACAGGGCCAGCAATTGCATCTACACCTTTCTGTATAACGAAAGGATTGACAGAATTGAAATCCTTTCCGTCGGTGCGAGAGACAACCAGAAATTTAGGTACATTAGGCAGAGTCTTTTTAGGCTGAGGCGAGTCTAACTTACGTTTATGGGTCAACGTCACGAAAGAAGATAAGGAAGTCATCGCGGAAGTGTCCCCCGTGATTACCGGCGTCTCCGATGGCGCGCTCCTTCCTAGTGGGGGCCCTCTCCGAGGGCTTACCCGCCTTAGGTGATTGTTCACACCTCAGGTCACACCTCCCGTGAACTGACGGAGGGACCAATCGGCACGTTCGGAAGGTATCAGCTCGGGTAATCACCCCTCCCTGGCCTGGCCTTTACCAGGGGGTACGTACGTGCCTTACTTGTCTACCCGGGGCGGGGAATTACGCGTTACCCCGACACCTGCTACGCACGATAATGCGTGGGTCGGCCTTCAGACACGCACAGGGAGGAAAGAAGAAGAGGATAGGAAATGAAGAGAAAGAAGGAAGAAGTGTCTCAAACGCCGAAGCGGAGACTAATGAGGAGACGAAAGCTAGGAGAGTACAAGGAGAGAAAGACAGAAAACAAAGGGTAAGAAAGGAAGGAACGAAGGAAGAAAAACCACAACAAGAACCACAGTAGCTCACGAAATATGCCCGTCTCCGGGCGAAGGCATAAACCGGGAGGGACAGTGAAGCAGCCTGGGGCAGAAGAAAGGCTGCTCCGGCTCGGGGCCCCGTGCGCGCCACACACGTACCCACAAAAGAACTGTGGGTCCCCTGGGGGGGGATAGAAAAATATGACACATCGGATGGACTTGCGAAATATAAAAGCACACCTGTAGCTGCAGGGATAACTTAAAACAACTCTTAAAAGGACTAAAACTGAGGATAAAACATTGACATATACGTGGCCTGGCGACTACTTAAAAATAAAGGGTGGCCGAGCCACTCTTAACACCCAGTATTTTGGGAAGTAGTCCAGACATAGTACAAAATCGTAGGACGCGATCCACAGACGCCTCATCGTCAGCTAAAATAGATTTCAGGTCATGTGAGAGACCCAAATTTGTCCTGGTACCAGCAAATAAAACGCATTCTGTTAAAATATGTCGTATTGACAATTGTGTCCTACATCGGCCACACACTGGCGGTTCTTCACTGCGTAAAAGGAAACCGTGT
This sequence comes from Locusta migratoria, assembly GCA_026315105.1. NCBI lineage: Eukaryota > Metazoa > Arthropoda > Insecta > Orthoptera > Acrididae > Locusta > Locusta migratoria. The sequence continues at coordinate 467,801,610 of CM048746.1, read as the reverse complement.
GTCAGTGGGCAATGTCCTATTCGGAGACGAGTGAGGGCGACTTCTTCAGCTCGTCGAGAGCGGAAGGATGTACGCCATGGGTGAACTGAAGATTTTACTGCGCGCAGTTTATTGTCTGCCACATCCAACCACTGATTCTCCCACAACGCCATGGTTCTGCGTGTCACAAAGGAGGTGACGGCTTTCAGTGGGACGGAACAGCGCACGGTAGGGGGGAGAGAACAAGCCTCCCTAGCTGCTGCATCGGCCAGCTCATTTCCCTGGATGCCTATGTGCCCAGGAACCCAACAGAAAACTACCTCCTTGTGTTGACGTTGCAATGTAAGGAGAGCGTCCTGAATGTCCTGCACCATCCGATACATTTGGTCGACCGCGAGGAGGGCGCTGTGGGAGTCTGAGCAGATCAGGAATTGCATACAGTGATGCCTTTTAATCTGTTCTAGCGCCCTCAGGATAGCGAACAGTTCCGCATAGAAAACGGAAAACTGTTTAGGGAGCCCTATCCTAAGGACAGAGTCAGGAAAAACAACGGAGCAGCCGAGACGATCTCCCTGACTTTATTTGAAGCTAATTATAAAATTGACTTATATTAGACACAGATACTCCTGGCAATTCCAGATTGGGTAGTGAATTTTACGTTTGGTACATAGAGACCTTCTGTTATCCAAGAATTTAAATAAAAAAGTTTACAGGTTCACACATCATTGCAGACCATGAAGCAAAAAACTACGAGCTGTATCGACATTACAAAGTCTAGCCTGTGGTGGTAAGAAATAAATAAAATTGTTCCTTTTCAGGAATTTCGCAGCATCTAATCAGAAACTGACCAGAGACTTTTAAAGAGACATTTAAATCAGAATAATTATGAATATCAATATTTAATATTGGTAGAATGGCTGACCAGTACTTACCTTTGTGCTGTACCGCCGATAGTAACAAATGAAGAAACAGAAAAAGGGGACAAAAAGGACTAACTTTCGGAACACAGTTCATCAGGTGGGAGAGAAGGGAAGAAGAAAGGATGGGTACGGAAGGGAAAGGTAATTCACGACCTCGACCTCCTCCTCCTCCTCCTCCTTCTTCTTCTTCTTCCTCTTCTCCTCTCCCACCTGATGAAGGAATTGTGTTCCGAAAGCTAGTCCTTTTTGTCCCCTTTTTTTCTGTTTCATCATTTGTGTTACTATCGGCGGTACAGCACAAAGGTAAGTACTGGTCAGCCGTTCTATCTCGTTTCAACAATATTATCATATCTGAGGAGAATTTTCATCATTAATCGAATATTTAATATTGAATTATTTTACTGGGTGTTTGAGGTGGGAGGTCTGGCGGCGGTGGGGGGGGGGGAGCTACAGCATGGTCTGCGAGGATTCGAGGAGGGTCTGGGGGGTGGGCTGCAGCCCGACAGACCCCCCCCCCCCCCCCCCCGGATACGCCACTGGTTGCAGAAAATGACAGTCACCCCGTTTACATGGGCTCCCAAAACCGGATTTCGTAAACCGATTTACCAATTCCGCTTTTGGTTGGTCATGTAAACACTCCAAAATCGATTTTGGAAATCCGCTTCTCTAAAGCGGTTTTCCAGTTCCACAATCGATTTTCGTGCCCATGTAAACGCGACCGTTTTTGAAGTGTTCTTGGCTTGACAGATTGTGAAGACTTGTTAAGAATTTTCGGCACATATTGAAAGATTGGTATTTTCTAATGTGAAACAAATGTATAAATATTAGAGTGAACATGAATTTGTGTATTTCAATAAAGGAAAATAGAGATTGTGCTGACTAAATCACGAACTGAATCAGCTGTTTTGCCGCCGCCATATTTAAGTGGGCTAGGAAATCCGATTCAGGCTATGCCATGTAAACACGACAGCGAAAAACGGTTTACGAAAATCGGATTTCGTCTTCCGGAAGAAGATGTGTTCCATGTAAACGTAGTGAGTGAAAAACAGTTTTGTTACGGCTCGCGAGGGGGTGTGGGGTCGCCACAGTATTTTTTTTTCGAACGGGGGTCGAGGTTGTGAACCGTAACACGGTCGTACGTACGCGTGCTGACCTAGCATGTCGCTGCCCCCACCACCACCAGCACCACGCCCCCTGAGCCACGCCGCCGCCACGGCCAAGGCAGAGGCATAGCGGGCGCGCCGCGTGGCGTGGCGGCAGATCAATAGCGGCTGCGGCCGCCGGCGACACCCACCCCACCCCACACCATACCACGCGGGGCGGCGGCGCCAAGCCGACTCTCTACACCACTGGCTGCCGCTGCCGCTGCACCCACACAGCGCCACGTCGCGCCTTCAACAGGGGCTAGGGCTTCACACAGTCACTACCTTTACATGCAACATACAGCACTGTATAGTACAAGCACAACAATCCGCCATTTTGAATCCCGCTTTAAAGGCACGCATTTAACCCTCCGTCGGGCGCACCTCCAGATGAAACAAAATCAGGCGCACCCGGCCTGAGAGGCCACCCACATATTTTGTGGACTAGCTCCCCCATGTTAAATCAAATTCAAGATGCGTGTTGGCTAGTCTTGAAGAGGATCTAAAGGAAGGAATTACAGCAAACTTAAAGCATAATAATGGATTTATTGAACACAATACACCTTAAACTAAAGTGACCAAAATTACCAATTTCCCACAAAGAGCATAAAAAATTTGTCGAACAGACATCCATAAAAGTAATGAAGTTATTTTTAAAGGACATTAGGCAGTCTATTCTGACATTGAATCATCTTTTCTCGCCACATTTGCAGCCAAAAACCGATGTTATAGCTCCCAAATCAACAGCTGAAACACAGGTATGGCACAGAACGTATACGTCGCTCAAGCAGATTGGTTGGTGACAAGCTGAACATTCGTGATTCTTCATCCTCCTAACTCTTGTTTCAGCACGCATGGTCGACGTTTTAGCCATTTGGGAGGTAATGTGGGAGAACTTTCCCGTTCCTTGCGGGGTAAAAATTTTTTCAGTCGAGTTTGCAGCCGAATCGACATTCCACGTATATTCATAGCATACACAGGCTAAATTGTGTAGTTAGAGGTTGATGACACAAGATTTTGCAATTGGTGACGTCATTAATTTGTAGCAATATCTTTTACACTGGATGTTGTGTAATAATGATGCGACTCTTCACACTATGAATAGTAGAAGGTATCTATTTAGACTACTTCATCATCTTATCGTTTCCAAAATAAAAACTCCTCACATATTTTCTTCTCTTCTTCATATTCCCAAGCTGTTCCCTAAACTTCCTGTTCAGTTGCTGAGTCCTCCTTGCCTTCTCCTACCTCATCCTGAGAGTGGGTGTCTCTCTCACCGACTAAATCTTCGAGCGCGGCTGGATCTTCAGCAGTTTCGTCCTCGAGGAGGCGCATTATTTCCACAAGATCATTGGCTTAGAGGCATAATATACTTTTCTGGACATTTCAGCAGAAAATATGGATGTGATAACGTAGGAAAAGAAAGGAAAACTGAAATTAGAACTCGATCAGGCGCACTCAGTCTGAACGGCCAGGGTCGTCAAAGTCTTCTTTTTCCGAAGGTAACGGTGAAAATCACAGAGAACAGACTTATTTTGATTGAAACGAAGTAATAAAATAAAAATATCTTGAAAAATCTCGCCTTAAAAACTATAACGTAATCGGGCGCAGACGGCCTGTGAGGCCCAAGGAGTTCCCCGTGATCCGCGTGGAAATCGGTGGCAGCCTGCGGATCGGCACTGTGTGAGGTTCCCAAAGTTACGCGAGTAAACGGAGAGGCGAGCCGCTGGGCCACCACTGTTAAGCACGGCAATCAAAAAAGTGCTTTGCTGGCCTGTGAGGCCGACTGCGCCCGACGGAGGGTTAAAGGGGCGCAGGATCCATTCCTCCCGCGGTCAGAAAAATAGGACTGCATCCTCCCGAGCCTTCAAGGGTGTGGAAAAGGACGGGACTGAATCCTCCCATAACCTGTTTAAGCAGGTAGCTGGTGGCGGCCCGAGACCGGAGTGTGTGGCCAGACCTTTATGAATATTCCAGGCAAGCAAAGCTATCTAGCATATGTTCCAGTGTACGTTCCTACATTGTACAGTTAAGTAAGAGTGAGAATTAACGTACAGTAATATCACTTTGGTTCTTACAATCTAAATATTACGTTTTACTCGCAATTGATAAATCTGTGCAATATTTTCAGCAGTTGGTATACAAGTTTATTTGATACAGCGTCGAATTATAAACTGAGGACAAGGCAGGCTAATGTTTTTCCTAAGGAAGAAGAAATTCTGCTTTCAACGGGAGGGCGGGACATGAGTCTCATTGAACTGGCTTGACTTAACGTGAATAGAAGCAAGTTATGAACATCTGTAGTTTCTAATAAAACTAGCCTTAATAGGAAATCGGAAAATAGGAAATACTCCTGAAAGACTTTCACGGATATTGTATGTATTATGAGCATTATTCTTAAAAGTGGTGCTGAGGCATAGTAGGTAAGCGAGCAGACAGCTATTTTTGCGACTCGGGTTCGATTCCCACTAGAAGCTTGATTTCATTTATTCAATTTCTTGCACTTCTGCGTGGTTGTGGTCTTCATGAATGTCCACAACATCCAGCTCCTCAACAGAAATTGTTTTAATAAAATTTTTGCAACCCTTAATGTTGCACGTCCATCGCGCTACACCACTTTACAACAACTTCTGAAATCCGAAAGTGTTACCTTTCAGAAGTAACATTTTCCCTCCCTTTCTACTCACTGAAACTTCAAGGGCGTCGGAGGACATCTTCACTGTTAAGCGATCTGCCGCGAACTGAAATGACAAGTAAGGCTGGAAACGGCTTGGGGCGAGGGTGGGGGCTGGTACCTGCAGGAGGCACCACTGTGCTAGAGTAGTCCGGGAGGATTCAGTCCTGTCCCCTGTTCGCCTACCTGCCGTTGGGAGGATTCCGTCCTGCGCCCATTTAAAGACTACGGAACAATTACGCTTTTTAATATATTCCTAAGGGCATTAAATATATTTTCCTAACGCAGGAAATATTACAGCATAGTAAATTTATTAACTGTAAGAGGCAAGCAAGAGATATGAAACATTCTCTTACATTCCACATTAAGGCAAATGATGATGTTTTAATATTGACCAAATACAATTAAAATACATAAAAATTATCGTGTTTTCTGCTTTATATATGGTACATCCTCATACGATTGCGGCAACTAAGAGTTGCATTCGAAAACAGTTAATAATAATGTTAAATTGCGATACTGTACTTCCCGTGTTTCTCCCTTAATGTGAATGAATGAATGTTTGTAAAGCTTATGGGACTTAACTAAGGGGTCATCAGTCCCTAAACTTACAAACTACTTATGAACTACTTACGAACTAGGACGGCACAAATATCCATGCCCGAGGGGGAGATTCGAACCCCCGACCGTAGTGGCCGTGCGGACCGTGACTGGAGCGCCTTAGTCCCCTCGGCCACCGCGGCCGGCCCCCTTAATGTCTCGCATGTTTTACACACACCATAATTCGGAAGATTTTTACATAAACATGTGTTTAATAACTTCGAACGTCCGGTTCCGTTAGATAACTACTAAATAAAGTCTCTCTTGTAACATGCACTTTGAAATAAAGTTGTTTCATGCTAAGATTTGAAATCAACGCCTTTCATTTACGACTTCTTTCCTGTTCTCTATCGTTGCGAAGTTCAGTTTATTACCATTTCAGACCACCTGTTCACAGCTTGGTTTACACCTACATATTCCAATGTTGAGAATCACATTTAAACCCTGAACTAATGCGAAATAATATAATTAAAAACCACAAGCTGGGCAAAGCCAGCTGCACTCATGAAACACTTGAAATACAATTAACATCCCGTAGATAAAGACCTTAGTTGCTCTAAAAAAAGTCAAGAAATGTAGCTTATTTTCAACATACTCAATGTCGTGTTAAGAATCTTAAGCAAAATTAAAATATACCATTGCTTACAAGTGTAGGCCAATACTTTCATTACTACCTCTCTGTTCCTAGTACAAATAAAAAAAGTTTTGTTCTTAACTTTACACAGATAGTTACTCGATTTAGCGACCATATGTGGCGTCTGGAATTTAAAAAAATGTTCAAATGTTTGTAAAGCTTATGGGACTTACTGACTAGTTATCAGTACCTAAACTAACAAACTACTTATGAACTTCCTTATACTAAAGACAGGAGCCGGCCGCGGTGGCCGAGGAGACTGAGGCGCTCCAGTAACGGTCTGCACGGCCACCACGGTCGGGGGTTCGAATCCCCCCTCGGGCATGGATATTTGTGCCGTCCTTAGTGTTAAGTAGTTCATAAGTAGTTTGTAAGTTTAGGGACTGATGACCCCGTAGTTAAGTCCCATAGACTATACAAACATTTGATTTTTGAAAGACAGCACAAACATTCATGACCGAGGGGGGATAAGAACTCCCGACGGGGAACGGCCTCGCGCATCGTAGCATAGCGCCTCAATGCGCTCCGCCGCGGTTCTGGAATCTACAAGCTACCTTTTACGCCGATCTAAAATTTGAAGGAAACAGATGAAACTTATAGCAACCATATCTGCCATTATTTGAGCAGTTTGAAGCTGCACAACCGACCATTTCTCACCTTGAAACAATAAAATCAGAAAATATTCGCTGATTCACTTCGCTACACCACACAAAGCATACAACACTGTCGCAGGACTGTGATTCAAAATGGCGGATTGTTCAGCTCGGTATATCTAGTGATTTAATGCAACACATCTTCCAGAAGACGAAAACCGAATTTCGTAAACCGTTTTTCGCTGTCGTGTTTACATAGCATAGCCTGAATCGTATTTCCTACCTCAATATGGCAGCTGAAAAACAGCTGATTCAGTCCCTGATTTAGTCAGCACAATATCTATTTTTCTTTACTTAAATATACATATTCATCCTCATCCTAATAGTTATACTTTTATTTCGCGGTAGCAAACGCAACTGTCCATATGTGCCGAAAATTCTTAACAAGAAAACAAAATCTGACAAGCCAAGAACGCTTCAAAAACGGTTGCGTTTACATGAGCACGAAAAATCGATTGCGGAACTGGAAAACCGCTTTAGAGAAGCGGATTTCCAGAATGGAGTGTTTACATGACCAACCAAAAGCGGAATTGGGAAATCGGTTTACGAAATCCGGTTTTGGGACCCCATTTAAACGGGGGTGATTATGGCTATCAGTCGCGCAGCCACCGGGGAGGGGGGTTGCTAATTGGGGTGACGCCCCCAGCACCTTCCAAAGATTTTTTTTTAATTTAATTACTTTTTACTGTTTTCATTTCGTATTTTGTTGGGCCCGGTGGACTTGGGGTAAAGCGCTCGACTGGAAACCGAAGGGTCGCGGCTTCGAAACCCGGTCGGTCCTCGGATTTCTTCAGTCTGCGTTTTTAACCCATCCTTCACCTCTCAATGATGTGAGGAGTCGCCAGAAACGACACATGGGTCGGATTCCACGTTAAGCTGTAGGTGCCCTTTCCCCGGTTGGATAACTGGGGTAGGCTAGGGACACGCAAGTCGCCGAAGTGGCATCCAATTGAAAGACTTGCACCAGGCCAATGAGCCACACGAAATTATTATTATTTCGTATTTTGACAAATAGCATCTGAAATTTGAAATACTGCACATTTAATAAATCGCAACGTAACTATAATTTTCCAAGCACAAGTGAACGGGACAGTGTTTCGCCAACGTGATGCCGCCACTGAGAACGTGTGCTGCTGTTACTGAGAGCGGTTTTAATGCCGCCGCTATTGTTACTGCTATTCTGAAGTTTTGAGCCGCTTGTTCATATGCGGCGACCCGCTGCTTAGATCAGCGGCGCCACCGAGTGGAATCTTATTAACAACCAGTCTTATTTTACTTCACTTTTTACACATACAGTATAATGTGAATTAAAATGTAAATAAGTTTCTCTTTGGCTAGTAAAATAGAAGCTGCTTAATTGTTTTACGAGCTGATTATATACACTGCATTTCCACCATGTTGCTCCTCTTCCACTTTCAAATTAATGCGAGCCTACTCATTTCTTGTGCAATTGTTTTCGTCGTATAGATGGTTACGTTATAAAAAGTGTAAAAATAAGTCATAATAAACTCAATAGGGATTATTTTCAAAAAAAGCCTCCCACAACCAATTCCTGTCTGCGCCATTGCTCACTAATAACCGACTACGGCTTTCCAGGGGTACAACCGACAACTGTAGCCACCAAACTCCTGCTCGATGGACGGAGAAGATCTATCGCCGAAAAATTACCAAATACATATGTTTACCAACAGTGCCTTGCTGCGCCCAAGAACGAAGCAACCTTTTCATTTAACATTAATGGGAAATAATATTTCTGTCATTGATTCATCTGAAGCCAACTCCGGAGCACGCCACATACAACTGCCGTGTGGAAAGCATGCATGTTCCAAACTTAAGTCAGTAATAGTCAACTATCGACCTTCAGTTTTGTTGCTGATAATAACAAATGCAAGAAGCAAAGGCAACTGAAACCGCTTAAATTCGATTTGTGAATTGTTGTAAATCGACGGTATGCGTGAAATCAGTACCTTATCGCCTATGAATCGGACGACGATGATTGTTGCCTCGATACATTTGGTCTCAATTTTTCATGGTCAATAGCATCACCGGCGATCGAACCTTCAATGTTACTACGTGCGGTGGCATTCCAGATGGTACCAATGAGATAAAAGAAATTAACACTTTCTCCGGTACCAACGCTACTGTTGCCTTTGTCAGACGTAAAATTTTACGTATATGTCAGCCCGTGACATTAGTATGTAAATATGGATTAAACACACTGATTGTATAAGCATGGTATTCAATATGTTGAATCATATTACGTAGAACATAACAGCCAATAAAACCATTTTCTGAAATGTAAGGGTGATGAGTCCAGGAGGAAATAGCTCTTACAAAGAATAATTCTTGTACATATTTGGTCTTATAATCTAAAAATTAAAAAATATCTTGATTCGATCGCTACTAAACTTCATAGGTTGACCTGCTAGACAAATCAAGATTTTCTGAAGATTCCATAAAAATTGAACCAGCCGTCTTGGAGCCTATAGCGAACAAACACACAAACACACACACACACACTTCAAAATGAAAAAAAAAGTTATAGGAGCAAGAAAAACTAAAAATGTACCACTATCAGCCAGATCAGCGATCGATATAAATGTGTTCATGTCGTACCAGGGTAACCTGGCTAGAAATGAGTGCTGGTCAAACGCGCGCGCGGTGGATGTAGTAGAAGAGAGCGTGCAGTCCTTGTGTATTACGGGAAAGGCGCGCCATCTATCTGTATCTGACCGAGGGCAGATCGTGATGGCCTAGAGGCTCGGTACAAGCCGTAAGTGCAGTCTATCAGCCGCCTAGAGGGAGCCTGCAAGCCCCAAGTGCTGGTAACTTCTCGATAACGATTGTAACAGTTTCGTTCTTACTGCCTGATTTTCTTGACTATTTATTTTTGAGACGCTGTTACGTTCAGCAACTCTACTGAAATTGTAAATAATAAGCACTTGTAATCCACGCGTAAGTTGATCGGACACCCAAGCTTTTACTAAGTGAGTAGTACAAAGGCACCACTATTGTAATTCTCAAGCAACTACATCAAAAAAGTAGGTACCGGTATTTCAAAACGGCTGCCTGCCGGGAAATTTCGGCAAGCTATACCCAGAATATAAATGCTGAAACCTGTCGACGCGGTGACTACATTGTACCAAGTAAAATACTGAAAATGCCGTTATCAGCTTTTTACAGTAGAGAACTCTTACAGTGTTCCGCCACTAAACGTGCAAATCTAGCATTCAGTTGCAATTCCAGGTTGTCCAACGGCTTCCAAGAAGAAGAAAAAATATTTGCAGTATTTCAGATGGGTAAGTGGTACGTGGGCATCCTTGAAATGACCTTGATCGTGTTCTGCGCAAACTCAGTACGTGAAGAGGCTCTGCTTAGCAGCACACTGTTTGGGTTCTTGACGCATTTCTGTGGCACCGTGGATGGTGATTGAGAGCAAAATTTGAACGGTAAGTTCTGCGCTAACCTCGTTAAAACTCCTCCTCCAGCGTGGACAATGATTTAGCAGCCATGTGCAGGCACATTCAGGTAGTCGAATTTTTGACTGGCGCAAACTTTTTCGTGAAGGCAAAGATTCAGTGCAAGGCGTTCCCAGACCTGGTGTACCGTCTTCAGCACATAACGAAGAAGAAAAAAACCTCGAGCTGTAAGGCAATTATTGCAAGAAGATCATGTCATGCGAGTCCAACATCAGAGCAACTTAGTTTGAACTGTGGCGTGTGCCAAGATTTTACGCGAGGATTTAGGGACACGGAAACTGAATGCAAAACTCGCCTCACGCACTAATAGACGAACAGAGCGTAATTTTCTGCAAATCTACTTCTGTTAAAGATTGTGATCCTCACACTAAATCATCGAAGAGCTGAATGGCTGAGTCCTCGATCACCAGTCTCGGAATCAAATGTTCAAATGTTTGTTAAGCTTATGGGACTTAACTACGGGGTTATCAGTCCCTAAACTTACAAACTACTTATGAACAAATATCCATGCCCGAGGGGGGATTCGAACCCCCGACCGTAGTGGCCGTGCTGACCGTGACTGGAGCGCCTCAGTCACCTCGGCCACCGCGGCCGGCCCAGTCTCGGAATAAACGATCCACAACCTACCAGTACAAAGACAATGTTGATCGCATTCTTTGATTAACTAAAGGATTAGTTCAGCATGGGTATGTTCCTACAGGTGAAACAGTGAGCCAGCTCTTTACACCTGCGTCCTGAAACGCTTGCGAGAAACAACTGGACATCGCCGCCCTGACTTGCTTCTTACAGCATGACTCTGCAAGGCCTCTTACTGCTTTATCTGCTAGCGCCTGTCTGGCCAGACGATCTGATACTGCCATTCCACAAACGCCATACTCGCCCGATCTCCCGTCTTTCGATTTTTTCTTGTTTTCACGTGTGAAAAGGTGACAAAGGAAATCTTTATCGAGATACCAGAGACATCCAACGGGCTGTGACAAGTGAGATTATAATCATCGCAGTTGAAAATTTCCCTGCTTGCTTCCAAGTTCACAGAAACGTTGCTCATTGTGTATATACAGCGAAGGGGACAACTTCGATAGGAACTACCATCGTTAGGCTGCTTGGTAACTGCAATTTTTTGTTTTTCTTAAAAGCAGCAAAGGGAGTAATTATGTCGTCGAATACCAAAGTTTCAGGTTATTCAGTGGTAAAAGATAAGGGACTTGCGTAAGAATAATAAAAAAAAAAAAAAACAGATTAAATGTCGTGCATGATGCGGTAGTTTTTCACGCATTTATGCACCTATAACCCACACGTCATTTGACGTTTTACGGCCGCAGGCACATGGTCCCGCTTCCAATTCCTCCTCTTCCTGGCGCAGTATGGTTAGCGGGGGAAAAGTTTGCAGGTAAGCCTTCAGATGGACTCCAATAGCTATAATTTTATCCTTTGAGTTTTTGCGCCAGATATACATAAAAGGAACCAATATATTGGTTACATAAAAGGAACCAATATATTGGTTAACTATTGTAGAAACGTATGCTTTGGGAACTTTTACAGTAGACCATACCGTTGTGCTACTAAATGAACCTGTATCTAAGCGTGCTGCTCTTATCTGTATTCTCTATCAACTCTTATCAGATACGGTTCGCATCCTGCCTACGTGCTTTGTTGATGGTCTTCAATTTTTCAAATTCAAATGTTTGTAAATCTATCGGACCAAACTGCATGGTCATCAGTCCGTAGCCTACAAACTACTAGGTAAACTAACCTAACGACAACACAAACACCCATGCCCCAGGGAGGACTCGAACCTCCACGGCGAGCAACCGCGCGCTCCGCAGCGAGACGCTTTAGATTTGTTTGTATAGCTTATGGGACTTAACTACGGGGTCATCAGTCCCTAAACTTACAAACTACTTATGAACTAGGACGGCACAAATATCCATGCCCGAGGGGGCTTTCGAACCCCAGACCGTAGTGGCCGTGCAGACCGTGACTGGAGCGCATCAGTCCCCTCGGCCACCGCGGCCGGCAGACGCTTTAGACCGCTCGGCTACTCCACCGCGGCAGGTCTTCAATTCCTGAGCAATCTTCCTATGATTCTCAGTCTGGAATCTACAGTTACCTTACGCACAGTTTTGTGTGGTCGTTCGAAGTAACTGCCTCCAATTATTCTGTAATTATGTAATTATACATTGCAGGAATACAGGTAGTAGTATCGAAGTAACAAAATGTTATGTCAGATGCAGCAGTTTTACTGCATGAACAGCGACTGTGCAATAGGCGATAAACTGTTTCATAAATGTGTGTAAAGTATGTTCCAAGTCACTGTGTGGTCATATTCTCAAATACTGGACTAATACATTATGACTACTGGCGCGACGTACGCTACAAATGGTTTTTCACCCCACTCGATCACTGCAACAAAGTCTATAGCATACATACCTTCTCCGTAAAATATGCAACGGTGTGTCAAAGTTTAAGTCAATCTACCAACTGCTTTTCGAGTTTTGCGAACACAAACATAAGCAGACTGAATTTTTATACATTGTACTGTCCCGACCGTTTAATTTACTTCAATATTTCAACAGTACAATATCCTTCAGTATGATTAATCCTTTGTTATGAATATACAGAAGTTAAGATGTTCCTATCACAAGGTCCGGCTAGCCCGTGCCCTGTGTCAAAGAAAATAATATTTGAAGATCCGACTCGTCTCCGAAGTTATCTTCTTAAAATTATTAGAACATCTGGAAATTGACTTCTTAGATTACTGATAAAAGACGAACTCTTCGTATATACAGAACTTTATTACAATCAGAACTAGCTACTACATTAGCTTTACATATTGAGTTTTGAAGTATTCCGAAGAACAACGCCATAAATATTAATGAATAAAACGACTTCATACATAAAACAAAAGATAATTAGTCGCAGAGATTATAAATCTTCATTCTTGACAATTTGCAGTCCTTTATTTCACACAAGCGAGCCCATATTCTTAGGCCAAAACCTGCGGAAGCAACCGTCATGTCTTCGTATAGTGGTTTAAGGATTTTTTTCTCGATAATGACCATAAATTGATGAAAACGAAAAAAGCTTATTGCTAACCGAATGTTCGCTGTTCGAGCGGAGAACATTGTCGGGCACGCAGTTTCAGTAATGCTCTGTCTATATCACTGAGCCAAGGTGGAGTGGCCGAGCGCTCTAAGGCGCCTTGCTGCGGAATGCGCGGTTGCACGCTGTGTGAGTGTGAGTTTCGAGTCGTCCCTTGAGCATGCGTGTGTGTTGCCCTTAGGTTAGTTGAAGTTTGTAATCCTAGGGACTAATAAATAAAGATGTCCCATACATTTACGAACATTTGAAATTTCTAGACTTTATTCCCAGGCCTTTTTACAAATGCGTCGATATAACGAGTAATCCACCACCCTTAATGTTCGAGCGGCACATTAGCACTGACGGAGGAGTAGCAACAGCGCGAGTGGGAGTAAATTTCTCTCCTTGACGACACGGGGAAAAATCGAGTAGAAATGCACATGCGTTACCTGCACTTATAATGCCAATGAGGAAATGATCAGACGCTCGAACGTGGAAACCGATTGCAATTGTGTAAGTGTCGTAATATACCAAAGCAAGTAGTGGAGAGGGAGGGAGTGTATACAGCAGAGGCGCTGCCGAAGTAGTATAATTTCCTTTTTTTAAAAAGCCGCGGGCCTATGGGGAACAGGTTCCTTTCCAAGTGAGGCCAGGGCCTGGCTGAAGGTCGAGGCTGCACGCCGGTGTCAACCACCTTGGCTGGCCCTCCCGTCCACCGTAGTGTCGCTTACAAGGTGGCCGCAAAACACGTAATGTCAGCACTAGTGTTATGCGACTGACTAAAAACATCTAATAAAAGCAAGTCTTCCTTTCCAGATTGTATACAGACTAGGTTTCATCCAGAATTTGCTAACGAAAAGCCTCCAAACTTACCAATCGCTAACAACCATGCCTGGTCTAAAGCATCATACTACGGACTGCACAGATGCTCCCGCCGGAAGATCGAGTTCTCCGTCGCGCGCGCATACAGGTGTGTGTGTGTGTGTGTGTTTTGTCCTTAGTGTAAGTTTAAGTAGTTTGTAAGTCTAGGGACTGATGACTATATCAGTTTAATCCAATAAGTTAGCAAATATTTGAACACTTGAAAAAAGTGCTCAGGTCATACCACTAAGCACACTGAATTATAGCCCTATATGACAAATTCATTTGCAGTAGGAATTTTGGGGCGTATACGGTTTCGAATACTACTAATCATCACGAAGAAATGATCTACTGATACATAACGAAAACAGGATCAAAACCCAGTGGTCATAGAACACAAGTAGCTTTTTTATTTTCATGAAAAATGAGCACTATCGACTGGGGATCTCAAATTGATCCCATTATTCCAGATTTCCAGAAAGGTTTGACAATGTTCCTCAAAAGCAACTTGTAATCAAATCAATTTTGATAACAGTCTCAGTTATGCGACCGTATGCGTGGTTTTCAGTCAAAAAGGTGACAGTTCGTAGTAATGGACGGAATGACATCGGTGTCCATTGTTTACATAAATAATTTAGCCGATAAACTGAGCAGTGGTATTAGGCTGTTTGCAAATAATGCTGTCATTCACCGTCTAGTGAAGTCATAAGAAGATTAGGCCAACAATAACTGCAAAATGATGCAGACAAAATGTGTGTGTGGCGGTGGCTGATCCTAAAGAACGAAAATTGTTAGATCAGGGGCTTCATATTACACGTAAAATCCCACGCATCTCTAGGCTGTCAATTCAATTAGAATACCTCTACCTACCAATTACAATTACGAACAACTTTAACAGGAAAGACCACACACAATTTTGCGGGGAAGGCAAAAAACGGCAACTTTGTTGGCAGAACACTTGGAAAGGTTAATAAATACAGTAGGCTGCGTACACACAACGCTTGTACATCCTCTGGTGCGTGTTACGGAATCCAGCGAGAAGTTACAAAGAAGGGCAGATTGCTTTGTATTATCAGGCCTTAGTCCGCTAGCATGTTCTATTTCTGTACTAGCGGGCTATGATTACGCAACATGGGCGAGAGTATCACGAGTGTAGTACGTGGGCTGGGGTGGCGATCATTAAGACGAAGGTGTGTTTCGTTGCGGCGATAATTATTTATTAAATTTCAGTCTCCAAGCTTGTCCTGCGAAAATGAAAATATTTTGTTGACACCCACCTACACAGAGAAAACTTATCATAAAATAAGAGGAATCAGAGCTCGAATGGAAAACTGTTCGTTTTCTCGGTGTGTTTTTTCGGTCACGAACAGCAGAGAAATAGTCTGAAAACGGTTCGTGGACGCTCTGCCAGGCACTTAAGAGTGAAGTGCAGATGGTCATATACAATTAGATATGTTTTAGATTTCTGAGATTGCATTTTCTTACATGTAAAATATGCCACCAAATGTCAGTTTTAGGCTTTGGTGGTGATTCCAAAACACAAAAATATTCGTCGCAGAACATTACAAAATCGCGTACAACAAGATATTTAGAAGGCACTAACTTCATACCAGCAAACACTGAAGCTGTACGTTAAAACCACTTGTAAACAAACGTGCGGGCAGCTCTCAAGTTCAAAGTCAAGCCACCTACGGCAGAGCCTTAACGGCCACCAGAGAGTTACGCAAGCTGGAGACAGGTCACTAACATTACGACCTCCTCCGTCAAGTCCAAGGCCGCGGATCCGAAAGCACAGATATGGCGCAAAACAGGGCTGGGCGCCCACTGGAACCGCATTCCCGACTGGCAGGACGGCCGACAAATCACAGGCCATTCAGCGGCGCCGCGACCGCATACCACCGTATACGCACGGCTGACGGGCGAATCTCAGCCAAACGGGAGTGGTCGAACGGAGTCCGAAGCGACTGTCCATTACTGAATTTGTTCAAAGTTCGAAATTTATGTAACTACAGGACGAAACCGCTAAGGTCATCGGTACCTAGACTTACTATTTCTACTTGAGCTGACTTGCGCGCGCGCGACACACACACACACACACACACACACACACACACACACAAACGTCCGAGGGTGGACTGGAACCTCCGATGGGAGCTGCCGCGCAGTCCGTAACAAGATGCCTGAAACCGCGCGGCCACAGTTTGTGTCTGACAGTTTTTCGTGCTGTCAGCAACAATTGACGCAGAGTATCGTATTAGTGATCATCTTGTGATGGTGACGCTCTTCCACCTTCCGTGCTTGCTATAATAAACTGGTGAAGAAAGACACCTTATGCAAGACACCTTGCTTTACTTTTAGCTCCGAGAGATGTTTCGACACTAATTGTGTCATCTTCTGTGAGTTTTGCCTTTTATTTTATAATGCCATTGGCAGGTTTTGCGTACTGTCATTCACCGATGACGAACTTGTAAACAATGCCAGTTCCTAATGAAAAGTGCACGAAACAGACAGAAAACATCACGTAACAATGGTACGCCACAAACAAAAAGGAACGATACCACATCCCGAAAAAGACAAATTGTAAAAACTCGTCATAGCTGAAAAGGGCAGCATGCAAATCCTGCCAGTGACATAAAAGGCGAAACCCACAGAAGATAATAAAATAATTGCCGAAACATGTCTGGGCGATAAAAACAAAACAAGATGTCTTGCATAAGGCGGATTTCTTCACCGAATCTTCTTAGTCTTGCAAATAAAATAGTGAAATGTTTCCAGTTTATAACGTAGTAGTTTCAACTTTTTTTTTTTTTTTGCTGGTTCTCCTCGGTTTTTCATGTGAATGATGAAATTCTCCGAGTCTTTTCTTAGTATAAATTTGATCTTGAACTTACTTCCCTTCAGAGTGGGTCTTTGCCTCGCGAGGTGTGTGTTTCTAGACAGTAAAAATCAGTGTCCATTGTCTGGTCAAGCAGAGCGGCTTCCTCGTAACTAGCCGGCGGCCAGCAGTGTTCGATTGTTAAGGTACTATTTCGCTGCTACAGCCGGACGTTGACCACAGCTCTCAGGCACAACAATGGACATAATCATGTCGCTGCAACTGCTCGCCAGTCGACGGTCATGACACTCGTGATGTCATCGCGACTGCCGCGTCTCGGCCTCTGCTGAAGCAGTCTGGTGGTCTGGCCGCGACTGCCGGCTCCGTGACTGTCGCAATAAGCACAACGACAAGTATATAACATATGCATACACATTTCAGAAATGTGGCGCCAAAGGGTGAAGTGTAGAAGAAGATAAAAAAGGAGCAATCTTACAATATTGAAGCTAGTTATTTCCTATATTTGCGCCTTAGTTCTTCCCCCTGGTTGTAGGTTCAAAGAAATTATTGCTGCAGCTGATGAGCAAGATACTGGACATGGTATGAAAAGTATCGGAGCGTCCATCAGGAAACGGACACGCCACCTCATTGATGAAGCAACATTTGACCTTTCAAGCTAAGTTACGAGACTAATATTCTTCTGAATCCTCCCTCGTCTTACTACCTGCCACCGGGAGTCTTTCGAGTTCTTCCCTTCAACTTCCTCTCTATCGAACAAAAATTAGTTGTTTCGTTTGGAGACAAAGGCAAGTTACACTGTTACTACTACTGAAAATAATTAGTAGTAATATTGTAAACACAAAGTAAAAATTACAAAACACTGTACAAGCATTGAGCCATTTCCATATAAATCTATTATCTTCATAGATTTTTATCTTATTTCACGAAAAAGCAAAAATTACCGTTTTAGCCGATGATGAATACGTAATATTTTATACAGCTACTTAACATAAAGTCAATGTCATATTTTCATCATGCATCATTCTGATAGCTTTAAGTGCTACATTTTCTTTCTCCAGACTTAAATCTGAGATGAATTAATCCTCTATACCTCTCTTCATCAAATTGATAACATGTATAGTTTAACCCTTTAATGCTGATCAGCTACATACCTTATTTTTTCGATTATCTCTCAAGCTGATCAACATTTTACCACAAATTCATTTGTAGCAGTTGTAATACATATACTAGTAGCTCGTCCTAGAAATGATAAACTGCAGAGTTTTGCTGAATCACTTCTACAGTTGCTGCATTGAGTTACTCCTAAAATATGCGTTTATTTACTTTAGTATTCCTCCTTTGCCATGTAATAGTAGTCAATCACTACTGTTGCATTATGACTTACTGTCTGAAAATATTAGAGGCATAACAGTGAAATTTATTGCTTCCGGAAGCACAATATAGCTTTCAAGCTATGAACGTTTTGTTGCTAGTAATGAATAATAATTTTTAGGATTTTTTGAATACTTTTCTCAGTATATACGCACTATACAACAATCGTGGTAGATTTTTAAAGCTTCAAATAAAAAGTCATGCATTAAAGAGTTAAGGAGAAGCGAGCGCATACGGGTCGGGCTGGTAGACCTATTAGAGAATACTAGACACCTCTGAGGGATTGCCTATGTCTAGAGAAATCACACCCATTTCTGACCCACCACAAAACCGGGAAAAAACCGTATTCTTTTCATTCTCCACTCCGAGGAGTGGAGTGGGCTGTTAGAGATCCGGCACATGAGTCACGGTTCTATTCAACCAGTTATCAGACAAGCTTATAGTTGGGCAAAGGGGTATCTCAAATAGGAATAAGTGGGAGGGGTTTACCAGTTCCGGCATACGCCTTACAACCAAGGAAAACCTCCCGAAACCCTTTTGAAATGTGGTGCTACAGAAGAATGCTGAAGATTAGGTGGGTGGATCGCGTAACTAATGAGGTGGTACTGAGCAGAATTGGGGAGAAAAGAAATTTCTGGCATACCTTGACGAAAAGAAGGGATAGATTGGTAGGACACATTCTTAGACACAAAGGGATTGTGAATTTAGCGTTGGAGAGACGTGTGTGGGGTAAAAACCGCAGAGGAAGACCAAGAGATGGATACAGTAAGCAGATTCAGACAGATGTAGGTTGCCGTTCTTATGTGGAGATGAAGAGGCTTGCTCAGGATAGGGTATTGTGGAGAGCTGCATGAAACCAGTCTCCGGACTGAAGACCACAACAACAACAATACAGAAGCTTATATGTAAGAACAAAAACCAATGTCAACGGTCCACGAGTCGTCCGTCGATATTAGAGTGATGCAGCCTGCACACGGTCAGTCACGCCTTACACCACAACCCGCGCTTCCCACGGCCCGCAGGGCGTCAGCTGGTGCTGGTGTCAGGAGGCAGGGGTGAGGTGAGGGTCGCGTCACGCCGGCGCTGGACCACACTGACCGCAGATAACCTTGACCGCCCACAATGGCTGCCTAATTAGCTGGCGAGCTCGCGATAGGTAAGGCGCGCCGTGCGGCCACTCACACCCCTAAATGCTCTGCAGCCTCCTTATGAATCGTATGAGGTGCATGTTTCAACAACTAGCTTCATTCTTAAATATACGCCTCTCGAGTCTCACAAGCATCTACCTCTACACGAGTACTTTGCAACTGGTTGCTTAGTGGATTGGGATAAAGGGACCAAAATACTTGGGTCATCAGTTCCCCGCTGGGAGGGGAAGAAGTGAGGATAGGAAAGCAGGAGAAGGGAAAGGAAATGCCGTCCAGGGTGGAAAGAAGGGAGAAAGACTGCATTAGCTCGGGGTCCCGTGCTCACCACGCAAGTTCTCACGAAAGAACCCCGTGTCCCCCAGCGGGATTTCGTCCTTACTTACAAGGACACCACAGGGGTATAGAATTTTAGAATTTTTAAAAATATTTATGGGAAGTGAAGTTCAGAACTCAAAGCCATTAGACCCAACTTTCAAAAATTCTCGAATAGATTGACTTTGAAGTTTTGCAAGTACTCGTAATTACCAATAATTAAAACAGCTGCACCATCTGTCGGTGTGGCTCAGGTATTTATGTTGTGTTTATAATTGACAATGGGTTTGTTGTACGTGCATTGAAATTGTACTGATTGTCACAATGTTATAAGGAAAAAATGAAGAGTGGTTAAAAGAAAGAAAGAAAGAAAAGAAAAACAGTGGTAGCGTTCTCGCCTTGCAACCATACGGTCGGTAGGTCGCATCCTGCCGTGACTTTTTTTTCCGTTGCGTTCGAATACTTACACAATTTTAATAGCTAATGGCACTGCACGTATTTTTGTTTATTCGTAATTTTCTATATTTTATAAAAGGTGGTTAATAAAGACGCTTTCAATCAAGAAACATAAGTTGCATTTTCAAAGTATTGGCTTCACTATTAGTTGACGACGGTAGACTTTCATTGTTCAGTTTGTGAAGAGCTACGACACTGTTTCTGGAAAGTCATCTCCATAGCTACTAATGGCTTTCTAAGCAGTTAACCTACTCAACCCTCGTTTTACGTGACAAGGTTTTCAGCTCGTCTACATACCCAAAAAAACTGACAACGCGTGGAAATAGGGATACCAAAATGTTTTATATAACTGAATTCGAAAGCTAGCACTTGAGCTACACCGACAGATGCTGCACCTGTTTTAGTTATTGGTGCATACAGGAACTTGCAAAACTTCCAAGTCGACTATTGGCTGATCGTTATTTAACTTCTGAACTTCACGTATTATAAACTTCAAAAAAAGTCTAAAATTCGCCACCCATGTGGTCACTTAGAGAGAGAGAGAGAGAGAGAAGAGAGAGAGAGAAAGAGAGAGAGAGAGAGAGAGAGAGAGTGCGATAAAATTGTTTTTAAAGAGGAATATTTCTGATCATTCGATACAGAGGTGGCAAACTTTCCAGGGCGATGTTAGTTTACGTTAAGAACATAAAAATGAAAGAATAATACTGCAGCAGCGTTTGATCGGTGGGATGCAGAGCAGCGCTACCGCTGCTGCTGCATTTCTGATACTCCGTGTTTTAGGTCCCTGTTAATACACATCCAGAGAATTAATGCAACACTAATTCCGAGCAGCTCTGTTGTAAGGAGACAATTGTTCGTAGTGCAACGTCAGAGAAAATGTGTCTTGCGATTCTTGGCAGGGCGAATACCAGTGATGAGGGTCGCGCGTACCGTCTGTCGGTTAACGCTTTAATGCATTACTTTTTATTTGAAGCCATAAAAACTATCACGATTACTGTATAGGGCGTACATACTGAGAACTATATTGAAAAAAAAAAATGTTAAAATTACTATGCACTACTTGCAACAAAAGTTCAAAGATTGTCAGCTAAATAACGCTTCCATGATGTACCCGAAGCAGTAAATGGTCACCATTATGCCTCTTATCTTTCCAGAAAGTAACTCATAATGCAACAGTAGTACGTGATTGACTACTTTTATATGGAAAAGGAGGAATACTAAAGTGAACAAACGCAAATGTTAGGAGTAACTCAATGCAGCAACTGTCGAAATAATTCAGCGGCACTCTGCAATGTATAATTTCTAGGAGGAACTACTAGCATATGTAACACAATGTATACAAACAGCTACAAATTGATTTGTGTAAAATGTTGATCAGATTGAGAGATAATGGGGAAAAATAAGGCATGTAGCTGATCTGCTACACTATGTATTGAAGGGTTAAAAGGAGTTCGTTGTGTGGGTTATAGTATTTTACCGGTTTCCTGAGCCAGAGAACATCAATTGCTTAAACAAGCGTGGGAGACATTCTATAAACACAGTGAATGTTTGTCAGTATAACGGACGAAGTGTTATTAACATGCCGCGTCTCGGCAGCTAGTATTTCGAGCAGATCGCATAGGCGCCTTGTGCCGTTACCGTAACGCCTTCGATCAAACAATGCTTCAGAGACGGCAGTGAAGAGTAACAGAGAACTCTGAAGGCAGGCCGTGAAGTGGGTTCAACGAGCGGACAACGCGGAAACGGCGAGTAGACAACGCGTACATGTGTAATGGCTGGCGCGGTGCGAGTTGGCGGCGGCTGCCAATTGAGCCAACACGTGTGGAGACAGACGCAAGCGCCGCTCAACAGCCGCCCGAGGTCGCGCTGCCTCTGCGTTATAGCCGCTGCAGCACACCCACTGCCGGCGCTTGCACTACAAACATTCTCACTCCCAACAACCAAACGAGGTATTACATTTAACCACTTACACAGTTTTTCAAAATCATTGCTTTTGTAACACTAATATTGATTATCAGGTGAGTATTTTTCAACCTGTGGGTCACGACCGCCAGAGGGATCGCATATTCTTCTTTGGGGGGGGGGGGGGGGGGGGTGTCGCTGTCAAATACGGTAGTACTTACAGAATAAAACAACCAGACCACTGCATGTCTGGGTACTTCGTTTTTTGCAACACTACAAATGCTCAAGAAAACTCTAATTCATTTTATACGAAAACTAGCTTAAACACGTGGTTCCGCTCGCATGTATTATGATAGATGTATCTTTCAGTAGTGTGCTATGAGACTTGTTTTGAAGCATGAAATGAAATACAATACCTTCTTTAGAAACAAACATTTTTAATCAACACTGAAATAAAAAAATGGTGAAGTGCTTAATGATTTACAATAGCACTCGTTTCGAAGAATCCAATCACGAAATTCAACACTAATGATTGTAATAATATCACAGATCGATCAC
This sequence comes from Locusta migratoria, assembly GCA_026315105.1. Taxonomy (NCBI): domain Eukaryota; kingdom Metazoa; phylum Arthropoda; class Insecta; order Orthoptera; family Acrididae; genus Locusta; species Locusta migratoria. Next base: position 467,779,004 of record CM048746.1, on the reverse strand, counting down.
TTGATGTAATGCACGAAACATCAAATCTATTCTTTTTAGAGAGATGTATTAAAAGAAATTTCTTTTTTACTGCTTTATTTATTTTAGAGCTGAAGACATTGTAGCACGCATAGATCAAAGATATAGTCTGTGGCATCACGTTTCGCTGTATGTAACCTCCTTGCTATAGATTTGCAAACGTCATCGCTGGCCTTCAGTCCGATCTTTTTTTTATAATTTGACGACTTTCAACCACCATATCTTCCACCCCCTTATAGCTATCGGCATGGAACTGCTATGGTGAGCAACGAGAGACTTCGGCCAACAATTACCCACACACACACACACACACACACACACACACACACACACACACACCATTCGTTTGCGTTCTGTAGTTTTCGCTGAAGAGCGAAATATTAACACACACACACACACACACACACACACACACACACACACACACGTAGAATTTTATATACACCGATAACTTTCCATCTCAATATACGTCACCCTTTTATAATAATCAACTCTCAAGCAACAATGCAACCAATAAAACCATTTTCGAGGAGTAAATATAATTTCCAAAGACTATTCTTCCGCATTTCGCGTTGTTTTCTTCAAATTACTAAATATCTATCAGATCGCTATAAAACCGTATCTAAAACTTTCCTTAGGTATAAATTAGCAACTGTACAAATATTTAAGTTTCTGTGTCTTGTCGTTCGGACGTGATAAGCGTACACCGAACAGACATTTTTATCCGATCGCCATAAAAATCTGCCTAAAGCCTTTCCCGGGTAGACATTAGTACCTGTATAAATTTTTAGCTCTTTATGTCTTGTGGTTCAGACGTGATGAACGTACACCGAACAGACATTCACATTTATAGATATAGATTATGTAATTCCTTGTTATTATCAATTCTGATTTGAATAGGACATTTTTACAATAAATACTCCATGTTAACGATGAACGATTTTGTGAACGGACCATCTGTCTGAGATAGCGACATAGTGGACTCTAGCAAGGCACCTGTACCAGTTTCTTTGGCTCTACACTGTAGTTTTAAAACACATTCTACATCAATGCGTGACGAAATCAACGAAGAACCGCGAAAGAGTCACGAAGGTGAAGGAAAGTTTGAAGGCCCTAGTGGTCAGGGAGAATGATGTTCCTCCATACTGCAGTATAAACGATGTTTCGGGTATACGGATAAATGAATAGCCTGAAAAGACTAACGAGAGGCAATAAGTAATTCTGAGAAATTCGGAAATATTCACTTTTCTAAAAATTGCCTATATAATGGGACTTACCGAGAATAATTCGCTTCCGTAACGCGTAACATTTGTCATGCAACATATATATTTCTGTCGAATTTAATGTAAAATTAGGATGTGTTCCAGTCCGAAAAAACTTCACCGAACAATTTAGAGTACTGTACCCCCCATTTTTTTTAAAAAGGATGTTTTATTAGCAAAAGAAAACATAACATTCGCTAGGTCTTTGAATTCACACACATACTTGACATACAGCACGGTATGGGTGTCGTCGGGGACAGCGGTCGATAAAATATTTTTGTTTGGAAAGGGGGTCGCGAACTCAAAAAGGTCGAAAGACATGGTATAAGTTATTACGTTATGAACGTAAATTGTATCACAAACTTCAATGTGCACATTTTTTTCTACTTTTTCAACATAGTCGGCACGAACATTTGAATATATACCAAGTCGTGGTACCTGCTCTCGGATCTCTGCATCAAAGACCTGCAGCCTGACCGTCACACTTTTTGTAGTGAAACGCCTGCGTTAACTTCTTGTACCTAGTCTTCATTCATCACAGTAGACCGTAGAGATCAATACAGGCGGATTTGTTATTGACGTGCTGCATTGGAATTCGATTCTTATTTTATAAATGACTTTATAAATTACTTTTATACTCCTATGTATGATGCAAACATATGAGTATAAAAGTAATAAATTTACGTTATTATCTCATGCAAATATCTTATAGCTGCAATCATTCCGTGCAACAGATCAGAAATTTGCAGTTACTTCTGAACAGAAAAAAAAACACTGACAATCACTAATTGAATAAAGTGTGACTATTTCTTCAAGTTCTCCAGTATGGAGGTCTCCATCAACTAAAATGTCCAAATTTTACCTTGGTTTGTTTTGAATTAGGGAGACTAGTAGTACAGGTAAACGATGCTTTGTACCAAATGTCTAGCCTCACAGTAAAATGTTGACTTTTTTTCTGAGAAGAACTTTAAAGTAGCGAAAATAACTTCACGGTTCATTCTAGCACACATGTAGTAATTGATCATGATGCGATACTGAAAATTTTAGACTATGATAGAAATGAAAATAATCGATTTGGAATATTGACTGACAACAAACCAAATATGAAACACGTTGTTTGTGATGAGCAACAGGTACGAACTGTATCAATGGCTCTTCGCTTAATAAAGCACTAAATTAAATATACCTTGTATTATTTTATACATAAGAATGGTCAAAAAATTTGATTTCATTCTAAATGCAACTTGTATTCCATTTACAATCGTTGAAGCGACTTTTCAGCTATAGATTTTATGGCTAGTGAACAGGCGAACGCATTGTATTTGAGATCTGAACCCTTCCCGTAACTCCCCTACCACCCCTTTCTCCCAAGAAGAGGACTTAGACCTCTCTTTACCACAAGAATTGTTTTCTTCAGTGCGGAGAATGGTTTGATGCCGCTCTGCACCCTGCTCTATCCTGAGGAACCCATTTCATCTTTTCATAAGGACGGCAACCCACAGGGATCGGAATCTGCTTACTATATTCGTCTCTTGGTCTGCCCTCTGTGATTTTCCCCCACACTTCCATCCAATGCTAAATTTACTTTTTCTTTATGTGTACACTACCGACGGATGGTCTCTACGGATGATCTCCATGCTCTCCCTATGCCACGCCACTGGATTTATTTTGTGTTGTTATATCATGGATGGCGCAAATAGACCCTTGTCTATTAGTATTTTCCGGCCTTCTGCCAATGTTTGACACTATGATAGAAGTCTATATATCTTTTTGACTGATTCTTCGTCGGTTCTTGGTGGATCATCATCATCATCATACTGAATTAAAAATCACAGTTTTGAATAAGTTGTGGAACATACTGAAAATTGTGATTTTAATTCAGTCTGTACTTCATCTTAACAATATTCGAAAGACCACCAAGATCGGCATAAAGATATAGAATAAATTCATAGGTGGTCTTAAACGTTCGTTACTGGAAGTTTCGATCTACGCGCCAGTGTTGCAGAGATTTTTTCGGGAACTGAAATGGAAATCGCTGGATGGAAGGCGGCGATCTTTTTGAGAAACCCTGTTGAGGAAATTTAAAGGGCCGGAAACTGAAGCTGATTGAAGAGCGATTCTTCTACTGCCGCGTATGTCAAAGTTAACACTAGTTAATGCTCGTACAGAAGCGTGCTAAAATTATTTTTTACCTCACTCTGTGGAACAGAAGAAGAAATGACTAGCAGCGGTACGAGGTACCCTCCCATAGCACTGTATGGTGGACTGCGAAGTATGTAGGATAACTTGTTTCGGCACCTCATATTTTCTACCAAAATGCATAGCAAAAATTATTAAAGTTTAAGATCCGTTGATGTAGGAGTTACGAAAGACGCTGCACCAGCTCGGCTCGAGAATAAAAGGGCACGAAACCGGCTTTGTCTTGCTGAATGAAATACTTCTGCATTCGCCAAAAGTATTTAAGAGCAGTCATAAAAAGTGACTACGGCTGAACTCCGGTTTTAAACCGGTTCTTCCAGAGTGCAACTCCAGGTTGTTAAGTATCACGCCGCCTCATCCATCTGAAAAAGTTCTAATTTTCCAACCAACTAGTTCAGTTTAATACCCAGTAAATGCAACCTGTGAAAAAAGATCGAAGGTTAATTTTCAATCTCTCTTGTGAACTAAGTTTTAAAGGAAGGAATATTGGAATTTAACGTCCCGGCGACAACATGATTAGTAACGGGGCACAAGCTAGGACTGCTTTTTGTTAAGAATGCAGCGGGTAATCGGCCGTGCCCTTTCCGAGGAACTATATCGGCATTTGCCTGCAGCGATTTTGGGAATCGCGGAATATCGAATCTGGATGGTCACAGGGGTGTTTGAACCGCCGTCCTCCCGAATACGAGTCCCTTACTTGGTTTCTTAATTTGATGTTGCGGTACCGCGTAGTTAACAATTAATAGTACTTTATGTGAGTCCATTGCCCTCATTATTAGGCTGTTTTTAGAAACTGCACTCTTATGTATAAGTCTTCAACTCTCTTCAAGTTTATCGCGAAGTACTGACTACAGTGGGAATAATGCAAATACAAAGATTTAAAACAACATTATCGACTAATACGCGACTTTCAACATAATCTTCGTTCATTTCCACAGTTTTGGTGCATCTTATAAGATAGGCACTTACTCATTCCTGTGCGATAAAACGCATGGGTACTTAAAGACATAGACGTCACGCGTCAGCCAACGGTGTTTGCCCTTCAGTTTCGTCACAGCCGAGACGCATCATTTAACAGTGCTATTTCCACTGTTACGTCACTGCAGACTTTTTTGCATGCTTTCATGAATGCGAATGGGGACTGAACCTGTGTAGTACTAACATCGAAGTCCGTCATTTTGCAAGTGACTGCAATTCTGGCAGTTGATTGGAGAAACAGCATTGCCAAATGATGCAAACTTGGATTTTATTTTTTTCATTTAAATCTAGCTGAAGGGGGGAAAACCCATTACTGACTGGCTCTCGTAATGTAACTGACTTAATTCCATAGTGTGTAACCCTAATATAAGAGGACTAACTAGAAACACCGAAAAAATCAAACTATACGTAGAAATCTGCATGTTTCCGAATAACTTTTTTAGAAAGTATAATAGATTTAATAAATTACCACGGCGAGCTTGAGACATAGCGATGCATTACCTACCTTCGATTACAAATATGGAGCTCAGTACACAATCCTGGGAAGTTCGTGTACGTTCTAGAATTGTGCTGCGCCCACGTTAAGGACTCATTTACATGATTTAGCAAATGTCAAAGGCCGGTGGTCACAGATGACGCAGGTGTGTTGTTCGCGCACCATACTCCCCATCTGCCAGCTGCAGTTGCATAGACCTTGTGAGACGCGGTTCTTGAAGTGAACTGTGTAACACGCAACACCATCGCCAGCTGACGGGGTACGGTGGTCGGTGAGCGATTGGTGGAAATTTCGATTTCGACGCTAGTGCTGGAATTCGGCTTCACACATCCGTTCATACCTAACCTCCTTAAGGCTACGTTACAGATCACTTTTTTTAAAGTGGAAGTTAGGTTAGGTATAGGTTAAACAAGAAGTCTTTTTTTAGTACATGAGGGCGCGTGGCGCCCGAATCTCCGGTTGAGAAAAACGCAGCTTATCATTTGCTGGAGCCAAAAGTGTCGGTCTGTCCATAGTCACTCGTATTGGAGGCATGGAAGACAGTCGGGCCTCTTGCGCTCCCCGCTGTTGTGTAGCTGAGTAGGCTGCACCGAATTACCATCAGCTGCTGGTACATCAGTTTAGTTGACGTACACCAATATTGTCTCATGCCCTAAGCAAAATAAAAAGGGAACCTGTTCAATGTTTCATAAATAGCGTTAGTTGTAATGTGCAAACCTCCAAGCCAGTTCACATGCATGCGATTTTAGGCAATATGAGCTCTGTGCTACCGGAAGCACATGGTAATACAATGCAGTCGTTCGACGCCAAGGTACTTAAGAATGTTTTAATCTGAACGGTTAAAATCAGACGAGCTTCCTATATCACGTCCTGGTCAGTTTGCTAGTAATTTGTTTTAGTCACCGTCAAAAGGTTTGTAAATTTATGGAACTTAACTGCTGTGGCTGCTAGTACCTAGGCTTACAAACTACTTAAACTGACCTGAGAACAACAAACACACCCATGTCCGAGGGAGGACCCGAACCTCCGCCACGCGGCCGTAGCCGAGCAGTCTGGGGCGCCAAGTTGCGGATCGCGCGGCCTCCCGCGGCGCATGGATGTTTGTGTTGCCTTTAGCGTTAAGTTAGTTTGTAAGTAGTTTGTAAGTTTAGGGACTGATGACCCCGCAGTTAAATCCCATAAGCTTAACAGACATTTGAACATTTTCGAACGTCCGACGGCGAGCAACCGTGCGCTCCGCAGCGAGGCGCCTTATAGCGCACGCATATTCCACAGCGGCTAGTCTCCTTCACTACTTGACACAGTCAGCTAAACACGCGCGAGTTCTGTTGGCTTACAAAGGCGACATGAACACCAATCAATAACTCGTATTTGCTTGTGAAAAAGACAAAGATCAGTATCAGTACCATTTCGAATGCACTTTTGAAGTTTGTGCTATATATCACTTACTGCAGTGAATAAACTAAAACGTAACGATCAATAAGCTACACACTGCCAAGCATTTTCAATGCAAGTTATGATCAGTAATGTGCTAAACACATTGCGTAATTTTTCAAAGACTATGATGAATAGTCTAACATGTGAAAAGAGCTTTTTTTCCTTCTACTCCTTGCTTTCTATGAAATCCACTGAGAAATATTGAGGACAGGAAATCTACGGTAATAATTTTCTTTTTTATCAAGGAAAGAAAAAGTCTTATGAAGAAACAAGTTCATAAAACGAGGTGATTGAGTGTTGTACGCTCTTAAATGTTTTAAAAACATCGAAATTCTGTAGTTGTCCTCTTCCTCAGAGTATACGGTCAGACATTTCGAACAGGACATGCTGGAACGGGCACGAGAAAAATCGAATGCAGTAGCTTGCAGCGTCATAAGTGACAACACTGACATCTGTATGTCAGCTCTATGCGCATAGTGAGTGAGCATTGCGTTCTGCGCATGTTCTCAACATTAAACTGGGATAGTTATTTAAAATCTTGTTGTAATCACGAAACAACACTATTTGGTAACTGCGAATAGTTACTACTAAAACTGAAGCTGGGGAAATCTATGTTTCCAAGGGCTACAAACATACAGGCATGTAATGTAGACACAAGCAACAGATTAGCTTTTTTTCTGTTTTAAAGTTTTAACCAACGTGAGATGGAGGTTACAACACTTTTATTGATGTCCAACAATAAAACCAGTCGAGATCACAAGATAACCCATTTAGTAAAATGGCCGCTTTCGGCAAATTTAGTCGGCCGTCATCACACTCGAGATGGTGCCATTTAAAACACAATAGCCGCGGCGGAGTAGCCGTGCGCACTGAGGCGCCGTGCTGCGGTGAGCGCGGCCGTTCACCTTCGGAGGTTTGAGTCGTCCTTAGGGCATGGGTGTTTGTGTTGTTCTTAGGTTAGTTTAGTTTTAGTAGTTTGTAAGCAACGGACTAATAACCGAGCAGTTGAGTCCGATAGATTTACAAACATTTGAACATTTTTAAAACACAACCGACGTCTGATGACGACAGCGAGAAACGGATGCCCGCTCGCACTGTGTAACCAGGCCTTACGAGCAGGCTGTGGCACACTGCACGTGCATACGCGTCGTCTGATAGGCCACGCTACGAGGCAACAGGTGCACGGATGCCTGGACAACAGCTGCACTGATTGTTAGTCCAGTTAAACATATGGCTAATTTTTCCGCTGCGGTCAACTGACCGTCACCGCCATTCCAGCACAGTAGTGTACTGGAGGAAATCAGTCGCCGCAGAAAGCTAGAGCTGCGTTTACACACACGGCGAAAAAAAAAAAAAAAAAAAAAAAAAAAAAAAAAGTTCAAATGTATGTAAATCTATCGGACCAAACTGCGTGGACATCAGTCCGTAGCTTCCAAACTACTTAAAACTAGGAAAACTAACCTACGGAGAAACACACACACCCATGCCCCAGGGAGGACTCAAACTCCACGGCGAGCAACCGCGTGCTCCGCAGCGAGATGCTTTAGACCGGGTAAAATCTCCGTCGCCGTCGTACGTGTCAGCCGGTTATTGGCGTTGTACTTTCATCATCAAACCAGTTCACTTAAGTTTTGCTGTAGTATTTCAGTTGACCAAGTATTCCAACGAAGAATTTTTATCTTATATTATTGTAACACTAGAAGACCGTTGCAAGTGTAATAAAACATTACAGAAAGTGGCGTTGTTACTTGCGTTCCAACAATGTTTCTATTTCTGCAAATGAAAACTTTCTGCAAATGACAAACAGATGAAAATATCCTGTGCCACTACAGAGTAACAGCCGCTACTTCTAGACTTTCTGAATCGAATTTCGTCCGGTGGCTAGATGTAACAAGTGAAAACTATGTAGATAGGAAAACCATTCTCTCTCTCTCTCTCTCTCTCTCTCTCTCTCTCTCTCTCTCTCTCTCTCTCTCTCTCTCTCTCTCTGGTTCACCATATCAAAGACGCTACGAATACCCAGGCAAACTTCACGCCAAGAATTTACGCTACTGCCTAGGTCCTAGTGTATATCGAGGGTTTTATCCTACAAAACACCAAGGGTCTCAAGAGAAAAAATATCCAGATAAGAAGTGTGTAAACTCACGAAGGCTAAACTCGCACTGAACAAAACGACTGTCGACGGTACAAAAAGCGCGGTAGCGCGGTTGTTTTTCTTCTGCCTGGTGTGCAAGCTCTGGTTTACTGCTGAAACGGCGATGACGGCAACTGACCGCGGCGGAAAAATTCGCCATGTTATGGGCCTTATTGCCGCGCGTTTGTTCCTTCTTTCTGACTCGAAAATTTTCTTAAATTATCACTGATCGCATTTCCTAGTTTCTGCGATAACCTAATATTTAACAGAAGCGGGAATTTTAGGAATATATATTACTAGTTTTTAATGAAAACATTTGCAGCCACTACTTCAGAAGGTAATTATATCTGTGTTTTAACCGGTTATTAGTAATTTTTGTTGTGGTCTTCTGTTCAGTACCTCATTAGTTACGCGATCAACCCACCTAATCTTCAGCATTCTTCCGTAGTACCACATCTCAAAAGCCACTATCCTCTCCTTGTACATACTGTTTATCGTCCAAGTTTCACTGCGATAACCTAATACACTACATAAATCCCGAAAAACCTGCTGGAACAAATAGAACAGACAATAGGAAGACCCACAGGAAAACTATATGTGGTTTTCGTCGACTACACAAAACCCTTTGATCTGGTCAACAGAAAGGTTTTAATAGATAAACTGGCGGAACTAATTGGACGGACGAGTATAACGAGCCTAATATCGAATATACTAGCAGCAAATCACGTACAGATTGATGATGGCAATGGTATATCCGACTGGCTGCCACAGAGAAATGGTGTCCTCCAAGGCGATCCACTCAGCCGCGTCCTGTTTTATGTCCTCAACGCACGATGTCACGAAAGAAATGACAGGAACAAGCACTTACATAATATAAGCTGATGACATGGCCACGCGGCGACAAATATAGACAAACTACAAATAGCTCTAAACAAACTAGGTGAATGGGCGGACAGAAACGACATCAAGATAAACGAAGAAGGAGTTGCTAGTGTTCAGGATAGGAGGAAGACTCACTGAAGCAGAGAACGTCAAATGCAATGGAAAACTACTAAAGAGGGGTACCAATTTCTAATATCTAGGCATCACAATCCAAACAACGGGAAAACGTTTGAGACTACATATAAATCTAGAACAGTGGCGGTCACTACGGCTATGAATGAAATCAGAAACGTGACACAGCTATCGATCAGCACTGCTATGGACCTGTTCAGGCTGAAGATACTATCTATTCTGACGTATGACCTTGAATCCTTGAGGGAATACCTCACATACAATCAGCTTTAAGAACTAGAGCGAGTAAAGGCTAGATACCTGAAGAGCGTCTTAGGAGTCCCACAGAACTCAATATCGAGGCTGGTGTATGAGCTTACCACGGAAACCTTCCTGATCGGAGATCTAAGATATGAGCTCACACTCCCAGCTAGGGCCAACTTTCAACAGCTTCTCCAAGATCTGCATGAGAAGAACAACATACCGGAGTTCTATGCGACGTCTGCTATGCACGACAGGGCCCTGGAGGGAAGCTAACCATGAAATGCAACACGTGACAACGAGACTGGCAACCCATGGGTTTCACAAGATGTGTCGCAACAAATTATTTCACGAACCGAGTGTTTGTAACTGTACTTAGAATTTTGTGATCGATACCATATTAGCAAATGCAGGAATAGACAGAAATCCATCGTAGCCTATAGCAAAGACAAGTTAATGTAATGTGAATGTAATCCTTTGCACGGATTTTCCTACCTAATATATAAAGCAGAGTGTCCGTATGTTTGTACGTGTTGCATACAAATCTACAGTTTTATTCCAATCGTTATGAAATTTTGTACACGTAAGCTTCAATCCAGGAGAACGGTCGCCGTAAGTGTAAGAATCACATACGATATACAGTTCAGAGATATGACGTCATAAACAATGAGATGCGCGAAAAAATGCTGCATTTTGCGACAATGCTGCTCATTTTCACCTAAACCATTGGACCGATTTCAACCAAATTTGGGACACACATTTCTTACCGTGAGGTAACAATTGCTGCACGGTTAAGAATCACATACGGCTCATGCTTGAAAAGATATTACGTCATAATCAATAGAAATCGCAAAAAAATGCCATATAACGCGGCGATACTTTCGAAATGCACTGTATGAGAATAACAGGACTTAGCGACTTACAACAAACTTTAACCATAATTTCAAACCTTTATTAAACTTTTTCTTGCTGGCAGCCATAGTGAAATGATGAAAGGAAAAAAGTTCCTTGCTTACTACTTTTCCGCTGTTTATGGAGTAAAAGTACGTCTCTCGGTATGACGTTACAATTTATGATTTGAACACTACAAATTGTGGCAACAGGAAATTTTACAGTCAGTATACACATATATAGTTGAATGTAGCTTCTAAATTGTATCACATTCCGACACGTAGTTCATGAGATGTGCACGTAAACAGTAACGTTCATGGAAAACCGTCCCACCTCGCACGGAGTTTTAATTTATTGCTTCTTTACTATTAATTGTATTCCCGAGAGATTTTACAATGATACAGCTCTTATGTTGTTGTTGTTGTCTTCAGTGCGGAGAATGGTTTGATGCAGCTCTCCACAATACCATATCCTGAGCAAGCCTCTTCATCTCCACATCGTCGGCAAAAGGCAATGTTTTTAATTCTTCACCCTGAACTTTAATTCCTTTACCAAATTTCTCCTTGGTTTCCTTTATAGCTTGCTCAGTGTACAAATTGAACAACATTGGAGAAAGGCTACAACCCTGTCTTACTCCCTTTCCAACCACTGCATCCCTTTCATGCCCTTCAACTCTGACAACCGCTGTCTGGTTTTTGTACAAGTTGTAAAAGTTGAATGTAGCTTCTAAATTGTATCACATTCCGACACGTAGTTCGTGATATATGTGCACGTAAACAGTAACGCTCATGGAAAACCGTCCCATCACGCACCGAGTTTTAATTTATTACTTCTTTATCACCGTATTAATTGTATTCCCAAGAGATTTTACAATGATACAGCTCTTATACAAATGCATATATACCTGAAAACGGCAGGAATAAATAAATAAATACCCGGGCACAGCCGGATTTTCAGCTAGTAGATAATAAATACCAAAAAACGCGGTTATTGGGAAGTAAAATGGCGGTGTCGGTTTTTGCCACCCGTGCCGCTTGCAGGGGGAGCGGGCAGCGTTGCGCCTGCCACACGCGTGACGTCATAGGCCGGCGCCGGCCAAGGCTGCGGCGCTTATTCACGCCGCGATAACCGACTGCCGCACGGCCGGCCCGCCTCCACTGACGCACGCGCTTTCCTCGCCCTCTCACAATATGAAGCTAACCCAAATCAAGAGCGCGTCCCCGTCAAGCCAAAACAACCGCTCGATTCTAGGCGCCATGTCGCGGCCAAAGCTTCGCTCGCGCCTGTAAGGTTTACAAACGTCTGAACAAAATTCAAATGTTTGTATAGCTTATAGGACGTAACTACGAGGTCATCAGTCCCTAAAGTTACAAACTAGCTAATACTAAGGACGGCACAAATATCCATGCCCGAGGGGGGATTCGAACCCCCGACCGTAGTGGCCGTGCAGACCATGACTGGAGCGCCTCAGTCCCCTCGGCCACCGCAGTTGGCAAACGTTTGAACATTTGAAGTAAAAAAAGTTTCCTCAAGCCGCGAGTCTTAAAGGATAATTTAGTGCAAAAATTTTTGTTTCATTGGATTTTTTATTCAACGTGAAATACTATAATCTAGATGTATAATTTACTGTGTTGAAAACTTGATAGTACAAAGCACGGTTCTCCGTACCTCAGGTCTACGTGGTCTAACTAAGCCTGTAGGAGCCTCTTTTCCCAGGAAAAAAAAAAAAAAAGGAAACAGCGGCCTTCAATATGGTGAAAGAGGTTGACGTCCTTCGGAGGCTTTAAATTAGCATTTCACCGACCATAAAAAGTAGTCTAATATAGAGCTTAATAATTGTAACAATGATGATAATACACGAAAACATAAATAATCTCGAACACATTGAAACATGTGCATAAGTTAAGCTTGTGCGCCGTGCGCCTATACGGCTAAACGCAGCGCGGCGCGGCGAGAGGGTGCGCTCTGACGTCATCGCTCACAGCCTGCCTGCGCGTGACTCCTACCGTGTTTCTGCCAACCGTGGTAGAAAGTGAGTGAGTGAGTGAGTGAGTGAGTGTGTGTGTTTTGTATTAATATTTCGTTTATTCGTGTGTAATTTTACTGTGAAGACGAATTGTAAGCGCTGGATAAACGTCGTTAGGGAAATCATAAATGTCAGCTCACTCAGTGCAGAGGTGTTCTCGGGCAAGCAAGTGAACCAACACCGCCTAGAAGACAAGGCGTGACAACGAGCCATACCTATGTCACACCGAGAGGTGGCGAACGCCAAGCTAACTCGCCGGCCGCTACGAGGCGGTGGGCGTGCCCCAGCGGCCAGCCAGTCGAGGTCTAGGTCTAACTGACATCACAAACAAAGCTTCGGCACTTTTCGTCAAGAGGCAAATCAATGTAATAAGAGAATCTCAAGAAAGTATTACCTGCCAGCTCTTTGAAATCATTAAATCAGAAAATCTACAACCTCCTATTGATGTGCGAAAAATAGTCGTTTACAGCATGTGAGGACATTTTATATTGAACTAAGTTATTTAAGTACTGGACTTCGACGAACTCAACAGATAACATCAGGAGCAATCAAGCGGGAAAGGTGGAAAAATGAAGGCAGAAATAAAATAGAAAGACAGTATCCAAATTTAGACTGGAATGCTATCTGGGAAAACATCAACTTAAAAGTCCTGACCTCCGATATAACAACAACGTGGTACAAATCAGTGAACAACATCATTAGTACTCACGAAAGACTCTACGAAATTGGTCTCAGTGATACCATTCTGTGTCAACGATGCCATCTAACAGATACAATAACACATAGATATACATGCGGTGGGAATATAAATAATTGGAACTGGATTAAAGAGCAAATTGCATTTATTACAAGGACATCACCCCCAACAATATAACATCGACTGTTCTTCACAGACCTCAAGAACGGTACTTTCCAGACGCAAAAAATAACGCGGTGTACTGGCTGATAGGAAGTTACGTAAATTATGCCATTAACAACCTGGGACCAGACAACATCATAGACTTCAAGATAGGTATAGGGATCACAAGAAAAAGTTCTGTAACATGTTGATAATTATATTTGAAAGGATGGGGATCGGATAAAAAAATGGACACTATTTAGTTTAGGAAAAAAGTGGCGGTGGCATCAACTTTTTTTTTTCCCCCTTGATAGACGAGGCAATTAGATTGGGGATGGTTAGGTGCCAACGCCTGAAGTAGAGACAAAAAAGAAAAAAGGTTCCCGTTTGATTAAAAAAACAACAAGTGGCAGGTTGCAAAAAAAAGTCAGTGCTGCAAAAAAAATTAAGTAAATAAATAAAAACAATAAAAGAGGCAGTCAGTGCTGCGTGTATGATAAGTAAAAAAATAAAAAGGAAGCAGTCAGTGCTGCGTAAAAAAAGGTCGCCAAGTAAAAAAAAAAGTCAAGCGGCGTCCGCGGCCTCTGTGTGACGTAGGCACGGCCAGTTGTCAGGCCTTGTCTTCTAGGCGGTGTTGAGAGACCGCCGGTGTACGCCAATAGAGGAGACATGTACTCTCGCTTGACGGGAGTGATAGCTAAGGCGGGAACGTGCAGTGCCACGTTACCAGACCTACGCAGGCGGAGTATAACATTGTGGCACTTTGTCCGGACATGAGTAAGGGCAGATGTCAGTCTTCAATTACATCAAGATCCTGCCTCGCAATTTCTCACTAAATGGAAATGTGCTCGTATCTTCAACTACAGCATTGTCGGCGACAGCGCGGCCAGCTTCTCAACGAGGACGAAATGTAAGACTGCTCCAATATTTTCACACCAAAGTTTAGGCGGTTTGTGAGGCGTTCACCCAGAATTCTTGGACTCGTGTCTGAAATAATCAGTACTGATACAAAACATTATCTGTATATTACCCCGAGGCATTATTACCTGTGTAGGGCCCTGTCCAGTACAATGAAGTGAAAAACGAGCGCCGTTAAAAAAGAACAATTAATTGAAGTGCCAAGCTAGTCGAATTTGTAAATTTAAAAATCAAAATTCATTAACTTGAAAACTTAACAATAGTAACTGAACAACTAGTCACAACTTTAAAATAGTTCCTTGTTACTGGAAGCTGGCACTAATGGAAATCTAAATTAAAAAATATAAAATTCTTGTTATTACATTTTTATATACTTTGTTCTGTTTCTTGTTTTTTTGTATTGTGTTGGGTGGTTCGCATTTCGGCTTTGTTCGTGTGTTGAAATTCATTGTACAGCTTCTATGAATTGTTTGGTAATTCAGTATTAATTAAGGTGCAAGTTAATAAGACATGTTTTTCTGCAAACGTAGTTATACCGTACAGGTGTTAGTCTGAGGTGACGTAAATTATTCTATCACCTCCAATCAATCAAAATTCCCTCACTGACCAAGTTTATTTTCACAAATTATTTTCAATTTGAGTTTTGTTATTAAAGTTTGTCAATTCAGTCTACGGTTTTCTTAGAAGTGTTGTACTGTGGTACACATGTGTTACATTCTTCTGTTGCGCCATACACACTAAATTATTGTTAATTGCATGTTCCACAGATAGTGCTCAGCTGGGCTGCCGACCGTATTTAAACATTTCTAAAGTAATTTTATTTCCAATATATCTGTCGTTTCTGTATGCTCCATTTTCCTACATACTTTAGGACTTATTTGTTCGACTACAATTGTCTCACATTTCAACTAATTAAATCAACAGAGCATTGTAGAGCAAAATGGTTATCTGTTACGATATTTCATTGTGGCAGTTCTCCTTACTAGTCGCTCTTTAGTGCACAATACTTCGGAAACATGTCTTTATCCAGATTATTGTACATAACGAACACGGTTCACTTAATAGAAAGTAACCGGTCGATAAAGAGGATTGTTACAAATGAACTCCGATTATTGTATCGGTGATTAACACAAATTTTTACAATGTGCTGGAATAAACCGGAAAAAATAACCATTTGTAAGCAACTGATTACGTGTATATCATTTGTCACACATGCTACATGCTAGGGGCTGTGGATAAAGCGATCAAAATATGGTTTACCAAGTCACTACCATGTGTGTATGTACTTCTTATGAGAGTAGTAAATGAAACACTGTTCGTCCAAATCGTCAGGTTTCATTGTCATTTCGATAGCAATATCATAAGAAATATTACGTAGATGAGCTGTGCAAGCAAAGACAAGAAGAAAAAAAAAGGAAAAGCTTAAAACAGGATAGTTATTTCATCAGCATTTTAAGTACTTCTGTATGGCTTAGGTTAATTTTGTGCGATTAATTACTTTGATTCACCTGTAACTTTCAGCTAATTAGGACGGCCTAATTAACATCTTCAAGGCGTGGTTTTATTTTTATTATTTTACCTCACTGTCTGCTAAAGTTTTTGTAGCTTTGTGAACTAATAAAAATTAACGTAAACTGTCAACCCAAGATCACCTACTTACAACTGTATTGAAACCGGTTCCGATAATTTTATGTACCGATCTTCAAGTCTCTTGATATTTAAATAGTATCGCAGTAATATTGGTCACAGATAATCGCAGTCTGGGCTTGGACAAGAGTATGTAGGAAATAAAACCACTTCATATGTAGGGTGTTTTATTTTCGCCACTTGTTTTCAAAGAAGCAGCTAAATTACTGGCCGCCAATCAAAGCAGCACTTGGGCCAGTTCTCTCGTTAACTGTGAGGCTACGTCCAGGAAACCTGCCGCGGCAGACGCACTAAACCGACGCCCAATCGCCTTCCCGGCAATTTACTGCGGACACCTTATCTGAGGAGCGGCTCTGTTGCTCAGTGCTGAAAGGCCTTTGGTTTGACCCTCAACGCTCCTATCCGTTTCTTTTCTCGATACTTTCACCTTTGGCAATGTTCGTTAATGTCTAGTTGTACTAAAGGTAAAAAAGGTAAAGCAGTCAACAATCCGAAGATAGATTTGAACACCACAGTGAATACTAGGCACGGTCCTGTTTGGAGGTAAACTCAAGTCGTGTATTTGGTGGTGTCGTGCCCATCTGTTAGCCTATAAGTGTGCAGGTTGTGGATGTAAAAAGTCTATAGTAGATATTTTGTTTAAATATTTTAGATATTTCTGAGTGGTTCACACAAGTGTAGAACTGGTAGGGTTCCTGTTCATAAAACTTCTGGTTACATTTGCCAGTGTATGTCACAATCTAGCTTTGATCTTTTATTATGCCATTAAGACATATTCCTAATTATTTTGCTTTCAATAATCCTCACATAATTATCAGGATCAATGTTGTTATGACTGTTTGATAAACAAGACATGATGAAGTACTTATATCTTTATGCAATTTGAAAGTCGTTAATTATTTTGCATTGTCAATTTGTTTTCAGTATTAAAAATGTAACTACAACTGGACAGAGATCAAGCACGAAAACAGAAAGAAATGTAGCTGTGAAATAAAGAAGAAAATAGAAACAATTAATGGTCGAAGTGCTAGATACGCAACGTAGAGCATAGTGCTAGAACCGTGGCTCTGTGGTCATAGTGATGGACTGCGATACTGGAGGTCCGTTCTCAAACATCTTTCAAGCTATGTATTTATACTTCTTACATAAAACTGTAAACTTTCCGTTCGGTCATTGACATCTCCGTTCTCTTTTTGTAGCATTGGGAAATTGTCGTGTGGTAAATATATCTTAGCATCACAAGTAAATATGATGATAGTGACAGCCGACGAAACCTCTAGCAGAAATGAAAACAGAAAATAATCAACTTCGCTCTCCAAAATTTCAGGACATGTTCTAATTAGTTCGAATGAATGCAGAATGCGATGTTGGAGATGTCAAAAACGTTAAAAATATGTTTTTACAGCGCATCCGGCCTCAGTCTTTTGATGCTTTCTCCATGTTGTACACCATGCAATACATCAATGTTTATTTTCTTTGCGACAATGCTTTACAACTTTTATTTTCATGCCCGATGTGTGTTCAGTTTTGACGGACTATCCACTTCGTCAACATGCCACTAAAACTAAGAGGGGACGCTATGGAGAGTGTCCCTTGTTAGAGTAATGTGAGTTGAGTGCGTTGGTCATCCCAATAGCTGTTTGTCTGGTCTGATTTACAAAAGTGTTGGTGTATACTCAGACATTGAGGTGTACAATAACCGTGTGGTTCGGTGGAAATTTTGGACCGCTGCAGTTCGCGGTGGAACAAAGCTTCGCTGTTTCGCGTTCTCTGGTTGTACATGCATACTAAGTTGTGAGAGACTAACGATACGATATATTCCAAGCATCTTGACTGTAAAGGGCGTGGAAATATATGCAATGGCTAATTTGAAACTTTGTGCTAGAACTGGATTCGAATCGAACCCAAATTTACCGCCTTGAACCAGCGGTCGCCTTAACCAATGAGCTATCCGGACACGCCTCGCATCTGGCTTAATTAGTCAACTTATCGGGCTCTATGATTGTAGTGAACCCTCTTGCTCCCAACTCTGACTCCTGTAGAACCGAACGAGTTTGTGCATCCGCACAGAAATTGTCATTTCCCTTGCTGGAGGCTTGCATATGATTATAGAAATGGTGTCTGTTCTTTCGGACATGTGCTATAGAAGGAACACCATGACAATAATCACATTTACTCTTCTAGCGTCAGATAGATCATCCTAGGTTATTTATCACACTTTTCATCGATGCGTAACGCCTATAAGGATACGGGCATCACATAACGAAATTTGCATTCAACACATAACATACGTCAGTAATTTAATCACAATTGACGCCACCATTATTCAGAAGATAATGTATTCAGCAAGCAGCTTCCGAATATGTGAGAGAGTAATGGCATTGAGTTACTAGTCTTTGGCACTAAACTTACACATTACCGCTGTGGCATTCAGTGTTTGGTAGCTGTTTGTTCTGCATGTTGAATTTGTTCCCTATTTTGTGCTGCCATCTTTCCTTTTCACAGATGGCCACAAAGCAAAGAGACAGCGTATTAACACCTAGAAGTTGCGTGCCAGTGCAGCGGTAAACATCCGGCATGTTATTTGCTCATTATGCGGGCGGACAAACCTATACTTACGAAAGAAAGAAAAAAACAGAGGGCCGCATTGAAAGGAATAAACTCTTCCAAGTTTCAGAGGTACTGGTATGAGAACGCCAGTCGCCGGTACCCTTAGTTTAACATCCCCTGCAGAGGCTCTAATCTAAAATCTACAAGTAATCTTACATAACTGGTACTGTAACAAAACCCAAAATACTAGAGGAAAACAAACTTATTTCGCGGGTGTACAACTGCTTAATAACTTTTATTAGCCACCAGCATAACTTTGGCTACGAGTGTGACTGTTCAGGACACCGTTTCACAGGAAGCACCGATACAGATGCAACGAAGGTGCAGAATTCTAGAACACTTTACACTTTCACCATCACACGTCTCATATGAAAAAGGAAACTAAACACATTCGTGTGTTGGGGAAACACCGGTCACATGCAACACGATGTAATCAGTTTAACCAGTCAGCTTTTAGGAGAGTCTCCTCATGTTGAAGTCTTGTCACATCGCAGACTAACACATGCCCCAAAAGTGACCACATTTCGCGTACTAACACACTACGCCTCGGGGCCTCTTCACCAAATACTAAGAAATATTTACAAACAAACTCGTCGATTTTCAAATTTCAAAACGTTCAAATGTCTGTAAAGCTTATAGGACTTAACTGCGCAGTCATCATTTCCTAAACGTACAAACAACATATGAACTACCTTATACTATAGACAACACAAACATCCATGCCCGGAGGAGGATTCGAACCTCCGACGCGGGAGGCAGTGCGATCCTAAACAT
This sequence comes from Locusta migratoria, assembly GCA_026315105.1. Taxonomy (NCBI): domain Eukaryota; kingdom Metazoa; phylum Arthropoda; class Insecta; order Orthoptera; family Acrididae; genus Locusta; species Locusta migratoria. The sequence continues at coordinate 467,759,522 of CM048746.1, read as the reverse complement.
GGCGCTCCAGACCGCTCGGCTACTCCCGTGCGGCTTTCAAATTTCGTTCAAGGACAGAAAGAGCTCTACAGTTAATTCCGCTCCTTGGTCTTTCCATGAAAAGCTGATGATTAAGCGAGAAAATATCAACAAAGCAAGATACGTAAAAATAAATCTGTGTTTTCAGAATTAAACTTTCACTATGCAGCAGAGTCTGCGCTGATACGAAATTTCCTGCCGGGATGGGTCAGTCGATAGAGCGCTTGCCCACGAAAAGCAAAGGTCCCAGGTTCGAGTCCCGGTTGCGGCACACAATTTTAATCTGCCAGGAGGTTTCAAATCTGCATTGACTTAACAGTATTGAGTTCATCAGTCATTCTAAACGAGGGCTGTACAAGTTCAACGAGCTACAAGAGGTGACAGACAGTATCCTTACGGTAAGGAATTTGGAAACAACAAACATTATGTCGTTATTCTGTTCACTAAGGGCAGCAATGAACTATTTCGTGGGAGATTAAGGAAAGCAATTATGTCCAAAGGTGAGGGAGATGAAGTAGCAGCAGTTTTAAACTGTGAACTACAGGCCGCCAGTTGAGGGTTCGAATCCTCCCTCGGGCATGAATGTTTGTGTTGTCTTTAGTAAAAGTTAGTTTCTAAGTAGTTTGTAAGTTTAGGGACTGATGACCCCGCCGTTAAGTCCCATAAGCTTAACAAACATTTGAACATTTTGAAAGGCCGCCATTCTCTGTTCAGTACCAGTTACAATAAATTCAGCGGTTAACAGCTAACTTGATATCCATTTTGACGGTTATGTTTATACATTCATTTTATGAGCATTACGTTATTATTCCTACTATCCTACAATATAAAATTCCATTTTCGGTGTCCTGGACTTTCGTTGTAGGTGGTCTATTTCACAGCTTATAGCGGAAACAAAATTTTCATTTTTCGTATTTTGCTGTAAAAATCTAAAAATTAGCTGGTAAATCATTATGACGACACGGTACGGTAGAATTAAAAACAGTGTACGTCTTTAAGCTGATGGCATTCAAATATTCCATTTTTGCTCATCTATGCCTCGGAAACACCTTCCGACTTCAAACGAATTTCACATATAATTCCAAACCTTCAATAAACTTGTTCTCGCTGACATCATCCCCCCCCCCCCCCCACACACACACACAAATTTAAGCAAGGAGTAAAGTTACTGTATTTTCGCCGTTCATAGGGTCAGACGTTAGAATCTTCCACGACGTTTTAAATTATTACTTTTTAATTAGTAACTCTATTCGCAGTTTACTTTGCGGACGGCGTTTAACTAAAACACTGAATGCAGCAGTGAAACTGTATCACTGTACGGCACACAGTTAACGAATTATGACGTGCACTACAGTTCTACAACATCAGACATGACGTTTTACTTTTTTACTTCTTTACTACTAATGCTGTTCCCAATAATTTTTTATATAGCATATCTACATATGTAGACTCGCTGCAGAACTATGTAGCTGTTACTTAGGTAAGATTAACAGAAGACCACGTGGTTATCGGATTTTAGAATTTCTTAATATTCATGGTTCGTGAAGTTCATAACTCTAACAACAATCAGCCAATGCCATTCGAAGCAACTCTAAAAATTCCATAGAAATTGACTTTGTTCAATCATTAAATGAATTGAAGCAACTGTCTGTGTAGCTGAGGTGGTAGCTTTATGACCTTACAAATATAGAGTCGGTGGTTCGAATCCTGTCGTGACAGGTTTTTTTTCCCTTTGTGTTCGAATAGTTACACAATTTTAATATCTAACGGTAATTTTTTTAGAAAAGTGCATGTATTTTTGTTTATTGGTAATTTCAACATTTTATAGAAAGTTGTTAATAATGGTTTCAATAAAAAACAAGCTACATCTTTTACAGTATTGGCATCAGTATTAGTTCACGACGGTAGTCGTTGATTGTTCTCTTTGTGGAGAGCTACGACAGTGTCTTTGGAAAGTCATCTCCATAGCTACTAATAGCTTTCCAAGCAGCTAACCTACTCTACCATCGTTTTACGTGATGACAAGTTTTTCACCTCGTCTACATGCACATAAAAACTGACAACACGTGGATTTAGAAATCCCAAAATGTTTTGTGTAACTGAATTCGAAAACGAAAAAGTACGTCATAGTGGGATTCGAACTACCGACTCTATGCCTGTGAGGCCAGAACCCTACCACCTGAGCTACCTGAACGACAGATACCTGAATTTATTTAATGATTGGTACTTATGTGTACTTTGCAAAATTTCAAAGTCTATTTTCTTGAGCATTTTTAGAATGGCTTTGGCTGATTATTATTTAAGTTCTGAACTGCACGTACCATAACTATAAAGAAATTCTAAAATCCGATACCAATGTGGTCTCCTTGTTGGAGAAGATGGAACAGAGCAGTGCGCTACGTTACGGACTAGCGCAAAAGCATCACAGAGATGATCGGGAAACTAGTGGCGCACGTTCTCTATTGCGGTACTGACTTTGTCAAACTTCCGAGAGCATACGTTTCGTGAATAAACCAATATAACGCTTCCTCCTACATACCTATCGCGACACACAACGTGAGGTGGCTTGCGGAGTATTCAGGAGATTTGACTTAATAGATAATGAGCTAAAGACGTCTTTTTGCTTAACATAAGAGCACAAGTTGCCCATCTCATAATCAAATAGTGTTTCATAATGCTAGAACTTAGCGACTCTCAGGAAACGTTGAGTATAATTTCAAACATTTTCTAAACCATTTTCAAGTCAGTTGTCAAGAATAACGCAGTCGGAGCACTATTATGTTGTAGCTCTGTATTGGGAACAGTGTTGCCAGATGGCAGAGAGAGAAAATACCTACGGTCTCACAAAAATGTACCTACGTTTTCCCTACTTTCTCTTTACCACCACATTAATGCCCCTACATTAGGGTCGTCTGGAAGAGGCTGAATCCAAGAGTCCAGCGAGCAGAGGTCAACCAATTCATTAATGTGACATGTTACAATTTTGAAAAACTTCAAAATAAATATTTAGCATCATGCTTCACTTGCTATAGATTTTTTTTTCCATTGACTGATCTTTACTGACGGAGTCAAATGTAGATTATGCCGCGAATTCCAAGTGCTCTGTTACAAGAGGATTACTGATTTATCGATCGGACGAGGATACATCAAGAACCTGTCAACCATAGAGAGGAACAGCATTAATTAGTTTCCCCAAATATGCCGCGAATTCCGAGTGAGCTGTTACACGAGCGTAACTGATTTATTGACCGCACAAGGATACGTCGAGGCACCATCAACCATGGAGTAGGAACAGCAGTAATTATTTAGTTCAGTCAGCACGAAAAAGGAAGTCCGTCATTCTGCATGATTCGATTTTCAAACAGTAATGCTACTAGCGCTTTGTTCATTTATAACGTTGGCTGTCGCAAATATTTTAGCGTTTTCTCGTCAGCGTCTTCTTGTCATTTACAAGATCGTGCTGACGTAAACAAATAAGTCTAGTAATAAAACGTCTTTCGTTCATGGAAACAATGAATTTTCCTTTTGCTGACATTTACTAACACTATTTCCAAACCGACTCTCAATTCCACTGATATACATTGAAATCATAATATTTCGCATCAATTTTAATGTGCCCGAAACTAAGTTTTCAAATTAATATTGTTTACTATGAACAGAAAACAACTATGCCGTCTAAAATATCATTGGCTACTTCAAACTTTGCCACAATTGGTCGGTTTCATTCCCGCGTGCTGACAACTGTTCTGTTGCCAACATTACCCGCTAGGCAGGTGTCGGCGACTGTAAAATTTTACCAAAGTACCTACGCGTTGGTGACTTTTGGATGAAAATTCCCTACATGATTTTAATGCTTAAAAATATCTACGTGTAGGGAAAATTCCCTACATCTGGCAACAATGATTGGGAAGACCTTGTGGCTGGTACCGGTAGGGACTTTATGGTGTTAATTATACACGGTAGACAGAAGTAGTAAGATAGTACGGCAAGCCGGTGGAAGCTGTTAACCGGTTTACGTCGGCTGATGGGAGCAAAGAATTGTAGCAGGGAAACTTGTCACGACGAGTGTCACTGGAGAAGAAGTGGCGGAGTGCAGGGGTGTTTCCGGAGAGGAGTTGGGGGCGAGGATTTGGCCAAGTCTGAGGGGCGGCGGCTGGTACTCGGCGGAAACTCCGCAAACGAAGCGAATACATCACGCGCCGAGACGGCCCGCGGGAGCGTGCGCAAAAATTAAAACGCTCCCCTGGCCCACTGAGCGCGCAATAAAAATGGAAATGCCGCCGCTCGCCGCCCGAGTGGAAACGCCGCCAGGCGCACGAGCGGTGACTTCCAAAGCGATACTTTCGACGCTCCCGTAACGGTGACTTATTGCTGCCATCTGGCCTTTAACGCACGAATTCATGTTCTGTGTCACAGCACACTGGGACGAAACTACGACAATTTGCTACAAAAGGACGTCGGGATACTGTGCCTTCATGAACAGGGGCGGCCACAGGCACGGGCAAATAGTGCAGTCCCATAGGGCCCCGCGCAAAACATGAGAACGTAATTTGAAGACTGTCATCCGTAATTTTATTTCTGAAAGGACACACTGTGTATTACGAGGCGCGTCCAGAAAGTAAGTTCCGTTTCAATTCATCTCCGCTGCAGCTCCGCGACTGCAGTTCCGCACATGCGCTGTAGACGATGTGTATCGAGGAGAAGAACGTGCGCCATTTGGAGATCGCTGTCAGTTACGTACGCTGTGTTGTGCTTGTTTGAAATGTCGGCGTTGATTGAAAATCCCGCAGCCTGTGAAATCAGGTCGGTGATTCGGTTTCTAAATGCGAGGAAAGTGAAACCAAGTGAAATTTATCGGCAAAATTGCGATGTTTACGGACCAAATGCGATGAGTGATTCGATGGTGAGAAGATGGGTTCGACAGTTCAATGGCGGGCGTAGTGATGTGCACGATAAAGAACGAAGTGGGCGTCCACCTTTGGTTACAGAAGAACTGGTTCACGCGATTGGTGACAAGATCCAGGACATCAACTCTTTCCTTGGCGGTCATCACTTCACCAATGACGATGAGTTGAAAGAAACTGTTTCCAACTGGTTGAAGACACAGGCGGCAGATTTCTATGAAGAAGGTATACAAAACCTGGTGCCACGCTATGACTAAGGCCTGCAAAATTTCGGCAGTTATGTGGAAAAGTAGTTTAACAGTTGTAGAATTTTGTGCAATAAAAATTTCTGCTGCATCTGTGTACAATTTCATTTTATTACCAAACGGAACTTACTTTCTGGACGCGCCTCGTATAATTCAACTATATACTCACTGTGACACGCCTTTAGTCAGTGAAGTACATCTCAGATTTAGAAAATTATGCCAGTATCGGAGTCAAAGGAACCAGTGATGCCGTAGTAACCTAGCGTCAACACATCGCTACTGCTCGTGCTTAAAAGGTACGCGAGTCTTTCTCAGCGCCTCTCCACCCTATTTCTCCTCATCGTTATGACTAATAAGCATCACATTCGTCCGTTAGCAGATGTTTCCAAGACAGGCAGTTCCAGCCTCAACTGAGGTACGCGGCGCTACCTGTTCCTCTCGCGGTGAACAGTCAAATGGGACGGCTAGACACTCGTCTCAAGACCGCAGCTGGGACGGCGAGTTGAGCGCCTAACTGCTCCTCGTAACTGCTACCTCAGGGAAATAGGAAATGAAATGACCGTATGGTTGTTATTGGCCGGGATATTCCCATTGGAATTCTCATTTATGCCAGTTCCATCTTTCCCTATTGGGCTTTTGTGACTGGCCAAGTTTCGGCACTACACAGCATTTCAGGACTCACCACAAACTTATACAGATTTCCTTTCATTCTGCAGTTCACCTTGTCCATATAATACTCCACTCAATTTCAGCCTCCAGTCTTCAGTCACTTTGAATATAAGATATTTTTGGAAACATTTTCATTTCACTATGTTTGGGTCAACAGCACTCTTATTTAAATTTATGAATAAAGAACAGTGTAGAATGCAATTTATTTCAGTCAACTAGTTTCAGTCTTATTTAGACCATCTTCAGGAATTTTGACTCCATCGATGTTGTGGAGCTGGCAGGTAAAGGGGAGCCTTCCAGTGCGTCACTGAGCAGTGCATTCTACACTGTTATTTATTCATAAATTTGAATATAAGAGCCAAGGTATTTCAACTTCTTGGCCAGTTTTAATTGTTCTCCTTGGAGGTTAAAACATAGGTACTCCGTATCATTTTTATAAATATATTCCGTTTTCTCCCTGCTAATCCTCATCCGTTTTTGTTCTAGTGCTATTCGCCACACCTTGTCTTGAAGTTCCTCTGGGGTGGTTTCACATATTACCACGTCATCAGCAAACTTGTCCCATGGTAGCTCTTTATTCACATGTCTGACAAACATCGATCACCAGGTCAAAGGAAGAAGGGCTCAACGCAGATCCCTGGTGTAGTTGCAGAGTCACTGAAAATTTGTGTTGTACCTATGCTGATCCTGTACAAAATATCTAATAATAAATTAGTAATTCGAAACATTTAAACATATCGATCGTTTCAGGGCATTGAAATAAATCAAATGGTAATGATGACAAATTGTGCCGGGCCGAGATTCGAAGCCTGATTTCCCGCTTCGGGCCAGCGGTCGCCTTAACCAATTAGGCTATCCAGGCACGCTTCGCTTCCAGCCAACATTCTCATCTTGTAGCACACTTCGACTGTAGTTCCCCTGCCCATTTGATTCAACTTGCTCGCAGCCTATACTGCATTCCCGCTAGTGATCGACCGTATTAATGCGTCCGCATTGAAATTGTCAGTTGCCAGTTGGGACAAGTCCGAAAGAACAGACATCATTTGTTGAGATTAACGTCCGTAATTTAACGAATTCGAAATAAATATTTAATTACAATAATAATAATAAATTTGTAGTTGTATATACAGCTTTAAAACCAGCAGTATATTTACAATGTGGACCCTATATTTTAGGTCCACATAGCAAATGTTCAAAATGTTCAAATGTTTGTTAAGCTTATGGGACTTAACTACGGGGTCATCAGTCCCTAAACTTACAAACTACTTATCAACTACCTTATACTAACGACGGCACAAATATCCATGCCCGAAGGGGGATTCGAACCCCCGACCGTAGTAGCCGTGCAGACCGTGACTGGAGCGCCTCAGTCTCCTCGGCCACCGCGGCCGGCTCCACATAGCGATACATCCAGAGCCTCCTAAGATATTTAAATATCGATATATCGAATTCCCTGTATTTTCTAAAACATCAACAGCACTATAGCAAACCGCGTGGCGGCACCTCCACAGCTCGTGGCCTCTAATTCTGGCGACTGATTTCTCAAGGTCACGCACCTGCCAAGGTAAGGAGGTCGTTTGGTGGACCGCTAGCCGACCAGGGAATACCTCAGAGTCAATACCTCACAGTGCGCTTTCCAGTGTTAAAGTATTTACAGTTTAAAAAGGCGGTACAGATACCGCCTTCTCTTCCCTTCATTCGTCTCGAAAGTGCTCACCGAGCGGGAACACGCACGCCTACAGTGGAGCCGCGCTCTGGCTGCCGTATCGTGGTAACAGCTAAATACCTGTCCTATCTTATCTCCGTCCATCACAAATTATCTCTGCTGCTGGCAGTATACACTCTCACGTGCCCTTTGAATCAAAGTCTGCTTTATCATTCTTTTTTCATTCTAGGACTAGACTGTTAAGGGATTTTGATTTATTATTATTATTATTATTATTATTATTATTATTATTATTATTCTACTTTACTAACTGTTAAATCATCGCACATGTCTGAACACGCTAAACTGCAAATCTACTAGACGGATTTGCATAGGGTTTTCACAGGTTAACTTGAGAGCATCTTCCGGTAAAATATATTCTTTACTTCATCAACGCCATGACACGGATAAAATATCGCAATTCAATGTTCTAGCAATTGCTCAGCTCAGTAGTTCTGATAGTTACCCCCGTGACACGACCATTACGGCGTGGTACCCGAATAACAGATGGATCGCGCAGGTGTTTCTCTTCCCCCCCCCCCTTTTTTTTAAGATTTTTACGATATTACCAAAATTAGCTTCTGTAACCATTATCTTTAAGAATCGAATTTACTTGGCTAAAATACGGAGGTCCCAGTTATCTTGCTCACCAAAAATATCTCTGGAACAACAACAGCTATTGTACAACGACTTTCACCGGTAGCAATGTAAGGCAGGGGCTTATCAATGTAAATATTTTGAAATATTCTAAAGCGAAAGCATGTGTGTCTTAACACAAATTTGTGTGTTTTGTTTTTTAAATGGACAACCTACGTTATTTCATCAGCAATCAATAGCATGACAAATCACTCAACAATGGCGTTGATTGCATCCCAATTACATCTCGAGATATTGCGAAGCGTAGTTGACGCTTGAAATACTCGAAAAGCGCGCCTAGCGCATGTCCCGAGACTCTGGAAGTTTTATTTATATTAGACTTCGTGGCTACGAGAAAGGAATCTTATACATTTAGAGCCTCTACAGTTTTTACTGATTGAGAACGTAAAGTTAGGAAGCTTTCAATTGTTTTAAATTTTACGTGAACACTGGGGAAGGCTAAATGGCAGACAAGTTTTTCTAAGGAATTTTAAGCACCTAATGATGCGTCTACAGGGAGCGAAACCCGTAGTGCTTTTCTTTTAAAAAAGTAAATTGCAGTTGAAGCGGATTTGGTCTCAAAAAGAAGTCTTTTTTTCGGATGAATCCAGGTTCTGTTTACAGCATCATGATGTTCGCATCCGTGTTTGGCGACATCGCGGTGAACGCACATTGGAAGCGTGTATTCGTCATCACCATACTGGCGTATCACCCAGCGTGATGGTAGGGGGTGCCATTGGTTACACATCTCTGTCACCTCTTGTTCGCATCGACGGCACTTTGAACAGTGGCCGTTACATTTCAGATGTTTTACGACCCGTGGTTTTACCTTCATTCGATCCCTGCGAAACCCAACATTTCAGCAGGATAATGCACGGCCGCATGTCTGGATACGGAAAATGTTCGACTGCTGCCCTGGCCAGCACATTCTCCATATCTCTCATCAAGTGAAAATGTCTGGTCAATGATAGCCGAGCAACTGGCTCGTCACAATACGCCAGTAACTATTGATGAGCTGTGGTATCGTGTTGAAGCTGCATGGGTATCTGTACCTACACACGCCATCCAAGTTCTGTTTGATTCAATGCCCAGGTGTATCAAGGCCGTTATTACGGCCAGGGGTGGTTATTCAGGGTACTGATTTCTCAGGATCTATGCGCTCAAATTGCGTGAAAATGTCATCACATGTCAGTTCTAGTATATTTGTCCAATGAAAACCCGTTTATCATCTGCATTTCTTCTTGGTGAAACAATTTTAATGGCCAGTAGTGTATTATTGCGATACAGGGGAAAGAAGAGTGTCACAGAAATGATGCACGAGTGGGGTGGAAATCATTGAAAGGCCATAGTCGTTGCGGCGAAATCTCTTAGCGAAATTTCTTCCGTGAATTTTCTCCTCCGAATGCTAAAATATCTTGTTGGCACCCACCTACATACGCAGACACGATTATAGTAATTAAAATAAAGTAATAAGATTGGAAAATAAAAGGTTTAGGTCTTCCTTTTCCCCGCGCGGTCTTAGAGGATGATGGAACGGTAGATAAATATTATGAAAGCGGTTCGAGGAACCCTTTGACAGGCACTTAAAGTGAATTGTTGAGTGGTTATGAAATATAGAACATATTCCTCGTAAGTGCATGAATAATGTGGTATACAATGCAACACAGTGAACTTTATAGGAGGAATTCGAAACTTCGGAAGAAACGTGAGAGAGACCGAAGAAAAGACTAAAATATTTGTTTTCTTGTCTCCTTAAGTTGCGTAATATATGGATAATTATCACTTTATTTGCCTATCGCAAGTGAATAAAAAGGAAGTGAAGGAAAGCGGAAGCATCAGGCAGTGGCAAATGGCGCAGCAATTATAAGCCGGCTGTATAGTGTGCACAGCTAGGTCTTTAATATTTTCCCAGTGACTGGTGCTGGAGACGAGAGTGATTGCTCGGTAGCTGAAAGGTTCAGAACAATAGGGCTGGCGAGACGGCGTGGCCGGTCCACTGTGTAGCGGGAAGCGTGAGAGCGAGAGGGGCGGGCTCGTGGAGGGGGAGCAGGGGTTGCGCGCGGCGCGTTCAATGTTGTCCTGGCAACGGCCGCAGACAGCCGGCGGTCGCCAGGGCGACGGCAGGCGCACTTCACAGCAACAGGCCTCTCACACGTGTCCGGGGCAGGCCAGCCAAGATGCTGGCGCGGCGGACGCCCCTGCAGTACAGAGCTGACACGCAAACATACAGCACTGCCACCTTACTGCATGACGCTGAGGATTTTAGGCATCAATTTCAGTGCCACCTTCCTCGTTCCAGAAGCGAATGCTGCACGAAAAAAAAAAATCTTTTAACAATGAAGTCTGTGTATAAGAAACTTGCATTAATTTTTAGGCCTTGTGGCTCTTCAGAAGTAAAAAAACGTACAGTGAAGAAATTACCTCATTTAGTCTAGCTGGTCCCTCCCTTCTTGGTGAAGTTTTTCTGGAGAAGATGCCTTTGTCTGACGGCTGTTTAACTGAATGAACTTGAGATGTTCAGTCTTCTATCTACTGAAGTTCGGTTGCGAACTCCCGTCTCCTCCGAAAGACCGCACTCTTTATCTGGTGTGCTGTCGGTGTGGCTACGCAATGTTTGCACTTATTGCTAAACCGCCGAACAATAAATAGCCTGTGGAGTGTTGCACTAAGCGAATATTAATATTATTTACAAAAATGAGCAGTATGGCTATTATAACAACTCGTCAATTTCCGTATCACTTCTACGACGCACTGATCCATTTCAGTCTTCATTTATTTTTTAATCCACAAGCTAGTTCTTCTCGAAGGAGGCGGCGAGGTTTTAGTAAGCATCGAAAGCTTGCGTCCCAACATCCTTTACTCAGGGCCCCAAGTAAAAAATGTTAAGTCCCATAGATTTACAAACATTTGAACTAATCTGGTCATCAGTCCCTAGGCTTACAAACTACTTTAACTTATGCTAAGGACAACAATTAAACCCATGCTCGAGGGAGGATCAGAACCTCCGACGGCGAGCAGCAGCCACTGCACAGCGGCGGCCAAATAAAAGTGTAGTATCAGTAGATGTAGTTAAACCGTACAGATTTATCGATTATGGTGTTTTTAGGCAGGTGGTAATGGTGCTGCTTGCTCTACCAACGGCGAAATAGCTTTTTTGTAAGATTTGGTTGGGAAAGTTTACTAATTATACAACAGTATCTGAAATAACGCTATCACCTAACTCGCCACTGGCACAAAACGTCTCCAACAGTTTATGATACATGTAAGGACCCAAAAATCCAGATGAATACCGAAATCTACACTCTAGTGCACAGCCAGGAGCGTGGCGACTGCTTGCCAACACGCACGCGCCTTCTCAGTAAGATGCCGGCTGCGACACGGGGCCGCTATACAAGCCGTGGTGCTCACCCAGCGTTACGCATGCCACATCACTTGCGGACAGTGAACCGTTCGCATCGGCGCACAGATTAATAATGCGGCAGGTGTCATCCAATAGAGATCTACAAAAATTTCTGTTGCAGTTTCATTACATTTCCATGTGAATCACATGCACTTCCACTAAGTAACAATGGAACGGAGGAAATGTATACATAGGCTTTGCATTGAGCTGCCATTGTCTCAATGGAGATTCGCTTCTACTGCATTTTAACGCAGCAGATATTTCAATCTTAATTGAAATGTGGTAAGAAATTTCTTTATAAGGATTCATAAAACAACTGTTTCGTGTTTACGTTCAGTGTAAGAAATGGAATGAATTGCTATCACACAGCCCTTCGTTCCTGGTTGGCTGAAAATTCGTAACATACCCTCTCTCATTTCCAATTGCTCGTTTAACATGTACTGGATTATTTATGATTATCAAGGAGGACGTCACGTAAAGACAACCATGGATAAGAATATCTAGAAAGCACAATATACCCATATGTCGATCTCTAAAATAACGTAGACGGTATAGGGTGCTTATCACAGAAGTATTTTATATTAAGGCAAGATGACTGACACACTACTAAAAGACATGAACTATTTTCTCAGCTGCCTGCGATCATTTTTTAACAATGATTTAACTGACTTTCTGCTTCAATTATTACAATATGGAGATACTTGAGACAAATAGCTCGCCCATTGCCAGTGAGGTGATCGACTTTGAAGAAACCTGCTACATGGTACCAACACACTTTAAGTTCTAAAAGTAGTCGTTGACTGAAAGTGCTAAAATAATTCCTTAGTAATGCGAACAGATGCGATTCCTTTACGTTAATGTTCTATGTCAGAACAAGTATCTGTTTTCCCTGGAACATCTGTCCTTACCTTCTCTTCCCAGTATGAAGTTAACCATCTCGAATAATCTATTGCTGTTTTTAATAACGTCATAACGTTTGTAAATCTATGAGACTTAACTACTCTGGTTATCAGTCCCTGGGCTTACGAACTACTCTAACTTATGCTAGGGACAACAAATACACCCATGCCCGAGGGAGGACTCGAACCTCCGACGGTGAGCAGCGGCGCTCTCCCGCAGCAAGGCACCTTGGAACGCTCGGCCACTCCACCGCGGCTTACTGACGTCACTTTAATATCTCAGCATGTACTACATTTTACACGTATCGTGAGCCATCGCATTCATTAAACAAGCATGAAATAACCAAGCTGGAGCCAAATCTTTTACTCGACACGACTGTGGCACTACGAAATAGATCTTAGATGGCCGCGGTGGAGTAGCCGAGCGGTCGGTCTAAAGCGTCTCGCTGCCGAGCGCGCGGTTGCTCGCCATGGAGGTTCGAGTCCTCCCTGGGGTGTGTGTGTGTGTGTGTGTGTGTGTGTGTGTGTGTGTGTGTGTGTGTGTGTGTGTGTGGTCCTTAGGTTAGTTTACCTAGGTTTAAGAAGTTTGTAAACTACGGACTGATGACCACGCAGTTTGGTCCGATAGATCTACAAACATTTGAACATTTTGATCTTAGATGTCCTAAATCGTACGAGCTACTGAATTGGCTTCTCTGTTGGTAAGTCTCCTTTACATATTTCTTTCTTACAGAATAATTTCATGCGAGTTTTTATTTTGTACTTTATCTGGCCACTTGCTGTTCCGCCTTCTAATGTTTGTAAAGCTTATGGGGCTTAACAGCGGTGTCATCAGTCCCTGCCTTATAATGAATCAACTTTTCTCGCCATGCGCCACGTTTCGCTAGCATATTTCGCTGTTCTCCAGAAGTAGAGTTCCAGAACTATATTCCTTAACTCTCCATGAATAGCTGCTTCAAGTATACCATTTTGAGCGAAGAAAAATTTCTTCGCCTGTGCTTTTTAAAGGATAGAAGTCTTTCACGACTTCTATGGTCCCTTACCCATTCTGATGTTCAGCGACAGTTTCATTTTCTTTGTCCTAAGTTTTCGCGACCTATATTTACAAATTATCCAACAGAACCGCCCACTGTGCTAAAGTTCTTCTTTCTCCTGCGCACATTATGAAGGAGTAACACCACTGGTGCTAATCAGCAGAGAAAAGCCGGCGCGCTGTTCCATCCTGTGTGGTTAAGCACTTCAGCCAAGTGTAAACCGCAGCACTCGTCTCAATTACAGCAGCCAAAACCTGTCTAACACACAATGCAAACTACGAACACAGTATGCGGGCAAAATACATTTTCTTTTAGCCTAACAATGTTTCAGGCGATAGAACGAATGACTACCAACAATTCCACTTTCTATTACTGTTACGACGTTCTTCAATGACGCATATTTCCTGCAGTAGTGACTAGTAAATGACCAGTGTTCGAATCTCGGCTGAACAGAAGTATTCAACGTTTCTCATTGTGTAACGCACAGACTTTTTGACGGCACAGAATTCGCGGCCACAACGGCTCACATAAAGAAAGGGAGCAAAATAAAATTATTTTATTCTCACAACAGATTCGAGTTGCCAGCAAAATTACGAACTCCTCGGTACCAATAAAAGACCGGACGGATCCTTGCCGGCCGCGGTGGCCGAGGGGACTAAAGCGCTCCAGTCACGGTCTGCACGGCCGCTACGGTCGGGGGTTTGAATACCCCCTTGGGCATGGATATTTGTGCTGTCCTAGTTCGTAAGTAGTTCATAAGTAGTTTGTAAGTTTAGGGACTGATGACCCCGTAGGTAAGTCTCATAGACTATACAAACATTTGAACATTTTGACGGATCCTTAACGAAAAAGTTGCCAAATTAAATCAATCAATTTAGACCGTTATGTTCCTTTTTAACAACCAAGGAGCATAGCAGAATGACTGCTTACTTAAAGGACAATAAAAGGGAAGGGACAGTAATTTCTACATTACCGGTTTGGTTACTGTAGAAAATGCTGAAAATGGAGAATTTCCTGTAGTCATTAAAAGCAAGCGGAAGCCACGCTGTGTCGGAGGCATACCAGCTTCGTCCCGCACCGCTAAATGTTCAAATGTTTGTAAAGCTATGGGACTCAACTGGGGGTCATCTGTCCCTAAACATACCAACTACTTATGAACTAACTTCTACTAAAGACAGTACAAACATCCATGCCCGAGTAGGGATTCGAACCCCCGAGGGAAACGGCCTCGCACATCGGAACATTGCGCCTCAATGCTCTCGGCCGCTCCGCCGCGGCTCACGCGCCACCCAAACAGGTGTCCCAACCTGAGTGTTCTGGGGACAGTGCCACCCGCAGGGGCGAAACTTCCTCTCCCCTACCTGTAAGGTTGGCTACAGGGACTACTTTTGGACAGCAGAAGCACACTGCGGTGCCTTGCCCGGCGGACAGCTACACACCGCCATTCGGCTGCAGAGCTGCGAAGGATTCACATCGCGGACGGTCTAGTACGCAAGTTACCGCCGTATTAGGAAAGTGTGACTTTAAGGGCCGTTCGCATCGGCTAAAATGATTGGCGTGTGGAAGCAAATTGCTAACGAGCAATTTTATCTCTAACATCCCGTACACTAACATTTAGTATGTAACTAGGAAACCTTGGACTTTTTTTTTTTTTTTTTTTTTTTTTTTTTTGTCCCAGCTTCGTCGCCGCTTTTATGTCTCGTTTCCGTCATAGGTGTCGGTGGACGAGTAGACAGACCGACACAGGAATAAAGGATGCACGCTTGTGCAGGTACGAAGGTGAGCAGCCAGTGGGACAGCAGAAACTAGAAACACTAGAGTAAATTAGAACGAGATATATATTGCACAGAATTTATACAATGCTTAACTTTTACATAGTTCGGTACGGCAGAATGCTGATACATAGTTGAGCTAGGGGCCTGCCTAGTGCCTATCCGATAGCCAAGTCTTCACTGGTGCCTATCTGATTCCGAAGGTCTTAACTGGTTCCTATCTCTGTCACAACTGAACGATGTCGTTCAGTGGTGGCCACGAGCGGAGTTTTCACAGAGGGCGCTCGTGACTGACGTCGTAAGAACGCCGCGCCGTGCGTGCATGGCGGCGCGCGGCGAAAGTAGGTGGCGCGCACTTTGGACTTGTGCGACACCACACGTTTGGCAGCTGGTCTTGTTATAATATTACGAATTTCATGGCTAGCAACAGTCTCTCTGGTTCAACAACTATTCTCTCTCTCTCTCTCTCTCTCTCTCTCTCTCTCTCTCTGTACTGCAAATTTATCTGTTTAAAGTGTGTTCATTTATTGACTATTGTTAGTAATTCTTTGTCCTACAGCAAGGTGGTTTCAAGCCAAAATCTTATTTGTGAGATACTATGAAACATGTAACAGGAGTACCTCACATTCGTGTGTTCGTATCTTTTTGCATGCAGATTTTACCACATTTCTGCCTATTTGATCTGTAACTTTCCCACTGTTCCTTTTTTAATAAATGAATATTCAATTAGGCGACGAAACACCTGCCAAGAGAAGAAGTCCAACGCCTTTACGGTCCAAGGACAGCAGATCATCAGGTGAGCGTAACTTCCTGTCTGAGAGAAAAGTACATAAGCAGTAACCCTTCTTTCTTCATATTCTACAGAAAAACTTCAGCACTTAGAACTGATTTATTTCCATGCCCACAAGAAGCTATCGTCGCAAATACCTGTGTGTGTTCAAGTCAACTGCAGGATCACAAAATGGTGTCTGTAGTTTCGGACATACGGCGCATTCCCGAAAGAACAGGAACCGCACACACAGTTAAGTGGCTATCGACAGCACGTGGTCCTGGCCCGCCTGGTGCGAACAGGTTGTCCCCTGAGACAACGTGCTATAGCGCCGTCTCCACGTGGTTGTATGTGAGCACCCAGATGCTTCCTTGCTGGTAATGGAACTATAGTGCCGTTAAAATTCCTACCTAGATCACGTGGTGCTACAGTGCTGCCATAGGCTGCCGGCTACCGCGCTCGACTATAGGCGACACACAAACACGGCGGGTCACTTCACAAACGCTGTTTCCACAATTTATAACGCGGGCCGGTATTAGAGATCGGCAGTCGTTAATGGCGGCAATGCTGAAACCTCTGACGACAGCTATTTTTAAGTGATCAGCGACTCAACTGCAGCAAGAGACTCGCTTTGTAGTTCTCACTTAAAACACCATGTTGTAACCTAACCACACGTTATGTACTACGTATCCGACAAAATAACGATCAACCATCCCAGCTTCTCTGTATGAGAAAACAAGACCAAAATTATCAATACAGCACGAAAACCAAAATGTAATTTCTCGCTTTCATTGATTACCTGAAAATATCCTCACACTGGCTAGTGTTTGCACCAACTGCCGCATTACGCGTCAAAGAGCAGTCCTGCTTAGAACTTAATTACAAGTTATTAAAGACACAAGCAGATTCGAATCGAAAAAATGATCATATGATGAAAAATAAGAACGGATAAAAGAGCAATATTATTATGAAAAAGACGTAAGACAGCATTAGAACTTTAAAAAAATTCAATTAAACTAGTAAAAATGGCAAAGTAATTTTGATTTGTAAATTAAAGTACTAGCACATCACGGGATTCGAAGGTAGGGTCTTCCGAACGGGAGGCTAGTACTTTACCAATGCGCTACGCAATCGTATTATTATAAATGTATAACAATGAGAGCTTCTCGGAAATTTGAGTTTGGAATGAGACTTCGCATGTTAATAATAGTGTATGTTAAGGGGGTTTAATAGCGTACTATCAGTAAAATTTCGAGAAATAGGGCTCTAAAGTTTAACCGCAACACATATACACCTTATATACTAGTCAAAGAGTTCTGTACAGCAGTAAGGCGATGAAGGACTGGGAGTAGTGTGTATGACTGTCATGCAGATGAACAGCGTTCGTTCCTACCTGCGGAAAAAACATTTTACTTTTGTTTTGAAAATTGTAACAATTTTTGAATAAATTTAATTATATAAAATTTTATTATTTACTTCATAAAGAATCTTAATTATTAAATGAGAGTTGCAGCTAAAAAAATTAATTACAATATTTACTTAAAAGTCGAATAATTCCAAATGCTTTTTACAATTAATGTAGGTAGCTTAAAATTAGACGTTATTGTAAGCTGTGGAAAGATTAAAATTATTCATTGTGAATTCGAATAACCGGTTTCGTCATGGAAAAGCAGAGTATCGCTGTTGCCCTGTAGAGTATATACGAAGAGAAAGAGTGTCAAGAAGAGTAAAAACAAAAATAGTTTCTTGAATGTAGGCTCGAACCTGGATCGTCCAAATGACAGGTCATCCCCCTACCACCTGCGCTCTTCGACAGTACAACAGAAGCCGCTCGTCCTTCACCTACAAGTGCAGTTACACTTAAAACTTCAGAGCCCTTTTTGTCGGAATTTCCTGGATAGCGCACTTCAGGGCTTCTATGAGTGGACACCTTCGAGGTGTACTACTATCCGCCGAAGTCCTATCCCGAACTGAATTTCCGAGAGCGGAAGGTCTGCCTTCTCACACAACACACCCACAAACAGCACTGAATTGTAGCCTTCGGACAAGTTGCTTTCAAGCAAATCATACAAAGATCACCTAATATAAGCTGATATCTGTGATAATACTTTGTGACGTTACATGGCAAGCTCTAGAAAGGATCCAGAAGCGCCTTCTTTAGTGCTGCGTATGAGTCCAGAGTTCGTTAGCACAGTTGTCCAGTTTTTTGGTATCGTTTACCATGAAGCGTTGAAATGCGAAATGTAATGGCACACCTATGAATCGGGAGCAAAACAAATCGAAGTGGAGATTCAGACGAGGGAATTGAAGTGAAGTGGCCAGGTGTTGTGGCAGTTTGCCAACAGGGAACGGTTCGGGCGTGACGTGGGCGCTCTGATACGAGGAAAGCAGCTGCAGCCCGTGAACTGTAATTTAATCCGACTATAGGCAGTGGAAAAGTCGGGCGAAGGAAGGATGGACGATAGCCCAGGAATCCCAGATATCAGCCTGCTGCGGTACGGGAAATCCCGAACCGCAGCAGCGTGTCTGATAGTGTAGAGGTGCAAGCAGTGGCGTAAGTCCCGCTGCACCAACAGAAGTGATTCGTTAGGCGCGTTGACACAGCAGCCAGCACATGGCGCAGCTCCAGCTGCCGCCTGACTCTCAGGTAATTACGTTTTCTGGCGTCTGCCTTGCTCCGTGGCACTGCTGCTTCAGTGCTCGTCACGAATAAACGTGAAGCGCAACCAAGCGGTGCATTCAGTGGACGCTACCTACCATCACTGCTGACGTCTCATCTACGGCATTTCCTTTTTCGCCTGAGCGTCGTAAAACATTCCGAACAGATGTTCCATGACGTGGAGACATTTTAGAGAAAGCAACTCAACCACGTCACACATAAGGCCAAATTACACTGTCCGTCACTTCGTCACGGCACCGTCACGTCAAATTGTATCCACACTGTCAGTCAGTATCCGTCACGTCAATTCGTCCATCTCAATAAGCGATGTTGAAAGTGTGAGGTTATGAGTGACGATCTGTTATGTAGAAAGTCATAGTTTAATACTAGAATTCAGGAACAACAACGCTAAATGTTATTGACGGCCAAAGAAAACTTTACAGTGTATATTTTTGGCCAGCTTACTGGGAACTGTCACAACATTTCAAAACAACGACATCTATTTTAAAGCGAAAAAAAAACCATCTGAAAACATTAAACAATACTTATAAGAGCATAAATAGCGCCTGTTTACTTTATCCATTACGATTTGCCCGCTGACATTGTTAATACTGTCGTAAACAACTGAATTTTTGTCTTTCATTAGAACTTTTTCATTTAAAATGTTATTTCATGAAAAATGCGTAATCAAATTACAATCTTATTCAAATAAACAGTTTGCTTCAGACTTTTCTGTTACAATGTTACGTAACATTGACCATTTTTTGGTTTCAGATATCCGACCTCGATTTTAGGGGGACACTCAATGGACAAAAATATTTAAGTCTTCATGAAACATTTGAGATTTAACCCTAAAACGAAGTATAACAACAAAATAAAGATGAATAAGACACATTTGCATATGAGCAGTACAATCGTCGACTGCAACATGTAATTCGCGTGACGAAAATAGGTTTAACTTCCGATGTTAGCAGACGGCTGTTCCGTCAAAACATTCTTCTCGAGAAAGCTTGACGTGACGTGACGGTCCGGTAACGGACAGTGTGAATTGGCCTTAATAGATTACCATTTCTCCAAGTGCGAGTAACACTGCATTTACCCTTTTTATTTATAATAATTACAAGAAAGTGTCGAATAAAGCAAAAGAAAAGGAAACAAATTCGACTTTGACAGTGATTAGCCTTATTTGTAAGTTATCGATCATTGTTATTTTCGTATGTTTTGTAAATGTTGAAACAAGATCCGCTGTATTTATCTGAAAGTTATCTATACGGAATATCTTTATATTTCTTTAACAACTGAGACCGAAGTACTCGAATCATGACTTCTTGACGAACTGACGTGTAGCGCAAACCGACCCAAGCCTAAGATGCACACTATTCGCTGCCGAGGATATAAGTGACGGGGTCTTGGGTAAATGGTGTAGGCAGAAATTTCAAGGTTTACCACGTACGCTATGGTCATTATGTAAGCTCGGATTTCGGTCATGGATTACGTGATTATTTTGACTGCTTCATCTATCCTCGACACAACAAACAACATACTGTATTCAGAATATCTGCAACACAGTAATAAAAGATGCAACTGCACCACATACTTGCTAACACACTTTCGAAAAAAATAACTTAGTACATCTGGAGACACAACGCCGATACTGATCCGATGACGACGGATACGACTTGGGGGGATACCAGATGTACTGAGAACGATTTCTATGTGAAAGCTCATAGTGCGCCATCTGGGAATAGGAAATATTTACAGCCACGAAGGCTCAGTCTAATATTAAAGTGTGGAGCAAAGAGGTGCAATGCCACGAAGCACTCGTGCTTCGTACAGCCAGCTGAGCAAGTTTCAAAGGAGTAATTGCCACTTTCTGCGTGGCGGCATGCTCCTTTCGGAGAAACGCCACAAATGTTTGACGTGATGCATACATAACCTGCAGATCAATTCTAGTTGCAAAGACTTCCGCCAAGATCGTCATATTGAAAAAGCAGCAGTGGCATAACATACAACTACTACAGCACAGGTAAGAGGGTTTGTCAAATGTACAAATTTTTCAAAATATATTGTCTCCAACGACACTTTAGGTGTAACTGAAGTCTTTATTCAAAATTAATCACCAGAGGCTTGAGCAAAACGATTCCACTGTTTAACGAGCCGAACGATTCTCTGTTCCAAAAATTCATGTGGCTGTGACAAGAGCCACTCCTCTACTGTTTCCTTCAGTTCGTCGTCCGAGTTAAAGCCTTTCCCTCAGATTCTTTTATCGGACCAAACAGATGGAAGTCACAGGGCGACATATCCGGGATGTAGGGCGGATGTTCAAGTTGCTCTCACTTGAACCTGGCCCAGTGGCGCAGCAGGATTTGGTATGGGGGTCACTTTTTTTTTTAATAAACCCTATTGAATTTATTACGCTATGACTTTTACAAAAATGTTCAAATGTTTGTAAATCTATCGGACCAAACTGAATGGCCATAAGTCCGTAGCTTACAAACTACTTACACTAAGGTAAACTAATCTAAGGACAACACAAACACACCTATGCCCTAGGGAGGACTAACCTCCGACGGCGAGCAACCGCGCGCGCCGCAAGGAGGCGCCTTAGACTCACTTTTACACTTTTGTAATTTAACCAATTACACTAAGAAAACAGTTGCACAATAAATAAAATGAGTAGGCTCGCATTAATTTGAAACGTGGTGGAAATGGAGTGTATAAAATCAGGTCGAAAAATAATTGGCTAGTAACATAGAAACTGCTTAAAGAAAAAGTTCTTTACAGTTTAATTACCATGAGTATGTTTAAAAATTAAACTAAAATAACAGTGTTGTTGTTCATAAGATTCCAGTCGGTGGCGCCGCTAACTTGCTAAGCCGCGGGTAACAACAGCGGCAGCATCAAAGCTGGTCGCGGCGGCATTAAAACCGCTCACAGTAACAGCAGCACACGTTCTCAGTGGCGGCATCACGTTGGCGAAACACTGTCACGTTAACTTGTGCTTGGCAAATTGTAGTTAGGGTGTGATTTATTACAAGTATACTTTTTCAAATTTCCGGCGCCGACTGTTAAAAATGAAAACAATACTAAAACAATACAATTGAAAGTGTCGGAGGGGTGTTAAGCCCCATTCTCCCGCCTCCCACTGTGCCACTGACTTGGCCAGTACACTTTGCGTGACCCTGGAGACGTGCGGAGGCGCGTTATCAAATGGAGTAGAACCACTCCCTCCGTGAGCAGCCCAGACCTTTCGCTGTTGACGAACTTAACGTTAGTCTACGGAGTGTCTCAGTGTTGGTAGTTTTATCCGAGGTCGAGGAATCAATGAGTAACGAACCTCCGACGTCGAAAAAGACTGTGAGTATCACCTTGCCTGAAGGTTTAGCTTGAATTTCTTATGGGTAGGTGACGTTAAATCCTTCGCGTCCCTAGATGTTCTACGTTATCCGAAAACGGCATGTTCAAATTTCAAATGGTTTAGTTGTTAAGATATTTCGTACCTATTCATTTGATCACCCGCCGTATTTCAACAATACATCTAGAGTGAATTGGAAAACTGTAGGAGGGTGTACTAATTTTTGTTTCCGTTTGTGTATGTATGCCACGAGCTAGTGTTATAACTAGACCGCGGAGTCTTAGATTAAAACCTATCCTTTTCCCGAGTTTCTAGTTGCAAATAAACTTGTACTTAGGCGTTTCATGACTAAAACCGAAACAGCTAATTTTATAGCACCTAAAATAACCTATTTCGACGTTAACACCTATTTTTGCCTATTTCAGATTTAAAATCCTGAAGGGCACTTATTTCTTCCCATTAAAAAGACTTCCTTCGATAAATTAAAGGTAGAAACATTGAAGTCGATATTTGAAAAAAAAAAAAAAAAAAAAAAGAAAAGAAAAGAAAAAGTGTTGCTATTGGTCTGTGACCTCATAATTAACGCTGTGTAAAAATTGTTGACTCAGCTTATACGGATATACTACAAAGAAACCGAAAACGTATTTCGGAGTGTTGTAAATGGATTTCTGTAGATGAAACCATAGCACATTCAAAATTGATTGTTGGTAGGTTAGACCAACAGCACCTGGTGTTGGTTAGACCCACCTACGCCACCGAGAGATTATCTGAATTGTTCAAAGCAAAGGCCAAAGACTGAAGAACAAATAGCCGCACACTTTGTCAATAAAGTTGAAGGTGCCATATTCAAATGGGTAGATGAAAATAAAGTGCTTCTGGTTTTGAAAGCTGCAACAAAACTAACATCTCTCAGTTAAGGGGGACTTGGCTTACAAGACAGCAAGCTGCAGATTTATGGAGACAGTTCGTTGCGAATAATAAGACTCAGGTAGATATATGAACGAGAATACTACTTTTTCTGGCGGAAGTAGAAAATAAAATAAAGCGCAGGTGAAGTGGGGGGAAAAGGAACGGGGAAAAATTCAACAGGTTTTCCAGGAAAAAAAAAAAAAAAAAAAAAAAAAACCACCGATCTGAAGGGCCTTTGCAAAAAGATCCATTTCCACTAAATGCTGGATTCCTGTCCAAAATTTGCCGAAAGTGAAGTTCGCTCCCGTCATATCCGTTGATCTCGGTTTACCTCTTAGTTTCTCTGAAAAATCTACAAAAGGTTTGTCATTCACTGTGAAGCCGTCTGAGTGCTTGAAACCACTGGTTTATACAGAAATTATTAAATTGTATAGGCCTGCTAGATGTACTTTCAACATACGGCTTCAGATATGCATTGTATTTTATCTTCGACAACTGTAAAGGTTTGGTGTCAGTTTAATCACTAATGATATGTGATGTTTATCTTAAACCATTGGAAATTGGCTCATAAGTCAACACTACGTATTTTACTTAATGTCAATTTCATCTGATGAATTCTTTTAAGGGCCTATTTTAGATTTTATTTAGCCTAAATGAGGTAAAGGAAGTGTCTATTATAGGCGCTTAAAAGGCCTTTTTTTACGACCTAAAAATCCGCGGTCTGGTTATAACTGACCGATGGTAACACACGGAACGCAGCCTCAAGTTATCGTAGTACTTCGAAAGACAAAGGATTTGCACTCTTTGGCGATTAAGCGTGTTGCGAGCTTCGACCATAGATACTAACAGACCGGACAAACAGCAGAGCAGCTATACACATGGCGTGGTTCAAACATATGACCACGTGACTATTGGCAAATATTAGCTGGATATAATAAACAACTCCACAGTTTTCAAGAAATGCCATCATTTTAAACTAATAATAATTTCACTTGAAATTTAATGTTACTTGCCTTCACAAAAATCTCTGTATAATCCTACGCAAAGCTGTACCACAACTGTACACTACCATGTGACTGTTGGCAAAGCAATGGTTTAGTTGCAGAGATGTTGGAGCCATGAAAACGATGCCATGCCCAGTCTACTAGTATCTATGGTCGAAGGTTGTGAGGGAAGAGTAGGCGGTGAACAGGGCCGAGCGAGAGAGCAGCTGGCGCGGCGCGATGGAGTCGCACCTGCACTGCAAACACGCACAGCAGAGGGACACGAGGATTGCAAAACAAGCGCGCGGCCGCAGCCAAAACAATCGGCGGCGCGCGTTATGGCGCGGCTAATCCAACAAAAACACCGCGACCGCCGCCGCCTCTGCCGCACACGCCCCGCATCACAAGCGGCGCCATTCCACATGCGCTCCCTGTCCCGTCATCAAATACTCAGTATTACCAGCCGAGCCGGCTCAAATAACTCGCCTAGCAGCTTATGGCGTTACTGCCGCACTTGCTTGTCAGCCCGCAGAATATGCAAAAGGCGAATGACTCTCCCCTCCTCTTACTTTACCCCGCGTCCACACATTGGTACCGACGCTGGCGCCAACATTGGCCAATATTTTTGAGACAGCGTCCACACATTGGAGCCAACATTCAGTTGAATTCGTCGAGAGCCAACCAAAACATATCTGACGCACAAATCGCGGCCAATGCTTTAACGCTTTTGAGTGTTAATAATTACATTTTGTCATTGTGAATCAAAGTGGGAAACATACGTATAGATAATGGGGTGTTGTATCACTTCCTACCGAACATTAATTACGGTACGAAATCATTATTTTTTTTTAAATTTGCTACAAGGAAACGATACACATTATAAAAACTTAGACCTGCTACTTTAAATGACTGAAAAAAAAAGATGTTTTGGAGGGATTCTATTCTTTTGGTATTACGATTCGATTTATTGCTAAAGGAGACAATATTAGAAGCCTACACTTCCCTTTTTAAATAACCATGTAATTGATATCACTAGTAGTGCTTGAAGTTTGCAAAACGATTTTTAAAACTCGACAGGAAATATTAAGTACTGTACTGTTAATTTTAAAAATTAAATTCAGTAATGGAGTGTGTCGAAAGTCTAGAAAGTTTTTAATTTCACAGTTAGCGCCCCAATTTTTCTGTGGCATTTCGTTTTTTGAGGTTTCTTTCACAAATGAATCACTTTCTGATACAGTTCTAATATTTACAAAGAGATTTCGAAACTTTAAAACGGCGACGAAGAACGAACGAAGAAAGAAACAGTTTCGAGGTGAGCAGACGACAAAGACAGAATGAAACGTTGGCGCCAATGTGTGGACGACGTACCCATATTGGCCCAACGTCCTTTGATGTTTGGTCGAAATACCGACAAGCAACGGAGCCGCGCCAACGTTGGTTCCAACGCTATTTCACCGATCCACAAATTGGACGAACACTGTTGGCGCCAACGTTGGGTCCAATGTGTGGATCCGGCCTTACCCTCTCAATACCCAAGTGTTTTTGGTAACACAGAATCAGGAATATAATTTATGAAGAAAGCAACCAGTCACTTTATTTTTAAATGATACTTGTTTTATTCCATTAACCGGTTTTCGGACCTTTTCAGCTTCCTCTTCAGACAGTGCACGTGTTACAGATTCATTTCAAGTGTGATGTTGGGTGCTGGCTTGCGAGCGTATGGCAGACTTTTTATAAATAATTTCCATTTCTCGGGTTTCCTTGAAATGCAAATTATTTATAAAAATATTTAGAGCAAAGCAGGTCTCGCCACAGAGTAGTCGTTTTCTTTCATTCTGCAGATAACTATCTTATCGAACAGAACTGCGATTTCTTTCAGTTCATCCGCCTACTATTAATGCCATGCTGCATTTCAGTCATCCACTTTGCATGTACAAACCCTGTATTTAATTAAACTTTCTTGCCCACTGCTAATTGTGCTTGGACGTTAAAGGGTGTCAAACTTTTCATCCCAGATATGTCTGCAAGAACATAGATACTGACATGTCCGTAGCCGGGATGGGGGGAGGGATGATTCCTGGCGTTCAAACCCCTCCCGAAATGACAAAAAACTGGCGTAACTTTGTATCAGGATAAAGAGACCGCCTACATTTTGCCAAGGCTGGGAAGCCGTTATATATACTCCATGCAGTCCGTATTCCTCTACATGCGATTCTCATACTTTTTGTAGCGCTGAAGAAAGACGTTCATGATCATGTGTGTATTTCGGACGAAGAGGTGCACACCTCATCCTACAGCTAACTGGAAATATCGAGGGATTGACCATCTTGCCTCATCGTGTATTAACAGTTAAGGTGATTACTACTGAAATACTGTATTCTTTTACCATTTTGCTCCTTATAGATGAGTGTGACTTGCTTCTTTTACAATCACTAGGAACAATTCCTTGCTCAAGGTACCCATGGTAAATTATGGTAGAGAGGTCGTCTAAATTCTGTGTAGAAACTGTAGACCCCTGGAGCTTCACTGTGCTTTAGAGATTTGCGCTATTTTTCAGCACAACTATTACTAATTACAATGTGAGTCATCAATACTTGATTTTCCTATGTAAACGAATCAAGGTTCTCGTCTCGTCAAAGAGTATACGTATACTTAATTTCGCCACTGACGGCATTCACGTACCGTAAACATTTTAGTCGGGAACTGTTTCTCTGATAATGCTTCAGCTAATGAAAGTTATACGAACTGCGTTTCTGACTCATTCCTGTTTTAATCAAATGTTCAAATGTCTGTAAATCTATTGGACCAAACTGCTTGGTCATCAGTCCGTAGCTTACAAACTACTTAAACCTAGGTAAACTAACCTAAGGACAAACACAGACACCCATGCCCCAGGGAGGACTCGAACCTCCACGGCGAGTAACCGCGCGCTCCGCAGCCTGTTTTAATCCACATTTAGCTGTCATGATGTGATTTGCCTTGTACCTCTTTTGGAGAATAAGCAGATTCTTTCTAATATACAGTCCTTTGCAATGAGAATTAATGTAGTTTATACGCTATTAGTGCTGTTTGCAGTTCTATTAATGGTACATGTCATTACAGTGTCAATTTTAAACCCCTCCCGAAATGATACCCTGGCTACGCCTATGGAGCAGGAGCCTATGAGACAACCTCAAGTGTAAATATTTTCAACACTTTTTAATGGATACACCATATTACTTCATATGCAGTAAATAGCACGAAAAATCGCAAAAATACTGGCGTTGGCTACATTGCAATACTTGAACCACACACGAGATACTAAAAAGCGCACTTGACACTGCATCTATTTGAAGCTCTCAGCTTGCGCTCCATTACGGACAGCGTGAGCACTCTCGAGTCTCGAGTGTTGCGCTCGCCGTGCGTTGAGTTTGTTTCAAGCTTCAACTGCGCTTTTCAATAACTTGGATGTAATTCAAGTTTGCGATGTAACCCACGCCAGTCTTTTTGCTATTTTTCATGCTATTGATTGTATAAGAAATAATATGGGATTTCCATTAAAAAGTTTTGAATATTTGTTTGCTTATTATACTGCTTCATAATGCTTTCTGTCTTCCCAGCTGCCGCACGTTCATGCCTGTCAAAGTCGTATTTCAATATCTATTTTGGTTCCAGAGATATTTGGAAGTGAAGTTGTAGGCGGGATACCCTGTAAAAGTCCAGAATGAAACTTTCACTCTGTAGCGGAGTGTGCGCTGATATCAAACTTCCTGGCAGATTAAAATTGTGTGCCGGAACCGGGACTCGAGTGCTGGTCTTGCATGTTTCGCAGGAGAGCTTCTGTGACGTTTGGAAAATAGGAGGCGAGGTACTGGCGGAAGTAAAGTTGTGGGGCGGCATCGTGAGTCGTGTCGGGATAGCTCAGTCGGTAGAGCGCTTGCCCGGGAAAGGCAAAGGTCCCAGGTTCGAGTCCCGGTTCCGGCACACAATCTTAATCTGCCAGGAAGTTTCGCCCTGTAAAAGTGTTCGGCATCCATTATACACAGATGTATTCTCTTTTCAGCCTGCTGATCCGCGCTCCTCATTATTTTTGGGCTTTCCTCCACTCATCAAGCTTGTCTGGATGTGCCTCTCGGGCAGGTCCGCAGATTACGTCATCGGAAAAGATGCTCTACTTTAGCACACTAAGGTAAAGTAATACCTTAAGACGTAATAATTATAGTTAATACATCTCTCTTGGCACGTATATAATTTAAAACTTGAAAACAAACCACCCATCTGATTTTTATGTTACATGTTGTGCCACCGATTTACATAACTTGACGGTGCAAAGCCAAATTCCAGCTACTGTTGACAACGACTGCGAAGAGGGCCCTGGGGGGAAAAAACAGCAAAAAGGCAACTGTGCGAACGAAGAGAACAGCGAGAAAGAGAAACCCGATCGAGGAAGTAGGGAAGCCGCACAAGGCAGCCTCACACGAGGCGGTCGCTGTGTTGGCGGCGCCTCGACACCCGCGTTTTCTCAGGCCTGCCACACAACACTGCAAGCCGCTACTTACTTTGCAGCGAGCGCGGCTGCTGCTGGAGCACTTGCGAACTCACTCACCTGCAACAGAAGAAACCCAACAAATTACCAACTGGCTCGCCCACTTTCATCTTAACACACACATCACAGTCACACTAGACTGTTTCTTAAAATTAAAGCATTAGAGCCCCTCCAAAGTAATAATGGAAAGTCTATTGTATCACGTATTGTGAGGCAACCAAAGACAACTACACCAATATCGAAAGGGACGCGGGAACACTGGCAGTTGGCACTACAAGTTACACATTCTCGCAAAAGGCCGCGCAGTGCGAACTAAATCACGAATGTGAATGTTCTACTGTTTGTGAATCTAAGGTCCGTTGACTTACAAACTATTTGAACTAGCCAGCCGCGGTGGCCGAGGAGACTGAGGGGCGCTTCAGTCACGGTCTGCACGGCCACTACGGTCGGGGGTTCGAATCCCCCCTCGGGCATGGATATTTGTGCCGTCCTTAGTTGTAAGTAGTTCATAAGTAGTTTGTAAGTTTAGGGACTGATGACCCCGTAGTTGAGTCCCATAAGCTTAACAAACATTTGAATTTTGATTTATTTGAACTATTTTACGCTAAGGACAACATACCCAAGCCCGAGGAACGACA
Source organism: Locusta migratoria (assembly GCA_026315105.1). Lineage (NCBI taxonomy): Eukaryota > Metazoa > Arthropoda > Insecta > Orthoptera > Acrididae > Locusta > Locusta migratoria. Next base: position 467,730,402 of record CM048746.1, on the reverse strand, counting down.
CAAATCTCAGGCGGAAGCGGCCGCGCAATCCGTAGCGTAATGCCTTAGACCGCGCGGCAATCACGACTGTGAAATCTGATTAATAAAAGCATAGTTAAATAGTTGATTTATAAAGCCTGTAGGCAGTCGGTACTCCGTGTTCGCCCGGACTCTGCATCGACTCGGCATGCAAAACAGTGCCTCCATACTTCTCTTGGTACTGACAGAAGTTATTACCGTTCTAACGCACAATGACTGTTCTTTAGCTTTGTAAGTAGATACTGAGACAAAGTGAAATTTGACTATCCATTTATTTGTAATAAATTCACGTATGTTCCTAAAGTTGTCAGCGCCTTCTGTTAAAGAGTACCAACGCACACCTTCACAACAATTTCAATTATATGAAAATAAAAACAACATATTTCAAGGTGATACGTACTACTACGTCCAGAAGTGATACGTAAGTATCTTACAGTACATAGATATAAATTAGCCAAGACTGTTGATACGATTACTTGGAATAATTAACTACAGAAATTGCTGAAAATATTTTAAGAAAATCATACAAAAATCTTTTCAAGCTGTCTGTATAAGGAAATGGTAAAAGCAGTTACCAAATTGCAGCGCAAATACGCCAAAGTGAAGTTAAAAACGTTACTCGAATCGGAAGCATGGTCGTACTTCCACAACTTCTTTAGATCTTCAAAATGATAAACATTTCTTTATAGCACGATACGGAGTTGAGGTATATTTAATTTAAACATGTATTAAAGACGATCAATTTAAGTCTGACATTCAACAGATTATTTTCATGACAAGATTCTTTGGCTTTGCCAACTCGCAATCGAACTATCATCTTTTTAGGTAATCGTGGCCTTGAGATACGCATCACAACTTATCACAAAGTACACTGCAGAAAATATCAAAGCAAAATAGTCACTGACGTCTTCTTATTAACGAATATCCACTTCAAGAGCAATAAAAATCGTATGGCAAACAAGCTATCAGTGCTATAAACTTTCCTTCCTTTTGGTTAAATGCTTAACTTTATCCATCTGTCCCTTGCTGTTTTGAAATCTCCGACTGAGGAGAGACCAGAAAGATCGATTTTCTGCTCCACTGATTAATATACGTGTTGTACACTACGGCAAAATAGATTTTATACAAACTAAGGCTATAATTATCGTTATACTTCATCACTAAATAGTGGTGCATTACTGCAAGACTGTGCCAAATCTATACTATTGAAAAGAATTAAGATTTCAGGCAGGGAATTCTGCCAGGCGTCACGTAGTCTGTCTTTTGAAGCGGCATCTACGAAGATAATGAAATGCAGACAATTTTTACGTGTCAGTCAGATGATGCTATCCATCCAGCAATTAAACATGGTTAGAAACAGTGACGCAGACAGCATTTAAAGTTCACGGACAACACAACCTGTGACTTGCACGACATCTCGCAGCACAGAGTAGCACATAACGAAAATTCTCTGCAGTCACGTTCCATTTATCTTTCTTGTTCAAATGTTTGTAAATCTATCGGACTCAACTGCTTGGTTATTAGTCCCTAGCTTAAAAACTACTTAAACCGAGGTAAACTAAGCTAAGAACAACACAAACACCTATGCCCGAGAGGAGACTCGAACCCCCGACGACGAACGGCCGCGCGCACTGCGGCACGGCGTCCCAGTGCGCACGGCTAATCCGCCGCGACATCCATTTATGTCTTCTTTATTGGTAAACCAGTCAACAATCCGAAGATTGGTTTGAACACCACAGTGCTTTACTAGGCATGGTCCTGTTTGGAGGTGGTATGCCGATACCTTCCTCCGACCTTCGAACTGACTGACCCAGCCATTTATAGGGGGACCTACAGTTTAACGTGGGTTCCGAACCACAGTGCTACTCGGTATTTTTCACATGAGCAATACTGCCAGAGGTGAAAGAAGTGGAAAGTGACAGATAAAAATCCTAGGACCTGGCCGGGATGGAACCCGCGACTTTTGGATTTGTAGTCTGGCACTCTACCACTGTGCAACCGAGGCGCACTCTTCTTTATTATCGCATTTAAAATATAATTCCTTATTATTTGAATAGCATGTAGGTAAAACGAAGTAATATACGAACTGCGAAGGAATGTTTATCGACAATGACTCATGAAAAATTATCTCGTTAGGGATAATGTTCTTTTCACACGTCATACATAACTCAATGGTGATAACAGAGACCTCGCACACCCGGATTGGAGAGACTTCTTTCACGAATGTAATACCTTTTAAGTGACAAAGACGACAGAAATGAAAACTAACATCATTAACACCACAAACTGTATTCTAAATCACTTTGTTTCAATGGCAGGCGTAACTACAGGGGGAAATGTCTGTTATTACTGCACATTCTGAAACTCTGCGGAAGCAGTAAACGCCTCGCCGTACACGGCGCTAACGTAAACGACCGGCGACGCAGAGCTTCCCGAGTTTACGGCGAGGCTGCACATTGTAAAGGCTAACGAGCAGTCTTTCGGCGACTTCTCCCTAATGACACACAACTCGTCAAACTCTTCACGGGAAGGGGTGGCCAAATAGCGGCCCGCCAAGATCTTGCCAAAAATCTCCCGAAAAACTAGGTTTCTATTTCCGCGCGAGTAAAATTTTCGACTAGGATGGACGTCATACGTAAGCGCGGTGCAGATTCTGTTTGCGCAGACAGGGTTTTGCTTGGCGCACTGGATTACGGGAGCTCTCCCATCGACTACCTCGGGCACGGCGGATGCTACTATTCTGGCAACTTTGATCAAGCTCGACACGGTGGCTGAAGGGAAGGTAGGTTCCATTGCGGGCGTGGTGAATGCAATAAGAGCTGGGGCGCACCATGACAAAGTTTCAGATCTCTTCTTGAGGATGTTCGGGTAGAGTATGAAGATGATGTTTATCACTGCTGTGTGACGTGGTTGAATCTGCATCGAGCGAGGTGGCGCAGTGGTAACGCACTGGACTCGCATTCGGGCCATCAGATTTAGGTTTTCCGTGATTTCCCTAAATCACTCCAGGCAAATGCCGGGATGGTTCCTTTCAAAAGGGCACGGCCTATTTCCTTCCCCATCCTTACCCAAAACTCCGAGCGTTAGCTCCGTCTCCAATGACCGAGCTGTCGACGGGACGTTAAACCATAAGCTTGCTTCCTTCCTTCCTTCCTTGAATCTGCAGGAAGAGATAATAGGAGTCTGGGCATCGCAGGATGAAATAATTTATGAACACTAAGAAGATATCTCACCATTTCATTATTGATTTGGATGTGAGGAGTGGAAATATGTTTGCAGCTGAAAAAAAACTGAATGAGCCGAATGTGACACTGCATAGAAAGGGATTGTTTGCACATGAAAAGTGGTCATATATAAAACCATTTAATTCAAAATTAGGTCAGTTTGCGAGAAAGGAAATAAAGGAAATTCTTGTCATTTCCCTTTACTAGGAAAATAGAACGCGCCAGAAAGTGTTTCTGGTAAAATTAGGCATTATTTTCAGAGTTTGGTGGGTGAATTCACAAGAATAATTGTATGAAAATTAAGCATCAAATCTGGTATTGTATAACTTCACGCTGATGCTGACACAGCACCGGAAGAGTTGCAACTTGAACTTACTGACATGCAGGCAGACCACAGTGCCGAAATGTTTAATACTGTGACATTAGTTGACTTTTACATCTCATTGTCAACTGAAATGTACCCTTGTATGAAGAAATATAGTGGGAAAATATTCTCCATAATTGGATCTACACATATTTGTGAACAAAGATTTTCTTGCTTGAAGATCTTTAACATAGTTTAACTTACACGTTATATGAGAAATTCAACTAGCAATCTTTCTTCCGGTTTCAAACAAATTGTCCAAAAAATTGTCTCATTAAACTTGTTCTGAAATTATTTTTCTTTGAGATATTATGAAATTAGAAAATAAATTGAACACTATTTCTAGCTTATTTATATTACTTTTATGGTGCAATTTATATCTTTTGTGAAACACAAATCTAGCTAATGAATGTATTCTGGAAAGTGTGGCCCACCGCTATCCTCTGCACCTGCAAAAAAATGTTCAAATGTTTGTAAAGCTTATGGGACTTAACTACGGGGTCATCAGTCCCTAAACTTACAAACTACTTATGAACTACTTACGAACTAGGACGGCACAAATATCCATGCACGAGGGGGGATTCGAACCCCCGACCGTAGTGGCAGTGCAGACCGTGACTGGAGCGCCTCAGTCTCCTCGGCCACCGCAGCCGGCCTCTGCACCTGCAATGCGACTCCCGAGCCAAAACTGAATGGTTTATGTGCACAAGTCAGAGAGATAACTTCTGTAACAAATAAAGGAAGCTGAAGCTCAACGCTCCGTCCACGTCAAGATTATTACAGGCGGTAAAAAGCTCAGCATTCGTCCGAATGGCATCACGATCAGCAAGTCACTATGTGCGAGAAATTGAGGAAGGTGACACACCAAATTACTACTAGCGTAACCACTACTCTCGCTTGAAGGATACATCTTGGACTTCCTCACCGTATAACTGCCTATTCCCATGGAAATCAGTACCAGTCAGATTTAGCTATTTTCTGTGACATATCTACCGTTATAATAACGCTGCTCAGCTTTTCCATTAATAGTTTTACTTCAAAATTATTGGCAGAATTTACACGACACGAATAATAAAATAACTGTATCTGTTGCCAATTACTGTGATGTAATCTGATATCAGGTTTTACATGGTCTACTTATTCTCAGAAACTATTTTTTAATCGCAAGTTTACCACTTATGAGGTGCTGACCGCAACGCATTTGCAACAAGTCTGCATTTTATTTAAGAAAACAGTAATGACTTGCCTTTATACGTACATTCAGTACTCGATCCGCAATTTGTATAGCAGAATAAGTGCGCTACTCATTTTGTTGTTTCAGCACACCAAGAGTTGCTCTTCACGGGAAGAGTGACGCCTCACTCAGAGTTCTGCAATAACAAACCAAGGCAGTTTACTCGCAATAATTACGGTGCACTCATGCGTTAAGTGGTATTGGGCCATAGCATTGTGTGACGGCAGCACAATTGTAGATCGGAAACGCCTTACGTAATTCCACAGTCGAGGTATACATTACAGCGTCGTACATCTTTTCCGTTATTACCCGTATTTATGTTGCCAATTGTTACTCTGAAACGCCCTTTGTTTGCAGAACTATTTGATGATAGGCAGTACGCTATTTTATGGATATACCACGAAAATCTGTCATTACGATAAAATTGCTCAGCAGTTTTCCTATCCAATTTCACGCCCACAAATACTAAAACACAGTCCTGAGCAAGTGTTTTGTTTCTTCCAAACGAATTTTGCACAGTATTTGCTAAGTATTATCAGTGTCTAAAACGAGCCACGAAACTCGCGGAGTTTCTGCCGCTTCTATACAGCGTTGCTCCATGTGACTGGCGTTTATAAACGTACGGCGAAACGATTGTGTGCGTAATTGGAGCAGCACTTGCAAAATTCGATCAAAATTCGGTCTTAATCGAGGCGCTATAAATTGTAACTAACACAAATCAAAAATTTATAAAATTGATAAAACAGGCCCATTTAATAAATCAGGTAATGGGCTATGCTATCTCACACCACCTTTGTAAAAAAATCAATAAATAAAGGATTTTTTTAGGTTTAATTACGCTTTGTATCTGTATATACATAAAAATCCTGTGTCACGGCGTTTGTCAGCGATGAACTAAGAAACTAATCAACTGATCGTAATGTAATTTAGTACAATGTGTCTGATCTGGTCAAACTTTAAATATAGAATATTTTTTCGATTAATAAAATCAATATTATTTCCATTGTAAATGAAATGTTTTTATCTACGTTGGGTAGCTAAGCAATAATCGGCGCTTTTCATCAGGTTGAAGTCTGAGCGAGCGGCAAAGTTGTGGGTTGGAGAATGAAAGGTCACGGGTTCGAAACTCACTGTGAGCAAGGATTTTTGCGCTTCGAGTTTTAACCCTTTCAACGATGTGAGGGATCCTCAGAAACGACACATGGTTTGCATTCCACGGTAAACTGGCTGTCCTCTATTCTCTGTTGGATAAATGTGGTAGTTAATGACATGTTAAACGCCCAATTGGCGTGAAATCGAGCCACACTAAATTATTACATTTGATTTTGGACGTTTCTTTCAAGCTGCAAATAATTACACATTTTCTTACCAAACTAGTCTAAGACAAACATGCTTTTTTACATTTTCGCGTATTTCATTTTATTCTGATTTTACTGTGTATTACTTATATATATATAAAAAAAATCTGTTGCTGTGTGTTACTCTCGCTAAACATCAGAAATAGCTTCATCTACTTTAATGATATTTTGCATTGTTTTGTTCGCCTTAATACAGTGGTGGCTTAGGAAAGAAAATAGGAAACACCCTAAGAAACACTGAAAAATCGAAATTGGTAGTAACATCATCGCTACTTCGGATTACATTTGTATTGTATGCCCTGTCATACCGTACATGTGACTGTGATAAATTCTGCACACTTTATCTGCGAAACAAGAGGAACCGCACTGTCTACACAGTATTTCGCAAGGTGCACCGAGGAGGGTACTTTTTAACAGGAATAACCACATACTGGGGTCAAAATCTATCTTCATGAAATTTGCTGTACTTAAGTTTCGAGAAACAAGAAAAACATCACTTTCTAGATAAGATTTCGTACGATGCACGCCGGAATGTACCTTACTCCAGACTGGCATCGTTTGATGAACATGAAATTCGGCAAGTACAGTAATTTTCCATGTAGACGGGAAGGAGGCGTGAACACAGGGGATAGGAGGAGACTGACAGGGAGGGAGGGAGGTAATGACAGAGGTAGGGGGGATGGATAGGTGCATAGAGGGGAGTAGGAGTAGGACGACGAGGCAGAGGTAGGTAAAAAGAGCGTGGGGGACGTGCACAGGGACTAATAATAATAACCTAGAAACGCCGGCTCTACAAGTAGCTTATACAGTGAAAAGCTCAAATGACAAGTACGATGTATAAGCAATTCCCATGGATATTTAGCGACTACGAAGCATTGCGGGTTCGCTAGTTTATATTAGAAAATGCAGCAACACAAGAAAATATGGAAGTAAGAGATTCAAAAATACAGCAATGAGTTATCGTGCCACTCATGTGTCTGTATATACTGGCCTATTATTATTATTATTATTATTGTTAATAATTTCTTCCAGGGGTGTACATAAGGCTCCACCCGCCCCGGAAAGAATTTTTAAAACAGCAAAATTCGTATTTACTGAAAGTCTTTCTCCCCATGGTCGGAAAAATTTAACTACCAAAAAAAATTAATAAAGGGGCCTACTTGTCACCGCCACTCACTTTTGCCCTAAGGAAGAAAATCGTAATGTTGAAAAGCTAAGTATCCTGTTTGGAAGTGGAAGAATGAAGTGTAATTACCTAAGAACCTAAAAAACATTACAATATCCATTTCAGCAGTCGGCAGGTTGGTAGGGAAGCAGGCAGCGCATCGGCTGGAGCGCGCCCCCTGCGGGCGCCCCACCTGCTAGCTGGTATCTGCGGCCGGCCGCGGCATTTCAATCGCCGCCTCATATCGGCGCTCCTGGCATAGCCGCAGCTGCACGCCGCTGCGCCCCCCCCCCCCCCCCACACACACACACACATGTTCAATCCCCCACCACACCGCTCTGCGCTCAGCCATTCAGTAGGCTACGATCGGCACGACTAGAACTGGTTCTTGTGGCCGGAAGCGGATCGCTAGCGCGGGTGAAGTACCGTCCAATGGACGCATTACGTAATATCACAGTTACGCAGCGGATCGTCCCTGTTAAATACAATGTGTCAAGCAAGCTTCGTGAGCAGTAACTCGGGAGATTGTGACAACAGCGTAGAATATGTTTGGCAGATCTATCTTTTGTACCAGACTAGCAGAAAACTCTGCGTCGCCCGGGTACTTGTTTACGCCATTGTTAAGTCAGTCCATCTCTCTCTCTCTCTCTCTCTCTCTCTCTCTCTGTCTGTCTGTCTGTCTGTCTGTCTGTGTGTGTGTGTGTGTGTGTGTGTTGTGTCTCTACCTCTTTTGTTCTCCCCCCCCCCCCCCCCAAAAAAAAAAAAATCTCATATCCCACTCTCTGCCAATCACTTCTCTGTCAACTACATCTCCTCAATCCATTACCTCCTCCGTCAAATATATATATGAACTCTAAAATTTCATAGTCATCAATGAAATGGTGCCTGCCGCGGTGGCCGAGGGGACTGAGGCGCTCCAGTCACGGTCTGCACTGCAACTACGGTCGGGGGTCCTAATCCCCCCTCGGGCATGGATATTTGTGCCGTCCATAATATTAGTTCATAAGTAGTTTGTAAATTTAGGGACTGATGACCCCGTAGTTAAGTCCCATAAGCTATACAAACATTTGAACAATGAAATGGTGTAATTTCAAGGATTATTTCGTCATGCACCGTATGAAACCTTTCTCTTGCTTTGGAGGTTAAGTATGCAGAATTTCATCAAGATATGAATAAGAATGAAGTATCCCACTCCACGCACCATACAAAATTTTACGTAGACAGTTACGTTTCTCTTGTTTTGAAGGTCAAGTGTGTAAAGTTTCATCGCAATCGGATGAACGAACGGCCGCGCATAACAAAAGGAACAAACATGATGTGGAAGTTTCCCCACGCGTCTCTGTTTATGACGTCATATCTCCTAAACTGTAAGTCATACATGACATAGGTTTTTTAGGTACATTTATTGGCATAAATGAATACTGTTTGCAAAATATATTGGGAATGCATTTAGTAGCAAAGAAGTAATAACTTTAAACGTAATTCATAATTTGGCAGTTTTCCACCCATCTCAGTATTCTTGACGTCATATCCCCTTAACTGCGTGTCATACAGTGATAGAACTGTGCCTACAACCTTTGCGAAAATGCAATCACAATATTTTGAGAAACTATGTCCGCAATCCGACAAACGGTACTGCTGTGTATAAATTACGAGCAAACATACATTCATTTATATATGTTACGTACTGAAAGATGCCTAACAGCACTTGTGGATTAATTCGCCAAGTAACGATTAACAAAAGGCATTCGATGAAAGTTACGGATGATGCAAACGTAACAAAAGTAAGAAACTTCATCTACAGGATGTTTCGAGGAATGATAGAAAGGATAAAAATATTCAACAAACATGGGGTTTAAAATGCGTGTCTTACGAGCATGTTTACAGTATAAGAGGTGTTTTTCACAATACCGAATATGAAGTGTATACAGTTCTTACGGTACGTATTTGAGACCCAAATTTACTAAGTATTTTTGTCTTGATTTGGTCCATAACAACATCTTTCAAAATATGCAATAACTTATTTGACACCGTGTGTGGGGAGGAGGGGGGCTGGTGGTGGTGATTTTGACGCAAGTGCTTGTGAAGATATGAAATTTATACCAATGCTTAAAAAACTAAGATTTGTTGTGTTTTTTCAACAATTTGCACTGTTCGGGTTGGCTGCTAGCTGCTATCTTAATACTGATGCAAATGGGACAGTAAATAGACATAAATATGTTCCGCCATCAAACTTCCTGACGAGAAGTTCGTCGTCAGTAAAACATAATTCCCGTAGAAATACATTTTAATAGTAATTTTAAATATATGTCTTGTGCATGACTAATAACTGTTCTTCCTCTATCGACGCGTCACCTTTTATCGTTAACAGTAGCTTTGCATCAAGCGTAATTTTGCATTAGAAAAGAACGTACAAGAGCTGGATCGCTAATATCTCTCTCTCTCTCTCTCTCTCTCTCTCTCTCTCTCTCTCTCTCTCTCTCTCTCTCTCTCTCTCACACACACACACACACACACACACACAAAATGATATCCAAATACTTTCTTGGCCTGAATTGCGTTCAGATCACTCGGACCGATGCTGGCGACAAAGTAATGAGCTTAAAAAGTACAACAGCCATTTGGCATAGAGCGACTGGAACACCACTATTATGAACAAGTCGTGGAGGAAGTGGTTCGTTCTTCTTGCCTTCTTCCAAGCCGGGAGACGTCTGACATACCGAGCTGTTGACATGCTTGATGTTTATAACAAACGCCTTTCGTCCTTGTGTTCTTTATTCTTAAGTTTCAGATACCTAATGGCAGTAACCGAAAAGGCATAACAGAAGAATTGATTTAGTGATCAAATAGATTTTATTCCAACAACGAAAGTCAAGCTATCGTGACACTGTAGATTTGAAACAAACACTGTTGTATTTATGAATAGCAGTGGTTTGCCGTCTTTGGAACTACAATAAAAATGCGATTTTTTCTTACCAGACGCGTTTCGTTTTAATGAATGTAAAACATCTTCAGTGGTGGAAATTTTGTCTTCTTTTCGCATCACATCATGGAATGTCGGTCTGTTTAATGCAATACCGCCGGTTCTTCATGCTGTGTCGTTTTCTCACTACTTTCACTGTCACTTTTTCACTGTTCATAGTTGTTTTCCACAGATCAGAAGTGTTGTATTTAAACGCCAGGAAACATATATTTAAGAACCATTTAGGTATACAATCGTAGAGGTTGACTCCAATAACGTGTATTAACCGCGGAGGAGAGGCTGGAATGCTGCTGGTTCGCGCCCTGCTTCTGCATGGGCCACATTGAAAATCACGCTGAAAGAGAGGCAGCAAGAGGCCATTCCACGTCTCCCCGCGTTAACCAGCAGCCCCCCCCCCCCCCCCCCCCCGCCAGCGAACATCAGCCAGGACCGGTTTTACAGGCATCGCGTGTGAAACGCCAACTCCAAATTCACGGTTTGGCTCAGTCCGACACACCTAACAGGGGTTCGCATACTTACCCGTGCTCTACAGTAAACAACCGAAGGAAGCATTAATAATCATTTTCGCTACTGCAAGATACAACCCCGTCAGGGAAAAATATGAGTGTGTATATATCATGCAGAGGCTATGAAAAGGCACAGAACGGTAAAGAAAAGCTTAAGGTTCGACAATGAAAGGCACAGGTGGCGTTTCTACAAACAAGACTCTGGCCTTGGCGCATCGGGAACATTATCGTCATGGCGCTAATTTCAACTCTGCGAGACTACCAAGTAACATGTGATAGCGGGCGTCAAAGTTGTTAAATCTCGTGTAAACGTAAATTTACCTTTTATTCACGTCCCCAGAATTTGCTAAAAATAACTCCAGTTCCCATATTCCCATACAAACGCTGCTATAAAACTTGTACTTTCTTCCACTAAAAAACAAAAAAGACTGTGAGCCTATCCTGTAGTGTACAGAAAATATCTTCAGTGGTGATTGTAAAAGAAATTCAGAAATATAATGCACTTTGAGCACATAAAGTAATACACTACAAACATAAACGCGGTACCTTTTGGGGCATAGCATACTTTAAATACGTAAGAGCAATAACTGACATAAAATGAGGAAGACGTGAAATAGCTAAAGTGGTGAAAGCGAATGGAAGACTTAAGTCCGTTGAGAAGATTCAGCCACTATAATATAATTATTCTGATGGAGTGACACTGCGATGTGTGAAGTCTTCAAAAGCAGGCCTAGCAGAAGACGTGCACGGGATTGAGAAGCGAGCAGCTGACATAGTAATGGTTTTGTAGACCATTCTATACGATCCACTGGCGTTAAGGTAATTTATACAGAAATCATTGGAAACATACTCTTTGAAGGCGTGCAACAATTCTACAGGCTCCATAATATAACTTCGGCGGGACTACAATAACGCAATAATGAGAGAGTAGAAGTCGTACGCAGATGTAGGGCGTTTTTCCTAGGATGGAATGGCTAGTACTGGGACTAAGTATGTTCCTCAATGGTCGTTACAGTGTTCATCTACATCTACATCTACATCTACATGGGATACTCTGCAAATCACATTTAAGTGCCTGGCAGAGGGTTCATCGAACCACAATTATACTATTTATCTCCCATTCCATTCTCGAATAGCGCGCGGGAAGAAAGAACACCTGAATCTCTCTGTTCGAGCTCTGATTTCTCTTATTTTATTCTGATGATCATTTCTACCTATGTAAGTGGGAGTCAACAATATATTTTCGCATTCGGAGGAGAATGTTGGCGATTGGAGTTTCGCAAGTAACCCACGCCTCAGCGATAAGCGCCGTTGTTCTAATGATTCCCATCCCAGATCCTGTATCATTTCCGTAACGCTGTCTCCCCTGTATCGTGACAATACAAAACGAGCTGCCCTTCTTTGGACTCTCTCGATGTCCTCCGTCATGCCCACCTGATAAGGATCCCACACTGGGCTGCAATACTCCAAAAATGGACGGACAAGCGCAGTGTATGCAGTTTCTTTAGTAGTTCTTTTGCATCTTTTAAGGATTCTGCCAATAAAACGCAGTCTCTGGTTCGCCTTTCCCACGATATTATCTACGTGTTCTTTCCAGTTTAAGTCTGAAGTAATAGTAATTCCTAGGTATTTTGTGGAGTTTACGGCCTTCACATTTGATTGATTTATGTTGTAAACAAAGTTTAACGGATTTCTTTTCGTACTCATGTGGACGACTTCACACTTCTCATTATTTAGAGTCAATTGCCAATTTTTACACCATACTGATATCTTATTCAGATCGTTCTGCAGTTGGTTTTGATCTTCAGATGGTTTTACTAGACGGTAAATGACGGCGTCATCTGCAAACAACCTAAGAGAGCTACTTAGATTTTCCCCTAAATCGTTTATGTAAATAAGGAATAGCAGAGGACCAATAACACTACCTTGTGGAACGCCCGATATCACCTCTGTTTTAGTCGATGCCTTACCATCGATTACCACGAACTGTGTCCTCTCAGACAAGAAATCCCCTATCCAATTGCAAATTTGGGGCGATATACCATAACCACGCAATTTGATTAAAAGCCGTTTGTGAGGTACGGTGTCAAAAGCTTTCTGGAAATCAAGAAATACGGAATCGATTTGCGAACCTTTGTCGATAGCACCCATCACTTCGTGTGAATATAGAGCTAGTTGTGTTTCGCATGAACGATATTTTCTAAATCCGTGTTGACCTTGGGTCAAAAGATCGTTCTGTTCGAGATAATTCATAATATTTGAATACAGGATATGTTCCAAAACCCTGCTGCAAATTGACGTCAATGAAATAGGCCTGTAGTTTAGTGGGTTACTCCTACTGCCTTTCTTGAATATAGGTGTGACCTGTGCAACTTTCCAATCTTTTGGTACAGATCCTTCTATGAGAGAGCGGTTGTATATGACTGTTAAGTAAGGAGCTATCGCTTCAGCATAATCAGATAGAAATCTAATGGGTATACAATCCGGACCAGAAGACTTGTTCTTATTAAGTGATTTTAGTTGCTGCACTACTCCGACGATATCTACTTCTATGTTATTCATTACGGCATCTGTTCGTAATTCGAAATCTGGAATATTGGTTTCGTCTTCTTTAGTGAATGAGTTTCTAAAAGCTAAGTTTAGTAACTCTGCTTTAGTAGCGCTGTCATCGGCAGGATCGCCATTACTATCACGTAGTGATGGTATTGTTTGTGACTTTCCCCGAGTATATTTAACATATGACCAAAATCTCTTTGGGTTTTCAGTCAAATTACGAGAAAGAGTTTCGTTGTGATAAATGTTGTAGGCATCTCGCATTGAAATCCTCGCTAAATTTCGAGCTTCTGAGTACAATCGCAAATCCTGGGGATTTCGTGTTCGTTTAAATTTAGTATGCCTTTTCCTTTGCTTTTGCAACAGTGTCCTGACCTGTTTTGTGTACCAAGGGGGATCGCCTCCTTCTTTTATTAATTTATTAGGTATAAAACTTTCAATTGCTGTCGATACCACTTCTTTGAATTTTAGCCACATCTGGTCTACACCTACGTTTTGTGTTAGAAACGAGTGGAAGCTGTCTTTCAAGAAGCAATGTATTTTGTTTCTATCTGCTTTCCTGAACAAATATACTTTGCGTTTATTTTTGGTAACTTTGGGACTTACGATATTCAATTTCGCTACTACAGCTCTGTGTTCACTAATACCTGTATCCGTTTTGATGCTCATTATGAGCTCAGGATTATTTGTTGCTAAGAGATCAAGTGTGTTTTCACATCCATTTACAATTCTAGTTGGCTCATGAACTACTTGTTCGAAGTAATTCTCAGAGAATGCGTTGAGTACAATTTCGGACGATGTTTTATGCCTACCTCCTGATTTGAAAATATAATTTCGCCAACAGATCGAGGGTAAATTAAAATCACCACCTACTATTATCGTGTGAGTCGGGTACGTTTTTGTAATTAGACTCAGGTTTTCTTTGAACCTTTCTGCTATTGTATCGTCAGAGTCGGGAGGCCGGTAAAAGGAACCGATTATTAACTTCTTACGATTTTTGGGTACAACCTCTACCCATAATAGCTCGCACGAACTATCAACTTCAACTTCGCTACATGAAATACTACTTTTGACGGCGACAAACACGCCACCACCTATTTTGTTTACTCTATCCTTTCTGAATATCGTTAGATCTTTTGAAAATACTTCTTCTGAACTTATTTCCGGCTTGAGCCAACTTTCGCTGCCTATAATGATGTGTGTTTCGGTGCTTTCTATTAACGCTTGCAGTTCTGGAACTTTCCCGACACAGCTACGACAATTTACAACTGTTATACCGATAGTTTCCGGATCTACATTTCTCCTGTGATCCACCTGAACCCTTTGAGATTGCCCATTTTCTATTTCCCCGAAGCTCTTTATCCTAAAAAACCGCCCAGTCCACGCCACACAGCCCCCGCTACCCGTGTAGCCGCTTCCTGCGTGTAGTTATAGCAGCTTTCGAAGAATACGACTGATTGCCTCAATTATTACCATATACATTAACAAAATGTTGATCCGTCTGTGGAATGGACTACAACAGTTATTCTGCGTAGATTTATTCGGAGAGGGTGCAGCAAAAATCGTACTTTTATTTTAAACGTACTGCTACGGTAACTGTAAACTCTAAACAACACACACGATCTACACTTTTTTTTCTATGGGATCATCTGAAGGCTAAGATGTTTCAACGATGGCAGAGGAATTTGCCAGCACGAAGATATGCAGCACAGGAAGAAACTGGTCTCATTCGTCAAGAAACGGGCATTAAAGTGACGCAGAATTTTCGAAGTTGGATTCGCAATATGGAGTGTAAGATAGATTGACACATTGTATACAAATTGGAGATCCATGTGGAGGCATTATTCACGTACATTTCGATACGTCTTTCAATTTGAACCTGCATCACCTATCCTGGCCTAGTGCCTGTATGTGTTGGACGCTTGCCAACTGACAAACCGCGGCTTGGTCGGATGAATCCAGATTCCAGTTGGTAACAGCCGACGGCATGGATCGAGAGTGGCGAAGCCATTAAGCCAAGTTGTCAACGAGGCACTGTGCAAGCTGGCGGTGGCTCCATACAGGTGTGGAGCGTTTTTACGTGGTCTTCTGCTCCAGCTGAACAATTTTCATGTTCTGCAACTGGAAGACCAGCTATTTATGGATACCACAAGCCTAAACAACCTTCAAGTACCTGGGAAGTTTAATTGAGGAAAGTGGGAGAAATGACAAGGAGATTATAGAACGTGCAGAAAGGCAGAGGTACTTCTGAGAAGTGTTAGGCGTTTAGTGTGGAGTAAGGAGTGCTATACCAAAATTATGTCCTAATATTGACATAGGCATCGGAAACTTGGGTGAGCAAAATACAAGCAGGGGAACTGAAATTCCTACGAAGCAGAATAGGGGAAACAAGAAGAGACACAATGAGGAATGAGAAGATCATGGAAATAGTGAGAGAAGAGCCCTTACTGGATAGGATAGAGAGATCAAGACTGCAGTGGTATGGCCATTTAAAGAGAATGGAGGAGAGGATCCCCAGGAGGATTCACGAAATACAGATACAGGAGAAACGACCAAGAACAAGACCAAGGGATAGAAGGCTAAAAGGAGTGGAGGGTTGTGTCAAGAGGAGGGGAGAGGACTGGGCAAGAGTGAAAGCAGAGAGATGGTGGGAAAACAGGACGAAGTGGCGTGGCTTGTGTTCCAAACAGACCCAGCCTGTGGCTGGAAACTACAAGATGATGATGAAGCCTAAACAACGGAACTTTTATCGATGAAAATGCACCATGTTAACGAACCACAATTGTTCACGACTGCTTTGAAGAACCAACCTCGACAAATCCAGGGAATGATCTGGCCACTCAGAACTCCCTTTATGAATCCCTTTATGGGACATAATCGAAAGAGCGGGCGTCTCACAAAATATTGCATCGGCTACATTTTCACACTGACGTACGGCTATAGAGGCAGAATGGCTCAGTATTCTTGTGATGAGGTGACTGCCAGTGACTTGTTCACGTCATGACAAGTCGAGCCAGCTGCAATTCGCCAGCAAACGAGATCCCACAAGATACTGTGACGGCTGCCGTGACCTTTGTCACCTCGGTGTGTACAGTGGAACCCCTCTAATGCTACCTTGCGTGATCCGTCACTCTGGTTAGTCCGAGCATGCTCAGGCTCGCGAGCCTGTGTCGAACTGTCACTGACTGGACGCCTGTCGGGCCATTGTTGCGGTGTATGTCGCTGTGCATATTGTTATACTGTACGTTATTGTGCAGTTTTATCCTTTGTTGGGATTAAAAAACGTCGTCGTCTGCTTTATTCCGTGTTCTCTATAGTACTTATTAATTAATTGCGTGTACAGTTATGAGTTTTTCAACATGTCTGGATTCAAACGTAAAGGCTTAACTCTTTCACCAAATGACTGGACAAAAGAGAATCGCTCCAAAAAATTGCAAAGGAAGTGAATGTCGTTGTTACGACAAGTAAGGATTAGAGGAAGAATCGGAAAGACATTGAATCCTATACAGTTACGATTGATGGTGAAAACACTCTGAAGAATCGCAAAACTTTTTATAAAGCCTAAACTTGAACTGCTTGATAACGCATGTGGATGTGGTTTTGTCACGAAAGAAGGAAAGGAACTCTAATATCCAGACCATTTCTCAAAGAAAGAGAGATAGTTTTGCACAAAAAACTGTAAGCCAAAAGTAAAATTGCTGCCAGTGAAGGCTGTACTGATCGTTGGAAAATTCGTCATGGTGTCCGACTTGATTCTATTTCCAGTGAAAAACTATTGGCTAATGCCGCAGCTGCTAAGAAATTTTCTGTTAAGTTTCAAGAATTTGTCGAAGAAAATGAACTGTTACTCTGCCAAGTGTATAACATCTTATCTTTTTAGAACCAATACACATTATAGTGTATGTAGACATTTTTTGGTTAATATACTGTTTAGCACTGCGTAAAAAAAACATTTTTTTATATTATTGTAGACGCCTTTTAGTTCTTAAATCGTTTAATTTTTTGTACTAAATGTCTTTTATATTTTTTGCAATAAATATTAGATTTTTTCGGATAAACCGACCTTTTTTCGTTCGGACTATGGTCCCGGCTCCGAAGTTGACGGATTAGAGGGGTTCTACTGTACGCTCCTCACCATGTCGCGTAACAACGTTACTACCAGCGGCAGTCAAACAGTGGTCATATTTTGGCTCAACACTCACCGGCATCGCAGCAGTATGGGTAGTTTGCGTTACAACACTGACCATTCCACTCTGTTATTTCGACACGTATTCCTCGCGAAATACAGCAGCTCTGGATGTAGCCACCAGCACGAGAGCGAGGCTTGGCGAGTGTAGGGAGCGGCGCAGTTTCCCACGCGAGGCGCATGCGCGCGGCGCCCTCCAGCCAACGGTCAGCGAACTCACCAGCCCAAACATACCGGCCGCTGCCGCACGCCGGGAGGCGTTACTCCACCAACACGTAATCACCAGCCAGTAATCACGTATCAATTTCATACCTCGATAGCTTCTCTCTTGAACAATAAGTTACTATTTATTTGTTCTTTCTTTTTCTACCGTTATCCGTACATATTTCCCTGAAGTTTCAGCATCATTAAGTGGCCTATACTTTCCTTTTGTTACCTCAAGCTTTGTTTTTTTCTTCAATGTTTTCCCAATTACCGTAGTTTACCATTGATGATTGTTGTTGTCGTCGTCGTCAGTCCTGAGACTAGGTTGATGCAGCCTCTTCATCTCTGAATAACAACGGCAACCTACAAGGCTACAACCATTTCACCTGCTTACTGCTTTCGTCTCTGTCTCCCTCTGCGATTGTTACCCCACACAAATCTCTTGAGTGCTGAATTGACGATTCTTTCATGTTTCAGAATATGTCCCAGCAATCAATTCCTTCTCTTGCAAGTACTTGGGCTCGAACAAACACATATACATCAAAATCGCATGAGAGATAAGGTAAAGATCCCTTATTGCACTAGTGACACTCCCGCAACTGCAAAACTCTGCAGTCGTCCGTTAGAGGCCTCTGTGTGTGCCATTCCGCATTCCACTTTGACCTGTCAGTTCGCCAGTAGGGACTATGCAGTGTGCCTCTGAAGTTGCGTTTTGTGATATTTGTGTGGTGAAGCGTCAGATGGGGCGGCGATTGCTAATCAATCCTGCTAATGTATTGCGATTAGTTGAGATGAAGTTACGAAGAACTCTTCTTCGTGAAGATGGTATTAGTGTAGAAGATGAATCATTTGCATGCTTTCTCGTATCTGCTATGGTACAGAAATATGAGCATAAGTTAGATACTGTTGTAACACTAACACATAATAATGATAATAGTGATGGTACTGACGAACAACTCATTGCAAGCGGTAGTGCTACGGTAAGTGCGGGAAGAGGCGATGGAAGCAGTGGAAGTGAGTACCAACAGTCTTTCGGAAGGAAGGTTAAAAGCTGCAACTATCATCACGGCTTTTGCTGACAATTCGCTAGAGAATATGTACGACGATTATTACATAAATTATAGTTAAGATATCTGCATTACGTATGGCGTCTACAGTTACATCCACAGTGCTATCTAGAGCGTGGTTGCAGAGCTTTGCAGAAAAACGACACCCACCAGCACATTGAGGTGTACGTAGAGATCCTGTAACCAAACGTTCATACAGCTATGTTTGTTCGAGCTCATGTACTGACCTTGTTAGTCAAGATATGAGAGAGATTTATTTTCACGAAAATTATGTTTAACACATCTTCATTAGTTATGCCATCTACCCACCAAATCTTCAGCATTCGTCTGTAACATCACGTTCAAATGCTTCTCTAATCTGTGTCTTAACTCCTTTACGTCCACATTTCACTCACGCATAATGCTACATTCCACACAAATGCTTTCAGATAGGACTTACTAACATTTAATTTTGGATGGAAACAAATTTCACTTCTTCAGAAATTTTATTCCCAAAACAATTCAGCAATTTATATATTATTTACTTCGGCCATCAGAAGTTATTTTGTTCCCAAAATAACAAAGCTCATCTACCGCTTTTATTGTCTCATTGTCTAATTCCTTCAGCACCGACAGATTTTCTTATATTCCTTTACCCTCTTGTTAAGGTTCATCTTACAACATCCTTTCACGACACTGCCAATTTCGTTCAAACGCTCTTCCAGGTCCTCTCATATATCTGCCAGAATTACAATGTCATAGGCAAATTTAAAAGTTTTTATTTCTCCTCTAAATTTCTCCTTACATTCCTTCACAGCTTGCTTGATTTCCCCATTATTTTTCAAGCGTAGAATAGCTTCAATGTCTCTGTATATAAAATAATAGAAGAAAAACGAAACTGTGTTTAACTCGAGGCAGAACCAACCAAATAAATTACTTCTTAAGCAAACACTGAGCTTTAACGTCAAGATGATCAGTAAAGCCAGTTCAGTATGGCCGTGTTCCGAACTTTATACTTTTCTCCTCCAGTTCTATCAGAGGGGTACGTAACTTTGTTTTTCTCACAAGAAGCCAGTAATACAATACCTCACCCTTACTTTTGTATAGTGCTGTACATGTTTAGTATCAAGGTACGTGGATCATGATAAATCGAAACAGTTCGAAGTTGCTGTACCAGGGTTAATCACGAGTAAATTAGTTCTTTTGGCTGATGACTCTAAACCTGAGAAAAACTCTAGAAATAAGAACTCCTGAGAGAAATTACACCTGCCTTATTAACCAGTAGTGTTATAATGAACATTACAGTCGTCTAATAATCTTCTACCTTTCATAAATCTTTCCGAGTTTAAGAAACTGAAGGAAACTTCGCTGCAGTGGATAAATCAGAGGAGTATCGCGCAAATAGAAACTATAATATAGAAACTGCTTTTTCCATTATACTGACAATACATGAGTGGCATTCTAATTTCTCCATTTTGTTTTTCTGTGCATATCAGACACTGTGTCAACTTTTCAGGCTGGTCTATTTTTCTTTTACATAAAGTGCAAAAATAATACAGAAACCCAGATTGCCTAAGATTGCTTCAAAAATCTTTCTCATTGGTTTCGGCGGATTAGGCTGCCATTATGAGATTTTTATATGTATTAAGCATACATTCCTAAATTAATGTGGCTAATATTTGCCACCTTCACTTAGGAATGTATGCTAAAATTACAGATATTAGGGCAGTCTAAAGACTAGGTCTACCGAAACCGGTAACAGATTTGTTATGCATCTTAACATGTTTTTGTTACGGTTTGTGAGGTTTTTTGTTCTTGGAAACCATTTACATATCGGCATTGTGAGAAAAAAGTTGGCAATTGTACAAAATAATGAGAAATGCGAAGTGATACATATGAACACCAAAATCCGTTGAACTTCATCCATATGATAAATCAGTCAAATCTACAGGCTGTAAATTCAGCTAAATACCTAGGAATTACGAACAAGTTTAATTGGAAACTTCAGACATGTGCGAAAGGACAGATACCACACCAATGTAATAAATATTTACACGCGAAGACGACGTTAGCTTCACTTACTTCACCGCAGATGCGGTCATACGTTCGACCCGCACGGGAATCCGTAATGGCGAGTGTAAGAGGGCGTGAACGGTACGGCGCTACAGCTATTGCGTGCGACTTGTGGATGTTTGAGACGGGCGGGAGAGGAGCACGGGTAGCAAAGTGGTTAAGGCGACCGCTGACCCAAAGCTGGAGACCCGAGTTCGATTTCCGGCGCGGCTCACATTTTCACTCGTCGCCGTTGTTTAATTCAATGCCCTATGAAGCCATTGTCAATCCTTTCCCTCTTTATCCTTCTTCCCTCCCCTCCTTCACAAATAATTTGCAAAATTAAAAGAAAGGCGTTATTCGTTGCGGTCAGATCATTTTGCCTAATTTCTTTCACCAGCTTTTTTCTCTGAATGCTAACATATTTTATTAGCATCCATCTACGTAGGGAGATCATAAGAGAAATCAGATCTACAATGGATAGATTTAGGTGTTCCTTTTTCCCGCGCGCTCTTACAGTAGAGAGATCATAAAAGCGGTACGATGAACCCTCCGCCATGCATTTACATGTGATTTGCAGTGTGTTGATGTAGTATCTCATTTCATGAAAGAACTAATGAGTTCGCGAAACGGCATTTGTTCCGTAAAGGTCACGGTGCGGAAGAATTACGAGTACAATGCACGCTGCAATGAATCAAGTAGACAGAAACGCAGAAACTCCAAAGTTATGTTCGCGACATAGACAGGTATTATGTTTCTAGGCCTTTGGCTGGTATCAAGTTCCTACAAGAATAAAGCACAGCTAGTTTCAGAAAGTACAATAGGCATTATAAAAGGAAGTAATTACGTCACATACACGCCGACCGTAATAACTGTTCTGTTAAACTGCTCTGTACATACAAAGACAGAAAATCACTTTCGGTTGAGGGTAATGGCAATAGATAAATATCCTAACAGATGGGCATAGATAACTGGTACGTCAGGAACACATGAACATTTTACGGATCTCCTTTACCCATAAATCCAAAAGTTTCCAGCAAACTATGTAATCCCAAATTTTTCGTAATACCAATAAAAGAGCTATACGTGTAATTCTAAAGCCACATTTGGTGCGCTTTGAGGACCAGTCTAATGGTTCGTAGGAAGAATCGATTCCTGGTAAGCCGATGTCGGGACGCTCTACGAACAGCGGTTTACTGCTCTCGTCACCATACAAAAATATGAAAAGCAAATGCACTTATAAAAACCATAACTACAGCGTTACATTTGTGTTTTCAAACTATTTATAGCTACGTTGTAGTGTTTCATCATAAACATTAAGCAGACACGAGGTGCGACAGATGGCAGGTAGTACCCTCCAACAGATAACCGTCTCAATTTACGAATCTGAAAAATCCTGGCAATTCCGAGAACTATATTTAATATCACGACACAACGAAAGGTGCGAAATACCAGCAGCAGTAGCATCAGCAGCGCTGTAAAAACTACACGCCCACTCCTTGCTAACATCTGTTACCAATGATAAAAAGTCTGCATGTCTGCCTTTATGAAAGTATCACTCGACAACATGTGTGTGCCTGTTTACATTCAGCCCTAAGCCCTGCGGACTTTGTGTGCTCTCTCTCTCTCTCTCTCTCTCTCACACACACACACACACACACACACAAAGCATACGACAAAACCTGTCAATCAGCATGGATAAGCAATAACGGCAATGTACAACTAAGCAAATACGAGTATATCAAGTTCAGTCACGATATTCATTTGCGACAGAAAATTCACGCAAGTCCAACATTCCCTGACAATTTTTGTATATTACACATGACAGTATGTACGCAATCGTTAACACTAATGGAAAGATTTTCCCTCGCCAGTGCTCGATAGCTATCAAAGAGCAGAAATATTAAAATTGAAGATTAGTAGCCCAAAATAGTAAACAATTAGAAAATTCGACTAATATGGTAAATCGATAACAACCACTAAGAGAGAAACCATCGCCACCAACCGCATTGCAGGACAGTTTAAAATAACCGGGAAACAAGACTTCAAGAACATGCCAGCAACACATGCGACATTGTTTCCGAGATCTTGTGGCTGGCAACCATGCAAAATGTGGATGTACAATCTTTGATTTTCAGTGACCCCAAATATTTTTTGGATTTAAGTTAGGAACAGGAATGCTCAAACTCGTAGGTCTCAAAAGTAAGATGTTCATATATCAGCGAATGTGACACACACCGACTTGGGTAAAATCGGAGTCCTAAAGCTTCGTTAGTTACTAAAACGCCAACTCCCAGCAATAAAACAATCGTTTATATCAAGAACCGCATCATTCTGTGTATTATCTGCATGTGTAACTAAGCCAATTTATCTTTTTCTAAAACAATTCCCGCTCCGGCAGTATTTATTTTTTTAATTTATTTCGATTTTTTCATGCCACAAGAAGATCGCGTTATTACCGTGATTTTTTTAAACATACTTCAACCCATGAAAAAATGCATTATTAGATTACAAGTCAATATTTTCGTATCACATACAAGAAAGCGTGAATAGCGTTTAGACACTGTGCTACCCTGAATAGATGCATTTCCCTTGTATGTCCTTCCATTCCAGTTCACATTCCGTGTGCACAGGAGAAAACAGTCACTGCAGTATTATTCGAAGGAGAAGTACTCAAGACTAATAGAGGGTATTTTGATAGTAACAGTACAAACCTTGATTCCTTTAACGGTTGCCTAGTTAACAAGCCACAAAGCACCTGCTTTGTTTTCAAGACAAGAAATAGCCGTCCTTTCCGCCTACAATTAACTACGAAGCGCTAAGTAGCAACAAGGACAGTTACTGTCCCCACTTACCATTACGATAATCTGGTGACGCTTCAATGCGACGTCAATTGGATGGGAACGGCGTGCATTTCAAAGGGCAGAATTTAAATCATTTGACCCCGTTTTTCTTATTTTGAATGATGGTCAAACTGTCCCACTACTGTCATGTATGCTATTTCCATTACGTGCATTTAGTACTTTCCCAGTAGCCTTCGAACAAATCTGTCTTGCACTACCCGAGATACTGACGTGACGTGATCGTTGAATTTCATATCGCTTCTTAGCGTTAGTGACAAATACATATGCAACACGATGTGTCATGTCGTCAACAGTGATCGTGTAATGGGATACTATAGGGTTCTTTGTTACAAATATTATTTTACACCTGACCACAAAACGAAAGCCGTGTTTTGGTGTAGAATCAGGATAATTTGTCAAATCTTTCTTCAATTCCTTACGTTCGTCGTACTACATGCCCCATTATTTTTATTTATCACATTCCGCAAAGACCAAATTCAAGAGTAAGTCTCGATGGTCACGAAACGAGTCAGTACATTAAATTGTAAAAAAGAGAAGTTATAGATAAAATGAAACGAATAGCGGTCTTGTGCATGTGACAAAACTGGGGATAAAAAACAATAAAGTAACAAAGAAATCAGCTTAATTTTTTTTATTTTTCCAGGAATTCCAAGACAGAATACAAAGTGTGAGCCATGAGGAAAATCTTCAGATTTGAAAATGTATGAATTACTGCTAAGATTTTTTAATTCTTGTCGAAGGTAATTGAAAATGGATGCGGCAGAATATGGCACGCCTTTCTGCACAGGGTTCAATGAGGTGTGATACAAATGTAGTTTTATGTCTAGTATTAACTGAGTGAAAGCTGCTAACTATAGACAAAAGCCAGGTAATATTAACAACACAGGAAACATCCACGGCTATCGCATGTGGTAATCGTTCTGATACTGCTGGAAAGTATACGTGCCCAGCCTGCTGCAGTGCTACACGAAACGCGCACGCCGTCTGAAACCTACACCACTAGTAAAACTCCATTAGTTGGCAGGCACAGAGCCACCGGATATTTGCCGTGAAGTCGCTGCCAATGAGGAGAAAACGAATTCGGCTTCTCAGGAAAACCATCAATTACATAGCCACGATCCGCCAGCCCCAAGGCTGACGTCTAGACGTGACCTTAAAAGGCTACTTGGCATCTTGGGAACAACCGCAGCGCAGCAAGGAAAGTAAGGGTGATTTTTCAACTTCATAAAAACTGGATATCATGGACGTCAGTATACTGTTTTGTTGTGGAGTTGGAATATTCAGGACTGCAGTTAACAGTCCTCCCCCCCCCCCCCCCCCCCATGGAAGTGGTCTGTCAGCTATCCCCTACATAATGTACGGAAGATCGGCACGCGACTTCAACGGTAATCGATGGTGCAATATTATAATCAACAGTAGTCTGTTTTTAATGGTAACAACCAAGCATTGTACTTGCTTCTGACTTAACTGAAAATAAAGATTCTACTGAACTTGTGAACTGCACACTATTGTACCTCAGTTTCTGTTTCCCGTAAGGCGATTCGTTCATGCTGTCTTATTTTTACAGATCAGCTTTACTCACAAGAAGAAACTGGATGCGGTGTTCGTGCAATGCAGTAATGTTGCTTGAGCGCCAAAATAAGGTTTGACTGTTTGTCGCACGATCTTTAAGTTGATTATGACTGCAACTTCGAGAAACGACGTAAATAGTATTAATGGTGGATGGAAAGAGAGAGAGTGGTATAGGAAGGGTGCCAAGCATATTTCCACGTGTGAGTGCACCTTAATGTCTACATTCCAAAGTCTGTGGTATATGATGGACAGTGCATAATTTTACCTAGTTATTCTCGGCATTACTCTCCTACAGGTGTAGGAACTATGATCTATTAATCTGTGTTTCTTTATAAGAAGATTTTCGTCTGTGTAGAGGCTTTCTATTTCACGATTTTGAAAAAGATTTTGCAGCCGGCTAATAGCAGCCGCCTTCGCCGGTGGCACGGGTCGCCTCCAGGTGCTGATTAACCACAAGTTTACATCAAAATATTTTTACACCAAAAACTAAATGCCTAATCGTAGCGAGACAACCATTAAGAAGTAAGTTAGAACTGGAAAAAAAAGAAAAAAATAGTAATTGAAACAACAACAAATCAGAATCACAAAGAAACAGGCCAACAAAGCAATAGTGGGATAAGGATGAGAGCAATAGTTTAAAGGTAAAGTAGTCAACAATCCGAAGATTGAACACCACAGTGCTTTACTAGGCATGGTCCTGTTTGGAGGTGGTATGCCGTTGCCTTCCTCCGACCTTCGAACTGACTTACCCAGCCAGTTATAGGGGGACCTACAGTTTAACGTGGGTTCCGAACCACAGTGCTACTCGGTATTTTTCACATGAGCAATACTGCCAGAGGTGAAAGAAGTGTAAAGTGACAGATAAAACTCTTAGGACTTGGCGCGGATCGAACCCGCGACCTTTGGATTTGTAGTCTGGCACTCTACCACTGTGCAACCGAGGCGCAAGCAATAGTTTAGAGGAATAAATAGATGACAACAGAAAACTGCGCATTTACAAAATATTGGTTGTACTAGTATTAATCATCGTTATAGGAACCAGAGCAGATACGAACGAAATTAAGCGTGACATGAACGACAGTTAAGGGGAAAAGTCGTTAGATAAGATACACAATACAGAAATCAGGAGTAAATTCAAAATTCAGGTCATAATTTACCAATGACAGAAGTAAATACTGGAAAGAAATAGAGAGAATTAAAGACAATCACCCCGAGAAAAGGGTTAAAGTAGACCAGTGAAAAGAAAAAAAAAGAACTAGGGAAAGACCAACGTTGAGATAGATGACAGCATACACGACTGACCTGTGGAATTAATGGGGAAAATATGACAATCCTGCATACGAATATTCGTCATATTCATCGAGCCTGGGAGCCACGTGCGATGGCGGGTTGATTAGTACCTAGTGCGTCTGCCCGACCTGTGGCTGCGCTGGACGGAGCCGTCGCGTGTCGTCTCCACAGCGTGGGAGGGGGGGGGGGGGGAGGAAGGATGCAGCGCAGCCGGAAGCGGCTATCTCCGTCTGTGGAGCCGTTTCCGGAAGTGCCGCCTGTCTCCCCAATGCATGGCTCAGGGTCGCGCCCCTCCCGGCTCCTAGGCGGATTATGGCAGTGCTTTCATTTCTAACCAGTGCTCACTGCCACTTCGTCTCTCTTATAGTGTCACCACCTGATGCAGAGGGATGCTTTGGACACACGACCATTAGGTCTTCAACGCCGGAACAAATTCAGTGTGAAAAAGCGAAATAACAGACAACTCGTATCAGTGAACTATACGCACGTATTAACATTAGACACGTCACTAAAGGTGCCCATGTTGACCAAACGCACGGCGAGTTAAATTTGAGAGACACGGCGCAGTTATCTTCTGAATCCTGCTAGGTATATGTGATTAACGCTGTACATCGCTGTACATGCGTTGATTTGATTGATTTGATTTGATCTTTTCAGGGAAGCCAAAATAGTCTTGGTCCAACCCGCCTCTGCCCGAACCGAAACTAAGTTTATTGTGCGGTATCGCTCCCTGTATATCTAGTAAAGCCTTGAACAGTGCAAGGAGTCCGTTTACCAGTTCTTTATCAGACACAATTTCTTCGGGTCTGGTTGTCCCAAATGTTCTGTGCCTTTTACTCTAGAATGCAATGCATTCGAAGATTAGATGTGATGCAGTTTCATCACCGTCATCACAGATCCTACATTTAGGGTCCTCTTCTGTTATTCCCATTGTATGTAGGTGTTTTTTGTAATTCCCATGGCCTGACAGTAATCCAACCATGAGTCTAATCTCTCTCCTGTTCAGGCCCAGGACTGCAGAGCTTCTTTTAAAACATGGCTTTGGCATCATTACCTTGCCATGTTTTTGTTGATGGACGTTGGTCCAATATTCTACGTGCTGTCTTCTGAGCCAGTTACGTAGCTCCAATTTGATCATTGCCTGGGTGATTGTCAGGACAGGTTCCGGTCCAATAAATGGAGTCTCTGCCCCCATCCTGGCTAATCTGTCGGCATGTTCGTTGCCACTGATCCCCGAGTGGCCAGGGACCCACAATAGGTTTACTCTATTGCTTTCCCCTAGCTCCACCAGAACCCTGTGACATTCTGCAAGAATTGTAGACCTTGTTGCAGGAGCTGCCAATGATCTCAGGGCTGCCTGGCTGTCTGAATAGATATAGATGCTACGGTCTTTGTAGCACCTACGCAAATTCTCCTCCACACACGCCCTGATGGCAGTGATTTCGGCCTGGAATACTGAGGCCAGTTTCCCTAGAGAGATGACGCCCTCCACTCTTGGCTGCACCCCGTATATCCCGGCCCCAACGCCTTCGTTTGATTTTGACCCGACAGTGAACCAGCCAATATCCCCCTTACGGTGCCCTTCCGGCAGTAGGTTCTCTACCTTCGGTATAGCCCTCAGCTTCACATGGATACGCAAGCCTCTCCACCCACATGGACAGTGCTTTGTCAAGGTGGTGTCCCGGAGAGGCTCCATGCGTTACAAAACAGCACTTTTTTTCTCTTCAAATAGTTACTTCTGACTAAATCATTAATCAAAATAACCATCCATAAACTTATTTAACCTCGAAAAAACTTTGATATCGAAATTATTAAGCTAAATTTCTTGAACGCATGCTAACGGTTCCTTCTTTATCTCGTCTTATTCCCTCTCTGCTCACACCGAAGGAAATAATAGAGCTTCCAGGTTTCCATCAGTTCAGCAGTCTTCTTCAGTACGCCTACATTCCTCTGTAGCACACGCTTAAAAAATCCGGAACTCGTCACATACATGATATACTAAGCAACGTATTGGTGGTGGGTAGAGCGCACACTGTACGCTGCCCTCGCGCAAGATTTCCAAGCGCTCAACTTGGGGATAGGCCGCCCCCCAGTCGATACAGAAAGAAAGGTATCCTCCACGCCACCTCCACGCCACCCCTCACGCCCCTCCTCCTGAAGCCTGGGACACACAACTTCCATTCCGACACCCCGGTATAGAGGTACTCTGTGTCCCACGTTATCCGCTAAACTCTGCCCTCGCTGGACGTCGGAAACTGCCACCAAGTCGCGTCGACAAACGCCCTCTACTTGAAATACCTCAGCCTCAAATCATGCTGCAACCACCATTTTCAATAATCACGAGAGGTTCCTTACATTTTTCGCCATTCTAACGTGTCTAAGTATTTCGTATTACTTACAGAATATCCGATTACCCACTAATACTATCTGATATATCGAAAACAATAATCAGAATCTCCGAAGGAGATTCGAAGATATTTTAAGATTAGACTGAAGTATATTACCAGTTCGGATGGCCGTACCTTACAATTATTTGTCGTTTTACAGAAAGTCCACATGAATATCCGTGCCTACGTTTCATTTCTTCATGTGCTGCAGCACGCTACCACAGTCTAGTTGCAAACATCCTCTTGAACAGCTGCAATTGTGTGTAATGTCCATGTTTTTACGAACAGAACAAGAAGTGTTTCTACGTAACTGATAGAACTGCCTTGGTGGTCGACTTAACGAGTCTACTTGATTTATGTCAAGTGGGCGTGCAAGCCACTTCCAACAGCTTGCTTCACCAGGGTAACGTACAGTCGCTCAGGCACACTGAAATATACAGCCGAGTCTTAGGGCATGTAAGGGTCGTACGCCATACAACTGACCAACTGTAATTAATTGTTACAACATTCGTGAAGCGACTGTATAAAACATGCGTATGACAATATTCCAGTATAGTGTAGAGATGGATTTATGGATTCCTTGAGATACGTTGAGTGAAAAGAATTGCACCTACAGAATCTGAAATTTTAAGAGAAAATATAAAAAAACCTTGATATAACAAAAAGTACGACGTTTTCCCGCTGGGGAAGGGTTTCAGCTACCAATGTTCACAGACTGTGTTCGAACTGTTGTATGTTGTGTATTATTAGAGAGATTATCAACATTCGACATAGTCGCGTATTTACACCTGTAAATGCTATATAGACTTCACACAGAAGAACGCCTAGATCGCATATTTTACTTCATACTTTATTATGTGACTAGTTTCGACAACAAGTTGTCATTTTCAAACGTAAAATTAAAATTATAACTCTGTATAAAAAAACTTTCAAAGGTAAATGCATCTGGTGTACACAGCACATAAAATACTCCACCTGTGTGCTGGTTACTGGGGTACCACTGACATGCTTGGATCATTAACATATGGATATGTTATCCGTGCAGATTACGTATATGTAGTTTTTTTTTTTTTTACATACCCCGTATATTATCTAAGCAGAGGAAGTTCTTGGGAAAACATCTGGAAAGGGCCCTCCAGGGGACAAAGAGTCCTGGTGGTGGAACGAGGCAGTGCAGCAGAAAGTAAGGAGTAAGAAGCAAGCGAAAATGAAGTACGGTAACTCTAGGAGTGATAAGGATGGGGAAGACTACAAGAGAAAGAAAAACGAAGCAAAGAGAGCAGTAGCTATGGCCAAAGAACGAGCAGCAGATGAGCTGTACGAGGAACTGGGCACATCTGAATGTCAGAAGACACTTTTAGGGTGGCAAAGGCAAGAGATAATGCATCACAAGACTTCACAAATATAAGACAAGTAAAGGACGGCGATGGGAAAGTGCTTAGGTATGAGTGAGATGTAAGACAAAGATGGCACGACTACTTCCAGACGTTGCTGAATGAGGAGCACCCTAGAAAAAATCAAGGGAAGGGAACGCCAAACGAAAATTTAACGCCAGATATCACTAGAGAGGAAGTTTGAAGCATTAGGGAGTATGAAAAATTCAAAGGCGGTAGGATCAGACAACGTGACTGTAGAAACTTGGAAGGCACTGGGAGAGCCCAGAGTACACCTGTTATGGGGCCAGATGAAGATAAATGAAGAGGAAAAATACTATTATATGGAGAAAAGTACAGTGGTACAAATATACAAAGGAAAAGGAGATATTCAAGAGAGCAAGAACTCCAGGGGAATTAGGCTAACGGCCCATACGTTGAAAATATGGGAGAAAATTATTGATAAAATGATCAGGGAAGAAACAAAAATCTCGGATAAGCAGTTCGGGTTCATGCCAGGCAGAGGGACGATGGATGCATCCATCCTGAGACAGCTGATGGAAAAGTATGGGGAGCGACAGAGAGACCTACACCTAGTGTTTACAGACCTGGAGAAGCAGTATGATACAGTACCGAGAGATGTACTGTGGAGAGGACAGAGCGAGTGGTGTGCATGAAAGTATGTTCGACTGATCAAAAAGATGTATGATAGTGCCTGATCTGAAGTAAGATTTAGTGTCAGAGTGACTGAGAAGTTCCCTGTCATAGTTGGACTACATCAAGGGTCAGCACTAAGTCCATACCTTTTCAGTATAGTGATGGATGTGTTACAGGCATGCAGGACATGGCTTTATGATCGGGTAGTTTTGCAGAGGACGTGGTGATTGTGGAGGAGAGCAGAGAGAAAATAGAAAGAACATCGGAGAGATGGAGGGAGGAAATGGAAAATGGAGGACTCATATTGAGCAGGAAGAAGACAGAATAGCTGTGGATTGGTAGAAATGGAAGGGATGGAAAAATTATGTTGGCAAATGATCAGTTGGAGAGAGTTTGAGAATTTTAGTACCTGGGTTCCTATGTAACCAGTAAAGGAGTTTTAAATAAGGAGGTAAGACACATGATGACGAACTGGAAAGAGGTGTCAAGTGTGCCCTGCGACAAAAGAATAAAGCCAAAGACAATAGGAACAAATTTTAAATCAGTGGTGAGACCATCTACGTTGTATGGTAGTGAGATCTGGCCGTTAAAGAAAGTGCAGGAGAAGAAATTAAACGTGGCTGAGATGCGTATGCTGAGGTGGATTATGGGGAAAACAGGGATGAACAAAATAATAAATGATCTTATTAGAGAGAATACAAGTGCAGTGGAAGCATCGAAGAAAGCCCAGGAACGAATATAACAATGGTATGGGCATGTGATGAAAAGGAATGGGGGACACCTGTTGCAGAGAACAATGCAGTTAGAAGTGGAGGGCAGGAGAAGAAGAGGCAGACCAAAGAGAAGATGGATGGACTGCATCAGTGAAGATCTGAGAGAGAAGGGAGAAGGGACTAAGCCGGCAGGACACGTGGGACCGACAGAAATGGAAGGCAAGAGTCAGGAACAGCGACTTCTGAACTGGGACCAGCTGTAGAAGAACATTATTTAATTACTTATTTTGCATAGGGTAGACGATACCTAATAGTCTTGCGTAGTTCGCGAACTAGTTCGCAGATCCTGCGCCTCTTAGTTCGTCCGCTCCTTTTCCGAAGACTGACGGGCTGTCAGCGAGAGGACGCGAGAGCGCGCAGATTCGCGTGATTCCCTTCTGTCAGTTACCTTCATTTCGAGCTGAGATGCAGCTCAGCTGTAGTTTCATAGTTCACTGCCATAATAAATCCATTTTAAAACTAAAGTACTACGAGTACTCTGTATGCAAAGTAGTTGAATACCATTGTATCATCCATTCGCGTAAATAACTGGTTTATTTGCCTAAGTATTTGACGTCAAATTGCCCAAAAATACGGGTAATAGCACACGCTTTAGCAACACTGATTCATTATATAGAAAAGCTGTCATAAAAAAGAAAGAGCTCTTTTACGAACTAAAAAGAGCGGACTAACTAAAAAGAGCGGACTAACTAAAAAGAGCGGACTAACTAAAAAGAGCGGACTAACTAAAAAGAGCGGACGAACTAAAATATGCGCCACCTACACGCGCAGAGCACGCCGCTCAGCCGTCACTGGGAGCGGACGAACTAAAAGAGCGAACTAGCTAGCGACAGAGCAGCGAACTAAAGTGAGCGCTCCCGATCGCGAACTATTATGCGCAACTCTAATACCCAAGTATTCACTCTACTTGAGAAGTGCACTCGAAAAAGATACCTCGAAGTCACCAGTACACTGACCGGTTCGAGTGAGCGTCGTTAATACTTAATGAACTGCCTAATTACTTTTTGAAGGTTAACGGACTAAATACTACTTTACTGCTATCAGTTGAGCTCGGCTATCCTTATATTCCTAGAATCCCAGACGTAGCTGTTTAAGATAGGATGTTATCTGGAATGAGCCGGTTATTATCCAAGTAACCAACAGTTTGTCGCGTGACTCCAACTATGTACTTTGCACAGTCGCACAAGGAGGAGTCATTGATGTGACGCGCTAAATTCGTAGTGTTTCACTACATTTCATAGTTGGTAGCGAAATACAGTCAGATTTTATTACTTAACAAACAAGTCTGAGAATTGCAGATAGCTGAATGCAAAATTGCATAAAATCGTCAGAGCAATGGCTTATACCTCATATGCTAACTTTAGCTTAAATGTGTCATGTATCTCAAATATGGAAGTCTTCAAACAGTGAATAACAACAGTAATTTCGGAAACATTCGTGAAACTAGCTATGCGCAATAAAATAGGAACGGTGATTTGTAATTACGAGTGCAAGGTCAGTAAGCAGCATGTTACAGGATTGTTGTTATGGTCTTCAGTCCGGAGACTGGTTTGATGCAGCTCTCCACCCTACTCTATCCTGAGCAAGCCTCTTCATCTCCTCATAAGAACGGCAACCTACATCCATTGGAATCTGCTTACTATATTCGTCTGTTGGTCTCCCTCTGCGACTTTTACCCCACACACTTACATCCAACGCTAAATTCACAGTAACTTGATGTCTACGAATGCGTCCTACCAATCGATCCCTTCTTTTAGTCAAGGTATGCCAGAATAATAGGAATAATAGTATTAATTACAGTTATGTCAATTGAGTTAGTTCAGATTGAACATCTCAGCAACGTTGACATTAGCACTCCGAACTTAGCTAACACGTTAACTTCATCGAAGGGAATTACATGCATTTTTCCTACGATTTTTTCTGATAGAACCAGTTCGATTGAGGAACGTTACGATTTACGGAAAATTGTGTATGTAAATTGTTTTCCGGATCGTCTGGATCAGTCAAGATATGACCAAGACACCGAGATGTTCAGTGAAAGTGAATGTAAGTCAGAAAGTAAAGTTGATTATGTTCTCCAGATGCATGTAGGCTAAATTCATGGAACTGTTATTCGAGATTGCCTGCTTCACTGTTCTCATTGAATATCTAACGTAAAAGGTATGAGACTGTAGAAGCACGTAGGCAGTCAATTTTGTATTTCACGCCTTACCCGAAATGTACATGGCGGAAGATTGTTACTATTGATACTTTCAACTGCACAGTGTCTGAGTCAAATGCTGATGCCAGCATATTGACGAGAGAATCGCTATAGTATTTCGTAGTTTGTAATAAAGGATGAAAAGACAGCAATGAAGTTACTATTGAACAAAAGAAGCGCGTCTCTTATGTCTGCCATATTCTGTAACCGGGGTACGACAGAGGATCACGTTGTTCATTTTCCAGCATAAGTTTTTTTTTCTTTTCTTTTGTTTACACTTACAGTACTCCACATCATACATGTAGAGAGAAAAAACATTGTACCATTACACCTATAGTCACAGTTCAGAAACTTTGTGGTTTGGTAAGTACTTAGTCCCTCATGTCATTTGACCTCTGTTCTGTTGGGTGTGTCTCCGACGTCAGAGAGCAAGCTGTACACGGATTGGAACAGTAGAGCCCAACAATGCATTCAGTTTCTCATTGACTCCAAGTCGCGTAGCGTCACTGACGTTTGGGCAGCTGCTCGTAAGTGTACATAGACGCAGAAAGGTATAACAGACAAAACGTATAACAAACACCGCTCAATACCTCAAATTTGGACACGTTAAAACGGAAATAAACGCAAATTGGGAAAGAGTCCTTTACCTAATAGCGTACAGAAAATTCACGATGATCTACTACATCTCCGCTCTTGTATTGACCGCCTGGAGGGCCCGCGGAACGTTTTGACCGTCACCGATGTTAGAGAAAACCAATGCAGGTACGCAACCAGAAGTTATGTTCCGCCTTTAAGGAAAAACACACATGAATTTAATAAACGGAAATATCAAAAGACTAGTATTTAAGACTGTAGCTTCAAAACGTTTGACTACTATATTAAAAAAAAGCACGTACGAAAGGAACAACAGAATACTGATGCACGCGAAGTAGAGAGCTGCCAATTATGCAGGAAATACGTGTGATCGGAACGCGTCTTGACAGTGAATCAGATTTTAAAAATTTAAGATTAATTTGGGTTTCGTGCGGCCAACTAAATCTACAAAATAACGAAGTCGCATTGCGAAATCTCAAATGCCAAGCTCATTATTTACAGAAATAACATCAGAAAATCTCACTTTATTAAAAGGATGTGTGGAGTCTGATCAACTGAGAATGAATAGAGATCATTG
The DNA here is from genome assembly GCA_026315105.1 of Locusta migratoria. NCBI lineage: Eukaryota > Metazoa > Arthropoda > Insecta > Orthoptera > Acrididae > Locusta > Locusta migratoria. The sequence continues at coordinate 467,695,222 of CM048746.1, read as the reverse complement.
GTAAACGTGTGGGATCATTTGTGTTGTTGAATTCATAAACGGCTTAGGTTCGAATGCAATCTAAATCTGAACTTTGTGTGTGTGTGTGTGTGTGTGTGTGTGTGTGTGTGTGTGTGTGTGTTTTGTCCTTAGAATAAGAAATTTGTAAGCCTAGGGAGAGGTGATCACTGTAGTTTGATCCCACAGCTTTAGAAGCATTTGAAATAAAGAGCACTTCACGTTGAACATCAACGTACGAAAGACTCCTGTCAAGTGTACTGACCACCGTCAATATTACAGAGGTGTGTAAGCGAGTGCATGAGTCAGGAGTGCAGGTGCAACGGCACGGATATGGCGGTGACGCGGCGGTAACGGTGCGGCGTGGGCAACAGGCAAGGCCGCCGCCGCCGCGCCTGGAATGTGCGGAACGCCACAGACGGGCCTTCCGCCGCCGGCGTCCTAGGGCAGCCGCGCCACCAGCCCAGCGCGTGTGTCGCCGATCAGAGCACCCACTGTCTTGTCTTCCTATAACCTTCCAACTCACCCACCTAGTTATTTGGGGATCTACAGTTTCACTTCCATTCCGATCCACGGTGCAACTCGCAACTTTTAATACAAACCAGATTGACAGAACGAAAAGCGACAAAAATCCTTGGACTGAGCGGCGATCAATTCCGAAATCTTTTGATTCTATATATATGCAGGGTGTCCTGTATATAACAGCTATCGGAAAACGGCTTTCACCGGTATCAATGTACGGCTGGGGCCCATGAATGTACATATTTGGAAACATTCTAAAACTAAAGCATGTGTGTTTTTTAACAAAAACTTATGTGTGTTTTTTTTTTTTTTAAATGGACACCCTATATTTTTTTCTTCAGCAATCCATAACATGACACGTCATGAGCAGTATGGGGTTCTCGCCTGAGTCTAAGGACGTGCGCTAGCCGCGCGTTTTGCGTATTTCATGCGTCAACTTCGCGTCGCAATATCTCGGGATGTAATTGGAATATTGCGATGCAATCAACGCCATTGTTTACGTGATTTGTCATGCTGGGGTGCCCATTTAAAAAAAACATAAGTTTGTGTTAAAAAAAACACATTTGCTTCGGTTTTCGAATGTTTCCAAATATGTACATTCATCGGCACCAGCCGTACATTGATACCGGTGAAAGTAGTTTTCCAATAGCTGTTATTGTTCCAGAGATATTTTGGATGGACAAGATAGCTGGGACAATCAATGCTCAAAGCAATTAGAGGATCAGGTGAAATATCATACATAATAAACATATGGTAATGTATTTTATTCAGACATTCGTTACAATTGAAATACTTTTTGTGTAATACTGTAGGAATTTTGTTGTCTTAACTTTTTACTTTAAGTTTACATGGGGTTTACTTAGAGCGAAGCACCATGGGCTACTATAATAGAGAGAAAAAATCATTCTCCTTGTCCCCTAACATGGTATGTGATCACCTAGGACAGCCAGTACAGTTGGACACCTGTGTGGCATTGGCAGTATGAGGATATCATTCAGCCCTTGAGGGATATTTGGCCATTCTTGAGTGAGTGCAATATCCAGCTCTACAACCGTTGTGGAAGGTGGTGGTCTGGCTGCAATGTGACTGCCACGTGCATACCAGACATGCAAAGTCGGGTTCGGCATACGAGCTGGTCATTCCATAAGTTCGGTTCCCTCAGCTTCAAGCATGTTGTCCACCAGTGCAGTTCTGTGGGCACGAGCGTTATCGTCCAACACAAGGAACCCATCTCCTATGTCACCAGCGCAGAGCACAATACAGGGATCTCGTCTCTATACCTCTGAGCAGTCAATACGCCATTCCGAATTGTCTCAGCCGCGGCGGAGTAGCCCAGCGGTCTAACGCGCCTTGCTCCGGAGCGCACGGTTGCTCGCCGTCGGAGGTTCGAGTCCTCCCTGGTGTGTGTGTGTGTGTGTGTGTGTGTGTGTGTGTGTGTGTGTGTGTGTGTGTGTGTGTTTAGGTTAGTTTACCTTAGACTAACTAGTGTGTAAGCTACGGACTGATGACCACGTAGTTTAGTCCGATAGATTTACAAACATTTGAACATTTTCGATTGACTCAGAGGTGCATACGTTCGCCAATACCGACTACTTCCCACTCCATTCGTCCACCACAATGATATGGTGATGTTTCGTCCATATAAGCAAGATTGTTCTGAATTCCACGTTCTCTCCAGATGGGTAACGACAATTGTCCAGCTCAACAGAAAATCTTGACTCATCTGTGAACAGAAACCGACCTCATTCGTTTCGACTCCAATCCTGATGTTTCTCCGTCCAGTTTCTGCGGGCATAAGCGGTGTAATGGTTTTAATGGGACACACGCAAAAAAAATGTTCAAATGTTTGTATAGTCTATGGGACTTAACTACGGGGTCATCAGTCCCTAAACTTACAAACTACTTATGAACTACTTACGAACTAGGACGCCACAAATATCCATGCCCGAGGGGGGATTCGAACCCCCGACCGTAGTGGCCGTGGAGACCGTGACTGGAGCGCCTTAGTCCCCTCGGCCACCGCGGCCGGCTAGATTTTCGAGCTTCTGTGAAACGTTCATAGATCAACGAAAGCCTATTGTTTTAAGCCGTTCATAACTAATTCGGCCTTACGTTGTCTTCCCATCTTTTTAAACCTTTCATGCTATTGAGACACGGCCGTACCATTCTCTGGAGAGAACCAGTCTCCACCCTGGTCGGTCTCCAGCTACTTCGACGGCTCTGACCTTGTTAACCGCGGAACGTAATCGTCTGATGACGAAGCGACATCACTTTCTTCGTCTTGGTGGACATTTAGTTCGTCATCTATAGCAAATTGTTTCTCAGCTGATATTTCGCAAATTTTGTGAACTATTTTTCCTCCAATTTCCATACGTCAGAGTTTATTAGTGTAGACCGTTACGAAGTAAAAGGACATGTCCACAGTACAAATGAACTGTTTTTAATTGCACTTCTCAAATTTCACTGTGAAGCGATTCGGCTTCACTATTAGGTTCATATTTACTTCTGTCGAAGTCCCAGGCACATCACTACATTTACTCGAGAAAACAATACATACTGGCGCGTCCTCATTTCATTACGTCGGAGGCGAACATACAAATCAAGTATTCTTTGGGTTTGTGAATGCTGTTCCCTTTCTATTTTCAACAGACAGTTGTTCGTGCGCAGCTGTTTCGATGGGATACGACTATATAGCAGCAAGATTACCTGTGGGTTGACACATACTTGCAGGAATACGTTTAGAGTGCTAAACTACTGCCAATATTCTGACAGAAAAACACGAATATCACGGTGAAGATTATGAGAAATACTTATATATTCATAACTTGCATACTCACCTCTGTTGTTCGAATTGGGCAGGAATGAAAAAATGAAGCACTAACAACGAGATTAAAACTACGGACATCAAGCTTCCGAAATTAACCGCTAATACGCTTGGCTACGGGCTGCTTGCCTACGACAATATAAAAATATAGACACGGCTACAACTTTAAAATTCTATTATCTCGGTAATGGTTGGTAGTTACATCTTCCTCTTTAAATATGTCTAAGTACACACCATGCTGTACATACCTAATTAATGATATCCGTGGGGCAAGTACAATGGTCCCACAGTTAGTAAGACGTCTGTATACGCAGATTAGGAACATGAAACATGAGAACTGCACTAGCGAGTATTCTTTAAATAAGTAACTGACATTGCGTCGTACTATCGTAGAATAGTGTCTGCAGTCATAACTGACCTGACTATTTCGTGTACAAATCTGTCATAATGTGAGTGTTAAAGACAACAAATATATAGTAAATCAGTTGCGGACAAAGATTATAGCCTCACTCAGAAACAACTGTTATACTAATCGTTATGTAGCCGTTCAAAATTAATCACTAAATGATTGAAATACATTCAATAAAACATTTTTCAAATAATTTTTTATATTTTTGCAACGTGTGTATAGTGTGAAGCTAAAGAATTTGACAAAAGTAATACAATGTCTTGAGAGCAGAAATTTAACGTTATGTAGGCATTTCTTCTGTGAACTTAATTCGTTAACCGGTTTGTATACAAGGCCATTTTTATTAAAGTCTGAAGAGGGCCTTGTACGCCGAAAACCGGTTAACGAATCCAAATAAACTTTTGGAACATACGCAAAATCGTGATTCTAAATTTAGTATGATGGTGTTCCACCAATAAGCGACGGAAGAATCAATCAAAATATGCTAGGTTTAATAATATAGATTTTGAACTGCCTTATTGAGAAATATTTGCTACATTCATCGGTTACAACATTGTAGGAGTCTACATAGCGGCTCCTGATTAAATGATAAGGAAGAATTCCTGAAGGTACATTTTGCAGACATAAGAAAGTTGTTGTATCTTGATAGTTCTGTACGGGCTACATGATAGAAAATCAAATAGCTGTGAACATTCCCTAAAAATAGTCCGCTTAGTTACCTGATCAATTTCCTTGCTACTTACTGCAGACAAGTTTGACGTGACACGACGGAATTAGAACATACCACTCCATCACTAGACTTGACTGCAGAAATTCTGTAGAACTGTCAGCGGGAAGATTCGGTGGATGGGATCTAGTATTAGACAGAAAGTCAGAAATCTCTGCCCAGAACAGGACCTAAGTAAACAGAATGCTAAAACACTGCGAAGAAATCGTCTAAACATTGCACCGCTGCTCACCACTTTAGAAATGCTGAATCAAACCTACACAGAAGAAATTTCCAAGTAAGCCTATATCTAACTATGAACGGTAAAAACTGAATATTTCTGTGTTTGAAATTATGAAATTACTTAGCTTGAAATCCACCTCGCAACAATAGTTTATAAAAAATACACGCCGAGTTGGTGACATTTCGAAAATGCCACTATCAAAATAAAATGGTTACTTTATAACGAGCCAAGGACTTCACGATTTATGAGATTCCTCTTCTGTAGAAGAATTGCTCCCATGGGATTTTGACTTCCAGTCTTGCCTACTTTCAGCAAGCCGAAGCTGAAACATCCTGTACTGTTCTAGAAGTCTTTTATATTTGCTAATACCGATAAAAAAGAGTATGTAAAAATGGACGGCACATGGTAAAAACTATATTTAGACGCTTGTAGTACCACCACCTCTACCACCTCCTCCACCACCACCACCACCATCAGCAGCAGCAGGAACAGGGGAATACTATCGGTACTTTAAGACTGATTAACTTTTTTTTTCTTTTTTAAACACCTATCTGCATATGTTCAGTATGTATGGTGGTATTTAAGGTGACCGACAGGTGCCTCTTGAAACAAAAGACAATTGCTAAAAGCTGCATATTTTTAGTATGTCGAGGTCGCATCAGCTGATTGTCAGAAACGTTAACGGCAATCAGAAAACAAAATGTTCAAATGGTTGTAAACCTATTGGACCAAAATGGTATGGTCATCAGACAGACTTATAAGCTACTTTTAACATACATAAGGACAACAGACGCAATATGCCCAAGAGAGGACTCGAACCTCCGGTGGGAGCGGCCGCCTTTGACCACGTAGCTACTTCCGCGCGGCTATTCAGAGAGAACGAGTAACATTGAGATAGCCAGTAAAACTGTAGAATACAGCCGAAGACGTAACTGTGCAGTCGGTATGAATTATCGGTGTAGTTAAAGTATTTTACTTTATTGCGAAATTTCTCGAAACAACGAACTGTCTGTTAACATTGTTTTCAGCCAAGGACTTCAATTACTTTTGCGAGGATCCTACAAAACTGCCCTAGTGTGTTGGGCACATAAGACTAAGAGACGAAATATTACAAACGAGGTGAATATTAATGGCGATATGTTTGCGAGACTAGAAGAAGAGCGCCATAGTCAATTAGTAATATTGAAATATCTGAAATCAGAAGCAAATTTTTTAGCTACAAGCTAATAGGTAATTTCAAATAGCCCCCACGCATCGCACCTGTAAAGGCCGTGAAGACAAAATTGGGCAAATTACAGTAAGGAAACAACCAATGGAGTCTTTGTCCCGCGTCCCGTATGTAACAAGTATGGAAAGGAGCCTTTAGCCCTGTAGCTTTGTTCGTGCATTCCACAGTTGTTTGTACAGTTTGCGTACGTAATAGTGACGGAATAATGCTGCCATCTAAATAAAGGACTGTTAACGCAATCGTAAATGCGCGAAAGAGGTGGCAGTAATGTGCGGCATATGCTGTAAAATCTAGCGGCAGCGGAGAGAGTTATGACTGTCACTCATACTTGGCAACGTTCTCAGTACAACCGCGTGTGATCATTCGTTTTCTCCATTTGAGTGGTGTGCCACGAATTGAAATTCGTCGCCATTTGAGTGAGACATGTGGCGATGCTGTCATGGATGTATACGAAACGAGTTCAGAGAATGCAGAACGTCGCGTAAGGACACACCAAGACAATCTCGGCCTGGCACTAGGATGTCTGATGACATGAACGGGTGAGTGGAGATAGTTGTTTTGGAGGTCTACGGAACACACCGCTTCAAAAGTTTCATTTCTGTGGGATCTGTGCACACAATGTTGCAGGAGGACCCTCAAACTGCAGAAAGTGTCCTTCAGGTGGTTGCTGCGAATGCTGACGGATGACCACAAGGCTGCGCGCGTGGCGCGTTGTCAGCAAATGTTGACGCGTGATAACGACACGAATAATACTTTCTTTCCATCCACTGTGACAATGGATGAGACACGGGTGCCTTTTTTTCAATCCTGAAACGAAACGCCAGTCAGCTCAATGCGTCAGCAATTTTCCACTGGTCAAAGCAGACGTCTTAAGAAGCGTTCGCAGCTGTCACGGACTCATGGCGTCGTCGTGAAAAATGTTTACAGCTATAGGGAGATTAGTTCAAGCGGCGGAAGTTCCAGTTTGTATGCGATTACTTTCTGAGAAAAAGGGGGAAAAAATCGGAGATGGTGTACTTTTAATGCACCTCGTACAAAGCTCAAACCATGTACTAATGATAAAGTAAATTTGTATGATAGGCAATATGTGAAAGAAATTGTTAACTACGCCTGGTAGAGCACATGAGCTTGTTGAATTGTCATTGCTGAACACAAAACTCAAGTGTGCAGTTTAAATGGCCCTCGCTGTGGCTCTCAAGTAGTGCAGTATTCAGATTTGTGAGGCATTAAGATGCGATAGTGGCCCCATGATGGACTGCTAGGGAACGTGATGTGCGTGCCACAGTCATCAGAGGCTTCCGGTGGACTACGTGTAACCTTTAAGGGAAGAGAGTCGTTTCGTGTGACACGTAGTCTCCTTCACACCTACGCCTGACTTACAGGACAAGTAATGGACTCACTGCAACGTACTATTGTGACACCGTGCCAGCACCAGCAGGAGTCTGGAATCACTGCCGCTGACACGTCTCGTTTGCAGAGGTTGTCAGCGAGCAGCACTGTCAACGTCGCTTTGCGTTTGGAGGTTCTCCCCTCCACGGATGTCGCAAGCGAGTATGTTCAAATGTCTGTAAATCTATCGGACCAAACTGCGTGGTCATCAGTTCATAGCTTACAAACTACTTAAACTATGGTAAACTAACCTAAGGACAACACACACACACACACACACACACACACACACACACACACACACACACACACACACCAGGGAGGACTCGAAACTCCGACGGCGAGCAACCTCGCGCTCGGCAGCGAGTATGGCGGCGACCTGGGCATACGTGCCTCCTACTGGCATCGTGTCATGAATCATAGGCTACAACTTTCCGACTCGGCTCGCAGCGGGTGAGCCAAGCGCGGCAACACGACGATGAGTAACACATCCTGCGTCCTCAAGTATTGCCTCTCACGCGACAGTTCCGTGTGTTCGCCGCCAAACTGGCCACAACTGCTCACACTCATTTCCAGATACACTGCAATCCTATTGGAATTTTAATACAGAATTCAGGATGTCGTGGCGTTTATTACTAAAGTACGTTTAATGTTAGATGACACTGTCCGCTTCACTGCCGTAACTGAAAACTATTTTAATGTCTATGAACGTTAAAAACATGATTGTAATGCCGTGATGGAAGAAATATTTTAATTGCATGAGTGCGCCACGGTTGAACACTGGACTTGTAGTCTGGCACTCTACCAAAGGTCGCGGGTTCGATCCCCGCCAGGTCCTAGGTTTTTTATCTGTCACTTTCCACGTCTTTCACCTCTGACAGTACTGCTCATGTGAAAAATTCGAGTAGCACCGGGGTTAGGAACCCACGTTAAAGTGTAGATCCCCCTATAACTGGCTGGGTAAGTCAGTTCGAAAGTCGGAGGAAGGAAACGGCATATCATCTCCAAACAGGACCATGTCTAGTAAAGCACTGTGGTGTTCAAACCAATCTTCCGATTGTTGACTGCCCTTTTTTTTTTGATAATTTTGTATCAGTGTCATGACAATGCTTGTGTAACAAGTTTTATGATTTTGTACCTTTTCGTAGGCCTTTATATTTTTCACTGTTTTGAGCTTCATCTGCATTTTTGCGCGAGAGATTGCAATTATGATAAACTTCTGTATTGCTGTTTTCTGAGAAGGAAAAATGAGAAACCTTTTATATTTCTAGACATGATCGAGGGTATATAGAGTCGAAATAATTTATGAAAATAAATTTGCAATATAACTTCAAGGATTTCATTCCTGATGTATTAAATAGGACAGACTGCGTCTCCAATTGTTGACAGTGTCAACAAGCGTGAAATCTGCTTTGCAGTGAAATATTTTTCGGAAACATGTCCTTCCCAGATAATGCTGCCATTATATGTGGACGGTGTGAACACTTTTTCTTTTTTGCTGCAATAATTACCCCTAAAACTGCAACTTCCATAACTTCTTGCAATTTTTACCCACTTTAGGTTACGGTAGTAACACTGAAAGTGGGCCTTTGCGATCGGTTTTTGACAGCTCGAAATTTAAATAAAAATAACGGCTTAACCATTCACCTGACATGAAAATTGAATAACCGAATTTGTAGAGGAGAAAATTCTCTACAACTTTGCTCTCTCATGTTTTTTTCATATCTCGTATCGTTTCAGAGATATTTGCAAAAATAACGGCGATTTTGGGATGTCTGTCTGTCTGCCCGTCCGTAACGCGTTCCCCGTTTTTAAGACGAACCGTCAACCGATCAACACCAAATTTTACTGACATAATTGTAGGCCGACAGAGACCAGAACCTCCCTTTTAAAAAGTTTTCGGACAAAAATACGGTAGTAACGCAAAAAAGAAAGAAAAAAGCCCTTTGTAAAACAATTGTAATTGCAAACGAACCGTTCATCTGACACTAAAATTGAATAACCGAATTTGTAGAGGAGAAGATTCTCTACAGCTTTGTTCCCTTATGTTTTTCTTCCTATCTCGTATCGTTTGAAAGATATTTGCAAAAATAACAGAGGTTTGACACCCTCCACTGAATTAACGAAAACCAGCCTTTCGGAGATGACATTCCTCGCCCAGAACTCTCTGGCATAAGTCATCTTGTGTTGCGTATTTGATTATTTTCTTATTTTAACTAACACGTTTTCATTTCGAAGCAATGGCGCACTTAAGAATTAACAAAAAGATGTCGTTCTTCGTACGATAAATGATAATCCAGTGTCTTCAACGCGATATTAGCATCAGTTAACAACGGACATGAATAGTATGAAATTTAAGACCGCAGCGTAGTGGGCAATGCCTTGGACTGTGATGCTGAAGGTCAGTGGTTCAAAACTCGCAACTACCTAGAATTTTGAAACTTCCTGGCAGATTAAAATTGTGTGCCGGAACCGGGACTCAAACCTGGGACCTTTGCCTTTCGCGGGCAAGTGCGCTACCGACTGGGCTATCCCGACACGACTCACGATGCCGCCTCAGAACTTTACTTCCGCCAGTACCTCGTCGCCTACTTTCCAAACTTCACAGAAGTTCTCCTGCGAACCATGCAAGACTAGCACTCCTGGAAGAAAGGATATGGTGGAGACATGGCTTAGCCAAATTTTAATCTGCCAGGAAGTTTCAAATCAGCGCACACTCCGCTGCAGAGTGAAAGTTTCGTTCTGGAAACAACCTAGAATTTTGTTTTTCCTAAAAGCGTTTCAGACACTCTTATTAATTAATTTTTTATTGTTTACATGTATGTCCAAAATGTTTGCAAAAACTTATAAAACTTCAAATCTAAAGTGGGCCGTAAAAAAGTCAGTGCGATTTTCTTAAATATTTTATTTAAAAATTTAAATGAATTATGAAAATTGTTTAAATAATTAAGTAATTAAAACAACCGTAAATGAAAGCAATATGAGCCTATTAATTTTAGTTTGATACACAGAAATGCTTAAATTTCAAATATATCGGTATTTTATGATGAGCCTTAGAGCGTCGCTCCCTTAGGCAGGGTGGCAGAGCGCTGGGAGGGCATCGGCCGTGGCCGCGGCGTGTGCAGCCTGCAGTAGCTGCGCGGCCGCAGTGGCCCAGTCGCCGGCAGGCATCGTTGCAGACGGCTGTTGTGGAGTGTCGTGTGGCGAGGGAAATCGCGTCGTGAGCGGCTCGGGATTTCTCCCGGATGCGGACCTGGACGGAACAACAGCGAGCCGCTCACCGCCCGGCTCCACATTTCCCTTGCATACTTCTCGCCCGCCTCTGCCTTTCTAGCGGACCCTAGGAGCGTGCCCACCAGCCACCCTACTGCACACTATACGCCCACAGACAATTTTTTTTCCAAGTCGTGATACTGTGTACAAAATTTGTGAGCTAATGAAAACGGCTAAACAATACATTTTAAGTATCAGATGCTGGGAGGTATCGTGGTCATACAACATTCAGATGTGAAAATTTGTGCCGAGGCCAGGATTCGAACCAGGTACCTGCTGCTTACCAAGCAGTTGTGCTTAACCTCTGCGCTACCGCAGGCACACGCGCTAACACCTGCACGGACTACTCCAGCACGTGCCCCAAACATTCAAACGCCCTAATTCCAGTACTGTACTCGCAGTTGGACATGTTCGACACAACATACGCCGCAGCTCAGTCCTAATTGTCCTTGTCGAGGACTGAAGCATATTTCAGTGTGGAAGCGCCGTGGAGAGCTAGCTGCCAGTCAAGGAGGACAGTGCTCGAAGGACGTACGAGTTTGGATCGTAGGAGTAGTGCTTGGCTAGTCCATCCAGGTGTGTTAACCCTTTCGTAAGCGCATTTTTAAGGAAACTCAGCGAAGCTATTTTTTTGTGTTGTATTAGAAGTGTGCTAAATTTATTGTATTTTAGTTTTTACGACTTTCTCTTCGTTATTTATGTCTAAAAACTATGGCTGTAGGTAATCCCAGTATTTGTGAGTTGTCCACTATGGTGGTAAATGGATTTCCCATTTCCCTTTTGTGAGCTGTAACTTGTTACATCATCGTCATCATCATCATCATCATCATCATCATCATCATCATCATCATCATAGACTGCTGCCTTTCAGCGTTCAGTCAGGAGCATAGTACCTCTAATAAAATTTTTCCACGATCCTCTATTCAATGCTAACATTGACGCCTCGTCTGATGTTATGCCTTTTACTTCAAAATCATTCTGCACCGAATCTAAGAACTTTCTTCTTGGTCTACATCGACTCCTCTTACCCTCCGCTGCCGAGCTCATGAGTCTCTTAGGTAACCTTGCTTCTCCCATACGTGTAACATGACCCCACCATCTCAGTCTGTGCGCTCTAACTGCTTCATCTATGGTGTTCATTCCCAGTTTTTCTTTGATTTCCTCATTATGGACACCCTCCTGCCACTGTTCCCATCTATTAGTAGCTGCAATCATTCTTGCTACCTTCATATCTGTAACCTCTACCTTATAAATAAGGTAACCTGTATCCACCCAACTTTCACTCCCATACAAGAAAGTTGGTCGAAAGATAGAGCGGTGCACTGCTAACTTAGTTTTTAACATGTAATGACTTGTTACATTACATGTTAAAAAGTTATGTTTATTTTACATTATTTCAAAAATATTTGAAATTCTTGTTTACTTTTTACAACTAATATTTCATTCACAACCAAATATTTAAATCATCGATACAATCTCAGCCGACAACAGTACTCATACTGCATCAAACAGAATTTGGTTTTTGTAGCAGTTTTACCACACCGGCTACAGTGTATTACCACAAGATATCACACACATACAGAGATGTTAAGACATTTTCCCAAAAACTTCGAGGTACTCCTAATTTGGTGGTAAATATGCTTCCGAAAGACCACAAGAGACACTGTGGTATGTGTACTCCCCAAGCCCCTTCCAATATCGACCGTTATTTGGTGATAAATGTACATCCCAGAGCCCTAAAAGCTATGTTTAACAACAAACGGAAACCAGAGCTACTGCAGCGGACTACCACTAGGGCCCAGGGGTGTGCAGAAGCGGTAACACGTATTCCCGTGAATGCAGTAATGGAATACCGTTAGTGGGAAGTATATCACCCACAGCGCGCGAAAGGCGTGTCAGAGGTGGAGCAGGGGTTTAGCGCAACTACCGAAGAGCCAGGAGGTTCCAGGTTCGAATCTCGTCAACAGCGCAAACATTCGTATGCCCATGTTGTACGGTTACTACACTTATAGCAACTTGACATTAAAAACACCATTGTTAATTTCTATATTAACAACAGCTGCAGTATCACAGTGACGTCTGTTCTTTCAGACATGTTCCAAACATGAGACGCCGAAATTCTTAAGATGAGTACATAGTTCATATTATCCGCCCTTGGGTACATAGATTTCAGAAAATTAAGATTACCTCCAGAAACGGTGTAAATTTCGCAACCATAAACGTCTACATCGTCCTCAGGATGGCTAATGTAAGCTTGTGTCTTAGTCAATAATACTTTACGCTATAATTCGGAAAAATACCGTTCCTATGGTTTGAGAAATGATTAAGGCAATATATCGCAATGGCCCCATAACAATCTCCAACGACTGGGCACCTTGCAAACCTTTTTACTCTTATGTTAATGAAAACCATCTGTCATTTATGGCCATTTTGAATGGCTTAATTAAAAAAAGAAATAAGTCATGAGCATAGGAGTGGTTTCTCTGCACCTGACACCTTCCAAGTCATTTCTGTGAGTTTTTCTTTTATGTTTGTAGACTTTCGAAGCATTTTGGAAATAAAGGCCCCTTACATTTACTACAAATGTACTTTGTCTCTTTTTGTGAAACTGGTGCAATACTGTTCGGGAAAGCCCACTAGGCTGCACACTTGCCGTCTTGACACGCTACTGCCATCGGGTGAAAAACTGACGCTTCTCAGTGCAGCTTGCGACATCTGCAGTGCATCATCTGTCGGCAAGAGAGAGAAACGCTCTGGGTTGTTCAGATGTGTTTTCAGTAACAGCCGTCCACTACAATGGAAGCTATGCGCCTCAGGGTTAATTTAGCTGATACGGACTTCGAAGGAAAACATGAAATTGTTAAACAGATTATCAACAAAAGTTTCATAGAACGCACCACTTAATCTTTCTTTTATGTGACCGATTAATCCCTTAACAATAACGATTAACGATATGGCAAGCTAATACATAGCAGAGAAACCTCCGCCCCTTGCCCCATAGTTGCAACAAAAAGAGGTTTCGTATATTTTCCTGATTTTCTCATGCATAAATACAGCCTTCACCAGCAACACCAGAAAGTACCAACAGAGAAAATTTCCACAGTTTCTACTGGTCGCTAGTTGGTTTCCTCCTCGCACCACTGAAACTACTACCCATTTACTTGGTTTAAAAAAGTTTATTTGGCTTCAGTACTTCAACCATTAATTCCTGCCGCACTATACAATCGACACCGTACTCAGACATTTAACGCTGTAGGCAATCAAATACTTATTTTTCCTCATTAGAGAGAAATCCTTTTTCTCCGAATAAGTGTAGTATTTTGTACACAGCATATGGAGTTCTCATAAGACTCCTGTTTGCTACCATAACTAGACAGAAGTCGAGATACTCCAAGCAGATTTGCAGCTGAGGTTTAAGAAGGCGTAAACTAATCGGTAACGGAAAGTCTCCTGGTGTTGAAATGCTGTAATGACTGATATAAAACATCAGACGACCTAACACCTCCAGCGACCTCCAGGAACAGAAGCACAGTACTGAAATTCTACGAACGATCCTAGCGGTGATGACTTTCCGGTTGTTTCTACGGCTCCGTGGACGACCTGGCAGCACGGCAATAAAGATGGACAAGGAAGACAGTTGTCTGCTGCGCAGCTGAGGAATCAACTGACCTTCTGTAAATAACAGTGAATATTATTCCACTAAGCAATCTCCTGCCAAAAGAGTTCAGTTATGAAGAGCTGTGTATTGTTGGACAGCTGTAAGGAGGGTATACTGGATAGTTAATACATCACTCAACAACAACAACAACAACAACAAATGTTTGTATAGGTTATGGGACTTAACTACGGGTTCATCAGTCCGTAAACTTACAAACTACTTATGAACTGACTAATACTAAGTACGGCACAAATATCCATGCCCGAGGGCGGATTCGAACCCCCGACCGTAGTGGCCGTGCAGACCCTGACTGGAGCGCCTCAGTCCCCCCGGCCACCGCGGCCGGTAATACATCAGTCATCTTCGGGCTGAAATCTTCCGATATGTGACTGCCGCTAAAGGTAACATTGGTAGATGAGTTTGCAGATTAAAGTATTCAGAATCAAAAGCTGTTAAGCCAAGGTTTTCAATGAGTGACTTCTGTTTCACAATGCGTCGATTAACAGGAACGTCATTGTGCTACCCCATTGTTTTGAAGTCTTAACTATCACTAACCCAGAAAAAAAAAAGCGAGATGGCAGGTTCATGCACGTCACTAAAGGAGAGGTAGAGGGAAAACGTGAACCTGTTTGGAAGGAAGGAAGATTAGGATTTAACGTTTCGTTGACAGGATCGTAACAGGGAACACTAGTTTGTTTCTGTTAAGGCTGCGGAAGGAAATTTCTCGTGCAGCTAGAAAAAAAACCATTCCGGTATTTGCTTAGAGTGATTCAAAGAAATTACACAAATCCCAAATCTCGTTAGCTGGGGCGGGTTTTAACCGCCAGCCTCCAGTGTGCTGCAGGGAAAACTCCTGCAACGTTTCGTCATCAAAGAACAACAAAGAACAGCTTTTGATAGCAGCCGACAACTCTTGTAAGACCAAGAAGGAAAACTCTCCGGTGACTGTCACGACTGAGTGTTAGAGGCGAAAACAATACCTCACTAGTCCACTAACACTACCTAGTGAGGAAACTAATGTATTCGTTCCCTTAGGTATCATAGTACCGGAGACAAAGGTTTGTCGCTTATTTTACTTTCTGTAGTTAATGACGTTCTAGCTGAACTATGAACAGAATGAATATTTTTCGCATTACTTTTTAATCTATCTGAATGATGAGATCCACAATTTTATTTTCAGTAGTCAATGAAGGAACACAATACTATAATGCAAACTTAAGTACGAACTGGAGGTGGAGTTAAACATATTCAGGTTTGTACAATTTACTTCTGTTACCCACTAACGGCATCCTAAATCTTTACAAATTTAGGTTGATTTTGCCCATTGTTTGTATGGATGCTGGGGCTTCAGCCGTATATATAGTAATGGAAACAATGAAAAACACCATCAGCTGTATTTTTATATTGTCATTTACTGCCAAACAGTTTCGATAGACCACGCCGTCACCATCGGGCCCTAAAAATAGGGAAACTACTGTGCTGCATTACAAAGAATAACAAAAACAACTGATGTCGCACTTTCATGGAACCTAACAGTACAGAGGATCTACTAACTGCGATACCAGTTGTTTCTGTTACTCTTTGTAATGCAGCACAGTACAGTTTCCCTATTTTAAGGGCCCGATGGTGATGGCGTGGTCTATCGAAACTGGTTGCCAGTAAATGACAACAAAAATACAGCTGATCGTGGTGTTTTTCATTTTTTTTTTTTTTTTTTTTTTTTTTTTTTTGTGGTTTTAGGGCGCACAACTTCTATGGTCATTAGCGCCCAGTCAAAAACATAGATTCGCTATGGCCTCAGAAAAAAAAAACGGGGACTGTCAGAACTTCCAGAAGAGGCTAAAAACGAAAGATAAAAGACAATTAAAAGGGTTAAATATCCTTGGATAAGTTGGCCAAGTTGATAAAACGCAAAACTCGAGCAGCTGCTCGTGTGTCATCAGCTAAAATTGCCTCCAGAGTAGACGGAAAGTGAAGGGCTACACGGAGATGATTAAAATTAACACAAGTCAGTAAAACATGTCGCACTGTCAGCAGTTCACCGCAGGAGCATAGCGGTGCAGGTTCGGCGGACAGCAAGTGACGGTGGCTGAAACGGCAATGACCGATCCGCAACCGAGCCAGGATGACCTCCTCCCGCCGAGAGGGGCGTGAGGATGTCCTCCAAGCGGTCGGGATCGGTTTGACAGTTCGCAATTTATTATTGTACAGTGAAAGCCACACACTGTGCCATTGCGACACGATACTCCGGCGAAGAGCCCGTTGAACATCGTCCGATGGGACGCAAAAGGTAGCCATGCGAGGCAAAAGAGCTGCTGCCTTGGCTGCTGTGTCGGCGGCCTCATTCCCGGGCACACCCACATGGCCAGGGACCCACAGGAAAGAAACGTGACAGCTGTCATCCGCCAGCAACTGGAGGGAGCGTTGGATCCGATACACGAGAGGATGGTTCGAGAAAGGGTCCTTAAGACTCTGCAGGGCACTAAGGGAGTCAGAACATATGGCATACAAAGGTTGGCGGTGGCGGCAGGTATACAAAACGGCCTGGTGGAGGGCGAAAAGCTCAGCCGTGAAGGTCGAGCACCGGTCAGGGAGCTTGTATTGGAAACGGTTGTCCCCAACGACGAAGGCAGATCCGACACCGGCAGTGCTCTTGGAACCATCAGTGTAAATAAATACGGCATTATCGAACCGCGAACGGAGTTCGACAAGCCTCGAGCGGAATACCAAATCCGGAGTGCTCTCCTTGGGGAGCGAACTAAGTTCGAGGTGTGTGTGAACCTGGGCCTGATGCCACGGTGGCAATGGGCTTTCGCTCAACCGAAGGGTGGAAGGAAGGGTAAAATCGAGCCGTTGTAGCAGACGGCGAAACCGAACTCCCGGTGGAAGCAAGGCAATCGCAGACAACTGATATTGGCGATCGAGTGAGTCGTCAAAAAATAATCTGTAAGATGGATGGTTGGGCATCGACCGTAGGCGGCATGCGTATCGACACAAGAGTATGTCACGTCGATTGGTCAAGGGTAATACAGCAGCCTCGGCATACAGACTTTCAACAGGGCTGGTATAAAATGCACCGGTCGCCAGACGTAATCCACGATGGTGGATAGAGTTGAGACGGCGGAGAATCGACGGCCGTGCTGAAGAGTATACAAGGCTTCCATAGTCGAGCTTCGACTGAACAATGGCCTGGTAAAGGTGAAGCAGGACGGTACGATCCGCTCCCCATGACGTGCCACTGAGGACACGAAGAACGTTAAGGGATCGGGCACAACGGGCAGCCAGGTAGGACACGTGCGTGGACCAGCAAAGTTTCCGATCCAACATGAGTCCCAAGAATTTTGTAGTCTCCACGAAAGGGAGAGCAACAGGGCCGAGACGTAGAGAAGGTGGAAGAAATTCCTTGTATCTCCAGAAATTGATACACACAGTTTTCTCAGTGGAGAATCGGAAGCCGTTTGCGATGCTCCAGGAATACAGACGGTCAAGACATCGTTGGAGAGAACGCTCCAAGAGACACGTCCGCTGGGCGCTACAATAAATTGCGAAATCGTCAACAAAAAGAGATCCGGAGACGTCGGCTGAAAGGCAGTCCACGATTGGATTGATTGCAATGGCAAAGAGCGCCACACTCAAGACGGAGCCCTGTGGTACCCCATTCTCCTGGCAAAAGGTATCTGACAAAACAGAGCCCACCCGTACCCGGAACTTGCGATCCGCCAAAAACGCTTGAATGAAGAGAGGAAGGCGGCCCCGAAGGCCCCATGTGTGCAATGTGCGGAGAATGCCCGCTCTCCAACAGGTATCGTATGCCTTCTCCAAGTCGAAGAAAACTGCTACTGTTTGACGCTTCTTCAGAAAGTTGTTCATAATGAAGGTCGACAACGTAACGAGGTGGTCAGCAGCAGAGCGGTGTCGACGAAAACCGCATTGGATATTAGTCAGAAGGCGGCGAGATTCGAGGAGCCAGACCAACCGAGCGTTAACCATGCGTTCCATCACCTTACAGACGCAGCTCGTCAGAGAAATAGGACGATAACTGGAAGGAAGGTGTTTGTCCTTCCCTGGTTTGGGGATGGGGACAACAATGGCTTCACGCCAACTTGTGGGAACATGACCTTCAGTCCATATGCGATTGTAGGTACTAAGAAGAAAGCACTTGCTCGCAGGAGAGAGGTTCTTCAGCATTTCAATGTGAATGGAATCGGGCCCGGGAGCAGAAGACCGGGACAGGGCGAGAGCACGATCTAGCTCCTGCATGGTGAAGGCGACGTTATAATTTTCCCGATTAAAAGAGCGGAAAGAAGGCGGCCGTGCCTCCTCTACCTGTTTGCGAGGGAGAAAGGCAGGGTGGTAATGGGCAGAGCTCGAAACCTCCGCAAAGAAACGACCCAATGCGTTTGAAACATCAGCTGGGTCCACGAGGACCGCGTTCTCCACGGTCAGGCCAGGAATCGGGGAGTGGACCTTGATGCCGGACAAACGGCGTAGGCCACCCCAGACAACCGTGGAGGGAGTAAAACGGTTAAAAGAACTAGTAAAAGCTGTCCAGCAAGCTTTCTTGCTGTCGTTTATGATACGACGACACTGCGCTCTCATACGTTTGTAATTGATGCAATTCTCCAAAGTTGGGTGGCGGCGGAAGGTGCGTAAAGCACGGCGCCGGGCTCGAAGCGCGTCGCGGCAGGCTGCAGTCCACCAAGGGACCTGGACACGACGTGGAGAAGAGGATGTACGAGGTATGGAACGTTCAGCAGCAGTGAGGATAACCTCTGTGAGGTATTCGACCTGACTGTCACAGTTGGGAAAATTCTGATTGTTAAAAACAGCCATGGAAGAATAAAGCCCCCAGTCGGCTTTAGAAATGTTCCAACTGGTGGGACGTGGAGATGGGGAATGATGTAGGAAGTGGATGATACAAGGGAAATGGTCACTCGAGTACGTGTCAGAAAGTGCATACCACTCAAACCGACCGGCAAGCTGAGGAGTGCATATTGCGAGGTCTATATGGGAATAAGTGTGTGTTGTGTCAGAAAGGAAGGTCGGTGCACCGGTGTTGAGGCAGACAAGATCGAGGTGGTGGAGAATGTCCACCAAAAGGGAGCCTCTCGGACAAGGTGCCGGAGAGCCCCATAGGGGGTGGTGGGCATTAAAGTCGCCTACCAACACGAAAGGTGAAGGGAGCTGGTCAACAAGGTTTAGCACATCTGCCCTCGTAAGGGCAGATGACGATGGCGAATATATATTACAGAGGGAGAAGGTAAATGTGGATAAGGTGATGCGGACGGCAACTGCCTGTAGGTGAGTGTGCAAGGAAATGGGATGGAAATAGACGTCGTCTCGAAGGAGCATCAGAACCCCTCCATGGGCTGGGACACCTTCCACAGGTGGCAGGTCGAACCGCACAGAGGTGTAGTGTGGAAAGTCTGCACGATCACGTGGACGCAACTTAGTTTCCTGGAGGCAGACTAGAAGCGGGCAGTGCAATCGAAGGAGTAATTTTAACTCCTCCCGATTAGAACGAATGCCGCGAATGTTCCATTGAAGGAGCGCCATGATAAAAATGAGAGAAGAAATAAGGATAAAAACCAAGTAGCGAGCGGGGTCACCTCGACGGCCGCTGAGGACCGGATTTCGAGGGAGCACTGCTATCGCTGTCCAGGGGCAAAGGGTCGTGGTCCATAGGTTCGACCGACGCGCCTGCCACCTCCCTGAGTTGATCAGGAGGGGCAGTTTCCACCGCCGGTAAAGGGCCGGGCGCCCGGCAAACGGAGCGTCCCGGTGAAACAGAAGACGGCCGAGGCCGGCAACTGTTGGACGGCGCGACAGATGGGTCACGCCTCGGCGGGGAAGGAGAGGAACTCTTTTTCTTGTCAGCTCTTCTGGAAGAGTGACGGCGGGAAGAGGCAGTTGACGGTTGGGAAGCCTGAGAACGCAGAAAATCCTCGCGGACGGGTTCCTTTTTCAAGGTCCGGGCATCTTGTTTAGGTGCCCGCGGTTTACTAGATGTCGACGAAGACTGTACCTTAGAAGCAGCAGGAGGAAGCGGGGACGTGGAACGGGCAATCTTCGGGCTGGCGGATCGCACAACTGTGTCAGCGAAAGTGAAATCACATGTCTGGGTACTGGAATCTTTGGTAGGTCGAGGTGAGGTGAGTACCTTACTGTATGTACCCGCTGGGAGGACAGTGGGCTTTCGACTCGCCAACAACTTACGAGCGGCAGATGTTGATACCTTCTCCGTAACCCGGATTTGCTGGATTACCTTCTCATCCTTGTATACAGGGCAGTCGCGAGAGGAAGCCGCATGGTCACCGTTGCAGTTTAGGCAGTGAGGGGACGGAGGTGGGCAATCCCCCTCATGGGCGTCCCTACCACAAGTGACACACTTTGCTGCATTTGGGCAATGTTCACGGGTATGATTGTACCTGTGGCATTGAAAACAGCGCGTTGGGTTAGGCACATAAGGTCGGACAGAGATGACTTCATACCCTGCTTTGACCTTCGACGGGAGGTCAACTCTGTCGAACGTCAAAAACACAGTACGAGTCGGTGTCAATTGGGTATCGACCTTTTTCATCACCCTGTGGACGGCTGTCACACCCTGATCGGACATATACGATTGGATGTCTTCATCAGACAGCCCGTCAAGGGATCTCGTAAAAACTACCCCCCTTGACGAGTTGAGTGTGCGGTGTGCTTCTACCTTAACGGGAAACGTGTGCAACAACGTAGTACGTATAAGTTTTTGGGCTTGGAAGGCACTGTCCACTTCCAGCAACAATGTGCCATTGCGCTGACGTGAACAGGTTTTAACAGGGCCAGCAATTGCATCAACACCTTTCTGTATAACGAAAGGATTGACAGAATTGAAATCCTTTCCGTCGGTGCGAGAGACAACCAGAAATTTAGGCACATTAGGCAGAGTCTTTTTAGGCTGAAGCGAGTCTAACTTACGTTTGTGAGTCAACGTCACGAAAGAAGATAAGGAAGTCATCGCGGAAGTGTCCCCCGTGATTACCGGCGTCTCCGATGGCGCGCTCCTTCCTAGTGGGGGCCCTCTCCGAGGGCTTACCCGCCTTAGGTGATTGTTCACACCTCAGGTCACACCTCCCGAGAACTGACGGAGGGACCAATCGGCACGTTCGGAAGGTACCAGCTCGGGTAATCACCCCTCCCTGGGCCTGGCCTTTACCAGGGGGTACGTACGTGCCCTACTTGTCTACCCGGGGCGGGGAATTACGCGTTACCCCGTCACCTGCTACGCACGATAATGCGTGGGTCGGCCTTCAGACACGCACAGGGAGGAAAGAAGAAGAGGATAGGAAATGAAGAGAAAGAAGGAAGAAGTGTCTCAAACGCCGAAGCGGAGACTAATGAGGAGAAGAAAGCCAGGAGAGTACAAGGAGAGAAAGACAGAAAACAAAGGGTAAGAAGGGAAGGAACGAAGGAAGAAAAACCACAACAAGAACCACAGTAGCTCACGAAATATGCCCGTCTCCGGGCGAAGGCATAAACCGGGAGGGACAGTGAAGCAGCCTGGGGCAGAAGAAAGGCTGCTCCGGCTCGGGGCCCCGTGCGCGCCACACACGTACCCACAAAAGAACTGTGGGCCCCCTGGGGGGGTGTTTTTCATTGTCTTCATTACAAATTTAGGTTGTGAGCAATAACAGTTGTATACGGTCAAAATATGTACTTTTCTAATGCTGTCGATTGTTTCATGCATACTTACGAGTGGCAATTCGAGATTTCTCAGATGCCCTCCTCTATTAGGATTTTTTTGAGAACGAGGGATCTGAAAAGTGTAAAACGGATAGTTGCAGCGTCTTGGCATGACGGCTGCCCCACTTGCTGCAATAAGGAAAATGTATGTTACGACACAAACAAGACAGGCGCAAAATCCGCAACTACTCTGGCATTAGTTCAGGAAAAGAAAAAGGAAATACTTTAAAAGACTTGTTGTGACTCCGTGGTGCAGCGTGAGGAAGCGGACAGTGACTAGCAAGAATGTGGACATGAGTCTGTAACTAAAAGAAATGATTAGTCCACACGATATTTTATTACAGCATCAACTAGATATTTAACAATATCAAAAAGGAACAACTTCCTGATGTTCTGCAAAACCCTTATTCGTAAAAACTGCTTTCGGATGTTGTTCCTTTTTGATATCAGTTGTGTCAAGCACCGACGGAAAATTCAATTAATAAATATTTAACTTTGAGGTGTTTGTGGTCGTACAAACTTCTTCCTAACAAGTACAGTTCTGTAATGTAATACTACAACATTTGGCTATAGTGCTGTCCCGGCTTGTGCTAAACAGACTGCTCTCGTCGATGGAACTCCTGCATCGCAACTGTCAAACTGTAGAACTGTCTCGTGATGGTGGGTGCGCCGGCATATATAGGCGAGCCCTTCTTCCTATTGGCCGGCGCGTGAAGCAGGCAAAGACGTACCGAGACTGTGGGGTCCCCGGCAGCCGAAGTACCATACAGCGACTTCTTATAGCGTCTTGTAGTGGCGCGGCGACTTACGTGGACCGCCGGCATTGTGGCGAATACCGACGACACGACAAGACTAGTGGCAGGAAGTTGATATTCATGGGACTTGTAAATTAGTACGTTGTGCAGAAATGATTAGCATTTCAACCGTAACTGCCCGCAGGTTCAAGGTCAACTTCAATACCACTTTCTGGTAAAAATATACCTGCGGCTCTAGTTTTCGCTGTAAACTGAAGGTGAGAAATTGCTTCTCGTGAGGGACGAAGTGTTTGGGCAGTGCAATGAGTGTGTGGAGAATGCCTCACGGAAGGCCGCAGAAGACGAGATTAACCAGGTCGCACCAACCAGATCACCCACCGAGAAGACCGACATCTCATCTGAATGAAACTGCAAATGTGCATCCTCCTCGGCTGTGATGCAACCGTAGAACTGTTTAAATCCCGTACGCGATCAGGGGTGTCAGTCCGTCCCCATTTACGACGACATGGGTTACGTGCGCGTCATCCACTTCTCTGCCTTTCACTAATGCGCTCAAACTTGCTACACGACAATGATATATAGAAATGGCATCAGATAGTGTTTTCGCACAAATCCAGGTTCTGTTTATTTGAAAATATGGCCGCATTTCCGTTCGTATCAGACGGAGGGAACGGTAGATCCTACATTCGCGCAAGAGAGACAGCGCCAACTCAAGGCATTATGGTGTAGGGTGCTATTGTGCAAGTACAAACTACATCTGATTTGTGTCTAGGAGGCTGTGACTGGTCTGACCTATGAGAATGACATCCTGAGACCCATAGCCATACCATTTGTGTTGCACGACACACCTGGCATAATTTTTCAGTAAAGGCAATTCAGAACCACATCATGCACAAACGCGTACCTTTTTCGTGTCACAGGATGACACCCTTTTGCCCTTGCTCGGCTGATCACCTGACTTGTCACCAATGGAAACAGTACGGGATCTGGTGGTATAACGAGTGCACCACTGTGATCTAATACCGATCACCACAGGTGCCCTTTGGAAGCAGGCCAGTTCACCATGGGTGCCCAGAAAACGGCCTTCATTTGCGCCCTATATGCGTCCATATCCCCAAACATGATACAAGGTATGGGCGACGCTGTGCCTACTAGGCAACAGGGCTTGCTGAACCGAGGTCACAAATGCAGATTTTTTTTCCCATAACATACTAATAAGCATCTCATGCGAACACGAACTTCGTATCTATAGTCTTTCAAGGTGTTCCGTTTTTCTGAACAAGACTGTACTTACATTACAGGAGAGAAATATTCTTATAATACTTAACCCTTTAATGTACCGTGTAGCTGATCGGCTACATACCTTATTTTTTCCATTACCTCTCAAACTAATCAACATTTTACCACATTCATTTGTAGATGCTTGTAAAGGCCTACACACTGTTACATATGCAAGTAGCTCGTCCTAGAAATTATAAACTGCAGAGTGCTACTGAATCAGTTCGACAGGTGGCTGCATTGAGTTACTCCTAAAATGTGCATTTGTTTACTTTAGTATTATTCTCTGCCATGTAAAAGTAGACAATCATGTACTACTTTACATTATGAGTTACTTTCTGAAAAAAATAGACGTATGATAGTAACATTTACTGCATCGGCTACATCATGAAGCACTATATAGCTAATCAACTATGAACTTTTTGTTGCTGGTAATGCATAATAATTTTAAGGAATTTTTTTATATATTTTCCTCAGTTTATACGCACTATACATTAATCGTGGTAGTTGTCATAGCATCAAATAAAGAGTCATGCATTAAGGGGTCAATCAACTTCGAAGCTGATAGAGTTTTTGTCAGTCTTGGATAAGGCCCAAATTATATTTCAACCAAGATAGCTCGTCATTATTGTTCATGTTAGCATGATATCACGGACTAAGCGTCCAACTAGCATACTGGCTCTTCTGCACATCACAATGGGATGTGAAGTGCTACCATATTCTGAAATTTTTTACTTTACGGTGTGTTATGAGGACAGCTAAATCCTGACCATTTGATATGGCTTTAGGTTTTAATAAACCTAAATCTTAATTTTATTGCAGGGCTTATTAACAGAAAATATACACACGTGTTACATAAAATGAATTTACGAACTGCGTAAGGACCGTGTCATTTCCTTCTAACCACTGTTCAATTTTTCTTGTTTAGACAAGAACACTCTGCAAACATAGTTTAAACAGAGTGATGAGTTTCTCGAAGTATTGCTGTTACCTCGGTGAACAGAAACATCCCCATGTCGTATCTCATGTGCTTAATAGGCTTAAGCAAGCCCTCGAAGAGAATTCACAGGAATCCCAAGTGCGGTATCTCCAATGATAACATTGTTTAACAATCCGTATCTGCACGGAGCCACTTGGGTTTCGCGGAACGCCCTTACGTAGCAGCGAGGGCCTATCAAAAGAAGCTAGCTGCTATCGCACGCATAGCTACTCGCGAGCCCAAAGGTTATCAACCGGTCACCCTGTGTTTGCAGCTACCGACAGCCTCCAAAACGCGTCGGTGTGGCAGCCAAGAACTCTTGTGTATCAATTACGATCGAAGGAAGATTGTTCACACGCGACTTTCTACCATAAGCTAATGTAAAAAATTATTGCACAAAACCTCAGGATCTCTCAAATTCTGCTAACGTTAACGCGTAATCCTTATCAAAGTAAAATTCTAGCAGTTAGTATACACTGTTCAGACGTGGTAGATCTTAAGCAGAATGTACTATTCGGTTAGAATAAGCAGTACCAAAAGACGTTTCAAAATTCTAATTACTGACACTTTTGATAGTATTTACTCACTGGGTATGTTTCTTAAATAACTGACGTTTGGAAACAATCATTTCCTCTCTGAAGTAGCCCGGTTAATTTAGCAAGTTATAGAGGGTGGTTAAAGAAACTAGCAAAGCTGGTCCGATACAACAATATATTACTCTCTTCGTGGGAGACATAACGAAATGGTGATACTGCATATCTATTTGTTGATTGCCCCACGTCCGTACCAAGTGGGTTCAGCGTTTTTGCAGCGCCGCCAGTCTATGCGGCAAGCCGGGGATAGAGCGTCCTCTGTGATACGATATTCTGAAGTAACAGCAGAAGAATTTGAGCCTAGTCTGATTACAGGCTCGCATAATTCTGATACCAAACGAACTGCATCAGATCAAATCAACTCGACAAAGGAAGATAGCCAAGTGCTAGTGTGTATCCGATCTGTCTATGTTGTAGCCGAAAATATAATTTCTCAAATCCTCGATGTAAATTAAGTATGGGATGATAGATTATGCCCAGAGAAACACTATTAATATTTCCAAAATGTGAACAACAACGATACAACAAAATGGTCAGCGTAAAAGGTCACAATGAAACTTCTGTGTAACAAGACGTTTTTATTTGCGAAAACTCTAGGAACTGGAGAATGAACACGAGATGGTATAAAGCGAAGTAGAAGTTGTTGACGAGATCCGTGGTTTTGACACTTAAGAACGTGAAAAATTTAGATCTGCTAAGTCGTTTTCTGAGAGCAGTTGTTAAATTATGAGACTTATCGAATTGAATGGTACAAAGTTTGTACCTGATGTCTCAGAATCTGCTACCTATGACACTGTAAAATGGAGGGATAAACTTTCATTGAAGTTGCAACTGTTGAATATCATATGTGCTATTGTGGGTATCGATGAGCTTCCTTGCCTTTATAAATGGTGATAACGTATCTGAAACAATTTCTGATGGAAAAAAGATAAACGGTACGAGTGAAAATTTGGGTGGTGCACAAAATTTTGCAAAATGTGTAAGCCACTGCGATACCGTCCTCGTAGGAATGACAGTGCGGACGGCAAGTTTTGTGTATTCGTGTAAAGACTAAGCCGACGGTAGTCTAAGCCCTAAATACAGCCAGGACGGACACGTGTCAGAATGAACCTGACGAAGTACTTCCCCTCAACACAATCTCTATCCCCATAGTTTCCCATAGTCCTTAACATCTAAGAACCCAGAGGAAGAACATTTCACACCGGAGATACCCAATAATCATGAAACCAACGAGCTCGACTACCTTTCGGGTTACGCCAATTCGTTGTAGTTACTGAATCTAGGCGTCTCAGGCACTATGTCACTGTGAATAGTTTCTGTATCATACGTGGGTTGCATCTATCTTACTTCGACATTAAAGTCACATGAATGGCAATCTCTCCCTCTACATTTCCTTAAGTGCAATGTTCATGGAATGAGAAGGGTGGTAGGAAGCCTCTATTAGGGCTAACTGCTAGTCTGGACATGCACGTTGGTGGCAGGTATTTGGTAGTAGCGTGCCTTTGCCAGGTCCTGCATTCATCCGCAACTCACCATCAGTAGTACCTTAGGAAACGTGGGGCAAAATTCGTTAGTCTCACTTCCACAATGCACAACCAGAAGGTTTCTTCTCTCAGTCAAAGAAAACCGAGAGAGAACAATATGGTTCCAAAGTGAGAGTACTTTGTGACTTATGCATTGAAGATGGCTCTTCTATAGCAGAAAACCATTGTAATAAATCAGACTGCACGCGGATGATCCCTGTTTACTTTCATTATTACTACAACTATTAAAAACTAAGTATCAGGAATTTTTTTGACTTAATTGGTTACAGAGCAAAAAGTAAAATAACTGTCACAATGCACAGGCTGGATTAGATGTATGCCGTTGTTGCTCAAGTGCAATCAGAGTAGTAAGAGAAGGACATCTCTGAGGCTAATTCAGCGTGCACAATTTTCTGCGAAAGCAAAGCATGCAGAAGAATCAATCATTAATGGTTTAGAATTTGCAGTAAAAACCTGAACACTGATATAACAACAATTCCTATTGTGGTCAGTGAAAGACCTATAAATCTTGTGATTACTCTTCTTATTCACCCTCATCCCACCGAATGCTCACGATTTAGGCATCAAGTAACCTTGTAATAACGCTGACTCATCTGTCAAAATAGCTGGCATATAACGAAATAAAGAAATACAAAAATAACAGTACTTATATATCTGTTAATATAACAGGTAAACAAAATAGAGGAACAGAGCGAGAAATCGATATTGAAAGAAGACCAACCGATTAATTTAACAGTTAACCCGAAGATGGCAATCACGCCGAAAGGAGCCTTTCGTAATAAGTCATTTGAAAGAAGTGTCCATAGTATAAATATTTTTTCAATAATGTCCCAGAAGAATACAAAATCTCAGGGGCTTGCGACGTTTTCATATTACAACATCCTAAAAACTCCTGACGACCATTCCCACTAACACCTGAATCTCGAAAGAACGAAAGAATTATCCAGTTCAGTACTAGGCCTAGTATTAATACTGCTGTCGACTTCCTGAAGCACGTTTCTCATAACATCCAGTACAACTTTGCATGGTCGCATGGACATCTCGTATCTCTTAGAACAACCCTTTCATACGATGACCAAAGAAGATATGTGGACAGTTAAATTATTTCGACTACCCTGAATAGCTTAATTAGGGCTGACCATGTGGATAGGTACGGGTGTTATACCAAAATGAAACAGACTGGCGGGACTAACATAAAAAAAAGTGCTCGTACAATCAGCTCCTGCACCCACCTTTCCTGATTTCGGTATTTGTATTTCAGCACTCCTTTGAAACAAGCAAATCACTTCATCAATCGATGAACTATGTTGACAACAAATTGCTCATCGTAAAAGGACGCAGAGAACAGAATAATGGTTGTTCCATATTGTTTTAGGTGTTCCTGACTTAATATCACTCTGCATCAAACAGTGTATAGTGTAGTTGTTTCCACCCCTCTATGGCTGCCAAACGTGGACGATATAGCGCCTTTACAAAAAATCTAATACATATATACATCTTACGCACATAATGAAGATGTCATGGAATGGAAGGACTTCGACAACTGTTCTTAAGAAGATGTCATTCCTCGACATGGCGCGTCTACAGCCCTGGTATCGCTGCCAGCGCGGAGGTTTACAGCGAAAGCCGCGGGGTGGCAGTGGAGGAACACCGTTGTAGGATCACAACAGTAAGGGCAGTCCCCGATCATACTTCCATATTAGCTATTCCTTCAGTTCGTACCTGTATCAGCCTTGCGACACATAGCTCGCGGCCACATAGTACTGCTACTCGCCGTCTGGTACAAACCATCGCCAACAAGTAATTTTCTTTGTATAACAGTTATAGCGACTAGAGTAATAATACATGATTGATTTGATTTTTTCAGGGAAGCCAAAACAGTCTTGGTCCAACCCGCCACTGCCCGCACCGAAACTAAGTTTATTGTGCGGTATCACTGCCCGTATATCTAGTAAAGCCAACCAATACCCGTGAACAGTGCAATGAGTCTCTTTACTAGTTCTTTATTAGACAATTTCTTCGGGTCTGGTTGTCCCAAATGCTCTATGCCTTTTACTCTCCAATGCAATGCATTCGAAGATTAGATGTGATGCAGTTTCATCACCGTCATCACAGATCCTACATTTAGGGTCCTCTTCTGTTACTCCCATTGTATGTAGGTATTTTTGAAATTCCCATGGCCTGTCAGCAATCCAACCATGAGTCTAATCACTCTCCTGTTCAGGCCCAGGACTGCAGAGCTTCTTTTAAAACATGGCTTTGGCATCATTACCTTGCCATGTTTTTGTTGGTAGACTTTGGTCCAATATTCTACGTGCTGCCTTCTGAGCCAGTTACGTAGCTCCAATTTGATCATTGCCTTGGTGATTGTCAGGACAGGTTCCGGTCCATTAAATGGAGTCTGTCCCCATCCTGGTTAATCTGTCGGCATGTTCCTTGTCACTGATCCCCGAGGGGCCAGGGACCCACAATAGGTTTACTCTATTGCTTTCCCCTAGCTCCACCAGAACCCTGTGACATTCTGCAAGAATTGTAGACCTTGTTGCAGGAGCTGCCAGTGATCTCAGGGCTGCCTGGCTGTCTGAATAGATATAGATGCTACGATCTTTGTAGCACCTACGCAAATTCTCCTCCACACACGCCCTGATGGCAGTGATTTCGGCCTGGAATACTGAGGCCAATTTTCCTAGAGAGATGACGCCCTCCAGTCTTGGCTACATCCCGTATCCCCGGTCCCAACGCCTTGGTCTGATTTTGACCTGTAAGTGAACCAGACAATATCCCCCGTACGGTGTCTATTTTCTCCCACTCCTCCCTACTTCCAATTGTTATATTGAAAGGCTTGTTGAAGCAGTATGGGGTTAGAATATAGTCGGCTGGGATTTCCCCAACCTTTCCTATATTTACCTCACTCACTATTTTAGTGTATGATTCTGGATATCACAAAGAGTTCCAGTTTTTGCCAGTTTTGAGTCTGTATGCACCAGCCGCTTCCTGCATCTTGACCCAAAGGTGTAATGGGGGCAATAATACATGAACTTTTGTCCGTGTCTTAATGCTTCTGATTTCTGCCCAACCTTCCAGTCTGCCTACCGTTTCCTAGGTCCTTAGCACATACCACTCCCTGTGAATGTATGTTCTCTTCAGCCCGGAGGATATGACATCGTCACAGGTTAGCAAAATACATGGATTGTTCCTGCAGCGGACGAGATGCGATGGACTTCGTCGAAAAATTTCGTACAGCAAAGCTAGCAGAAACGTCGAAAACTGGAAAATGAGAAACGTCCGTGGCACAAAATTAGACATGTGAAAACACACGCCCACCAACACCTTACGTGGAATCTACGTGGGTACATGTTTAATGTCGGCATTGACATCTCTGCACCTGCACTGCCATGCCATGAAGGGAATACACATGAAAAATGAAAACTGGGATACGAATATCAGAGACGCTGGCATTATGTAATGAAGGTTACCTGCCTACATAGCAGTTCATAAGTATGGTCAGAGCGCCCAATATTTTCTGACGTTGCAGCATTAATCTAAACGAGACGTACGACATATGATCAAGAAAATTGCTATCGACGTACGTGGTTGTGACTGCACTTGTTACAGGAATGCGCGTGTCTACCGTAATCCCTATTCTGTATCTTTCGTACCGTTCGGTTCGGTGTGTTTTTCTCGGCGGTTACGTCAATTTCGGTTCGGTAGCGAAAATGGTTATTCTGTACGTTTCTATGGCCTGCTACCGCCCGAAACGGCCACCGAAATTTCGAGCGTTGCACCGAAAGCCGCTGAGGTTTCGGTGAGGCCGTTTGGTTCGTTTCGGTGGGCTTGGATTGCGAAGATAAATTATTATTTTAGCAATGCTGTGTCGTTTTAAATTCCGATAATGATACATCTGTTGTTTTTTAAGTAATAAGTAACTTTAAAACATTAATTTTCAAGGTTGTCTACAGATATTATCAAAATATTACGTTAAAATTGCTAGCGTTCTAGAGTTTAATATAACGATATAGCACTTCTGTAAACTCTATTGCAATAAACTTTATCTTAAAATACGCGTCTCGGTAATGTCTTTAATGCGCCGTTTCATTTATCTTGCAAACTCTCATATTACGGAAGTGTAAATACGAAATCCATCAAATACGGCGTCACCTTCGTTTTCTCCGTTCGCAAAGCTGTCGCGTCGTATTTGGCAAATTTTCGTATTTGTACGTGAGAATTACTCAAATATGCACTCCAGATACTCCACCGCATTGAAAATCTTCATAAAATGAGCCATTTTCACCGCAATCTTAAGACATGTTGTGCCAACAAGCACGTTACCGACGTATCTGAACGGTACTTAGTAGTGTTTTACAGTAGTTTTCCGTACAAACTGAGTATTTATTACTTACAGAAAACACTCTTACATCGTTTAAGTTAAAATGGAAAGGAAGTTTGTGAAGTTAGATAGTGGAAATCATACAAATTAGCAGCAATATAAATAACCGATAATCATTCCGCAAAGAAGTGAATGGAAACAGAGACTGGCATCTCTTGTAGACGCTGTGGTCTAGCGGTTAAGGCGACAACCTCCTATCCTAAGTGTTTTAGGTTCGAATCCTTCCTGGTGCAAAATATTTTTTCACCAGTCATCTTGTTTGGAACACTTTTCTAGTCGTGTAAGAGAAGCATGATCTGCAATATTCTTTAGCATGTACATGTAAGAGCGAGCGCCAGCAGTAGTTTCTTATACATCAGGGTTCACTCTTATTATAAAACAAAAGATGAAATTTCTGTGAGTGAAACAAACGTAGACTTTTATTTTTATTCATTTACTTTTTTAGTCTTGTTACAAATAATTCATGTGTGACTACTCTCAATGCTTGAAACGCAGTTTGAAACAAAGAAAAGTTTTCAGCCTTCATGTTGACGATCACATAATCTTCAATATGAAGACTGAAAATTTTTGTACGTTTCAAACGATTTTTTAAGCACTGATGAGAGTCTGACAGCGACCAAAATCAAATTTTGCGACAGTAAAGAAATATTTGCGACTGCTCTTCAACATCTGTATATGTTAACAGCCACTGAGCACTTGGATTCAAGATGGAATCAAACCTGACGTTTCAGGTTTTGTCCAAGTAACGACAGAAAATACTAAAACTGGTTATGAGTGAATCTAAAAAAAAAAAAATTCTTTAGCTTTCCCGCATCGGCAAACAACTGTTTTGTTATTAAAATATTGTACGGTCTTTCTTCAGTATAAAACCATTGACGCTTGTAAGAGCTGTCTCGACTAATATGCAATCCTTTTCGTTTCCCGAAACTTCCATGTACTTCCGTAGTGCCAAAATAAGAAGTTTTTCACTGCTAGCACTGCGCTCTCTCTGCTGCTAACGCCGCGTCTTCCCTCCCAGCGCGTTGAACTCGCGCCGCGCCAATGAACCGCACAATTCTGCTCTCGTCTAGGACAAACGGTAGCACCTAACGTTTTCCAACAAACGGCAAAAATAAATTCAAACCTTTCCGAAACTTTTTCTCGCTTACACCCCCACAAAAAAATGTAAAGAGAAAAAGTTTGTCGCTTACTACATTTTGGACGTTGGTTTGGTAAAAGTTCTGCGCCAGACGTGGGATTTTAATTTATTACTTCACTATCACTGAATATATTGGCCGGAAAGTTTGCAGACATCGACAACATATAGCACTGAAGGCAATTATAAAATTATTTTGCTGTGCGACGCTTAGTTTAGGAGATACGGTGTGATAAACATAGAGTAGCGTGAATAAACAACTTTTATGAAAAGTTTAAATATTCTCTTTTCAGTGACAAAAAGTTTTAATTAAATTTTAAAAAAGTGTCAGTAGGTAGTTCTCGGAACACACTGTCGTGTTATGTCGCCAGATTATGAAATACACGACTTTCATTTTTTACATTTTTTGGGCTGTCTCTCACGGTAGGAAACGCAGCGAACGCCGGCCGCGGCTGCCGTTCCCGCTGCTCACCAGCAGTGCGCATGCGCGGAGAAGCAGTCAGGCACTTCTGATTGGCTGATGCCAGCGGATCTGGCAACAGCGCCACCGTGAGCTACGGTGTCCAGAAAGGCGTACCGAAACGCCATCGAAAGGCATACAGAATGAACTAACAGAGCTGCTTCGATAACTCGACCCCTCGGTGCGCTCTCTGACCGAACCGAACTCTGGGGCGCCGAAAAGATACAGAATAGGCCCCCAGAACGAATGATATGCGCAACACAGTAGTTAATTCTCTGTCGTGTAGTGCAGTGCAAGCAGTAACACCTATGCCCTCCGTGAACAAGCCAATCGCGTTTCTCTCCTAAGAAACAAACCATAATGGCTTCCACCGCAAATCAAGACTCCCATTTTACGTCAATGAGATACCTTGTGTGTGAACTGCGCTACGTATTCAAGATAACTTACTATCGTGGTTGTCGACTGCTACAAGCCTTTCCACAAGGGAAAGCCGTGTGTTTGTCACAAAGGACCGCATTCGGGACCTCCGTAACATGAACTATCGTCAGTGATGACCATTACGTACAGGAATTACTTTAAATTGTATCGTTACGTCAGTGGCAAAATGTTTCAATGAGAGTTTTCTTGTCACATACTGCCTTGCAACAGACTGCAGTATTCGACCACCGAGTGTGATATTCTGAGAAAACGGAGTAAAATTACAAACCTGCGTGTATACACCAACCGCCACGCGTTCGCAACCAGTGCTTTTCTGCTACGCGTTGTTCCCTGGACAGTGAATATATACTCAAATCACGCAAACTGCTGCAATTACCGGTACTAGAGGTCAACGAGCGCTTTACAGTAATGATACGTCATGTTAAATACCTTAGAGACAGGAGTAATCTCAAAGACACGTAAGACATGAGAGTTTTCAGTTGTCTCTACTGCACAAAAATATTACGGTTGCCTTTATGACTCGCATAGATTGTGTTTCTTCCATCGGAGGGCTGTTTATCAACATTCTTGGCCACATAAAACCATTGCACACAGCCATCTGTGCTACAAAGATAAAATGTACAACCGTCGTGAAGTTTAATGCAGAGCTATATGGCTGCAAACGCGAATGGCATAAAGTCGCTTGTGTAGGCTTCCATCTATCAATATGGCTCTAACGGTCCTTTCAAGCGTGACCGTGTATGCATTGCCAGTTTATGGCAAGAAAGGTTGTCAGCATGAGAAGTTGCCAGGAGAATTTATATACACCACACTGATCCATGTCTAGTACACAAACCCATCGTAATTAACAGAGATAATCCTCGCCGTAGTCGTCTGAAGTGAACAACGCCAGCTACTAACCGCTAGCTGCAAATTATCTCTGGTATGTACAGGATAATACCTACACTCTACGGTCCAGTCCTACAGGAAAAAAATTCGAAATGGCGCATTTAAGGTGCACAACAGCAAGGCCGTCAGCCTCCTTACCGATAATAAACACACGAAGCTCGTGATCTGAACAAGGTTTGATCTCATTAGAGAATCTGCTAATCAATTCCCAGAAACACGAATTTGCATTGTTCTTATGCCGGCACTATGTTATTCGTAACTGATATAGGGAAAAACTGCGAAGATGAGTTCGTCAACCAAGACCATAGAGTAGCACAATGTGAGGTTCTGCGATTCTTATTCTTTCATTTACAGCTTCTCTTCAAACCAAGTCCACACACATGAATACAAATTATTTTTATCTTCATTAGACAGGTGGCCGGTAGATAGCGATTTATTTACTTATTGTTAAAAGAGTACTGAAGTAGCTTTCCTAACCAACAACAAGTCATGCATGACTTCTGATCAGTTAACAGAAATTAGTACCCCCATGTCTTTAAATACCTAACTTCTGAGGTAAGTACTCTATATTTCAAAGGAAGCTGTTAATACGACAAACGACTGCGATTAGAGACATAAGTGCAGGCTTCCTCTGCTTGTGCGAAAGATAAAACCACCTTCGGAGCAGTTAAATGGTGACGTCGGTCTGTCGCGACGTTCGAGTTCCGTTCTCACCACCTCCAAGCGCCTGAACTCACTGAAACATTGCTCAAAGATCACGTCACCAGGCTGACCGACGCAGTCCCGAATTCTATCGCTAGTGGAACAACTTCTCAGACTTTATATAATTGTAACCAGCTGATCGACACGCATTCACAATGAGTTTTTTCTTCAACTAGGGCAGTATTGTTCAGCATTATTTACGTGATCGTCTGTCGATTGTCAAAGTCTGTCTATTGTCATACAAAATCAGCTTGGGTCTCGAAAATTTTAGGATAAGCTCGGATTTGCTTGTCGCACGCGGGGTTTGAAGAACAAGTGAAACACTTCAAAAGCGTTTTGTCAGAGCACAGGGGGAAACTGTGATTGTGTAGCTGTTGTGTTCGTTTATTGGAGCTTATGAGACAACATTTTTTCATCAGTCTTTGACACTAATTGCTAAATCAAAGAGGCACATCTCACTCATTTGCCGTACAAATAGGTGGGGTGGTAAGTTTCCAGTATGATAGACACTAACGTCGCATATGACACGCAAGACGTGTTATCTGGTTAACGTTTCAGTTGACTTGTCATCAAACGCTTGCGGTTTCCATTAGAGAGCCACTTCATTTTTGTCTGCCACTGGAGTAGTAGTTAGTGACAACTGTCGTTATAGGTTCCTAACTTACACGCGCTGTTGTAAGCGGACGTTACACCGCAACAGTCACGTCAGTGTGCGGACGGGCAGTTCATAGTTCTGTGAAAAGAATATGTAGCAGCAAGATGGTTTGAAGACCGGATCTCCAACTTCGTAGACCAAGAATGTGACTAGAAGACGGCACCACAGCTGTTCCACACACCTTTAGCCCAACACCTTTTTATGATTTCTTGTTCTTACTTTTTTTTAAATATCGCCTTTGTAAGAAAAATGTAATATGAAATTACTCTATGCAGAATCTTACCTACACCCAATACTCTTATTTCCTTGCGACGATAACACATTCTTACCACATAACTTACACGCTGTAACCAATTCGTGTATCGAAAATACAGATCAAGAACATACACATCAATTATCGACCGGACAGTTCACGATCTCGTGGAACGCGACGGAGATTTCAACACAGATGTCCCACTTCGCAGTTCGACACAGTGATCACGTAACCACACTGCCATATTTGGTACGATGTCGCACATCCTTAGCTCGGTCAATTCACCGTTTTATTTTGCTACTTTTTCACAGTTCCGCATACCTTCCTCTTCCATGCTTTATCTGTGTTCAGTTTTTGACGGTCTATCCACTACTCCATCTTAGTATTAAATCTGAGGGGTAATACGGAAAGCAAGGTTAACAGAATTTTCTTAAGGCGAAAAAAAAAAAAAAAATGAATAAAATTTACATACATCATAGTGTAGACCTTGCATTATATTTCACGTAACCACCATTTACGTCAATACATTTTGTCAACCGTGGAATGAGGGTTTTTTAAAATTTATTCCGCAGTCGTAAGAATTCTATTTCAGCCAGTTCTACACTTCGATATTCACCTCGTTGTCTACGGAAAAGTTTTCCACGAAGGTGTTCCATCAATTTAGTGAACATATGATAGTCACTAGCTGCGAGATCAGAGCTATGAGAGGGATATCTTAAAAGATCCCAGCCCCACGAAGTCAGCGACTCTTGTATTGCATCAGCAGTGTGCGGACGAGAATTGTCATGACGCAGACAGACTTCCGCTGACTTTTGTATGGCTCTGCGTCGTTTCTACGCGGCCTCGATAGATTATCTTGCAACATTTGTTTAACCTCCTTTCAAAAACTCAACTAGCAAGCCCCGTTTCTGTCCCAAAACGCAGACACCATTATTTTCGTCGCTGTTTGGAGAGATTTGAAATTGTGACTGAGGAGAATGAGTGTGGCTCTACTTTGTTGATTGTCGTTTACTCTGTGGAGTATGCTGATAAGCACAAGTTTCATCTCTTGTTACTAAACAGTTGAGTTAAACCTCGACTTCAGTCACAAAACGATCAAGAAATTCGCGTGTGGCACTGACTTCATTTCGTGTGATTCGATAAGCATTCTGGACACAACTTCCGTTAATTTATTCGATACGTTAATGATTGCATGAACGACAGTTTGCGAAATATTTGGAGAAAAAAAACTGCACGTATGTTGTCAATTGTCTAACGGCGATAGGAGACGTTTATTTTTCTGCACCCCTTTATCAGTCACAAGAGACGGCCTTCCGGTTCTGTCTTCACCGTGAATTTCCGTCCTACCAAAATTGAAATCCTGCACATATTTCGTCAAATGCTGCGTTCCCATTACGTCGTCTATGTTTAATAGACTTCTCTTCAAAAGCACCTGAATTTTTCAGGGGTTTTCACAGATGAATTCTGAGTAGCTTGGGTCAGCATATAGGTATTATTTCTCCCAAATCTTGATTGTGGAAATCAAAATATCACAAACATTTTTTCTGTAACAGTTTTCTGTCTGAACACGCCAAAGTCCTAAAGTAATTATACCACTGCATGTGAATTTCACAATTAACTTCAGGGTAATCTGGTAACATACATTATTTCAATACAATTAGGCCAAAGAAAGAAATGTACGAGCCTGCTCTGTTTACTAGTACAGCTAGGTATGGCTCACCAAAGAACTACTTCATTGTGCTGTTAATTGTGTAGCATAGTAAAGACCAAACGAAAGTTCTGTGAATTTTCAGCTCGCAATCAATGAAGCAGTATTTTCGGAAGTTTAGGTCAGTGACAGCGTCAATGTTCTTGGCAAGCATATACTGATTTCGCTGCGTGTACCAACGACAAACGAAATTACTTCTTTTGATAAACTTTATGTTTACTCCCTGCCTAAGGTGAAAGAATAAACGAGTTTATATGGATTACGTTTTAAACGGCTTCAAGTACTGTACCCCCACGCGAAGACCCTAACTGCCGGTGGGCGCGCCTGTGAAACTCGCACGACCGCGCGCGTGTAACACTGACTTGCCTTAAACAAAAACCGGCTTTTCCACTCATGTAGCAGCCCTGTTCTCGATGTAAGTTAGGTAAAATCATTAGGAACACATCACGATATCTAAATGAATTCTTTAGCATATTACAGCCTTCCAATACAATCTTTTTAATGCTTAGTTTTATAGCTTTTGGGGCTGCAATTAGTTGGGGTGGCTCGCGGTATTTTACATGAAACAGTCGGATTGCTTTTCGAAGTGTGCTCATTTGAGCCCTTATTTTAAAATGAACCCATCACATAGTTTAATTGCATGGAAAACGTTGGTCTACATACGTACTTCTAGTAACTAAGCCATGCTTAAATGCCGTAATAGCAATGGGAGACAAAGCTTCTCATAAAACAGTAACCCGTTACCAATATTCGAAAAGCAAATTTACCTACACAGGCGGGCGCATGTAGTGCGGCTGAAGTGGAGAGCTTGCGTTCGACCTTGGCTGCTAACTGCTACAAGGAAGGAAACATGGGGCGTATGGACTGTGTTCAAAGAATAGCCGACTGCAGATAATTCAAACAACTTCACCGCCACTTAATCACGCACACGTCAACGTGACAGCACAGAGTGTTGTGCGCCCACCCGAAGGTTATTTTGAGGAAGTAGTGCAGTCACAGTTCTTACATCAGTGCGATAGCTGGAGGAAAATACATTTTGGCCAACGGACTAATCGACGAACTAGGGATTGCTGGGACCGGTGACTTCGGCGACATGGTAGTGTTACCAACTTGACGTTTCGGAGAGCAGGTGGCGCTGGAGACAAGTGACAGCGGCGCCGCTGGCCGCCAGCCAGCGAGCCACAGGTCGGCTTTTTGCTGCCCGTGACGTCACGACACGCCCACCGCGCGTGCCGCCGCTGCCGGCGCCGCCCCTCCACACCGCTCACCACCGTGTCTATCCCACTCTCATCTGAGTCGTGCTTATTGAATTCGAAAATTCGAAAATGAACTCCCTGATTGGCAACCCAGTACGGTGCCCTCTACTAGCAAGAAAACTTGAAATAGCTACATAGTGGTACTTTCGTATTCAGTAATTCGCTTTTGATTCTTGACTACGTAATTCTTCGTAGACAATCGAAACATATCCAAGTAATTTCATACATGATCCTCATTTCAGACATTAACCGCTAGGCTGCGAATTAGGCCGATGAGTGACGCACGGCCTGCATCGCCATCTCGTCACTTCGTGTTCGCTGCGTCACCGTCATTACTGAAAGAGCTCTGACCTTGTGAAGTCCGTTGAAGGTGAAGGGCGTTCCGCATGATTTCAGGTGTCTCGTATCGAAATAAATGACCAAAATTCGGTAACTTCCTAGGACCCGTCTACATCGAATGAAACGGCATTGCGATCGATATATATCGAACGTTCGACTCTCGCTACGCTACCATTGACGTTTTAGCGTTTCTGAACCAGAGAATCTGGCACTATGCGCCCTCACGTACTTAAAAAAAAATGCTTTCTTGTTTAACTTATACTAACTTAACAAAAAGTGATTAGTTGCGTAGCTTTACGAAGGTTAAGTATAGGTCAAACAGGAAGTTTTTTTAGTACATGAGAGCGCGTAGCGCCCGAATTTCCGGTTCAGAAATACTAAATAGAATTACAGTTACACGTTGCATATATATCATTCTTGGAAATTTCTGATATTTCAGTATTTCAAATGGCAACCACATATTGAGTCCGAAAAGTACAAGTACAAATTCAACGCAATCCAAAATACAATATAAATCAACCACTTCGCGTTAGTCATATCGACTTTGGAGCAAGAATCGAACCTTCGATATATATCGATCGCAATGCCGTTCCTTCGATGTATATGGGTCCTAGGAAATTACCCAAAATTCTTTTTGTTATGAACATTACGGGTGCAAGGTTCACGTGCAAAAATTAAATAAAAATAAAAAAATGAAAAATGTAACCACCATAAACGCGATGCGGTGGCCGAGCTCTCTAAGGCGTCTTACTGCGGAGCGCGCGGTTGCTCGGCGTCGAAGTTTCGAGGTCTCCTGCGCGAGCGAGCGCTGTGTGTGTGTGTGTGTGTGTGTGTGTGTGCGCCGCGCGCGCGCGCGCGCGCGCGCGCGCGCGGTGTAAGTCAAAGTAGTTTATAAGTCTATGGACTGATGGCCATAGCAGTTTGGTTCAAAAGGTGTACAAACCTTTGGGACCCCCACATATGCCGTTTGATAAGTGTTGTACTCCGGACAGCCTGCTTGAGAGGATCACGAGATGTCCTTTGGTGTGCCCATGATTTGCAGGGAACCAACATAACACAAGAGACACAAGAAACTTATTTGTGTGTGACAAAAATAGCTGGAATCACCTCTAAAACAAGGAAAACTGCCCAATTTCAATTCTCCTTTAAGACCTGTAAGTACAGAGAAGAATTGCCGGTAGCAGTGCCCCTGAGAATGTGACACTGATTGAAGAGGTGGATGGAGATGAGCAACGAAAAGATGGGTAGGCGTCCGTATCTCCTTGCCTAACATTTCACGACCTCTGTGATTCAACTCCGCCACATTCTTTCATTTATATTTTCTCAAGGGGAATTCAACGACTTATTCGTGATGTAAATTTGCTATCTAGAAGATTAAAATAAAGGCATCTTTTCACTCGAAACTGTTGTCCGACTACTGTTAGATCCTACGAAGAGATGTTCTTGAGCCAAAACATCGCATAAAATCAGAACAAAAACATTATTAGGCATGCTTATCCACTTATTTACTCTTACATTTCTCATTTCTTTGAATAACTGATGCAGGTATTTTGGTTCTCCTGCTACCAGAAACGTACGACGCTATTATACATTGACATCCGCATTTACATAAACCAGATTACATGGAAATTAAGGTCTGTATAGAAATGGTGAGATTAAATCTGGGTTCAGGGTCGAATTATACCCCCAGAAAGAGCGTATTTGATTTTTGGAACTATAGTTTCTCTTTTTATACCATTGTTATGACATACTCGTATTTCTACAATTGTCTTGTCCGATAATATACCAATCAAGACAAGTAACTTTATTAGCATTGAACTTTTACAAGCAATAGACAAAGTCAATATTTATAGTACATTGGTAAATTACATGTAAGTTTATACAGTGAGTTGAGTTGGTTCAACTTTTCATAAAAACTCTTCACATAGAACTGCATTCAATAAATTCAGCAGCAGAATAGAAATCTAAAAATCTAATCTGTTGTATAACTTCATTTAAATGTAAAGTTACGTTGCTTATTTCTGGGGTTAGCCAAATACATTTTCAGGCTTAAAACATTGTAACCAATGATTTTGGAAATCTATAGAATGGTACATTTATTTTATTTCTGGTATTGTAAGAATGAATGTCTTTAAGAGCTGTCCAGTTATTTATGTAAATTAAAACATACAAATTGACAACTGTAGGACAACCTAATTTTGTGTGAATTTTATCCATTATGGATGTTGAACTCCGTGACTGTTCCTTATAGGTTGTGGAAATAATTGTGACTGGTAGCGGATTTTATTTCCACAACCTAATTTTATGAATAATGGTTTTGCATGTTAACATTTGTTTGAGCCTGTGATAATCCTGACGACTCTCTTTATAGCAGAAGGATATCATGGAAATGGCTTTACTCAACAAAAAAACTACTCTTAAGAGACTAGCACTTAAGTATTTTATGTGTAGTATCCAAGAGTGTCTACTGTCTACATTTAAGCATAAAAACACTATGTGGGTTGTCTGTACATGATAAATTACAAAGACTAAAAATATTTGTTGTGTTTTACCTTCATTTAAACAAAAACCATTAGCTCTAAACCGAATAGAGGCCTGAGATAGTGTGTTTTCAGTTAAATTGTGCTATTCATTGAAATCAGAACTACTGTTAAAAAAGGTAGTGTCATCTGCGTAAAATATAGTTTGAGAGTCGATAAAAGATAGTAGATCATTGATCATTAATACAAATAGCAAAGGGCTAAAATTGAGCTTTGTGGCACACGATATCTAAGTGTGACAACAGTAGACCTACGATTACCTATACAAACAATTTCTTGCCGTCACTAAGAAATGATTGAAACATGTTAATACTAACACCTATTATTACATAATGAAACAGTTTCTCCAACGGTACCCCGAGATCAATACAATCAAAGGCCTTGCTGAGGTCACAGAAGGTAGCCAGATCGTTTTCTTGTGAGATTCTCCCTCAACTATTTAAATTGAGAACCCTTTAATTTTTCCCATATTTCGTGTAAAGTATTTTGAGGCCTGTTAGTTACTTTTTTTCGAATATA
The DNA here is from genome assembly GCA_026315105.1 of Locusta migratoria. Classification (NCBI taxonomy): domain Eukaryota; kingdom Metazoa; phylum Arthropoda; class Insecta; order Orthoptera; family Acrididae; genus Locusta; species Locusta migratoria. The sequence goes on along the minus strand of CM048746.1, from coordinate 467,652,821 downwards.
TATAGTCCTATCTCCATGACAATTTCAATTTGTTTTTGAGCTGTAGTAACATCTAAAGTTAAAATTGCCATATCTCCAAAGGCCGGGCAATCTCATATTTACGTCTGCCTAACTCGATTGATTAATCTGTATTTTATCTCGACTTTCCTTCTCGCCATTTTAATTACATAAAAAAAAACAGTTGAACAGTAGCGAACTAAATTCCTACCTCTCACGTAATCTTCCGAAAATAGTACTCTCTCTGACTGACCTGCAACTAGTGATAACCTTTATATAGAGATTACCAGTAAAGAGACTAACAGTGCTATTGGTTCTACTACTAAGCAGACTAGACTTTTGAAACATTAAATTACGAAGAAACTTCGTATAATAGCTAAAACTGTATTATCTTCGAGTCAACTTGGAATTTTATCTTTGTATCTAAGTCGTTTTTCGGCATTTTTCCTTATACTACTTGGATGTTGAAGTTAAGCTGTCTGAGCGTCACAGTCATATATGTTTATATTCCCTTTCTTGCCGTATTAACACACAACCGTTACAAATTGTTATTAGAAGAAGAAAATAAAAGTAGTTTCGATTCCGCTAGCATTCAAACCTATTACATCGCACATTGGGAAAGTTCAAAGCAACAACCAAGCAAGCAATTGTTTGCCACATAAAAACTGTTAGAAATTCGTTTGCCAAAGTCAACATGGCGGGCAATGCAAAATCATGTACAATACTGTACAAAATGATTATTGATATTGCGATGATAATGGTTCCATTACACAGGAAGCCACTCTGTAATTCACTCATCACAATCGTATAAAAATGCAACAAATTCAGCCAATTGCTTTTGTTCTCATTTAATACACTTGTGCATGTCTGATTTAATCACCGCTCGATATAGTAATTCTGGTGGTGTTGCTGTTTACATGCTGCTACAAAGTTTCGTTTGATCACTTTAGCTGGTAATTTTGTTCTGCACTGCCATAGTTAATGAAGATCTAACAATATACAAGGCGAACATGATACTCCAGCATCCTAATAAGAGGAACTTCAATGAACGCGCAGATTTTCTTCTTCCGGAAATAAGCTCTACGTCTTTAACGCTAACAGTGCTAATCTAATACATCAAAGCCCCCAATGAAGTTTCAACCGCCGGTTTAGGTTGGTATTCTGCACGACCCCTTATTAACGTTATGATACGACAAACAGTTTGGTAGTGGCAAGACGGCTACTGAACCAAATTTGCTTAAAAACGCTGCAGCAAAGCTAACAACGCAAATTCAGTGTGAAATAACAGGAAGCATTTCATACTCCGTTTCCTGTTAAAGTTCCGTGGGGTGGCATGTAAATCATCCAGTGCATAAACAAGAGAAATTGCGCCAAGAAAAAGAATGCGAACCATCGCTGAGCTCAGTTAGGTGGCCAATTTTTAGTCTACTCGCAGTAACATTGCTTTCACAGAGCTGTATCACGAGTGCATTTTCCATCTGGTCGCATATTTACGCGACTGCCCTATGCGTTAAAACTGCTGTCACGACGGACACGAGTTAAAATGTACTTCAGGTAGCAACGGGTGCTGGCTGCTTGACGTGTTAGATGTTGGTATCGGTGCGATAGGAGATGAAGGCAGCAAGAGTGGAACTCAGACAACCAATGAGGAAATCGATACGTTTTACGCTTTGCAAATAATTTGACACTTCTGACGTAAATATTTTTTGCGGGTAATATACAGCAACATCATAACGAGATAAAGTGTAAAGTAATTTGGAAGAAGCGTTTCCTATCGTAGGCGAGACTACATAGAACAAGGACAAAAATTATTGCTAGCAGTTTCCTTAGAGTAAAAAAATAACCACACATCAAGAACGAGTTACTACATGTGTGTACAGTTTTTTTTTCTCCTTTTTAATTAAGGATCTCTTTCCTGGAAACACTTTTCAATGATAACCAATGAAAGTAACAGCTGAATGAAATGCCCTAGATTTCCATTAAGTAGAAGAAAACACTTTTACTCATGTAATGACTGGTTCTCGATGTACTTTTTCCATTCATGATCTGGTATCAATTTGTATTCCCAACAAAATTCGACAAATAGGCAATTTCGAGATTATCTAAGTCATGTGCGAAAGACTTGACATCTACACTTCAAAAGCAGAAGCCGTCGTCACCCAAAATGCATTTAAACTACAATTACACTTTCGATCTACAACAATAAACCCGTTTTTATCTCTATAAGAAACCAACAATTGCATTAATTTACCCGTCACACTGATATAAAACACTGCAAATAGATCGAATTAATTTCATTTAATCTTTGCTCGACAAAGCAGTACCGTTGGTTCTCGTTCTTTAGGCCTACACGCTGCTAACCTTTTCGTTAGAACATTTCAACTAGCACTCGGTTCCCAGTCTGAGGTACCACTACTCATGTTCTAATAAATAATCGGTAAGATAAACGTGTTACTTCAACAATGTAAGAAAGAGGAACTTAAACCCCGTGGTGTATAGCTTTCAGTCTGGTGGATAACTGATGTTGGTCGCATTTCCGTTCATCTGCGATCATTTTGTAGACTGGGAAATGCTTATAGAGTCCACGTGCCTGCACTGTCAACCATCGCCAGCTAAGTTGATAAGCTTTTACCCGAGGGCCTCAGCTTATCAGAATGGCGAGCGGAAGCAGAATCGCCTGGCTTGGAACAGCGTTGCACCAGATTTGATAGAACGTTCATTAGCACTGAGCCTCTGCTTCGCATGTTTCCAAACTTACAGAAAACACATGGGGGTCGTATGTGCAGTGCCCGTTCCCGTGAACATTACTTTCTTTTGTAAATACTAGGTTTTAATAATATTTTTATATTTCTCAATAATTGACTTATTTACAAAACAATTCATGTACCACATGGTTAATTTATGCGCGTATTTCCTCATTCTTGACATACATGAAAGGATGACTAAACTACTGTTGTCATCAGTCTTAACCTAAGGAGAGACACCTCTAAAATCGCTAGGGAGAATCTTCAAAAAGTACATCGAGAACGAATCAGTACATTGATTTGCCAGTTTGTTTCTTTTGCATAGCTTTGACGGCAACGTATTTTAAATGTTAAGAAATCAATATTAGTGACGAATGCCACTCATTGGTAATGCGGAAGAATATTCCTGCATAACTATATCCCTTAAAATCGTGACATATTCGTAAAAAAAAATTAAAGCACTTTTGTCAACATGGGGCATCGTGTAACACGGCCTAATACATTTGTATGAAAGGGGAAAGTACTTTTGACAAGCTAGACTGTAGATGTCTATTCTGATTGATAGTTCTTCACTACTTTTTTATATTATCGTAACATAGAAAATCGATGTATCCCTACTTCTACATATAATCGCTTGCACGCATTCTTCCATATTACCATTTTCTGCAGTGACAGTGACACAGCGATGACACACTGAAATTCGTCAGAAGCATTGAGCTATTTCCTACGAATGTGTCACAACTCTACTATAAAAATATCTGTATAATGGCATATTTGCAGCACCAGACGTCAAAAAGTTATTTTCAACTAATATTACACGAATATAAACATACTATTTACATTGACAACGCAGTGTTGTTTACAAAATAAAAGACGCATTTTAATTGGGTCTCTCAAAGACACTGCGAATTGGCTGCCTTTCGCTACCAACATCTACACATCAACGAGAAGCTAGTATCATCTAAACTACCCACGCTTTGAGTGCAGTTCGTTGACTGACGTGGTTACACCAACAAATAAAAGTATTTGCGGTAACACTGACTTCACAGACCTGACAACTATGAAAGCGGCCGCTGAAGGATTCACGACAAATGTATTAGTTTATTTCTGATCAAGTCTGCCCAAATATCAAGATAAGTGAGCGTCCGTTAATTATGTGAAGTGATTTTGGCGTTTTTTCGACCCCTCCCCCCTGGTGAGATGTGAGATTTTGCTTGATCCCCTCCCTCGCCCCCTAATGCGTATTTTAATGTAAATACATTACGCTTAATTACATTGGATTTATTGAAAAACACAACTTGGTTATTTATTTAGACTAGTTATGGCATGCATTTAACACATAGTGTAGAATCTCAGAGAAATATCGAACAATACTGATGTTTTTATAACCTCGATAAATATTGTGTAGCACTTAACAATATTTTAGACGTGAAATATGATTTACTTAATTTAACCCAGTTATTCCGCAGTTGTACACTGTTTCTTGGAGAAAATTACGTGAGATTTGCCAAGACCTCCTCTCCCCCTTGTGAGATTCGGGTCGACCTCCCTCCCCAGACAACTGAAATATAGATCGTCAGACCTTGAAACCAAACTTACTGCTCAACTTCCGATCAAAGTGACTCCAGTCACCTATGTTTCTATTGGATTTGTATAGACGATGGCTAAACTGCAGAGTCTGTTGCCCGCGCGCTGCAAATGTTGCCAACACCACAGCAGTCAAACACAGAGCAGGTATATGCTTTAATTATTTTGTGATCTGTACGAAACAGTGATCATTTTAAGTAAAAGTTGGGTTAAAAAAGAAGTGTTTTTTTTTTTTTTTTTTTTAGTATGTGAGGGCGCGTAACGCCCGAATCTCCGGTTCAAAAACGATCTATTTACAGTTGCCAACATACGCTCCCATGCTAAAAACACGGGCAACAGACTCTGCAGTTTTATCAAGACAATTCTAGGCTACACAGCCATTAAATGAAGGCACGTAACTCTCTATAATTCGAAGCAATCTTTAAGTCTGTCAGTGCTCGGATATAAGATTCTTATTTATTTATGCTGGTAACGTTAGAGCCAGTACAGGCTAAACAGACATGGCCGTGCCCGTAATGGGCTGAGCTGAACAACGCTTGGCGACCACCTTGGATCTTGATCTCAGCAAGGTATACAGAAGCCGACGAACAGTTACGTCGCTATCTAAGCGCACACAGAACTCACGAATGCCTATTACATCACTGCCAGCTGTAAGCAGAGCGACCAAATTGGCTGTTCTCGGAGGATTACGGCGACGGCGGGGGAGAGAAGCAAGCAGCTTCCACACCCCCAGAGCTGCGAGTAGCGCCCCTCGGCGCGTGCTATTTATCTGCTCGCAGGTAACTCAGATTTACTGTGCTGCACAAGGCAACACGGGGACTGTGGTTCACCATTTGTCACAGCCACTAATTACTCCGTAATGCCGCTGCTGCTGCACAAAACTGGTATTCTGTTTCACTTATCCACGGCACACCTTGTACACCTTATTACGAAGTTGACTTCTCAGGTTATACCCTAGAATGGAAGTCATAGCTGCAGGATCCAGCACCAGTTAGAAACTATGGACTCAGCTTTGCACTAGAGGTATCTTGCAATACACATTGCGGCTATAATCTTCAGATTCACAGAACAAAAAAACAAACACACACACACATTGCTCTGAAATTTGGGTTAGAAACTGTACAAATAGAACTTCTTTGAGGAACAGCGAAAAAATGACTAGGATTTGGACCATATATTACTGTGAAGAAACCTTTTACAGATTGCGTATACATTAGCAAGGCTTCATAACAATTTAGCTGTTGAAATATGCTACCGGCCTACACGTAGTGTACTTTATGTTTCGTGTCTGATCAAATACTCAAACGAAGCAACGAAAATGTGCTCCTTTAACCCTCTAATGCATGACTTTATTTCAAGCTATAAAAATACCACGATTAATATATAGTGGAAATATACTGAGAAAAATATTTTAAAAACCATTTTCGTAAAATTATTACGGTATGTACTACTAATAAACCGCTCACTGCTGGTCAACTACATAGTGCTTCCATGATGTACCCGATGCAGTAAATGCCACTTTCGTGCCGCTGATCTTTTCATAAAGTAACTCTATACTAAAGTAAACAAACGCACATGTTACGACTAACTCAATGCAGTTGTCTGAGTGATTCAGTAGCACTGTGCGACATATAATTTCTGGGACGTGCTTCTTGCACATGTAACAATATGTATACAAGCACCTACAAATGACTGTGGTAAAATGATCAGTTTTTAAGAGCTAGTCAGCTACACTATGCATTAAAGTGTTAAGAACTAGGTATTGGAATTTTGTGAGGCATTTTTCCTGTTTGGTAGTTCATAAACAGTAAGTAGAACACGGTGACCCACAGGTATCTCTGATAACACAGTTGTATGTTTGCTGAAAGTTAAGTTTCTGCATAATGCATCTCCTGTGCCTACTTAATACTGTTTCCTTCACATTCTGCCCTGGCTGCCCTCTGAATATTCTTCCGATCATATCCAGAATTTGTAACAATCATTCACAAATGCACGTTCTCAAAACCTTAGTAAAGAGCCTGATTTTTATCCTCTGGCATAATTTTCGTAGCCCATGACACCAAATAAATTACTAGAGGGCGCTACGTCATTGACATAAAAAGGAACAAATTATTTGCTGGACGAATGAACATCACTTCCTGCCAAAGCCAACGAAGACGTTGCACCACTCGTTTAAGGCCAATGTCCGTGCCACCCGTTATCTGTTTGTTCCACGGATACACGCGCTATCGTCAGGGATTATCAAGTTGACGGTTCTCGTCCGTGCAGCCGGTCTACTGTTAAGGAACCATGACGTTAGTCTCAATTGCTCCAGATGAGATAAAAATAAGGCCAGCAAAAACTCACGGCAAATGTTTCGACAGCACAAGATACATTCGCCAGAAGCAGCTTTTACAAATCTTAGTTTTCCTGGGCGAAGGGTGGAGTAAGTACTTAGATTGGCGGTTGTACCCTAAGATGTGAAATGAACGCTATCCCAAATCATACCACTCACATCTTATTGTTGTTAACAGACATATCAATTTTATACCGCCACGATTACTTTGGAAAACAGTTACAGGCATAATTCCTCAAAAAAAAAAAAAAAAAAGGAAAAACAGACTTTAGCCCAGCATCAACTACTCAAAGAAAAAGGCGCGCTGGACAAGTATGCATTAACCAAATTATTGCTGATGTCAGTTCGGTTATTGCAGGAAGGTTGTATATGCCGTAAGTTCCCATTTTCAGTCACTCATATTGCACGCGTAGCGTAGATACTGTGCGCACCTGTTACATACAGTCTTCAGGATGCACTCCCAGACTCTGCAGTCAGGTTACATTTCTCACTTGAAAATAGGTCACAAGTTAGCTGCCAGGTTAGTGCCGCTAGAGCAAACAGCTACTGTAACTGGCTGACCTCGATAGCATACCTAGCAAGGTCGCAGCATGCATTCTGGGCTATTCGGGCGCCAGCACGGAAGATTTTCCAGCCGGCTTCCAGGCAATCACGGCGGCGCAACTAATGGACCGAGACAATCTTGATGTGCGCCATGTCCGGAGAGGCAATTTAGACTTCGTGGTTGCAGCGATACTGTTCTCACAAGGTTCTGCAAGAGCGGACTCTTTTTTGCTTGTTCTCTCAACTTTAAAAACATTTAAACTGAACGTAGCAATACCGAACCCTTAAAAACTACATGTTAGTTTCCCAGAGTCGAGTCCGCAACACGAAAAAAACTCAATGGGATATGGGTATTAAATATTTTAAAAATGTTACTCTGTTATAAAGTTTTTGCATTAACTTTTTCTATCAGCATCTCACCGTATTAGGACGAATGCTAACCTCACTACGTCAAACGATTGGCCTTTGCGGAAGTACTGACGTGTACAGCAAACATGACGCATTGCCTATAGATCAGCTGAACTGATCTTAACTGCACACTTCTTTATCACATGGCCGGTGCCAATGTTTGTTGTACATGATAACTTTTCCTCCATCCTTTAACGTCATGAAAGAAATAGGTGTGCCGTCATTTCTGACATTAGTCATACGTCGGATAATGGGACGAACCGATAAAATTTCACAAAAATAACTGCACTACCATTGGTATTGCAACTAAATGTACGCAATTTGTAAAAAAGAAATTATCTGAAGTATTAAGATATCTACGGACAGCAGGTATTTGCAGATTACTGACTGACACCTGTTAGCTGGTAAATTTATGACCACAATAGCTATCTTTCCTGCTTCATTCGGTACTGAATGAACACATTCACCTTACACTGCACAGTTTCGTCCTTTAGAGCGCAGACTTAAACTTTCAACAAAAAAACTTATTTGTCTAAAACACAAATGTGACACCTATAACTTAACCTAGATGTCACGAACTTAACGGTAATACAATCAATGTTCAATGAATTGTTATTCCATTAAATAGAGCACATGTCAGTAGCTGTGGATGAAACGAGACATTCGTCCATTGCAATATTCGGGGCTCGGTCCTTGACATTGATCAGCATAGGTTAAGCAGCGAACTCGTCGCTATATGTATACGCCGCAACTGAAAACTCAATCATCGAACTACCGGCCAGCTGAAACAAAGCACGAGGACACCGGCATACGGTCTACTGCTTCGGCTTCCGTAGCCGCTAGTAACAAGTGACTACCGCGTGGCAGCTGGTGTACAGAACTGTAGTACGCCGCCTGCCCGCTTACACCACTGACGAAAAATCAATACGCTACGTTCGTTAGTTTTTGAAACCGTGGTAGAGAAACGTTTCCTAGACACTGAACTCTTACTGCAACGCTTGTCAGTAGTTCAAATGCGCGGTCTTCGTGTATAACAAACAGCGTCACCACCATGGGTGTGGTCACGTGCCTAAGCTCTAAGTTCAAAAAGACTACTTTTCTACGTATCATGATATAAAACAAATGAAGTAAGTATAAGATAAGACGTACCATCATTTTGTAATTTAATTTCCTCGGCGCATTTTCCATCCGGACTGCCATGGTTAAAAGGCTACTGTCCTCCTAGTTGACAACTTTAGGGGTGTGCCTCCGTCACTTCAACTTCGGGGGGAAAAAATCAATTCACCATTCCAGCACTCCAAAAAAATATCTTTAGCACACTTTCATTTCACCAAGTAAAGGCCACCACTGATTGAAAAACACTTATAAAACCTAATGCGTTACTAAGATATAAAATTAATAATATATTTAATTTCTCTAGGCAGAATCGTCTACCAAGGAAACACCACACCCCACCGGACTAGCCACCATCTTGGCACTGACGGTCAGTTCAGCGAAGACCGGCGGCGGCGCTGCAGGCACTGGCCGGCGGAGAGCGCATGCGCGGCACGCGATGGCTGCCTCCCCACCACCGCCGCGCGACGCCACACTGCTCGTACGAAAATTAAGCACCAGCATGGCCGGAGAAATGCTAACTGCAGTTAGTAGGCAAGTACTACGCCGATCGACGTTCCTGTTACGTTCTCACGCAACCTATTACATGTGATATTTTACTGCACTTCGGAAATGACTCTTCAGTTAATTCTACACGAAATGCTTTTCGACAAAGTAGTGATAAAACCATGTTCTGCGCCGCCCGTAACGAGAGAGGAGAGGGAGGGGGGAGTAGCAGAATATGTATGATGATAAAAGAGCAAACTCAAAGAATCGCGCATTAGCAATATGTAAAAGAATCCGGAAAACGAAAACTAGTGCTATAAATCACTAGAAAGACATTTGTGTTGTTTTCTGAATTTCTTGCAAATAATACAGGTTTTCTAAGAGTCGCTTTTATTTCTGCTCATATTTTCATTTATTCAAAATCACGATTCCCCGTAAGTTGGTAGAGTCTCGACAGCTGAAAATCCGGCAAGGTTTGCCAAGCGCACAGCATTCAGTTAACCATGACACTTCATGTTACTTTTGCCGGCCAACGGCGGCGTACGATCGGCTATCTTCAGTTCGTGACAGCATTTCACATCAAGAGCTGTGACGTACGCGCCTCGCAGAAACAAAGTGCGTCCTAGACGCGTCTTGCGTCATTGTAAGTTATCGGTCTGTGTAAATTACCAACGCCGCAGGCAGCTGACAATACACAATCACCGATCTTTTCTTTGCTTCGACCACCTCTCTTGATTTATGTGCTTTTTTCCCTTCTCATTGGATATAACTTGCGCTTCTCATTCTTTCGTCCTTCTATTTGATAACTTTTCTTGAGTTTATTTCACTTGCACGCTCTTCTGTCACTGGAGTGAAGACACTACTCACTACTGTATAGTCTCCTGTTTCTTTTTCCAGTTTGTATTAACGAAATTAGTAACTCAAATATATTATTTACAATAAATCTTCAGTATTCAAAGATTCTAGTTGTTTACAAAAAATCATTGTCAAATTCCCTTTTATGCCATGCACTACGGTTACATAGCACTCTTTTTTCTGAAAACTGGATGTTCTTTGTTAACCCTCTATGGCCTGAATTTTTATCTTCTCACTTTGATATTTCGAAATTTTTCTGTGGTATTTTAGTTGTTGGGAAATATGTTTAGTATAAAGAAAAACCAAATCAAATGATACTATGTAGGCCTGACGAGACTTACGAGTACGAAATTTTATTTATAAATTTATTCTGAGGATTTACGATATATTCCGCTTCCAACCAATCATAAATTGACTTATCGAGTAACAGGAAAAAATTATGAAGGTCGCTTTCCCATAGGAAATGCACAGACTACAAACTTAACTATCAACCCAATACAACTAAATAACCTAAGGTCTGCGTGCTGAAATTCAAATTGCTTTGGCGTCATAGATATCACATCAATGAAAGATCTGCGATGCATTAACAATGTACCAAAGCAAGAATAAGTGGCTACATTTCCGCTGTAATTCAAACGACGAAGAATGTGTTACGCTGATTTTCATGAAGTGGGGCTTTGAAGTCCCGTAAGATCATAAAGGGTTAAAATATGAAGTGTCCAACTAGCTAAAATTCTCTTTCACGCTGTATGCGGCGCTCTAGAATGATGAGGTGGGATATTGAAGGGGAAAAATGAGGGATGAGAGACAATCTCACTAAGTCCGGAACCATTTCCTCCGTCAAGTTACTTCACCTTCTTGTGCTTTTCGCATACTGCACGTAAGATCTGTTTCTGCATCAAGTTACTTCACCACTCTGCGATCATCGTACATAGGAAATGAATCTCACAAAGAAGAATTATCGGCACTCAACTACTTCTCTACATACAGTGATGAGACGAAAAGGTGAATTAAGAACAAGGCAGGACGTGCTATCATTACGTGAAGGTTAGCCACCTTAATGTGATGCTCCTTAATTATTTCACTCGTGTGCTCTGTTTTAATTCAAACGTAAAAGGTAAAATGAAATCCATCCCAAATCATGACGTAATGGCCACTGGCCGTTGCGTCACCTCTGTCAGTCATTTGCTTGCGATATGGAGATGACTATTGTACATAAGAAAGATGAAAGATCGGATGAACATACTTAACATCCGACAGTTGCACATTCAGATACATAATCATTATTTAAGATGAAATCTTATGACCACAATTCAGAATGGATTTACAAACTCAGCTGCCTTTTTTATTTTTATTATTATTTTTTTTTTTTTTTTCACAAATTTTCCTTCGAATGAAGGATGACGTGCAACAGGGAGAATCAACATCCCTATATTTACAGAAAGAGTTTACATAGTGCCCCACATCAGAATATTAACGGAGGTCCGATCATACGGCATTCTTTTCCAGGTAGGGTAAGGTGGTACAATTGCGATCATTTCGGATAAATGTTATTGTAACTGGAAATATATTGAGAAAAGAAATGACTATGATACTTGTTCATGGATGTTTAATGAATATGTAACGCAAATATTATTCAATTACAAATTTTGGTATAAACACAAAAACGTCGCGGTGGAGTGGCCCAGTCTAAAGCGCCATGCTGCGGAGCGCGCGGTTGCTCGCCGTCGGGAGTTCGAGCCCTCCCTTGGGCATGGGTATTTGCGTTGTCTTTAGGTTTAAGTTAGTTTAAGTAGTTTGTAAGCTTAGGGACTGATAACCACAGACGTTAAGTCCCATAAGGTTGACAAACATAAAAAAAGGTTACAGGTGCAAAATCTTCAACTGATCGGAATTGTATCTATATCAAATTTGTACCATCTTACTCTATATGAGAAGTTCGAAGGCTTGAAAGTAATACAATCCAGTACGTGTCCTCGACGGTGAGTGTTGATGAGAGACAGGGATATCGTCAGAAGTCCCCAGGAAATGTGGAAGACAGTTGTTATTCGCTATGCCCTCAAGTGATCCGAGGAAAAGGGTGAGTTGCAATCGGTGACTGTCCGCTAATTATGCTTTACAGTCAGTGGCGTAGCTATCATAGGGCTAGGCGGGGCAGTGCCCCGGGGCCCCCGAGATCAAGGGGCCCCTCGGCCTCCGTGAGTTCGAAAAAAGTTGAGCATCGTTTATTTATTTATTTATTTATTTATTTATTTTTGTATTACCTTCCCACCTTACCATCCATCAATTCCCCCTCCCGTCAAACGAAGCTTCCCACAGTAGCCGTAATAGGCCACAGGGTGACGGAACATTGCTTCCAGTGGGGCCTGCTGACAGGCCAAGCCGACAGTCGCTGAGTACAACAATCGGCACACTCCAGTCGGCAGAAGCAGCTGCAGCATCAAAGCTGTTCACAGCAACAGCTGCGCCTACCAAGTGTTGCGGCGTGCCGCTCGGTGAAATGTGGAAAGATCGCGCGACTCCAAATACTGTATAAATACATTTACTGTACGGTACTTCTTATTGGCAAGTAGACGTGTACAGTTCGATTATACGAATAATCGGTTTTCCGAACATTCATTTTCCCCAATTACATTTCAATAATCGGCGTTCTACTGTATATAATATTTAAGCTGAATGGATGATTTTCGACTTTTAACGTTTTGAACACTGCCAACAAACTTCAAACGCACGAAGTGAAATCCATAAATTATTCCCATCTCAGAATATAAACTTAAAAAGGTATTGTTTGTCTGCTAAGACGTTCACCCTGCCACCTGCTGAATTACTAGCAGTATGTGACAATACTGTTCATGGTTTGATTCGTGGCAGGGGGCCATATTTTCGTGGTTGAGTAAAACTTCATTGTTCATTTTTACTAGCTTCTGCCTGCGACTTCATTCACCTAGTATGGAGCAACTTCGAAAACTATTCCATGGCAGTGTTATCTGTATGTCCTACCCAGGTCCAACTCTATCCTTCTCCAAATTTCATCCAAATCCACCCAGTAGTTTCTGCCTAAAAGCATAATTAACTTTCACAGTTATGCTTATATTAGAGAGTACGATTAAATATTATCTTCTGCGTGACACACAGTAATTTACTTAAGAGTAGGTTTGCCTTATTATGTCTTCCAGTAAGCGGTAAGGGCCTGACGAAGTACTATTGCATCTGTATAGTTCATAGGCGCCGATTACGGGTATGCTCGGTCGCTCAAGCATACCCCAAAATTTGAGTGGGTATGCTCGGCATACCCCAATGAAAATGTTGGTATTATTTTTTTTCTTTGCGTTATATTTCTTGATTGTAATTAAATTCGACTCTCTCATTCCATTGATGGGCGGCTGGCTTTTGTAATACACCGTTGTAAAAAGACTATCTAAAACAAACAGGTAATTGGCTTCGTAGGCATTAAAATTCATGCTGACATGTGAGTGAAGTGATCGTTTTCTAAATAGTCCGAATGTTAATGGAATGTTGCTTGTAAGTTCAATATCGTAAACTGAAGGCGGTAACCTTTAATTGTTGTATTAAATAACTAGAAATGAAGTGGGTTTGGTACGATACGACGAAAATGTTTATACTACTAATTTAAAGCTTATGTATTCTCTTAGAAGTCAATTGTCTTCAAGGAATCGTGTTAGTGTTAAGTCGTGACATTTTTCATCATGTTTACTGAATTGGTGTGTGATGTAACAATGGGTTGTAGACCTATTGGTATCGACAGACATGGCATGACAGCAGAAGTGGTCATTGACTATTTTTGTAATACTGTATAGGAAATAAATTTGCAGAAGAAATAAGGCAGGAAGACCATCCGATATTAGTTTTTGCGATAAAGAACACAGTATTCACAATGCAGGTACATCATTATCTGACATGCATGTCTAAGAAGACGAAAACTCTGAAAATGATTTCAGTAGTTACTACAACGGGAAAACAGGTTCAAATGGTCGCAAAAGCCGCCCATTAGTTCTGAAACGTGAAATTGAAATTAATGGCTGTTAATTTCTTTACTGTGTAATAAAATATTACTTTTCTCCTTTCAGAGATTAAAATGCTCCTACATTAACACCAGATGAAGCAAAAAAGAAAAAAAAATGCTATTAAAATAAAACAAAATTATTACTTTAGCTTTGAACCTGGAATTGGAAAAATATAATAAAGATTTTTTTTTAAAGAAATACCTGTCTTGGGGGGGGGGGGGCTGCAGGCCGGCAACCACCTTCCCCCTATTGGAAACGCCACTGATCACACCCCAAGATTTTCAAAAGTCGGCGCCTGTGTGTAGTTTTAGTTCAGAGAGGGCCCCAACGTCATTTTTGACCCGGGGCCCTTGGTGTAGTAGCTACGCCACTGTTTACAGTACGGGAACGTGACTATACAGTGTGTTTCAGGGGCAATAACAAATATTTTAGAGATTAACTGCAATAAAATGTCGTATAACATGTGACCAATTTTACTGAGTACAGAGATTATATGTAAATCAATAAACTAAAAACAAACTAAAGGCAAAGGGTGGCATTTTTATTGATTCTTTCATCGGTTCTTGATAGAACATCATCATATTGATTTAAAAAACCAATTTTGTGTATATTCTATAAGTTTATTTTTATTTCGTTAACCTGGTTCCGGCTTAAAAGATACTTAAAAAGTCTATACTGCGCTTCTAATTCAAAATGATGAGTGTTGTATCATGTACCGAGGAAAGAATCAGCGAAAATGTCCTCATTTGCCTTTGGTTTAAGTTTGTTTCCGTTACATACCAACAGCTGTATCGCCGTACTCATTAATAATTTGTCACATGTTATGCTGCATTATTATTGCAGTTCGTCTATACTACCACTCCCAGAAATATTTACTATTCCTTCTGAAACGGCCTGTATTCTTAAGGCGAAGGCGGCCAGTGATGTCTTCACGCTAGATTTCTTGCGGGGATTGGCGAAATTTCACGAGTAATCAATCAGTCTAGTGGGCAAGACGGCACTACGCCCCAAGTATGGGAGTAAGTGAGCACTTCCCAACTTTCTCCATTTATATTATACTGTGCTCATGACAGCTTGTGTCGTAAATTCTTTTGTGTTTTGAATAACTATAGGATGACACAGAAAGAATGTATACACACATCAACAGAAGTGTTGCATCACCACGATTCTAGGGGCTCATGACCCTTTACGTAAAAACAGAACAGGGACATAAAAAAATTAAATATAAATAAATACGTAAAAAATATAATTAAAAAAATTCTGATTCTTTACTGCTCATGAACACAGAAATTGATAAGTTGTACAACTATGATCTAGACATGCACTATTGAGCAAGGTGGCGTTTCTTTCAGGGTTGCTCCGCGCTGAAATCTGCAAGTAGCGGTCATCAGCAGCTGTGGTAGCCACTGGGCGGCAGAGCGAGGGAAGTCTTCGGTAGTTTCGCTACCTCTGTATCTACTCCTTCATGTCCGAATAACTTCGCTTTCCGAGACGTCTGGAAACACCCCTTGATGAGAGCCTCTCCCAAAGCGAAGTAACAATAGCGGATACGATCAAACTTCGGAACTGACCTAGGCACGGCAGAGCTACAGTCAATAGTAGTGTACTTACTTTCTGGCGTTATGCCTGGAACTGATTGGACTAGATATGGCCACTCACTGGCCCTCAGCTGATGGCAAAGCAGAAACGCAACTTACTGAGAAAGCAGGACAACTGGTGCAGGAAATACAAAGCTGCCAAGGCATATGAAGTTTTTCTCCAATAGTTGCTGTCCTCAAAATATGTTTGAGGTTCTATAGCAATACTAATAAAGTATACAATGACGATGGTACAGTACAATAAACAGGCCCACACTATTACAAAATACACACTGTTCGGTTCCATTTATTCCGAAACCGCCAAAAGTTTCAGTTTTCCATCTCTGCATCGAACGTCTTAGGCACTCCGTTGCATCGGCACCAAGGAGGTTAAAATAAAGGGAGACGGCGTTGTCTATGCAGAGCACGAACAGTACGTCTGTTGAAACATATCCGCCATCTTGGTGAGTTGTGGAGTGCTATTTCTCCGTTCAAACTATGCGCTAAGTCGAGCGTCTTGCTGCTAATTAATTGAACTGCAAGTCTTTGCAAAGTATGTACTTTCAAACAATATACTTTCTCGGATAAATACCAACAAATACTTATTTAAGACATTTGGAAAATTAAATTTTAACGCTAATTTTCACTCTTTTAAAACGTTGTACATCACAGCATAGCCAAACAGATGTATTACTCCTGTTTTTAGGTGACATTAAACATCACCTCTACAATGCGAACATTTCTCCAAGACTTAGCAGTATAGTGGTGGCAGGCTTCACTTTTTCAGCGTAAGGGCATCTCCCTTTTGGATCGGCACTGCTCATGCAAGGAGGTTAGAATACAGGGAGACGACCTTACGCTGAAAAAGTGAAGCCTGCCTCCGCCATATTGCTATGTCTTGGAGAAGTTTTGTTTTGTTCAAATGTTTGTATAGTCTATGGGACTTAACTACGGGGTCATCAGTCCCTAAACTTACAAACTACTTATGAACTACTTACGAACTAGGACGGCACAAATATCCATGCCCGAGGGGGGATTCGAACCCCCGACCGTAGTGGCCGTGCAGACCGTGAATGGAACGCCTCAGTCCCCTCGGCCACCGCGGCCGGCTCTTGGAGAAGTGTTCGTATTGTAGAACTGATGTTTTATGTCACTTAAATCAGGAATAAAACGTCCTGCAGTTTTGCCGTGATGTACAATGTGTTAAGAATTCACATTAGCCGTTAAAAATTAAGTCTTGAAATATATTATGATGAGTATTTATTACTATTTATTCAAGAAATACGTATTGTTTAGAAGTACATACTTTGCATTCACCGTCATTTCAATCATTAACAGTAAGAGGGTCGACTTAATGTATAGTTTTAACGAGAAATAGCATTTCACAGCACACCAAGATGGCGGACAGGCTTCAACTGACTATGCGCTCGGTGTAGATAACCCCATCTCCCTTTATTCTAACCTGCTTGTGCTCATGCAAGATTGTTTACATCTCTGTGAAAGTTTAGTGACATCTATGGATAATATAAGGAACTATATTGTTGCAATGCAAGCATTCATTTCAGTGTTCAGAAGACCTTGGAACTAAGGTGATGCAACAGTTATTTTGATGTTTGTATTTGTGTGGGAAATGTCAGCTTGTTCTCAATGCAGACAAAAGTAAATTAATGTAGACAGCTAGGTAAAACAGTCGTTTAATGTTAAGTATTGGTAGAGTGTTGCTCAAAAATGTTCAAATGTTTGTACAGCTTATGGAACTTAACTACAGGGTCATCAGTCCCTAAACGTACAAACTACTTATGAACTAACTAACACTAAGGGCGGCACAAATATCCATGCCCGAGGGGGGATTCGAACCCCCGACCGTAGTGGCCGTGCAGACCGCGACTGGAGCGTGTCAGTCCCCTCGGCCACCGCGGCCGGCTAGAGTGCTGCCTGATTCAGTTATGTCGGTAGAACATCTACGGGTAATATTGCACAGCGATGTGTCATGCAAAAAAGCACGTAAAGGCGCTACTAGGGCAAGCTTATTGGAAGATTTTTAGGAAAGTGTAGCCCATTCATAAATGAGACAGCACTAGTGTGAGCTATGCTTGAGGAGTACTCGACTATTCCGGATCCCCACCCACCAGGTACGATTGGAAGACATCGAAGCGATTGAGAGGCGTGCTGCCAGATTTGCTACCAATAGGTCAGAGTAGTAGTTGGTGATACTTCTTCAGCTCACATGGGACAAAGAAGTTCTTTTCGCGAAACGCTATTGAGGAAATTTAGAGAACCAGAATTTGTAGCTGACGGCAGAAGGGGTCTACTGGCGCCAATGTTCATTTCTCCAAAGGACAACGAAGGTAATATAAGAGAAAATAAGGCTGGTACTCGTGGCATATAGACAGCTGTTTTTCCCTCATTCCATTTGCTAGTGGAACAAAAAAAGGGCATGAATGTTCGTGTTCAACAACCGTATGTGGCTCTCCCAGTTGCTGTGACTATTCACAAACTATTCATTTAAACAGCCCTTCAGGAGGCCTCCAGAAGGCTGGGGCATCCTGCTGCAATGCTGCCAGCAAGGAAAATCCAACTCGAGGCCTCGCGCCCGCATAGCATTCCGAAGGATACCATCTCACCTACAGAGCCAGACGGAACCTCGTAATATATTAGGCATTATAGAGCTACTGAAAATCCGTTTTCATGTAGACGGATACTTTCAAAAAGCTAATAAAATAGGAACCAGTTGCTTTTGGAACCTTAATGTAATCACATAAACATTTGTAATTGGGACTATGTGCTTTTTTTCTAGGTTGGTATTTCTTGTAATTACAGTATTATTTCGTATATCTGACCAGACGTTAGGCAGTAAAAATCCAAACGAAATAAGAATTCTTCTAGATGGTGAAATCTTGTAGGGTTATCACTCGAGTCAAGGCATCGTTATGCGGTAATATTTCAGCAGGTTTCTTAGTTATCGCGTTCAGGCTAAGACTTTTCCTGGAAAAGTCTTCTAGGCTACTGGCAGTCTGCATTTTATATCCCGGTGGTCACTTCGGCCGTCAATAATTATTGTACTGCCAAAATAACAATACTTTCTACTACTGTGCCATTTTCTAATGTCGTACCTTTAGCATCGCCTTATTTAATTCGCTACATTTCATTCCATCTATTTTTCCTCTGTTGACGTTCATCTAATAACGTTTTTTCAAGACACTGCCCACGATGTTCAAACATTTTTTCAATTCCTTTGATGTATCTGGGAGCATTACAATGTCGACAATAAATTAAACGAAGTTGTTTTTCGAAGTTTCCCTTTGGTTGCCTTTACTACTCGCTCGATGGGCAGATTGAATGTATCACCGAGAGACGACAATATCATTTACGTCAGTAATTCCCAATCATTTCGTAACGGAAAAATTTTCGTGAGCCAAAATAACAACTACAGTGACCACACAGCAATTAATCTTCATATATACAAACATCCCTTGTCACGTCGTTCGTCTACAATGAACTCCGAAACTATTCTACTGATCATAATGCTATTTTAAACACTGTGGATCATTTTGTACAACTTAAAAGATACGATAATTTTTATCTCGATAAATTGTCTCAATATTTGTTTTTTGCAAATTAAATGTTACTGCGGCCTGTAGATTTACACATCTATGACGAAAATGCGGGACTTATCCTTTATCCATCTAGGTTCCGTAAGCATCCAATGCATAACGCCGTGTTACAATTTCAAATCTTCCTTCGATGCTACAATTTATTTAATGTAACTTTTTTTCCAAATTTACATACGACTTATCTGTGCTTTATAAATTTTTCGTGTATTTCATTTTAATTCTAAGTGTACTGAGAATTATTTCAGTAGAATGCACCGGGGAAAAAAAAATAAATAAATAAAATAAAATAAATTAAAAGAAAAATTAAAAATTAACCTCAACAATGGCTGTAGCAGAAAGG
The DNA here is from genome assembly GCA_026315105.1 of Locusta migratoria. Classification (NCBI taxonomy): domain Eukaryota; kingdom Metazoa; phylum Arthropoda; class Insecta; order Orthoptera; family Acrididae; genus Locusta; species Locusta migratoria. The sequence goes on along the minus strand of CM048746.1, from coordinate 467,633,197 downwards.
CAAGAAGCAAACGTGTTGAAAGAACCGTGTGCATGCCACCGAAGTGCTTTTAAACAGCTGGTGCGAATGTGATGAAATTTTGTGTGTACGTTTGAGTGGGTCCCTCTGTCGTTACAATTTACAATTGGATTCGGTTGGCGACGCTGAAAAGTCGACGTAACTTGAACTGGTAATTTTGGTAATTTCGGATACATTCGCATTTTATGAGCTGCCATACCGTTCGTCTGACTGCGATAAAATTTGGCACATTTGACCTTCAAAACTAGAGAAACGGTACTATTTAGATAAAATTTCGTACGGGGCGCGGTGAAGGATACTTTACAACAGCCTTTGACACTAATCGACAGCTTTACTCCGATCTTCGTGAAATTTTGCGCACTTCATTTTCTAAACAAGAGACTTCACTGACTACATCGTACTGTGTACAGAGTAGGGCACCTTACGATACTTCGACCGAGCTTCATGGAAAGTACAACTGAGGTGGAAGAGAAAGAGAGGGGACAGGAAAGTGAGGGTAGGTAAAGGCAGAGGCAAGGATGGATAGAGGAAGAGAGGACGAAGACGCGTGACGGAGGAGGAGGAGTAGCAGGCAGAGGTTGGTGGTGAGGATGTGATGTTCAAATCAAATGTTTGTGAAGCTTATTGGACTTAACTGCGGGGTCATCAGTCCCTAAACTTACAAACTACTTATCAACTACCTTATACTAAAGACAGCGCCGGCCGCGGTGGCCGAGGGGTCTGAGGCGCTCCAGTCACGGTCTGCACGGCCACTACGGTCGGGGTTTCGAATCCTCCCTTGGGCATGGATATTTGTGCCTTCCTTAGGATTAGCTAGTTCATAAGTAGTTTGTAAGTTTAGGGACTGATGACCCCGTAGTTAAGTCCCATAAACTATACAAATATTTGAACTAAAGACAGCACAAACATCCATGCCCGAGGGGGGATTCGAACCCCCGACGGGGAACAGCGTCGCGCATCGAAACATAGCGCTTCAATGCGCTCGGCCGCTCCGCCGCGGCAGGAAGTGATGGAGAGAGAGAGAGAAGAGAGCAGCAGGTGGACAGGCAGAGAGCAACACAACGGACTAACCTAACACCGGAGAATATAAATTACTCAGCAAGGGTTTTTTTTTCGTTTAGTTAACTCAAAGACACACTTAGGAGGACCAAAGGGGGTGAAATAAATAGGGAAAGAGATGGGGGAGCGATGAGTCGAGAGATAGGGGAGGGAATGTAGAATATATATCCATATTTATTAATTGCGATGTATTACTGGGTTCACTAGTAGAAACATTAAAATTATATGTAAGATGAAAATGAGGTGCGAATGCTTATCTGAATAAGATTTCTTAAAATGGCATAGCAAAGAAAACTTTTCCCAATCGTCATCTTTTAACAGTTCGAGTTTCCCGGGTACTGGTAATAAGCCTCTTCCACGTCGTCCTGTCCAAATACATTTGCTCACGGAGAATATCATCCACTTGTCCATCCTCTGCTCAATAGATCAGCCTTAATCAAGTCCATTCATCGAGTTCGACGTCTTCCTTGACGTCTTCTTTTTCCGTCCACCTTTCCAAATTTGTACCAACTAAGTCGAGACGCGCGAATTTGATCTAATAGGGAAGTCTTTACTCCGGCTTCTTTCCTCACCTACCCATTCTTTAACTTGTCCATCTTGGTCTTCTGGATGGTGGATCTAAGAAATTTCATCTCGCCAGCCGCGGTGACCGAGGGGACTGAGGCACTCCAGTCACGGTCTGCACGACCACTATGGTCGGGGGTTCGAATCCCCCCTCGGGCATGGACATTTGTGCCGTTTTTAGTTGTTGGTAGTTCATAAGTAGTTTGTAAGTTTAGGGACTGATGACCCCGTAGTTAAGTCCCATAAGCTACACAAACATTTGAATTTGAAATTTCATCTCTGCTGCTTACAGCCTTGGTTGATGCTTTTCTTTTTTGTGAGGGTGCATATCTCAATACATAGATCAATATTGGTATGAAATAGCTATTAAACATCACCAGTTTGGCTGGTTTTGGAAACAGGTCATCCCATAAAAGTGATCTTACTTGTTGGCAGAATTCATATCCTTCTTTCATTCTGTTGGTGATTTCATTTCTGACCAAATTATCACTGGGGATTACACTTCCAAGGTAAGGAAAACAGTTAAAAGGTAAACTCTATAAGATTTGTTTTGTTGTTGTCTTAGCGTTAATAATAGGTTGTATATCTGCATCGGAGCTTGTTAGTTTTTGACATAAATCGTTTTCCACGCAATGTATATATATATATATATATATATATATATATATATATATATATAGATATTTTTTTTTTTTTTTTTCAAAAAAGCTACATAATGCTCTATCGTATACCAGTTGTGATCCGATTAATTCGAAGCCATTTTCAAGAATTCTACAATCTGCCCTTATTGTGACCCAAAATTGGATAAAGTTTTAGTCTGTAAAGAAAGTTTTCAAAAAAGAATCACATGATACGTCCATCAAGTCCACTACAAACGAATTTCTTATCCGTAACAATTAATCATGAAATCTTATGACGTAACTTATAAAACAAAGATCAATTTTCAGTTACAGTCTCGCAAAAGAAACAAATTTCAGTGGGCCTAATGAAAAAGTATTACTTCGTGAAAACCTTTATGTTAAAATAGCATCCCACAATCTGTATCTTTTTAGATAAAGAAAAGATATAATAGTTACTTTCCTGATATAGTAAAATTAATAAGACTTACGAAATACACTTGTATATTTGAAAAGTCGTCCAGCGACCCAACTTAAGGTTTCGGAACCACTGATTTAAGAGATCCGTTATCTGTCATTTATTCCAGTCAACATTGTAAAAAAAAAAAAAAAAAAAAAAAAACAACACACACACACACACACACACACACACACACACACACACACACACACGCGCGCGCAAAATCTATAAAGCCGCGGTGGAGTAGCCGAGCGGTCTAAAGCGCCTCGCTGCGGAGCGCGCGGTTGCTCGCCGTGGAGGTTCGAGTCCTCCCTGGGGCATGGGTGTGTATGTTGTCCTTAGGTTAGTTTATCTAGGTTTAAGTAGTTTGTAAGCTACGGACTGATGAGCACGCAGTTTGGTCCGATAGATTTACAAACATTTGAACATTCTGAACATCAGTTCTACAATACGAACACTTCTCCAAGACATAGCAATATAGCGGAGGCAGGCTTCACTTTTTCAGCCTAAGGACGTCTCTCTGTTTTCTAACCTCCTTGCATGAGCAGTGCCGATAGAAATAAAAAAAAAATCTATAAATAAAGGTTTGTCTTTCTTCGTTATCTCTTGAAATACACGTTATAGTGACAGTACAACCTAATGTGTTCCTACATTTGTCCGGAACCAAGGTTACCAGTCGTTCCACAATTTGACGAGTAAATCTAAACCTTTACTTTAAGTTGGGCCTGTTCCCCTCCGTGGTTGAGTGATCAGTGCGGCTGAATGACATGAAGAGGACCCTAGGTCCATTCCGGATATTTCCTTGTTGGGAAGATTGGAACGGGGTGAAACCAGCCTCGTGAGGCCAATTGTGGGGCTGCTGGGTGGAGCGAGCTGTATACTCTTTTTAAAATCCACGATGTGGCGGCACTGTTGGGCGAACAGAGGGAAGAGTGTTCGTGCTTTCTAGCGACCGACGGGAGGTTTTATTTAGTGTTGTCATGTTAGTTGTTGTTGTTTTGAGGGGACTAAACATCTAGGTCATCAGTCCCGTCAAGTTAGTGGTTTCCCCACTAAATCTCGTGGTTTTGAGTATCTGTCTAGTGGGCAAATCTTGCATCTAGTGGCTAGTGGGAATTATGGTGTATTTTAAAAATATTTCGGCGGTTTTATGGAAGAACTATTTTTAGAAACACGTGATGAAGGCAGAATTCAGTAACAGCGCAATTTAATTTTCTACTGTGTCGTAGCTCCTGAATTTATATCACCTAAACATTTATAATATACGTTATTCTGTCTTTGTTCCCCATTATTGAGCGCCCATATTGTTATGCGAGCTTTTTTATTTATACGTGTCAGAAACATACATTATAACTTACAAGATATAAAACAGGACAACAAAGTACAGAAATAAATATTCCAAAAATAGTACTAATAAATATGCATCTACATACATACTTCATATTATGTAGACACTTTTACGGGGAAATTTTAGATAAGCCTACCACTTTTCTCAATGAAAATACGAGACAATTGACACTAGACCAACCTCCAACGATAATATTACATCTTTCGTTATTATAATTAATGTAAAAGTTCCGTGTTCCTGAATAACAACGATTAGGTTTTATGGTAACACTTTAATACATCATATTTATACTGGCAGTGTTATACATGTTTTAAATCCATGTTTCACAGAAGCAACGTAACAGAAATTGTTAGGAAGTATAAAAAGGATATAAAATTTCGATCTGCAACTTCTCTTTTTTTTGGTGAAAAAATTAATAAAAAATACAAATAAATAAAATAAAAATCTGTTCTAGCTTTAAACTCAAGGGATATATTGAATTGTCTCATGTTTTAGGTTACTCAACATACTCAGTACATGAAAAAAGTTTAAGTAAGTAACTAATAATAGCAGGCAATAAATGCATACACATCGCCCATCGTAAAAGCGCTGTCACATAGTTGCGGCGCTAGACGAAAACTGGGCGTCGGCGAACTCGTCTTTGCGAGGCCCCTTTCATTTATTCATTAATGAAGATAATGTTAAATGAGCTTAATTATACATCAATAATCATTATATTAAAATTCTATTAGTATAATATACGAGTATTATTGGAATGACAAAAATTACAATAAACAAACACAAATTAGAGAAACTTTTCAGCTTTTAGTCTCACAGAATTTTATTACATCACATCTTAATACTAGCCGCTATTTCGGCTTCAGTTGACAGTACTGACAACGCAGATAGTCTTTCTTGGCTCAATGTGCTTATCAAGTTAGTCTTAATCAATTTTAACTTTGTGAAGCTTCTCTCGGCTGAAGCTGTACTGGCTGGAACTGTGAGCACGATTCTGATTGTTATGTAAACATTTGGATATACTTCTTCCAAATCGTTTTCTGAAATGTACTGAAGAAATTGTTTTGCAAGTATTTAACTACAAATTGCATCATTGCTGCGCTCATACGGAAATAAATACGGATAACTAAATAGCTGCCGGCCGGGAATGGTTGAGCGCACTGGGACGTCATACCACGGTGAGCGAGGTCGCTCTCGTCGGGTGTTTAACCCCACCCTTGGTTACGGATATTGTGTTCGTCCATTGGTTAAGCTAGTGTAAGCTAGATGTAGGTCGTCGCTACATAACCTAGCAGTTGGAAACCGCCGTTAAGCAAAATAAAAAAAAAAAAGAAACAAAACATCTAAGATTTTAGCAATGTTTTGCGAGGCCCCCACAGGCGCGAGGCCGTCGGCGGTGACCGACGTCGCCGACGCCTAGCGCCGCCACTGCTGTCACACTTCCTTCGAGCAAAGGAGAAATAGCTGCTGTGCCTCTGAACGACTCTTGACCCAGGGCAACGTGTAGCTGTTTGTCCGCGCGCCCGTAGGAATGCATTACTTTTGTTTTGTAAGTGTCGGTATGAGAGCAAGTGCACGACTCGGCCGGCGGAGCGTGTTTAAAGCAGCAGTAGGCGAGAGCATTACCGTAGGTTTGTCTGTACGAGCACGTGCCCGGCCGCGCCAGTGGCGGCGCGCTAACCAATTCAAATGGATTCACATTATGCAGTGGCGATCGCGAGCGGCGCTTCCTGCCGCGGTATTGTCTCCAATAAAATAAAGAAACCGTGACCTCTTAGCCGTCGCCTCGCTTGCCCAGCCCACGACAATGGCGGTGTAACCCGAGCAGTCGCTGAGAACAGAAGCGACGCTGCCTTATTCCCCGCCACTCAGAGAGCCAGTGTTCGCGCTTCATTTGGCGACACTCGGAAGCAGCCATTTTTACTACTTCCAAGCGGATTTTAAAACCGAAGTACCCGGACATCAGTTTCTAAAGCAGGAAGATACAATTTTAAAAAGCATTTCATGATTCCCTTTTTTCACATGACGTCTTACCGAGAGAGGTGGCGCAGTGGTAACACACTGGACTCGCATTCGGAAGGATGGTGATTCAAATCCACCTCCGGCCATCCAGATTTAGGTTTTCCGTGATTTCCCTAAATCACTCCAGGCAAATGCCGGGATGGTTCCTTTGAAAGGGCACGGCCGAATTCCTTCCACATCCATACCCAAACCTTCCGAGCATAAGCTCCGTCTCTAATGACCACGCTGTCGACGGGACGTTAAACTCCAAGCTTCCTTCCTTCCTTCACATGACATCTTCCGAGCCATGGATGAAGGGCAACAGGTGGATTGTGTTTTTCTCGACTTCAAAAAGGCGTTCGACGCAGTGGCACACTGCAGACTGCTAACGAGGATAAGAGCTTATGGAATAGGTTCACAGATTTGTGACTGGCTGGAAGACTTCCTAAGTAAGTGAACGCAGTACGTTGTTCTCGACGGCGAGTGTTTATCAGAGACGATTGTATCGTCGGGCGTGCCCCAGGGGAGTGTGATAGGACCGCTATTATTTTCTATCTATATAAATGATCTGATGGGCAGAGTAAGTTGTAATTTGCGGCTGTTTGCTGATGATGCTGTGGTGTATGGGAAGGTGTCGTCTTTAACTGACTGTAATAGAATACAGGATGACTTACACAAAATTTCTAGTTGGTGCGAAGAATGGCAGCTTGCTCTCAATGTAGAAAAATGTAAAGTGACGCGCATTAGTAGGAAAAAAATCCCATAATGTTCGAATACAGCATTAGTAGTGAGCTTCTTGATGCTGTCGCGTCGTTCAAATATCTAGGCGTAACATCGCAGAGTGATATGAAATGGAACGAACATGTAAGGACAGTTGTGAGTAAGGCGGACAGCCGACTTCGTTTTATTGGGAGAATTTTGGGGAGATGTACTTCAGCTGTAAAGGAGACCGCGTATAAAACACTTGTACGACCACGTCTTGGGTATTGTTCAAGTGTTTGGGACCCGCAGCAGATCAGTTTAAAGGAAGACATAGAGGCAGTTCAGAGGCGAGCAGCTAGGTTTGTTACTGGTAGGTTCGACCAATGCGCGAGTGTCACGGAAATGCTCCGGCAACTCAATTGTGGATCGCTGGAGGAAAGACGACGTTCTTTTCGTGAATTTCTGTTGAGGAAATTTAGTTGGCCGGAATTTTTACCTGAGTGTAGTACGATCTTGCTGCCGCCTACTTACATTTCGCGCGGTGATCACCAAGACAAGATAAGAGAAATTAGGGCTCGTACGAAGGCATATAGGCATTCTTTTTTTCCTCGTTCAATTTGGGAGTGGAATAGGAAAGGAAATGCCTAGTAGTGGTACAGTGTACCCTCCACCACGCACGTTACGGTGAATTGCGGAGTATGTATGTAGATGTACAAGACTTCCGAAAACAGTTCGGCAAAAAATTCCAAGGAAATAATTCGCAGCTGGGGGACAGTAGGTGTGAGTTGCACGTACTCCTCTCCCCCGACGGACCAAACTGGTCCCTGGACTTACACACTACTTACACTAAATTCTGTTAAGGATAACACACACACACCCGTGTCCGAAGGAGCACTCGAACCTCAAGCCCCGCCGATCTGTAAAATGTCGCCTAAGACCGCGCGGTCCTCACCACGCAGCGATGCATGCGTATTTGTTCAAATGTTGGTAAATCTATCGGACCAAACTGCGTGGTCATCAGTCCGTAGCTTACAAACTACTTAAACCTAGGTAAACTAACCTAAGGACAACACACACAGCCATGCCACAGGGAGGACTCGAACCTCCACGGCGAGCAACCGCGCGCTCCGCAGCGAGACGCTTTAGACCGCTCGGCTACTCCACCGCGCACGTATTACTTAAATAGTAAATACACGGACACTGCACATTCTATTTAAAATTCCAAATTCGAATGTCTGGTGTCACACAAGTTTTGTGATGTTTATTGACTTAGGTCTCTAATTAAAACTGAAAGACAACTAAAATGAATACCGATATTCCTAGAAGTGAGGAATAAAACATTAAAACACGTCTGTGGGAAAACACTGTCGTAAGCTGTTCGAACTCTTTATATTCCGTCCTAGAAGATTTTTCAGTCAGGAAGCAGGATACGAGTGTATGTAATTCGACGTGATTTTCGTATTTAGCATTTGTTTGAAGTAAGTGTTGTGGTTTTCAGTCAGGAGACTCGTTTGATGCAGCTCTCCACCCTACTCCATCCTGTTTTCTTAAAATTTCAACAACATACACTACCGCTCATAAATTTCAATACACCCAATAATTGGCATCTAGTTCTCCGCAGATAAGACCTAATACCGCGGGTACCGTTGAGGAAGCAAAGGAACAGTACAAAAGTTGTCCACATGTCATGCTTTTAGTTGTGGTCATCGAGATACAATAGTATCCAACAACTAATTTTGTGTACATAAACGTTATGTAGCTATATGATACGTTTGTTTAGCTATTTGCTGAGGGATGCCGCATTTGCTGCACCTGTGTTCTTCCCTGTAGTGATATATGGTGTCCGCAGCGAACGTCAAGCACTGTTAATATATATCTGGTTCCTGCATGTCAGTTCCTTCGTGACAGTTGAAGTGTAGACATTGCTGGTATGGCTCCACGAGTGGAGATATCCATAGGAAAACGTGCTGCAATTGTAGCACTTAGCCAAGCAGATTTATCTATTCGCCAAATTGCGAGACAATGTAGTATGTCTATAGGGGGTGTGCAATACACCCTTCGCCGCAATACGGACATACCACGAACGGGACAACCTCGCAAAACAACTAAAAGTGATGATAAATATATCAGAATTACCAGTAAAAGAAATAGATTCAAAACAGCGCCCAAAATTCGTGCAGAATTGGTAGAAATGAATGCGACAACAATATCTGTTGTAACAGTAAAAAGGAGCCTGAAAGGTTGAAAGGTTGTGTCACAGCAAAAAAAAAAAAAAAAAAAAAAAAAAAAAAACCGCTTCTAAGGCCCATAAATAAACAAAAGAGACTTGAAAGGGCTAGAAAACATCGCAATTGGACATCGGAAGAGTGGACAAAGGTGCCATTCATCGACGAATCGAAGTTCGAGATTTTTGGAACCAGAAGGAGAACATTTTTTCGCCGATTTCTAGGGGAAAGGGTAGCCCAGCAGTGTGTTCTACCTACAGTTAAACACGGTGGAGGTTATGTTGTTTTGGGGACATTTTGCCGGTGATAGTGTTGGCGACATTGTGAAAAAAGAAGGATGTATGAATCAGAAGCTGTACCACCGCATACTTCAAAATCATGCAATACCAAGTGGATTGTGCTTAATAGGGAAAGGATTCACCTTACAATACTATAATGGCCCAAAACATCGGTTGGCATACTATAGGAAGTACATTGTATCAAAGAAAAAACAGAAAGTACTGAAAGATGTGGTATGTGTGTCCCAAAGCCCCGACTGTAATCCCATTGAAATGGTGTGGTATGAAGTGAACAGACGTATCAGGGAAGTTAATATATCCAGCAAGGAACATGTCTGGAATATTCTATTGATGTGTTGAATCATATAGATTCACGATACCTATAAAAACTGATTGACAACATGCCTCGAGTTTGTGAGGCAGTCATTAAATCCAAAGGAGATACTTTGATGAAAGTAAAACATAATGATTGGCGTGGTCTTTCATTACTTTTTTGTTACCTTCAAGCTGTGGTTTTGTTCAATTATTGTAGTTTTCCTTTCACTAATGGTGTTGTGTTGTCGTCTTCATTCCGGAGAGTGGTTTGATGCAGCTCTCCACGCTACCATGTCCTGTGCAAGTCTCTTCAGTTTCTCATAAGAATGGCAGCCCACATCCATTTGAATCTGCTTACTGCATCGTCTCTTGGTCTCCCTCTGCGAATTTTACCCCCCCCCCCTCACACACACTTACATTCAATGCTAAATTAACGATTCCTTTATGTCTACCGAACGAGGTGGCGCAGTGGTAAGACACTGGACTTGCATTCGGGAGGACGGTGGTTCAGATCCACCTGATTTAGGTTTTCCGTGATTTCCCTAAACCACTCCAGGCAAATGTCGGGATAGTTCCTTTCAAAAGGCACGGCCGATTTCCTTCCCCATCCTTACCCAAAATTCCGAGCGTTAGCTCCGTCTCTAATGACCAACTGTCAACGGGACGTTAAATCCTAAAGTTTCTTCCTCCTTCCTTGATGTCTACGAATATGTCCAACCAATCGACACCTTCTTTTAGCAAAGGTATGCCAAAAATTCCTTTTCCCCCAATCCTTTTCAGTACCTCCTCATTAGTTACGCGATCTACCCACCTAATCATCAGCACCAAAGCTACAATCTGTAGCACCACATTTAAAAATATCTATCCTCTTCCTGTCTGAACTATTTGTCGTCAATGTTTCACTTCTGTACGAGGCTATACAAGCGTCAGCTACTGTAATTGCCTTTCATTTCCGCGACGCTTCCACGCTTGCTTAAATAAACCTGTATCGGAGCGTGCTGTTCTTCTCTGGATCTCCTCTAACTCTCCTATCATTCCTTCCTGGTACGGATTCCACACTGATGAGCAATATTCAAGTGTAGGTGGAACGAGTGTTTTGTAAGTGTTCTTCCTCTCAGTCTGGCTTCTGCCTTACTCAAGATTAATTTTTATCGTTGTTCCACTTGAAATCACTTGATATTGCTACATCTAGTTATTTTATGGAAGTAACTGTTTCTAGAGTTAGTTCTGCACTTGCGTATTCATGTAATGAAGACACTTTCCTTCTGTGAACTCACAATACCTAACACCTGTTTTAATTGTACGTCAACTGTACCAAACGTCGGAATGCGGCAGATCCTCCTGCATTTAGCTTCGATTTTCCAGCGTTACAATACCTCGATACATCACGGTATCATCTCAAAAAGCCTGATGGAATTTACAACATTATCTCCTGAATCATTTATATGAATTGTGAGAAGTAACGGTCCTACAACACTTTCACAATAAGTTACTTCTCTCCAATGATAACGTCTGTTCGTTAGACACTCTTCAATGCAGTCGCATAGATTAGATTAGATTAGATTAATACTTGTTCCATAGATACTATATACGACATTTCGTAATGATGTGGAACGTGTCAGTTTAGTAAATGTTGTCTATACTTGACAATCAATATTTTAAGTTTTTTTTTAAAATTTTATTTTACTTTTTTTAAAGTTTTATCTAAAAATTCATCTACATTGTAGAAGGAGTGCCATTCAGAAATTCCTTTAATTTCTTTTTAAATACTAGTTAGCTATCTGTCAGACTTTTGATACTACTTGGTAAGTGACCAAAGACTTTTGTGGCAGCATAATTCACCCCTTTCTGAGCCAAAGTTTGATTTAAACTTGAATAGTGAATATCATCCTTTCTCCTAGTGCTGTAGCTATGCACACTGCTATTACTTTTGAATTGGGCTGGATTTTTAATAACAAATTTCATGTGTGAATATATATATTGTGAAGCTACAGTGATTATCCCTAGATCCCTAAATAAATGTCTGCAGGATGCTCTTGGGTGGGCTCCAGCAATTATTCTGATTACACGCTTTTGTGCAATGAATACTTTTTTACTCAATGTTGAATTGCCCCAGAATATGATACTATATGAAAGCAGTGAATGAAAATAGGCGTAGTAAGCTAATTTACTGAGATGTATATCACCAAATTTTGCAATGACTCTGATAGCATAAGTAACTGAACTCAGACGTTTCAGGAGATCTTCAATATGTTTCTTCCAATTCAGTCCCTCGTCAACGCAAACACCTAAAAATTTTGAATATTCTACCGTAGCTAGAGATTTATGTTCAAAGTCTAAATTTATTAATGGTGTCATGCCATTTACTGTATGAAACTGTGTATACTGGGTTTTATCAAAGTTTAATGAGAGTCCATTTGTAGAGAACCACTTAATAACTTTCTGGAAGATATCATTTACAATTTCATCAGTTAATTCCTGTTTGTCAGGTGTGATAGCTATACTTGTATCATCAGCAAAAAGTACTAGCTTAGCATCTTCTTGAATGAAGAATGGCAAGTCATTAATTTATATTAAGAGCAGCAAAGGACCCAAGACCGAACCTTTTGGGACCCCATTTTTGATAACTCCCCAGTTAGAAGAATTAATTGTTTCATCTGTATCATGTGAACTGCTTATTTCAACTTTCTGCACTCTTCCAGTTAAGTATGATTTAAACCATTTGTGCACTGTCCCACTCATACCACAATACTGAAGCTTACATAGAAGAATTCCATGATTTACACAATCAAAAACCTTTGAGAGATCACAAAAAATCCCAACTGGTGATGTCCGGTTATTCAAAGCATTTAATGTTTCATCAGTAAAGGTATATATAGCATTTTCAGTTGAAAAGCTTTTTTGAAAACCAAACTGACATTTTGTTAGGTGTCTTAATGTTCCATATGCTGGTATGTTGTTCATTTAGCAACAGTGCGGATCGGTATCGAACGCCTTCCGGAAGGCAAGACACCCTCTTTCTGGGTCTCGTCGACGAATAGAGCGAGTTCGGTTTCAGACAATCTTTGCTTTCGGAATCCATATTGATTCTTACAGAACTTATTTTAGGTCCTCAGAAATGCCATAATACTCGAATGTAAAACTATACTCATATTCTATAACAGATCGATGTCAGAGATACACCCGCATATACTCCGTTCACCGAAACGAGATACAGACTGTAAACAGACCAGGGCGAGTGATCAGGGGTGGACAAAAAATGGGGCGTTCGCTCAATGTCGATAGCTATGTATCAATCGATATAGTTTCATGTTGTAATGGAATAGCGACTGCAGTTGTCGCTATTCATCAACAGCTGCAAGGTTTATGTGGTTCTGTTTAACGACTGGTTTCGGTATTACGTTAATTCTTCTTTACATTTTTTATGACATACGTACACCATGATACTTTTTGGATACAAAACAGATTTGCAACTTACTTTTTATAGGGCCTGAAGGCGGTATTAATGCAATACCGAAATCGGTCGTTAAATAAAAGAATATATACTTTACGGCTGTTGGTGGATAAGTTAATAATTTGGAATTAAAACCTATGTATCAGGTGTAAAGCGGTTGTGTGTTTTGCTACATAGCAGTGATATTAGGCTCCACAGATATTCAAAATTCATTTCTTTTAATAATCCATAGAATCATTGAAAATTGCCCAAATCTGCATTTTTGTTTACAGCAGCAAGATGTCAACAAAATAACATATCATGTACTTTCGTTCGTATCACATTTCTGAGAAATGTCATAAACACTTTCTGTTAGTTTCTCTCGTGATGTTATTTTTAGAGACTTTAAAGAGTGTGTGACGTTGTAATCAATTACCATATGATTAACGCCCGTAGATGCAGCTGTTTTTATAACAATATCTGTTATTTCTTGTTCTGTACACAACAGCTGCGTTTTATGCACATTAAAAATTTGACGATTTCTTCTTTGATCGCTTCTTGCATGGATTTAAAGTGTATGATGACATAATGGGTTTATACTTGCGCGATTTAGACCAGAAAGACAAAGATAGATGGAATATGAAAGCTTACTATTTATGCTGTTATTTAGCAACTGGTCCTTTAATATGAAATTTCTAGCCAGCCTCTAATGTCACCCCTCATAACGCACACAAACATCTGAAACGGGTGCGGCGAGGTTGAGCGAGCGCCCCTGTTTTGTCCACCCCTGGTCACGCGTCTAGCTGTGTTTACAGTCCGTCTCTCGTTTTGGTGAACGGGGTATAGTTTTGTGCATCTGTTCGGCGATCCTCATTAATAATCATTAGGAACGCTTCGTTCATCTAGAGACCTACGGTACACTGATGCTGGAAGGCCGGCCGCGGTGGCATAGCAGTCTGTGGCGCTCCAGTCACGTTCTGCACGGCAACTACGGTCGGGGGTTCGAATCTCCCTCGGGCATGAATATTTGTACCGTCCTTAGTATTAGCTAGTTCATAAGTAGTTTGTAAGTTTAGGGACTGATGACCCCGTAGTTAAGTCCCATGAGCTCTACAAACATTTGAACATTTCATTTTTTATGCTGGAGGGGCGGGGAGGGAGGCGGCGAGAGGGGCAATTTCCGTAGCATACCTTGTGTAAAATAGAACTGGTATCCCATCAGTACCAGTGGTCTTCCCTCTGTGTATCGATATCATTTGATTTTCTGTGTGTTGGTAACATAATTCCCTATCTGCCATTTTCTTATTCGTGCGACTATTTCAACCAGCTACAGTGCGGTTTTCCCCCGTGAAACAGCTTTGGAAGGAGAGGTTTAGTATTTAGGCCTTAGTGTGTTGTCCTCTGTTTCAAAGTAACTATAATTATATATTGTCCAGACATGTAGTTTCGATTCGTTTCCTTTATTGATTTGACATAGGACCAACAAACTGTTCTTTGGTTTGCCTGCCAAATAGGTACGTGGAAAGTCACTCTCGAATTTGTTGAATGCATTACACATAGGCCCATTTTCGCTGTTTTCTGCATCTTTTATTTATTTTTTACTGTCTCCCAGGTCTTTACAGTGAAGCTCTTAGCTTCGTCAAACCCTCTCCGTTTTATTCGGCACCTACCTGTCTAAAGCCTTCTGTACGATGCTTTTGAACTTTATCCAGTGATGCCCAACATCGTCATTGTTCAAATGTTTGTACAGCTTATGGGACTTAACTACGGGGTCATCAGTCCCTAAACTTACAAACTACTTATCAATTAGCTTATTCTAAGGACGGCACAAATATCCATGCCCGAGGCGAGATTCGAACCCCCGACCGTAGTGGCCGTGCAGACCGTGACTGGAGCGCCTCAGTCCCCTCGGCCACCTGGGCCGGCCCGTCATTGCTGGAAGTGAAATTTTCGTGTTGAACTGTCAGATACTCTGAATTCTGTCTCTTGTCGATCTTGCTAAACAGAAAGTCTCGGGTCTGTTCCCCCAAAACATATGAATTACGTGGTCGATTGGATCAGTGACTGGTCACAGTGACATTCAACTTTGGCCCCCGCATGTTTTTCGAATGTTTTCAGAAAGACGCTCTTTGAAAGTAAATACGAACCAATAATTTAACATGGGCAGATAACTGACGAGAGTAAGAAACCATATGTTGAAGAATGCCTCCACGTAATTCGTATATTTGGAGACATGAAATTACTGCCCAATAATATGGCGAGTGCTGGACGTTAAAGGCCAACAATATTTCGCGTCTGTGTGAACTGGATGTAATGACAGTCCGTGAGTGGTATTTTCTCACTCCCCCACTACAGAGAACTCCCGCCCGCAGCAGGCAAACAGGAGAGAGGTGCTCGCCTGGCTGCAGTTAATTTTCCACGTAAATTACAGTCGCTTTAAACAGGTTGCAGGCTGAATAATAAGTACGTTGCAACGTTGTGTTAAACGCACCAGCCAAGATGTGCAACGCTGAGGATCATCTAATATATAAACATGAATGTTTGTGTGTTTGTACGTTTTTCGTATTTTATGCTCTTCTGTACCGTACATCCGATTGCGATGAAACTTTGTCAACATATTGCTTGCACTTTCGCGGAGGTTACAGGCAGAATTATATCACTGTTTGACACATAGTTCAGGAGATATGATATTATAAACAATGAGATGCATGTTAAACTGCCGCATGGTGCATGACGGTTTAATACGTTTCGCTTTTTCTACTAACTCTATTCGCAACACATTTCATAGAATATATCCAAATATACTATTAAATGAACATGCAAAACTGTATTATTGTACGGTCCATCATTCTTGAGATATTCTAATACATAAAAATGAAATATATATACGCGTCGCCGCACCGTCCATCGGTTTGCGACGGAATTTTGTCGACGCACTGCTGAGATTTGCGCGGGGAGGGGGGGGGGGCGACTCGAACCTCTGACAGGAAGCGTCTGCGCAATCCGTAGCATGGCGCCTTATACTTGTAAACACTGGGCTATAGCATAGCATACTGTCATCCAACGTGGCATTTCTTATATATCAGTACATGCCACTCAAGTTCAGGATACAGCATCTCCAACCACGGAGACTTGGTATTACAGATGCTGTGCCCCCTTCCCCCTTCCAGAAGAGGGAGGCCAACTTGCTAAAAAGCGTCAATATGTCACGATATTTTTATTTGACAGTTCATGAAGTTGGCGGATAAGACGAGAGCTTAGTTATTTCCCCTGTTTTACATCTTTGCGCCTGAGTCAGACATACTCGACTTTTATGGTAAAGAAATATTGTTCATTCTCAGTGGCGGCTGGTGCTTCAGATGACTGGGAGTTCATTTCTTTGAGTGCCGCGTCTTGATAGTGTGATAGTGGCGCCGGGGGAAAGTGCCCGGGGTTTCTGCCCCCCCCCCCCCTCCCATTAGATATATTTTCGCTAAAAGTAACTGATTACACTTTTAAGTGACTGTAACAAAATGAAACAAGTTACCTTCAGGTCACGTGACTCTGTAAGCAACATACCCTCCTAACATGACGCATGCGCATAGGGCGCTCTCTCCACAATTTTTCAAAATTAAAATGTTCAAATGTTTGTTAATCTATCGGAGCAAACTACATGGTAATCAGTGCGTAGCTTAGAAACTACTTAAACTAAGGTAAACTAACCTAAGGACAACACACACACACACACACACACACACACACACACACACACACACACCCATGCCCCTGGAGGACTCGAACCTCAGACGGCGAGAAACCTCTCACTCCGCAGTGAGGCGCCTTAGACCGCTCGGCTACTCCACCGCGGCTTTCAAACAGTTAAATATTTGTTACAACGAAGAGTATAAGCGTCATTTATCTTGAAAATCACGACACATTTGCTAAAACGTCCGAAGATATGTGGCAAGTAACAATACAAAAGCCATTGTTGTTCCCGTATCTGGTAAAAAGAAGATTGCGTTTAAATAAAACTGCTTACAGTTGGTCTCGAACCCCGCACCTTCGACAGCGCAGCACGATGCCGCTAACCACGTGGCTATTCTTTCTACGTACAGACCAGTGATTTCATTATTATTCATAATGGGATCTTCTGAAGGCTTTTCCAGTTGATGCGTTTTTAATTTTTATTTTACCAAATATGACGTGTTTTTGATGAATCTTCGATGCGCCAAGAACAGATATGTAGGGCGGATGTTGCCTTTCATAGAGGTGCGCAGGAGCTCCATTGTCTTGCTTCAGCACCATTCGAGCGCCAGAGCTCGAATAGCCAGGAGCTGGCGTCTCTACCAGATCCAATGCGAATGTTAAAAGCGGCGTTTCCACTCGCCCCTCCCTTCCGCGGGAGCGCTCATATGCTGCCTCTAGGGGGTATTGAACAGAACTTGAACCTCAGCCGCGCATGCGCATTGCAACGCTGCAGCCACTGCCGCCTTATTAGGCGGCCGCGCTACGACTGGATCCGGAAGATAAAACGTTTCTCATACGATAAAATACTTTGAATGTGCATTTAAAATGATCTGATAGAAGAATGCTACTTAAAAACAGTTTTTATTTTATTTCTTCACTTGCTTCTTTTTCGAGGCGAGCTTTTTCCCAAGGGTTCACCAACGAGTGTAAACATAGGACGCGCCGCCACTGTACATTGTGTGCAGGATACGTATGACGTTGGACTGCGACGGTAGGGGCTGCGGTCAGCCGGTGGCCACTAATCTCTGTGGGAAGAGGGAGACATGTAGGCGCGCTTATTGCTGGCGGGTGATTAAAAGTTGCCGACCAATTAAGTGCGGCTCAGCCCGCCCGGCAATTTACTCAATACTCCAGGCCGCTCCTAATAACGCCACTGCACAGCCAAAACAAGAGCGAATGGCACGCTCAAGCGCAATTCTTTCATGTGGCACTTTTAAGTTACGGCTTCGGATACGATAAAAGCATTAATGTAAATATTCGCTAATCGCAAGAGCTCTGGCAACTCACTCGTATTTTCATCAACGAGCAAACTTAATCGCTCTAAATGTATCGTTCGCTGACAGAAGAAAGAGGCGCTATTGAGAATGTCAAGTATACGAAGAACTAGGTGAATGTCGAGTATCAGAGACGCAAGCCGACGCGTTCCCATGTCTTGCGTGTCGATACGTTAAAAATAAATAAATAAATAAATAAAATAAAAATAAAATATGAGGCGCCGATGAAACGCGCTACCGTAAAAATACCTACGACATAACCATCTTACTAGATGTAAGCATTGTGACTGCAACACTTTCACAAAACTGATTTTATTCATGACTGTCTATACTCCTATGCTTCGCGACGTAAGCAGAGCAATGCTTTTGCATAGTAAGGCTTTTTTTATGGTTTAGCACATGAATCAGTAGAAACGGACTCCTTAAAGGGCAAATTAGACTAAAAAAAATAAATCACAACGAAAAAGTAAATAAATTTCGTTGACTTGTTAATACACAAAGAGAAATCAGTAAATCCGAATATACTTCCCACTGTCACTGTCATTGAAAATAGATCTGTCACTGCTTGTAAAGCACAATGTATTATTTCTTGTGGTCTTCAGTCCGCAGAATGGTTTGATGTAGTTCTCCACGCAACCCTGTCCTGTGCAAGCCTCTTCATCTGAGAATACGAACGGCAACCTACATCCTTTTGAATCTGCTTACTGTACACGTCCCTCGGTCTTCCTCTAAGATTTTTACCCCACACACGTCCTTCTAAAGGTAAGTTAACGATTCCTTGATGTCTCAGAATGCGTCTCACCTACCAGCCTATCACTTCTCTTAGCATATGCCACAAACTCATTTTCTTCCCAATTCTGTTGAGCACCTCCTCATTAGTTATGCGATCTACCCATCTAATCTTCATCATTCGTCTGTAGCACGACATTTCGAAAGCTTGTATCATCTTTTTGTCTGAACTCATTATTGTCCACGTCTCACTCCCGTACAATGCTACACTCCACACAAATGCTTTCAAAAAGGACCTCGTAACATTTAAAGGAATATTGGATGTCAACAATTTACGCTTCTCCAGAAACGCTTTTCTTCCCATAGGCATTCTGCATTTTATATCTTCTTTACTTCGTCCATTACATATTGCAACGAAAAATAGATGTTCAGATGTTTGTAGAGCTTATGAGACTTAACTACGGGGTCATCAGTCCTTAAACTTACAAACTACTTACGAACTAGCTAATACTAAGGACGGCACAAATATCCATGCCCGAGGGGGGATTCGAACCCCCGACCGTAGTGGCCGTGCAGACCGTGACTGGCGCGCTACAATCCCCTCGGCCACCGCAGCCGCCAATCTTGCTACCCAAATAACAAAATTCACCTACTAATTTTATTGTGTCATTGTTGTTGTGGTCTTCAGTCCGGAGACTGGTTTGATGCAGCCCTCCAGAATACCCTATCCTGAGCAAGCCTCTTCATCTCCACATAAGAACGGCAACCTACATCTGTCTGAATCGGCTTAGTGTATCCATCTCTTGGTCTTCCTCTGCGGTTTTTACCCCACACACTTCCCTCCAACGCTAAATTCACAATTCCTTGATGTCTAAGAATATGTCCTACCAATCTATCCCTTCTTTTAGTCAAGGTGTGCCAGAAATTTCTTTTCTCTCCAATTCTGTTCAGTACCTTCTCATTAGTTACGCGATCCACCCATCTAATCTTCAGCATTCTTCTGTAGCACCTCATTTCAAAAGCCTCAATCCTCTTCCCGTCCGCACTGTTTATCGTCCATGTTTCACTCCCATACAAGGCAACATTCCATACAAATGCCTTCAGAAAGGACTTCCTTAGGCTTAAATCAATACTCGATGTTAACAAGTTTCTCCTTTTCAAGAACGCTTTTCTACCCATTGCCATTCTGCATTTTATATCCTCTGTACTGCGACCATCATTTGTTATTTTTAACAAAACTCAGCTACCACCTTCATTGCTTCATTACCTAATCTAATTCCTTCAGCATCACCTGATTTTCTTAAACTGCACTCCATTACCCTAGTTTTGCTCTTGTTAATGTTCATCTAATATGCACCTTTCAGCACACTGTCCATTCCGTTCAATTGCTCTTCCAGGTCCTTTGCTGTATCTGACAGAATTACTATGTCGTAGGCAAAACGCAATGTTTTTAATTCTCCCCCCTGAACTTTAATTCCTTCTCCAAATTTCTCCTTGCTTTCCTTTAGAGCTTACTCAATGTACAAATTGAATAACATTGGAGAAAGGCTATAACCCTGTCTTACTCCCTTCCCAACCACTGCATCCCTCTCATGCCCTTCAACTCTGACAACCACTGTCTGGTTTTTGTACAAGTTGTAAATAACCTTACGCTCCCAATATTTTACTCCTGTTTGCTTCAGAACTTGAAAGAGTTTATTTCAATCAACATTGTCAAAAGCCTTCTCCAAATCTACAAAAGCTAGAAATGTAGGTTTGCCTTTTCTTAATCTATCTTCTAGGATAAGCCGTAAAGTGAGTATTGCCTCCCGTGTTCCTACATTTCTCCTGAACCCAAACTGATCTTCCCCAAGGTCGGCTTCTACCAGCTTTTCCATCCTTCTGTAAATAATTCGTGTTAATATTTTGCAACCATGACTTATTAAACTGATGGTTCTGTAGTTTTCACACCTGTCTGCACCTGCTTTCTTTGGAATGGGGATTATAACATTTTTCTTAAAGTCTGAGGGTACTTCTCCTGTCTCATACATCTTACGCACCAGGTGAAACAGGTTTGTCATGGCTGGTTCTCCCAGAGACTTCAGTAGCTCTGAGGGAATATCATCTACTTCAGGGGCCTTGTTTCGACTTAGGTCTTTCAGTGCTCTGTCAAATTCATCTTCCAGTATAGTATCTCCTATTTCATCCTCATCTACTTCTTCTCCCCTTTCTACAATATTGCCACTAAGTTCATTTCCTTCATAGAGCCTCTCTATATACTCTTTCCACCTTTCAGCTTTCCCTTTTTACTGAGAACTAGTTCTCCATCAGTGTCCTTGATATTCATAGAGCTGTTTTTCTTATCTCCAAATGTTTCTTTTATTTTCCTGTAGGCTGTGTCCATTTTCCCCTATTTATACATTCTTCTACATCGTTGCATTTGACTTCTAGCCACTCCTACGTAGCTATTTTGCACTTCCT
Organism: Locusta migratoria; assembly: GCA_026315105.1. NCBI lineage: Eukaryota > Metazoa > Arthropoda > Insecta > Orthoptera > Acrididae > Locusta > Locusta migratoria. The sequence goes on along the minus strand of CM048746.1, from coordinate 467,611,991 downwards.
GTCAATCTCATTTCTTAGTCGTCTGTACTCCATTTTGCCTGTTTCATTTACTACATTTTTATATTTTCTCCTTTAATCGATTAAATTTAGTATCTCCTGTGATAGTCCGAGGCGATCCAGTCACGGTCTGCACGGCCACTACGGTCGGGGGTTCGAATCCCCCCTCGGGCATGGATATTTGTGCCGTCCTTAGTATTAGCTAGTTCATAAGTAGTTTGTAAGTTTAGGGACTGATGACCCCGTAGTTAAGTCCCATAAGCTTAACAAACATTTGAACATTTTTTGTGATAGTCCTTTTGTAGGCCTTGCCTTCCTACCTATTTTGTCCTCTGCTGCCTTCACTATTTCATCTCTCAATGCTACCCATTCCTCCACTACTGTTTTATTTTCCCCCGTTCCTGTCAATTGATGCCTAAAGCTCCCTCTGAAATTCTTAAGAACTTCAGGTTCCTTCAATTTATCCAGGTCCCATCTCCTTATTTTCCTATCTTTTTGTAGTTTCTTCAGTGTCATTACCTAATCTAATTTCTTCAGCATCGCCTGATTTTGCACTCGTTTTGCTCTTGTTAATGTTCATCTTATACCCTCCTTTCAACGCACTGTCCATTTCATGTCGTCAGCAAACCGCAAGGTTTTTACTCCATCTCCCTGGACTTTAATTCCCTCTCCAAATTTCTCCTGGCATTCCTTCACAGCTTGCTCAAAGTATAGATTGAACAACATTGGGGAAAGGTTACAACCCTGTCATACTCTCTTCATAACCACTGCGACTCTTTCATGACCTACGACACTAACAATTGTTATCTGGTTTTTCTACAAGTTGTATGTAACTCTTCGCTCCCTATATTTTACCCCTGCTACTTTCAGAATCTGAAAAAAAGTATTCCAGTTAACATTGACAAAAGCTTTCTCTAGATCCACAAACGCTAAAAACGTAGGTTTCCCTTTCCTTAATCTATCTTCAGAGATAAGTCTTTAAGTGAGTATTGCCTCGCGTGTTCCTACATTTCTCTCGAATCCAAATTGATCTTCCCCAAGGTCGGATTCCACCAGTTTTTCCATTCGTCTGTAAATAATTCGTGTTGGTATTTTGCAACCATGGCTTATTAAACTGGTAGTTCTGTAATTTTCACATTTGTCTGCACTTGCTTCCTTAGGAATTGCAATCGCTATATTCCTCTTGAAGTCTGAGGGTATTTTCCCTGTCTCATACATCTTGCATACCAGGTGGAACAATTTCTTCATGGCTGGCTCTCCTAACGATGATAGATAGACGTGACATCATCTACTGCAGGGGCCTTGTTTCTACTCAAATCTTTTAGTGCTCTGTCAAATTCTTCTTGCAGAATAGTATCTCCTATCTCATCTTCCTCTAATTCGTCTTCCACTTCTAGAATACTGACTTCAAGTTTACTTCCTTTGTACATGTCTTCTATATATTCCTTCTATCTCTCAGCTTTCCGTTCTTTGCTTAGTCCTGGTTTTCTATCTGAGTTCTTGATATTCATACCGCTGCTTTATTCCAAAGCCATCGGCCAAGAACGTTGTGAGATTAGCTTTTACACTTGTGGTCCCCAATTATTAACATATATTACACGTATACCAGATGGCGTTCCAGTGGGCACAAAAAACCATGTGTGAAAACTAATGTAACATTGTGCAAAATTTCCACGGAACATGTCAAAAACATTCGGAGATTTAAGATTTTGATCAAAAGAACACTTCCATTTGTTGAAATGTTCGTAAAGCTATGGGACCAAACTGCAGTGGTCATCAGGCTCTAGACTTCAAATTACTTATGCTAAGGACGCCACACACACATATACCCGAGGGAAGACTCGAACATCCAACGGCGAGCGGACGCCCACTCTGCAGCAAGGCGCCTTAGATCGCTCAACTACACATTTGTACTTGTGTAGAAAATGTAGATTTCCGACGCGCAGATCTCTTCAAGAGGGTGAATTGCTGGTAGAGAAACACTACATACGTTGGACAACGATGTGGTATATGTGCATTTATATATATAAGAGGTGCTCCTTTAGGTCAGTGGAATCTCCGTCCAATTTCCGGTTTTTAAACTGCATACAGTTACAGTGTAGTGTCTGGGGTCAGTATGCGCATGTATAATATATTCTCGATGTGTCAATTACTATCAGCTTACTTCACATATTTCTGGATCGAGATCCATCTCGAAATTTCATAAAACAAGACTTTATTTTCTAAGATACCACATTATCGAAAACTATCTTTACCCGTAAGATTCAAACATACGGTATTATATTTATTTGTTACGTAAAGTTTCATAATAACGAAAGATTTTTTAGCTAGTGGGAAAACATTTCTACATAACAGCAATAAATACATTATTAATAATAACTCACATTAGTAGTACAGATATTACTTCATTTATATTAATAAAAAAGAGACAATTTTTTTTTAGGAAAAAAAAAGATTTGAAAAATGTATGTATGTGAACGCGAATTACGAACAATTCTACTTATGATTTTGGAAAACATTCTTTCGTTTTGCAAGTCAGCGAACTGATATGTTTTAACATGAAAATATCAGTCTAGTTAGCAGAAAATTACACACTTCATTTTATGCAAAGGTGACGTTTAGATCTGATAATAATATCATCCTCAGACCATTTGTCTCGTGTTGCTGCTAAAACGATGAGCGAGTAGTGACTGCTGTAGTATAAGATCGAAACCGGTCACCTTTATATAAAAGAACGTGTATAATTTTGTGGGAATTAGGCTAATATTTTGATATTACAATATTTCTATTTGTGGCACATAACTGTATCGACAAGGAAAAATTTTCCGCCCGCTGAAACTGCCGCCTAGGGCGGTGGCCCTGTTCTCCGTTCTGCTCGCTCTAACGGACTGACAGGTGACAGCCGCGCTACAATTTCCGGCAAATGGGGAGGAAACGTACCAGTCATCTGTCTGCTCAACAGCTGCAGCAAATACATTATTTACGATGAATACCGGTAACTATTATAAATAACACTTGCTAACGAGGTAAGATAATATTTTAACAAACAAAAAGGAGAAACAAATTTTGAGGTGTATGTGGGCGAAACTTGAGTTATCCTTGGCAGCTATCGACGCCATTTCCTATATGCTCCTTATATACACAGTGTGTCCAAAAAGTATTTGCCTTGATGTTTTTAAAACTACGTCCAAGTAATTAGGAAAAAAGGCGAATACAGAATGTGACCATCAGTTCCTGTACAAAGAAATCTCAGAAAATAATTTATATATATAAACAGCCACGTGGAAATGCCGTGTGGTCTGGCGCATCACGTTACGGATCGCGCGGCCGCTCGCGTCGGAGGTGCGAGTTCTCTCTCGGACATGAGTCTGTATGTGTTGTCTTTAGCGAAAGTTAAATTTACGTATTTTTTAAGTGACAGATCACCAGAGTAGTTTGATCCCCCCCTTTTTTTTCAAATACAAGGAAACAAATACATTCATAGCGCTAACAAAGTTAACAAGGCAGATAATTTCATACAAAACCTATTTCATAAAATACTCGGCCACTCACGTTTTTGGCATATTTATTGGAGTTTTCCTATGTAGTTATGACTAGTCATCTGCGTTTAGAGGTGACTAATTTTGCTGTTACTAAGTATGCAGTTATGACTACTCATCTGGGTTTAGAGTTGACTAATTTTGCTGTTACAAAGTATGGAATTCTGTAGTATTTTTCGTGAAGCGTCTGTATTTCTAGTAAGAAAGGTGTCTTCCTGTGTTGCTTCGAGTATTTTCCACAGCTTTTCAGTGGGATTACTTCCTCGACTGTCTGGCAGGTTTTTGAGTTGATTCGGTGTATTGTACATAAGCCACATATTCGTATTTAGAGCCTTTCGGTTCGTTACATATTTGACAAATGTAATTTCCTTGTAGACCTATTGTTTCGGCACTAGTATTTAGCTTTTCCTTTAAGATGGTGATACACGTAAAATGTGATTTTCCTACACCACCAGCACTCCAGACCACCCGGGAACCCTCAATGTGCTTCACAAGGTTCTGCGGCAATGACTCCGCCTTTTTCAACAACACACCATTGGCAGCCATCCGACCTGAATCTAAAATATTATATTAATACAAGACACAAAGCTGACAAGAGATGTTATGAACACTGAGATGCTTGAGAAACTGCCGCTTTATTAATAGCGCATAAATTACTTCTTTGCTAGTAAATGTATTCGCAACATATAGAAGAAGAAAGTCTCTACGTAAGTTTTTGTATTGTGTGTGGCAGAGGGTACTTTACCTACGAAGTTCAACCAAATCCACGGTTTTATTACGATCTTAGTCAAATATTGCACTCCTAAACCTTCAAAACAATACGAATATCACCATCTACCTAACTAAGATTTCCAACGGAGCGCGGCGGAGGGAACCTTGCAATAACCTTGGATACTACTTCAGTAATGACCAAAATTTTTCACAGATGGAGGAGGTAATGGAAGGAGGAGGTTGAGGAGTTCGACAGAGAGACCAGGAAGTGACTGGCAGAGAAAGGGGAAGTTGCAGATGGGCAGAGGGACGGGTAGTAGGAGATGAACAGAGAGAGATATAAATAAAAAGCAGAAGTGTTCCTTTTTGAATCTATGTTCTTGAACAAAATCAAGGAGTTTCTTCAGATTCTTGTGACATACCCGGCAGTTACGTCCGTACGTGTTGGAGGTATTCCTGTGTTGCCATATATCTCCTTTGTCTCTTTAACTCCTCATCCAACTTGTGAGCGTCGAGTTTACGCTTTTTTACATGGACGAATACTTCAAATATTAAATTTTCTACTTTGTTAACCTTAGTATCGAATGTATTTTATCCTTGATTTTCAATAAAAAGATTTATCGAGGGGAACAATTATTAAACAATATAAAACGAAAACGTAAATTAGTTGCAAACTAAGGAGTACACATACTTATTTCGGCATCTAAACGTGACTACATATATTCGGCTTTAGGTTATGACATGTTCGATATCCCTGTCTTCCGTGACGTTGATGTGGGGCAGATGGACAGCGTAATTCTGCATCTCCCGCTGAAGAGCCAGCAAAGACTCCCCTGCTTCGATGTTGTCGAAATCACGATCACTTTGGATAATGGGGACGAACTCATTTGCCAACACCTTCACATGCCGTTCGGTAGTCACCGTGCCATCAAGAAATACCGCGCCGATTATTCCGTAACTGTACATTGCACACCACAGAGTCACCCGATGAGGGTGAAGAAACTTTTCGATCTCGATCTCCGTTCCCGAAATGCGTCAGGTTTGCTTATGGACGAACCTCTCCACTGAAAGTGGGGTTCGAGGCTAAGCCAAACCATATCCATATTAATTCCACTATGTCTCAAAGCTACCTGTGCAGGCACTAACGTCCTAATGCAAACCGTTCAGAAGTTATGATTTTATTTCACATAGAGCTCACCCTGTACTTTCCACGGGACTGGCTCTTCAGATTTTGTATTTATTTCTTTTCACGTAACACAGACTTACTGTTTAAAAAAATATGCAGCTAATCCTTCCTTGTAACATACTAGTTTGTTTAATACTATTGTACAGATTGAGGGGCATTGACAGGACTTAATTTCACCGTTCCCGGCATTAATAATTCCAAGACGCCCGTACCCTTACGATCTCCTCGTCTCTGCATCTTAATACATATAAAAATTGAGGTTTTTGTGCCTATATTTCACTCTGCAGCCAAAACTACACATGGCAAACGAATAGTGTTTGTATATTGTGGTAGATATCAGTCTCCAATTGTGCACAATGGTGGTAGAGGGTTGATAAAGATAAGGGGGTGGAAGACATGGGAGTTTAAAGTTACCGACTTATATAAAATACTACGTGTGGATGTTAATATTTTGCTCTTCAGCAAAAACTAAACAATGGAGACGAACGATCTCTCTGTTATGTCGTAGCCCGAAGTCTTCAATTGTATACCATAGCAGTTCCGTGTCGATAGCTATAAGAGGGTGGAAGAGTTGGGTTGGGTTGTTTGTTGCCGGCCGCGGTGGCCGAGGTGATTGAGGCGCTCCAGTCACTATCAGCACGGCCACTACGGTCGGGGGTTCGAATCCCCCCTCGGGCATGGATATTTGTGCCGTCCTAGTTCGTAAGTAGTTCATAAATAGTTTGTAAGTTTAGGGACTGATGACCCCGTAGTTAAGTCCCATAGACTTTACAAACATTTGAACATTTTTTTGGGTTGTTTGTTTGGGATAGGAGGACTAAACTACTGAGGTCATCAGTAACCCGGTGGGGAGGGGAAGGAGTGAGGATAGGAAAGGAGGGGAGGGGAAAGGAAATGCAGTTCGGGAAGTAAAGAAGGAAGAAAGGCTGCATTAGCTCGGGCCCCCGTGCTCGCCACGCACGTACTCACGAAAGAACCGTGAGCCCCCTGGGGGCTAGGGGGGGAGGGGGGGTGGAAGATATAGTGGCTGAAAGTCGTCAGCTTATATAAAATTCGGACTGAAGACCAGCGATGATTTTGACACTGATAATAGCAAAGAGGTTATATACAGAGAAACGCGATGGACATTCTTCGGTTGTTTTTTTCTGCAACAAGCGTACGAATATAAAAAACGAGAAAGTTGCCAAAGCGTAAGAAAGAAATTTCGCGTTCTCGATCCGACAGAAAACGGCGCTGAAAAGTAAAACTGCTGACGATAGAAACTTGAAATTTGTAGACGTTGTTTATCTTATACTGTAGGCATCAGCGATTTTTCGATATTTCCATCCCTAAGGGGGTGAATTAGGGGATGAACGATTTTTTGAAAATACGTTGCTATTAAGCCAATTTTGAAGCAAGAAATACAAAATTTCGGATTTAGATTTTTGATTGGAATTTTAAAAATACATATTTTCGTTACTTCTGGAACTTCATCCATTATGCGAGTGAATGAAATAAGGGAAAATCTTTTAAGGATGATACTATTTTGATGCTAGAAACGTGAAAATTTTGATTTGCAACCATCGTTAGAATTAAAAAAAAATATGTGTTTCGGGATGTTTTAAATTCTGCCATCAATGGTACAATAGGGGATGGCAAGTTGTGTCAAAATACTTGATTAAGAAAGCATTTTTAAAGCTAAATCTATGAAAATTTATATTTATAACGTACGTGATGGCAACACATAAATTACCTGTCAACCCAGTGTTTTTGGCTTATTGTTAATACAAGTCGTAGTGGTTTATTCATGTGATGAATGTATGGACAATTCAGAGTTAGGAAGACCACCCTGTGCAAACTTAAGGACGCAGAGGAAGCTATTAGAGATTGCCACTGTTTCATTGTTTCAAAACAATGTTTCGATACGCGGAAATGTTACAGTGTTTCAAAAACTGTCATGTTTCACGGTTTCGAAATCGTCGTGTTTCATTCGGCTCGGTTTCGGATACTGAAACTGTTCCGTCCTGTCGATGTCACTGTTTCAAAACAGCGGTTTTTCAGACCAATAATGCAGGAAGGCGCACCGACGAATTGTAATGAAACAGTGGTGCTTCATTTTGTTGAAGCTCGGCAAGTTACTAGTATATGAACAGTTTTAAGAGTGCCAAAAACGCCGGCCGTGGTGGCCGCGGGGACTGAGGCGCTCCAGTCACGGTCTGCACGGCCACTACGGTCGGGGGTTCGAATCTCTCCTCGGGCATGGATATTTGTGCCGTCCTTAGGATTAGCTAGTTCATAAGTAGTTTGTAAGTTTAGGGACTGATAACCCCGCAGTTAAGTCTCTTAAGCTTAACAAACATTTGAACATTATTGCCAAAAACTAATGGACAGACGTGAGTCTGCAGCTTAAGATTACAGAAATCAAGATTCCGAAATGACGTAATGTCTGCTTTATAAACTCAAATTACAATGAAATATCCTAGTCGTATAGAAATATCCACTAAAAGTCTAGGTTCATCTGCCCATTTACGGTAATCATATTAAAAACATACGACTAAACTTACAAATTTTTTTTTTTTTTTTTTTTTTTTTTTTTTTTTTTTTTTTTTTTTTTTTAAATAAGGAACAACATAAAGTCTGAAATGACATAAGATAAATCTAACATAATGTGCTGCATTTGATTAATAGAGGTGTCTGGATGATTTTGCCAAGTCACCGCGTTAAACGTGACGGCACCTGCAGCCTAGAGTAGACTCCAGCGAGCAGTGAACTGGCGCTGAATTAGCAGCACCTGCGCGCAGGCGCGAACAGCCAAAATAAACAGACAGCTGATAGAGCGGTGAATGCGAGGCGGGCTGGTGGCTGTCAGCGGCAGAGGCAGAGGCGAGCCGGGGAGAGCGAGAGCGAGAGCAGAGGCGAGACACAGGAGCGGCGGCGATACGGCCGCCGGACTTTGCCACCGGCCGGCGGCGGCTGGCGGCTTATCGCGCGCCGCGAACAAGGGCCGCGAGCGGGGGGAAAGGGGGAGGGGCACAGCTGCCGGCGGCGCGCAGCTGCACTCCGCCACCTGCGCTCCATACCTGCCTGCCTGCCCACACGCTCCCTGTCACCACGACTCCACTCTTCCTTTTTGGATAGCTTCTGGAGATGGCAAAACTCAAACAACTCGTAGTTTCGGAACATTTCAAACCATACAGTACGAGGTTTAGAAACCATGAAACACTGTGTGTTTTTGTAATATTATGGGCCTGTGTACTGTACCATCGTCAATATGTACTATCTGTGTATTGCTATAGATCGACAAACATACTGCGAGGAAAGAAAAACCTTAAACTCTTATTTAGATGCCGCGGCAGTTTTGTATTTACTGCACCGTTAAATTTTACTTACCGTCCTGGCGGCCTCGCGTGATAATGTTGGCCATCATGTGACGTTGGCAGTGGCAGCGCGTCCTATGTGTTCATCGATTCGGTGAACCCCCGGAAAATATCTCGTAGTGAACAAGTAAATAAATGAAATAAAAAGTGTTTTTAAACAATCATTCTTCGGTTAGTTCTTCTATCAGATCATTTTATATGCACATTCAAATGACCCTACTGGCCATTAAAAAGCCGCGTTTGAGTAGCCAAGCGGTCTAAGGCGCCTCGCAGCGGAGCGCGCGGTTGTTCGCCGTAGGAGCATCGAGTCCTCCTTGGGGCATGTGTGTCTGTCTATGTGTGTGAGTGTCCGTGTGTGTCTGTTGTCCTTAGTTAGTTAGTTAGTTTACCTTAGTTTATGTAGTTTGTAAGCTACGGACTCATTACCACGCAGTTCGGACCGATAGTTTTACAAACACACTTGGCCATTAAAATAGTTACACCAAGAAAAAAATGCAGATGATAAAAGGGTTTCCTTGCAAAAATATACTAGAACTGACATGTGATTACATTTTCACGTAATTTGCGTGCATAGATCCTGAGAAATCAGTACCCAGAACAACCACCTCTGAGTATAATAACGGCCTTGATACGCCTGGGCACTGAGTTAAACAGAACTTGGATGGCGTGTACACGTACACATGGCCATGCAGCTTCAATACGATTCCACAGTTCATCAAGAGTAGTGACTGGTGTATTGTGACGAGCCAGTTGCTCGGCCACCACTGACCAGACGTTTTCAATTGGTGAGAGATCTGGAGAATGTGCTGGCCAGAGCAGCAGACGAACATTTTCCGTATCCAGAAAGGCCCGTACAGGACCTGCAACATGGGGTCGTGCATTATGCTGCTGAAATGTAGGGTTTCACAGGGATCGAATGAAGGGCAGAGCCACGGGTCGTAACATATCTGAAATGTAACGGCCACTGTTCAAAGTGCCGTCGATGCGAACAAGACGAGACCGAGACGTGTAACCAATGGCGTCCCATACCATGACGCCGGGTGATACGCCAGTATGGCGATGACGAATACACGCTCCCAATGTGCGTTCACCGCGATGTCGCCAAACAGTACCTGTATTCACCCGAAAAAATGACGTTTTGCAATTCGTGCATCCAGGTTCGTCGTTGCGTACACCATCGCAGGCACTCCTGTCTGTGATGCAGCGTCAAGGGTAACAGCAGCCAAGTTCTCTTGCAAATGTCTTGCAAATGTTGTTGTCTTGCAAATGTTGTCTTGCAAATGTCCCCATCTGTTGACTCAGGGATCGAGACGTGGCTGCACGATCCGTTACAGTCATGCAGATAAGATGCCTGTCATCTCGACTGCTGCTGATTTGGGATCCAGCACGGCGTTCCGTATTGTCCTTTTCAACCCACCGACTCCATATTCTGCCAACAGTCATTGGATCGCACCAACGCGAGCAGCAATGTCGCGATACGATAAACCGCAATCGCGATAGACTACAATCCGACCTTTATCAACATTATTATCACACTGGTGGATACTTTACTAAAATATACCTTTTTTAAAACTCGAGTTTTGGAAATATTTTTAATTCGTGGTTGCATCTACCGTCCAAACTTCCGTAATATGCAAATATAAAAACGGAATACGTCAAATGCAGCAAATTATGTTAAATTTATCATATGTCATTTCAGACTTTATGTTGTTCCTTAGCTTAAAAAAAGGAAGTTGTAAGTTTTGTCGTATGTTTTTAATATGATTACCGTAAATGGACAGATAAACCTAGACTTTTAGTGAATATCTCCATACAACTAGGATGTTTCATTGTAATTTACGTTTATAAAGCAGACATTATGTCATTTCAGAATTTTGATTTCCGTATTCTTAAGCTGCAGACTCACGTCTATCCCTTAGTTTCTGACACTCTTAAAACTGTTCATATACTAGTAAGTTAAATGTGTACCTGTGCCGAGCTTCAACAAAATGAAACACTACTGTTACGATACAATTCGTCGGTTCCGCCTTCCTGCAACACTGGTCTGAAAAACCGTTGTTTTAAAACAGTGAAACCGACAGGACGGAACAGTTTCAGTATCCGCAACCGAGCAGTATGAACAGGACGGTTTCGAAACCGTGAAGCATGACATATTTGAAACACTGAAACTTTTCTGCGTATCGAAACATTGTTTCGAAACAATGAAACAGTAGCCATCTTTAATAGCTTCCTCTGCGTCCTTAAGTTTGCACAGGGTGGTCAGCCTAACTATGAATTCTCCATACATTCATCACATGAATAAACCATTATGACCTGTATTAACAATTAGCCAAAAACACTGGGTTGAGCGGTAATTTGTTTGTTGCCATCATCTATAGCTCTCCCCTCTCCGTTTGTTTCGTACTGTTTCCTCTGTGGAGGTGGAGCACCAGCGATCACACCACTATCGACTGCCGCGGCGGGAACATCGTTAGTTGCTAACATTTCCTGGATTCCCGTCGGAGGCCGCGAGCGTCACGAACACTGTCGATATGTGTTACATCTTACGGTTAGCCGCCACGTACTAAAGCCTATACAGGGAAACGTATGGCCAGCTTGCCCGCTTCGGCCATTCTGGGCCTATTCCGCTTACCGCCACAACGTTCCGATCCATTACAATATTTCTCTGCCGATTGTAAGAAAACTATTCAAAGAAAAAAATTTTTTTTCACATCTTATAGTGTGATGTGTTTTTAGTAGACCAAAATTACCATTGCGTAGACTTTGAGTATAGTTGATTTTAGCATATACAAAGCTGTGGACGAAATGTAGGTAAGATATCGAAACTTTATTTAAGGTTGAGAGCAAAACGATAACTCATTTCATTCTCGACATCTATCCGGCGGACAGACGAGGGAAGTGCGCCCAGTTCTGCCCATGCGGATTGCGGCTCTACGAAATACTTGTCCCATTTTAAGAAACCAGTTTGGTTTGTGGCTCCACAGGAAAAGAGTTCAACTATAAACGCAGACTAACCTGTAGCGTAGCCCAATATTCAAACAGACCGTCAACATTTCGTCGCCGAAGTAAAGTGTAAATAAAGAAAACAATTGAAATAACGGACAAGTTTTAGATGAGTATTTTCGTACATATTATGTACTTAAACCTTACAGGCACTACGAAAAATGCAAGGGGTAACCACTACACTACTTTTACCAAAACAGAGAAATTAAAAATGCCTATACAATACCAATTACGTTTACATGTCTAATATTTTTCTTGCTTCAATTCTTTGTTTCCTATAATAATACACTAAAACATGTACACGAATGAGAAAAGCTTACTTCAGAAACTGTGTATAAATTTCATGTCTATACGAGAATCTTTTTAGTTTACTCAGTTATAAGCCAAAATTTTTGTGTTTTCAGCAATTTCCTGCAAATGAAACCAACGATGCGTATATAATTTAATCTCACGACGTTATGCAGGAATTTTTTTCACAAATTTATTGAAGTTAAAAAAATGTAGGTATCTGCTGTCGACAGTGAATCTTTAATCTATTAATTGTCATTACTGTTTAGAAGTAATACAGGGCAGAACCGAGGGCTGGGGCTGTAGTTTTCTCTGAAACTTTTCGTTAGCCCGACTCCTCTTCCTGCGTTTCTGAATTCAAATGGAAATACTAACATGTTTACCTTCCTTCTTGGCTGTTAAAAAACACCCTAAAGCGCATCTCTGTGACATTATTCAAATACAAACATACTAATATTCACAAATACATCTTATGGCAGCTATACAACGCATAGGACCAAAATGGAAAAAATCTTGTGACTCGATTTCAGCCAATCACGAGCTGCAGAAGGGGGCAAGCGGCGCGGAAAAGGTTGGTCACACTTTCCCTATACACAGCTTTACCTAAAAACCGGTCGCCTACAGGTAGAAATATCGCCGTCTTAAGAGAACTTTGACGTATCACTTTGTTTCTAAACTAAACTTTATCGGTTACGAATTCCCATATTTTCTCCAACATCCAAAGAGGAAGCTATATCTGTTTAATTTTGACAACATTGTCAGAGGAGAGTAACAGCGATCTATTTGGTATGATTAATATTACGAAAAACAGTACTGATCGCAAAAATTAACAGTTTCTATTTACCGGTTACCTGCTAGCAGAATAGTCCAGGACAGCCCAGCCCAGCCGAGCCCAGCACTGGCCACGTTGTTGTTGTTGTTGTGGTCTTCAGTCTGGAGACTGGTTTGATGCAGCTCTCCACAATACCCTATCCTGAGCAAGCCTCTTCATCTCCACATACGAACGGCAACCTACATCTGTCTGAATCTGCTTACTGTATCCATCTCTTGGTCTTCCTCTGCGATTTTTACCCCACACACTCCCCTCCAACGCTAAATTTACAATTCCTTGATGTCTAAGAATGTGTCCTACCAATCTATCCCTTCTTTTAGTCAAGGTATGCCAGAAATTTCTTTTCTCCCCAATTCTGTTCAGTACCTCATTAGTTACCGATCCACCCACCTAATATTCAGCATTCTTCTGTAGCACCATATTTCAAAAGCCTCAATCCTCTTCCTGTCCGCACTGTTTATCGTCCATGTCTCACTCCCATACAAGGCAACATTCCATACAAATGCCTTCAGAAAGGACTTCCTTAGGCTTAAATCAATATTCGATGTTAACAAATTTCTCTTTTTCAAGAACGTTTTTCTACCCATTGCCATTCTGCATTTTATATCCTCTGTACTGCGACCATCATTTGTTATTTTACTGCCCAAGTAACAAAACTCATCTACCTCCTTTATTGCTTCGTTTCCCAATCTAATTCCTTCAGCATCACCTGATTTTCTTACACTGCACTCCATTACCCTAGTTTTGCTCTTGTTAATGTTCATCTTATATGCACCTTTCAGCACACTGTCCATTCCACATGGGCTGCATTTTATTCCGAAGATGACCTACATAAGGTTGCAGCCAGAAAATAGAAACAGTTAATTTTTGCAATCAGTACTGTTTTTTGTAATATTAACTATATTTGTTATCACCTGTTAGTAAGTGGAGGGATCGTTTCTGTTAAAGTGTGCCTAAGCCGCTTTACCAACACTCTTCATCTGCTCGTCTCATCCATCCATCACTGACCCCGCCATCTGCATCCAGATCTCCATCTACACGCCACAAGTCACCTCGCGGTGTGTGGCGGAGCTTACTTTGTGTACCATTGTCATTTTCTCCATTTACTTTTCCAGTCCCGTACTGTTCGTAGGAAAATCTACTGCCGGTAACCCTCCGTTGGACTCTATAATCTCTCTAATTTTGTCCTCGCGGCCTTTTGCGGAATATATGAAGCAGGAAGAAATATATTGGATGACTTGGAGAAACGCACGCTTTCGAAACAGTAGAAATAGAAATCGCCTCTTGCAGCGACTGATATTGGAGTTGGTCGATCATCTCGGTGACACTATCCCGTTTGCGAAATAAACCTGTAACAAACATTGCTGCTCATCTGTAACGCCTCCAACATTCACACCGTGTGTAGATCCCACAATGACAAGCAATATTCAGATACTGGTAAGTTAGTGCATCTCTTCCCCCCTCCATTTTCTCGAAGCCCATCTCCTCTCTCCTTCTTTATCCATCTCCTACTGCTCCACTTCTTCCTCCCCCCAATTAATGAATAATTAAGTATATCTGACAATTTTCGTAGTGGTCGGTCAAAAAGTGTCCAAGTTATTGCATGCAGCGTATGCTGGCTTGCGAAATATAACAGCATTCTCCATGAAAACATCATACATGTGCCAATTTTCACGGTCATCGGTTAAACGGCGTCTAAATCTATTCCAAGATACCCCCGACCATGCACCATATATTAGCATAAGGACTATAACAATCTTCCTCATGTAAACATACACACAAGTGTCAGCATTCATGGTTATGGAACGAACAGTGGCGAACTCTATTATAAGTTATTCTCCGCCGTACACCGCACGGAGTCTTACGAAGACGGAAAACTATGCTTTAATTCCGGGTGTAAGCTATCTCCATTTCAAATTTCATCCAAATCCTTACAGCCAATTAACCATTAAAACTCAACAAAAATACAAAGTTTCGCATTTATAATATACATAAGGTGATGAAAAACACCGGGTTTGAGATCGGTATGTGATTCCTCCCCCCAATTAAAGACAACATCCAGTCTCGGCAATAGACTTGTTAGCATTACAATAAAAAGACCGAGGCTCCGGCAACACAGTAACTGCATACAGCCTGGCCAGCAATAAGCTGCACAGGCTCTGTGCTGTGTCGGAGCTGTCTCAAGGGAGACGACGCAATGCCCTGAGGAATGGATACACAGATCAAGTCGCGTTGGCGCCAAACGTTTTTTTATTGCAGTTAAAGCATAAAATATTAGTCAGTTTACACCTCCACAACGCGGTATCTTGTGCATCTGTTTCTGTTACCTCCACTTATAGATTAAGTCATAACATGGACGTCTTATAGATGCAAGAGAAAAATTTGTTTCGTCCACATCACACACAGAAAATAATGGTGGATACAGTAACATCGACTCAGTCTAATGAGGTACAAATAAGTAACTAAAAAAGATAGGCTGCACTGGATTGCACATTATGCTAAGCACAGCAATTCCACTCTGTGCGTTTTACGGCCAGGCTTATGTTCACAGATCTGGTATGTAGACGTACGACCAACGTTCACTTTAAAGGGAATGTTCAAAGTGACAAGCCTGAATTTTCAAACACTTCGCCACACGCAGTAACATACTTTCTGGAACCTCCGCAACAAACCTCAATTTCATATTGACGATGCTGCTCGCACGCGAAGTGTTACGTAGTGAACATCCATGGATGAAACTTGTTCTTTTAAGGGTCCCCCACAGATAACAGTCCAGAAAAAAAGGCCAGGGAAAGCGGAGGTCAGAACATTGGGCCTCTACTCTTATTCTATTTCCGCTGAAACGCTTCATTTAAAAAGCCACATACATTCATCCCAAAGTGTGGCGGTGCGCTATCACGGTGAAAACATTACTGTTGCCGAACACAAAGTGGAAAGTGCTGTAATGTGTCAGGCGAAGTGTTGCAAAGAAACATACGATACAATGGTGCACTCAGCTAGTCCAGTAATGGGCAATCTTCCACGATTCCAGCCCAAACTTTTTCTTTTCTTTTCTTTCCTTCTTTTTTTTTTTTTTTTTTTTTTTTTTTTTTTTTTTTTTTTTTTTAATACGTGTTCTAAAGACACCATTATGGGTGACGCGAGAGTTGTGTCTGACCAATAATATCTATATCTGTCAGTCTTTATCATGTCATTTATAAATATTCGTTATATTCCACTCGATGCACAAGCTATTCACAAACCCATACTCGTCGAATGCTGTCTTCTGGCGGTTGGTATTGAGTGAAAAAAAAAAAAAAAAAAGTTCAAATGTTTGTATAGTCTATGGGACTTAACTACGGGGTTATCAGTCCCTAAACTTACAAACTACTTATGAACTACTTACGAACTAGGACGTCACAAATATCCATGCCCGAGGGGGGATTCGAACCCCCGACCGTAGTGGCCGTGCAGACCGTGACTGGAGCGCCTTAGTCTCCTCGGCCACCGCGGCCGGCTGGTATTGAGTGACCCTGTAAAACAGGTACGAATGCAATTCATCGAGCAATTTTTTAACAACACACCCTCGAGATACCTGAAACTACCTTGTATTATGTCGGGTAGTTCGCTAAAGTCATTCAAGATTGATTTCAATAATCACGTCCTCTGTTTGGTGGATTACGTCTAGTCTTTGGAAGACATATTCATTACTTGTGGTCGACGATCACCGGTTACCGAAAGAGTTACTCCGGACGACGAAAGAAATTCTTATGGGAATGCTCCTTTGAGGATGTTGATGTGGTTTTCAGTCCGCAGACTGGTTTGATGCAGCTTTCCATGTTACCCTGTCCTGTGCAAGACTCTTCGTCTGACAAAAAGTTCGGCAACCTACATCCCTTTGAATCTGCTTACTCTATTCGTCCCTAGATCTTCCTCTACGATTTTTACCCCACACACTTCCCCCTAATTCTAAGTTGACGATTCCTTGATGTCTCAGAATGTGTCCCACCAATCTATCTCTTCTCTTAGTCAGGATATGCCACAAACTCCTTTTCTCCCCAATTCTGTTGACCACCTCCTCATTAGTTATGCGATCTACCCATCTAATCTTCATCATTCGTCTGTAGCACGACATTTCGAAAGCTTGTATCATATTTTTGTCTGAACTCCTTACTGACCACATCTCACTCCCGTACAATGCTACACTCCAGACAAATGCTTTCAGAAAGGATTTCGCAACATTTAAAGTAATATTGGATGTCAACAAATTTCGCTTCTTCAGAAACGCTTTTCTTCAAATCAAATGTTCAAATGTTTGTTAAGCTTATGGGACTTAACTACGGGGTCATCAGTCCCTAAACTTACAAACTACTTATGAACTATTTACGAACTAGGACGGCACAAATATCCATGCCCGAGGGGGGATTCGAACCCCCGACCGTAGTGGCCGTGCTGACCGTGACTGGAGCGCCTCAGTCACCTCGGCCACCGCGGCCGGCCGCTTTTCTTCCCATAGCCAATCTGCATTTTATATTTTCTTTACTTCGGCCTTCAGATGTTACCTTGCTACCCTGGTAAAAAAACTCATCTACTACTTTTATTGTCTCATTATCTAATCTGATTTTCTGACGCTACATTCCATTATCCTTGTTTTCCACAGAATTCTACCCAGCGATCTCCTATTTCATTCCTTTTTCCCAGTCCATATTCACCTATTACATTTCCTTCTCTTCCTTTTCCTACTACGGAGTTCCAGTCCCCTGTCACAATCAACTTTCGTCTCCCTTAACTTTCTGAATAATTTCTTTTATCTCCTCATACATTTCTTCGAAATCCTCATCATCGGCAGAGCTAGTTGGTATTTAAACTTGTACTACTGTGGTCGGTGTCGGTTTTATGCCTATCTTTGCTACGATAATGCGTTCACTATGCAGTTCATAGTATCTTACCCCCATTCCTATTTTCTTATTCATTATCAGACCTACACCTGGGTTACCACCCACTGATTTTGTATTTATAACCCTTTATTCGCCTGACCAGAAATCCTGTTCATTCTGCCACCGAACTTCACTAATCCCTACCATATCTAACCTAACCATTTATCTTTTTACATGTTCTAACTTACCTACCCGATTAAGTGTTAGAACATTCCATAGAATGCCTGTTTTGATTTTCTTGATGACGACATCCTCCTGAGTAGTCCTCGCTCGGAGATACGAATAGGAGACTATTTTACCTCCGGAATATTTTACCCAAGAAGACGCCACCATCATATATTCATACAATATAGCTGCATGTCCTCGGGAAAAGTAACGACTGTAGTTTCCCCTTGCTTTCAGCCTTTCGCAATAACTGCATGGCAAAGGTATGTTAGTGATGTTGCAATGCCAGTACAGTCAATCATCGAGACTGTTGCCCCTGTAACTACTGAAAAGGCTGCTGCCCCGTTTGTCTGGACTCTCCACAGATACGCCTCCGCTGTGGTTGCACCTACGGTACGGCTATCTGTATCGTAGAGGCACGCAAGCCACCCCACCTCGGCAATGTCTGGGGTTCATGGGGGGGTGAGCTTTGAGGATACCCAGCATCAATCATACTGAATGACGTACGTTGTATTGAGTACATCTTCCATCAGAATCTTTACCATTGTTCAGTTGTAATACTATGTGTTTTGATTTCGCAGAATTATTTTAACAGACTTGCACCTATTCTCATTGGAGGTTATCTTTTGGGAAGTATTTTGTATTTCTATTTTTGAACTTCTTTGTTAGCTGATCAGCGGCCTCTATTACATGAAGCACATTTTTACCTTATTTCACTGCACATCATATCAGGTTGTCTGGAAGTTACGATGAGGTTGTCTTATTTATGTATTACGTAGAGCAGAACTGTTGGTGCTTCCCACATAAAGACAGGTGATCAGTTAATTTGTTCAAATGTTCGTAGACCGTAACTGCGGGGTCATCAGTACCTAAACTTACAAACTACTTATGAACTAGCTAATACTAAGGGTGGCAGAAATAATCATGCCCGAGGGGGGATTCGAACCCCCGACAATAGTGGTCGAGTAGAACGTGACCGCTCGGCCACCGCGGCCGGCTGATCAGTTAAAAGGAAGGCGTTGTAGGAAGCATGCGCATTAACGTGGAACACGTCGCAGCCATGAGCACAGTGCTCCATCCCACCAGTTGGACAGACGAGTACTTTTCCGCTGCTTACTTAAACTTCTCCAATCTTCTGGTATCTTGAGCTGTTGAGAAAAGGCGGCCAGAACGTCTGTGCCATGAGACGAGGCAAATTATCCGTGATAAGACAGCATAAAAATAAATAATTGAATAATAATAATAATAAATCCAAACTGGTATCCGGAGCTGGTCTGGTGGACGGCGCCTCGATGTCGATCTGCACCTGCACGCGGTGGCAGAAGTAGTGCTCCTTGCTATTGCCCAGGCGCGCCCCGAAGTTGCGAATAATTGTTGACTGCCGGCTTTTATTAGGAAACTCCTGCCGTTTCAAATAATCTCTCCACGTGGTTAGAAACTGGCACTTTTCCTAACAGCCATTCCTCCAGTAACAGATAGTCTATTTGTTTCTCTTGAACCGAGGTAATTGAAATTCATCTCTCTCTCTCTCTCTCTCTCTCTCTTCTGCATTTGTGTATATTCTTCATTTTTATCAGGAATAAACCAGTGATTTTTATTAAGCCGGTTACCGAGCGAAGTGGTGGAGGGATAACACACTGGGCTCACATTCGGGAGGATGATGGTTTAAATGCAGCTCCCGCCATCAACATATAGGTTTTCCAGGATTTCCCTAAATCATTCCAGGCAAATGCCATGATACTTTCTTTGAAACGAAAAGGCCGGTTTCATTTCCCATCCCCACCCAAAAATCACAACGTGAGCTCGGTCTCTAATGACCACGCTGTCGACGGGACGTTAAGCCTTAAGCTTCCTTTTTTTCTTTCGACCGTTAAGTCTACCAAAGGGTGTCCAAATACAAAGCTCAGTCATCAGTGCAGATCACGATGTCCGATATATTATTTTTGGCATGTGCGCAAGTTGTAAGAAAAAGAAGAGGAAACTTCAGAGTTTAACGTCCCATTGACATAGTGGTCATTAGAGCGGAGCACTCGCACGGGTTTGAACCGCCTTTCTTTCTAATGCCAATCCAGTGTGTTACACTGCGCCAACTAGCTTGTTCAAGTCGAAAGAATGATAGTATCAAAAGAAAAAATGCTTCTATTGTACATTCCAGACACGTTAACAAGGAATTTTCATTAATAAATCTTTCGATTTATGTATTTTCTCTTCTTTTAGTAATCCCTTTTCTTAATTTTCATTTAATTTTTGACTTGTTCTGTTGAGAGTTCACGATGAGACTATGATTTATCGTCTACACAAGGCCGTGCTGTGCTAAACGTCTTCTTTAAGCTAAATTCATAGTCTCCTTTCATTTACATTGGCCGAGATTTTTTCCTAAACAAATTCATATCAGTGTGGCCTCTGCACTTATGGAGGCCGATGGTACCAGCAATTGCAGGTCATATTGTCAGACTGAGAGAAACTCAGGCATAGGCACAAGAAATTCGTTGAATTCGTGACCTCTCTCACAAGCTGAAGCTGCCGACTTCAATTCTACGACAAGCTGGAGTTATAGGAGTTATAGGGTGCACCCAAGACCAAAAGTATATTGACGTATTGATTATTTGTGTACTCCATCAGGATGGCGGCTTACAGAACTTGACTGGGGCAGTGCACTGCGTGGTTGGTGTACTCATGGGTGCGCTGTAATGGATCTCACTGTCGTGTGATTGGCTGTTGTCATGTGACAAATCAGCGTCCTCCTTATGAACGACGTTAAAAGAAAAACAAAAAACGAAAAAAAAAGAAGAACCTGTAGAAGATTCGAACTATAGCTCCTAAACGTGTGTTTGATGACACAGCAGTACACTTAAAAAATATTGTATTATTTAAAAATATTTTACAAAGAATATTAAAATTTAAATAATCACGGATAACACAAAAAGCACCAACGGCTATGTAGTCAACAATTAAGGATCAATATTAACAGAATTACTAATGGTCTGAGATAATCATGTAAAAAAAAAAAAATTCTGCCGGCCGCAGTGGCCGAGGGGACTAAGGCGCTTCAGTCACTGTCTGCACGGCCACTACGGTCGGAGGTTCGAATCCCCTCTCGGGCATGGATATTTGTGCCGTCCTAGTTCGTAAGTAGTTCATAAGTAGTTTGTAAGTTTAGGGACTGATGACCCCGTAGTTAAGTCCCATAAACTTTACAAACATTTGTAAAAAATTCAAATCTATTATAACAAGTATCGTCGGGAATGACAGTACACAAAACAATGTAAATCATTGAAGAAGACGATTAGGGGGGGAAACCAGAAGTTAACTGACAACGATCTACGAGCATTAAGAACGATAGTGGCTAGACAGCATACAACCAGCACGGCAAAAGCGACTGTAAAACACGGCACTTACTTGAGTAATAGTGTTTCGATAAAAACAGTACCGCTGGAGACTAACATTCATGGAAGAGCTGCAGTTGCTAAACCTTTCATAACGGAGGCGAATGCAACGCTGCGAAGGAAATGGTGCCACGATCATAAAACCTGGGCATTTGATGGCTGCAAGTATATGGTACGGTCGGATGAATCATAGTTTTCATTGCTTCCTACCAATAACCGGGTTTATGTATCCAAAACCGCAAAAGAAGCTTACGATACTGAATGCCTGCCTCCTCAGTCACGCATGGTGAACGTTTCTTCACGATTTGGGCATCTAGTTTGTTTATATAGCTACCCGCACTGCTCGGATAACTATGAACGAATATCTCACCACCCTCGAGAACAAACTACTCACTATGACCAACATATTGCTAACAAACAACCATGATGTGAATCTTTGGTTTCTCCCGGCGAATTTCTTGATCGAACGGACTACGGGCGTACTGCCGGTTCGGCGATCATACATATCGTCATCGCCAGTGCATCTCACGATGGCGACATGTATGATCGCTGAAATATTGTGCCCATTGGACAGCACGGGCCTGCAATACACCCATGGGCTGTTCGAACAAACATTATCATATTCCAGAAAGGTTCAGGTTTGAACAGCAGTTAAATGTAAAGTATATGCTAACCAGTCTCAGATTTCAGATAGCTGGGCTGCACATGGCGCGTTGACTTTTGAAATGAAAAACTCTGCATGTTTATGTGGAATTGACTTACAAATCTCCAAGGACGGTGAAGACTGAAGAAAGTACCAGCACCTGTGTAAAGAGTTTTTTATTCAATTTATTCGGTGCTATATTCGCACTTTCTTCAGGTCCCCGTTGTGTAACCGTCAGTAATAGCAGATTTAAATTGGATGTCCGTTGAAACCGATAACCGTAAATTTCTTTGTCCTTTCTTGTCAGAAATGAAACGACAATTGATCAGTTTAATAGATGATGGTGCGAATATGCACCGAAACCGGTCGCTTAATTGAATTAAAAAAATCTTTACACAGCTGCTGCTACTTTTTTCAGTCTTCACGTTTATCGGCTGTAGTCGCACTCCATTGATTATGGAGATAAATCCAAGGGCGGTATTTTATTCTTCACCCTATATAGTCATATACATAGAAAATGAAACACAGGGCAATGGCCGGCCGCGGTGGCCGAGGGGACTGAGGCGCTTCAGTCACGGCCTGGACGGCCACTACGGTCGGGGGTTCGAATCCCTCCTCGGGTATGGATATTTATGCCGTCCTTAGTATAAGGTAGTAAATAAGTAATTTGTAAGTTTAGGGACTGATGACCCCGTAGTTAAGTCCCATAAGCTTAACAAACATTTGAACATTTTTGAACAGGGCAATGTTGTTAACAAACTTTCAGGGATGATGAATATAAGTAAACGTACCGATTTGAGATAAGGTACACTGCTCCAGAAACGACCAAGTGGAATGTTTGAAAGGTTGCGCTACCTCTGGCAGTGGAATAGACGTTTCGCTACTGTTGTTAATACGACTGCTGTCAGGCAATCACGACAAGCACGTCTGGTCCACAGTGATGGAACCTCATCACTCTTTGGACTGATGATTCAGGCATCCATGAAAAGTGGAAAGGAAGACGTGGTCCTGTTTCATAGCCAGCACGTAGCTGACACGGACTGCAAGCAATACTTTAGGAAAAGCATACATTAGAATTCTTGCTGTTGGCTTTAAATGATTCATTATACAGTCCCTGAATCAGATCAACAAGTCATTCTCATTTTCACGTGACCTTTTATTGATTTGTGGCCTTCGTTGTTTTCACGTTCCTTCGTACCAACAGCTTATCAGGTGGGATTGACAGAGGACATAGAGGAGACAGCTCGGAGAGAGCCCCAGAGATATAATACAGGAGTTGGAGGAATCATCACAACAATGGCAATTTTCGTCGTGGCGAGATTTATTTACTATATCTTGAGATTACCTGACATCGTCTGGTCTGGAGGCGATCAATTCGTTTTATAGTTTCCAAATGACAAGCCAAAATCGCAAACTAACAATTTATTAAGTGACGACCGGTTTCGGTGCACTGTGTCACCATCATCTGGTCATATTTATGTTATAATCTGGTCATCTTGTTAAAAAATTGGGTACAAAATAACAAGTGCAACATTGCACTTAGTTACTATATAAAAAATACATAAGTTAAAAACATGACAGCATACAAAATATTGTCATTTGGAAACTGTTGTTGTTGTTGTTGTTGTTGTTGTGGTCTTCAGTCCGGAGACTGGTTTGATGCAGCTCTCCACAATACTCTATCCTGAGCAAGCCTCATCATCTCCACATAATAACAGCAACCTAAATCTGTCTGAATCTGCTTACTGTATCCATCTCTGGGTCTTCCCCTGCGATTTTTTCCCCACACACTTCCCTCCAAAGCTAAATTCACAATTCCTTGGGGTCTAAGAATGTGTCCTACCAATCTATCCCTTCTTTTAGTCAAGGTATGCCAGAAATTTCTTTTCTCCCCAATTCAGTTCAGTACCTCCTCATTATTTACGCGATCCACCCACCTAATCTTCAGCATTCTTCTGTAGCACCATATTTCGATAGCCTCAATCCTCTTCCTGTCCGCACTGTTTATCGTCCATGTCTCACTCCCATACAAGGCAACACTCCATACAAATGCCTTCAGAAAGGACTTCCTTATGCTTAAATCAATATTCGATGTTAACAAATTTCTCTTTTTCAAGAACGCTTTTCTACCCATTGCCATTCTGCATTTTATATCCTCTGTACTGCGACCATCATTTGTTATTTTACTGCCCAAGTAACAAAACTCATCTACCTCCTTTATTGCTTCGTTTCCCAATCTAATTCCTTCACCATCACCTGATTTTCTTAGACTGCACTCCATTACCCTAGTTTTGCTCTTGTTAATGTTCATCTTATATGCACCTTTCAGCACACTGTCCATTCCGTTCAATTGCTCCTCCAGGTCCTTTGCTGTATCTGACAGAATTACTATGTCGTCGGCAAAACGCAATGTTTTTAATTCTTCACCCTGAACTTTAATTCCTTCTCCAAATTTCTCCTTGCTTTTCTTTATAGCTTGCTCAATGTACAAATTGAATAACAATGGAGAAAGACTACAAACCTGTCTTACTCCCTTTCCAACCACTGCAGCCCTTTCATGCTTCACATCTGACAACCGCTGTCTGGTTTTTGTACAAGTTGTAAATAACCTTACGCTCCCTATATTTTACTCCTGCTTGCTTCAGAACTTCAAAGAGTTTATTCCAATCAACATTGTCAAAAGCCTTCTCCAAATCTACAAAAGCTAGAAATGTAGGTTTGCCTTTTCTTAATCTATCTTCTGGGATAAGCCGTAAAGTGACTATTGCCTCCCGAGTTCCTACATTTCTCCTGAACCCAAACTGATCTTCCCCGAGGCCGGCTTCTACCAGTTTTTCCATCCTTCTGTATATAATTCGTGTTAATATTTTGCATCCATGACTTATCAAACTGATGGTTCTGTAGTTTTCACACCTGTCTGCACCTGCTTTCTTTGGATTGGAGATTATAACATTTTTCTTAAAGTCTGAGGGTACTTCGCCTGTCTCATACATCTTACACACCAGGTGAAAACGGTTTGTCATGGCTGGTTCTCCCAGAGACTTCAGTAGCTCTGAGGGAATATCATCTACTCCAGGGGCCTTGTTTCGACTTAGGTCTTTCAGGGCTCTGTCAAATTCTTCTTTCAGGACAGTATCCCCTATTTCATCTTCATCTACATCCTCTTCCCTTCCTACAATATTGTCTCGAAGTTCATTTCCTTTGTAGAGGCCCTCTATATACTCTTTCCACCTTTCAGCTTTCCCTTCTTTGCTGAGAACTGGTTTTCCATCAGTGTCCCTGATATTCATAGAGCTGTCCTTCCTATCTCCAAATGTTTCTTTCATTTTTCTGTAGGCTGTATCTATTTTTCCCCTATTTATACATTCTTCTACATCCTTGCATTTGCCTTCTAGCCACTCCTGCTTAGCCACTTTGCACCTCCTGTCAATTTCATTTCTTAGTCGTCTGCACTCCATTTTGCCTATTTCATTTACTGCATTTTCATATTTTCTCCTTTCATCGATTAAATTTAGTATCTCCTGTGATATCCAAGGATTTTTTGTAGGTCTTGCCTTCCTACCTATTTTGTCCTCTGCTACCTTCACTATTTCATCTCTCAATTTTACCCATTCCTCCTCTAATGTTTTATTTTCCCCTGTTTCTGTCAATTGTTGCCTAAAGCTCCCTCTGAAATTCTTAAGAACCTCAGGTTCCTTCAATTTATCCAGGTCCCATCTCCTTATTTTCCTACCTTTTTGTAGTTTCTTTAGTTTTAACCTACAGTTCATAACCAACAAGTTATGGTCAGAGTCTATATCTGCCCCTGGGTATGTCTTACAGTTTAAAACCTGGTTCCGAAATCTATGCCTTACCATTATAAAATCTATCTGGTATCGCCCGGTGTCTCCTGGTCTCTTCCACGTAGCCGGCCGCGGTGGCCGAGGAGACTGAGGCGCTCCAGTCACGGTCTGCACGGCCGCTACGGTCGGGGGTTCGAATACCCCCTCGGGCATGGATATTTGTGCCGTCCTAGTTCGTAAGTAGTTCATAAGTAGTTTGTAAGTTTAGGGACTGATGACCCCGTAGTTAAGTCCCATAAACTATACAAACATTTTGAACATTTTCTTCCACGTATACAACCTTCTTTTGTGATTCTTGAACCAGGTGTTTGTTATAACTAAATTATGTTCCGTGCAAAATTCTACCAGGCGGCTTCCTCTTTCATTCCTTTTGTTCAAATGTTTGTAAAGCTTATGGGACTTAACTACGGGGTCATCAGTCCCTAAACTTACAAACTAATTATGAACTACTTACGAACTAAGACGCCACAAATATCCATGCCCGAGGGGGGATTCGAACCCCCGACCGTAGTGGCCGTGCTGACCGTGACTGGAGCGCCTCAGTCACCTCGGCCACCGCAGCCGGCCATTCCTTTTGCCCAGTCCATATTCACCTACTATCTTCCCTTCCCTTCCTTGTCCTACTACCGAATTCCAGTCTCCCATAACAATTAAGTTTTCCTCTCCCTTAATTGTCTGAATAATTTCCTTTAGCCCCTCATATGTTTCTTCGATTTCCTCATCATCGGCAGAGCTAGTTGGCATATAAACCTGTACTACTGTTGTCGGTGTTGGCTTCGTATCTATCTTGACAATGATAATGCGATCACTGTCCTGGTCATAGTAGTTTACCCGCATTCCTATTTTCTTATTCGTTATCAACCCTACTCCTGTGATACCCCCAATTGATTTTGTATTTATAATCCTGTACTCACCTGACCAGAAATCCTGTTCATCCTGCCACCGAACTTCACTAATCCCACTATATCTAACTTCAACCTATCCATTTCCCTTTTTAAATTTTCTAATTTTCCTACTCGATTAAGGGATCTAACATTCCACGCTCCGACCCGTAGAATGCCAGTGTTGTCTTTCCTGATGACCACATCCTCCTGAGTAGTCCCCGCCCGGAGATCGGAATGGGGTACTATTTTACCTCTGGAATATTTTACCCGAGAGGATGCCATCATCATATGTTCATACAGTAGAGCTGCATGTCCTCGGGAAAGGTAACGGCTGTAGTTTCCCCTTGCTTTCAGCCGTTCGCAGTAGCTGTGTGGCAAAGCCACATTAGCTGATGTTACAAGGCCAGCTCAGTCAATCATCCAGACTGTTGCCCCTGTAACTACTGGAAAAGCTGCTGCCCCTCAGGAACCACACGTTTGTCTGGCCTCTCCACAGATACCCCTCCGCTGTGGTTGCACCTACGTTACGGCTATCTGTATCGTTGAGGCACGCAAGCCACCCCACCTCGGCAATGTCCGTGGTTCATGGGAGTGGATTTGGAAACTATAATACTATATTTTGATCACCGACTTTCTCCTCCAAAAGCGAACATATATTGTAGAAATTCGAGTTACATAAGGAGAAAAGACAAAAAATAAAATATGATATTGGATTGTTTGATGATAATAATTTTATGTGGCTCATTGGTCTCGTGCAAGTCTTTCAAGTGGACGCCAGTTCAGCGACTTCGGTGTCCCTAGCCTACCCCAGTTATCCGGGGAAAGGTGTCCTACAGCTTAACGTGGAATCCGAACCACATGTCGTTTACCACATATGGTTTAAAATGCAGCCTGGGTTTCCCGTCGAGCGCTTTACCCCAAGACCTCCGGGCCAGACGAATGTTAAATAAATATACAGTATCAATGAGACTCGATGGACTCTCAGCCACGAACTTCAGTATCACTTCCAGAGGAACGATGCAGATGAAGATGTAGGTATTTAATCGAACATTTAAACGATGTGCCAACTCTAGATGTTTCCCACTAACGCTATAATCTGATAGTGTCGTCTTGTGGTTGAGCGTTTCTCTAGGCTAAAAGGTCACACAGAAAACTCTCGGTCACAGTACGCACGTGTCAGTCCAGAACAAGATGAAACCCGGCATGCCCCTGCAGTCAATTCTGACGACATTGCTACTGAGAAACAGTAAAATCCGTAGCGGGGGAGACGGCGGTCGTTACAGTTTCTGCGGCTACAAGAAACACGGGCACAAACGGACGTGCCCGCAGCCGGCAAAAAGAGGCAGGCGCAGTGTGTGGGCTAGGGGGCGGCACGGCTAATTTGCGATCAGCGAGTGAGCGCGCAGGGAACGGGGCCGCCGCATTCCGTCATCTGCGGCTTCCCGGTTGCCCTCTCTGCTCACGTCCGTCACGACGGCCAGGCGGCAGCACTCCAGCAACAGGGCGTCTCCGACCACGACGCTCCTCTCTGTGGCGCCTGCCGGCTGTAAATGCAGTCGGCAAACGGCATAACCGCCGCAAGCAATTCCTCTGGCGTTTCCTCACACATACACACACACACACACACACACACACACACAAATGTTCAAATGTTTGTTAAGCTTATGGGACTTAACTACGGGGTCATCAGTCCCTAAACTTACAAACTACTTACCAACTACCTTATACTAAGGACGGCACAAATATCCATGCCCGAGGGGGGATTCGAACCCCCGACCGTACGGGCCGTGCAGACCGTGACTGGAGCTCCTCAGTCTCCTCGGCCACCGCGGCCGACACACACACACACACACACACACACACACACACACACACACACAGCCAGAACTGATCAGACTTTCCAAACCAGAACTGAGGTGAAAAGAAATTGACTTCATTTAAAGATGGGACCGCATGACAGAACTACATCTACATCTATTAGGGATACTCTGCAAATCACATTTAACTGCCTCGAAGAGGGTTCATCGAACCACCTTTATACTATTTATCTCCCATTCCATTCTCGAATAGCACGAGGGAAGAAAGAACACCTGAATCTCTCCGTTCGAGCTCTGATTTCTCGTATTTTATTCAAAATGTTCAAATGTTTGTAAAGTCTATGGGACTTAACTACGGGGCTATCAGTCCCTAAACTTACAAACTACTTATGAACTATCTAAGACTAAGGACGGCACAAATATCCATGCCCGAGGGGGGATTCGAACCCCCGACCGTAGTGACCCGTATTTTATTCTGATGGTCTTTTCTACCTATGTAAGTGGCAGACAACAATATATTTTCTTATTCGGAGGAGAATGTTGGCGATTGGAGTTTCGTAAGTAGCCCACGCCGCAGCTATAAGCACCGTTGTTGTAATGATTGCCATCCCAGACCCCGTATCATTTCGGTGACGCTGTCTCCCCTGTATCGCGACAGTACAAAACGAGCTTCCCTTCTTTGGACTCTTTCGATGTCCTCCGTCAAACCCACCTTATAAGAATCCCACACTGGGCAGCAATACTCCAAAAATGGACGGACAAGCGTAGTGTGTGCAGTTCCTTTTGTAGTTCTGTTGCATGTTTTAAGGGTTCCGCCAATAAAACGCAGTCTCTGGTTCGCCTTTCCCACGGCATTATCTACGTCTTCTTTCCGGTTTAACTCTGAAGTAACAGTAATTCCCAGGTATTTTGTGGAGTTTACGGCCTTCACTTTTGATTGATTTATTTTGCAAACAAAGTTTAACGGATTTCTTTTAATACTCATGTGGAAGACTTCACACTTCTCATTATTTAGAGTCAATTGCCAATTTTGACACCATAGTGATATCTTATTCAGATCGTTCTGCAGTTCGTTTTGATCTTCAGATGATTTTACTAGACTCATTCTGGGACCTCAAGGAAAAGTTAATTTAGTGTTATAGGGAAGTTTGGGGGGTAAAAAGTGCAGAGTGAGACCACCAGACGAGTACTCTGAGCAGATTGAAATCGATGTGAGGCGTGTTTTTTTTTTTTTTTTTTTTTTTTTTTTTTTTTTTTTTTTTTTTCGGAGATAAAGGCTTAAACAAGATTGACTAGTATGTGTGTGAGTTAGCTTTCCTTTAACCTTCCTTGTAAGATTTGTCGTAGCGTTAGTATTCCCTTCTATGTTCCTACACTTTTCTGGAACTGTTTCTCTCTCAGGTCGCCAACAACCAATTTTTGCATTCTTCTGTAAATAACTCGTAGCCAGGTACAAATAAATTGAGGGCGTTGGGCATAATTACAGTGGAAACAGAATGTCGTGTAAAATTACATAAGTTGATGGTTGCTAAACTCCTACAAAATATCAGGCTTGATTCCATGGTGGAACTTGTGCTCAATGACTGTAATTTGACTTGTAGAAATTTTCCAGCAATCAGTCGTAAGTATTCATTTATTACCAGACCTAGATTTCGACCACTGTGTGGTCATTATCAGTGCTTAAAATAGAACAATTAAAATACATAAAACGAACGAACGCGACCTCCAACATGGAGGTCGAGGTGTTTTACGCATTTTAATCGTTTTATTTTAAGCATTGATAATGACCACACAGTGGTCGAAATCTAGATCTAGTAATAAATAATTACGTACGACTGATTACTGACAAATTTCTACAAGTCCTACAAATTACATTGCCGGAAAGCAAACTGTACACTTGGAAACACGCCGCCAATGATTATCCGAATTATGATTTACTGGTAATGGTTTCACTATCATCCGCTAACAGCGCAGTGAGATAGCTGCCGAATCGCCCTCTAACACGGTATGTTTTCAGCCATAAATCTCAGTCTGAGATCAACGTGTGAAGCAAACAGGCGCCATGCTACAGAGAGTTGGGGGGACTAAGGCGCTCCAGTCACGGTCTGCACGGCCACTACGATCGGAGGTTCGAATCCCTCCTCGGGCGTGGATATTTGTGCCGTCCTAATTCGTAAGTAGTTCATAAGTAGTTTGTAAGTTTAGGGACTGATGACCCCGTAGTTAAGTCCCATAGACTATACAGAAATTTGAACATTTGAACGGAGAGTTGGAAACGGCCATCCGAGTGGCGCGATGTTCCTTTCGGAGGATAGCCAACCAAGTTGGATTTGCTGCGTCAGCTGTACGACAATGCCGGTCCGGATGGTCCTGTGAACGTTCTCAAACCAAAAGGCGAGTTTCTGGACGACAGCGCGACATCGTCTTATTGCAAGGGTAGAAATGGCAGGTGGTACAGCTAACACGGCATAGGTAAGGCGGTTTGTGAGTCTAGAAGAGTCAGCACGGTTACCAGCAGAGGGACGACTGGCCTGCACACCTCTAGCGCATCTTACACTCACGCCACAGCATCGACGTGCTCGGCTCAACTGGTGCCGTCGAAAGTCACTTGGAATGGCGGGCCATGGTCTTCAGAGATGAAAGCAGATTCTGCCTGCAAGCAAATGACGGTCTTTTGCGCGTACGACGTACAAATGGCGAGCGCCGTCTCCTAAAGGGCAGTCGTCCAAGACACACGAGCCCCATCCCAGGCCTTAAGGTCTGGAATGCGATAAGCTGCTACAACTCTCGTTCATGTTTAGTGTTTGTAGAGAGAACGCTAACCAGCGCCAGGTACGCGAGGAGTGTTGATCGACTCGTTATTTTGTCATTCTCGCATCAAAAGTTGAGATGTTGTTCCAGCAGGATAAAGCTCGGGCACACAGCGCGTGATTCTACTTGCTGTGCAAGACGTGGAGCAACTTCTCTGAAGAGCACTTCTCAGGACTTGAATCGAGCACGTGTGGGATACAATGGGCCGACAACTGACAAGTAAGACGCCCCAACCCACAACTCTTGCATAACTACATCAACGGGTCGAGCAAGAGTGGAATACTGTATCCCAAGAGTGAATGGATGCCAGAGTCAGTGCCTGCATTTCCACCCGTGAAGGCTACACCACGTACTATTGTGGGTGTTTCAGAATGGATGGGCAGCTGGAACGTCAGTAACGCTTGAGCTATTGATTTGTAAATGTCATGTCCTCCATGTTTCAACAATAAATTTTTGTGTCAATTCGTAAACAGTAACAGGTGTACTAATTTTCATTTCGCGCAGTATACGTAACGCCACCTGAGGAACATTTTCTATGTTGTAATGAAAGAGCGTAAGAGCGACATTTGCTTGTTTTTAAATCTGGCCAGTTCATTCACAGAATGAAGGAATTGTGTCTAATGTTCGGGGAAATGGAGATATTCGCTCAGGTGTAACACATGAAGAATGGATTATCTCGTACAGTTCACTTTACAAATAAGAAATTATTTTACGTTGTAGCACCTGGGAAGTTCACCCTCCTTCTCTTAAATAATATTAATGTTTCGAATATCAATTGCAGCTCTAGAAGAAAAATAAGAAATGCACTTATTCGTTTATAGTTTCAAATTCTTGTTGCACTATAGTTAACATCCAAATGTTTTGCTTTTTATATAAAACACACCTTCGATAGTTTTAGTTACTACCTGTCCTTCCAAATCTTCTTTTAGTCCCATGTGGTAACGTGATTTGGAGGTGGACTTCCGCTTCACTTACGAAAATTGAACACCTATCCACAACGAATGTTTTTGGTTTTAACATATCTTGTGTTAAAAATGTACAGGATGTCTAGACTTACAATCTAGTTATACTAAGAACAACACATACACCTATGCCTGAGAGAGGACTCTAACTTCCGATGCGAGAGGCCGCACGATACGTAATGCTCCAGAGCGCACGGCCATTCCCGCGCGGCTGTTGCGTTATCTTAAGAATATGAACACCTCACTTTTCATTCAACACTAACATTAAAATTAAATTACAAGAAGTACAACGACTTTCACTGCAGAACTGCTCCTGTCCATGGCCACGTGCAGGATTTTCGCTCCACAACTGTTCCTGTCGAGGGCCCTGTGGGTAAAAAAAGGCCAATTTAGGAAGGACAAAAGTAACAAAAGAAATTTACTGATGTTGCCTTTGAGTTAGAAGCCGATACGCACCTGAAAATTTAAGTAATTACAGCACAAAAACAGGTCTGAATTAACAAAACTAACATTTATTTATCAGCTTGCAGAAACTGATCACAGCAACTAAACTGTAATACTCATGAGTTTGGGCGACTTCCTGTCAGTTGATGGTTTACAGTAGAGTACTTAAATTTGTAACTGTGGAACAATGGACCTGGTCTTGAAATTTAACAGGCGGAAAAAGAGGAAAAAACAGTCTAACTGAGATATGATAAAACAAGTGTACCACTTGTATTCAAGAATCTGTGCGTCATCTTGAAAGAATTGAAGTCTACAGAAGATAAGTTTGGTTGCACAATACCATATAGGATAACGTCCAGTGTAACGATTTACAGACAAGCTACAAAGTCTGTGTTTGAAAAGGGTTGCTATGCCTGTGCGGGCAGTGCTGGCACTATCTTGGCATACTTCTGTTACTGCCACTTGCCAGTTGATAATTGTTTCCAAAATGTCGAGTAGCGTCATGAGAGTGTTATAAACAGTTGAAAAGGTACCACATGACAAAATACAGCAATGAGCGAATGATTGTAAATGATATAGCGAAGTTGGGCGTAAGAAAACACAAATTTTACACGAGGGCATTTGCGGAGTACGTGAAGGAAACAAGAGATGTGAATATTTTAATGTAGTCTAAGCGTGTAGCGGGAAGGAATGGCCGCGCCATCTACATCTAATTCTACATATAAACACCGCAATTCACCCAAACGTGCACGGCGGTGGGTATCTACCACCAGAACTAATTACTCGCTTCCCTGTTCCACTCTCGTGCAGAACGAGCGAAAAACGAATACTTGCAGGCATCTGTACGAGCCCTAATCTCTCTGATCTTATCTTTGTTGTCTTTACGCGAAATGTAGGTTGGCGGCAGTAGAATCTTTCTGTAGTTCTCCTCAAGTTGTGCTCTCTAAATTTCTCCAACAGTGTTCCTCGAAAAGGACGTCGCCTTCCCTCCAGCGACTTCCATTTGAGTTTCCGAAGCATCTCCGTAACGGTCGCGCATTGATCGAAGCTACCAGTAACAAACCTACCCGCCCGCCTCTGAATTACTAATATCTCTTTCTTTAAATCGATCTGGTGGGGGTCCCAAACAATTGAGCAATACTCAAGACGATGTTGCTCAAGCATTTAATATGTGGTCTCCTCTACAAACGAATCACATCTTCCCAAAATTAACCCAATAAACTGAAGTCGACCATCCGCCTTCTCCAGGAATGTCCTTATATGCTAGTTCCATTTCATATCACTAGATACTTCATTGACGCGACTCTGTCAAGCAGCACACTACTAATGCTGTATTCGAACCTTTGGGGATTGTTTCATCTACTCATTTGCATCACCTTATATTTTTCTACATTTAGAGCTAGCTACCATTCCTCACATCACCTAGAAATTTAGGGCTCGTAATCCTGCATCGTACTACAATGAGAATACCTTCCATAGTATCATCAGCAAAAAGTCGCAGATTTAAGTTACTTGACAATCACAGCATTAAAAAAATGTTCAAATGTTTGTAGAGCTTAAGGGACTTAACTAAGGGGTCATCAGTCCCTAAACTTACAAACTACTTATGAACTAGCTAATAATAAGGACGCCACAGATATCCATGTCGGAGGGGGGGGGATTCGAACCCCCGACCGTAGTGGCCGTGCAGAACGTGACTGGCGCGCCACAGACCGCTCGGCCACCGCGGCCGGCCACAGCATTTATATAGATAGAAAACAAAAGGGTCCTATTACACTTGCCTGGGGCATTCCTGACGTCTCTGATGAACACTCGCCATGGAGGATAACGTACTGGATTTAATTACTTAGATAGTATTTGAGCCAATGATATATTTGTACCTGTTCTGTATGCTGGTACATTCGTTAGCAGGCACCGTGTCGAAAGCCTTTCGGAAACTGAGAAATGTACAGTCTGCATGTTGCCCTTCATCCATATCTCGGAAGATGTCATAAGAGAAAACGGCAAGTTGAGTTTCGCAACATAGATGCTTCCTTAAATCGTGCTGATGCATGGACAGAAGCTCTTCCCTCTCAAGGAAATTTACTGCATTGCATCAGAAAACGTTCAAACATTCTACTGCAAACTGATGTTGATGTTGATGGTGTTGGTATGTAATTATGTACGTCCGTTCTTTTGCCTCTGAAGCTCCACTCCCATCGGAAGTTCCTTACAGTGTGTGTGTGTGTGTGTGTGTGTGTGTGTGTGTGTGGAGGGGGGGGGTGGACCTTAGAACAAAAAAATGTTCAAATGTCTGTAGAGCTTATGGGACTTAACTACGGGGTCATCAGTCCCTAAACTTACAAACTACTTATGAACTAGCTTATACTAAAGGCGGTACAAACATTCCTGCCCGACGGGGGATTTGAACACCCGACGGGGAACGGCCCCTCTCATCGTTGCATAGCACTAGTCTTGTGTAGTTCGCGAAGGAACTAGTTCGGAAGAGCGCTCCCACAGGCGAACTACGCGAACTAGTTCGCAGATCCCTCGCCTGTTAGTTCGTCCGCTCCTTTTCGGAAGACTGACGGGGAACAGCGAGAGGACGCCAGAGCGCGCAGAATCGCGTGATTCCCTTCTGCCGGTTACCGCCATTTCGAGCTGAGACGCAGCTCAGCTGTAGTTGCATAGACATTGCCCAAAACTACGGGTAATAGAACAACGCTTGGGCAACACAGATCATTATATAAAAAAGCTGTCATAACAAAGAAAGAGCTCTTTTAGTAACGTCAGCAAAAGCCAAAAAGAGCGGACGAACTAAAAAGAGCGACCTACTTCGCGGCCGAGCTGCGAACTAAAAGGAGAGGTTACCGGCCGCGATCTAATATATACGCGATCAGTCGCGAACTAAAATATGCGCGATCGGTCGCGAACTAAAATATGTGCATTCCGTCGCGAACTAAAACATGCGTTACCGGTCGCGAACTATTATGCCAAACGCTTCTTAGTTCGTTGGATTCTTTTCCGAAGACCGACGGGCAATAGCGAGAGGGCGCGCAGCAGAATTAAAAATCACGTGTTTGGCTTCTGCTGATGAGAGCCATTTCGAGGTGAGCGTCTGCCTGCTAGATTACATAGTTCAGTGCTACAAAATTTCTGATTTAAAGTATTCTACACTCTGCAATATCTGACTAATAAATTCCATAATGCCAAGATATAGAGATAACTTTAAACTTACACGCGAGAAATTATCCACAAACTGTTTCTTTTACATATTTCGTCGTTTTTTTGGCCTTGTCTTCCGCAGTTGCAATTATACAATTTGTATAGGTTATGAAACCGTCTTTTGCAACTGTAA
Organism: Locusta migratoria; assembly: GCA_026315105.1. Classification (NCBI taxonomy): domain Eukaryota; kingdom Metazoa; phylum Arthropoda; class Insecta; order Orthoptera; family Acrididae; genus Locusta; species Locusta migratoria. The sequence continues at coordinate 467,575,872 of CM048746.1, read as the reverse complement.
ATTAGTTTACTTTAGTCCAGACGCGTTTCGCTTTATTTTAAAGCATCTTCAGTAGTAAGCTGTACAATAAATGGTTTGTATTACATTATTTGTTTTAGTTATTACGAACTGTTACAGGTCGAATTTCGTAATAACTAAACCAAATAATGTAATACAAACCATTTATTGTACAGCTTACTACTGAAGATGCTTTAAAATAAAGCGAAACGCTTCTGGTCTAAAGTAGACTAATTTACAGTTGCAAAAGGCGGTCCCATAACCTATACAAATTGTTTCTTTTAGTTAGCGTGATATCGTTAGCGGCTCAAACAGCAAGCGCATGAAGTAGCTAGACGGGGGAACTTCTCCCTTCACCTGCAGGCGCAGACCACGCCGCTCAGCCGTCACTGGGAACGGACGAACTAGAAGAACGAACTAGTTCGCGGCAGAGCAACTACCTAAAGTGAGCGCTCCCGATCGCGTACTATTATGCGAAAAAGTCTTCTGGTCAGGATGGAATACCAGTTCGGTTTTACAAAGACTATTCTGCGGCATTGGCCCCTTACTTAGCTTGCATTTATCGCGAATCTTTAATTCAGCGCAAAGTTCGTAGTGACTCCCGTTTATAAGAAAGGAAAGAGAACTGACCCACACAATTACAGGCCAATATCGTTGACATCAGTTTCATGTAGAATTTTAGAGCATATTCTCAGTTCGAATATAGTAAATTTCCTTGAAATGGAAAAGCTTCTTTCCATGAATCAGCACGGGTTTAGGAAACATCGTTCATGTGAAACTCAGCTTGTCCTTTTCTCGCATGACATCTTTCGAGCCATGGATGAAGGGCAACAGGCGGATTATGTTTTTCTCGACTTCAAAAAGGCATTCAACGCGGTGCCACACTGCAGACTGCTAACGAAGATACGAGCTTATAGAATAGGTTCACAGACTTGTGACTGGCTGGAAGACTTCCTAAGTAATAGAGCGCAGTACGTTGTTCTCGACAGCGAGTGTTCATCAGAGACGAGTGTATCGTCAGGCGTGCCCCAGGGGAGTGTGATAGGACCGCTATTATTTTCTATATATATATATATATATATATATATATATATATATATATATATATATATGATCTGATGGATAGAGTAAGTTGTAATTTGCGGCTGTTTGCTGATGATGCTGTGGTGTATGGGAGGTTGTTGTCTGTAACTGAGTGTAATAGCATACAGGATGACTTAGACAAAATTTCTAGTTGGTGCGAAGAATGGCAGCTAGCTCTCAATGTAGAAAAATGTAAGGTGATGCGCATGAGTAGAAAAAACAATCCTATAATGTTCGAATACAGCATTAGTAGTGAGCTTCTTGATGCTGTCGCGTCGTTCAAATATCTAGGCGTAACATTGCAGAGCGATATGAAATGGAACGAACATGTAAGGACAGTTGTGAGTAAGGCGGACAGCCGACTTCGGTGTATTGGGAGAATTTTGGGAAGATGTACTTCACCTGTAAAGGAGACTGCGTATAAAACGCTTGTACGACCACGTCTTGAGTATTGCTCAAGTGTTTAGGACCCGCAGCAGATCGGTTTGAGGGAAGACATAGAGGCGGTTCAGAGGCGAGCAGCTAGATTTGTTACCGGTAGGTTCGACCAATGCGCGAGTGTCACGGAAATGCTACGGCAACTCAATTGGGGATCGCTGGAAGAAAGACGACGTTCTTTTCGTGAATTTCTGTTATGTAAATTTAGAGGGCTGGAATTTGAAGCTGAGTGTAGTACGATCTTGCTGCCGCCTACTTACATTTCTCGTAAAGATCGCAAAGACAAGAGAAATTAGGGCTCGTACGGAGGCATATAGGCATTCTTTTTTTCCTTGTTCTATTTGGGAGTGGAATAGGAAAGGAAATGCCTAGTAATGGTACAGTGTACCCTCCGCCACGCACCTTACGGTAAATTGCGGAGTATGTATGTAGATGTAGATGTAGAAGTCTACATAGCACCTCAATGCGCTCGGCCGCTCCGCCGCGGCAGCGACCAATGACCTTAGCAGTTTTGTTCCTTAGTAAGACAAGCATTTCGAAAGCAACCAATGTGCTCTTTTACAGAATACCTTGCCCTGTGAGCTTATAAGATCTAGCACGGTCCCACTGAAAGAAAGAGGAAGCGGTTGTAGTGTGTTGGTGACACACAGGATTGCCGGTACTGCTCCAGCCGGTGCCCTTGCGCTCACGGCGTGGCGAGCTAGTGGGAAGAAGCGGCAGCAGACAGGAGGGCTAAAAGCCGTCGGATTGCGGCCGGAGGCGTGGGTCGGCGTGGCACTGCACGGCACTTGGCCGCCCGCGTGCGGCTCATGTTTAATGCAGGCGACTGCCGGCGAGCTGTAATGGCGCAGCCACTGCTCCCAACCTTATCACCGCGCCAACACTACCTCGCGTGTCTACACTCCGCGATCAAAACTTCTCACACCCAATCAAACGTCTGCCGGCAACAGGTGTGTTGACTCGCTGCACTGGCGCTCTTACACCAACACGCCCAATTACTTTCAATAAAACAATTCTGAGTGTTAGGCCGGTAACGCACTAGGCAGCCAGGCTGCGGCAGCCAATGAAACAATGGTGGTATACCATTGCGGGCAGCCAGTGGCGAACAGCGAGCCTCGCAGTGAACACGTGTGGCTGCCAGCAATCTCCGCGCACTTGACGAAGCAGCCACATCTTGTTTCCAAGTTGTCATGACGTTCGACACACAGAAATTTATTCATGAAATTCAAAGACGAAGAGAAATCTGGAATGTGACTTGTGAGCAACATATTGATCGTGATGTAAAGAAAAGGCGGTGGTTGGAAATCGCAAATGTAATGAGTGAGGAGAACATGTCTGAAAATGAAAAGAATGAATTCGGTGAGTTATTTATTATTTATTACATAGAAAAAAAATTGCTTACAGCTACAATAAGGAAGAAGAGGGCTTCATTGTACAGTTAATACACATTAATTCACATGGAAACAACAATAGTTACATACATAATATGTAATTACTACCCCAATGCAATTCTGTTTTGCCATTCCGGCGGATTTTCATTCGTAAAGTAATCCGCAAATAAATCTCTATATGCTGATGCTGATGAACGGCCCCCTGCTGTTGCAGGACCTGGGGAAACTTCTAGTTCTGGAGGGATATGCAGTGTGTCTTCAAATTTGTAGCCATCTCTTTCTCGCACATAGTTATGTAAAATACAGCATGTTTTTAATATGGCAATTGCAAATTCTTCCCGAACATCCATTGGGCGATGAAAAATTCTCCATTTATTTGTCAGAATGCCAAACGATTATCGCACCTTCCACGTCCAAGTCGCTCGGCCGATTGGGTACAACTGGCCGTCAGCTGGCTGCCCCCAACTGGCTGCTCAATATTTTGGCTGCCGCAGCCTGGCTGCCTAGTGCGTTACCGGCCTTAGGCCGCGTCACTTATAAAACGCCAGCAAAGGAATTTCCGACGTTTCCACCACTTTGCAGTGGTCCTATTTTAGTTAACCGCCACGGTGGAGTAGCCGAGCGGTCTAAATCGCCTCGCTGTGGAGCCCGCGGTTGCCCGCCGTCGGAGGTTCGAGTCCTCCCTGGGGCATGTGTGTGTGTGTTGTCCTTAGGTTAGTTTACCTTAGTTTAAGTAGTTTGTAAGCTAAGGAATAATGGCCACGCAGTTTGGTCCGATAGATTTACAAACATTTGAACATTTTTTTAGTTAACCGCCCTGAAGAGGACCACTGCATAGTGGTCGAAACGTCGGCGATTACTTTGCTAGTGTTTTAAAAATGACGCGGCCTAATATGCAGAATTGTTTTATTCAAAATGATACCGGCCGTGGAAGCCTCCTAACTTACACCAAGCCAAATTATATTATTGACGATTTTCGCTGGTATTCGTTACCTTCCACACAATAAAGTAATAGAGGACCCGTGCGAATACTTCACACCCTTAGTGGAATGACAAAAAAATTGGGTTCTGTGAATAATGAAATGCCAAGATCGGGGTATTTCGTCTTTATTTATAACAGACGACTGATTTGGATGTATACAGACATCATCTTCTGGTCTCTGCAGTAAACAGTAACATTATTACATAAATACATATTGTAGCCAGTTGGATAGTACTGGTGGGTTGTCTCACATTAAAATATGCCGTTTGGTTGTCAAAAATACATTTAAAAGATCGCTCCCTGCCATGAGCAAATTGAATGGTATAAAAAAGTTGGGTAAAATGGAAGTTGAATGTTGACATACAGCTTTCTTCAGAATCAATCAATGGAAGTGTTTAAAAGCGCAAATGAAAGAGCTTGATCCGCCGACTGTTTTTAGGCAAAAAAGAACTGCATAATTTAATTAGAACCGAAGATATCGTAAAACAAACCGATTAAAATATTCAATGCAAGGACAGAAGGATACCTCGTTTGATAAAAAGAAATGAAGGAGAGACTTTAGTTAATTCTGATACTGGATGACAAATCTGCGAATGAATAGCTTTCGTTTAAAGCAAAAATGAAGGAAATCGGTCGGATAGAACGGGCTGATCGACTGACTTTAGTTTACAGCAAGGACATCGTTTTAAGAAATATACAGAAGGAAATAGCGTTTGAGTATAGAAAGAGGAAGGCGAGAGTTATGTAGATTCTAATACTTGATGATAAATCTGTGGATGAATACCTTTCGTTTAATCTACAAGAATTAAATCGGCCGGGTAGATTGGTCTGGATGACTAACGTTAGTTTTCGTATATTGTTTTAATATATAAGAAACATGATGATATGAGGACGCGTAACAGCTAGGTTCTCAGCCCCAAACGTAATGAATCAGAGTCGAGTGTCAGGAAGGTGCACTAAAACAGGGGTAGAAGACTGGAACAAATGAAGGACGTAACGTCAGTCAGACAAACCATGTGTGCAAGTTCAGATAAAGGAGGCTCTATTTAATATTGGTACCTTTAATTAAAATCAAGAATGTGGCAAAAGTAGTTAAAACCATGTAGCAAATGAGATAACAGGAATAAAACGGATGAGTCAGCCGCTTTGCAACACACTAAAACCTGCAGCCTAAAGGCTTAGGTCACAGTATAGACAAATCACAAAATTTTAAACGTTTGACAACACTCGCCTTATCGTCAGCTAATAGAGGGTAGATCTTCGCCAAGATTGACTTTCACCACCTCAAAAGATATAAAATACACTCGCTGAAATCATGGCGTACGGAGATTCGCACACAGCAAGCATTACAGAAGGGAGAGAAGGCGGTCATTGAGCATGAGCAAAAAGTCACGTGCAAAGGGGAGATGCCCATTCGGAAGCATGTCGGGGTGACTTCATGACTGGCAGGAGGAGTGCCACAACCAGACTATCGGCTCCACCAGCAGCATCTTATTCTCCGTCACTGACAACCACCTTCACACAACTGTTCGGACCAATGTCCCAGCAAAGAGAGGGCGTATTGCAGATTGGCTTCATCTCCTCGACACAAGGGAGGCGCCATGTCATGGATTGCGCTGCCGCTCCTGTCAGAGGTTAGAGCTTTCCCTCGTGCGTGCGTGCGTGCGTGTGCGTGCGTGTGTGTGTGTGTGTGTGTGTGTGTGTGTGTGTGTGTGTGTGAGTGTGTGTTGTCCTTAGTATAAGTTAGTTTTATGTGTAGGTACCAATGTCTTCAGTAATTTGGTCTCTTCGGTTAGCAAACATTTGAACATTTGATTTCATTGCCTGGAATTTCTACGTGCCGTCGCGCATACCTTCAAACCTGCATTTTATGTACTAATCTATCGGCCAATTTGCTTGATGGCCTTGCACCTGCCTCTAACAGGAGAACTACGTCACACTATATTTTGAGTCCTACTGTCCCCGCTATTTAACAAATTTTGTCCGGGCTTTAATGCTCCACTCATTGCACCCAGCTGATACCAGTCCGCCCCTTTCTCGACGCCAGCCCGTGTGCTACGCTGAGGCCGCACCACGTGGAGGCAGGGCCCCGTGGAAATTATTTTCCCTCTTTTTGTGCGTATAAGGCAGCTTTATTACATTTTTAAATCTATTGTACATGAAAATGGAAGCAGAAAATTATGAAAGGAAAAGTAGTTTTATGGAGAGCGATAAAACAAGTTGGCTAAGTTGAGTGGAAGATATCTCTTCACCTGAACTGCGAAAGGAAGCAGGTACTAAGATATTCTACCTCAAGCTTCTGCATGGCATTCCAACGCTACGTGATAAGGATTAATATTGATGTGTATGGTATGTAATGTGTTTGTTATGTCTCTTCTTGTGTTTTGTCATGTGTGTTTTCTTTTTCTAATTTACGATACTTTCTAAAAACAAAATGTTGAAATGTTTGTAAATTTAAGGGACTCAACTACTATTGTTATCAGTCCTAAGGCTTACAAACTACTTAACCTAAGCTATGGACAAACACACACACCCATGCCCGTGGTAGGACTCGAAACTCCGACGGCGAGCAACCGCGCGCTCCGCAGCGAGGCGCCTTAAACCGCTTACTTTCTTTCTTTTTCGCCCATGTAGTGCGATGCTTTGTGGTCGTTTGTTCATGTTCGTTCTTGGTTGTTCGTCGAGTATTTGGCTCATCTTTTCGGCCACTCCACCGCGGCCTCAGAAAACAACTAGGTATAACGTGGCGCCTGGTACAATAAGCGGCCACCATTATTTGTTAATATGCATCTATCTTGTTTTGTATGTTTAATAGTTCTTTGTCACGGTAGTTACAGTTACAACGTTAGGTGTGTCCCTGTAATTGGGCACGATTATTTAATTACACAAATACAGCGAAGAGCAAAAGAAACGGGTAAAGTCAGCCGGCCGCGGTGGCCGAGGGGACTGAGGCGCTTCAGTCACGGTCTGCACGGCCACTACGGTTGGGGGTTCGAATCCCCCCTCGGGCATGGATATTTGTGCCGTCCTTAGTATTAGCTACTTCATAAGTAGTTTGTAAGTTTAGGGACTGATGAGCCCGTAGTTAAGTCCCATAAGCTATACAAACATTTGAACATTTTTTTGGGTACAGTCAAGCGCATGCAAACACAGAGTTCTAGAAACACTCAGAGGACGGCGCTGCGGTGGCAACGCCTATGTAGGACAACAGGTATCTGGCGCAGGCGTTACTGCTGCTACAATGGCAGGTTTTCACGATTTAACTGGGTCTGAACGTGGTGTTATAGTCGCCTCACGAGGTATGGGACACAGCATCTCCGAGGTAGCGCTGAGGAGGGGATTTTCCCGTACGACTGTTCCTAGAGTGCTCCGTGAATACCGGGAATCCGGTACAGCGTGAAATGTCCGACATCGCTGCGGCCGGAAAAAGATCCTGCAAGAAACGGACCAAGGACGACTGAAGACAGTCGTTCAAAGTAACAAAAGTGCTACCTTCCGCAAATTGCTGCGGATTCCAAGCTGGAGCATCAAGTGTGCGAACCATTCAGCGAAACTGATACGGGCTAAGCTGCTACACGACACAAAATTTTTCGTCCGCATGGGTCCGTCAACACGCGTGAAAAAGTATGGTTTTTGGCAGCTAGCTCTCTCTCTCTCTCTCTCTCTCTCTCTCTCCCTCTCTATCACAATCGTTTTCTTCTCAGGAAGAGTGACTATCTTGTTCACCTCTACAACCTGTTTCTTCGTACACGGTAGAAGTTGCGACACAAATACAGAAAATGCTCCGTGTATTTCTTTTGATTTGCATGATACAAATTGGTAACCTGTAATTGCAGGAGCGGTACTAGTTTCATTGTTCGTGCAAGTATCGTATACGCAATTTATGTCTCCTCTCTCTACTTCTCGAACAAAAGAAATCGAAACGCTGCGAGCTGAATGTGATTTATTTCTGGTTGTGAACAATACTCACGATAAAACGCACTGCCGTGTTCTGCAACTGATAAGGGCATTGTAAAATATTATTATTGTTTTTAACTAGGTCAATTTTCAAGACAATTTCTTTTTCACCTACCCGAAACAATTTAGGCGCTTGTAACTTTTGTGAGTTCCTCTTATCTTCGTGCAGCCTGGAAATACAAAGCAGATTAATAAAACGACAAACATGTCATACTGTTGTCGCGATTCAACCTTGGCGCTTTCTGGAACACCTGTCGCTACAAAAATCATTAATTATGCTGTTTTCTCTAATGTTATATCTAAAATATCCTTGCATTTACACTACCAGAAGCAGAGTTCGTTTTGTTTGCAGATGATACAAGTATTGCAATAAAAAGTACGTGAAGCATAGTGATAGAAAGGTCTGCTAATGATATTTTCATGAACATTAATAAATGGTTTAAAGCCAACTCATTGTCATGAAACTTTGAAAAGACGCACTACATGCAGTTCAGAACATGTAAGAGATTTCCTGACAGCATATGCATTAAGTATGAAGAAGAGCAGATAGAAGAGATTGACAGTATTAAATTCCTGGAATTACAGCTTGATAATAAATTTAGAAGGAGCACACCACAAAACTGCAGAAACAACTCAATAAATCTGTATTTTCAATACGAGTGTTATCAGACATAGGAGACATAAAAATAACAAAGCTTGCATACTTTGCTTACTTTCATTCCTTAATGTCATATGGTATAATATTTTGGGGTAACTCTTCAAGTCAGTCAAAAGTCTTCAGAGTCCAAAAACGTGTAATACGTACTATTTGTGGAGTAAATTCACGGACGTCTTGTAGAAGCCTCTTCAAAGATCTGGGTATATTAACTACTGCCTCTCAGTATATTTATTCCTTAATGAAATTTGTCATAAATAATATATCCCTTTTCCCAACAAACAGCTCAGTTCATACATACAATACTAGAAATAAAAATGATCTACACAAGGACTTAAAAGCACTTACTTTAGTTCAAAAAGGGGTCCACTACTCAGGAACACACATTTTCAATAATTTACCATCAAGTACCATCAAGTACAAATAAAGATCAGTTTAATAGGAACCTAAAAGACGTTCTAGCGGCCAACTCCTTCTACTCCATCAGTGAATTTCTAAATTGTACCAAATGATGCATGCACTTACACTATATTAATAAAAAAACCTTAAAATTTATGTATCTGTATTTATATTATAAGTGTATGTATTTGTATTTATATTATTAGTATTATCTATTATTCAACTTATAAATTTTGTTTCTTGACATGTTCCACATCCACGAGGATCCCCTCTACATGGATCTACGGAACAAATAACTAATCTAAATCTAAATCTGAAACATTATCTGGTTAACTATATATTAATAGAGAAACCAATGTGACGAGTGTATGAAATATTTCATTCCATAGTTTATGTATCTGTTTCTGACTGACTGAGCCACGGGGAAGAAAACATACTGTACTTAATCTACATTGATCTGCCTACGCTACTGCAGCGTTCTACAGAATGAAATCTAAGACTCATCCGTCACATTTAACATTCAGCTAATAAAACTTTTCAAGGACGAATAAAAATGTTGGTATGCATAACTTTTTTTTCTGAAATAAATTAATTCTGTAACAACAGAGTTTTACCACCGGTACTACAGACAAAGCCACAACACAACGGCACTGAGGCTGCCAATAAACGGGACAGCTACCGTAATGCTTCTGCAGAGGTGAGTAGCACAGCTTGTCTATTCTACTACTTACGTTGGTTCAGTTATCGAGTTCGGCGGTGAAGGATCCAACATACCTGTAAGAGAGGAAAAAAAATCAGTAGACTAAACAGTCTGTAGGTATTAATTTATACAATATAAAATAACGAAAAATTCTTTCTAGTTTAGCAAGTTTTGAAGCGAATAAACGAGACTGGCCACGTAACTGTGTGACCATACAAAGTGGTCTCGATAAGCAAGTGCAGGTATCTTCCGTTTTCTCTCGAATAACTTCATGTCAGAGTTGTCCAAAATTTATCATTAATTTCTGTTTTAACTCTCTAAATTTTACCAGCAACTTGGCTACTTTTCATAACCATTTATCCCCGCCCTCCCCTTACTCTTTGTATCGAAAATACTTTAGGAGATAGAGTATGTTAATGTTTGATTCCTGTTTGCGACGAATATGAGACGGTATCTTAAATGAGCCGCGCGGGAGTTGCCGAGCGGTCTGGAGCGCCATGTAACCTCTTGCGTCGCAGGTTCGAATCCTCCCTCGGGCATGGATGTTTGTGCTGTCTTTAGTGTAAGTTAGTTCATAAGTAGTTTGTAGTTTGTAAGTTTAGGGACTGATGACCCCGCAGTTAATCCCATAATCTTAACAAACATTTGAACTTTTTTTTTTTTTTATCTTAAATGAGGCGCAGAGAACTTTTTCCAGCGACGAAGACCTGTAACGTTAATTCTCTATGGTATGGAACTGGCGGTTTGTAAAAATAGTGTAGATACACCCAAACTGGTCCTTAAAGATAGTCATTGTGATTACCAATAAAAGCGAAAAAAAATTGCAATTGTTTCGGAAACATTTTTCAGATCTACTTTTACAGGGCGCCGGCCGCGGTGGCCGAGGGGACTGAGGCGCTCCAGTCACGATCTGCACGGTCATTACGGTCGGGGGTTCGAATCCCCCCTCGGGCATGGATATTTGTGCTGCCCTTAGGATAAGGTAGTTGATAAGTAGTTTGTAAGTTTAGGGACTGATGACCCCGTAGTTAAGTCCCATAAGCTATACAAACATGTGAAACATTTTACAGGGCCTACGTCATATGAATCGCATGTTGACTGCACAACAGCTGTCAGGAAGTGAATGTGTTCTGATTTCTTCGATCTATATTCAAACTTCACAAGGTTAATGTATTGCTTACATTAATTTCGTCACTTCTAACAAGCAATAATATTTTCATCACGTTTTGAACTTTGATGTTTTAGAAATTTATGGTTTTTCTGTTGTAAGTAATTAGTGTCTTCATACCTCCTAATATTTGCGGATGCGACATAGAGCGCGGATATACAAACCAATGTAACTTATTTATCAATCGCTGAAAATGTTTTTAATTTTTTCCGTGCCATCAAGCCCCAGTGACGACGCTGAGATCTTTATAACGGAACTTACACCACAACACAAACGGGAAGCGTACTTATAAAAGCAGGCAAGACGGTTTTGTATTTTACACTGCAACGTGTCGCTTACTTCAGTAACTCTTAAAATCATTGTAGACTTGCATAATTGCAGTTCTTAATAACTGCGTTATCAGCAACAACCGGTATGCGCTTTGAATATCAATGATTCTTAAAATATTTCTTTATTCTGCACATGTTTCTTTATTCTGAATATTACACCAATAATAACTAGAAGACTGATTTAGATCAGTAAATCAGATAACCATTTTGGAACTGCCGTTGCGGTGTTGACAGGTATTTGGAAAGACATAAAAGTGGGATTACTTTCAGGACTAGGCCAATTACTGACGATGCCACCGAATGAAGGAACGAAGATTAGGATTCAGTGCCCCATCGACAGCGTGGTTAATTAGAGGCGGAGCTCACCCTTGGATTGTTTGAGTAAGGATAGGCAAGGATATCTAGCGTGCCCTTTCAAAGGAATCATCCCGGTATTTAGGAAAATCACGGAAAACCTAAATCTGATGGATTTGAACCATCGATCTCGCGAATGCAAGTCCATTTGTGTTACCAAATGCCACCGAAGAGATGAACAGCGTAACATCAATTTAAAAGTAGATTATTGCTTTATTCCAGTGACTGTAATCAAACACAGGCAGCACGTTTTCGAATGTTACGTTGTCTGCACCAGGCATAGGCACCATCGCAAGAGAACAAAGAACATCAACCAGGGAAGTGATACACGGATTACAATGCAGTCCACTTCCCACGGGAGAACTCTAGCTCGCGATCATTTGGCGAGTGGCAGGATAGGTGTAGTTAACGAAGAGGACAAGGCACGGACACGGCACACCGGCAAATGGTGAATTATTGTTTTTTATTTCATTTATTTATTGATTGATTGCTGACATGTTACTTCCATTTCTGCTAAAACGAGGTCCAAGTAGCGAGTAGATGTGAGTAGCAAAGCTCCAGAAAACTGAAGTAAATGGCTTGGTCGGTTGTCGAAATATTGTGCAAAAATGGAAATAACACAACGACCAAACTATTTACCAACCGCACCAAGAAAACCTCAGACACCACGTTATATCGACGAATTCAAAGTTGCGACACATTCACAATCTAACCCGATTCGTTTGATACTCGACTGCTTATCGTGATCGAGAAAGTCTGAAAAAATCTGCGAAGCGTCAAAAAGAAAGTAAAAGCGTTCGGAACACCATTTCAAAAAATAATAAAAAGCTACGACGAAAACATCAAGTTCTTTTCAACGTGCGAAGCTACAATGATTTGAAAGCACCATTACCGGAAATAATTTCTCAAATAGAGAATACAAAATTAGTTCGTATGAAACATCGTTATTATGAAAACTGCCCTTGTCGCAAGGTGTTATCAACAAATCTTATTTCTACAAAACGACTTATTTTCTGTCTATCGATCGCTAGTTGTTTATTATCTCATGATAAAATTCGAGCATAATCATGCATCTTTGGATTATTTCTTGTAGTTATAGAACAATCAGAAACTGAAAGGAATACTCTAATGATGAGCGACTCTGTCCGAAACCAGTAATCAAATAACCAATATATTAGTCCCCTTAATAAAATTCCTCCATGATTCCCTATTCAATGCTAACATTGATGCCTCGTCAGATGTTTATTTCAAAACCGTTCTTAACCGAATCCAAGTACTTTCTCCTCTTACCCTACGCTCCTGAGCCCATGAGTCTATTATGTAACCTTGCTTCTCCCATGCGTGTAACATGAGCCCACCATCTCAGCCTGTTCGCTCTGCTTCATCTACGGTGTTCATTCCTAGTTTTTCTTTGATTTTCTCATGATGTACATCCTCTTGCCTTTGTTCCGATCTATTATTACCTGCAATCATCCTTGCTACTTTCATATCTGTAACCTCAACGTTATTAATAATGTAACGTGTATTAACCCATTTTTGACACCTATACAACAAAGTTGGTCGATAGACGGTGCACTGCTACAGACTTCCTTCTTGCTGAGCACTCACTGCATTAACTTTGCTGCACCTTGATTCACGAGCTTTCACTATGTTGCCATCGTGTGAGAAAATACAACCTAAGTACTTGGAACTGTACACCTAACTTTGTTCCTCCTATTTCGCACTCAATCTGTTCGAATCACTTTCCCAAAGACATTACTTTCGTTTCGAGGAAGCTGATCTTCACATCATAATCCTTACACCTCTAATCTAGCTTCGAAATATTGTATTGCAACCTTTGAATCGAATCTACCATCACAACTAAGTTGTCTGCATACGCAAGACTGCTTATTTTATTTTCCCTATTTTTTATCTCACCCTGCCAGTTTATTGATTTCAACATATGATCCATAATTAGTACGAATAGTGGTGACAGGTTACAGCCTTGTCTTACCCCGGAAACTACCCTGAACCATGCTGCCTGACAGTCTACGTAAAGACGTTTAATTGTCTGCAGAAGTTTGCACCCTATTCCATAATCTTGTACAAGTGACAATAGCTTCCTCCTAGGAACAAGGCAATAAGCCTTTTCTAGATCTATAAAACACAGATAAAATTTGCTGTTCCACTCAAAGGACTTCTCCATTATCTGCCGCAAGCTAAAGATCTGGTCCTCACAGCGTAAACCCACAATGACTTTCATCCTACTTTTCTTCAACTAATACTGCACTCTCCTTTCAACAATACCTGATAATATATAACCCACAACATACACTACTCGTTATTAAAATTGCTACACCAAAAAGAAACGCAGAAGATAAATATACTAGAATTGTCATGTGATTTCATTTTCACGCAATTTGGGTACATAGATCCTGAGAAATCAGTACCCACAACAACCACCTCGGGCCGTAACGGACTTGATATGCCTGGGCATTGCGTCAAACAGATCTTGGATTGCGTGTACAGGTACAGATGCCCATGCAGGTTCAACACGATACCACAGTTCAGCAGGAGTAGTGACTGGCGTATTGTGACGAGCCATTTGCTCGGCCATCATTGACCGGATGTTTTCAATTGGTGAGAGATCTGGAGAATGTGCTGGCCAGGGCAGCAGTCGAAGATTTTCCGTATCCAGAAATGTCCGTACAGGACCTGCAACATGCGGTCGTGCATTATCCTGCTGAAATGTAGGGTTTCGCAGGGATCGAAAGATGGGTAGAGCCACGAGTCGTAACATATCTGAAATGTAACGGCCACTGTTCAAAGTGCCATCGATGGGCACAAGAGGCGACCGAAACGTGTTACCAATGGCACTCCATACCATCACACCGGGTGATAAGCCAGTATGGCAATGACGAATACATGCTTACAATGTCGCCAAACATGGATGCGACCATCCTGATGCTGTAAACGGAATCTGGATTCATTCGAAAAAATGACCTTTTTCCATTCGTGCACCCAGGTTCGTCATTGCGTACACCATCGCAGGCGCTCCTGTCTGTGATGCAGCGTCAAGGGTAACCGCAGCCATGGTCTCCGAGCTGATAGTCCATGCAGCTGCAAACGTCGTCGATCTGTTCATGCAGATGGTTGTGTCTTGCAAACGTCCACATCTATTGACTCAGGGATCGAGACGTGGCTGCACGATCCGTTACAGCCATGCGGATAAGATGCCTGTCATCTCGACTGCTAGTGATACGAGGCCCTTGGGATGCAGCACGGCGTTCCGTATTGCCCTCCTGAACCCACCGATTCCATATTCTGCTAACAGTCATTGGATCGCGACCACCGCGAGCAGCAATGTCGCGATACGATAAACCGCAATCGCGATAGGCCTTTATCAAAGTCGGAAACGTGACATAGTGCAAAATAGCGCTGTTGCCTCCTGTAACTGGTTTTCTGTCAACTTCAATTACGTCGTACTTTCTTAGTCGACGATAATCAAAATTATCTTTTATTTCACTTTGACTCGTTTAACGTCCTCTACAAAACAACAGTATCTATTTCTGGTGATTATTCCGCTATTATTTGCTTTTTCCTGCAACAGCGTACGCAATGTGTCCAGGAGACTGCTTTTCGTACCAAATGTCGTTTCCGCATCTGTAAGTATACCACCTTCATCGTGAATATCGTCCCCGTGTGACGTAGCCGTGGGTCTGCCTGCGCAAGAATGATACGAACAACTGAAATCGAATGCCATTTCATTGGAGTAGCCTAGGTTTTACAAGGAAATAATTAGTATCGGTATGTTCGATTACTGATTTAGGGCATATTGGGGACAAATAATAATAATAATAACAGACAAAAAAGCTGCTCATGTAATTAACCGACGTTCCCTTCCACTTCTGGAAGATGCACTAATACTAGAAAGAAAAATGCCAAAAAAACTAACGGTACTCGCAGATAACCCAATTTGTCAGGAGGAAAAACAAGGCGCAGGCCGAAAAGCAGTAGCTACCACGTGCACGGCACAGTTAGCACTGAGAGTGAGACATATGCTGCCCATCGCACGTTGTTGCTACACGGCAGCTCTCGTTGCAATTTAGACAGGGATTCCTCGCATATGTATAGTCACATCGCGTTCTGACCAGGAACCTCCGGCCAAGTCGCGAACTGGCCGGCCAAAGCCGGATATGCTTCAATTATTTCAAGTAATCAGACTTTGAACAATCTACTCGGCCAAAGTGCGAAATGGACGGCCAATTCGCGATCTGGCCGCTCTTCGGGCTTTGGATGCAACGTATATACAGCGATCGACATACAAAGTAGTCCGATTTTTAATACCATTACTGCACCGAATTAGCTTTTGTAAATGTTCAAACGTTTGTAAAGTCTATGGGACTTAACTACGTGGTCATCAGTCCCTAAACTTACAAACTACTTATTAATTAGCTTACCCTAAGGACGGCACAAATAGACGAGTTTGTGACACTTGCGGGGAGTGACACTTGCGCGGAAAGGGAATTTGTAGACACTCGCGGGGAGACCCGGACGCTGCTGGTAGTGAACAGGGTGTTCCAGAAGTAGGGATACACCACCCCTACTCCTCGCCCTCCATCCGCTACCTGTGCCGTATTCAGGGAAAGGCCCACCGAGCGAGGTGGAGCTGTAGTAATGGCCCGGAGAAATCACAGCCTCATTCAACAGGGAGATAACACGTCATACAAATATCACTCGATTTACAATACAGCACCATGTGAAGAGGAATGTGATGAAATCGGAATTGAGCGCAACCGTTGCTAACTACAATTTCGGATTTACTGCATTTTGAGTCAGAATTCGCATCTATATTCGCATTTATCGCAAATGCGAATTTTTCCTGTCCCTAGTAATACCTCTAAAAATAAACAGCTGATCAAGGCACTAAAAGCAAGGGCAGATCTTTGGGTGTATTACTACAAATAACTAAAACACAATTTGATCGTGGAATTATATACAATCTCATTATAAAGGTTTTTTTGTAGGTGGTTTTGAGCAGCTTTTAAATATGTTTGGAATAGCATTATGAAATATAGACAGCTACACTTTATGTTTATTATGAGATATCGATTTCGGCTAATTTCAGGTCATCTTCAACTCTCAAACAACAGGTGTTACTTATGCATTTTTCCAGTGGCACTCATAACCTTTAACTGTTTACACACGAGGTCTAACGTTGTTAGTCGCGTTAGCGATGAAAACAGAACCCAGAATCTTTGCGTCTAAATGATACATATATTGATGTGATGTCTTATTTCGAAAGAACAAACATCACACCAATACATATATAGCTCTCGGTAAAGTGGAACGATATGATGTCGTTACGTAGCACAGCACGGTGACTGGAAACGCAGGAGAAGTGCAAACAACGTTCTCTCCTCAGAGGTATGATTCTAATTCGGTTCGACGTAGACTTCTACAACATACAGTCTACACGGCGAAGATTACACCAAAAAATTTAACGTTTCGTCTACTTTGGCGATAGCAACCAAATTTGAAAATCGTGTCTACTATGTAAATATTTAGCAACACAAAACGCTTCAAGTTCATAACTTCACTGGTTTTCGAGTTCTCAATTTTTAATATGTTTTTAATGTTACTACATTAAAAAAAATTTGGGACTCACACTACAATTTTCATATGGCAGATTTTGTAGGTACATTTACAAGACATAATTCAACGGTTCTGTGCATTCATTTTATGAGAAATACCAATCATTTGTTTTCAGTGTTTATTTCAAATTTCTACATTTAAGTTTCTTTAATTATTAGTACTTAAATGTGGTGATGAAATAAATAAATTACGTGTATATGTGTAGTCTTATGCGGCCAAACTACTTAGCTTATCGGTCGCTAGACTTACACTACTGCCGGCCGCGGTGGCCGAGGTGACTGAGGCGCTCCAGTCACGGTCAGCACGGTCACTACGGTAGGGGGTTCGAATCCCCCCTCGGGCATGGATATTTGTGCCGTCCTAGTTCGTAAGTAGTTCATAAGTAGTTTGTAAGTTTAGGGACCGATGACCCCGTAGTTAAGTCCCATAAGCTTAACAAACATTTGAATTTGAACTTACACTACTTAATCTTACTTAAAATAACGTAGGCAAAGTACAAACAAACATACCCATGTCCGAGGAAGGACTCGAACATCCGACCGGACCGGCCGCGCAATTTGTGACACAAATTACATGTCTGATAATATTAATGCATAGAAGTATGAAATCACGTCAAGACTACTTCCTGCAAAAATTTCGACAAAAAAAGTTGGCACTGAGTTTAGAAAAACAAAATTCTGGTATATTGGATTTTAACATTTTATCAAAAAATGAATGTTACTACAAGAGATACAGCCATTCAAATTTACGGGCAACATAACGTTTTCCCTTCCTGAGTAAATGAGCTGCTTCTTGTAGTTTCAACACCTTTTTCTTGAATGTTCTGAATATAAATCTTCACACAGACTTCTTGAGGAGGAGAGTGATACGGATATCTGATTGTAAACCACTGCCTATTACCTTAGACCTTTCTGACTGTACTGAACAGGAGTTCCGCGTGTTCCGTAATTTATATTTATACAGTTAACAGGCAATGTAATTTATAATCAACTATTGGCTGTCAATTTCGCTTCATTTTTCCTGGAAGTCTTGCAACTTGTTTCTCCCCGTTGGTTTATGCCAAGTTCGGAGTAAAATGGTTCTATATGACGGTGATGGAAAATAGAATTTATCTTTAGCATTTTCCGGTGTGTGACATTCCTTTACACATTCCGTATTTCATACATTTCTTAGATGTATTTCTAATTCGAATATAGCCAAATCGTTTTGGGGTCTACGAATAAACGCTTCAAGTATGTAAAATACTCATTGACTTATTATTGTTTTTTAATTGAAGTCTTAAGGATGCGTCTCCTATTAAAAAGCATAGTAGCTATTTTTAAAGAGATGGAAGTTGCGTGATAGTGGGGTTAACTACATAGCGGTCAATTACATCAACGTATCTGTGCAGGATGCCTAATATATTTATTGCTTGCGCAGGTGTCTTGATATGCTTAGTGTTCTGAATAATATGCTTTTAGGAGGTATGACTGTGGAAAGTCATCGTCTTGTAATAGCAAAGAATGTCTTAATAACTCTCCAAACATTATCACTATTAAAATACCTTTTTGTTTTCAGGAGGAACACTCAACGAATTCATATGTAGTTAGAACAAGTTACTATATTGCTCTTCAGCTTTGAAAGGGTTGTGCAATTTCACTGAGTTTCGTGTTATGTTGACAGTGTGGAAACTTGACAACAGCAGTGCTAGACTTCTTGGTGTGCCTGTACCCAGGAAAAGCCATTAGCCGCCCCAAGGGTCCCGGGTTCCGCGCAAGTGTCAGTCCGCGCAAGTGTCACTCCCCGCAAGTGTTCCAACCCCCAAATATCCATGCCCGAGGGGGGATTCGAACCCCCGACCGTAGTGGCCGTGCAGACCGTGACTGGAGCGCCTCAGTCTCCTCGGCCACCGCGGTCCGCGAATTAGCTTTTCTAGTATTTCCTAAAAGTCATATTTCCAGAAGTAATACTGATTTACTGTAAGAAAATAATAGTATGGAGATTTTTCTATTTAGGGATAACGAAACGTGCAAAACTGTTACAATTTAATAGTAGTGTTACCACTACACATTTTAATGTTTGTAGCGCCAGTTACTTTTTCAAGTACGTACCAAAACGTGAAAAATACTGTATCTATCATTACACTAACGTTAGGGTAATTTCCTATCATTCATATTCTCTAATTATCTAAACTTACAAGTATTATTTTACTTATTTCACAGAGTCATATTAATCATCTACACGGCCTTTCCTATTGCGTGATAATACAAAACGAGCTATCCTCCTTTGTACATTGTCGTCTGTCAATCCTATATGGTGTGCATCCCATACTGGTATAGAATAAATAACAGTACTGAAACTCATGCACGGTCGAGTTGTGTGCCGGCCGCGGTGGCCGAGGGGACTGAGGCGCCCCAGTCACGGTCTGCACGGCCACTACGGTCGGGGGTTCGAATCCCCCCTCGGGCATGGATATTTGTGCCGTCCTTAGGATTAGCTAGTTCATAAGTAGTTTGTAAGTTTAGGGACTGATGACCCCGTAGTTAAGTCCCATAAGCTATACAAACATTTGAACATTATTTCGAGTTGTGTATAGAGGAAGAATAAAGAATTTGGCAGTCCGGTTTACGTGAGAGTCCACGAAATGTGGTCGTCGAAGGCACAATCGGACCAGCAAACTATCGAAGCAGTAACCCGCTTGCATCGGAAGTGGAGAGTGGCAGCCTGTGGTGAGTCGCATCGCTGGTGCAGTAAGCCGGGCGCCGTTAGCTGGATGACGTTGCGCTGCACCTCAAGTCGTGGTCGGCTGATTGCTCCGTGTGGCTTCCGGTGCCCCTAAAGTGTCGCGAGTCGCACCGTTGGCTATCTGTGCCGGAGCCGTTGCTCTCACCGACCAGGATACAGGAACGCAGTCGTCTGTAAAGCCCGTTTTACAGGGTGATTACCTGCTAAAAAAACTGACTACTCCGAGTACGTGCATCTTTCGTGTCCGAGTGTATATGAAAGCCAATCACATCCACGATTGTGTCTATGACGTCAGTGATTTATACATTATCTTGAGGGTGAAATACTACATTTCCAGGTGTGCTCCACTCTGCACATGCGCGAATACGAGAAACTGAAGTGACGTCTGGTAATTCAGGCCGTAAGACAAAGAACTCGCATTCGGAAGTACGGTGGTTCTAATCCACCTCCAGCCATCCAGATTTAGGTTTTCCGTGATTTCCCTAACTCGAGGCAAATGCCGGGATGGTACCATTCAAAGGGCACGGCCGCTTACCTTCCTTATCATTACCCAAAACTTTGAGCGTGAGCTCCGTCTCTAATGGCATTTAAGCTTCCTTCTTTGTATTATAGAAATGCATTTCTAGGTTCTAGCAATTTATTTTGTTGTTTGTTCACCACACTGAAAAGGTTACACCAGGGTCTAGTAATTTTTTCTACTGTATCGAACAAGAGACATGAAATATCTGCAAGCAGATCAGTTTCACAGTTTATACACTATGCACAAATACTAATGTAACTAGACAAACGTGTTTTAATGTAAACTATCAACAGTGAAGAAGTCGGATCATTGGACGAAAAAAATAATTTTCGTTGTTGTTTGAAACTTAAGAAGAATTAAACATATGAAAAGTAGAGTGGAAAGGCATTTTTTACTATATTATTGATATTATTTGATTTTTTAATAATATTACCGCCATTTGACTGTTTTGTTTTAATGAATTTATTATAAGAAAATCATGATTTCAACCGTGTAGTCATATTCAAGTCTTCAGGATTAAAACGTCTGATACGCTTAATATGTAAATCCAAACGTACATTTATGGCACGATGATATGCAGTTTAGGCTATCACACGATTTTAAACTTGGAGACGCTTGAAAATGGCTACACCTCCAAGAACATGATTAACCAAAACAATCAAATGGCGACAATTAAAAAATAATTATATCTTCGTGATTTCCCAACTAGGAAAAGTGATTATTGATAGATGTGTTTGCAGGTATAGTTCTCCTGTCCGCTTCCATTGCTCGGTGGATAAGGCGCAGTGACTCACCGTGTTCACTGGGAGGGCTCCATGACCTCTATGCCAAAAAAGTAAGACAAGAACTGAACAATCGTCGCAGAACAAGCACAATACCATGCCCGCGAGGGATCTGCCTGCGGAAGAAAGGGGAGGGGTGGGACGAGTGGTCAGCGTCGCTTATTACCATGCAGGGGGCCCGGGTTCGATTGCCGGCAGGGGTCTGGGTCTGTGTGTTTTCCTCATCATCATCGACATGCAAGTCGTTCATGTGCCGTCACGTAAATAGACTTGCACTAGGCGACCGGCCCTTGACAAGAATATCCCATATGCATTTTCCTTTGGTCATTAACTCTTTCAGTCTTGGTGGTTAGTATTACTAACCATCTCTTTTCGATCACGGTACTTATGTTCCACGCCATCTAGCGATAAACGGTTGAATTAGTATGTTCGTTTGGACTGTGCTTCAAAACAAATGACAGATTCCGGGTACATTGCATGAATGTCAGTGCATACCAGTTGCATTGAATATAGCGCTAACGTACCTTGTCTCGAGTGTCTGACGATGACGAAGAAGAGGCAGCAAATCAGCCAAATCCGATGGTGTTAGGTGATTTGAGTGGAGTTCAAAGTGCTCCTGACGACAGTTATGATTCTGATGATGGCCTCCCTTTGTCTAGCCGGTTACAACGGACGCCTGATTCTACAGAGTCTAATAATGTACGTGCAAACATGCCAGTTATGATTGCTCCAAAATGGACGAAGGATTATAGAATGGATATGCCTGGTGGGTTTTCTGAAATAGTGGGTGTCTCAGCACTAAAATATCTCCCGTGCGTACTGTATGGCAGTGTAGTACATGTAAAGTGCCTCTTTGCTTACGCAAAGTTAAAGATTTGTTTTGCAGATTTTAATAAAAAAATAATGTGTTTTTGTTAGTTTTGTACGTTTGTAATGATGATTCGTCTAATAAATAACGTTCACAATCATCCTAGTCTTATTTATAGCAATAGTCATGGTGGTTAGCGTTAGTGACCACCTCAGTCCTTGAAAGCCTGAATACCTATATTATGTTTCCTCTATTGTCTGTGATATTTCAGTTGAAACAGTTGCTTCAATGAACAGACATTGATAATTATGCCCCTATTGTACAAGTGTGAACATACATTGGTAATTATGTTCCTATTGTAAAAGCGTGACTGAAAGAGTTAATAGACTGCATTACCATCGCTTGCTGCTACATATATAGTGCTCTCATAACCTCACTTCACCGTCCAGGTGCGAAACTGCATAGCAGACAGTGCTACAATTTTGTCGCTAACGTCGAAAGGAAAGCTCCTCCTCGGACAGACGAGAGTCAGTGCGAGCATAACATGTCACCGGCCTTGCAGTAGACCCCATTCCTCACGAGTAGTAGGAAAGTGGATGGTAGAAAAGGGACTGGAGCGCAGCGCCTCACGTAGGCCACGACTGGACACGGTGTTAGCGAGCTTTTGAGACGTAGGTGAGGCGTGTCCGCGGCACGACCTCCCACCAAGTGGAGGCGCTCTTGCCTGGGGAACTACCGCTCTGCAGACCTGGCAGCTCAGCCGTGTATGTGGGCTACACACGCCGGCAGGGCATTTTCTGTGTACTTCAGTACGAGGGATTCGTCGTCTCAATAGGTCGCACACGAGTAGCGGTGTTGTTATAATTTAAAAGATGTAGGAAGGAAGATCAGTGTTTTACGCCCCGTCGACAGCGTGGTCATTAGAGGCGGAGCTTACGCTCGGGTTGCTTGGGTAAGGATGGGGAAGGAAATCGGCAGTACCCTTTGAAAGGAACCATCCCGGCATTTGCCTCTGGATGGCCGGAATTGGATTTGAACCACCATCCTCCCGAATGCGAGTCCAGTGCGTTACCATTGCGCCACCTCGCTCGGTTAAAAAATGTAGAAGACAAGAACTGGCCTTTTGACTGAATCAAAAATAAGTAAATACACACACCAATAAAGTGTTGCATCACCACGACTCTATGGGTTCACAACCCTTTTCATAAGAATAGAATATAGATATAGAGCCGCTGTGGAGTGGCCAAGCGTTCTAAGGCGCCTAACTGTGGAGAGCGCCGCTGCTTGCAGTCGGAGGTTCGAGTCCTCGGGCATTGGTGTATTTGTTGTCCTTAGCATAAGTTAAAGTAGTTTGATGATCAGAGTAGTTAAGTCCCATATATTTACAAACATTTGAACATTTTTTGAGAGATATACAAAAATAAAATTTCAGGTTTCTTTGTTGTTCATGGAAACAAAAATTTACAAATGTACGACAATGACCTTGACATTCTGTATTTGTGTTCCAGATGGCAGTGCCCCTAATACCTGGTAACACTTTCTCTC
The DNA here is from genome assembly GCA_026315105.1 of Locusta migratoria. Taxonomy (NCBI): domain Eukaryota; kingdom Metazoa; phylum Arthropoda; class Insecta; order Orthoptera; family Acrididae; genus Locusta; species Locusta migratoria. Next base: position 467,552,406 of record CM048746.1, on the reverse strand, counting down.
ACACTGATGCCTGCCTCTAGTCCTCGTGCCATTCTACCTACTGGTCCACACTGCCCACCCTTTAACGGCGGAAAATGTACAAGTGCTTATAAACCTAAGAGACTCAACTTCTCAAATCATCGGTACCAAGACTTACAAATTACTTGAACTAACTTTCACTAAGGACAACACAGACACCAGTACCAGAGTACGGGCTGCGATCGGCCGCACGAGCCGTAACATGGCGCCCCATACCGCACGTCCGTTTCGGCATGGCCCTCAAAGGCAATGATGTGTCAGGCTGGTTAGTGCTACCCCAGGCTTAGGCAGGTTCATGTCTGGAGAACATGCTGGCCATTCCAATCTTGTCAAGTAGCTATCATGAAGAAACGCATTCACAACATGTTCAAGATGAACGCGAGGATTGTCGTTCATTAGGACCAACCTGTACCATACAGCTGTTTGACCGCCTTCTACGACCACCAGTGGCGTATGGTGGCCCCGCATGATGTCACCCAAGTGGCACGATTGACACGAACATGTAAATTTAACTATAGTCACTCCACTCTATACTTACGTGGCACTGGTACACCAACCGTACTTTTGGTTCCACAACCAAAAACTGTTTTCTTTAATATATAAATGACCACTTGCGTCTTTTTTTTAACGAAAACCACACACACAACCATATTCCTGGCAGCTACAAACTTCGCAGCAGTTTTGTGCTGAACAAGAAAACCCAAATTTATAATTATACCTTAACTAATCAGCTTGTTTCTGTAGACACATTTCCGAGTATGAGAATTGCTTTTAAATTTCCTAAAACGTCTCTGCCACAAAAATGCACACACATTCAAAAATTAACGTCTAACTGGGCAAAGACAACCGAATAAACAAGTGAACAAGGACAGCAACACATCAGATCTCGTTAAATGTGGCGACATATGTTATTCTAAATCTTGTTTTCGTGTATTAAATATTTTTAAATCAGTTGCGAGTGAAGTGAAAAACGTGTTTAAACATTGTATAGAATTGAAACCCACAAAGAAACGAATCAAGCATGTACAACCGACGTAATAATACTGTTGCTCTTGAAAAAATCATGCTTACAAAGACGTAATTACTGCTTGAACAAAGAAACATATACTTTCAACTACTCTGCATATGACATTTAACTTTAAAAGACATAACAGCACGTCAACCTGACCACTGATTATAATGACTGCCTTGTGGTTGTCGACAGGACGTTAAATCCTAATATTCCTATCTTCACATTAGTAAAACGTCCCCGTCAGGTTGCTTATTGCCCAGTGGCGGTTGCTGGTACTTCAGATGACTGGAGGCTCACATCTTTCAGTACCCTATGTTTCAGCGCCCCCCCCCCTCCCGCCGCTCGGCGTCCAAAGAGACAATTTTGCGCAGGGGGAAAGTGCACCGGTACCCCCACCCCCACCCCTCCCTCCCTTTAGATATTTTTTCGTTACAAGATCTGCAGAATGTCTTACATTGGCTTGTTTGCGCTTGCTTCAACTCGAGCTGAGGCGTCGGTCTACCAAGCTTCTTTATTTCACACTTCTCTTCCAAGCTTAAAGCTGAGTAATTTGTTTCTAAAAGATACTGAACGTTAATTTTTCTTTGGTAATAAATACCATGGACATATGAATCTGCACATGAACAGTAAAACACAGTAACTAACTCATTACAATGTTAAGTGACTGTAACAAAATGAATCTTACGATGACGAGACAAGCTACCTTCAGGTCACGTGACATTACAAACAGGACCAACCTCTTAACCTTGCGCATGCGCAAAAGCTGCTCTCCCCCACATCTTTTCAAACAGTTAAATATTTGTTACAACGAAGGGTATAAATATCATTAACCCTCAAAATCGCGACACTTTTGCAAAAATGTCCAAAGTTTATGAGGCTAGTAACAATACAAATGTCATTGTCGTTCTCGTATGTTAAAAAGAAGATTGGGTTTTAAAAGATTGCATGCAGTCGGTCTCGAATCCACTACCTTCAACAGCGCAGAGCGATGCCACTAACCACACGGCCGTTCTTGCAAGGTGAAGAGAAGTGACCTCATTATTATTCATGATCGAATCTTCTGAAGGCTTTTACAGTTGATGCGTCATTAATTTACAATTATAAGATATTTTACCAAATATGACGTACTTTTTACGAATCTTCAATGCGCAAAAAACAAATATGAAGGATGCTGCCTTCATGGAGGATTTGCGCATGCGCAAGGTGAGGTGCACAGTAGCTCCATTGTCTAACTTCGGGACCATTCGTGCGTAATCGCCAGAGCTCGAGTAGCCAGGAGCTCTTGTCTCTACCAGCTCGAACGCCAATGTTAAAAGCTGCGTTTCCCTTAGCCTAGAGTGACCAGATTTCCAAAATAAAAATACGGGACATATATGGGAGCCGATGCATGTGACATTAATTTCGCCTTTACCTATAGCATTAATGCATACATGAACACATGAATTGATGCAGACATAGTACGATGGACAAAGATAGTGTTTCTCCCCCTTCCCCTCTCGGCTCCCCAAGTTGACGTGTATTCTTTTGTTCTTGCCGCGGCGGAGCGGTCGAGCGCATTGAGGCGCTATGCTACGATGCGCGAGGCTGTTCCCCGTCGGGGGTTCGAATCCCCCCCTCGGGCATGGATGTTTGTGCTGTCTTTAGTATAAGGTAGTTCATAAGTAGTTTGTAAGTTTAGGGACTGATGACCCCGCAGTTAAGTCCCATAAACTTTACAAACATTTGAACTTTTGTTCTCGTAGCTTGAAGAACATGAAAGCAACGGGACAAGCATCTTAGTTACCGGTATTTGGGATGGGACAAACTACATATAAGGTAATCTCAGTAACTAAGACATAGCAAGTCAGATTCTATTACACAAATTAAACCCCAACATACTCGCCGCGGTGGAGTGGTCGAGAATTCTGAGACGACTTGTTGCGGAGCGCGCGGTTGTTCGCCTTCGGAAGTGTGAGTCCTTCCTCGGCCATGGATATGTGTTGTCTTTAGTGTAAGTTGGTTTAAGTAGTTTGTAAGTCTAGGGACTGGTGACCATAGCAGTTTGGTTTAATAGGTTTACAAACCTATGAACATTTTGAACAGAACTACTCGCACAACTAAAAGCCAAATAAATTGCATTAGCCTACTAATATGTTCGTAAACGGCGCGTGCGAATTTGCGATTCTTTAAAGGCCCATATCTCAGGTTCTATTCATCTCAGAGTGAAGGGGTAAAGTGATTTGGTTAAATCTTGGCCTAGTGATCATTTGTGTACATATTAGAAGAATAGCTATAGCTACAATACATTACATCGTCAAAATTTTCAGAGTTACACACTTCCTGGAGCCCATCCAAACTGAGTAAATCAGTTGGCTTTTGTACATGACGTTTAGTCAATGATGGGCTTTAAACGGCTCACATTCATGGGCGGTTCCTGAGAAAATCTAAAAAATCCATGATTTCTGTGCAGAAAAAAAAACTAATTGTGAGGATGGTCACTTCGATACTTTCTATTCATTGCAAGTCTTCGAAATTTTCACCATATGTTCTTATGGTGATATTCTCGAGACCGTTTTTAAAATTTTATAGATATCATTATCCGTTACCGAGATCCAGAAGTTGAAACTTATCATAGTTTTGCGCAAAATCACAAACCCGATTTCTAGCCGTTTTAGCACCGTGAATCGCAAACATCTAAATGACTAACCATAGAAAACTGTTCAAATATTTAGAATACATCCTGTAGACATTTTCCTATAAAAGGCGTTTTTCAGTTTTCGTAAATCTTAGTCCGAAAACCGCGATATTTTGCTACAAAAAGTGAGTATTGTGTTGAAAGACGGCGTTCGGACAGCTCTGAAACTTACCATGCGATTTGAAAAAAAATACTCGGCGAAAAAATTTGATTTTTGTACATCTTAAAGATTGAAATCTTCCATCGATGAAGGGGTGATTTTTGTTTTCATTTACTTTACAGTTAATATGCATCATCAGGTTCAGTGAACTATTGCAAAATATTTTAAAGAGTTTGCAGAGATAAAAACACATTGCGTATGGTTGATTTTAGGTTACACATATCTGCGTATGAAATGTAGATAACATATCGAAATTTTATTTAAAATTTAGGGCAGAATGATATCTATCTACATACATACTCCGCAATTCACCGTAAGGTGCGTGGCCGAGGGTACACTGTACCACTACTAGGCATTTCCTTTCCTATTACACTCCCAAATTGAACGAGGAAAAAAAGAATGCCTATATGCCTCCGTACGAGCCCTAATTTCTCTTATCTTGTCTTTGTGATCACTACGCGAAATATAAGTAGGCGGCAGCAAGATCGTACTACACTCAGCTTCAAATTCCGGCCCTCTAAACTTACTTAACAGAAATTCACGAAAAGAACGTCGTCTTTCTTCCAGCGATCCCCAATTGAGTTGCCGGAGCATCTCCGTGACACTCGCGCATTGGTCGAACCTACCGGTAACAAATCTAGCTGCTCGTCTCTGAACCGCCTCTATGTCTTCCTTTAAACTGATCTGCTGCGGGTCCCAAACACTTGAGCAATACTCAAGACGTGGTCGTACAAGCGTTTTATATGCGGTCTCCTTTACAGGTGAAGTACATCTTCCCAAAATTCTCCCAATAAACCGAAGTCGGCTGTTCGCCTTACTCACAACTGTCCTTACATGCTCGTTCCATTTCATATCGCTCTGCAATGTTACGCCTAGATATTTGAACGACGCGACAGCATCAAGAAGCTCACTACTAATGCTGTATTCGAACATTATGGGATTGTTTTTTCTACTCATGCGCATCACCTTACACTTTTCTATCTTGTGTGGTTCTTGAGATATCGGTCCGTGAATGATAGCACGTGACAGTAACAGGTTCGAAAACGCTATTTCTGATTGTGAGGTAATGTATCTTGAAATGACGAAAATGTGTATGTTGTTTAGGTGTTTATCGGGAAAATCCGTTTCCCGTTTTTCTAAATGTGTATTCGTTATCGCGATACGCTACAAAAATCATACCTTTTGGTATCAAAAGATTCAACTGCGTGCTTTGGCAAATCTACACTTCTATTCGTGGCAAATCGTCGAAAGTGAACACATAGGACGCGCCGCCATTGTTACTCCCCCATGGTGGAGAATTATTAACCAGACGGACAGCGTGGCGATGGAAAGCTCATTAGCTCCAATTACAGCTAACCTCTTTAGGGAGCATTTCGAGGACATCGCCTTAGACACGGCTCCAACAAAACCTAGTATTTTTTTATCGCTAAGTCGACGACACTTCCGTCATCAGCCTCAGCCGGCCGCGGTGGCCGAGGGGACTGCAGCGCGCCAGTCACGGTCTGCACGGCCACTACGGTCGGGGGTTCGAATCCCCCCTCGGGCATGGATATTTATGCCGTCCTTACTGTTAGCTAGTTCATAAGTAGTGTGTAAGTTTAGGGACTGATGACCCCGTAATTAAGTCCCATAAGCTATACAAACATTTGAACGTTTGAACATCAGCCTCATGGGCAGGGAAAGCTAGAAGAGCTCTTGGAACACATCAACCCCATCAAGGCCCACATCAGATTCACAGTGGAATTGGACGGTTCCTTACCATTCCTGGAGGACCTTGCTCGCCGTAAACGGACTGGGTGTCTAGGCCACAGCGCATGCAGTCACGGTAGAAAGACCGAGCGCTCCAAGGCGCCTTGCTCCGGAGCGCGCGGTTGCTCCCCGTCGGAGGTCCCAGTCCTTCCAAGGGACTGTGTGTTTGTGTTTTTGTGTGTGGCTACCACCCAGCGCAGAAACGATGTTCTGTGGACCTTGGTACACGTAAAGTTGTTAAAGAATATGGTTGCAGCAACAGACAACTATCGTAAGCTGCTTCATTCAGCCCACGAAGGTAGAAGAACACCGAAGAAGACACCAAGATTAGTGTATTTTAACCGTTTTGTGGCTATATAAACGCGACGATTAGCCATCTGCTCAAGAAAGAAAAAACTGACTCAAATTTCAGGCCTCCAGCAAAGATCCGGCATTTATGTAACCTGTGAAAGACGATGTAGGCCTTAGAACACCAAGCACACATAAAATTCCGTGTGAGTGTGGGAAGTTTCATGGCGGGCTAGTCTATTATCACTATAGAACAGCGCCGCGTAGATCATGAAAGGTGTTATTACGCCGTCTCGAAAAGTCAGCTGTAGTGGAACATGCTCTGGAAAACGAACATCGAACTGCCCTCGATGAGGCGTCTATTGTTAAACGGACGAACGGTTTCTGGGATAACGTATTAAATCTCGCAACAGAAATATCTGACAACATTCATTAAGGTAAGATCAGACCCCATATGCCGTCAATGTTAAATTCTTTCAACTTTTAACCCAAGTATTGAAGATATCACCACCAAATTTTTACCATTTGATTATATGAATGTATTTAGTTGACTGATCTAGAATGGGGAAAGTACACATATTGGAAATTGAGATACAATTTTTTAGAAATATGCCTGTTTATTTGAACAAATTAATCATATAACTCTCAGAACACTGATTGTAGACCCATATAATCACCTCCTCTATATAAACAATCCCCATAAATTTTATGTTTATATGCTTATTTCGTTCACGAGAACATGGGTCTTTTGCATGAAAATTTGCAGTTTTGAGAAAATTCAAGTTTAAGTAAGCAGTATATACAAACACACCTTTGTTCTTAAAAACTGGCTAAAAGCAGCCTGCTCCATAATCTGATCCTTCTTCCTCACCTAAATTCTTTATTCTTCTCTTCTTTCTTGCTTCCTTGGTCATTTGCTGAGCAGAAATTTCTGCTTTCCGCACTCTTAATCTGTCCATGGCTTCTAGTGTAGTTGCCGTATTCTACCCCATATTTATTCCCAGCTGATCCAGGACTTTTAATCTCCCATAATTCCCATCATTGAATGAATTTACTTCATCACACACACCTAATCTTAATAAGAGCAACAACACACAACAGTTTCACTATAAGCACAGCAAACTACAAAACATGTAAGCATTTCTTTGTTTTCAAAGATATACAAGCATATGGGCAAAGAAAATTAAATAATCAGTGCAACCAACACATGGTAAACAATCCCAAAGATAAAGAAGAAAACCCACAGCCTTGTAAAGCATGTAGTTTCTGAGATATGACTACAAATATGAGAGGACGAAAAGATCAATGTTGACATCGCGATGTGTCAAGTTAAAAAAAAAAAAAAAAAAAAAAACCATTAAAAATACATTCAAACGGAATTTTTTCAAAAATTATACATCAACATGTCCAGGAAAATCCAAATATTTATATAGCGGAAAAAAACGAAAAAAAAAATTATTTTCGAAATTTGGGGTCTGATCTCACCTTAAAGACAGTGGATTGCAGCGTAGTACAGCTTGGGAACTGTTATTAGTGAGATGATCAGATCGCGGCGGTCGCGCTACCAAAACATTTCCAAATGTGGTCAACAACTGAGCACCGTTGACGTCACTGACTATCCAGCAATGTAGTCAACAACTGAGCACCGTTGACGTCACTGACTATCCAGCAATGTAGTCAACAACTGAGCACCGTTGACGTCACTGACTATCCAGCAATGTAGTCAACAACTGAGCACCGTTGACGTCACTGACTATCCAGCAATGTAGTCAACAACTGAGCACCGTTGACGTCACTGACTATCCAGCAATGTAGTCAACAACTGAGCACCGTTGACGTCACTGACTATCCAGCGGCGTTGACAGTCAAACACTTGGCTGTGGCAGAGGAGACCTCTGTTGAAAGCTCCTGGGCAGTATACCACCTGACATCGCTTCAAACACGAGAATATTTTATTCATACAGAGTGCCACGAAAATATGCGTTCCTTTCTTCTTTGTTATGTAGGTGTAGATTGCTAACCTGTGAAAATCCTACCTTTAAATTTAATTCAGTCATGCATTTGAAACGGAGGAAATAAAAATGCCATTTGTGATAACTTTTTTGTTCTAAAACAAAAGTTTTATTTAATATTTGAAGTTGTCATAAGTCAGAAGACTGCTTGAACACTACACTGCTTAATCTGTTTTATTTTACAGGCTTGGTCCTTTCATATGTGGCATCCCAATGCTTTCCTTCGGCTGACGCCGCGCGGAAGTGGCCACGCAGTCTTATAATGTCCACAAGAGCTATCTTCTGTGATATCTACAAATTCGTGACCTTGGCGAGGATTTCGAATTTTATTACGACATGCTGGTCGTTGAACGGGTAACAATATCAGCTGTTCTTGCTTTTCGTCGCTAGCATAGCTAATGAATGAATTGTGTAGGAAGCAAATGATTGCCGGCCGCGGTGGCCGAGGAGACTGAGGCGCTCCAGTCACGGTCTGCACGGCCACGGCCACGGCCACGGCCCACGGTTCAATCCCCCCTCGGGCATGGACATTTGTGCCGTCCTTAGTCTTAGTTCATAAGTAGTTTGTAAGTTTAGGGACTGATGACCCCGTAGTTAAGTCCCATAGACTATACAAACATTTGAACATTTGAAGCAAATGATTTCTGAAAATTTAAATAAATCTTCAAATGTTTGTAAAACTTCTAGACCAAACTACTATGGTCATCAGTCTCTAGACTTACAAACTACTTAAACTAACCTACCCTAAGGACAACACACACAAAGCCATGAGACCGAAGGTGGACTCGAACCTCCGGCAGGAGCGTCCGTTCAGTCAGTAGCATGACGTATTAGACCACGCGGCCACTCCCGCGACCCGCGTGGCAAATTTTAAATACCTGGCTCCGTAATGCCTTATTACGTCTCCTGCGTAATTCTTGATGCCAAAGATCTCCATCTACACTATTACTCTGCAGATGACGTTTAAGTGCATAGCATACGATCAAAGACCGAAGAAACTGATTTGACGGTCATTGTATCGGTTTGCAATTCAGAGAACAGAGGAGATATCCAACATAGCTCTTATAATGGACACCGTTGACCTCGAACCGCCCGAAACCAAGCACGTAACAACAGTCCACCGTAAAAAAAAAAAAAAAAAAAAAAAAAAAAAAAAAAAAAAAAAAAAAAAGAGAGCAAAAACCAGTGGTCTGTGTCATTACCACACAAAACGATGCATTCTAAAAGTGACATTTTTTAATAGAGAGAAACAAAGTAATAAGATATCAGTGTTATGGAAGGGAAATGGAGAGTAATTAAAATAATTATAGTGGGGAAAACAGGGATATCGTAGACACCTAATAGCGTTTTATTATTCCTCTAAGTACAAGTGCGGATTTCGATGAAGTGGTCAAATTAAAGCGGAAATGTGCACACGTCACTAAAGGTAAGTTTTTATATTCTCTATATTCCAAATCACCTTCGTATTCAAGTAGCCCAGATCAAAAGCCAATTATTTACTTGATACTGGTATGTCAGTTTCATAAGCTGCCTTTACGCCAAGCATATTTCAACATGGCTTACGCTTTGGCGCAGAAAACTGACTTGTAAATCAGGGTGAAGTCAGGTGATGGAATAACAATCATGCATCTTCACTTGATACTGGGCACGTGTGTCTGGGCGGCGACATGGTTTGCTTTGGTGACTGGGGCGACAGTTGTGTTGACTTCGTTTTATATTAGGGGCCGGCCGCGGTGGCCGAGGGGACTGAGGCGCTCCAGTCACGGTCTGCACGGCCACTACGGTCGGGGGTTCGAATCCCCCCTCGGGCATGGATATTTGTGCCGTCCTTAGTTGTAAGTAGTTCATAAGTAGTCTGTAAGTTTAGGGACTGATGACCCCGTAGTTGAGTCCCACAGCCTATACAAACATTTGAACATTTTATATTAGGGTTTTAACTTTGCGACTTTTAAGCTGAAGATTACGTCTTGATTGTCACAGTTATATTGGATGTATAGGTTCAAAATTCTATTTGTCACCTCAATACGAAAATTAAGTTGGTAGACCTGGTACTTCTTCGCAGTTAATAAAATTTATATCTTTGTTTAATTTTTCACTGTAAATATTGGTTCAGGATTTTATTTAAAATTTAAAGATCTTTTTTTATGTTTGAGCATGAAAATCCGTTTCTCAGGAGCTGATATTTAATAAACCAAAGAATGAAACTTCGAATCATTGAGTCCCGGTAGTTCAGATAATTTGACGTCCACCACAAAGATAATGTTTCTGCTTGATCCTTTCCTTTGTAGAATTATTCTTTGGAAAAATTTCACCATAAGTTTCTCCTAACCCCAACAGTTAGATGTATTCCTTCACTTTTAGAATATTCTGTAACAATATTAGGGAACTAAATACTCGAATAACTATTTAAGATTTTTTTTAAGCTTCATAGATTCTCTATTCTGAAATCAATAGTTACATTCACTACGCTTTCATAGCACACACTTTGTAAGCTCACAATTCGTTATTATTTCCGTCAAAGTTTGATTGTATTAATCCCTCAGGAATGTTCATCAGTTTATTACGGGAGGCAGAAGTTTCTAATTCTTTCGTCCTAGCCTATCCCGATCAAAGTCCAAAGATAATGTTCGATTTCGCGTATGATCAAAATATAAGAGTTTATATTAAATTTTAAATATTTTATCGGTTTTTTCCTATCTTGGAATGAAATCACGTATCATACTTTAAGCTAAGTGCTGAGAGATAGTCCCACTGAGAGCTGAGCACATAGAGAAAGCTGAGCACATAGAGAGCTAAATGCATAGATAGCTAAACACATAGAGAGAGAGAGAGTAACTCAACTGCGGGTACTATTTATAATAGCAATCTGACAAATGATCTCTGATATACGAGATGTTTTGACCTAAGTATTCCCTGGATACTATTACTCTGAATTATGATGATATAATTTGAATTTACTAAAAATTTTGAAAAATGAGAAAAATCTGCCTTTTAACAAATTATTAAAATTACGTAACGATGAAGAAGGTCGGAATACCGTGATTCTAATGCTATGGTTGCGACGTGGTGTTACACACGCTGTAGTCTTACAAAATCAGAAATCGTTGTAACATGAACTATAGTTCAAGGGATTGGGAATATTTTGTTGTTTTCGGTTCAATATCTTGTGATAACATCTTTGTTTGCATCTGCAAAGATACGATTTGTATGAACTGACTACAATTCACACAGCAGTACAAACTTTTCAGATGGTGCTAGAAGATAAGCGTAGAGTTGTGCTTGGAAATGACTACGACCAGTGTTGTTTTTATGAACGAGAGCTATACTAAGCATCGCGCGACTTCGAACTTTCGAGGCTGAATGTGTCATATGTTAGTATTGAATAAAAGAACGTATGAGTTATGTTCAATTTCATACCTGCGTCATGTTCGGTTAGTTTTAACTGCAGAATATCTTGAGTTTCAAAGCCAAGCGTCAGAGAAGCTGGTGTAATCGCTCTCTGACTTTCTGTTTTTTTATGGGAAAGGAGCTTGGTTCCAATATGGAGGTTGCAACCACGATTAAGTTTCTCTATATTATTTACGGCCGTCGGCACACCGCACTTACCAGCGTCACGCTCGTTTCCTTTCACATTCCTGTGCAGACTGAATTGATGGGTAAACACTTTCATAAAATCTGAGAGATAGCACTTCTGCTCAGACCCGGGAAACGACTGCAACGTGAATGAATGTAGACATCATCCCAGGGCTTAGGTGGAGTGACTTTAGAAGCCCGTGAAAGACGAGGAGAAGCGAACACGAGCGCTCTTGTAATTTGAGACTGCTCGCCTCCCTCGTCCGATGAGCTCTTTAGGGAAGCTGTTGTGGCACCCAGGAGCAATCGCTCGCGGTTCTGCTTGGGAAACCACATCCACGAGGCGACTGCCCGGATGCTGCTGCGCCGGTCACAGTTACTGCCCGAGTCGTAAAGCCCGCACCGGTTTACACTGACTTACGGTCATGATTAAGTTGTAAACTACTGGCGCAGCGATTAGCCTGCTTAGCCATAACAGGCGGAATTAGCAGCACACCAACTGCTGGGATGGAAACCATGCTGGATATGCCCCCATTACACCTTTGGGTCAAGATGGAGGCAGCGGCTGGTGCATACAGACTCAAATCTGGCAACAACTGGAACTCTTTGGGATATCCAGAATCACACACTAAAATAGTGAGTGAGGTAAATATAGGAAAGGTTGGGGAAATACCAGCCGACTATATTATAACCCCATACTGCTTCAACAAGCCTTTCAATATAACAATTGGAAGTAGGGAGCAGTGGGAGAAAATAGTTCGACACCGTACAGAGGATATTGTCTGGTTCACTGACGGGTCAAAATCAGACCAAGGTGTTGGGGCTGGGGTGCAGCCAAGACTGGAGGGCGTCATCTCTCTAGGAAAACAGGCCTCACTATTCCAGGCGGAAAGCACTGCCATCAGGGCGTGTGTGGAGGAGAATTTGCGTAGGTGCTACAAAGATCGTAGCATCTATATCTATTCAGACAGCCAGGCAGCCCTGAGATCACTGGCTGCTCCTGCAACAAGGTCTAAAATTGTTGCAGAATGTCACAGGGTTCTAGTGGAGCTAGGGGAAAGCAGTAGAGTAAACATATTGTGGGTCCCTGGCCACTCGGGGATCAGTGGCAACGAACTTGCCGACAGATTAGCCAGGATGGGGGCAGAGAGTCCATTTATTGGACCGGAACCTGTCCTGCCAATCACCAAGGCAATGATCAAATTGGAGCTACGTAACTGGCTCAGAAGACAGCACGTAGAATATTGGACCAAAGTCCATCAACAAAAACATGACAAGGTAATGATGCCAAAGCCATGTTTTAAAAGAAGCTCTGCAATCCTGGGTCTGAACAGGAGAGAGATTAGACTCATGGTTGGGTTGCTGACAGGCCATGGGAATTTCAAAAAACACCTACATACAATGGGAATAACAGAAGAGGACCCTATATGTAGGATCTGTGATGACGGTGATGAAACTGCATCACATCTAATCTTCGAATGCACTGAATTAGAGAGTAAAAGGCACAGAACATTTGGGACAACCAGACCCGAAGAAATTGTGTCTAATAAAGAACTGGTAAACGAACTCCTTGCACTGTTCAAGGGCACAGGTTGGCTTTACTAGACATACAGGGAGCGATACCGCACAATAAACTCAGTTTCGGTGCGGACAGTGGCGGGTTGGACCAACACTGTTTTGGCTTCCCTGAAAAAATCAAATCAAATCAATCAAACTACTGGCAGAAGTCTGCGCATACGGACGGCAGGAGAGCCGCGCTTTGACTCGTCGCTTCCGGGATTCGAGCAGGAGCGCCGCTGTTCCGCCCATCCTGGATGAGGCTTTTAGACCGATTGACAAGTGAACAGGTGAATATCGGGCTGGTCCCATAACAGGCCTCAGTTAAACGACTCGTTGACTTTCAGAAACGTTAACACATATACAACCGCTCTCTCAAAGAAGGATCTGTCACAAAACATTGGAAAATTGCACAGGTCACACCTATATTCAAGAAAGGCAGTAGAAGTAACCCACTAAACTACAGGCCTATTTCATTGACGTCAATTTGCAACAGGGTTTAGGAACATGTCCTGTATTCAAATATTATTAATTATCTCGAACAGAATGATCTATTGACCCAAGGTCAACACGGATTTAGAAAATATCGTTCATGCGAAACACAACTAGCTCTTTATTCACACGAAGTGATGGGTGCTATCGACAAGGGTTCGCAAATCGATTCCGTATTTCTTGATTTCCAGAAAGCTTTTGACACCTTACCTCACAAACGGCTTTTAATCAAATTGCATGGTTATGGTATATCGCCCCAAATTTGCGATTGGATAGGGAAGGACACAGTTTGTAGTAATCGATGGTAAGGCATCGACTAAAACAGAGGTGATATCGGACGTTCCACAGGGTAGTGTTATTGGTCCTCTGCTGTTCCTTATTTACATAAACGATTTTGGAGAAAATCTAAGTAGCTCTCTTAGGTTGTTTGCAGATGACGCCGTCATTTACCGTCTAGTAAAATCATTTGAAGATCAAAACCAACTGCAGAACGATCTGAATAAGATATCAGTATGGTGTAAAAATTGGCAATTGACTCTAAATAATGAGAAGTGTGAAGTCGTCCACATGAGTACGAAAAGAAATCCGTTAAACTTTGTTTACAAGATAAATCAATCAAAAGTGAAGGCCGTAAACTCCACAAAATACCTAGGAATTACTTTTACTTCAGACTTAAATTAGAAAGAACACGTCGGTAATATCGTGGGAAAGGCGAACCAGAGACTGCGTTTTATTGGCAGAACCCTTAAAACATGCAACAGAACTGCATACACTACGCTTGTCCGCCCATTTTTGGAGTATTGCTGCCCAGTGTGGGATCCTTATCAGGTGGGTTTGACGATGGACATCGAAACAGTCCAAAGAAAGGCAGCTCGTTTCGTATTGTCACGATACAGGGGAGACAGCGTTACGGAAATGATACAGGATCTGGGATGGGAATCATTACAACAAAGGCGCTTATCGCTGCGGCGTGGGCTACTTGCGAAACTCCAATCCCCAACATTCTCCTCCGAGTGCGAAAATATATTGTTGACTCCCACTCACATAGGTAGAAATGATTATCAGAATAAAATACGAAAAATCAGAGCTCGAACAGAGAGATTCAGGTGTTCTTTCTTCCCGCGCGCTATTCGAGAATGGAATGGGAGATAAATAGTGTAATGGTGGTTCGATGAACCCTCTGCCAGGCACTTAAATGTTGATTTGCAGAGTATCCCATGTAGATGTATATGCATGTGGATAACAGGTAGGTAGTTGGAAAAGGGAAGGAAGGATGATTAGGGTTTAACATCCCGTCGTCATCGTGATTATTAGAGGCGGAGCACAAGCTCGGAGGTGGTTCGAGCATATATTGGTGACAGGAACATGCGGCCACCCCTTAAATTAACAGTGTCAACGCTGAAACCAACCTCGCCGATCCCCGTAGATGTCGGACAAAAATTACAGAAAAGATATTTTAAATAATAACAGTCCTGGTTGCAGTAAAAAGAATTGAACGACGCTTCTCGCCTTTTTAAGGGTATCACGTCCATTCCATGGCATACATTTTTTATGAACAATGCTTTAGTCACTTTATAATATTCTGATAGTGGCCTAAAAATAACCACTTATGGCTGCTTTACCAGACGGTCATATAGATGGAACATGTTTAATGAAAAAGAAGTCTGTGTAAATGAGGCTATCTGCAATAGTAGGTTGTACCTAAAGATTAAGGAACAGTATCGATATTATTATTATACGATTTTCATCAAATAATGAGACTTTTGATCAAGTAAAGCGTTGGCATGAAGCAGCACCGCGGGTCTGTCGTCAGGAGGAGAGCTAAAACGTGCAGTCTACAGGCATTCTGGAATGTTTACCAGGTCCAGGTTCAGCGGAAGTCTGTTTCCGGTTTTATCTTGTGGCCACGACCGCTTTACCTGCACCTATTGACTCTGCGTTGTTCTGCTTTACCTGCCGAAGCGAATCCTGGCTGACGTCCCTGGCCGCTGGCTACCTTTGATGTGTGAACTGTGAAATTTACCTTCAGTTAATGCTAAAGAGTGCGTCTTATTAAATACTACTGAGAAAGTAAAATTAACATAATGAACACGCTATTGTGTAAGCTGAAGCAATCTGAGTACATATTAATACGACTTATTAAACTGAAATCGTGGTATAAATTTGCTAGCTTTTTTTATTTGAGGAAAAAGAAATCATGAAGTGGTTAGGTTTCTATGAAAAAGTGTCTTATCTCACTGGACACAAAATTTTAACATCCGAGGACATGGAGCTGGATGTAAAACCTGCCAGTGCGGATAAGACTTGCAAGAGCGAAGTGGACGGAATGAGTATTTATCTCCTCCGGGCAGATCTCAAATTATTTTCGAACGCAGGAAGAAGATTTTTACTAAAGGAGGAGTGTCGTTAGAAGAGGTTAACCGACAAGCCTTCAACAAGAACAGTGTGCGGATGATTTTACTTTGCTGACTGAACAGCATGGAGTGCAACCATTAGCAACAGTCCGTGAGAAACTTTAATTGCTGAACTTGAGCTTAGCGCTTTCCCATGGTATGATGAGAGTGTTCTTTTGGCCCAGCAGCAACAACGCGGACTGCTTCTCTCACCCACTAGCACGAGCCGTCTCGAGCTTCCACCTCTTTGATCTCGTGTAACACTCGTATTTACAGCCATTTCCGCATGCTTTAAAAGAATTTCGTTTCGTTGTCTCCACAACGATTCCTAAACCTTCGCCATGCTGTTGAGCTACAACAGTCACTAAGAACGGCAAGTTTCATTTCGGAAAAACTTATGGTATAGAAGTTGTTTCTGGCTTAGAAGGTCAGGATTGAAGAAATTGTGACATAGCAAAGATTTATAACTCTTATACTTTGAAACATAGCATAATATTATTTACAACTGTACTGCAATATTATGCACAAAAACCAAACATTTATTACAGGGCACTGATGATGCTTCACAAATAAAGAAGCGAAACGCGTATGTCACAAGAAATATCTTTCATTTATTTGCAATAGACGGAAATACACCTCCACTAATAAATAATATTATGTTGCTCTTAAAGTTCTCGCGAATATTATGTTAATGAGTTTGAGGTGTAGTATAGTGTTTAATAATAGAAATATTTCAGCAGCAATGAAAGTTGGTGTTCAAGCCACATACGTCTTCGGTTTTTGTTGGTAAACTGTTCGTCTACCTCCAGCACCATAAACACTTGTGACCACAGCATGCAAACCGCACATACATTATTCGCCTCCTAGAAGGGTAGAAAATTGTGCGTGTTGTTTGTGTGCCATGCAGGGGAGTGTGAAGGCAGCAGAACACTTTCGCCAGAGGACACACCCAACACCGATGGCAACTAATTAAGATGGACACGCAAGGCAAAGGCATAAACTGCAGTTATTGGCTTGCGCACACACAAGACCGCAGAATTATTATTGAAGCACGTGCAAATTATTCATATATCTGCCACGTATCTGTTACATTCTGCAAGGGGGTCTCAACATTTAAATCACGACTGAGTGGAAACCATGTGACTCTCCTCTATATCTACATTACTACAATTCATACTAAAGTTCCCGGTAAAGGGTTCATCGAACTATATTCAGGATATTTCTCTACTGTTCCAATCTCGGACAGCGCGCGGGAAATGCGAACACCTAATTTTTTCCGTTCGATATCTGATTTCTCTTATTTTATGATCATGACAATTTCTACACATTCTCGCGTTTGAAGGAAAAAGCTGGTGGCTGAAATTTCATAAATAGATCTCCCCGCAATGATATATCCGGTAGACTCTCTTCAGTATCATGTGACGATACAAAACGACCTCCCTTCTTTGTAAATTCTCTATGCCTTCTGTCTGGTAGATCCCATGCCTCATAGCCGGGAAAGGCTTTGTGTATGTGTTTAATATATAATGTATTTGTTTAATATATAATGTATAACCAACATAATGTATATGTGACTTTTTGCGATTTTTATAATAACGGTTCCCAATCATAAAATTTATGTAAATTCTTATACGACATAAATAAAAATGGTTATATAATACCATGCGAATATTCCAGGGCAGCATTGTATCAAAATTTCAAAGCATTCGATCAAGAACTTTCGCGGATAGAAGATTTCGAACATACACTAAACAAGGATCTACGTTAGGGAGAGTTGTAAGAGGATATAGAGAGGGGGGGTATTGACGTAGAGAGAGGGGAGGAAGAGACGATTAGTGTGATTATGAGAATGACGGGGAGAGAGGAGGTGGAGATAACATGAGGTGGTGGTAAGTCTCACTCTGCCGTATTTTATCTCTAGAACTTCTGCAAGTAAACTGCTTGTCCACTACCTATGATTTACACCTTTTTTGAAGAAATATGTAGCAGTATACAGACACAGTTAAGGTCGATGACAGTTGTACAATAATAGGACTCGACAAAATGTTTCTTAGTATTCGAACAATGTCTTTTGTTTTGTGCCTGTCAGAAAATTCCTGCTACTTACTACGGTCATAATAGTATAGCAAAGGTATGTGGTATGGTTAGGAGAAGAGTTACTGGTCGCATCACTGGAATACGGTACTTTAAGTAATGAGGAAACGCGTCGTGTTTGGTTGATATCGTTTACAGGAAGAAGCCTATCTCTAATGGCTTACGTCATAAGATGACGTGTTACCACACAGGCTTCATAAGGTCAAGGAACACAGAAGGCGGATCCGAGGTGCATGTATGCAGAAGGACGAAAAGCCAGCAAGATTGCGGCTTCTTAAGAAGCTATTCCTCAATACTCCACAGAAGCTAATAAGATATTCGTGATGATTCGCAAGGATAAACAATGCTAGACTTTCCTTGTTTCATCCCGCGTCAGTATTAAGGTTTCCAATCTGTATCATCCTAGGTGTGTCATTATCACTTTGAACTCTCATTGGTTTTCCTTCACACTTTCAGATTAAAAAGGCATTTAAGCTCGTGATTAAAGAGGTATCAACATTTTGAAATGTGATTTGACTGTTTAACTTACTTCTGATTTGAAACTTTTACTGTATGTATATTGAGAGACTGCAGAAGAATTTACTCTTTACCATTTATTTCACGGTCGTCACTTAGAAAAGAAATACGACCTTTGCTCTATGCACACTCATTATCGTCGCCTATACTAAATAGTTACACTAAAAATGACCGGATAAAGAAAGAATGAATACCTTTCTAAGTAGGCAATTGCAGAATGGTACCAAATTCAACGGGGAAATTTAAACTAGCGTACAAAGTACATAATCTGTGTGAACAGGCGTGGCACCCACACTTCGATGAAAATTAGAAAATGAGGGCCTCGGCCGAAGAGAATAACCGACACATCGGATTCCGATGGCCCAAGAGTAGAAGCAGCCCATTCACGATATGTAAAGCGGTAGCAACGAAAACGTCAATACCCAGAAAACTGCAATCAGATATATTGTCTCTGCGTCCAAAAGTTGAACATAATCTATGTACAAGAAATGATACCCTGAACAAGATTTCAAAAGTGTCACAGAAAGCGGTATAGCTACAATATCCAAACATGTAATTAAATAAATTTCGAAAAAGATGAAGTTTATTTCAAAACATAGTAATTTTCTCCATAGCAGGAGAGTGGATAATAGGGAATTATTTTACCCCTAGCTGCTCCACATGCTTGACAGAGGCGTATCTTACTCTATTTGCAATAAATAAATAGCGGATTCTATCGTTGTGTAACAAGGTTACAGTGAATAGGCGTCCTGAAGAGTTCTTTAGTGCAGCTTACGGACTGCAGCTCTGCACCCAAGTCATATTAGGTATACTTTATGGACGGTATTAAAATATAAAAAAGAATCTCGATGTTCACTGCATATGACGGGTACCTTAAGTCGAGAGAAATACAAAATACACTCCCCCCCCCCCACGCCCCTCCGACAGGACGATTATGAATGCCACTGTCATGAATGAAGTATATTTCTGGTGCATATGTGTCTACAATACATAATATCTGTTCCTCTGTGGACTGGCAGTATTCATCGGTTAAATAACGTTTCTTTTACGACGACGTTGTCACCACAAAATTTTCCATTTTCAGTAATCTCTTCAGACCAATGTAAGACGACGGCCATCAGCATCCTAAAGAGGGAATCATTTGCGAAGAGCGCAATCGCATTCCGACATCACTGACTCTACAATAATCAGGGACGCCTCTACACAGCCATTACCGGGACATACTTTTCTAGCATACAGCAGGTACACAGAGCTATTCTGGTAACGGTGAGGTATCCAGTTTCTCAGAAAAGTGCAACTGGAGATCTAGTTTTAAGACCGGCAGGATAATATTAGGTTCTGTAGTGGTTTTGGGGCCAAACATCGATCCTGACCTAATGGTTACTCCTGATCGACCTTCTACATAAAATGCATGTTTGCTGAAGGTGACGGATTCGTCACCTGAATCTTGAAGAATGTTATATGTCGTTTTGTGCTCCTGAGCCTACGGTGTGTAGAAGTATTTGTGTTTCCTCAAGGTCGTCAGATGGTCGAGGTAATCTCCTGCGACGTCATGTTTCAGTAACGGTTACACACAACGTCCTCGTGTATTTGTTGGATATATTCCAGTTTCCACCTCTCTCAACAGATTATGTCCTCAACAGCTGCTTCCACAAGCTTGGAAGTTATTATCTGATGTCCTGTCATCCTGTCCCTTAGTCGTTTTCCATGACGATTCTATGGATAATCGTCTCTTCTTTTATCTTCCTCCTGTGGCGCTTCTTATAAGGATCAATCATATGACAACCACAACGGAACCATATTACAGTTCTATGCTCAAGTAATCAGCATGTGCGCTAAGCTAATTATCATTTCCGTTTCATACGACGCGGCAAGCCGGTGACGGATCTACTGAAACCGAGTCCAAGCATTTCTTTATACAGAACGTTGTGGTCGATTTCAGCGAATGATTTGGCCGCCCCGAGACCCTGACATAAATCCAAGAGAATACTTATGGGACAAAATCTATATCTACATCTACATGGGATACTCTCCAAATCACATTAAAGTGCCTGGCAGAAGGTTCATCGAACCACCTTTATACTATTCATCTCCCATTCCATTCTCGAATAGCGCGCGGGAAAAAACGTGGATTCCGAACCACATTGCTACTCGGTATTTTTCAATACAATGCAATACAATGTTTGTATAGCTTATGGGACTTAACTACGGGGTCATCAGTCCCCTTACAAACTACTTATCAACTAGCTTATCCTAAGGACGGCACAAATATCCTTGCCCGAGGGGGGATTCGAACCCCCGACCGTAGTGGCCACGCAGACCGTGACGTGGGCGCCTCAGTCCCCTCGGCCACCGCGGCCGGGGGTATTTTTCAGATGAGCAATACTGCCAGAGGTGAAAGAAGTGGAAAGTGACAGATGAAAATCCCAGAACCTGGCGGGGATCGAACCCGCGACCTTCGGATTTGTAGTGTGGCACTCTACCACTGTGCAACCGAGGCGCAAGCATTTACTGTTGGTGGTAAAACAGCGTGTGCAGGAGGAGACTCCGGTCGGTGTGACGAGGGCGCACGTGGGCGCAGGGCGCGGCGTGCGTGGGTGCGTACGCTGCTGCCGGCGGCCGTATTGATTTCTTGCAGCGTGGCGTTGCGTGGCGACAGCGCAGCGCCGCCGCCGCCGTCACAGCCGCTGCATCTGCCACTGCCGCTACACCTGCCGCTCCCCGCCCCGACACACTTCTCCGCCCACCAAATAATGCAGCACGTGGCTGCCGAGCGCTCCACACAGCCAGCGTAAACCCGAAAAAGCACCAAAATATACCGTATAAGGGATGTTTCCAGAATGAAACTTTCACTCTGCAGCGGAGTGTGCGCTGATATGGAACTTCCTGGCAGATTAAAATTGTGTGCCGGAACCGGGAATCGAAACTGGGAGCTTTGCCTTTCGCGGGCAAGTGCTCTACCGACTGAGCTATCCCGACACGACTCACGATGCCGCCTCACAACTTTACGGCAAGTCATCGAGTAAAACAGAAGTGATATCTGGCGTTTCACAGGGAAGCGTTATAGGTCCCCTACTCTTCCTCGTGTTTATAAACGATTTAGGACACAATCGGAATAGCTCCCTTAGACTGTTCGCGGATGATGCTGTCGTTTATCGGTTAGTGGAGTCAACAGAGGATCAACTGCAAAGCGATTTAGACAAAATTTCTACATGGTGCGAAAATTGGCAATTGACACTGAATAAAGAAAAGTGTGAAGTAATACACATGACCACTAAAAGAAATCCGCTGAACTTCAATTACGCGATAAATCAGTCAAACCTTAAGGTCGTAAATACTACCAAATACCTGGGAGTTACAATTACGAACAACTTTGACTGGAGAGAACACATAGAAAATATTGTGGGGGAGGCGAACCAAAGGTTACGTTTCATTGGCAGAACGCTTCGAAGATCCATCAGCTCCACCAAAGAGACTGCCTCCATCACACTTGTGCGTCCTCTCCTGGAGTACTGTTGCCCCTTGTGGGACCCTCACCAGGTGGGATTGACGGAAGACATTAAGAAGGTTCAGAGAAGGGCAGCTCGTTTTGTTCTATCACGTTACGAGGGGGAAAGCGTCACGGAATGGAAATCATTAAAAGAAAGACGTTATTCATTGTGGCGTCATATGTTTGCGAAGTTTCAATCACCGACTTTTACTTCTGAATGTGAAAATATTTTGCTAGCACCCACCTACTTAGGGAGACATGACCACCCCAATAAAATAAGAGAAATCAGATCGAAAACGGAACGATTTAGGTGTTCATTCTTACCGCGCGCTATTAGAGAATGGAACGGTAGAGAAAAGTCATGAAAGTCGTTAATGAACCCTCTGCCAGCCACTTAAATGTGATTTGCAGAGTATCTATGTAGATGTAGATGAAGATGTAGATTTAGATACTTCCGCCAATACCTCGCCTCCTACTTAATCTGCCAGGAAGTTTCATATCAGCGCACACTCCGCTGCAGAGTGAAGTTTCATTCTGGAAACATCCCTTAGGCTGTTGCTAAGCCATGTCTCCACCATATCCTTTCTTCCAGGAGTGCTAGTCTTGCGTGTTTGCAGGAGAGCTTCTGTGAAGTTTGGAAAGTAGGAGGCGAGGTACTGGCGGAAGTAAAGTTGTGAGGCGGCATCGTGAGTCGTGTCGGGATAGCACAGTCGGTAGAGCGCTTGCCTGCGAAAGGCATAGGTCCCAGGTTCGAGTCCCGGTTCTGGCACACAATTTTAATCTGCCAAGAAGTTTCATAAAATACCGTAGTTTAGCATTAAAATAAACCAGAAATCAGATTTTTAACACCACAGAGCTTGATCCTCTTGCAGCTGTTATTTTGTTGCCTTCCTCTAACTTCTCAAATAATATCTGCGGCCGTTTATATGGGGATACATTGTTTGATCCGTGCAGTAGCAAGAAGGGTACTTCATGTCTACCTTCTGAATATACAGTATGTTGTTGTTGTTGTTGTTGTTGTTGTTGTTGTGGTCTTCAGTCCGGAGACTGGTTTGATGCAGATCTCCACAATACCCTATCCTGAGCAAGCCTCTTCATCTCTACATAAGAACGACAACCTACATCTGTCTGAATCTGCTTACTGTATCCATCTCTTGGTCTTCCCCTGCGATTTTTTCCCCATACACTTCCCTCCAACGCTAAATTCACAATTCCTTGATGTCTAAGAATGTGTCCTACCAATCTATCCCTTCTTTTAGTCAAGGTATGCCAGAAATTCCTTTTCTCACCAATTCTGTTCAGTACCTCCTCATTAGTTACGCGATCCACCCATCTACAGCATTCTTCTGTAGCACCATATTTCAAAAGCCTCAATCCTCTTCCTGTCCGCACTGTTTATCGTCCATGTCTCACTCCCATACAAGGCAACACTCCATACAAATGCCTTCAGAAAGGACTTCCTTATGCTTAAATCAATATTCGATGTTAACAAATTTCTCTTTTTCAAGAACGCTTTTCTACCCATTGCCATTCTGCATTTTATATCCTCTGTACTGCGACCATCATTTGTTATTTTACTGCCCAAGTAACAAAACTCATCTACCTCCTTTATTGCTTCGTTTCCCAATCTAATTCCTTCAGCATCACCTGATTTTCTTACACTGCACTCCATTACCCTAGTTTTGCTCTTGTTAATGTTCATCTTATATGCACCTTTCAGCACACTGTCCATTCCTTTCAATTGCTCTTCCAGGTCCTTTGCTGTATCTGACAGAATTACTATGTCATCGGCAAAACGCAATGTTTTTAATTCTTCACCCTGAACTTTAATTCCTTCTCCAAATTTCTCCTTGCTTTCCTTTATAGCTTGCTCCATGTACAAATTGAACAACAATGGAGAAAGACTACAACATTGCCTTACTCCCTTTCCAACCACTGCATCCCGTTCATGCCCTTCAACTCTGACAACCGCTGTCTGGTTTTTGTACAAGTTGTAAATAACCTTACGCTCCCTATATTTTACTCCTGATTGCTTCAGAACCTTAAAGAGTTTATTCCAATCAACATTGTCAAAAGCCTTCTCCAAATCTACAAAAGCTAGAAATGTAGGTTTGCCTTTTCTTAATCTATCTTCTAGGATAAGCCGTAAAGTGAGTATTGCCTCCCGTGTTCCTACATTTCTCCTGAACCCAAACTGATCTTCCCCGAGGTCGGCTTCTACCAGCTTTTCCATCCTTCTGTATATAATTCGAGTTAATATTTTGCAGCCATGACTTATTAAACTGATGGTTCTGTAGTTTTCACACTTGTCTGCACCTGCTTTCTTAGGGACGGGGATTATAACATTTTTCTTAAAGTCTGAGGGTACTTCGCCTGTCTCATACATCTTACACACAAGGTGAAACAGGTTTGTCATGGCTGGTTCTCCCAGAGACTTCAGTAGCTCTGAGGGAATATCATCTACTCCAGGGGCCTTGTTTCGACTTAGGTCTTTCAAGGCTCTGTCAAATTCTTCTCTCAGTACAGTATCTCCTATTTCATCTTCATCTACATCCTCTTCCCTTCCTACAATATTGTCTCGAAGTTCATTTCCTTTGTAGAGCCCCTCTATATACTCTTTCCACCTTTCAGCTTTCCCTTCTTTGCTGAGAACTGGTTTTCCATCAGTGTCCTTGATATTCATAGAGCTGTTTTTCTTATCTCCAAATATTTCTTTTAATTTCCTGTAGGCTGTATCTATTTTTCCCCTATTTATACATTCTTCTACATCCTTGCATTTGCCTTGTAGCCACTCCTGTTTAGCCATTTTGCACTTCCTGTCAATCAACAGTAGTCTAGTCAAAAAATTATATCTTGTTTTACGACTTCTTCTTCCACATTCCTAAATTTTTTTTTCGGTTAATATTTACCCAAACGTTAAGTTTTAGTAGTAAATGCGACATTCACCGTTAAATGTCATTATCAACATTTTTAGTTTCATGGCCGTATTTAAGCAACTATAGCTGTTTTAAAAGTGTAGTGTGAATAAAAGTCAACAATAATGTACGATGTTTATTTATTAACTAATTTTTACAAATTTCTGTTTGTGCTAGCCGGAAGCCGCACTCCCCTAACAGTACAAGTTAACACGTTACTGAGAGTGTGCATATTACTACGCGGTATCTTCAGGTCGTAGATTATACTTACACATCAGAAATCTTTAAAAATTATGCTGTCTTAACGAATTTTGTATTTTTCCGACCTATCCTAAATAAAATCGTATCCCTCTTGCTACTTTGCTTTACGAAAAACATATTAGTACTGCGATGATTAACGTGGATTCGGATCCACGGCGAAATATCGTATTTTTCACACTAACTTAGCCAGAGGTAAAAGTAGTGCTAAGTTCCACACAAAAATATTACGATTGACCGGAAATGGATCTCGACATCCATGGATTTATAGTCTCGCACCGAACACATCGTACTTAGTTAAGCACGAAAAATATGTGTGTACAATGTATAGGAATCGTTGACGAATTGTAACGGCGTGGGGGCTTATCCTTCCGTCAATACTCTCTCTTCTCTGGTTACTCAGGATTTAAGCCGAACTTTCTCAGTCATTAGTTGGATGCATTCGCTCTCTGTTTTCACTTACGATTTTCGCCTTCTATTGCACAATGGAAGTTACTCACTAATATATTAACAACAGTTCTAACAACAGATCCAGTATGTGATATCAGACTCTGAAGCGTTGTTTAGTATTCGTCCGAGTGGCATCAGAAGTGTTTCCCCTTCACTTTTATGATGGCCTAAACTCTGCTTGGGACAGTTTCAGTGCGAATGTCTAATTGTATGAGGATGAATGCCAACTCAAAACGTACTCAATTAACAAAACCAGAAAAGGCATTGATTATGAACGCTAGGGTCTGGAGCGACCTGGACGTTTGGACGTTCTAACTCACCCTAAAGGTCGTCCAATGGGCTGAGGGTGGAACTCTGGGCTGATCAGACCATATCAGCAACGTTATTCCCATAAACCATTGCCTGGCACGTACTGCTCTGCGATGTCCGCATTGTCATCTGATACAGTCACACACTCCGAACAGTATAATCAGCTGACAATATACTATCAGGATTATTTTCACGTCCAACGAGTCTTAGCACGTTCTAAATTTAGCTGAACTTTAAACCATGATGCCATTAACCGAGCATTAATTTCAGCACATTTGACATCTTTTGCGATATGTTTTGTGTGGAGCGTAGTGTCTTACGTTTCTGAAACATTGACAGTCAGACAGAAATAACAAAAATATTTAGTCAGTTTTGAAATGTAACTATGGAGAAGAATGGAGCAAATGAAATGCACCAACAGAGTGACAAATTAGGAGGTGTTGAGTAGGTTAAAAGAGTGTGATACAGAAAAGGAAAACTTTTTTTGTTGGAGACGTGTTACGCAGGAATTGCCTACTGCAGACGGTAATTGAGAGAAATGTAGAATAATAGAGAGAAAGGGGAAGGTTTACTGTGTTAACAGATGTGAAGAGAGGAAGAAGCTATAAGCAAATGAAGGAGGATGTCCAAGACAGAAAGACATGGAGGATATCCAGTTTATACCTGTCTGAGGACAGATTTACTGAAAGAAGAAAATCTGTTGCTAGAAATATGAAAAAATGAAACAGAAATGTTTCCAAAAATATGTGAAGAAATATGAAAGTTTCCACATCAGTATGGGAATGATGTTTCTTTTCAGTTTTATGCATTCTGTTTTAGTATCAAAATAGTTTGAAAAAGTTAGAATTACATAAAAATGGAAAAAGTTACATGTCTTTAGAGCACTCGGGGACAAAATGCTTCGCAATAAATCCAGGCCACTGACATCGTTACAGAAGATGTAACTTCGTACCACGCATTATTTTATTCTCTGTGATGCTGTGTCCACACGGCGGCTCCTTTTTTCCACGAAATCGCAAAAAGCGCACATACAAAAATTAGTGGAAAGAATGGAGGTGCATATAAGCGTTTTCGTCTAAACGTTGGCTCACTTCACAAGCAGTCTGTTATGGATCTCTTTGCTTCCTTAGGAATTTCTCCTGCGCTTATTGTGGTGAAAAGGCAAACAGAAATGAAAACGCACAGGGCGACTGTGAGGTCAAGAGATATTTTAGGTTTTCTGCTTGGGAAGCTTAGATACAGAAAGACTGGCAGCAATATTTCTTTAGCTGGCACCTTATATAACGGTCTGAACTATTTACTTGGCATTTAAAAACAGAGAATTCCAGTACTTATTCCTGAAACTGCTAAACACGTTATGCTAATTTACTCTCGATACGTATTTTATTTTACAAAAATGTTGTTTACAGTTATGTATGTATGTTATGAATGGTGAAAGATGTTCTACAAAAACATCCTAAGACTCAAGAAATTCAGGAATGTCATAGACGCAAGAATCCACTAGAACACAGGTTGTGTTTTCAAGTTTTGTAGTTATCGCATCATCAGTGCTCTTAATTTTCTAGGAAATCGTGTGGGTGAATTTCCGCTTGCAAGAGACAAGCTGATTTTCCCAGAGCAAGCCATGAACACAAATGCGTATCAGTTGGTTGTTTTCAAATCAGATAAAAATCGCGTTACTGGAGCATGATACGCAGATAACGTCACACTGTCGCAGGTTTGAGGAGAATTTTGTTGTTGTTGTGGTCTTGGTCTTTCTCTGCGGTTTTTACCCCACACACTTCCCTCCAATGCTAAATTCACGATGCCTTGATGTCTAAGAAAGTGTCCTACCAATCGATCCCTTCTTTTTGTCAAGATATGCCAGAAATTCCTTTCCTCCCCAAATCTGTTCAGTACCTCCTCATTAGTTATGCGATCCACCCACCTAATCTTCAGCATTCTTCGGTAGCATCACATTTAAAAAGCCTCAATCCTCTTCCTGTCCGCACTGTTTATCGTCCATGTTTCACTCCCATACAAGGCAACACTCCATACAAATGCCTTCAGAAACGACTTCCCTAGGCTTAAATTAATATTCGATGGTAATAAATTTCTATTTTTCAAGAACGCTTTTCTACCCATTGCCATTCTGCATTTTATATCCTCTGTACTGCGACCATTATTTGTTATTTTACTGCCAAAGTAACAAAACTCATCTACCTCCTTCATTGTTTCGTTACCTAATCTAATTCCTTCTCACCTGATTTTCTTAGATTGCACTCCATTACCCTTGTTTTGCTCTTGTCAATTTTC
The DNA here is from genome assembly GCA_026315105.1 of Locusta migratoria. Classification (NCBI taxonomy): domain Eukaryota; kingdom Metazoa; phylum Arthropoda; class Insecta; order Orthoptera; family Acrididae; genus Locusta; species Locusta migratoria. The sequence goes on along the minus strand of CM048746.1, from coordinate 467,524,151 downwards.
ATCTTATATGCACCTTTTAGCACACTGTCCATTCCGTTCAACTGCTCTTACAGGTCCTTTGCTGTCTCTGACTAAGTCGTCGGCAAGACGCAATGTTTTTAATTCTTCACCCTGAACTTTAATTCCTTCTTAAAATTTCTCCTTGCTTTCCTTTATAGCTTGCTCAGTGAATAACATTGGAGAAAGGCTACAACCCTGTCTTACTCCCTTCCCAACCACTGCATCCCTTCCATGCCCTTCAACTCTATCAACTGCTGTCTGGTTTTTGTACAAGTCGTAAATAACCTTACGCTCTCTATATTTGACTCCTGCATGCTTCAGAACTTGAAAGAGTTTATTCGGCTTCTACCAGCTTTTCCATCCTTCTGTAAATAATTCGTGTTAATATTTTGCAACCATGACTTATTAAACTGATGGTTCTGTAATTTTCACGCCTGCTTTCTTTGGAATGGGGATTATTACATTTTTCTTTAAGTCTGAGGGTATATCGCCTGTCTCATACATCTTACACACCAGGTGAAACAGTTTTGTCATGGCTGGTTCTTCCAGAGACTTCAATAGCTCTGAGGGAATGTCATCTACTCCAGGGGCCTTGTTTCGACTTAGGTCTTTCAGTGCTCTGTCAAATTCATTTCTCAGTATAGTATCTCCTATTTCATTCTCATCTACTTCTTCCTCCATTCCTACAACATTGTATCTTAGTTCATTTCCTTCGTAGAGCTTCTCTCTAAATGCTCTTGAGGAGAATATCCTTGCGGAATACGTAATTGTAATGAAGAGACTTTAATATTGGCCGTGGGTCCCTTGGTGAACAGCTTTGAAACGGCGTATAGGAAGCGGCGTGCACCGCTCGGGGATCGACCTGCGGCCCGCTGGTAGCGCGCTGACTAGTCACGGTCCAGCAGGAAAAATCAATGTCCTCAATACCTGTGACCGCTCTCCGCTGCAAAACATCTGCTCGGCGCTGCTCCGTAATTTTACACCGCCACAATAGCGTGCGCGGAACCGAGTCGCCGCAAAACACCGCAGCTGATCACGTTCACCGTCCTCCATATCCTGTTCAGGTGGCTCCACTACACTCCGAGGGTCTTAGCAAAAAACAGATAAATAACGTAAGGAAAAAATTATAGCGTCAGTTTCGACTGACTAGAAGTCACATTGCTTGCATGTCCCCGACCATAAAGAAATGATACTGAACGGTTGCATATGGCGAGACTTAGAACAGTTCTCTTAGGCTGATTCACCTTGTTTGCGGATCATTGTTTTCCATCCGTCTTTTCAGCTGTACTCAATCCGCGTGCGCCCGTGACTGTGCCAGAGTGAGTTAGGGGTGGGGAGAGGTCTCTCTCACACTTAATATTTACTTACAGAGTTGTATATTTTAGCAAACAGAAGAATCTTGCTCTGCAGGTCATTATGATGTTCGAGTATATTGAATCAGTTACAGAAAGACATGAACGGGGTACTCCTGTTCGGTGCAAAGGTTTATATACTTTTCTTCAGTACAGGTTTCGTCCTGCGTTCATTGCCAGGTAAAGTCTGAGAATCGGGATCATGTTTTGTAGCCCCCGTAATAATGACGATTTACTGGACTGCTGTGCAATATATATAGCACAGTGCCAGAATATGAATTCAAAGGTCGCGTTTTCGATCTCCACCAGGTTCTAGGATTTTTATCTGTCACTTTCCACTTCTTTCACCTCTGGCAGTGTTGCTGACGTGAAAATATCGAGTAGTACCGTGGTTCAGAATCCACGTTAAACTGTAGGTCCCACTATAACTGGCTGGGTAAGTGCGGTCGGAGGAAGGCAAAGGCATACCACCTCCAAAAAGGACTATGCCTAGTAAAGCTCTTTTGTGTTTAAACCAATCTCCGGATTGTTGACTGCTTCACTTTAAACGTTTTCAACCCGTCTTATTCTTACCATTAAAAATGGTCTTTAAGAATGACCAGACTCTAAAAGATTTCAAATCGTCTCATTTTTACCATTAAAAAGGGTCTTTGAAAATGTCCTAATTTTAGACTTTTTCAAATTGTTTTATTCTTACCATTATAAATGGTCTTTAAAACTGACCTGACTTAAAACGTTTTCAAACCATCTTATTGTTACCATTAAAATGGCCTTTATGACCTCACTTTGAATGAACCGTCTTATTCTTACCCCAAAAGGAGGCTGACGGATGATAGCACCCCTCTCCACTCGATATACCCACCCACTAACAAAACGTAGGCAAAATTCATTTAGCCATACAACGCTTGAGAATATATGGTTAGTTGAATCCAATTAAAATTGCGTGCTACAAAATGTTGCTACTACCGTTTAACTGTATCGAAGAAAGATGCAAATGATGTTCAATACAAAAAACAGGCAATTAATTACCGATGTCTCCACTTTGATCCGTAAGGAAATGAGAAAATCTGCCAGAAAATTAACGCGCTAATCAGTCCCGGCTACCAACATTGATTAATACTAGACGGCCCGAAAGATTATGGAAACCGGAAAGCTGTTTTGTTCCTCATTTGCACATAAAATACAACTGCTAATTAAGTTCCACAAGTAGATCTGATCAATGACACAGAGTGGAAGATTCAAAGTGAAAAGGAAGATTAGTGCTTAACGTATTGTGGACAGCCTACTCATTAGAGAACAAGCTTGTATTAGGGAAGGATGGTGAAGGAAACCGGCCGTGTCCTTTCAAAGAAACGATCCCGGAATTTGCCGAAAGTGATTTAAGGAAACCACGATGACCCTACATCTGGATGGCCGGAGAAAAATCTAATTGTCGGCTTTCAAAATGATGATCCAGTGTGCTAACCACTGCGCGCTCTCACTATGAAAAACCTAAATGATATTTGAAACAGCACTAACTTATAAATAAACGAAGATTTTTGTTTATATACAATGCAGTGTAACTCGGATCAGTGCATCTTTTCCTGTTATGAATGCGAGAGTCTATATTGGCCGTCGATACAAGTAGAGTGTCGCTAGTGTGACAGCTGCAAGGTGACAGTTATTATTGAAGAATATGAAACAACACAGTCGAAACTTCTGAACAGTTCGCGTTACAACGTTCATGCATGGGTGGCCGCGGGGCATGGGGGGGGGGGGGGGTATTATTGGTATGTTCATGCGCATGTGAATATGGTCTGACTTTCATTTGGACTGTTCCGTCAATTATCAAAATTTTCGCATTTGGGGGACGGAAAATCCGCATTTCACAATCGGGAAGCCTCTTCACCATTAACAGTGTGTTTTCCAGTGTCCAGTCACGGAATAATCAGTGCGATATTCCTTGACGGCACGGTGACTACCATCGGTACGTGAGCCGGCAGCGGGGGCCGAGGAGACTGAGGCGCTTCAGTCACGGTCTGCACGGCCACTACGGTCGGGGGTTCGAATCCCCCCTCGGGCATGGATATTTGTGCCGTCTTTAGTATAAGGTAGTTCATAAGTAGTTTGTACGTTTACGGACTGATGACCCCGTAGTCAAGTCCCTTAAGCTTAACGAACATTTGAACATTTCGGTACGTGAAGGTGTTTGAAGATGATGGAATCCCCATCGTCGAAAGTGACTCCGAGTCCGACATGACGAAGACAGAGATCGACCTCACTGAAAAAAAAAAAAAAAAAAAAAGTTCAAATGTTTGTAAATCTATCGGACCAAACTGCGTGGTTATCAGTCCGTACCTTACAAACTACTTAAACCTAGGTAAACTAACCTAAGGACAAACACAAACACCCATGCCCCAGGGAGGACTCGATCCTCCACGGCGAGCAACCGCGCGCTCCGCAGCGAGACGCTTTAGACCGCTCGGCTACTCCACCGCGGCGATCTCACTGAAGCAGAATAGTGTTTGATGTCCTGGAGGAACACTTTGGGAACCGCATTTTGGTTCTAGCGTATCCAGAGGGCAGTGGCATGGGCTTCGATTGGCAACCATATTCTCCGGATCTGAACAAATGTGACACCATATTACAAACTTGTACAGCAATAACCCCAAAACCACTCTGAGCTGAGAGCTGTCATTGAGGACGTTATCAACATTATCGATGTTTCGACATTTCACTGGCTGGGCCACATTATCTCCACGGAAGGCAGCCATATCGAACATGTCATAACTTAAATCAGGATATCAACAGTGGCGTTTACATGTCGATTAAAGCGTGTGCACGCCGCAGTTTGTTAACTAATTTACGCTCTGTTTCGTATAGTTCAAAAGTTGTAAACCGGTATGTGCGGATCCTTTAATCACGGACACATCAAACTACAAATCTTTTTCACTCCACTGCGTCGTAAGATGTGAAGGCCATAATAACGAACTATTTTTCTTTATTTTGCCCGAACAGCGGCCACTCGTACGCCAACGTTCAGGCTGTAAATGAAGGAAACAGGTTGTTAGTATTCTGTAGATCTAAATGTTGATCTAAGACGAGGTCACAGTGCTTCTCCCATTGATCTAGGACAATACGACCGCGGGAAACCCCATCGTCTCCCCAGCTGCTGTTCTCTCTATACCAATTTTTGAGATAACGGGTTGACCCATTTACACGTGATCCCTGACGTCTCTGTTAACCGCCTAGAAGACAAGGCCGCACACTAGCCGTGCCTACGTCACACCGAGAGGCTGCTGCCTCCACCTGACTGGCTGGCCGCTGGGGCACGCCCACCACCGCGTAGCGGGCGGCCAGTCAGCTGGCGGCCGTGGCCTCTCGGTGTGACGTAGGCACGGCCAGCTGCGAGGCCAACGAGTAAGACAGGCCGCGGTGCGCACGTCATGTCACGTATGCAAGGTGTCCTGAGCCGGCGCGAACGCTAGCTGAGTGGCTGGCCGCTATGTAGCAGTGTGCTGTGCCTCAGCGGCCGGCTAATCAGCTAGTGATCGCGCCGGCTCAGGGCAATCTTGCTTAGGAGACGTGACGCGTGCGCCGGGTCCTGTCTTTCTCGTTGGCCTCGGGCCAGTTGTGAGGCCTTCTAGGAGGTGTTGGTCAACTATGATTGTCACCTGACAAATGAGACAATATTAACTTAGCTTTAGAATGTGGTAAAAATCGCTTCACTCGTGCTGTTTCAGCGCATGTGGCGATTTGTAGTATCATTTCTTGGATCGATTAAGATCTATTGGCCTGGGGTAGAGTGAATGATCCAAACCATCTCTGTGAGGCGTGCAGCTGACGATTCTTCGACCAGCTACACGTCTGACATTATAAATTTGACTGGGGTAGGTTATGTGTGAGCTCTGCACCGGAAACAATCACTATGACACACCTGACAATAAAAACAGAGGCTGTGAAATTTAAAATATTGGTTATTAACGGCCTGAGTGTTCTCCAAAAAGTCGCAGATCAAAAGATGAAGTCCATCCGTATCATATCAAATGAGTAGTTAACCACAAGGAACACTTCCAACATATATCTGAAAAAAGATGTTAGACGTCCTATAAGATAGAGCATTTACATCAAATAAACCAAGAATCCGACAACGAAATAAAATGGAGCACAAAAGCCAATCAGTCAATTTTGTTTAATAAAAGAATGTTTGTAATGGATACCAGCTTGGTTGTAGAGTTATTAAATGCCAAGCATGTGTGGCTCGGTAGCACAGTGGTAGAGTGCCAGACTATAAATCCAGGTCAAAAAATATCGAATGGCTCCGTGGTTCGGAACCCACGTTAAACTGTAGGACCCCATATAACTGGCTGGGGAAATCAATACGAAGGTCGGAAGAAAGCAACGGCATATCACCTCCAAACAGGACCATCCCTAGTAATGCACTGTTGTGTTCAAACCAATCTTGGCATTTTTGAGTGCTTTACCTATATACTAGTGGCAACTGGCTAGTTATTTGCCCAGAATTACGAAGCTTTTCTAACCACATTCTCAGGCAACTGCGTTAAACAACTAATTCGACAACCCATATTTACCCTTTCTTCCAGGAATGCTAGTCTGGAAGGTTCGCAGGAGAACTTCTGTGTACTGGCGTAAGTACATATGTGAGGACGGATTGTGAAGCGTGCCGGAATAGCTAAGTCCGTAGAGCGCTGGCCCGCGAAAGGCAAAACTCCCAGGCTCGAATCCCGGTTCCGGAACATAGTTTTAAACTGCCGGGAAGTTTCATAGTTTACACTGCCTCATAGTACGCACACCGGATCTTTTTCGAGAGTGTTACTAAGAGTAGGATTTGTGACCAACACACTATTTCAGGGACTATTGTAATTAAAAGCAGCGATTCGCTAAGAAAAGCTGCTTAAATGACGCTCTGGTTGAATGGACCATTTGGAGAATATAACACAAAATAGAGACGAAGACTACTGCAGTCGTGGAACAGTGGATGTACGCAATACAAAGTATTGTAAAATCGTTAACTTTCAAGAAAAACTAAAATCAAAATTTTATATTGCTTTGTTACGAAAAATGGCGGTAAAGCTCTATTTTACATAATCATTCGAGATAGCAGTCCGCAATTTTTCTAGTATTCTTTCCAGCGGTATTGTATATTTACGCTGCTGACCGTCCAAAATTGAAAGACCAGAAGGACCAGCGACATAACAACTGAACTTATTATACAGATAACACGCTTTACTATTACTGTAACACGTGATTGAAAATACAGCCCCACGTGAAATGAGGAGAGGAGCAGCAGGCAGAATCGGAATTCCTCGATGAAAACACTGTCATACCAGTTCCGATTCTGGATGCACCACCACGACGATCGAAGGCACCGTGGTGAGAGACTGCTTATGCATCGTCATACTGGTCTGCAGGCACTATTGAATTCTACTCCCTAAAACCCTGCCGGTACTGCTGTTCCCCCATACCTCTGAAGCTTTCCGACAGCCACACTGCAACAAGATAATGATCGCCCACGCGTCCCTCTCCCATTTGGAATGCAGTTCTGCGTTGGCCTTCCTGTTCTCACGATCTTTCACTTATCGAAATAGTGTGGTCGGTGACAGACCATCCATTGCTGCACCAGATCATCTTTGGCAATATGTCGAATCAGCATGGACCCCAACGACACGTCCACAGCCTCTAAGATTCGATGCCGGCCTTCCGAATGTAGCAGCGGTTGTAACCAACAATGGCGGCAACGCTCAACGCTGACTGCATTATCTCCCTCACTTCAGACGAGGTTGTATTTTCGATCACGTGATGTTTGTACAACTTGTTATTTCCCATATAAATTTGCCTGTGATAGCTCCGGTCCATCTCTGGTTGCATTTTGGATGGTCAGTAATGTATAAGAAGGAAAATTAAGACAAAAAAATAAAAAAATAAAGACAAAGAGAGAAAAATACACTCAGAAAAGCACTTCCTCAAAATAGCAAACCACTAACCTACACAGGTCAGTTTCCTAATTTGATCTTCCTTATACAGTTCCCTAATAAATGTAATCTTCATTCATGTAACCTTAGCATTTCTTAGAACATCTTACAATGCTCCAATGTTGTACCCATACACTTACTACTGTTCATTAATATTAGGTGTTTCTTATGGTAGAAAGGCGGACCATATTAGGAAAATAAAAATTAAACAAAGACTCGTAACTCACATGACTGGAATATATGTTCAGGAACGTACACTAGATAATAATGTGGAGCATAGTAAAAATACTAAGGTTATAAAAGAGGAATACTTGTACTGAGGTGCTGTACTCAGACGATCGAAATGGGAAGCTAATATGTACATCTGTCTTCGCGCTTTATTATATTGAGGTACTGGTTATTCTGCATGCTTTTGTCTTTTTTATCTCGATGAATCGAATAACAAACCACGCTAATTTGGGAATGTTGTTGAATGACCACAAATTTGTCACTCTAAAATTATTTGGTTAGTAATGGAAAAGCAATAAATTTTATTACTTCTTTTAGTTTCCGTGTTTTTTTACAAGCAAAAAGATTTGTCAGTGGCTTATAGGAACAAAGCTGGCGTCCTGTCCTGCATTATGATACATGATATAAGATCAGCGGTGAAGTCACTACGCAAATCATTGGATCCACTGATCATAGTTTACCAATGCATATGTAAAGAAATACAAATTTAATTATTTCATCTCAGTTGTCAGGAGTTCATCTCTATGGTACCAGAAATAAAAGGTATCCGTCAAATGTGGAATATTGGAATTGACATTGACGAGGTGGGGTGGCTTCTGTGCCTCAACGATACAAATAGACGTACCGTAGGTGAAACCACAGCGGAGGGGTATCTGTGGAGAGATCAGACGAACGCGTGGTTCCTAAAGAGGGGCAGCAGCCTTTTCAGTAGTTTCAGGGGCAACAGTCTAGATGATTGACTGAGCTGTCCTTTTAACATCAGATAATTTGGTTTTGCCGTACAGTTACTGCCAACGGCTGAAAGCAAGGGGAAACTAGTCTTAACTTTCCCCGAGGAAAGCAGCTCTATGAATATATGATCATGACATCCTCTCGGGTAAATAATCCGGAGGTAAAATAGTACCCCATTCGGATCTACGGGCTGGGACAACTCAGGAGGATGTTGTCATAAAAAAAAGTCGTTCTATGGATCGGAGGTTGCAATGTTCTATCACTTAATCGGATAGGTAAATTAGAAATTTTGAAAAGAGAAATGGATATGTTAAAGCTTAATATGATGGGGATTACTGCAGTTCGGTGGCATGATGAACAGGATTTCTAGTCAGGCGACTACAGGGTTATAAATACAAAATCAGTTGGTGGTATTACAGGAGAAGGTGAGATAATCAACAAGACAATAGGAATGCGGGCAAACTCCTATGAGCAGCGCAGTGATCGCATTATCGTAGTTAAGATAGATACAAAGCCAACACCGACCACAGTAGTGCAACTTTATATGCCTACTAGCTCTGCCGATGATGATGAGATCGAAGAAATGTATGAGGACATATAGGAAGTTATCCAGACACTTAAGGGAAAAGTTAATTGTGATGGGTGACTTGAATTCGGTAGTAGGAAAAGGAAAGATAGTAGGTGAATATGGACTGGGGAGAAGGAATGAAAGAGGAAGCCGTCTGGTAGAGTTTTCATGGAACATAATTTAATCACAACAAACACTTTGTTTAAGAATCATGAAAGAAGGTTGTATATTTGAAAGAGACCAGGAGACACAAGAAGGTATCAGATAGTTTTTATAATGGTAAGACATAGATTTCGAAGACAAGTTTTAAAATATAAGGCGTGGCCTGAAAGAAAGCACAAAAGAAATTTGGAGAAGGAATTAAAATTCAGGGTGAAGAAATAAAAACACTGCCTTATGTCGATGACATTGTAAGTCTGTCAAGGACAGCAAAGGACTTGGAAGACCAGTTGAATGGAATGGACAGTATGTTGAAAGGAGCGTATAAGATGAACATAAACAAGAGAAAAACAATGGTAATGGAATGCAGTCAAAGAAAATCAGGCGATGCTGAAGGAATTAGATTAGGTAAACAAACAATAAAAGTCGTAGCTGTGTTTTCTTACTTGTGCAGTAAAGTAAGATTCGACGGTCACATTACAGAGAATATTAAATGCAGTGGCAATGGGAAAAAAAACGTATTTGAAAAAGAGAAATCTGTTCACATCGAATATTAATTTAAGTGTAAGGGAATCTTTTGTGAAGGAATTTGTGTGGAGCGTTGCCTCTTACTGGAGTGAAATATGGACGATATATAGTTCACACGGGAAGAGGATTGAGGCTACAGACGAATGCTGAAGATTAGATGGGTAGGTCGCGTAACTAATGAGGAGGTACTGAACATAATTGAGGAGAAAATGAATTTTTGGCATACCTTGACGAAAAGACGGGATCGATTAGTAGGACACATTCTTAGACAACAAGAAATCATAAATTTAGCATTGGACGATAGTGTGTGGGGCAAAAATCGCAAAGGGAGACCAAGAGATGAATAAAGTAAGCAGTTTCAAATGGATGTGGGTTGCCGTTCTTATGAGGAGATGAAAAGACTTGCTCAGGATGGAGAAGGGTGGAGAGCTGCATCAAACCAGTCTCCGCACTGAAGACCAGATCAACAACACAATGAGGAATAGCACACTGATGGACCATTTAGCACTTCTGATGTGGGGATTTTAATAGGGACTAATTACTGAAAGTATTCTCGGTATATATCAGAGCGGTTACGACAGTGTGCGGACTGCAGGTTTTCGAGATTGTAGGCACATTCTCCACATTCTGCTGGCTGCTCTGGAAACTGCACGTGGGCGAATTTTTTTGTGGTTGATGGCTTGTGCAACAGATAGAGGACAGTCACCTTCTTACTCCCACTTTCTCCAATGTGTGCGTGCATTTCCGTGGCCACTAGTAACAGGCGCGACCTGTTTCTTGCAACCTGTCTACTATTGTGTGGCCAAAGCTTCTGGTGTGGGTGACACAGCTCATGTGTGTCATCAGCGGTGACGAGTGTCAGTCCTCGACTCCTTACCTGGTAGATCACGTGTTTTAAATAAAGTGCATTTCTCTACACAAAGTCCATGGTGAGTCGGAATATTTGTAGAGTAAATTTAATAATGTCTCGTGTCTTGTGTGTGTTTGTGTTTACATACTTGTGTTAATTGTTGTTGTTTATAAGTGCACTATAATCCTACCGTGTCATACTCATAAAATGGTCTTGTAGTGGCATCACAGTTATATCATTCTAATTTAACTTCGTAGTAGATTTCATATATGTTTTGACTGTGTGCTATTTGTTTAATTTGAGATATAGCTGATTAATTTAAATATGGGACAGCGGTAATTGTTGAATGTCGTTATACTGAGAGCGAATGGATTACATGTTCACGAATTTACCGAATCTTAAACAGCAATAGAGATATTTGGTCATACATCGGTCTGCCTGCAGAACATGCGCAGAAGGAATGCATTTGTTGTAAAGAAAAGCAATGTGGTAATTTTGAATCCACAAAACTGATTTATTTTGTTAAAATTATTTGATACAATAACTGTTAAAGCATTTAAAATCAGAATTTTCATGAAAGGAAAGGTGACTACTTTCGGATTACGGAGGATAAAATCGGTCAGAAACGGTAGAAAATTGCAAATAGCAATGGGAGGTGCTCATATATTGGAGTGTTTTTAGAGAAATACCTTGATATCATTAAATGATAGTAATTTGGTGACACCCTAGACACAGTGTCTTACGTTATAATGTATATTAATATACTAGGTATATCCACAAAGTATGTTTGGTTATATAAAACAAACGTGTACAGACACAGAAAAAAATATTTATTTACAAGAATCTACAACTGTTAAAACTACTTCTCTAAACAGCTCCGGTAGGCACTCGTCATAGCGTGGTACAAATGCCTTCTTCATAGAAGGTTGCCACCTGTGTATTCAACCATGTGGTAACATGTTGTTTCAGCTCGTCATCATCGTTGAATGTTGACCACTTGCTCCATGTACAATGTTCAAATGTTTGCATAGCTTATGGGACTCGACTACGGGGTCATCAGTCCCTAAACTTACAAACTACTTATGAACTACCTTATACTAAGGACGGCACAAATATCCATGCCCGAAGGGGGATTCGAACCCCCGACTGTAGTGGCCGTGCAGACCGTGACTGGAGCGCCTCAGTCCCCTCGGCCACCGCGGCCGGCCACCAAGGACAGGTTTTAGGAGTAAGAAAGGATGAAACTCGCTTAAACCTCTCTTCAACTGTATGAACCAGTTCATCAGTAACCACAAACGGGCGTCCACTTCGTTTTTCATCCTGCGATTGATCACATAATTCATTGAACAGTCTGACCCATCTCCTAACCACTGTTTCACTCATAACATTTTGTCGGTAAACCTCGCAGATTTGCCGATGAGTCTCCATTGATGTAACTTTCTTCGCATTTAGAAAACGATCACAGATGTGATTTCAATCGCGGTGGCATTTTCAATTACGGCTGACATTATAAAGAAGCACCACAAAGCACACGTCTACAGCAGCTATCTGACAATGGTGTACATGTTTTTCTTCTTGAGTCACAGTAACTGCACCGCATGCTCAGAACTGCGATAGTAGAAATATAAACGGAGCTTGTATATAGGAATGTTGCAGATCAAATCACGACGTCATTAAAGTGTAGTAATTCCGTCACGATCCCGATCAGTTGGGGGCACGAACGGTTACATACTGACTGTACTAGACACGAATCTGTGAGCATGAGAAAAGGGGCTTCCCCTCTGGAAGCTTGGGAGCGACCCTGAAACAAGAACGCGTCGCCTTCCTGCGCTCGCAACCGCTACTGTTACATTGTACTTACTGCACAAACGCTACCAGGGCGGGGGAAACTAACGCGACTTTGTGCGTCTGTAAGGAGGACTACCTGTGAAACCTACGACAGTTTCAGTAGTCTGAATATGGCATAAAGGTACAGGAAGTTCTGGACCCGTGTAAAGTTAAAGATCCCAAGTTTCCATCCAGTCTCTAGTGCATCAGTGAGGTGTTGAAGGAGGAGGCAATAGACAGACAATCGAGATGTTTCAAGCCGCATTTTAAAATATATGCGCTTAACACAATCGTACTCCACTCTGTTGCATATTAGACCACAGGCGCATGTGCAAGTAAAGTAACCTGTGGTAAATATGTATAACGTCTACATGTCTTGCATTATTTCGAAGCCAAGAGTTAAGAGTTAGTCTCTGACACGGTATTAGTTTTTTTAAAGGGGGCACGTAGGAGAAAATGGACGTGATTTGAAAGATAAAAGAATCAAATTTTGCAACTGAGGTAATTTTATTATGGGTTATGTACTGGAATTTTTTCAAATATTTTTTCTCAAAAAATTAATGTGGCATTGTTGGAAATTTTCGCAACACACTCTATCACACACGGAACATTTCCCCAAGAATTACTTTACTTACAACTTTCATATTGCAGTAGGTAATTCTTAGTAATCAGTTGTTGTTGTTTGGATGTTTTAGTGGGACTAAACTACGGAGGTCATCAAAAAAATGTTCAAATGTCTGTAAATCTATCGGACCAACTACGTGGTCATCAGTCCGTAGCTTATAAACTACTGAAACCTAGGTAAACTAACCTAACGACAACACACACACACCCATGCCCCAGGGAGGACTCGAACCTCCACGGCGAGCAACCGCGCGCTCCGCAGCGAGGCGCCTTAGACCGCTCGGCTACTCCACCGCGGCACGGAGGTCATCAGTCCCCCCCATTAGTAATCAGATAAGCAAAGGTGTGGAACAGTTTTTTTTAATTTCACTTTTAGACATTTTATTTTTTAAAATTATGTGTATGAAACAAAGCAATTTCTATTTCACAAAAATGTCAATAATTTTGACAGAAATACACTTGGAAAATTCTGAACCACAGGAAGTTGTGGTATACTATGAACAAAGTCTGCAGAAAATTTCACTTATCTATCTACAGTGGTTCAGGAAAAAATGTTCCTTATACACCAAAAAATGAAAGTTACGGAAAATCCACATAAATAATTTTATAAGATTTACACCATAAAATAGTACCTTAATGTTGACCATAACCATACATTTGGTCATCTTGTACTTCTTGGACATGTTCCTTTTTAACTGATGTTTCTATCGTGCCCTTTTCACTATATCCTCCACAGACATTTCAGATTTTGTACTATCTTACCTTCTTCGACAGCTTCTCGCTGAAGCAACCAGCAACACATCTTAGTCCAGTAAGGGTCCTTATTCTTCCCGTGTTACCATCATTAAACACCAGACATGCATCATATGCGGCAATTTTAACAACAGTAAATGAGCTAAATGTTGTTTTGTGGCATCTCTTCCAAACGAGACTGTTGAAGCTCTCATTCGAATTTTGTGTTCCACCAGCTTCCAAAGATACATAGCGGAAGGCAAAGCACATCAGGAGATAAACGGATCCACAGCCTTCTGTACTCTTCCGATGCTTTTATGACAGCAGGAAGTAATACAACGTCGTCTAGAAAAGTGGGCGTGGCGCTGAGCAGTGATTGAAACAAATGTTCAGATGTTCGTAAATCTATCGGACCAAACGGCGTGGTCATCAGTCCGTAGCTTAGGAACTACTTAAACTAAGATAAACTAACCTACGGACAACACACACAACCATGTCCCAGGGAGGACTCGAACCTCCGATGCCGAGCAACCGTACGCTCCGCAGCGAGGCGCCTTAGACCGCTTGGCTGATTGAAACAAGACAGCTTTTTTATCATTTGTAGTTCGAATTAATCTGTGAAAATTGGAGACAGTATTTCTAACATGCTACAGAAATATATGGAGACAATTTTTTTCAATCATTTTTGATGAATTTTGCCTACGTCCCCCCTTAATATACTGTCGACGACGATGACGTTAGTTACGGAAGAAATCTCAGACTGGGGAAGGCCGATATTCACCTTCAGCGAGCTCACGGAATAACTTAATAGGCGTGTCTAGGGGGACTACCATCGTCGCCCTCCCAAATTAGGGCAAATATCTTCTAACTGCGCCTCTTCGCTCAGCAAGTATCATTCACTGTTACAAAAAAAGAAAAAAAATTATGACAACAAGGAAGGAGCCCTAACCGCCCAGAGATGCGCGCTTTCGGGACGGTGGGTCTGTCCCACATCAAATCGGTCCGTCGGGTTAATGAGGAACACCGGTGTCAGCCAACTGGGCACGTTCTCAAATATAACTTTATAAGCGAATACTGAGCTTACACAAGACCCACATCGGTCGTAGGATTTTCAAACCTTCCTAAAACATTTCCGCACGTTCAAGTGGGATAAGGCTCTCATGCGGGGGGGAGGGGCCGACAGGAATATTGGCGGCAAATGGCCTTAACGATCCTCGCCTAAAGTACCTGTCGATCGCAGATGTTCGGGATCGTAACAGTTTCGTATTCTCTACCAACACCTTACTGCGAAATCCAGAATAACAAGCCGAGCCGGTGTAGGACACGCGATAAGGCCACGAAAAAGAAAGCATTCAGAAAGAGGACGAGGAGAGAAGACTCCCTCCCAATTAGAGGGTGAAGAAGCTATCATAAATCTTGGTTATCGCCTTGCCTTTACGGCGTGGTGTTGCTCGATGGTGCGCTGCTACAAATCGAAAAGTTTGTGGTTCCATCACCACCTTAGTCTAGGATTTTATGACACTATATGTGACACTGTTATTTGGCATCAATATAATTACCTATTTTACTAGCAATTATTTAATGGCATAATTATTAACGCATTTTTGTACAGCAAACTTATGGATTTAATTTTCCCATCAGTATGTTGTACATCTTTATAGCCTTTCAGTTGAGAGTCGTCTATTTGCACAGCTAACTTTTGCTTCTTACATCTCACAAACAGGCAGACGGACAGAAAGATCCCATCTCCCCCAATATCCCCCCTCCCACAAAGATAATATTTACATTATTATAATTTCTGCTCCGTCTCACTGTTGGTTACCTTGGCAATTACTGAGAGGAATTTATGAGGTCCAAGCGGACACTTCGAATTATTCGTGTAGCTTCACAACTTGCTTTGATTATATTTGATTTATGACTGATTACATTACGTTAAAATTGTATGTATGTTCGGCAGCATCAGGGCGAGCCATCAAGAGCTAACGAAAAAAAAAGTGTGTATGTGTGTGTGTGTGAGAGAGAGAGAGAGAGAGAGAGAGAGAGAGAGAGAGAGAGAGAGAGAGAGGAGAGAGAGAGACGGAGGGGGAGGGGAGCTGAATGATAATGCTTACCTGGCCGTCCTGGCCTCAACAGCTATATTGAAACAATTAACCTGTACACTGCAGTAGCCTGTAATTCTATGTCGTTATGTCCTAGAGCAACACCATTTATCTGTTACAAAATATTTCCTGCTACAATCAACGGATCGCTGTATTCTTTCAAAAATTTCCCTACCGATCATTAGTTACGGCAGAGTTGTTAGAGGCTTAGATTGTATGGCACTTAAGAGAAAGCCAAGGAGAGATGTTTGTATACCCATAATATATTCTCAAAATGTAATTAATTAGATGACACTCGCAAGAAATTTTAAGAATAAGCTATCTTAAAAAAATAAATAGAGAGAGAGAGAGAGAGAGAGAGAGTGAGAGAGAGAGAGAGAGAGAAAGAATGTGATGAGTGCAGCCATTAGAACAAGCAAATACATTGTTCTCCGAGGTTTTTAAAATTACTTTTTAAAGGGGAATAAAGCAGTGTTAAAAAACGCTACTAACACTCGGGATAAGGAGATAACGGACAGAGAAGAGGTGATGAATCACAACAAATGGCTCTCAAGTTTCCTCACGAACGGGAATCCCTATTAGTCCTAGCCACATTTAGACGAGACAGAATGAGAAATGGGGAATCAGGAATACCAACATTTCATACGTCTCTGTCAGCGATTCTAATAAAATATAGGTTCAGTGTAGTCTAGTTTACGTTGACAAGCGATCGGAAATTCTGTGCTTTTCGTGATCTCTTCATAATATGGGATTTTTAGAGGTAACTTGGATCATTTCTTTGGCTCTGTAGTGGCTTATATGCAGACCTGTAATGAAGGGCAGAACAGTGTCAAAAGCGAGTCCCTCCAGTTTCCTGTGTCGCCTCTTTATGCCTACCCTTAAGGTCATTTCACACCGGCGCACAGTGGTCTGAAAGGTTCGAAAAGCTGGCCAAAAGTCGAAAAATGAAAATCATAATTATGTGTTTAGACCCATACATTCTTGTTTGGAGGACGGAGGGCAGCATTCGGAGGAGGAAGTTGGTGAAAGTAATTTCGTCAATAGATCTCGTCGCAACGATTAACGCCTTTGTTTTAATGATTTCCGTCCCAACTTGTGCATCATTCTCGTGAACTCTGCCCTATATCGCGATAATGCAAAACGAGATGCCCTTCTCTGAACTTTCTGTAAATTGTCCATCAGTCCCATCTGGTACGAATCCCACAAAGCGCAACAACACTCCAAAATAGGACGCACAAGTATAGTGTAGGCAGTTTCTTTAGTAGAACTGTTGTCTTCTAAGTGTTCTGCCAACAAATCGTAGTCTTTGGTTCGCTTTCCCTAAATTTTTTTCTGTGTGTTCTTTCCAATTTAAGTTGTTCTCGATTGATATTTAGGTATTTAGTTGAATTTACGGCCTGTAGTTTTGACTGATTTATCGTATAAAAGAAGTTTAAAGTGGTTTTCTTAGTGGTCGTGTTGATGACTTCAACAAATGTTTGTTTGTATAGCTTATGGGACTTAACTACGGGGTCATCAGTCCCTAAACTTACAAACTACTTCTAAACTAGATAACACTAAGGACGGCACAAATATCCATGTCCGACCGTAATGGTCGTGCAGACCGTGACTGGCGCGCCGCAGTCCCCTCGGACTTCAACACTTCCCATTATTAAGGGTGAATTGCAATTTTTACACCATGCAGATATCTTATCTAAATCATTTTGCAGCTGGTTTTGGTCTTCTGGTGACTTAACTAACCAATAAGTGACAGCATTATCCGCGAACAGTCTAAGGGAGCTACTTAGATTGTCTCCTAAATTGTTTATAAAAATAAGGAACACTTCCCTGGGGAACGCCAGATATCACTTCAGTTCTACTCGAGGACTTTCTGTGAATTACCACTTACTGTTTCCTTTCTGCCAGGAAATCACGAATCCAATCGTACAAATGTAACGATATTCCATGAGCACAACGTTTTCTTAGAAGACGGTTGTGAGGTACAGACGAATGCCTCCCGGAATTCTAAAAATACGGAATCTATTTGACATCCTTTGTCGATAGCACTCATCACATCATGTGTGTAAAGAGCTAGCTATTTTCAGGAGAATGATACTTTTTGAATCCGTGTTGACTGTGGGTCAATAAGTCGATGTCTTCGAGGTAGTTCATCATATTTGAGGGAAGTGTATGTTCTAAAATCCTGCCGCAAACCGGCGTCCGTGATATAGGCCTGTAATTTTGCGGATCACTCCTATTGCCTTTCTGGAATATTGGCGTAACCTGTGCAACCTCCAGTCTCTGTGTACGGAACGTTTGCTGAGCGAGCGGTTGTGTATGATAACAAGGTAGGGGGGCTACGATTAAGATTGGTGCCGTTACAGGGATTCGAATCTGGAACACGGGCGTTTTTCGAACAGTCTTGTGTTAGTTACTTCCCAGAAATTCCTGTCCAACAGCAGCAGCATGTCGCATGAATGTTATCTTCTGCTTTTGCACTCAGCGTTGATCCCACTACTAGCATGTATATTTATTAAGCAACAGTACAAAAATAGACCAGAAGAAGGGCACTCAAGCGCCCGAAACCGGTCGTTAAAGTTAGAAATAAATAACCAAAAGCAACTGGTTGCTGCATTTCATTAACTTATATTATCTTCTAATATCTATAAATGTGAATGTCTGTTCGGTGTACGTTTATCACGTCTGAACCACAAGACTTAAAGAGCTAAAAATTTGTACAGTTACTAATGTCTACTCGGGGAAGGCTTTAGGCACGATTTTATGGCGATCAGATAGCTATATATATTAATGTGAATGTCTGTTCGTTGTACGCTTATCACGTCCGAACGACAAGACGCAGAGACTTAAATATTTGTACAGTTACTAATTTATACCTGAGTAAGGTTTTAGGCACTGTTTTATATCGATCTGATAGAGATTTAGTAATTTAAAGAATATAACGTAAAATGCGGAACAATAATTACTCTTTGAAAATTATATTTACTCTTTGAAATGGTTTTATTGGTTGCATTGTTGCTTGAGGGTTGATAATGATAAAAGGGCGGAGTATATTGGGATGGAAAGTTATTGGTGTATATAAAATTCTACGTCTGTGTGTGTTAATATCTTGCTCTGCAGCGAAAACTACAGAACGCAAACGAATGGTCTGTGTTTAATTGTTGTCCGAAGTTTCTCGTTGTACACCATACCAGTTCCATGCCGATAGCTATAAGGGGGTGGAAGATATGGTGGTTGAAAGTCGTCAAATTATAAAAAAAATTCGGACTGAAGGCCAGCGATGACGTTTGGGACTGTATAGCAAGGAGGTTACATACAGCGAAACGTGATGCCCATTGATCTCTATACTATCTGGATGGTGAATTTCAGCTGTTTTAGCGTGCCAGCCATAGGTATTCATATTTAGTTTCTAGCCAAATTCAAACATGGCTGCTAAGAAGCATTTCAAGAACAAGAGAAGAAAATATGTTTCTATTCCGCCCCATATCAGCCTACAACATCGAATATTGAATTAAATTCCAAATCAAGAGGTAAGCAAGCCATTCTTTGTCACATAATAACTGACGGAAACTCGTTTGCCAAATTTAAACATGGCGCACAATGCGAAATCGTGTGCAATACATATGAATGTACAGGCACACTGAGTTCTTTGCTCAGACACCAGAGTTACACATCCAGTTTGTATAGAGATCACTGGTGATCATTGATCTCTACACTAGCTGGATGTTGATCTTAAGCTGTCTCAGCGTGCCAGCCATAGATGTACGTATTTCGTTATTTGCCAAATTCAAATATGGTTGCTATGACGTATTACAAGAAAACGAGAAGAAAATACGTTTCGATTAATTAGTCTATTACAATGCGCAGTGACGTAAATTTCTATTCAAGAGGTAAGCAAGCAATTCCTTGTCACGTAATAACTGTTGAAAATTCGTATGCCAAATTTAAACATGGCGGTCAATACGAAATTGTGTGGAAAACATCTAAATGTTCTGGCACGCTTTAGATCTATACTCAGACACCAGAGTAATACATCGAGTTTGTATACAGATCACTGCTGGTGATCACATTTCACCATCTTATATGCAACTATCCTGGCTCCGTGCTGACAAGCGCAGAGATTTTCATACACTCTGTTTCCTCTACTCTCTTATCAACGTACACTGTCCCTCATATCTTTCCTCGACCTTAACACTCTTCTCTGATCAACATAACAGAACTACTCGTTCCTGTCAGAGCAAAACCCTTTCTGTCCCTATCCATCACTCAGCCGGTTTCTCAAAATCCTTTTCAGTAGCAGGAACCAGGCTCTGGAACAATCTACCTCAGTATATCAGAGAACTGAATAACACTGCCAGCTTCAAATGACAGTTAATGGATTATCTACTAAAGCAATAATTACGCCAGTCTTTAATACCCTACGGTCCAGGTACGTCACAACCATTCCTCCTCCCAGATATTCTCTTACTGCCATTGCTCTCGCCAGGTACAGCTTTCTATAACTTCCTTTTGTCAGAATTCGCCTTGCCTTAACCAGTCTCGATATATTCAAAAGTACATCCTGTGGTGTCGCACAAGTCCAAAGTGCGCGCCACCTACTTTCGCCGCGCGCCGCCATGCACGCACGGCGCGGCGTTCTTACGACGACAGCCACGAGCGCCCTCTGCGGCAACTCCGCTCGTGGCCACCAGTGAACGACATCGTTCACTTGGGACTGAGATAGCAACCAGTTAGGACCTTCGGAATCAGATAGGCACCAGTGAAGACTTGGCTATCAGTTAGGCACTAGGCAGGCCTCTAGCTCAACTCTGTATCTACAGTACTGAACTATGTCAAAGTTAAGTGTTGTATAAATTCTGTGCAATATAAGTCTCATTCTAATTTACTCTAGAGTTTCTAGTTTCTGGCTGCTCCCCTCCGTACCTGCACCAGCGTGCTATCTTTATTCCTGTGTCGGTCTCATTCCACTCGGCCACCGACACCTACGACGGAAACGAGACACAAAAGCGGCGACGAGGCTGGGACACAAAACATCCTGTATCTGCTAATATCAATGTTGTTACTTCTATTATTACACCAACAGCAGCAGAAGGTGTCTCAGTGGTACTACTAGTATTAATCCTATTAGAATTAAGTCAATACCTTTTATGTACATCCTTTTACATGTAGTTAACTTGTATAAATTATGTTATTAATTGTTTATCTGTAAAAATCATTGGTATGTTATAGGTAACTCAAATGTAAAGAAATACTGTATGTGTAAAACCCTGGTCTGATGTAAGGGGGTTGGAACACTTGCGCGGAGTGACACTTGCGCGGAACCCGGGACCCTTGGGGCGGCTAATCGCTTTTCCTGGGTACAGGCCCACCAAGAAGTCTAGCACTGCTGTTGTCAAGTTTCCACACTGTGAACATAACACGAAAATCAGTGAAATTGCACAACCCTTTGCGAAGAGCAATATAGTGACTTGTTCTAACTACATATTAATCCGCTGAGTGTTCCTCCTGTAAACAAAAAGGTATTTTAATAGTGATAATGTTTTTGAGAGTTAGTCTCTGCTACTACAAGACTATGACTTTCCACAGTCATACCTCCTAAAAGCATATTATTCAGAACACTAAGCATATCAAGACACCTGCACAAGCAATAAATATATTAGGCATCCTGCACAGATACGTTGATGTAATTGACCGCTATGTAGTTAACCCCACTATCACGCAACTTCCATCTCTTTAAAAATAGCTACTATGCTTTTTAATAGGAGATGCAACCTTAAACCTTCAATTAAAAAAACGTTAATAATAAGTCAATGAGTATTTTACATACTTAAAGCGTTTATTCGTAGACCCCAAAACGATTTGGCTGTATTCGAATTACAAATACATCTAAGAAATATATGAAATACGGAATATTTAAGGGAATTTCACACACCGAAAAATGCTAAAGATAAATTCTATTTTCCATCACCGTCATATAGAACCATTTTTACTCCGAACTTGGCATAAACCAACAGGGAGAAACAAGTTGCAAGACTGTATGTTGTAGAAGTCTACGTCGAACCTAATCATACCTCTGAGGAGAGAACGTTGTTTGCACTTCTCCTGCGTTTCCATTTGGCTGTGCTGTGCTACGTAACGACATCGTACCGTACCACTTTACCGAGAGCTATATATGTGTTGGTGTGATGTCTGTTTTTTCGAAATAAGGCATCACACCAATATATGTATCATTTAGACACAAAGATTCTGGGTTCTGGTTTCATCGCTAACGCGATTAACAACGTTAGACCTCGTGTGTAAACAAAATGTTCAAATTTTTGTATAGTCTATGGGACTTAACTACGGGGTCATCAGTCCCTAAACTTACAGACTACTTATGAACTACTTACGAACTAGGACGGCACAAATATCCATGCCCGAGGGGGGATTAGAACCCCCGACTGTAGTGGCCGTGCTGACCGTGACTGGAGCGCCTTAGTCTCCTCGCCCACCGCGGCCGGCGTGTGTAAATACTTAAAGGTTATGAGTGCCACTGGAAAAATGCATAAGTAACACCTGTTGTTTGAGACTTGAAGATGACCTGAAATTAGCCGAAATCGATATCTCATAATAAAAATAAGGTGTAGCTGTCTATATTTCATAATGCTATTCCTAACATGTTTAAAAGCTGCTCAAAACCACCTACAAAAAACCTTTATAATGAGATTGTATATAATTCCACGATCAAATTGTGTTTTAGTTATTTGTAGTAATACACCCAAAGATCTGCCCTTGCTTTTAGTGCCTTGATCAGCTGTTTATTTTTAGAGGTATTACTAGGGACAGGAAAAATTCACATTTGCGATAAATGCGAATATAGATGCGAATTCTGACTCAAAATGCAGTAAATCCGAAATTGTAGTTAGCAACAGTTGCGCTCAATTCCGATTTCATCACATTCCTCTTCACATGGTGCTGTATTGTAAATCGAGTGATATTTGTATGACATGTTATCTCCCTGTTGAATGAGGCTGTGATATCTCCGGGCCGTTACTACTGCTCCACCTCGCTCGGTGGGCCTTTCCCTGAATACGGCACAGGTAGCGGCTGGAGGGCGAGGAGTAGGGGTGGTGTATCCCTACTTCTGGAACACCCTGTTCACTACCTGCAGCGGCCGGGTCTCCGCGCAAGTGTCTACAAATTCCCTTTCCGCGCAAGTGTCACAAACTCTAATGTAAGAGAGGGCCTGATGGCCCTAATCTGATCAGGCTAAATAAACAAACAAATAAATAAATATCTTTGGTCTATGCGTGCTACAATGTCTTCAGCTCTTTTTCTGTGAGGATAAGCATACGAATAAGGAAATATAAGAATAAATAAATAAAGTAGTAAAAAAGAAATTTCTCTTAATACATCTCTTTTAAAAAAATCTATTTGACGTTTCGCGCATTATCTATCATAATCGCCCAACACGCGAGCGGAGCCGCGGGTTTAAGCTAGTAATACAATATGGAGGATCGCGAAGGATAATCTAGTGGCCCTCGAGCAGAGCGACTGGAAATCGGTGCCCTCCCCTGGTCGACGTCAGCCCGTCAGGGAAGAAGCGGCCGCGCCAGACGCACCCCTCGTGCGCGCGGCGAGGGAGGAAAGTGTGCGGGGGGGGGGGGGAGGGGTGGGATCGATGTCGGGTGTAATTAAGCGGCGGCGGCGGCATCGAGCGCGCGCCTGCGCCCTGCGTGACGCGCGCCAGCGCCACAGCTGAGGCGCTCAGCTGGCCGGCACACTGCACACCGCACACCGCACCGCCCTGTTGCCATTTCGCCGCGCCTCGCCTCGCCGCAGCTCGCCACGCCACGCCGCTGCACTCCACCTGTCATCTGACCGGGCCGCGCTTATTCCGTCATTGCCCGCGCCCGGGGTACTCTGGCGTCACAGAATATAGGGAGACGTCCTTTCAATCACTACTAGGGTTGCCAGATCTCCGGGCGCCGCCCGGAGTGCCCGGGCTCGGAATGAATTCTCCGGGTCTACGGGCCAATGACTCTCATCTCCGGGCTTGAATGTAACCTTAATCATAACTTTTTTTTCGACGCTTTATAAGTACTATGCTCATGTAGCGACGATCTACATCGAACTTCACGTAACTTAAACTAAGGACGAACACAACGTCCATGCCCTAGGGCGGGGGGGATTCGAAACTCTGGCGGGAGCAGCCTCGCGCACCGCGGCAAGACGCCTCAGTGCGCTGGGCCATTCCCGGCCGGCTCCTCTCTAGTAATTATGAATAACTTTATATAAATGTCAATTTCTTATTGCAACAAAACGCTACTTTTCTGTTCTTCCTCTGAAAACTTTTCATTGTTGCGTCGGTAGTAATCGGCTAGCGCATTATTAAGAAAACGCTGTTGCGGCAACGTGTCAACTGGCGACGTCTATTATTTGTGTTCGTTCGTTCATTGTTTATCATCAGTTTACCGGCAATTTTTGGAATACTCGGATCGTGTGAGAACAGACAAGCTTACATTAACTCAGATTAGTGAGTAATAACAGAGAAATGAAGAGACGATATCGTTCGTGAAGAATGGTTGCAGAAAGAAAATTATAAACAGTGGCTACAGAAAGTCGATACTGATCAGTGTATGTATAAGTGCAGAATATGCACTATCTCATTTACTTGCTGGGAGGGAGGAGATGATTTATTTTTTATTTTTTATTTTTTTATTTTTAGAATTCACGTGTAATCCTGGTTGGGGGGGGGACGTTGGTTGCAGTTGGGGGGGGGGGGGTGAGTCATTAGCCAAGGGGGAGGGGGCACGTCTGGTCTCCGGGCCTGCGTCGAGTTCAATCTGGCAGCCCTAATCACTACGTTTACATGCAACACATCTTCCGGAAGACGAAAACCGATTTTCGTAAACCGTTTTTCGCTGACGTGTTTACATGGCATATCCTGAATCGGATTTCCTAGCCCACATAATATGGCGACTGAAAAACAGCTGATTCAGTTCCTGATTTAGTCTACACAATCGCTATTTTTTCCTTATTTAAATACACAGATTTATGTTCACTCTAATATTTATAGTTTTATTTCACATTAGAAAATATCACTCTTTCCATATGTGCCGAAAATTCTTAACAAGAAAACACAATCTGACAAGCCAAGAACGCTTCAAAAACGGTTGCGTTTACATGGGCACGAAAATCGACTGTGGAACTGGAAAACCGTTTTAGAGAAGCGGATTTCCAGAATCGATTTTGGAGTGTTTACATGACCAACCAAAAGCAGATTTTGTAAATCGGTTTACGAAATACGGTTTTGGGAGCCCATGTAAACAGGGTGACTGAAAAACTGAAGCCTGCCTCCGGCACATTGCTGAGTCTTGGACAAGTTTTCGTACTGTAGAGCTGATGTTCTAAGTCACTTAAAACAGGAATAATACACCCGGCAGTTTTGCCAAGATGTGCAAAATGATAGAAAGCTTGAAAATTACCGTTAAAAATTAATTTTTCAAATATCTTACGGTGAGTATTTATTAGTATTTATCCACGAAAAATATATTGTTTGAACGTACATACTGCACTTTGACTGTCAATTCAATGCTTTAACAGCAAGAGGATCGACGTAACGAATAATTTGAACAGAGAAATAGCATTCCATAACTCACCAAGATGGCGGACAGGCTTCAACTGATATACGTGCTCGGCATAGATAACGCCATCTCCCTTTATTATAACCTCCTTGGGCGTCACAGCCAAAGGCGTAGATTATTCTGGGCAAGTGGGGGCCGGCTCTCAAGTTCAGGAAGCTCATTCTTATTTATACCCGAAAGGGCTGCAGCTAAACTGTCAAGCCGTTTCAACTTTTAAAACTGGGACACGGGTGGCCAGTAGCCACTGTGAGAGACCTAAAAAAACTCAGTCGAATTAACGAAATCAGCCAACAACACTCACGAATTGTAGTTTTATTAAAACTTTACTGTGGCAGTGGCGGACTAAGGCTTTTGAAGGCCCGAGGCGGCGGAGGCCCCTCCCCCCATACACTTGGAAATACATGTTTTACTATAAAAAAAAAAAAAAAAAAAAAAAAAAAAAAAAAAAAAAAAAAAAAAAAAAAAAAGATTTGGAGGCCCCTTCCAGGACGAGCGGCAAGGGACACTCTGGAAAAAAAAAGCTTCCGAGATTTGGAAGTCCCACAGAACTACACGCAAAAAAAGCCCTTTTGAGGTATTTGGAGGCCCCCCAAGATCGGAGCCCCGGGGCGGTCCGCCCCCTCCGCTCTCCCCCCCCCCCCTTAGTCCACCAAAGTGTCGCCAAATTCCAGTTTCTTAGAAGTGTCGCTTCTCACAAGTGTCTACAACTACGCCACTGTACCGTGTTTCAACAATTTTAACCGTTTCTCCTTCACAAGTACATTAGACTAAAAATTAATATTAACTTAACACCCCTATAGCCAACAGAATGTCAAAATGATTAAAATGTTGCCGCGGTGGAGTAGCCGAGCGGTCTAAAGCGCGGAGCGCGCGATTGCTCGAAAAAAATGTTCAAATGTTTGTATAGCTTATGGGACTTAACTACGGGGTCATCAGTCCCTAAACTTACAAACTACTTATGAACTAGCTAATCCTAAGGACGGCACAAATATCCATGCCCGAGGGGGGATTCGAACCCCCGACCGTAGTGGTCGTGCAGACCGTGACTGAAGCGCCGCAGTCCCCTCGGCCACCGCGGCCGGCGCGATTGCTCGCCGTGGAGGTTCGATTCCTCCCTGGGGCATGGGTGTGTGTGTTGTCCTTAGGTTAATTTACCTAGGTTTAAGTAGTTTGTAAGCTACGGACTGATGACCACGCAGTTTGGTGCGATAGATTTACAAACATTTGAACATTTGATTAAAATTTTCAAATGTTTGTAGAGCTTATGGGACTTAACCACGGAGTCATCAGTACCTAAACTAACAAACTACTTACGCACTACCTTATACTAAGGACGGCACAAATATCCATGCCCGAGGGGGGATTCGAACCCCCGACCGTAGCGGCCATGCAGACCGTGACTGGAGCGCCGCAGACCGCTCGGCCACCGCGGCTGGCAAAAATGCTCAAAACCAATAGTATTATTCAGTGGCGCAGCCAGGATTTGGTTCTGGGGGGGGGGGCTATTTTTTTAAAAATAATGCCTATTCAATTTATTAATCTGTGACTTATTATTACACTTGTTATAATTTAACCAATTATACTACGAAAACAATTGCACAAGAAATAAAACGAGTAAACTCGCACTAATTTGAAAGTGGAAGAGGAACAATGTGGTGGAAATGGATTGTATATAGTCAGGTCGTAAAATAATTAAGCAGCTTCTGTGCTACTAGCCAAAGAGAATGATCAATATTTTAAACATGACTGCGTCTCTGCAATGGTTACAGGATAGTAAATTAATAATCAGCCAACCAGTTGCAATAATCGTAGTTTAATGAACTTGACCACGGTTTCGACGGATGTAAAGCAGTCTTCTTCAGAAATACGTGTTATACCTATAGACAATGTGACATCATAAATTACAAATTTATAATCATTAAGCCTGAAATATGCGTCGTACCAAGCCTATTGTCTAAAACATCGTGAAATACAAATCAGAATAAACCTGTTACTTACTATACTTGCATATCATAGTAATTGGACATCCCTATCATCTAGAGAATGTGATTTAGACTGAACGTTATGTCAGCGAATTTGGAGTCATTCACGCTTACTTATTTGAAGCAAGGAGCTTGCATAGCAGGAACGGTGGCGCATGCGCCTTGAAACATAAGCGTTCAATGGCTACCATTAAAAGAAACGGTGTATTCTGAAACATGAAAAGACACAACAAGAGTACCTATTAGGGAGTTTAATGATTACTGTTATTTTAATAAAGCGGTTAACAACAGTGATATTGTTTTTACAGAATGGCCATGAGTATGCAATAGAACAGGGGCCTGAAGATAGCTTCAATGTGAAGCCGAAACTGGTTGCAGTTGGTTGCATTCAGTGTAACATGTCCATGGATATGGCTCTAGGAGCAGAGGGGTTGGTGCATGGGTCACTGATAAGCACAGAACCAGATGGCGATGGAATCGGGTACACAGGGTATAAAAGGCCGATGCAGTGGCAGAGTCCTCATTTGCACTCCAGTGATTCGCGTCAAAGCTTTTTGATGTTAATACGGCCGCACACAAGTTTAACAGTGAAAGATGAATGGTAGCTGCAGCTACGCCCGTGCTGTAGTAGGGACTCTATTGGTAAGCTCGCGTTAACAAAACTCACAATTTTGAGAACTTATCAACATTTTATTACAATAAAGGAAAATTCAACTTTGGGCGTCGTAGACGTACAATCACTTCAGACTATCCAAGTCCAGATGTCGGTGTGGATACATCGAAGTTCCATTGTCTGACCGCAAGTATGTCTAAATCTCCGTCCGTGAGCAAGTGTAACACCGTGAGTACTTTTGTAGCGCACCGTCGCACTTTGTTCTGAATTGCAGTAGTGTCGGCTAAACGGGAGCACGCTGTCTTACAGAACGTATGCGGCGACTATTCAACTACTCTGCGGCCAGTTAGGTTTCAGCCACGTGCCCGTGTTCGTAACGAGCCACCTCTCGAGGCTTGGCCGTGTCGATACTGCTGCAGTTTCTTTGGTGCCTTCACTGAAAGTGGTAGTACACATGGGACATCCCATCTTGTAAATAGTCAGGGAATTCAACATTTCGAGATCCACTGGGTCCAATGAACGCCACATTTCACAACATTACTTCTCACCATGAACACCGCGTGGCGGACGACCTGTACTTATTGACAGACGACAGCGGCGTTTGCGCGAGTAGTCACAGACAAGCAAAAAAAAAATCGCAAAAATCAACGTGGGAAATGCGACAAAACAGTTAGCACAGTCCGATGCGATTTGGAGTTAAAGCGCTATGGCAGCAGAAACCAGACTCAAATGTTTTTTGCTAGTGCCACTACATCTCCTCCAATGCCTCTCTTGGTCTCGTGAGCATATCAGTTGGATCCTAGAAGGCTAAAAAATCATGACTTGGTCTAGATGTCATATCGTAACAGCTGATGGTAGGGTTCCAGTGTGGTGGAGACGACAAGAAGCCATCGTCCCACGTTCTCAATAGACACTGCAAACCGGTAGTGGCACCATAATGTTGCTGGTGTTTATATACGGAATGGACTGGCTCCTCTGGTCCAACGACCCAATCTTTAACTGGAAATGGCCCACTTTGTCTATTTGAAGTCTATTTGAAGCCGTTGATTTATTTCATGTTCCCAAAAAAACAATGGGATGTTCCTGGATGATGATACGCCGACTGTTTTGAAGAGCGTTTTGGGCAATTCCAGTGAATATCTGACGATCCGATATATCCCCCATCGAAAACGTAAGGGACATAATCAGGGCCCCAGTTTGTCTACAAATTCCTTCTCCGACAATCCTTTCACAATTATCAACGGCTTTCCGGACAGTATAGTATTCCTGAAATGGACGTTGAACCACTTGTTCACTCTATGCCACGTCGAGTTTCTGCACTTCGTCGAGAAAAATGAGTTCCCGCACAATATTAGGAGGTATCAAAAATTCAAATGTTTGTAGTGCTTATGTGACTTAACTACGGGGTCATCAGTCCCTAAACTTACTTACTACTTATGAACTAGCTAATACTAAGGACGGTACAAATACCCATGCCCGAGGGGGGATTCGAACACCCGACCGCAGTGGCCGTGCTGACTGTGACTAACGCGCCGCAGAACGCTCGGCCACCGCGGCCGGCTAGGTGGTATCCCATGACTTAAACCACCTCATATATCAGGCGCTGCCAGTTTTATAATTTCCTGTCTGTAAATCTTCGGCAGCCCCATTTCACTGCAATTCACACAGAAGCAAAACGAAGGGGCTCGAATGGTCATGGGATCAATATCTGTCCTATCCCATTCCTCCTGTAAACAACATTTTACTAATATTTTTCTGTGTATCATTTCCAAATTTACCGAACTTTCGTGTGATATGGTATGAGCAAGAGTCTCGAAACTAGCAAATAATTTCGAAAAAAAAAAAAGTTAATGCCTTGTTTAATACAGAACAGCTCTTAAAGGTTAGTCCACGTTGATTGGTCTGCAGCTTGACTGGCTGTAGAATACGTTCCATCGAGGAAAAATCTACTGACAATACCTAAGACTATAACACAGGAAGTTGACGGACCCAGGAAAGATGGGTACAGGTGTTCCACTAAGAAAATATAACACAAAGACTGATTTTCCCGAACGTTGGTGGATTTGTCATAAAGATAGACACATACTGTCTGCAGATTTGTGTTTATGAACTTAAGAAATGACACTGGTAATGGCGATGTACATTTCCTTCCAAATTATCCATAGCGAGGAGATTCTCTTAGATGTAGAACATTTCAGTAACAAGAATACTAAGATAAATAATAAATACTTACAAAATAAGAACAGATATGAGCCCTCCACAGATGAAATTGGCATTGTAAATGTAGAACACAAAATTTTTTGTTTCATTTTTGCAATGGTTCTTCTAGTCTCTGGAATATGAGGTGATCTTGCTGGACAAGGTAGTTGTACACCAAACCGCACGTTCCGTCGCAGCAACCGTATGTGAAAAAGCACATATCTTACAGTCGCAGAAATTACAGTAGCGCGAGGATGAAAGTATGTACAAAGTAGAATCACTGACTGTTTTACCTTGTACCGAGGGACATGACGATATGTTAACACAATCGACCTTGACATTGGTCCTGCTGCAGGCAGACGGCTCCTAAAGGCCACTGGTTACGCAGCAAGTGCTGCACGTGTCCCTAAGTATGTTCCATAGGGCACCGTACTCGCACAAAGTGCTACACGGACATCCTGAACCTGATCTATGGGTGTAGAAATATTCCGCAGTCACTAATGACAGCAACGACATGTGCAGTAATCGGTACTGTTCACCAACATTCCCACAAGTCCAATATGCGACAGTAGTGAAACTGTACAACAGAAGCAGATACTTGCTGGTGGGGTATGGTTGTAACCTTGGTTGAATGTCGCAGAATCTGGTTAAATCAGTGCATTTACAGCACAGTCAGAACTTGTCATACATTGCACTTAGCATACTCATATCAAACACTCAGTGTTCATAAACCGTAGTTTAAATGAAAGCAGCCGTTTTAAAATATAATTCTGTAATTATGACCACAGACTGCTACGTAAACGCCGGCCTCGGTGGCCAAGCGGTCTGCGGCGCGCCAGTCACAGTCTGCACGGTCACTACGGTCGGGGGTTCGAATCCCCCCTCGGGCATGGATATTTGTGCCGTCCTTAGTATTAGCTAGTTCATAAGTAGTTTGTAAGTTTAGGTACTGATGACCCCGTAGTTTAGTCCCATAAGCTATACAAACATTTGAACATTTTTTTTTTTTGCTAAACAAAAGCCGTCTGTCGAGAACAAGGCGGAGAGTGCAGAGATCATGTGCACATTGCGAATAGGAAGGTGCTTGTACTACAACGCCAAGGAAAAAAATCTAAGAAACAACTTGCGGAGGCGATTCTAAGTAGTCTCAAACATAGTAATGAGGTAAGTGCTTTAAATGTGATTTATTTATATACTTGCACTTTTCTTGGAATCGCTCATTTCATTCAAATTTTCAAATGTTTGTAATCCTATGGGATCAAATTACGTTCATCATCAGTCCCTAGTCTTACAAACTACTTAAACTAAGTTAAACTAACCTAAGGACAACACACAAATTCCCGAAGGAGGATTCGAACCTCCAACGCTGGAGGCTCCAGACCACTCGGCTACTCCCGTACGACGCTTATTTCATTTCATAACATTACATCCATTGCAAATTTCTGATCTATATTCTTGCATTCTAAAACAAATTTAACATGCTACATTTCATTTATACATCGCACGTAGTATGACTGCCATTTACAGCTCGTTCATAGTTCAACTTTCATTTATCATCTTTTCAACTACAAATAAGCAACATATTTCAACATGGCCGTCCCTACAATACGTCTTCACGAAATGTTAATTCCGGCTGTCACGGCTAATGGGCGCTGTCGCTTGTTCAAATGTTGGTAAATTTATAGGTCCAAACTACTGTCAACAGTCCCTAGGCTTACAAATTACTTAAACTAAACTGAGGTCAATACACATTCCAAGATCGAGGGAGGATTCGAACCTCCGGCAGGAGCAGCCTGGAACCTCTCAGCTATTTCCGCGAAGCTCGTGTCGCCTAGATCTTCCTCCTCGGCACCTCCTACGACACCGCTATAGATACACTGCACCTAATATTTGTCCATTAGATTTAAAATCAAATGTTTGTAAACTTAAGGAACCAAACTGTTGAAGTTCTCGGTCACTACACTTAAAAAGTACTTTAACTTTTGCCGGACAACACACACCCCCACGCCCGAGGGAGGACTCGAATGTCCGACGGGGAAGCGGTCGGCGCAACCCGCAGTATGGCGCCTTAGACCACGCGGTCATAACAATGAGTAAAAGAGAAGTCACAGATATTACGTACAGAGGTAGCCGAATAAATAAATAAGCTGTAACATGTGTCTTTTTTTAGCAATCGAATAAGAAAAATCAATTATATATTTTTACACTTTCTGTAATAATTGAAAAGTTACTTTTTGTTGTGACGTTGATTGGTTGCCGCGCAGCGACAAAATACAGTTAAACTCCCGTGTAAAACACGCGTAATCTCCGTTGCAGATTTGTTCCAGTGAGTTAATAAAAATAAAAAAGGGGAAAAACAGAGAGGTATCGTATGGTTTTCCGGCCAAGAACCTTTGTAGTATTGTACCTAAAAATTTAGAGAAGAACCGAGAACTGAAACGCATCTGTGCTTTCAAATTAAGAAATAAGCAAATATTGAAATAATCTTCTGGTACCCAGGAATAAAGAATAAAAATTTTGCATCGAATATGTATCTTTGAGCTATAACTCGAAGATATAAGTACGAATTTACTGATTTATAGACGTAGAAGATAGCTTCCCTTTGTGATCCTACATCCGGCAATAGATTCAACAGATTCTAGATACTCCTGCAGTAGAAGGGAAAAAAATCGTAAATAATGTGTGAGTGAGCTTTAGGTAGAATAAAGTGCACCGCAAAAGTACTTCATCTTTCTACGATGTGAGTACTAGATCAGCTAGTTACACCAGACAACTATATATGCAACAAAATAACCGGTTGGATCTTTCAGTTAGCAACTGGAGAGAGGATGGGAGCATCATGGGCTTCGCATGAGGGAGGAGTGGAAAGAAAGAGGGGTGGGGTGGGTAGGACAAGGAAAGAATCACGCTGAGGGAGAGGGTTGGGAGAACAATGTGCACGGGATGAAAAGGCAGAACGGCGGCATTGTAGTTAAAATACCGGCAGCTCCGGTTCTGAGCGAGCACGCGGTATTCCTACAGCTGATGTATCTCGCTCTCAAATGTAGGTTCTCTTACATGTTGAAAACCTGCACTAGTACAAATAGCGCGCCTTGAACTAATAAAGCAAATAAAAGAAATGCAGCCAGTCGTCTTTCCCTTCAACTGTCAGAATTCAAGTTTCAGCAATGTAATCGACCTAGAATTTTGGACACAAGCAGTCTGAGATATAGATTGACATTGTACAATACGAAACGTATCAAAACTTCCCGTGTAATACGGAGAAAGAAACGATTCAACTTAACTAGTGTTTCAGTATTACGCCAAATCGCAAATTAAAAACCATGGTATGAGACAGAGTTTGCCAAACTTTTAACAGTGTGAGGTGGCACGATGGTAACACAATGGACTCGCATTTACGAGTACGGCGAGGAGGTTCAAATCCGCCTCCAGTCATCTTGATTTAGGTTTTCCGTGGTTTCCCCAAATCACTCCAAGCAAATTCCGAGATGGCATTGAAAAAGTACGCCGGATTTCCTTCCCCAACCGTAATAAAAACTATCCGAGATTGTGCTCCGTCACTAATCACCACAGTGGCGACATGACGTTAATCCCCACAATTTTTATTTTATTTTTTAATTTTGTTTTTTGGTGACTTAACTGCGGGTTTTTCAGTCCCCAAACTTACAAACTAATTATGAACTAACTTCTACTAAAGACAACACAAACAGCCATGCCCGAGGGAGGAATCGAACCCCCGACGGGGAACGGTCTCGCGCATCGGAGCAAAGCGCCTCAGTGCGCTCGGCCACTCCACCGCGGCAATCCCCACTCTTCCTTCCTTTTTTTCCAGACGTTTACTCAAGCTGACACCCATCTAATAGGTGAAGTTTCTTGACACAGTCTTACACTAATAGTAATCAAAGCAATTAGGTTGTAACAAATGATTTTTTTTTTTTTTAAGAAATTGGTATACGTTTCTAAATACAGTACACTCATAAAGATAAGGAAGTTTAATGTTATTTCATCAGAAGGTTATAATTTTTTTTACAAGTTTTGTGACACCCCTTGTACTAGCACACACTCGATACCCCAAGACGTTTGGAAAGCTCTGCTCTATAACGAATAAAAGTTACATATCAAGAAGAATGTAATATTAACATCTTCGGTACAAATAATTACACACTTGTGAATGTTACTGCTCATTTTATTCTTTAATGAACGTGCAAATCCATCGTAAAATAGAATTTGCACACTTCCAACAAAATAAGTAATGGGTTGCTTTTGTTTATCATGCTTGAAATTATTTTCGTACTAGTTTAAGTAGCACGTCGGCAGGTTTATATTTAATCTGAATCAAGTGCTGAAATTCTCTGGAAAGAATGTCTCTTTGTACGAAGATTGAACAAAATGACAAATCCAGAATGAAACTTTCACTCTGCAGCGGAGTGTGCGCTGATATGAAACTTCCTGGCAGATTAAAATTGTGTGCCGGAACCGGGACTCAAACCTGGGACCTTTGCCTTTCGCGGGCAAGCGCACTACTGACTGGGCTATCCCGACACGACTCACGATGCCGCCCCACAACTTTACTTCCGCCAGTACCTCGCCTTCTACTTTCCAAACTTCACAGAAGCTCTCCTGCGAACCATGCAATACTAGCACTCCTAGTTGGAAAGTAGGAGGCGAGGTACTGGCGGAAGTAAAGTTGTGAGGCGGCATCGTGAGTCGTGTCGGGATAGCACAGTCGGTAGTGCGCTTGCCCGCGGAGGGCAAAGGTGCCAGGTTCGAGTTCCGGTTCCGGCACACAATTTTAATCTGCCAGGAAGTTTCAAAATGACAAATGTTTGTAAATGTAAGGGACTTAGCTACCTTGGTCATCAGTCCCTAAGACTACAAACTATTTAACTAACTTAAAGTAGCTTATGTTAAGGACAACACAAACACCCATGCCCGAGGGAGGACTCGAATCCCCGACGGTGAACGGCAGCGCACCTCGCAGCAGGACGCCTTAGTGCACATGGCTATTCTTCCGCACCGAACACGGAACTTAGACACGGCATTTAGGCAAAAAAAAAAAAAAAAGCGCTTCGATTCAACGAAGGAAGGAAGACTGGAGTTTAACTTCCCGTCGTCATTGTGGACATTAGAGACGGAACACACATTGGGTTTGGTCTTTGTCACGGATGGGGATGGAAATCGCAGGCGCCCTTTGAAATGAACCGTCTCGCCATTTGCCTGGAGAGATTTAGGGAAATCACGGAAAAACCAAATCAGGATATTCGGAGACGGGTTTGAACCGGTGTTTTCTCGAATACGAGTCCCGTGTGTTAGCAGTGCGCCTGCTTGCCTGGTGGATGTCTTAAGGTTTGCCTCAAGATGGTGGAGGGCAGCGATAACAGGCCGTAATCTCAGAGACATGCAAACGCGGGATCCGCGCGCCGGCGCCGCCGCGCCAGTTAATGCCGCAGTCTGTGCTCGCATGGAAATTTATGGCCTGTTTAACGCCCGTTCTCAGGCTTTCATGGCCGCAGTCATCAACCGACGAGGTGCCCAGCCAGCTCGCAGCTCACAACAAGAAAAACCTCCGTTCTGCTACCTGCCTATTGTGTGTGTGTGTGTGTGTGTGTGTGTGTGTGTGTTTAGGAGCGGAGGAGGCAAGAGGGAGCAGTTCCCTCAATTTTTGTTCAGTCTTTTTATTCATTACGGAATTCTCTCCGCTTTGTAGAGGGTTAAAGAGGTGAACGTGACCAACATGAATGTGGACATAGGTCTGCAACTAAAAGAATTTATTAGTCCATATACATTACAGATGTACAAGATACTTAACTTTGATGTACTTATGTTGATACAATTCTTTATGAAACAGTTCTGCAAGGTATCATTACAGTTGTGCATTTTCAACTTTTCACGGCGTAAGGAGTAATCAAATAAAGTTCGGGCGCGCAGCCGTGCAAATTCTATGTCTTCCACTAATATTTCGGCCGCGTATCGTCCGGCCATCTTCAGAGTGAGTCCCACGACTGCCGACAAGTTGCCAGGCGCAGCCTTACATACACCAGCGCGGCGTCACTGCGCATGCGGGTCTCAGTTGCTGGTCGACGGCAAAGAGGTACACTTGGCACGCGCGCCCCCCCGTGGCAAAAGGAATCAGGAGTTCTATTCTGTTATCGATATGTGTTCTGTGGTGGCAACACCTTGTCGACATCTCTGTAATTTTATTACATTAAGTGCAGGATTCCACGCGTTGTCCAAATTAAAACCATTATCTCTGTTTAAGAAAGATGTGTTGAACATCGAAGATAAACTCGTTTATTACAGCCAGACAAGTCAGCTGTAGCAGAACATTCAAATGTTCAAATGTTTGTTAAGCTTAAGGGACTTAACTAGGGGGTCATCAGTCCCTAAACTTACAAACTACTTATGAACTACCTTATACTAAAGACGGCACAAATATCCATGCCCGAGGGGGGATTCGAACCCCCGACCGTAGTGGCCGTGTAGACCGTGACTGAAGCGCCTCAGTCTCCTCGGCCACCGCGGCCGGCAGCAGAACATTGTTTAGATAAAGGGCACTCAATGAAATACAGTGATGTGAAGATTTTAACACCTATATCTTCATTTTGGGACGCAATTTTTAAAGAAGCAGTAGAAATTAGAATATCTGATAATTTAATAATCAGAGATAATGGTTTTAATTTGGACAAGGCGTGGAATCCTGCACTTAATGTAATAAAATTACAGAGATGTCGACAAGGTGTTGCCACCACAGAACACATATCGATAACAGAATAGAACTCCTGATTCCTTTTGCCACGGGGGGCGCGCGTGCCAAGTGTACCTCTTTGCCGTCGACCAGCAACTGAGACCCGCATGCGCAGTGACGCCGCGATGGTGTATGTAAGGCTGCGTCTGGCAACTTGTCGGCAGTCGTGGGACTCACTCTGAAGATGGCCGGACGATACGCGGCCGAAATATTAGTAGAAGACATAGAATTTGCACGGCTGCACGCCCGAAATTTATTGGATCATTACAGTTCTTTGCAATACAGTTCCGGCTTGTGCTAAGTAGACTGGTGGTTCTCCTTAGTTGAACTTCTGGAACTGTAGTATTCCTGGGGTTGCCTCATACCCACTGGAACTACCGTACTGTCTGTCGTTACGGTGCGTCGTCATATCGGGGCGAAGAGATACCGAGACTGCGGGCGCCCCTGGTGGCTGAAGTACTATGGAGTATGGAGTGACTTATCGCTCTTCTTCAAGTTACACGGTGACGTGTATGCGGACAGACCCGAACTGGGCAACTTTTAGTGGCCATTAGAAGGGAACTCTGGGAAGGACAGTTAATCCCACATTCGAACTGTGTAACTTCCGTTCGCAGGTTGCAGGAGGGTCCGACCCAAGGCACCAAAGAGTAACATATTTGTCTGTGCTCTCACTGAACTCGTCAGTCCTGTGAATGACACCAGCTCGCTCACACCTGCGTGGAATCACACATTGTTTCGCTTTATACTTCAGTTTAGTCGTGGAGGCGAATAATACAGCAGAAAGTCACGATTTGCAACCTGTTATTAGTGATCGTGGAATTTGATCTGTGACGGTTATAAATTCAAACATTACAGAAGAGTTGTAGCAACGCAAGGACAGGATGGCGATGCTGCGGTAAACGTTCGCGGTGTGCTGGGCAGCGGACATATATTTTCGCGTTTGGAACATCCACAAGACAACAACATCACAAAATTTGTGGATTACATAACTGAGAACTTCATTGATGAAGAAGATGCAGCCTTTCCCCCAAACGTTTGGGCAGCAGATTGCGCTTCCTTGTGGAGGACGACTAACGCTTGCGAATGTTTTCATTCCCGATTCTGTTTCATGTGAATCTCAAATTCAAATGTTTGTTAAGCTTATGGGACTTAACTGCGAGGTCATCAGTCCCTAAACTTACAAACTACTTATCAGCTAATGTATACTAAAGACAATACAAACATCCATGCCCGAGGGAGGATTCGAACCTCCGACGCGGGAGGCCGCGCGATCCGTAACGTGGCGCTTCAGACCGCTCGGCTACTCCCGCGCGGCCACACCCAAACATCTTCCAGTTTGTGAAAAGTCTGAAGATGAACAAACTGATCCTTATATCGGAATCAACTGAGCAAAAAATATCATCATCCAAACGGTCTCCAAGAACCAGGAAGAAGCACGCTTTCCTGCAACAGGAATTAGAATAACTTAGGAATGGTGAATTTTCCAAATTAGACTTTGTACAGTGTTTTTCATACCAAGCAGCCAGCAGAAAATGAGCCAAACTAAATGCAACTGTTAGCTGTAAATATTTTTGTACGTGAAATTTATAATAAAATCCTTGTACTTGTATATAATTTGTTTGTTTTTATATCTGGTTCCTTGGCACACTATTGACATTATTCCTTAAGAACTCTATAAATAGGGGCAGAGGTTGCACACTTGGTAAGTTTAGATTTGGAAGCAAGATTGTGCAGTCGGTCTGCTAGGAGTAGGTAAAAGTTGCCCAGTTCGTGTGTGCCACTCAGGGGGCATTTTGGGGACAGTTGCTCAGTCCGAGTCTTCCGTTTATCACCAACGTGTAGAAGTTGCCCAGTTCGGACAAGCCCGTGTGTACATCGCCTGCGTTGGGGCGAAAAGCGACGGCACAACATTTGTAATATCTTTGATTGCACTAAATATATTTTATGTTGTTATCTACTTAGCGATAGATTAATAGAGCCATATGTACTACCACAAAGGTTAAATGGGGCGCATTAACCGGACCTTCTTATTATTGTATTTCCTACCTTGGCGGAGGATGTGTCACG
This sequence comes from Locusta migratoria, assembly GCA_026315105.1. Taxonomy (NCBI): domain Eukaryota; kingdom Metazoa; phylum Arthropoda; class Insecta; order Orthoptera; family Acrididae; genus Locusta; species Locusta migratoria. The sequence goes on along the minus strand of CM048746.1, from coordinate 467,485,251 downwards.
TCAGTAGCGATTGCACACGTGCTTCATGCACGTTGGCGCACCAGCATACTTTCGTGACAATGACGCAAATTTTTCAGGACCAGTGGATCGGTCGTGGAGGTTCCACCCTCAGCCTGCTCAGTACCATTGGCTTTTGGTTATGGGGCCACTTGAAGGAAGTATTCTGCGCAACTCCAATCAACCATGTGCGGACATTGTAGGGTCGCAGCGAGCCAGCAAGGAATACAACAAGAACAGGGTATACTTCAAAGAGTGTGTCATTCCTTACGTCGAAGGGAAGACGGATCCATTGCCATGAATTGGCGCCACTTGTAGTACCACCTATAAAGAAGTATGCGTTTCCGGACGCATATTCATTACACTTAATTTTCTTGCTTCTGTGAGTATTACCTCCTCTTAAGGTATTCGAGACTTTTTGCTGAATAGCCTGTGTTGTTTACAACCATGTTGCCGGCAACTGTTGCATGTCACATTGTGTGGCTGCATTAAACGCAGTCGGTTAGAGGCAGCTTTAGATATTACCACAGTCACAGCGTTACCATGAACCAGTGCAGAATGTGCAAAGCGACATGTGGCGTAACTACAATGGGGGACAAAAAGATTACCCGAACCGAGTAATTTTAAGTCCTAGAACAGAGCACTGCACATGCCCAAGCTCATAAGCGCGAGTGTTGTCAACTGCAGAGGTCTCTGCAGCTTCTGCTCGCTGTTTACATTGTCAAATAGAAGCAATACAATAGTTATATATACATATATATTGAGATTCAGTGCACTTTAACTCACTTACCATTTATTTGGAAAACATTATCTGAGCACGTACAAACGCTGAGGTACACGAATTCCACGTGGGTACATTTACTACAACGAACCACTTTTCACAAACGTTTCATTGGATGAGTGGATAGGCTGTCGGTTTATGAACGCAATGGGCGAGCGTTGGAAACCCACTGCAGTAATTTTTTTATTTTTTATACCTCTTGCAGGGAGTCCTACTGGAGTCGAAGAACGAATATTAATCTAGGAACAACAGATAATGGAAGGCACAGTCACCAACTTGCGTAAACCGCGCGTAAGGACTTAGAAAAGTATGCCTATCTGCTGGTAAATTTACCTTATCTTAACACTATAGATACACCGTGTGGCAGTCGAAGTAATTACAAATACTTGCGTCGATTTTCAACATTTTTACTATCGCTGTCATTTGTCTCGCTGTTTAAAGATTAGGCTATTACAAAATGGAAAATGTTTAAGAATGTCAAATGTAGAAAAGCCTCTAACTGCACAATTAGTAGCGATTTAATGTTAAAATATATTACCAGCACAAGTGTGAAAGGAAAAAGTTTACTTCCATGGTACTCGAACTCCTGTCCCTTGTGTTCATAAACCATCAGCATATACGAAACATCTACAGGAGAATGGAAAAGCTGGTAGAAGCTGACCTCGGGGAAGATCAGTTTGGATTCAGGAGGAACGTAGGAACAAATGTTCAAATGTTTGTTAAGCTTATGGGACTTAACTACGGGGTCATTAGTCCCTAAACTTACAAACTACTTATCTACTACCTTATACTAAGGACGGCACAAATATCCATGCCCGAGGGGGGGATTCGAACCCCCGACCGTAGTGGCCGTGCAGACCGTGACTGGAGCGCCTCAGTCCCCTCGGCCAACGCGGCCGGCGAACGTAGGAACCCGGGAGGCAATACTCACTTTACGTCTTATCTTAGAAGATAGATTAAGGACAGGCAAACCTACGTTTTTAGCGTTTGTAGATTTGGAGAAAGCATTTGACAATGTTGACTGGAATACACTCTTTCAAATTCTGAAGTCAGCAGGGGTAAAATATAGGGAAAGGAGAGTTATTTACAACTTGTACAAAAGCCAGACCGCAGTTATTAGACTCGAAGGGCATGAAAGGGAAGCATCAGTTGGGAAGGGAGTAAGACAGGGTTGTAGCCTTTCTCCGATGTTATTTGTACATCAAGCAGGCGGTGAAGGAAAGCAAGGAAAAATTTGGAATAGGGATTAAAGTTCGGGGGGAAGAAATAAAAACATTGCGTTTTGCTGATGACATTGTAATTCTGTCAGACACAGCAAAGGACCTGGAAGAGCAGTTGAATGGAATGGACAGTGTGTTGAAGAGAGCGTATAAAATGAACATTAACAAGAGCAAAACAAAAATAATGGAATGCAGTCTTAGAAAATCAGGCGATGCTGCAGGAATTAGATTAGGTAACGAAACAATGAAGGTGGTAGATGAGTTTTGTTACTTGGGTAGTAAAATAACATGCGATGGTCGCAGTACAGAGAATATAAAATGCAAAATGGCAATGGGAAGAAAAGCATTTTTGGAAAAGAGAATTTTGCTAACATCGAATACTAATTTAAGTGTAAGGAAGTCTTTTCTGAAGGCATTTGTGTGGAGTGTTCCCTTGTACGAGAGTGAAACATGGACGATAAGCAGTGCGGACAGGAAGAGAATAGAGGCCTTTGAAATGTGGTGCTACAGAAGAATGCTGAAGATTAGGTGGGTAGATCGCATAACTAATGAAGAGGTTCTGAACAGAATTGGTGAGAAAAGGAATTTTTGGCATACCCTGACTAAAAGAAGGGATCGCTTGGTAGGACACATTCTTAGACATAAAGGGATCGTAAATTTAGCATTGGAGTGAAGTGTGTGGGGTAAAAATCGCAGAGAGAGACCAAGAGACGCAGATCAGATTCAAGCGGATGTGGGTTGCCGTTCTTATGAGGAGATGAAAAGGCTTGCTCAGGATAGAGTAGGATGGAGAGCTGCATCAAACCAGACTCCGGACTGAAGACCATAACAACAACAACAACAACAACAATGTTAGAAGCGGGTAATTGTAGTAAATCTACCCACGTGGAGTTCTTATACCTCAACCGCTTCTACGTGCTCGAATTACGTATTTCAAAACAAATAATACGTGACTTAAGCTGCTAAGCTGCTTCTATTTGACGATGTCAACACCAAGCTGAAGCTCCAAAAATGTTTGTAAACTAAAGAAACTTGGCCATCAGTACCTAGGCTTACAAACTGCTTACACTAACTTAAAGTAGCGTACGCTAAGGACAACACAAACACCCACGCCCGAGGAAGGATTCGAACCCCCCGATGGCGAACGGCCTCGCGCACCGCCTCAGTGCACACGTCTCTTGTGCCGCGCCGCTGAGCTCCGAAGAACGTTAGGATTGGCAACAGCCGCACTTGGGAACTAGGGCATACGCAGTGCCCTGTTGTTAGAATTATTGGTGGCGGGTAATCTTTTTGTACAGAGCAGGCTGACCTGCCGCACAGGCGGCGGGCAAAAGCCGCAGCAGTGCGCCGGCAGTGGGCAGTGGTAGGCGGGCAGTGCATTGCGCAACCCGCGCCTTGACAAGCGCCGCGCATCACCCGCAACCTACAACAAATCCACCGTCCTTTGTCTAGTCCACGTCTACCGCAATGTGTCTCAACCTGTGGGTCGCCACCTCAGTGGGATCGCAAAGAGGGGTCGTCGTCACAGGAGGAAGTACATCTACATCTACATAGATAGTCTGCAAATCATATTCAAGTGCCTGGCAGAGGGTTCATTAACCACTTTCATCACTTTTCTCTACCGTTCCATTCTCTAATAGCGCGCGGGAAGAAAGAACACCTAAATCGTTCCGTTTTCGATCTCTCTTATTTTATTGGGATGGTCATGTCTCCCTAAGTAGGTGGGTGCTAGCAAAATATTTTCACATTCAGAACTAAAAGTCGGTCATTGAAACTTCGCAAACAGATCACGCCGCAATGAATAACGTCTTTCTTTTAATGATTTCCACCCCAATTCGTGCAACATTTCCGTGACGCTTTCCCCCCCGTAACGCGATAAAACAAAACGACCTGCCCTTCTCTGAACCTTCTCAATATCTTACGTCAGTCCCACCTGGTGAGGGTCCCACAAGGGGCAACAGTACTCCAAGAAAGGACGCACAAGTGTGATGTAGGCAGTCTCTTTGGTGGAGCTGGTGCATCTTCGAAGCGTTCTGCCATTGAAACGTAACCTTTGGTTTGCCTTCCCCACAATATTTTCTGTGTGTTCACTCCAGTCAAAGTTGTTCGTAATTGTAACTCCTAGGTATTTGGTAGAATCTACGACCTTAAGGTTTGACTGATCTATCGCGTAATTAAAGTTCAGCGGATTTCTTTTAGTTCAAATGTTCAAATGTTGGTAAAGTCTATGGGACTTAACTACGGGGTCATCAGTCCCTAAACTAACAAACTACTTATGAACTACTTACGAACTAGGATGGCACAATATCCATGCCCGAGGGGGGATTCGAACCCCCGACCGTAATGGCCGTGCAGACCGTGACTGGAGCGACTCAGTCACTTCGGCCACCGCGGCCGGCATTTCTTTTAGTGGTCATGTGTATTACTTCACACTTTTATTTAGTGTCAATTGCCAATTTCCGCACCCTGCAGAAATTTTGTCTAAATAGATTTGCAGTTGCTTTTGATCCTCTGTTGACTTCACTAACCGATAAACGACAGCATCATCCGCGAACAGTCTAAGGGAGCGATTCAGATTTTCTCCTAAATCGTTTATAAACACGAGGAAGAGTAGGGGACCTATAACGCTTCCCTGTGGAACGCCAGATATCACTTCTGTTTTACTCGATGATTTACCGTCAATTACAACGAACTGTGTTCTTTCTGATAGAAAATAGCACCATAAAAGAAATGGGGGGGGGATCAGTAATACATAAAAAATTTTCAAATGTTTGTATAGCTTATGGGACTTACAAACTACTTACAAACTAGCTACTACTAAGGACGGCACAAATATCCATACCCGAGAGGGGATTCGAACCCCTGACCGTAGTGGCCGCGCAGACCGTAACTGGAGCGCCTCAGTCCCCTCGGCCACCGCGGCCGGCAGTAACACAAAAATATATTTAATGTTCAAATTACGAAGTTCCTTGTCTAAAATTAACCATGAAATGATAGATTGTTTTTATAATACTGAGAGTTAATGATGAATAAGCGCAAAGTCTGAAAGTTGTTTTCAGGAACCAATCGATAGCTCAGATAAACTTGATACAAGATGTATTTCTCAAAAATTCGGAAAAGGTCTACTTCTTTACGAATTGTCCATATAGTGGGACCTTATTTAACCATTTCAGACCCTCTGGCTACAATTGTGTACATAACTTTTACAGTGTCTAAATAGATCAGAAACACTTTTTCTCAATTGAAACGACATGTATCTGACTATGAGTGTTCAAACTGCTCATCGTGCACACTTACTGTCAACTGCGGAAGATCACTATAAAAATACAAAGTAGTCAGTGTTGCACTGCGCAGTAGCTTGTGAACTCCAAAGAACACGCAAGTTCGGGATTACTTGTATTCGACTGTACAACTGAAAAGTATTAGTAATTATTTTGCATGGCAACTGTTGAATGATCAGTTTATTTAGTACAAACGTTAATGCTACAAAATTAATTAATTTACTCCCTAAAATGAAGCCTTGCTTTTCAGCATATGTAATTTTGTAGTATGTAAATGGATGCATACAACAGCGTAAATCTTGCTTCTAAAATCATTAAAAAAACTAACTTAAGAGGAATACAGCAAAATAATAATAATAATTTTCTTCCTCCAGAAAAACATCAGGTCTGAAAGGGTTAATGTGCATAATTAGCTTCTGAATTTTCCCTGAAATGCGAAACAGTCGTCAAGCAAAATATATTTTTCGATCAGAAATCATTTAAAAATTTGACGTGTCGCCAGGATATTTTTATTTGGGTGGGGGTCGCCAGAATATTTTTATTTGGTAGGGTGTCGGGTATTCGAAAAGGTTGAAAAACAGTACTCTAACGTAAACTATCAACAATCCGAAGATTGATTTGAACACCAGTGCTATACTAAGCAGGTTTTTTATTGAACATGGTATGCCCTTGCCTTCCTCAGATCTTTGAAATAACTTACTCGCCTAGTTATGGGCGCTGGGGAGGATGGGGGGTCTATAGTTGTAACATGGTGCCACTCAGAATTTTTCATAGCAATACTGCGTGAGGAAAAGTGACAAATGGAAAATGTAGTCATTGCTGGGCTTCAATTTCTTAGTCTATCACTTTACCAATATGACTCCGAGCCGCATTCATTACCCTTAAATGCAATAGATTGATTATTTAATTCTGGATAAAAAGTCTAGAATAACGAGTACCGACGGGATATATTGATAATCACGTGTCTTAACGGGCAGTCCTGCTGATGAACCGAAATGGTACAGAACAGCTCGACGTTTACTGAAACGCAACCTTATTCTTTTTAGATCCTAAACGTAATTTCTGTGCTCAGATCCAAGTCCTTCCTATTAGTGGATACTTTCAGTGTAACTTACAGAGTTAGTGCGACGGTTATCACTGTTGCTACTGATACTACTGTTGTGGTCTCCGGTCCAAAGACCGATCTCATGCATCTCTCCGCGCTATCCTATCCTGTGGAGGCCTCATCATCTCTGAATAAGATCGGAAAACTACATACCTTTCAATCTGTTTACCGTAATCGTCTCTGGTACTCCGTCTGCGATATTTACCTCACAAACTTCCTTTATGTTTGAGAATGTGTTCCACCAGTAGCTCCCTTCTTTTAGTCAAGATATGACAGAAATTTCTTTTCTCCAGAATTCTGTGTCGTATGTACTCATTAGTGTAGCATCACGTTTCAGAAGCTTCTAACATACTTTTTCTCAACAACTTATCGTCCACGTTTCACTCCTGCACAATATAACTCCAGACAAATACTTCCAGAAATGACTTCCTAACATTTAAATTAATATTATGTGTCCACAAATTCCTCTTCTACAGATACGCTTTCGTTCCCATAGTTATTCTGCATTTCATATCTTCTTTACTTGGGCCATGAGAAGTTATTTTTCTATCCAGCTAACAAAACACATCAACTATTTTGTCTCCTTTCCTAATTTGATTGCTTCAGTACCACCTGATTTTCTTTGACTACAATTTATTACCCTTTGATTTGCTCTTTTAATGTTCATCTTATACCCTCCTTTCGAGGCACTGCTCTCCCAGGTCCTCAGATTCAATAACATTGGGCAAAGGCTACAACCCTGTCTTACCTCCTTCTCCATTACTGCGTTTCTTTCATGCCCTTCGACTCTTATTAATGCTGTCTGATTTTTGAAAAAGTCGAATATAAATTTACGTTCTCTATATTTTACCCCTGCTATCTTCGGAATGTGAAGAAGTGCATTCCATTCAACGTTGTCAAGAGCTGTCATCAAACCCCCCAGGGCCTCACGGTTCTTTCGTGAGTACGTGCGTGGCGAGCACGAGGCCCCGAGCTAATGCAGTCTTCCTTCCTTTTTTACTTCCCGGATAGCATTTCCTTTTCCCTCCCCTCCTTTCCTATCCTCACTCCTTCCCCTCCCCACCGCCGGACTGAAAGACTTAAAAGTTAATCACCCTATCCCAACCACAACCCAGCCCAAACCTGTCTTCAAATATATATAAGCTAGAATCTAGGTTTGCCTTCTAAGATAAGTCGTAATGTGTTTCCTTACGCGTTCCTACAATTCTCTAAAATCCAAACTTATCTTATCCTAGGACGGATTCTACCATTTTTTCAATTCTTCTGTAAATAATTCGTGCCAGTGTTTTGCAACCGTGGTTATGAAACTGATATTTCTTGTCTGCACTTATTTTCTTTGGAATTGAAATGATTAAATTTTTCTTGAGGTCTGATGGTATTTCCCTTGTCTCATACCTTCTACACAAATGGTGGAACAGTTACTTCAGCGCAGATTCATTATCCTTAAAATGCAGTATTTATTTAATACGCAACAGAATATCCATAATGGCTAGTCATGGTGATGAACTGAATTTCCGAAGCAACAGCTCGACTTTTACTGAAGCGCATCCTTATAAGTCCTTAGAACCTAAAAGCGGCTTATGATGTCAAACCCTTCAGTTTGCTGTTGGAAGATAGTTTGAGAAGATGCTACCGTACTTTGCATTTTGGCAATTTCCCCCTACAATATTTCGGAGAGTTATCACTAGACCACGGATTTCCAAGTACATGCACGTCGCATGTCTGTCCAGACACAGTGGCCTAAAGAGGGGCTAACGAATTTGGAAGCCCTCCAGGACCAGACCATTTTTAAACACACTCCAAAAACTATGAAAGTACCTTAATTAAATAAAAGGCAATCTGGCGTTCGAGTACCAACTAAGACAAATAGGTTTGTCATAAATGTAAAATGTGATACGTGATGATTCTATGCTTTTGCTTACATCGAGCACTATCCCGCCGTGTTTCAGAAAACAATTTCATGTACTATGAACAAAGTGCCACAAGAATCATTTTGATATAATAAGATGTAAATTAGTTTCAATGAACGAGACGTCCAGGTCGTTGGTGAACGGCGACCTCTACCTCTAGCGCTAGCGAGCAAAATTTGGACCAGCGGAAGGGAGCTGGTACGGACTTATGTTGCAGTTTCGACGTGTCGCTGATCGCTTACACAGCAATGTTTACAAACAAGTAGTCGACATCTCTAAAGATACATGAATGTTAGTGCGTCGCAGATATCCAAGAAGTTAGTGTTCATTAATGCATGTCAGGACACTTCAGAATAAAGCCGATAAACAGTTTTATTCTATAGATTTTTTTAAAGTGTGACACGACCATGTTTTCTAATGTCGTCATTGGGCGTTTCATAACATTGCTTTCCACAAAGAATGGAACCATATGGCCTTTTGGTCCACTTTAAGTTACGGTTGTAACACTAAAAGTGGGCCTTTCCATATTACACGAAAACTGAATAAACGAATTTGCAGAGGACAAAATTCTCAACATCTTTGCTCTCTTATATTATTTCCGTAAGTCGTGCTGTTACAGGGATATTTGCAGAAATAACGGCGATTGGTCAGTGTCACTTGATTTTACGTAATCCAGGCGTTCGGAAATGTCACGTGACATTCCTCGTCCAGAACTCTCTGGCATACGCCATCTTGTTTTCTGTATTTTATGATTTTCTTATTATAACTCACGCGTTGTCATTTCAAAGCAATGGTGCACTGTAGAATTAATAAAAAAAAGTGTCGAAGAATGCCATATTAGAAGGCAGCCATGAATAAGATAGAAAATTAAGGAATTGTTAACTATGGTGAAATGGGCAGCACGTGAGATTCTGCGGCACATGGTCGGTAGTTCAAAACAGCTTGAATTATTTTTGTTTTTTGCCTTAGCTCCTATAAGACTTTCGGGCACTCGAATTAATTACATCATCTGATAGCTCGTTACACAATTATCATATATACTGGTACGGTTTATTTTGACTGAGTTCAAGTAACTCTTAACACAGCTTTGATGATTGGCATGTATAGTCGAAATCCGGGTATGCTTCAACTAGTAAAAGTCCGGAAATCAGCATAATTGACTGCTGTTCTGGCTATTATGAATTGTGATTAGAATATCTGTGAAAAGGTGTCTGCTAAATCAAAGTGAATGACCCAGGGCAGGCGGTAAGGACTCCCCTTTGCTCACTGCCCCACGGGGTTTCCCCCTTCTACTTGGTAAATTGCTCAAAGTAGAGTGCAATGGTAGAAAATCAGTCAACTCTAGAACGGAGCATTAATCTCACGCAGTTACTGGGCGAAAAAAAACGTTTATAATAGCTATCGGCGACAAACTGACACACACACACACACATACACACACACACACACACACACACACACAAGCGCGCGCGCGCGCGTAGGCGCGCGCTCGCACGCACAAACGTAAGCTGCAAAACTGCTAATGGGACTCGACAACAGCTCTGCGCATGCGTAGTTCTATCGGCGACAAACTGACACACACTTAAGCGGTTTACATATATAAGATAATAAAAACATCAGTCAACTTCCGATATGTAGCTGCTACCTACCAGTACATCAGTTACTAATATTGTTAATTATCGTCTTCAGATTTTCAATTTTTTATTATTTATTTATTTATTGCATGTCAATATGACTAATGTGACGATTTTTGGAAAACACATCTATTTCACTAAAACTGCAATTTTCACGTTTCTCGTTTTTGGGAAACTTTCCTGCTGGTAGCAGTAGGCATTGTCATTTGATTGTGGCTGCTCTGGCGAGCGTGAATTACACCGTGCACTAAGATTGTACACGTATACCTGCAGACAAAAAACAAATCGATTACGGTATGGAAGCTTTCAACACTGGACGATGTTGCAGCTGAAAAAAAAAATTGATTGGGATACATGAAACTCTTCAGTTTGTTCGTTTCCTCCAGAACAGCGCTATACATCGTCATGAGTTTTGCTCCTCCACTGTTAGTAACTGCGTAGACATTAAGTCTCAACCACAGACATACATTACTAGACTGGCAATGCTGTATGCAGTATCATTGGTGTCAGCGAAGTCTCGCCGCCATATTTCTATACTATAAACGTGAGAAAACAGTCGTAAAAATACGAATGAACTGACGTAATTATGCTGTCCTTAGAGTTTTGACATGTAGGAAATTCGTGTTTTGTGTACCGTATGGCTGAAATTTTTAAAGCTTGAGTAAGCTTCAACATATACAGTAATGAGTTGCATTGATTTGCTGTTATTATTAATCTGTTACCAATTTCATTCAACCTCGGATTTTCTTTCAGTAGTATGGTCATTATAAAAGTGTACCCTTATTCTTTTGAGAGTTGTTACGAAATCTATAGTCTGTTTTGACGCACACACTAATGAGTCGAGTTTTCTGTTTTTATTAATCTGTTTCCAGTTTCGATCAACTTCGGTTTTTCTTTTAATAGTATGACCGTTATAAATGTATTTGTCTTGGATAACACATAGCTTTATTCTTGTTAGTGTCTTTCAGATAACTACTTCTACTTTAACTGTACGTAACGGTAAAATTTTACCTATCATCCCGCCGACCTCTCATGATTATGTTGGCAACACAACAAAATGGTAGAAAGTCTTTGCCTAGATGTTAATGTTTAACTGCACATAACACGTTTTTCTCATAACACGACTCGAAAATGCTGAAGTGTTAGCTCAAATGCAAATCAAGTTCAAACCATCTAGTAAAGCTTACAACGTTATATAGTGTCAGAAGATCATAGTAGTAACTTTTTGACGTTAGGTGAGGCAAGATGGCGGCATCAGGCTTCAGTCACAGAGGCTAGTTTGCCAGTCTAGTAATGTACGTCTGTGGTCTCAACAGAAGAATAACGCCTCTGACGATGTGCAGCGCAGTCCTGCGGCAGAAAAATTTCGTGTACGGCGATCAGAAAGTTTACCTGAAGCAAGGAGTCTAGTTTAATGCAACACCACCATACTCTATCCTGAACAAGCATTTCATATCTTCGTAAGAACGGTACCGCGATCGAAAGGTTTACCATAAGCAAAGAACTGATAGCTGAATAATATATTTCCAGGCGATAATTGAAATGAACGGCAGACGGCCGCTCGGTTTCCGTCAGCTGGGCTAGCGGCGCGTCTGTTGCTCTGCGCGGCTTGGCTTGGCGGCCGGGCACGTGCTTTTCCGTTACGTAAGCCGCGGTCAGGGTCAGGGCCGGGCCTCGAGGCCCGATCCTACGTGACGTCGCGGACCCCCCCCCCCCCCCCCCCACTGCTCTCCCCTCCCCCTCCACTGCCCAATAACGGCAGGCCCGCCTGCCCGCGCTGCAGCTTCCGGAGCACAGGTGTCTACTTCCCTCAAAACACCTTCCTGCTCTCATTTAGCCCGAGGAAACAAACGCGCCCGATTACACCAATTTCGCTGTATGCATTTCGAGCTTGATGGCGAGTTCATCTACATTTACAAGCAGATCTCCACACTGCAAGCCACCGTATGGGGTGTAACAGGTTGCTTCCTTCTTTAATCACTATCCTTGTACTAGTCAATAACTGTCCACGGGTAAAACCATTGTTACTATGCTCTCGGCATTTAAATAGTAATCCTAAACCACACGGTTATGTACTACGCCATTCTCGCAAATTCAGTTTCGTGAGCATTAGCGTTAGCTTTCCCGTTTGATAAATGAATACGTGACGAAAGACACCGTTCTTCTTTCGAGCTTCTCCATTTCCGTCTATCAGTCCTTTCTACGGTAGTAAGGGCAAGTGGCCCTATATGACAGGAGGGGGATAAAGACCTAGGATTATACAGGGCGAGTCACTTAACTATTGTCACGAAGAATAACTCCGAAAGTATGATAGGAGCTGGAAAGTTCGTGGGGCAAAAGTGGCGGGGTATATACAGGGCGAGTCACTAACTATTGCTCCAAGAATAACTCCGAAAGTTTGTGGCATAAAAGTTGTAGAATGTGATGTTGGTCTTTGTTGCTAGGTGCTGTCGCTTCAGAGATTTGAAGGTCAGTCTTATTTTTTATGGGATGCTGTAGTCTGGTACTTATTTTCTGATAACGGCTATCGAGACAAATCCAATGATGTGTAACAGTAAGATCTTTAAAAGTAAAAGATTACATGAACGTCCATTTGCAGAAGGTGTTCGAAGAGACGACTATTGGTATCAATGCAGCGCTGCAAACTTTTTATCATGAACTGAGTGGTATTCCGTATCACTTCGGAACTTATCGAAGCACATTCTCTGACTATTCTCTCTTGCTTATCTTGAGCTGTAGTTGGAACTTCTTTATAAACTTTGTTAATCTAAGTAATACCAAACTGCTGCTTTACTTATCGGATGTTATTACTGTTTATTAATATACCAATAGGCCTATTTCGGCACTGTGGCCACTATCCGGCTATCTGCGGACAAATATTTAAGGTTAAAATGAGTAAAATAAATATACTTACTATTTTGATACATTTTCGTGACATATTATTCCAGACATACGCCCAAATGGCACCGTGGAGGTATATACTGCAATTATATGCAGTTATTATAATAAATTATATCTCCACGATGCCATATGGACGTAAGTCTGGAATAATATGTCACGAAAAATGTATCAAAATTGTAAGTATCTTTATTTTGCTCATTTTAACCTTAAATATTTGTACGCAGATAGCCTGATGATAGCCACAGTGCCGAAATAGGTCTATTGCTGTATTAATAAACAGTATTTAACATCCGATAAGTAAAGCAGCATTTTGGTATTACTTAGATTAACAATATGTCCTTAAAAGACATACACAATGCTGCAGGCCCAAATGAAATTATATTCTTTATAAACAATGTCTTTTTACGAATCCCCACAAGGAAGGAAAAAAAAAAAAAACGATCGTCAAGTCTGGCGAACCAACCGGCAGCGACACATCATCACTATGTCCAATCCAACGATTTGGGAATCCTATCTGCAACTTATTTCTAGCCGTCAGCAAAAAATGTGCCGAACACCCATCGTGTTGCTACCACATTCTTTTGCTTGTTTTTAAAGGTATTTCTTCCAGTAACACACCTTATATTTCTTGCGAGAATGTGGCGTACATCCTACCACTAAGATTTCCTTCGATGAAATAGGAGTCTATAATTTTGTCGTCCAGAATCCCACACAATACGTTCACGGAACAACTTGGTATACAACTTCCCGCACCAAACATGGATTTTCAGTCGCCCAATAATGCATGTTATTCAAATTATAAGGTTCATGGATCGTGAATGTAGCTTCGTCACTAAATAAAATCAAATTAACAAATGTGTCATTCTTTTGAATCCATCGGGAGAATTCCATGCGAGGCATCCTTACCAGTCAATTCTTGGTGGAGACTGATATCATAAGGATGATATTTATGGTGATGCAGAACACGAATGAAACTACTCTGGTTTATACCAGATTGCCTTGTGATTTGACGCGAACTAACACAAGGCTCGAACCGCAGTGCCAAGAGTACCAATTTCCGCTTGCTAGTTAGTAACTTTCCTTTGCCGGATATGTTTCCGATACGTTAAAGATCTAGTTGTTCTCAATTTATCACATACGTATTTAAATGTACGACGTGTAGGATGAGTACTTTGAGGATATATTTTAGCGTGTAAGTCTCTAGCTCTTACTGAATTTCATTGGCATTCTTCGTAAATGAAGTAATACATCATTCACATTCGCTTCCTTGGACTATACTAGTCTTCCCCTTTCTATTAGTGTTGTATTGCGCAACCGTCAAATGGTGTTAACGTGTCAACGGCATGTAAGATGGATACGCCGTATTCGGCAAATATTTACTATTTGCACGATATACGAGAGAGAATTGTCAGAGCATATGCTTCGATAAGTGCCGAAGTGATATGGAATACCACTCAATCCATGATAAGAAGACTGTAGCACTGCATTTCTACCAATGGTCATCACTTCGAATACCTTCTGTAAATGGACGTACATGACACCATTCTTTTACTTTTTTTTTTTTTTTTTTTTTTTTTTTTTTTTTTTTTTTTTTTTTTAAAGAAAGAAGAAAAAAAGAAAAAAATTAAGAACCTTGGTTGAATTTAAAAGATTTTACTGTTACACATCATTCGATTCCTCTCGATAGCTACTATCAGAAAATAAGTACCAAACCACAGAAGTCCATTAAAAAAATAAAAAAAAGGTTGACCTTCGTATCTCTGAAGCGACCGCAACCTAGTAACAGAAAGAAACAACGTCATATTCTGCCCCCCTTGTCCATGCAACTTTTTTGTTCCACAAACTTTTCAGCTGTGATCATACTTTCGGAGTTATTCTTGGTGGTAATAGTTAATGTCTCAACCTGTATAGTATTCTTAATGTTTTTGAAGCTGAATGGAGACGTAGAGGCAGCTGTAGTGGCGGAGTTAGTGGCACCAGAGATTACGACACTAGTATCGATTACCGTCGTCGGAACGGCCGCGACGTAGTGATGGGTCAACCGACTGTTTTTACCAACCCGATTGTATCGTCGGTCAGTCGGTTCTTTTTAATTCGGATGAAACAAGCGAATGAAACTAGTCACTGCGGCCCTTATATGAATGTGTTACTCATTCGCCGGGTTTGAGTGGTTTCATTCGATGCGGGACTACCGAATGAAACTAGTCTGTCGATTGTGTTCGCAGAGCCGGTCCTAGTTAACGCACGGCAATGCGCAAAACGTCCGCGCATTAGAAAAAAAAATCGGAATCCTTCAATTTAATGAAATTCAAAAGTGAAAAATGTTCACAAGTACTGTTAAGGATACACAATTACAGTTTTTAAGCACGTGATATTTCTAAGAAATTAAATTAGTTGTAGGTTAAAAAACAGCAAGGGTCTTCTGCTTTACACACTTGACACAAAACACCTTTACCTTGCTTTTTGACAAGAAAATTCTGCGGTAATATCGTCAAAACTCGTTTTTATACCAAGTGGTGTTCCACTGGCAAAAAGGCAAGAGAAGACAAATGTTTGTAAACCTCTTGGGCCAAACTGCTATGGTCATGGGTCCCTGGACTTACAAACTGCTTAAACTAACTTAAACTAAGGACAACACACACACACACACACACACACACACACACACACACACCGATGTCAAAGGGAGGACTCGAACCTCCGACGGCGAGCAGCCGCGCGCACCGCAGAAAGACGCATTAGAGTGCTGGGCCACTCCACGGAGGCATGAGCTTGCGAGATGCTGCTTCTGAAATAATTCCTGATAAGCTTTATACGTGAAAACGTGTTTTCAGCAAGAGCGACAGTCACTGGCACGGTGAGCAAATTTCTATAGCCCATATTAATGTCGGAAATGGATTTCCAATGTCATTAGAGTATTTCACTATTCAGATAGGCGCTTTCGCATCATCAGGTACCTTTTCTCTGAAAACTGTGATTAATACTGTTCTGATGCAACAATGTCTATCGAACAGTCACCATTTATGTTGACACTTGGCTCTTTCTTGAGTTTATACAAAGCATTTTCAATTCTTTGTTCTGTATGTATTGTGACGAGTGCATTGCCGTCCCGTTTGACTCTTCACACCGATCGGAGCAGGGAGCGCTGCTGCTGAAGCCGAAACAGCCAATCTTTTAGGAAAGATCTGACAGTGGACGAATATAATGCTTGATTATTAGTCACAGTGATGAGTAGAGAGACTCGAAGAGGAGCTGAGAAAGAATAAAGAGAGTACCTCATAATTTAAGCATGACCAGTAGTCGTGTGTTGACGCTGGATATTACTACAAGACAGAGGTGCCAATGACTGCCCAGGCTGGCCAAAAGTACTCATTTTCACCCCGCCCCCCACTCAGAAAATTCAATGACGAAGTTTGCGTCATGAACCGCCCCCCCCCTCCCCACCCTTGGGCACCTCTGAGACGTACTCCAGTCCCCATAGCTACGTCACAATGGGTATGTACTTGAATTACGATATATTAAATGTAGTTTCAGAACCCAAATTACGGATGACGGTTTTCAAAATACGTTCTATACTCTTGCGACTGCACCGTTTGCACACGCCTGCGCTGTGCGGCCGTTGTATGAATGTTTTCACTCAGCGGGCTTGATTGGTTTCACTCGATGCGAGACAATCGAACTGAATAAGTCGCTGTCGAATGCGGCCGTTATATGAATGTTTCAATTCACTCGCCAAGTTTGTGTGCTTTTATTTACATATTTTTCGGCCATTTCTGGTGTACGAGGACCATCATGAGGCTTCAATACTTGTTTAGAGACAAAACTCATGTATAAAGTATTGTGTCCATGAGTTTGTGTGCGTATGTGTGTGCACCGCATACATGAGTGACGTACATAGCGTCGGTGGCACCCGGGGCGGTTCTCGGCGGTGTCACCCCACGAATAAAAACTTTTAAAATAAATACAACTAGATACGTTACGAGTATGACTTTAACTAATACAAAAGAAAGTAATTAATCATCAAACTGCAATTTATAATACATAAACATTCTTTTAGTATGCATTATACTTTATGGAACAGTATTATTCACAATACAATAGTATAAATTTTTCAGAATACTAACTTCTGAAGGAAGATACACTTAAAATTTCTTTCTAGCTTTAACAGCTGTGAACTCAGGAATCACATATTCAAAATTAATGTTTTGTGTTGCCTCATGTTCAATAGTTAACTTGCCAAGATTATTTAGCCTCGTGTTGCTCATTGTGGATAGCAAGTAGTTTTTAATTAATTTCAGTTTACTAAAGCTCCTCTCACACGATACAACTGATACGCAAATCGCCACCAATAACTTTAGAGAGATCATAAGGTTTGGAAGAGTGTCTGTAACATCTCATTTCACAATGAATTTTAAGAAGTCTAGACACACCCAACTGGAAACTGTAACATCTCCAGCTTTCAAATGTCTTCTCAGCCTTTGAATTTCGAAGAGGAGTTTCATCGGAAAAATCAGTAAATTTTAAGATACCTAATTTCAGTTCCTCTTTGTTGTCCAAAAGTAAGGTATCTGGCTGCATAGCCTTGAAGGTGAATGAGGTGACATCTTGAATTGACTATGATCTCGTTCGGAGTTCAGTACTGGTTCGGTCAAGACATGCCAACATATCCCCTTTCGATGTTCTGCTCTTAGTGAGAGTGCATCGGAGGTCTGTTCACCAGACAATTGTTTTTTACGACGAATTGGTCTTTTTATTGGAATGTCGTAGTCTTTCGATTATTTCTCAGCAAGACCAATTGCCTCTTCTACAATACGACCTCGATTTTTTTCCATATAAAGACGAAGTAAATCTATTTTTATAACTGACTGGTCAAGACTCAAGCCTTTACTTTGCAAAGCAACCTGAGTACAGTTTACTTCCCTTAGAACTCCATTCCAAAAGTATATATAGCAATGAATTGTGAAAGCTTTTTATGTCTTAATTTTTTTGTTGGTCCCATAATACCTCAATTGCAGCAACAACGCCAGTACTTCAACTGCGGCATAACGAACACTCCAACGCGTTGTCGAGAGTCTTGTAACAGATAAATTGCTGTTTTTAATAAGAATTACCCAACGGCTAATGGAAGCTGAAAGAAATGTAAAAATGCTCTCTACTTTTCCGAAAAAGTTACACAAGACAGGTTTTAAGCAAATGAGTGTCGGCCACATAAATTAACCGAATGATCAATGCATCCAACAAAAATAGCTTTGTTGTTTCTTGCTGTATTAATAGCTTGTACATCTCCACATATGCCGCTCATAACAGCTGCACTGTCATAATCTAGTGAACGACACATCATAACATCTAATTCGTCTTTTTCAAGATTTTCGCACAACGAATCACTTTGGACATTTGGTCAATATGTGAAATGTCAGCTGTGCTACCAAACATGATACCAAATTATTTAGCAGATTCAATTTCGTTGACAAGCTTGGATTTTACATGGTCCGCGAAAACATCAATAAATCATTCTGTATTTCTGACGACAGGTATGATACTTTTGCAGTTTGCACAGTTCAAGGTGTGTTCTTTCAACACATCATAATTCGGCAGTAGTTTGACTAGTTCCAAGAAATTGACTTTATTTGTAGTCTTGCCCTTCGTCATGTCCACGAAATGCTAGGTTTTGTTAAGCCAAAAACAAAGTTATAACCAATAGTCTAGCTAAGAGATTCTTCCATTTCAGTTTATCAGTATCTATTAATTGCATCTATTCTTTTATGTAATTTTTAGGCCCATTTCCAAAGTTTTCCACTTTCCCATATGTTCTTTTGCAGATTCTTGGTTGGCAACTTTAAGATTCAGTTTCCACCACTTCCGAAATCTAGTTTTAAATGTAGATCTTACACTGGTACTACTGGTGACAGCAAATAAGCGATAGCAGAAGCAGTAGAGATTATTCGTTGTAGGAGAGTAAACCAAGACCGAAGAAGTTTTTCACCATTAGGCCTCACCTTATTAAAAAAAATTCCGTTGTAAGATTCCGCACATTACCTTTTGTGTTTGATCCGTGCTTTGTTTCACTTATATTGGCGACACCCGCCCCCACCCCCCCCCCTCCCCACTAAGATACGACGCTGACATACATACCTACATTTTTGTTCCAATCTTGACGAAATTTTATACACTTGACCTTCAAACCTAGAGAACCGTCACTGTGGGTGCAAGGATCACCTACAACACACATTTCAGGAGATATGACGTCATAAACAATTAAATGCCAATAGACCGATTCAACTAAATTTCATGCTCATACTCCTTACCGTAATTTAATAATTGCTGTAGTGGTAAGACCCACCTACAGCACATAGTTTAAGAGATATGACGTGTACGGGCATGGCGGAGGGTACCCCTACGAACGTCGACAAAATCTACACTTTTCAGCTAGTAAAGAAACTGCGAATAAAAATTTTATTTAAAAAAAATGTTCTAACATTTATTATTTACTTACATACGAATTTTCGTAATTGGGACATTCAATATCAATTTTTGGTTGGTTTTAAAAGTTTATTTCTGGAACTACATTATAAAATGTAGTCTCTCTGTTCAGTACAAAATTTCGCACGTTACAGTCTAAAACTATCATTTCAGTTAAGAGCTGGGTAACACTGCAATAGTAGCTAGGTTTCGTATCTGGTGTGTGGCGGAGGGTATTGCGTTTTTTTCTATGGTACAAATTTTACAAGTGATTACAAACCAATTTCCTGCCGAGCTAGTTCATAAATGGATGACAATGGACCAGCAACAGTACGCTATAATGGCGTCATGCAGAGCGGACGTGTAACTGAAATATCGTTCAGATATCCTGTATGATACCACATGACACACACACATTTAAGTTGACCACCACTCCCAATCCGTTTTGTGACAGTCGCATTTTTTCTAGCTCTGCCCTGATTTTCTCTCTTTCTTTTTCAAAAATAATTCTGGACACTAATTTGTTCCGGATTTAACAAATATGAAATGATTTATCTGGAATTAAATGTTCGTTTCACCTGTACCAGTATGCTGCTAATGAAAGTCAGTGAATATGAAGTAGTGATAAAAGACACCCTGTTGCAATAAAGCAAGCAATATCAGTCACTAGAGTGCTTTATGAGTAAACTTGAGATGAATATTTACATATGCTGTTGAATACAGACAACAGTGTCGTAGCTCTTCACACACTGAACAATCGAAGACTACTGTCGTGAACTAATAGTGAGGCCAATACTGTAAAAAAAAAAAAAAAAAATGTAAATTACGTTTTCTTGATTGAACCTTCTATGAAGTATAGAAAGTTAGGAATAACCAAAAGTACGTACAATTTTGGTAAAAATTACCATTGGATATTAAAATCGTGTAAATATTCGAACAAAACGAAGAAAAATAAAAAAAATATCTGTCATTACAGGATTCGAACCACCGACCCTACTGTGGGAAGGTCAGAACGCTACCACCTACAGATGCTACATGTGTTTTAATTATTAGTCCGTAGCTTACAAACTACTTAAACTAAGGTAAACTAACCTAAGGACAACACACACACACACACACACACACACACACACACACACACACCAGGGAGGACTCGAACCTCCGACGGCGAGCAACCGCACGCTGCGCAACGTGGCACTTTAGAGCGCTCGGCTACTCCACCGCGGCAACCGAAGATATAAAATGGCTATGGGAATAAAAGCATTTCTGACCAAGCGAAATTTGTTGACATCTAATATTAATTTAAAAGTTGGGAAGTCCCTTATGAAAATATTTGTGTACTTTGTACGGAAATGGACGTCTACGAAAAGGAGTTCAGGCAGAAATGTGATAGAAGCTTTTGATATGTTGTGCTACAGACGAATGTTGAAGATTACATGCGCAGATCGCGTAACTAATGAAAATGTGCTTAACAGACTTGGGAAGAAATGAAATTATTGGCATATCTTGACTAAGAGAAGGGATCGATTAGTGGGAAACATTGTGAGACACAAGGAGTCGTCAATTTAGCATTGGAGGAAAGTACGTCGGGAAAAAATAGCAGGGGGAGACCGAAATGCGAATACAGTAGCAGATTCAACAGGATGTAGGATGCTGTTATTACTCAGAGATGAAAAGGCTTGCATAACATAGGGTAGCGTGGAATGAAGATCACAACATCAATGAGAATAACCAAATATATAAATTGTTTAGTATTGTAATAAATTGTTTGCAATAGTGACTTACGTCAATTGAGAGGTACATTTAATTGATGTAACAACTGTTCCACAAATAGTAAAGCTGAGTGTATCCGTTTCATTATCAGTATTTCTCTTAGTACGAAGGTTGTGAAAGAAAGTATCAGATTGTGGGTATGTGATGTGGATGCTGAACCTTTCTGTCTTTTCCAGGTACATTCGGAAACTCTATCCTTCCGTTTCGTTTTTCTAGTTGCGGTTGATTGTCTTTGTGCCAAAAACTGAATATCACAAGATTAAGAAGACTTATCTCTCTCTTTTTTTTCTCTCTCTGGGTTAAGAAGAAGCAAGTGTATAAAGGGGAGGAAGGATAGAGGGAGAGGGACGCAGCCCTATAGATCCCCCCTCCCCCCCCCCCTTCAGGGCTTTCGGTAAACTCATTACAACATTATGCTTCGGTGCAGAAAGTATTTGATTTGTGATATTTTGGTATTTTGTGCTGTTGCTATTAAGTTAAGCGTAGGATTCTAGATACTGTTGCTTGAAATTGTAATGGTACCCTGATATCACTGAATGTCCCTCCTATAATTGAGCGCTTTTCTCAGAATGGCCTCATGCGGTTCCGGACGTCCGAGGTGAAAGATCTCCCTTGTAAGTAAAAAACCGTGTCCACTTGCAGCTCTGCGAGCGTTGTTGTGTTTCTTTTTTCACTCACTTTGTGTTTAAAAAGTGAATGTAATGGCGCCTCAATGGCGACAACGCTTCTCCTCCTATCAATCTTTCTGCCTTCTTGTTCACGCCGATAAGAGGCAATTACGTAGTATCTCATTCCGTGAAATCGTTAAAATGTACCATTTATTCCGATAAAACTGACATGTGTAAAGTCATGCTGATTTTAATTAGGACAAGGGCCTTTAGCAATCTGAATACTCAGCAAACACGAGGTTTTCCATGAGCTATGGGCGTCATTATTTCACTAAATCAATGAGATTACCGCTGTTTTAAACTTTCTGTCCCGGTCTCGCTTATTTCTTGTAATTTATGAGCTAATTAAACGATCGAGATCTTTTAGTCATCATGCATTAAGTACTGTACATACGTCTTTAATGAATGTTCTAAATTATGTTTGAAATTTGACGACAAGCCTTCCGATTATCATCCAAAAACCTTGCAGCATGTAGTGGGACAAGATAGTCGTACTACATTTTCCTATGTCAGCACTGTTTTGAAGTTGTAAATAGGAAAAACGAAACTTTTTAATTTGATGTTCATGTAAATATTGTTATTTTATAATATGATTCTTAAAATGTTTTATTTTCCGTATGTTACGTGTACGATCCAGGCGCAGCAATCAACAAGGGCAGCATCGTCGCCGCCGCAGCCAACTTTGAAGTATGTGACCGCTAGCAGAATTTAACCGACGGCTACGAGGCTACGAATGCAGCTGCGCCTTCTTTATTGCCGCGCGTCAATCGTTTCAAAGAAGAAAAGAACATTAAATTATTATTATTGTTGTTTGAGATTCAGTCCAAGCTGGTTGTACAGGTTCAGGTCTCTTGCTAACCTGACTTTGTATTAGTATGAAGAAGAATTAATATTTGTTAATATTGAAAAGTATCTTGCATTTATGAAGAGTTATTTATAATCAAGAATATATTATAGCAAGAGTAATTTGATTTTTATTTAAGAAAAAAATTTAATTTTGATTGAAATTATTACTGATTAGCTTTGAATGTGATATTATGTTTCAAATGTTTGTATAGCTTATGGGACTTAACTACGGGGTCATCAGTCCCTAAACTTACAAACCACTTATGAACTACTTACGAACTAGGACGACACAAATATCCATGCCCGAGGGGGGATTCGAACCCCCGACCGTAGTGGCCGTGCAGTGACTGAAGCGCCTCAGTCCCCTCGGCCACCGCGGCCGGCACACAGACTAGTTTCCTTGCCCCGCTCGTACAAGAACCTAATATATTTTTCGTGAACTATTTCAGGAGTTATTCATATATTTCCTAATTTATATTGTCGTGCGGGACACTTCGGACGAGGTTATGAAATTTTGCACGGTTAGATTGTGACAGTTGGTGTTGCTAGGGGACTGTAAAAACTAAACAACGTCCTAGCAACTGATAACACCTTTCTAAAACTTGCTGGCAGATTAAAATTGTGTGCCGGAACCGGGACTCGAACCTGGGACCTTTGCCTTTCGCGGGCAAGCGCTCTACCGGCTGAGCTATCCCGACACGACTTACGATCCCGCCCCACAACTTTACTTCCGCCAGTACCTCGCCTCCTACTTTCCAAACTCCGCTGCAGAGTGAAAGTTTCATTCTGAAAACATCCCTTTGGCGGTGGCTAAACCATGTCTCCATCATATCCTTTCTTCCAGAAGTCCTAGTCTTGCATGTTTCGCAGGAGAGCTTCTGTGAAGTTTGGAAAGTAGGAGGCGAGGTACTGGGGGAAGTAAAGTTGTGGACCTCAGTAGTTTGGTCCCATACGTTTACAAACATTTGAACATTTTCTTAAGTTGGCGTTTTGTCAGTAACGGTACACCAGTAACTCCGTGTACGTTATTTAGTCTCCCCATCATTAAACTGCTCTGTATCGTGATATATACATGGGTTGGGGCAAAAGTCAGGGTAACTGTTTTTTTTTTTTTTTTTTTTTTTTTTTTTTTCGTTTACAGATACCAGTCCGGTTGAATAAAGTGACATAAACAGACGAAACGACAAGGTGTTCACTACATGTGTGGATAATGAATAACACTGAAATATCGTAACACACTAATTTATTACGGTAGTATACAGTACAATATCGTCTCCACGGCGCCAAAGAATGACAACACAATACACACACAGTTGGCCTGTCACTTTCATCTCATTCCAAAGATTATGGAACCACTACGTGGTAGGCGGTTTGCAACACGAGATGACATTGCTAATACTGTGCGCGAACAGGTGGGTCGATTCAGACATGGTGCGTCAAATGCTGAGGCAGATGGTAATCAGAGCCTCCCACATTGTTGGCAGCGTATGGTGACAGTAGCAGGGGACTACTTTGAGGGTCTGTAGGCCCAGGTTTTTTCATGTCAACTGTATGGGTACTGTGTTGTCATTCTATTGCACCGTGAAGACCGTAATGCCCTGTATACTACCGTAATAACTTAGTGTTTCACGATATTTCAGTGCTATTCATTGTCCACTAACTTTGCTAACACCTTGTCCTTTCGTCTGTATATGTCACATTTTCCAACCGGGATGGTATCTCCGAGGAAAAAAAAAGTTGCCATGACTTTTGCCTCAACCCTCGAATATAGGGAATTCCAAGCAATTTCATTGGCCGCATCGATAAACACATACACAGCAAGTCGTATTTAACTCGAAACAAGGCATTCGACATACTTGAGAACGTCTCTCCCCGAGCAGAAAATGACAAACGATAGGTAGTAGACAATGTGTGGTTTATGGACGTTTGGGGTGGTTCGGGAGGCGGGCAAGGGTAGGATAATGGTTAACGCGACCGATCGCGAAACGTCGCAAAATCAGGGTTCGAATCCCGATTCGGCACAAATTTTCACTTGGCACAGTTGATGCTGACTCATACAGTTATTACATAGTTCACACTTGGATAGAGGTCGGCAGAGATATATCCTCCAGTATTAGGATAACAGCAGGTTGGTGCTGCTGAGACGCATTTGGTAATAGCGTCGCGTTAGTTCACATTTCCGCATTTAATAGTCGAACGCTGGAAGAACAAGCATGTTCCATTGATCCTTTACCTAAATCTGCTTACACGGGGTGTTTCAAGAGCAATAGTAAATATTTTAGTAGTTGCTAGTAAAGACGAATTGCAATAAAAATGCCTTACAGCACGTGTCCAACTTTCATCGAGTACAGAGATACACCTGTTACCGTGTCACCCAAACAAACGTAAAGCAAAGACAAATGACGACGTTCAAAGTTGATTTTCAAAAATTCCACCACCAACTTCCATGCAGTTTCGATTTCTCTTGATAACACCAAGTGCAGTTCTTCAGAGGCCTTCTCTGTGTTCTTCTATGAGGGCTGATCTATTTATATTCCGAACGATCAAACCGACTCTAGTTTCATCCATCCCCACGGACAAAAATCCAAAGGGGAAGTTGGTGGCCAGGAAACGTGCCAGTACATACCGAGCCATGTTGCAGAGAATGTTAGGTTTAGATTATGTGTCACCTGACGACTACAATGTACACACGCTTTCTCCTATCCAAAAGAATCTCTCGCAGTAACGCTGGATTATCATTTTCAAGAAGGCACAGATAACCTGGTCCTGTAAGACTATGTGGTAACCCAAACACAAAATGTTTTCCCACAATGACACGTAGGTTTTCTTCAGACGACTGATGGGAATTACGAGCGTTATTGATGCCGTTAACAGTGAGACTGACCTCATCGTTGAACAGTAAAAACGGATTACTTGGCGATTGCCGCGGCGGAGCGGCCGAGCGCATTGACGCACTATGCTCCGATGCGCAAGGCAGTTCCCCGTCGGGGGTTCGAATCCCCCAACTGTCATGGATGTTTGTGCGGTCTTTAAAATAAATTTGTTCATAAATAGATTGTAAATTTAGGGACTGATGACTCCGCAGTTAAGTCTCATAAGCTTAACAAACATTTGATTTGAACTTGGCAATTTTGAAGCATCCAACGACAGAATCCCAATTGTCTATCTTCATCTACAGCTCTAAGGTGTTGAATGAGCTGTAAATAATATGGATGGAACAGGAGCATACGTAATTTCCGCTATACTCTTGTATGTGGAGCACCGTTATGTGCAGAAATTGTGCTTTTTGAAGGACTTTGTTCTACCGACTGAATCATGTCTTCTACTTCATTCATAGCCTGTCCATTTACTCGTTCAGATCACTGTACCAGGGCCACGCAGAGTATTGAACCCCCGAGTAGACACTCTTGAATGTGGTATTCTGCGGTTTGGAAAACTTTCTAGAAGCAGCGTCGTGTTTCCACTACAAAACTCATACAAAATACCATATCGCCATACTCAGAATTTGTAATTAAGGTGGAGCATGTTCACAAGCTACAATACAGTACACGTGACCAACAAATTACAATGAAAACTTCAATGTAAACTAAAGCACGATTCACAAGTTGAACATCAACAGCGGTCTAAGGCGCCTCGCTGCGGGGCGCGCGGTGGCTCGCCGTCGTAGGTTCGAGTCCTCCCTGGGGCATGTGTGTGTGTGTGTGTGTGTGTGTGTGTGTGTGTTTGTCCTTAGGTTAGTTTAACTTTGTTTCAGTAGTTTGTAAGCTACGAAAACCACGCAGTTTGGTCCGATAGATTTACAAACATTTGAATATTTGATTTTGAACATCAACACTCTGCTACTGACACCCATAGCACCTGTGTACCAACAAACGGAACGAAAATGCATTCAGCTCAGCTGCATGTTTGTACTCGACTAAAAATTTGACACATCATTTGACATAATTTATTGCAATCCATTACTACTGCCATGAGTGGAACAGGGAATTGTATCTATGTGTCAAGGCTTATGACCGCGTTCCTAGGAGGAAGCTACTGTCAGTTCTAAAGGATTATGGTATAGGAGGCAAACTTCTGCAGGCAATTAAAGGGCTTTACGTAGACTGTCAGGCAGCAGGTAGAGTAGATGGCAAATTAAGCTCATGGTTCAGGGTAGTTTCAGGGGTAAGACAAGGCTCTAACCTGTCACCACTGTTGTTCATACTATTCATGGATCAGATGTTGAATACAGTAGACTGGCAGGGCGGGATTAAAGTAGGTGAAAACAAAATAAGTAGTCTCGCATATGCGGATGACTTAGTTATAATGGCAGATTCGATTGAAAGGTTGCAAACTAATATTTCAGAGCACGATCAGAGGTGCAAGGATTATGATGTGAAGATCAGCATCTCCAAAACGAAAGTAGTCTGTGGGAAAGAGATTCAAACAGATTGAGTGCCAAATGAGAGGAACAAAGTTAGAATAAGTAGACAGTTTCAAGTACCTGGGATGTATTTTCTCACAGGATGGCAACATAGCGAAAGAACTGGAATCGAGGTGCAGCAAAGCTAATGCAGTGAGTACTCAGCTAAGATCTACTCTCTTCTACATGAAGGAAGGAAGTAAATGTTCAAATGTTTGTAGAGTCTATGGGACTTAACTACGGGGTCATCAGACCCTAAACTTACAAACTACTTATGAACTAGCTAATCCTAAGGACGGCACAAATATCCATGCCCGAGGGGGGATTCGAACCCCCGACCGTAGTGGCCGTGCAGACAGTGACTGGAGCGCCTCAGTCCCCTCGGCCATCGCGGCCGGCAAGGAAGTAAGTACCAAGACTAAGATAGCAGTGCACCGCTTTATCTTTCAACCAACTTTGTTGTATGGGAGTGAAAGTTGGATGGATACAGATTACCTTATTCATAAGGTAGAGGTTACCGATATGAAAGTAGCAAGAATGATTGCAGGTACCAATAGATGGGAACAATGGCAGGAGGGTAATCATAATGAGGAAATCAAAGAAAAGTGGGAATGAATACCATAGATGAAGCAGTTAGAGCGAACAGACTGAGATGGTGGGGTCATGTTACACGCATGGGAGAAGCAAGGTTACCTAAGAGACTCATGAGCTCGTCATCGGAGGGTAAGAGGAGTAGAGGTAGACGAAGAAGAAAGTACTTAGATTCGGTGCAGATTGATTTTGAAGTAAAAGGCATAACATCAGATGAGGCATCAATGTTAGCATTGAATAGGGGATCATGGAGGAAATTTATTAGAGGTACTATGCTCCAGACTGGACGCTGAAAGGCATAATCAGTCTCTAATGATGAAGACGACGATGATTTAAACAATTATCATAATTCTCTAATGATGATGATGATTACTACTGCCTCCCCCCAAATATTTACTATTCTCCTCAAGGCCCCTGTATACTGTAATCGGTGTCGAGCTAGGCTGCGGCAATGGCATCACAGAGAATAAGGAATGTGTTTGATCGTCCGCAGCCGGGTAGAGCCTGGCGTGAAGAGTGTCTTAGCGACAGCTGGGGCCGGCGCCGTCGCATTCCTGGGGCCCATCGGCCCCTGGCAGTGCTTATCTGGGGACATTCCCGGCACTAACGACCTTCAGCGCCGGAGAGCCCGGCCAACTGCCGACACTCCTCTCTTCGTTTCGTTTCCTTTCCTTTTTGCCTCTCTTCCACGCGGCCCTTAGGTTCCTTACTTTACTTGCTTCCCTAATGATTGGCGACTCGCCGGTCCCGCCGTAATGCAAGTCCCTTCACGTATTTCTCCTTTTTATTTCACTCCCATTCAATTTAGGGCGGCTCTCTCAGTGTGGCTGCAGCTGCGAGATAATTTGTGTGTTCATTATTTTTGTTTGCAGCGGGAGTGGGCGGCGGCAAGAGAGCGCCTATCAGGGAGCGGCCGCGGTCAGCTGATAGACGCGTGCGCGCTATCGCTCGCCTCGCTGTTTTGCTAGCCTACTACCGGAGCCACATCCCGCCGCACGCACTAGCCTCCGTACTCTTCACTTGCTCACTAGTACAAACCAGTTGCGGCTGGCGATAATGTGCTAATGTGCTGCAGCACACTGTAAACAAATTACTAAAATTATGCCATTTCTCTTCGAATGCAAGCGAGAAATTATATCCATTCACTTGGAATAAGAGCCAGATATCACAATAAAATTATGCCAATTCTCTCCCAATGCGTATTAGAATGCTAGTAATAAGGATGAAAACGCATTTTGGAGCGTTCTTGGCGTGATAGCTGGAAACCAGCTCCGTGTGCTGAAGTGGGATTCAGCCGCGCTGGTACGTGCGCAGAGAGGCGGCGCAGTCGTCCGTCCGCTAGTGCGCATGCGCAAACGTGACGTCAGGCCTGGCGGCTCGTGTGCTGAGAACGACTGCAGCACCAGATCAATATTTCTCTTCGCGATGCGTGTAAAGGCTGCGGAAGAATAGTATATTACGAATATTGCGGCACACAGAGTCAAATACCGCGCTGGCTCAGGCGTCTTGCGCGTTGTCTCTCAAACCTACCTGTGTGAGGCTCGTATTCAAATACCTCTGAGTCAAAATTTTTAATTTCTGTATATAAAATTAATATTTTTAAACGTTATATTTAGTACCTGCAGTGAATACTTGCAGTTGGCAGCGCTGTTATAGATTCCCCTCAAGGTCTTACTGTCAGTACAATATTAATTGACATTTAATTAAGGGCAATCATACAAAGGTTGACTTTTTATTTTAGTATATTTTGTTTCCTATTTATTTTGTAATATTGTAGCACACTGGTCAAATTTTGTACGAGCGGCCACTGGTACAAACCATAGAGTTACTAAATAAAAACTAGACTGCTCGCTGGCGCTAGTGTCGCGTCCCCACATTGAATGTGACAGAAGCCGCCATTTGCAGGGCAACCTTGGATATACACGGTTCGTTCGTGTGCTGCTTTTAATTGTAACAGTGAGAACGGAAGCAAAGAGGAAGACAGAACATTGTTACATTTCACAGACCAATTATTTCTTTACCGTACAGTATTTTCATGGAAAAATAATAAATCATGAGCGTTTGTTTTAGTTTAGGCTTCCTCTTACAAATGTTTCTCTAAGACTGAGAAACGTACCTTCTTGCGTGTTTAGTACTTATATTTTATTTGCATATAAATTAATAAAAATACTAATTTGAGCTGAATGAATAACTAGGCGTATAAGAGGTATATATATAGATAGATCAACACAAGAAATGTTACACTTTCTGCGGAGCTATGAACATAGTTTATTGTATCATTTTCCAAAGAGTTACAGCACAAAGATATAATTTTTTAAATGGAACAATAGTTTTTTCTATCGTGCATTGGATTCGTTGAAACCAGCTGCGTCCAAATCAATTTAAACTACGTTCCTATCACTGTTAGTTTGGGAGCTACAATCCTTCAAAGTTTAGGGGGCGGAGGCTACGACAGCGTATCTCACTGGCTGGTGGTCATGAGGCAGTGGGCCGTGCCCCAGGGGACAGCCACGCGGCCAGTCAGCTACGCTATCGCAGCCTCCGCCCCCGGAATTTTGAAGGGTTGTAGCTCCCAAACTAACAGTGATAGGAATGTATTTTAAATTGATTTGGACGCAGCTGGTTTAAACGAATCCAACGCACGATAGAAGAAACTATTGTTCCATTTAAATAATTATATCTTTGTGGTGTAACTCTTTGGAAAATGATCCAATAAACTATGTTCATAGCTCCGCAGAAAGTGTAACATTTCTTGTATTGACCTACCGCATTAAAATTTCCCGTCACCTATTATTTCATAAGTTACAGAGGCAAACACACTTATTGAAACACCCTGTATATAAGTATGATGCAGAAGTAGGACGAATAATTGCTTTTAGACACTTAAAAGGTGGTGATTGTACTTCGTAAATGGTCATTACTAGACCGAATGTTGCATACTCAACCACTTTGAGAAGTACTATCTCTGTTAAAAAGTAATGTGCGAATGAAATGCCTATTTAAAATTGTATCAGTAATTACAATTATTCATACCCAAATTTGAGGAAGTTGAAAGACAAATTCTATGTAACATGGAAAGGAATGTAGACAAATTGTGGTGTACAAAAATAAGCGTGCAAAACGTACAGAGTAGTCGGCAAAAGTAAACAGGGTCTGACAGAAAAATTACGTGAATTAAATAATATTCGCACACTCTGCTACTTTACAAGTTTCATGGAATAATCTTATGCAAATATCTCGATGAAAAGTCGCTCCACCTTCTCAGAAATGAGCCTTACGTTCTTAAATTTCGTGTCTCTGTGGAGTCGTATTTCGGAAATTAGGAAACTTCATTCATTTAAGAATACTTTTAAACAGACAGCAATAATCAGTAATTTTTTAAAACAAACATACGTTTATTTTGTGCTTTATTTTGCTCCTGTTGCGTCTCAGACACTTCAAATAACAGCCCCGGTACTAGGATTCTTCCCTGCAAACGGCGGCGATCAGCTGCTTCAATTCGGGGACAGTTGCCTCGCTTCTCCGCTACGGCGTGGTAGGAGCTTTGTACAAACAGACAGTTATTCTATTGCCAAGCATTCGCAGTCAGCACTTCATATATAACAGCTCCGATCAGTAATACAGTTCCGCATTGAAATACATCTGAAATGTAAAGGATTTATACCCAGGTTGTGAATGAATTATCTGACAAAAGTTTTTTATTTGTACAATTTTCAAATAACTTATTGACATTGTTAATATCAAAATTTTGGTAGTCGACAGCAATCAGTCGTCGTTGAAATATTGATCTATATTTAAGCAGATCTACATTTCGGCCAGTAACTAACCTTCATCAATGCTAAGATATTGCCGCAAGACCCCAAGTTAAACGACTGCAGGCGTAGTGCAAGGGTCACCGATCGCGGTGCTGAATGTCGCCGGTTCAATCCCGGCCATCGGCAAAAATTTATTTCTTTGTAATTAACATTTCGAAAATGTTCTGCATGTTTCTTTTGTTCACTTCTAATTTCTACATGTTTCTCACTTTCACTACTCTTCTAATTTCTGGTACATTTTGTCCGTGTATAAATAGCAGAGCACTGCCCGAGAGGCAGTCAGTGCTGCGTGTATGTTTCAGTTCGCAATAAACCTACTTTCAGTATAAGAGCTGTGTTCAGTCGACAACCCTGCCTTCGAAGTCTGGCCTGCTTCCATTTCAACGCGACAATATACAAGAAATACAGCGTCAGTTACAAGTACATAAATTATGAGATTATGAATAAGACCACAAACGGAACTACAATGGTGTACATACGAGCTTTTCTACAGAACGTGTTAGGTACATTTGGTCAAAAACTGACATTGTGAGAACCGTGGCTGTGGTGTTATAATGTTTATAACTAAAACAGCGACCAGACACAAATATGGTAGATGCGTTTATTTTCGTAAGCCATAACCGGTTTCGAATTTATACAAATCCATCAGTTATGTATTGCTGCCCTAGGATAGACAAAAATCTTTAATATTTGCTTTATGTTCGTCTTTGTCAACATATTTATAGAAGAGATTTATGGTTAAAATACATAAACTGGGGCCAAAACTTACCTGTTGTGTCCTTTTCTGTGATGAAATTTTTCTCTAATTTTTTGTATATTTTACACTTTCGAAAATTACAGGAAAATCTCATCAAATAAAAGGACACAACTTGTAGGTTTTCCCCACACTTCATGTATTTTTATCTATAAATCTCTTCCATTTATATATGTTGATAAAGACGAATATAAAGAAACTTAAAGTTAACCTCAGCAAATAGTAAACGGATATATCCTAGGGCAACGATACTATAACTGATGCAAGATAAGGCCCCAGCTCAAAAGCATGACAAACCATCTGAAAATGTACTTGTATAAATCTGAAACCGATCATGGTTTAAGAAAATAAACATTTCTACCAAACTTGTGGTCAGTCGCTGTTTTAATTATAAACATATAACATTTTAAAATGTTAAGTATTCTGTTGTTGCACTTGTCACAGTTCACATACTCACATGAAAGAAAGTAGTCAGATCAAAGGACGTCTGATGACTATATGTAGCTCTCTAGTGTGAACATGAACATTATTGCTAATACAGTTTTGTACTTCCGGCGAAATAAAATACATAAAATAAAAACTTTCATTTGTGGTTGTCATTCAGGCCGTCCTAGCGATGCTAAAAGTAACACAAAAGATATCTGAAAATATAAATTCTTTAAGACATGTAAGTGATGTAATGTGAGTCAAACTATTTTCGTTTTTATTAAAATTAAAACCATATCAATAGTATGACAATCCGTATTCTAAAGAGAAAGGATCAAAGGTTTTATTGTCTTATGATTGGTTTTATACTTCACTAATCGAAAACCCGGCGTTTGATCGAGTATTTATTCATATATTTTTTTCAAGCCAAAAGTTGATACTTCTGTCTGTCCATCTCCTTTTTTTCTAAAAATATGTTGGATTTATCGGAGAATATATAAGAAATATAAGCAATATCCAAACAAAGACGATATGTAACATTAATACATTCATTTAATTCAAAACTTGACCATAAACAATATTTCTTGTTAATAGTCCAGCATTTAATATGAATAAATTCTTTGGTGAAGCCAGCCCCGAGCAAGTAACATGAAGATGTCCGTGTGAGAAACACGGAGATGTCCAATACACTCCGCAGTATTTAGTTGATAGCCTGTGATTTATTAATTGTAACGGTAAATGCAAGCCTTACTGGAAACAGCAGTCTCATTTAGTTAAAAGGTTGATCTGTTGGCAATAATGGCTACTCGTTGGATGTAGACTGTTCCTTGTCGGTCTACAGAAGTCTATTGCTATAACCTACAGCCGTGTGCGCTACACAGTTCAAAGTCTTCAACAGGACTGTTAGCTTTCAGGAATTTCCTTATGCCGATTGGAATGCAGGAGTGTCTTAGTAGTAAATAAGGAATGTATTAAAACGTGGTGCATGAAAAAAAAAGTTTGTATATCTAAGGGACTTAGCTATGTTGGTCATCAGTCCATAGGCTTACAAACTACTTTAACAAACTTAAATAATTTATGCTAAGGACTACACAAACTCCCTCTGCCTGAAGGAAGACTCGAACCTCCGTCGGCGAGCAACCGCTCGCTCCGCAGCAAGACTCCTTAGAAAGTTCGGCCACTCTTCAGCTGCCAAAACGTGGTGCCTGATATGACAGGTTTTTACCCAGCACTATATGTATGACCCCATATTTACTGAAATATATGGTATGCAATTATATCATTTTGCAGGTATATATTCATTTGTGGAAGTGCTACATGTCTGTAAAATCTGTTGCGAATACAGTTAGTAAGTAGTAAAGAAGTAAAGATTAAAACCTGATGTCTGATGGGGAGGTTGTCCATTAACGTTACTGTATATGCCCTCATATCTCATGAACAACATGTCTTACTGTGACACAGTTTGGAAGGTACATTCAGTTATATGTGTGTATACTGTCTGTAAAATTTTCTGCGGCTACAATTTGTAGTGTAGAAATTATAAATTGTAACGCTACACCGAATGCCGTCGTTTTACTCCATGAACAGCGGAAAAGTAGTAATCGAGAAACTTTTTTTTACCTTTCACCATTTTGCTGTGGTTGACAGCGAGAAAAAGTTTCGCAAAGGTTTGAAATTATGTTTATAGTTTGGTACAAGTTCTTTTATTGTAAAAAGATATAAAATAGCAAAAATCGCTTATCATCAATTTTTATTAACGACGACCGGTTTCGCTGAACTATGTCAGCATCATCAGGTCAAATAAAATATTTTACAACGCCATAATCTTGTAATGTCAAACAGTTGTTATATAACAATTTAGAGTGCATATGGCCTTGTAAAATATTTTATTTGACCTGATGATGCTGACATAGTTCAGCGAAACCGGTCGTCGTTAATAAAAATTGATGATAAGCGATCTTGGCTATTTTATATCTTTTTACAATATTATAAGTGGATTGCCTCCTAAAACATAAACCAACTCAATAAGTTCTTTTAATTTCTTACCTAGTGTATGAATAAAGTCGCGTCGCATGATGTGCCAGGTTTTTACGATTCCTACATGTACATCTACATACATACACCGCAATTTACCGTAAGGTGCGTGGCGGAGGGTACACTGTACCACTACTAGGCATTTCCTTTCCTATTCCACTCCCAAATTGAACGAGGAAAAAAAGAATGCCTATATGCCTCCGTACGAGCCCTAATTTCTCTTATCTTGTCTTTGTGATCTTTACGCGAAATGTAAGTAGGCGGCAGCAAGATCGTACTACACTCAGCTTCAAATTCCGGCCCTCTAAATTTACTTAACAGAAATTCACGAAAAGAACGTCGTCTTTCTTCCAGCGATCCCCAATTGAGTTGCCGGAGCATTTCCGTGACACTCGCGCAGTGGTCGATCCTACCGGTAACAAATCTAGCTGCTCGCCTCTGAACCGCCTCTATGTCTTCCTTTAAACTGATCTGCTGCGGGTCCCAAACACTTGAGCAATAATCAAGTCGTGGTCATACAAGCGTTTTATACGCGGGCTCCTTTACAGGTGAAGCATACCTTCCCAAAATTCTCCCAATAAACCGAAGTCGGCTGTCCGCCTTACAACTGTCCTTACATGCTCGTTCCATTTCATATCGCTCTGCAATGTTACGCCTAGATATTTGAACGACGCGACCGCATCAAGAAGCTCACTACTGATGCTGTATTCGAACATTTTGGGATTGCTTTTTCTATTCATGCGCATCACCTTACATTTTTCTACATTGAGAGCCAGCTGCCATTCTTCGCACCAACTAGAAATTTTGTCTAAGTCATCCTGTATGCTATTACAGTCAGTTCCAGACGACACCTCCCATACACCACAGCATCATCAGCAAACAACCGCAAATTATAACTTACTCTGTGCATCAGATCATTTATATAGATGGAAAATAATAGCGGTCCTATCACACTCCCCTGGGGCACGCCTGACAATACACTCGTCTCTGATGAACACTCGCCGTCGAGAACAACGTACTGCGTTCTATTACTTAGGAAGTCTTCCAGCCAGTCACAAATCTGTGAACCTATTCCATAAGCTCGTACCTTCGTTAGCAGTCTGCAGTGTGGTACCGCGTCGAACGCCATGAAGTCGAGAAAAACACAATCCACCTGTTGTTGCCCTTCATCCATGGCTCGCAAGATGTCATGTGAGAAAAGGGCAAGCTGAGTTTCACATGAACGATGTTTCCTAAAACCGTGCTGATTCATGGAAAGAAGCTTTTCCGTTTCAAGGAAATTTACTATATTTGAACTGAGAATATGCTCTAAAATTCTACATGAAACTGATGTCAACGATATTGGCCTGTAATTATGTGGATCAGTTCTCTTTCCTTTCTTATAAACGGGAGTCACCTGCACTTTTTTCCAATTACTAGGAACTTTGCGCTGAATTAAAGATTCGCGATAAATGCAAGGTAAGTAGGGGCCAACGCCACAGAATAGTCTTTTTAAAACCGAACTGGTATTCCATCCGGACCAGCAGACTTTTTCGTATTTAGCTCTCTCAGCTGCTTCTCTACACAGGAAGTACCTATTGCTATGTCCCCCATTTCGGAATTAGTACGTTGAGCAAATGATGGTACATTTGTGCGGTCCTCCAGCGTGAAAGATTTCTTAAAGGTTAAGTTTAGAACTTCAGCTTTCCGTTTGCTTTCTTCTATTACTGCCCCGGAATGATCA
Organism: Locusta migratoria; assembly: GCA_026315105.1. Taxonomy (NCBI): domain Eukaryota; kingdom Metazoa; phylum Arthropoda; class Insecta; order Orthoptera; family Acrididae; genus Locusta; species Locusta migratoria. The sequence goes on along the minus strand of CM048746.1, from coordinate 467,448,931 downwards.
ACGAGTGATTGGACAGTGGGCTTTGACCCGCTTATCGATTTTACATAAGACCAGAATTTTTTCGGGTTCTCGGAAAGATCTTTTGCTAAGGTATGGCTGTGGCCTCTACTAACTTTTGCCTGTCATAATTTGCGTGTTCTTTTTTGAATCGAGAGTGCAACAGCCTTTGCTTTCTCAGCTGCTTCCTAACATTATTATTATACCACGGTGGATCTTTTCCATCCTTAATCGTCTTTACTGGCACATATTTCTCTATCCCTTTATTAACAATGCACTTAAATTTAGTCCACAATTCCTTTACATCCATAGTCCCGGAATTAAACAATGCCCATTCATTTTCTAAGTGCGATCGTAACATTTGCTTATCGGCTCTTCCCAACAAAAACACGCTCCTAGCCTTCTTGATTGGTTTATGAACTTTGATCATCATCGACGCTATGACGATATCATGATCATTGTTTATGACGTTATATCTCCTGAACCATGTGTCGGTGTGGTTCTTACCCCTACAGCAGTTGTTACATTACGGTAAGGAATATGTGAACCAAATTTGGTTGAAACCGGTTCCGTGGTTTAGAAGGAAATGAGCAACATTGTCGCGTGATGTAGGAGTTTTTCGCGCATCTCATTGTTTATGACGACATATTTCGTTAACTATATATTGTACGTAATCCTTACACTTACAGCGATCGTCCTCTTGGTTTGAAGGTCAACTGTGCAAATTTTCATAAAGATTGGAAGAAAACTATAGATTTGTATGCAATACATACACACTAACAGTTGGACACTCTACTTAAAGATTTTTATAATACTCATGGGAAATTACGATGTGTTATTATTGTTTCATATAAACACAGGGCGTCATGTCACTTTTACATCTGTATGTAGACATGACAACGGCGTGCAACAAAACACTAACTGTCTTCTTCTGAAGTGCTGCGTTGATAATGGCCAGTTACTGGCCGAAATCTAGATCTGCTTGGGGCGCCCATTCTTCCGTTATGGAAGGTAATTTGAATTGTTTATTTTAATGTTGTATGTGTGAAGTTTTTCATTTCACACTTACAGTTTATTCCTGGTTCTTGATTACCTCCCACACTGTACGATCCTATCACTCCAGCCATTTCCCGTCTTACACTCATTTTTAGTCGCTTACGTTTTTTAGAATATTATGTTTGCTATAATAGTCTTTCACTCTGAACTCTATCTGCCATTATACATGTAAATTATTTGTAATTCTTGACGTCAACTAAGTAATCTCAAATAATCTGTACTTAACAATTGTAAGATGTAACAGCTATTGAAAATATTGTTCAGAAGTCTGACCGAGTAATTCATTTTATTGACATAGTTCATTATTTAAAATGTTATACAGGTACTTTTTCCAATTTAAAGTTTATTCCTGGTTTGTTCTCCAAATATTCAAAATCTTCCTTAGCATACTTGTCAAGTAATTTAGTTACTGAAATTATTAATTTATTTAAAATGTTATACATGCTAAATTTTTCAGTTTACAATTAAACTTTGTGTTGTGGGGGTGTTATATGATAGGCGTGCGTAGGCACACTTTAACAGAAAGATTCTACAACTTTAGTAACACATTAAATATTTATTAGAATTTAATGAATACTCTACTTGGTGTTGTTGATGTACAGCGATGACTGATGAAGTCCCGGCTTAGTGCTGTCTGTAGTAACTTTAACTGTCAATACAGATATGAAGTTTGGAGGCAATGTTTGTCATAGCGTGGCAGTTGGTACTAAATGGTATAAGTCTATCTGCGGGATCCTAGCATTCCTTGACTCGAAGCAGTCACCTGATGGACAGGTTGCAGTCCGGATGAAGACGAGACACAGTTCTGTCTACAGGCGGGATAATTGATTAAGCTCGGCCAGTCAGATTCCACGCACGTTAATGAGTTACAGATGGTCGCCTGGTGCGGGGTTGTATCAACTTGTAATCACAATTGTAAGTTTCTGCGGCCATAGATATGGAGTAGCAGTCTTTGCTTGCCCTACTTCACGAGATACAACAGTTTATTCCTGGATGCCCCCCTCCCTCCTGTATATTCATTTATAATTGCTTAACTGTTTACCTTTTTAATTGTACTACCACAGTAGACCCAAAGGTGCCATTTTACTACATGCCTGAATCTAAGTGTAAACGAATAACATCTTTCCCCAGTCTGTAACAAAATAATGTAACTTCACTGACGAAAGGTTAAAGTCTGAAGATGGCCTTGTAATCCGAAAACCGGTTAAGTAAATAAAATGAACTAGTAGAACATACACAAAATTGTACTTTTAATTCTGTTTTCAAATACTGTGTTTCGTTTAAGAGTACTCCCATACGACTGCATTTTTCTGTTTTCAACAAAGAACCCATTATATGCATGAGTTGTGAAAGGAACCTACGTTACTACTATCGTGATACATCTCAGGACTCCCTTTTCTGGGGTACATGAACAGAAATTATTTGTGAATGTTGCAAGCATAGTTAATACCTCAGTTCGAGGACAAGGGGATCATCAGTTACGTGCGATTCAGCACATTGTGTTTAGTGAGGTACGTGTCTTTCTTGAGGAAAGAATGCGAGGTTACTGGATTGGGCATGATTCAGTAAGTCATCCAGCCTCTCTGAAATTAGCACCACGAATCCTCACATTACCAAGACAGACAAGTCATCATGTAGAATAATCACGTTCTATGTCGCGGAACGTCCGTACAAGTCTAATTAAGAGTTGCGTGCCGCGGTGGAGTAGCCGAGCGGTCTAAAGCACCTCGCTGCGGAGCGCGCGGTTGCTCGCCGTGGAGGTTCGAGTCCTCCCTGGGGCATGGGTGTGTGTGTGTGTGTGTTTGTCCGTAGGTTAGTTTACCTAGGTTTAAGTAGTTTGTAAGCTACGGACTGATGACCACGCAGTTTGGTCCGATAGATTTACAGACATTGGAACATTGGAAGAGTTGCGCAAAAGTTCTGAAGAAGCTTTCCAAGAACAACTCCTTAGAGGTACCTCACGACCTGAAGGAGGGCATAGCACACATCATTTTGTTACTCAGAATGGATCAGATACACATCTACTGGTTACATAAGTTTCCATCTCAATACTAACGTATACACAGTGAGGCATTTAAAACTATTTTTCGGAATATTTGGAAAAATACAGGTTGTAATACAAGTTTTTTGATTGGAAGAGGGCCATCCATTAATATAAAGCTCGACCCCCACCTGCACCACATCGAAAGCGGGAGGGGGTAACTTTGAAATCTTAAACTGGAACCTCTATTTGCTATTGCAGATTTTGATTTTCCGTGAAAAAATACGTAACTTTAGTTTTAAACGTTTTGTCGTATCATGATAAATGCCGCTGTAATAGATGAGTTGAAAATTGTTGAGAAACGGTAATATCTTGGCCAAATACACATCAAACTCTTTCTCTAGGTTTAACACTTCCAGTTTCAGCAAACAGATAATACTGCGAAAAGTCGTCGCAGAAAGAACATGCCTATCAGGAAACAGATTAGCATATCTTTGAAGAGCCTCTTTAACATTTCTAAGAGCCTGAAAGTACGAGGAAATCTCTTTCTCTGTAACCGCTAACATCGTGGAAGAATTTAACAATTTTCAACTAATTTTCTTTTTTGCCTATTACAGCGCCATCTATTATGATACGAAAAAAAGTTTCATGCAAAAGTTACATATTTTTTTCACGGAGAATCGAAATCTGCAGTAGAAAACAGGAGTTCGTGTTTAAGGCTTCAAAGAGAATCTGCCGCGGTGGAGTAGCCGAGCGGTCTAAAGCGTCTCGCTGCGGAGCGCGCGGTTGCTCGCCGTGGAGGTTCGAGTCCTCCTGGGGCATGGGTGTGTGTGTGTTGTCTTTAGGTTAGTTTACCTAGGTTTAAGTAGTTTGTAAGCTACGGACTGATGACCACGCAGTTTGGTTCGATAGATTTACAAACATTTTTTAAAGACAATCTCCTCCTCCCGAGACGGTGCTTTATGTTACCGGAGGACCCTCTTGGAGATAAAGAACATTTATTAAAACTGTTTTTAATACGATTTTTATTTTTCCAAATATTCTGAAAAAACGCCTTGTATATCTACAATACGCAAAACAGGGAGTACACGGAACAACGTGGCTTTCAATAGAACTTTCCGGTAAAACAGACGTTCATACGAACAAAATATGGAACATGAAAACCTGAAATCAAACTTGCTGCTGACGTTTGTTACACATTACAACCATATTAATTTATACGAAGAAATTTTCGAAAGACACATTTGTCAATCAATACTTCGCAAATCAAGTACATTAGTTTGCAGATATTTATCTTCTTAGCTCTGTGGTATGACTGGTGTAAGCTTTAAATAATTGTTTCAGCAATACGGGGAATTTGTATTATTTTAACATTATTTTAACAAGTAAGAAAGAAAATTTTCATTTCATATACACCATTGAAAATGTCCCTTAAGTAATCCACTGCGGTTATAAGGTGGCAACGAGCACAAAAAGCTTGTTGCTTTTTTTTGTAATGGGTCCAAAGAAGGGGGAGCAGAAATGATGAGGTGGACGCGCTTTAAGCGACGCGACAATTAGAGATGAGCAGGACAAAGGCGGGGGGAGTCGGATATGGCACATTAAATGCAACTCCCCCACCATTTACAGAAACTGCGACAACACGCTATTTCAAACGCCAGAAAGGGATCTGAAACGTGTCTTCTCGAATACGAGTACACTGACTCCACCGCTATGCCACTTTGCTCGTTGGGCAACATCCTCAATACATGTAGCATGATTTAAAATATATAAGTTTCAACATGTATTACGAGGCGCTTCCAGAAAGTAAGTTCCGTTTGATAATAAAATGAAATTGTACACAGATACAGCAGAAATTTTTATTGCACAAAATTCTACAACTCTTAAACTACTTTTCCAAATAACTGCCGAAATTTTGCAGGCATTTGTCATAGCGTGGCACCAGGTTTTGTGTATCTTCTTCATAGAAATCTGCCACCTGTGTCTTTAACCAGGTGGAAAGTTTCTTTCAGCTCGTCGTCATTGGTGAAGTGTATGATCGCCATGGAAAGACTTGAGATGTAAGAACAGATGAAAGTCGCTAGGAGCGAGGTCAGGGCTGTACGGAGGATGGTCAAACACGTACCAGCCAAATCCCTGTAGGAGGTTTTTTTGTCACATTTGCAGTGTGTGGTCGTGCGTTGTCGTGAAGCAAAACAATACCTTCTGACAACAGTCCCCGGCGCTTATTCTGAATTGCACGAAGTGTCTCGCAATAAGCATCTGCTTTGCTTGACCACGCGGTAGGAAGTCAATGAGTAGGATGCCTTTCCAGTCCCAGAAAACTGTGCACATCATTTTCCGAGGTGTCATGATTTGCTTCGGCTTTACCTTTGGTGGGGATGAAGTGTGCCTCCATTCCATTGATTGCCGCTTACTCTCAGGGGAAACCCACGTTTCATCTCCTGTGACTATCCGTCTCACAAATTCTTCGTCGCTTTCAGCATAACGGGTCAAAAACTCAAGTGCACTATCCATCCGTTGTGTTTTGTGTTGCTCAGTGAGAGTCTTTGGTACCCAACGTGAGAAAAGTTTACGGAATTTCAGTTGTTTGGTAACAATTTCATGCATCAGTGATCGTGAAATTTGGGGGAAGTCCATAGCGAGAGCACTAATTGTAAACCTACGGTTTTCCTGGATCTTGTCATCAATCGCGTGAACCAGTTCTTCTGTAACCAAAGGTGGATGCCCACTTCGTTCTTCATCGTGCACATCACTGCGCCCGCAATTGAACTGTCGGACCCATCTTCTCACCATCGAATCACTCATCGCATTTGGTCCGTAAACACCGCAAATTTGCCGATAAATTTCACTTGGTTTCACTTTCCTCGCATTCAGAAACCGAATCACCGACCTGATTTCACAGGCGGCAGGATTTTCAATCAACGCCGACATTTCAAACAAGCACAAGAAAGCGTACGTAACTGACAGCGATCTCCAAATGGCGCACGTTCTTCTCCTTGATACACATCGTCTACAGCGCATGTGCGGAACTGCAATTGCAGCGCTGCAGCGGAGATAAATTGAAACGGAACTTACTTTCTGGCCTCGTATTATGTGAATAATAAGGATTTGTTGTCTTCTTTTTCTTCCTTCTTCTTCTTGTTGCAAGACATGTTAATACGTACCCCGATAGTTGGATAATACACAAAGCTCATTCACAATGGCGGCAGGACTGTTAAACAGAATCTGTACCTTGGCGCACTGTGTGAAAGCGTATTTGGCAGTCATAATTAGTAGTAAGATCTTTCTGAAAATCGGAAAATGTCTGACGAGCTTTACAAAAAATGTGAAGATCTTCGTTTTCAGGGGAAAACCGTTACAATGGACATGAAGTGAATGAGTAGGAATAGATTTACATGCCCACTCAATCGTCTATGTGAACTAAGCGAAAAAATGTACATGCTAAATGGTCATATTGAGAAATATGAAAAGACGAAAACGACTGGCAGGAAAACCAACGCTAGAAGTGTCACATGAGGTGTGGAAACTAAGCATCATTTCATTACCGGAGGGAGCGTGGGAAGAATATTTACCCATATAGTCCGATAAAACTCTTAATAGTCTCATGTTTTCTTCTGCAATGGGGAGGAAACCCATTATCCAAATTCAGATACAGCACGTTAATTTTGGAGGAGAAATTCGGTACTCAAAAATGTTCAAATGTTTGTATAGCTTATGGGACTTCACTACGGGGTCATCAGTCCCTAAACTTACAAACTACTTATCAACTAGCGAAGACTACGAACGGCACAAATATCCATGCCCGAGGGGGGATTCGAAGCCCCGACCGTAGTGGACGTGCAGACCGTGACTGGCGCGCCTCAGTCCCCTCGGCCACCGCGGCCGGCAATTCGGTACTCAGAGTGATGACAAATGTGGACATTTGAATAATTTTTAGATACAAGACAATATATATTTGCTTTTTTGCTATAAAAGTGCGGTATTGTCTTTCTATCCCTCTAAGCGCTTGTGCTCTCTGATCTTTGCTGCCATGAAACGAGCGCACGGCCGTAACATCCTTTTCTCGAAGCGGTTCACGGACCTTTCGAACCCCATGATCTCCATTGTAGATAAATCTAGAAGGCTGAATTTTCTGTCACCAAGAGTATCTCTTATAACTAGCTATATTTTCAAATTACACTATTCTACACCTTATAGTTTACGAAATATTAGCAGTCGAAAATCACTAATTCTGTCAGGCACTGACTCGCCAACCATAAAAATTCTAAGGTACTTCTAGCAAACACAAAAACATCAAATTTTGTATTATAGTGTTTAGCCTGTAATGGAAGGGAAAATTCAAACATCTGTAAATATTAATTCCTTTCTTGAAGACATTTTCACTTGACGGAAGAGTATGTGATATCTGAGGATTACAAGGGTCATGTTGCTTAATGGTCTCGTGGGCAGTGGGAAATGGATCAGACAAAGCAGCGTGGTAGAGCGATGGCTTCACGTTCGCGATGACGCGTGTTCGATTCCTGGAGCCGTGACTCTCTCTTTTTATTTTATTTTATTTTTAACGTAGTCGCCATCTTCCTACTAGGTGAAGAGTCGTCAGAAAGGACATTCATTAGAGAATGAAGAATAACTGGTATAGCTTAATTTGCTGCAAATGGAAACTACCAATGACTCCAACAATCTAGCTTGGTTTCAGCTAGAAATGAGAAAACTCGTAATGTCGAAAATTCCGTCACATGAAGCGGAACGAAAACGTTAGACTGGGAGCAAAAACGTTAGATGCTAGTTTCAAACCACAACACGGCAGAGATAGGGAGACTTTATTGATCTGGAAGACGCACAGTCTATGTTATGGCAGAGATAGGGAGACTCTACTGATCTGGAAGACGCACAGTCTATGTTATCTACGGTCTGTGCCGTAGAGTAAAAACTCTCTGGAGTGTGTATTGCGTTCTGTCTTCTCTAGGAGGTACTTCTTGTGCTCATGTGATATCATTAGCTGTATAAATACGAAAACTTGAAAATTGAAGTACCGATTTTGTACGATAAGGCCAATGAAACTTAACATAATTCAAAACATGGTTTCATGTAGATGTGTACAATACAATAACCATGAGTGTACATAGCCGATAAGAGTAGTATAACGAACTAGATGTTTTAAAATCTATAGCTAATTAAATACTCCAACTGTAATAAAAAGTGAACTTTAAAACTTGAAGTGTTACCAACTACTGCTCTAGGGAAGATCGATATTAGAAAACCATCGACGGTAACATGAATGTTAACATCAATTCAAAGAAATCGATGTACGATTTACATCGAAAGGAAAATAATTTCGACACGTTTAGAGTTTTGACGCAGAGGCTAAATTTTACTTCTTTTTTTTTAGTGTGAAAATTTTGGCAACGAAATGTTCGCTTTATGTGGGATGCATACAAAAACCTGTCATCTACAGAGCAGGATCAGAATTAATTATTTACTTCATGGTCTCACGATAGACTATGCCCTTCATTCTACGGGACTGGTTTTTCGAAGTCTCATTCGTCAGTTGCTGCCAAAATCAGCACACTATGCCACCACTGCCGCAAATAAAATTCTTTCGTGTACCAGATGGAGACATAGTATACAAAACAAAACGAACATTTATATTCACCTATCTTGTTTGTGGCTTGGCAGCTTAGGCTATATTTAGAGGCGTAGATAGCATAGGTTGTCCCAAGTATCACTCTAAACGGGGCCCTGAATGTATAAAAAATTATGAAGATGATGACTCTACGACAGCAGGACCAGAAGAGAATATAGTTATTAAAAAATCAGCAAAAGTTATTAACATGATTCCTGGCTTATTCAACCGTTCTATCGGTATCGTACAAGGAGTAAATGTTGATCCTGAGAAAAAATAAAATAAATAAATAAAAATCTTCTAGAGCTATATCCAGTCAAAACTATATTTGAAATTATTAATGGAGCTTATGTTCTCTGCAGTTTCCAATATGTATAGCCTATGCTACTACCATACACAGAAGTCTGGGTCTAAGTCTAAACAATGCACTGATGGGCATTGGTTCTTCATTGTTTATATACGGACATACACACGTGACGCTTTCCAGTCACAAGTCTGTCCGGATTACATCATATTAACGTCGACTTCAGTTAATATCAAAGCTCAACAGACGGCAGTCGCAGAATACAATCGACTTAAAAGCAATTCCGCCCAGACTCATCAAAAATCATGGCATCAAAGCCTCTGAGAAAAAAAAAAATTAAATAAAAAAGGATACGGCGCGAACTGTAAGAGAATCCGTTGCTGACGTACAACAAATGATACCAGAGAAGAAAAGGAGGATTATCTACAAAAGAAATACATCTGTATGAAATAGAAGTTATTAATCTGTATCTCGGAAAAATGTGGGAATGAAATATAGAACTAATTTAGTGTGCACAATACTGCGTTCACTAAATAATTATGCCAAAATGGGCTTGTTGTCCAAAAGCACTTTCAGCTGGAGCGCACAATGATGAAATGTTTTTTCTCAAAAAAGAAAGTAATTTTAATCTTTAACTCTCATAAGTTTTAATTGTACTAATTCTAGGGGCAAGACTTATGCAATTATATGTAACCAAGTTAATACCATACAATTGTATCCACTGTAAAACAAGGCTTCTTTCTATGCACTATCATAATTAATTCTGAATAACTAACTGTTGTATGAAATAAACTGATCATTCAATAAATACCATGTGAAATAAGAACCACTACTTTCCTTATACAGGAAAATATACCTTATCCGCAACTTTCGTCTATTATGAAGTTCACAAACTGATGCGAAATACAACATTAATTTGTTGATATTTGTATAGTGATCAACCACAGGTTGCACTATTGTACATGATGAAAGGATTGAACAATAGCAATATAATCGACTTTCCAGACTTCCCAAATACTGTTAAATAAAACCAATCGAAACCAAATCAAAGAGACGGGGAATGGGTTTTTCGAAAATCCCTGGCTGATGTACAAAAAGTTTCATACAATAGGAGTACCTAAACACAGAAATGATATCCCACAAAAAACATAAAATCTACAAAAATGTAAGACTCGCGACGAATTCCTTCCACCACAAAAAGTCGTGAGTTCGCATGGGAAACCAAATCGGATATTTTAGTTAGTGTTCATAGAACCACATATTCAACACCTTGTCTTAATTTTTTATCTGATCCCGTATCTGCCAACATCTGTAGTGACTACATCAAAATTACAGTATTGCCGGCGTATAAGACGCACTTTTTTTCCTACAAAAATTGGTCCAAAAACTGGATGCGTCTTTACGCCGGTTGCCAGTTCAATTAGGTTCCAACAAGTTCGATTTCTTTTTAAGGGATTTCAACAAAATGGTGTAAAATACGGGAAATAATGTTGTACGCGGGATAATTCGCTTTAAGTTTCTCTCTTACACGCCAGCAGCTGCCATCACCATTCACAAACTGCAAGTGTTCTTAAAACATTGGTGCACAGAGCACACTGTATAGCTGATGGCGAGAACTTGGAAATAGGGCTCACACACTTCCAGGACATCTTTAAAGCGAATGGATATTCCTAGCAACAAATTCGCAGAGCATTCAATGTTAAACCGAGAATGCAAATACATAAACTGGAGGAAGAAGATAGCGTCAGATCTAGAGCGTTCTTGCCCTATGTGGATGCTCTTTCTTCAAAGATACGTCGAATTCTCCAAAAACATCAAGTTAAGGTAATTTTCCGACCACCTATAAAGATCGCGGCCTTAGTCGGATCCGTGAAAGATGATCTGTTGCTTCGGAAGTTGAGTGTGTATCAGATACCATGTGGAAATTGCGAATGTTCATTTACAGGACAACCCGCACTGTCCAAGAAAGATGTGTTGAACACAGAAGATACACTCGCTTATTACAGCCAGACAAGTCAGCTGTGGCAGACCATTGTTTAGATACAGGGCATTCAATGAATTATAGTGATGTGAAGATTTTACCACCTATATCTTCATTTTGGGAAAGAAGTGGTAATTAGATTATCTGAAAATTTAATAAACAGAGATAATGGTTTTAATATGGACAAAACATGGAATCCTGCACTTAATGTAATAAAATTGCAGAGTTGTCGAATCGAACTTCTGATACCTTTCGCCACGGGCGGCTCACGTGCTAAATGTACTTCTTAGCCGCCGACCAGCATCCGAGACCCGCATGCGCAGTGCCACAGACAAATATATATATGTTACTCTGTGGCAGTGCCTCCGCGATGGTGCATATAAGGCCGCGCCTAGCGACTTGTCTGCAGTCTGGACTCACTTTGAAGATGGCCGGACGATACGCGGCCGAAATATTAGTGGAAGACGTGGAATTTGCACGGCTGCACGTCCGAAATTTATTGGATTATGTATAATACTAATTTAGTCACTATAAATGTTCGTAGATTCTTAATTAGATAACACGTAAGTGGTTCTATGAACACTAACTAAAATAATCAAATTGGTTTCCCATGGAAACATAAACTAATATTTAAAAAACTTTATGCACACGTGAGTGTACTTCATTCTTCATTCTCTCAATGGAGAGAAGTCTTCCGAAGTAAGAGTGATGTCAGGTTTGCCACATGGGAGTGTCGTGGGTCCGTTGTTGTTCACTATATGTATTAATGAACTTGCGGATAACATCGGAAGTTCACTGAGGCTTTTTGCGGATGATGCTGTAGTATATAGAGAGGTTGTAACAATGGAAAATTGTATTGAAATGCAGGAGGAGATGCATCGAATTGACGCATGGTGCAGGGAATGGCAATTGAATCTCAATGTAGACAAGTGTAATGTGCTGCGAATACATAGAAAGAAAGATCCTGTATCATTTAGCTACACTATAGCAGATCAGCAGCTGGAAGCAGTTAATTTCATAAATCATCTGGGAGTAGGCATTAGGAGTGATTTAAAATGGAACGACCATATAAAATCAATCGTCGGTAAAGCAGATGCCAGACAGATTCATTGGAAGAATCCTAAGGAAATGCAGTCCGAAAACAAAGGAAGTAGGTTACAGTACACTTGTTCGCCTACAGCTTGAATACTGCTCACCGGTGTGGGATCCGTACCAGGTGGGGTTGATAGAGGAAGTAGGAATGATCCAACGGAGAGCAGCGCGCTTCGTTACAGGATCATTTGGTAATCGAGAAAGCGTTACGGAGATGATCGATAAACTCCAGTGGAAGACTCTGCAGGAGAGACGCTCTGCCGCTCGGTACGGGCTTTTGTCGAAGTTTCGAGAATATACCGTTACCGAGGAGTCTAGAAGTATATTGCTCCCACCTACGTATACCTCGCAAAGAGATCATGAAGATAAAATCAGAGAGATTAGAGCCCACACAGAGGCATACCGACAGTCTTTCTTTCCGCGAACAATACGTGACTGGAATAGGAGGGAGAACCGATATTGGTACTCAAGGTACGCTCCGCCACACACCATCGGGTGGCTTGCGAAGTATGGATGTAGATGTAGATTACGTTTGGTTACATAATAGAATAATTGTAATTTCATTGTGCGATGTGCAATTACCAGATCATTATATTTATTCTCATGTCATTATATTATGGTGCGATTGCCAAGTCATTATATTTATTATAGAAATAAAGATTATAATTTTGATATAGTCACTAAAGATGTTGGTAGGTAACCAATCAGATAAAAAATTATGACAAGGTGTTGAATAGGTGGTTCAATGAACACTAACTACAAGAACCGACTTGATTGCCCATGAGATCTTACGACTTTCTATGGTGGAAGGAATTCATGGCGAGACTTGCATTTTTGTATATTTTATGTTTTTGGTGAGAGTTTAATTTCATCAGTATTAACCACCAGAAAACTGCTTGGCTGTATAATCAGTCGCAAAAAATGCCATACATCATCATTAATGCAGATTATTGTGTATTTAATTATTTCTGTTGTCGAAGAGGTCATACAGTTGTAGAAGAACGTCATAAGCGATTTCTCAAACGCCGAATCCCGACTTCTCCCGTTTCACCCACAGTGTTTTCAACATACTGCGTGAAAGCGGTACCGTGTAAAGTTCGCAGGTTCACTTAAATGAGGCGTTCAACAAAATGTTCAGAAACAGAAATATTTTACTGAAAGAATCTCATAATAACAGGTAATTTCCTGCACTTCCCCACGTGCCACCAACAAGTGTATCGAGAACACTGAACTCAGAATAGCGAGTAACGCAGGGAAACTCAGATGGTACAGTAGGAACAAGTACCCAAGCTATTTTATCTCAAAATACAGGGAGCAGAGCACTTTCTGAAAGGTGTTTCTCTAGGATGGGGTGGGAAGGATGAGTGCAGGACGCATTTACCTATACAGTATTTTTGAAAAATATACACATACAATAGTTGACAAGTAGAATATTTTTCGGGGACCGCATTAGATTCCGCTTCCTTCCATAAAGATGGCCCCATCCATATTGTCCATATGTGCGTGAGACATTCATTTCACTAATCGGCGTATTAATCTTTGTATTACTGCTACCTATGCACCAATACTGCCGTTACTTTTTCAAAATGTACAAATGTTTGTATAGCTTATGGGACTTACCTACGGGGTCATCAGTCCCTAAACTTACAAACTCCTTATGAACTAACTAATACTAAGGACGGCACAAATATCCATGCCCGAGGGGGTATTCGAACCCCAGACTGTAGTGGCCGTGCAGACCGTGACTGAAGCGCCTCAGTCCCCTCGGCCACCGCGGCCGGCGTTACTTTTTCGAAGCGATGTTATTTCCGGAAATAATCTTGCACTTGGCGTGCTACATGTATTTGGTGTTTCAGCAGTGAGAGCCTTGACCTATATATAGTCATCCTGGATAGAGGTATCTACTCCTTGTTGATCAGATAAGTGTGACAATCACTAACTTCCATATCAGGAGTATTGTGTAATTCTTAAAATCAATAGGTGAGTTTTTTAAAATTTTTTCATATATTGTCCATGAGAGGAACTGGAAGTAAAGTCAGCTTAAATGAATGTTTTTATTTCAAACATCAAGCGCAAACGCTTTCATGAGTACTGCGGCAGGTAACGATTTCTACTAATCCGTTGAGTGCGACGTCGCAAGTTCAGTTTCTTGTAAGTCCTATTTTAAAGCGTCGAGGAAACAAACGAAGAAAAAATAGTATCTTCTGACTGGCCATGTGCATCAGGAGTGCGACAAAAAATTTAACTTACATAATTCAAGAAGGGCTTTTTCATAGAAGTGCACAAAACAAAACTCGTGTGTACGCAGCCGTTATTGTCGTTAACGGAAGTGGATGTTTTCATTGTTATTGGTATGGGGGTTTTAGGGGGACTAGACTACTATGGCCATCAGTCCCCCAGATGTTTTCATAGCTAAAGGAAATATTAGACCGCGATACGCTACCAAATGTTCAGCTCTAGCACCACAGCCATCGAGCGGCAACTACGTGTTGTCTACAGTGGAAATCAAAATTTCGCGGTAACGGAATAAATTTATTTCTTGACGTTGCTATTTCCCCATTATCATGAAACTTCGTGGTTATCTGCTGCTTCTACCAGATAATTCAAATAAATTCCTATTTCATTAATTCATTTTGAATAGCTACAGCTTCTTCACTCTCTGTTTCGTCTTCGCACTTTCTTACTCTTTTTCTCATAGCTTTCAGATAAAAACCTATAACCAGGTGTGAACTAAGAATCTGCAGGCAAAAATCTTCCGGTATCAAAATGTTCAAATTTTTGTATAGCTTATGGGACTTAACTACGGGGTCATCAGTCCCTAAACTTACTACTTATGAACTAGCTAATACTAAGGACGGCACAAATATCCATGCCCGAGGGGGGATTTAAGCCCCCGACCGTAGTGGCCGTGCAGACCGTGACTGGAGCGCCTCAGTCCCCTCGGCCACCGCGGCCGGCTTCCGGTAACATAAAAAAAATTGTTTCGTTACTTTGTAAACACAATTGGTCGAATTTCGAGCACATGCAATACTCGTATACAGTAATAATAGAGAAACGGGGTGATGACTGACGGAATGTGATGGTCTCCAACCGAATGCGAACCAGTCTGTCGAGGAGTCATGCATCCCATACAAGCTTACCTTTCACGTGAGCCCTAAGAGAGATTAGACTTGCGACCTCGCACTCAAGCGGTTTGTTGTGAGAGTAATAAGACATCGGTGTTCATAAAGCGACAAAAAGCTCCTTGACAAGTCGGCTCACGGCATGGTTCCACATTAAGAAAGCTGAGATTACAAGCGCGATTCGTCTCAGCCACGGCACTATCGCTGCCTTTCAAATGAAATCTCCGTAACTGTTTGTAGACACGTACTTCTGCGGACATTGAAAAAATAGCCCTTACTTTTCTCTACGACGTGTGATTTCAGCGGCCTCTCCAAAGGAAATTCACACTTTTTATTCTTATATTTAGGAGCGTAAGCCGGTGGCTCATAAAAAACGAATAATAAACATCCACGAAAAATTGTAAATAACTTTTAACACAGGACAAGGATGGCTAGGATTTTACATTTTCGATAGATTTGCACAGCTCTTCTTATTGTGTTAAATAGCAGTAAGTTATAATAAAATTCCAAACTGTATTCCGCTGTCACGGGACTCAACAATGAAAAAACTAGTTTACTGATTCCTAAATATGCAAAGGTAATCCATATCTACTAGAAACAGTCACTGTCAGTATTATGACATTGAAACAACCCACATTTCAACTCAATGTTCCCTCCATGATACGGCAATAAGTGCTGCAGAAATCGCTGTAAAAACGATTATTTGAGCTATGTGACGATGTATGTTTAAAAATAAGCAATTATGTTTTTGAAGTAATAAAAGTGTTTTACAGCATTTCGATAGCTGTGAAAGTGTCTAAGTAAGATGAATCCATTAAAGAACTATTTATTGGATCACTTTTCACAGGATTTAAGCTAAGGATATTTAAAAGAATTTTAGAAGACCAATTTTGTATGTGCAAGGTGAGGCGAAAAACAATAAAAAATGTACTTCGTCAGTATATTATTCGATAATTCATGGAATTTTACACATAACCGTTACATGAAATCACTCGCAAAAAATATGGAAATGTGGTGGCAGTTTAAGATAATTGCAGCAGTGAAGGGCAACGTCGGTCCGATTGGTTGCATAATTGTATATCACTTTGCAGACAAAAAGAGACAAACTGCCTGAAGAAAACCAATTTAGCTATAACTGCTTGTTGCTATTTTTAAAACCGAGTGCTTTCTGTAGATATTGCTTAAATTTCAGTGCTCGATAAGACATCATAAAAACACCAAGAAATGAATTCTACAAATCTATCTAAGGCATAAATTTAATAAATTAAAAAACACAATTTTGTGTGTACTCTGAAGATGGCCTAATAAGCCGAAAACCGGTTAAGTAAGCAAAAATAAACTTGTAGAACACACACAAAATTGTGTTTTTTTAATTTATTTATGTTCTACCAAGAAGCGACGGAAGAATCAGTCAAAATGCATAAATTTAAGTTTGGAATTTGTTTAAATGCTACATTTGTTGAAGCTTCATTAGCTCTCGGACAGCTTCTTCCGAAAAGTTAGTGTGTGGAGCAGGAAACAAACACAAAAAATGCAAAGAAGTCTAGTGTTCGAATAAAGCATTAGTAATGAGCTGGATGCAGTCGCGCACAAAACATAATAAATGCAAAGAAGTCTAATATTCGGATACAGCATTAGTAGTGAGCTTCTTGATGCAGTCGCGTCGTTCGCATATCTAGGCGTAACATTGCAGACCGATGTGAAATGGAACGAACATGTAAGGACAGTTGTGAGTAAGGTGGACAGCCGACTTCGGTTTACTGGGAGAACTTTGGGAAGATGTACTTCATCTGTAAAGGAGACCACGTATAAAACGTTTGTACGACCACGTTTTGAAAATTGCTCAAGTTTTTGGGACCCGTAGCAGATGGAAGCAGTTCAGTAGGTTCGTTACTGGTAGATTCGACCAATGCGCGAGTGTCACGGAAATGCTCCGGGAACTCAAACGGGAATCGCTGGAGGAAAGACGACGTTTTTTCGAGGAATCCCGTTGAGGAAATTTAGAGGGCCGGAATTTGAAGCTGACTGTAGAACGATCTTCCTGCCGCCTACTCACATTTCTCGTAAAGACTACAAAGACAGAGGCGTATAGAGATTCTTTTTTCCCTCCTTCTATTTGGGAGTGAAGTAGGATAGGAAATGCCTAGTACATCTACATCTACATAGATACTCTGCAAATCACATTCAAGTGCCTGGCAGAGGGTTCATTAACCACTTTCATAACTTTTCTCTACCGTTCCATTCTCTAATAGCGCGCGGGAAGAAAGAACACCTAAATCGTTCCGTTTTCGATCTGATTTCTCTTATTTTATTGGGATGGTCATGTCTCCCTAAGTAGATGGGTGCTATCAAAATATTTTCACATTCAGAAGTAAAAGTCGGTGATTGAATCTTCGCAAACAGATCACGCCGCAATGAAATACGTCTTTCTTTTAATGATTTCCACCCCAATTCGAGCAACATTTCCGTGACGCTTTCCCTCCAGTAACGTGATAGAACAAAACGAGCTACCCTTCTCTGAACCTTCTCAATGTCTTCCGTCAACCCCACCTGGCGAGGGTCCCACAAGGGGCAACAGTACTCCAGGAGAGGACGCACAAGTGTGACGTAGGCAGTCTCTTTGGTGGAGCTGGTGCATCTTCGAAGCGTTCTGCCGATGAAACGTAAACTTTGGTTCGCCTTCCCCACAATATTTTCTGTGTGTTCTCTCCATTCAAAGTTGTTCGTAATTGTAACTCCTAGGTATTTGGTAGAATCTACGACCTTAAGGTCTGACTGATTTATCGTGTAATTGAAGTTCAGCGTATTTCTTTTAGTGGTCATGTGTATTACTTCACACTTTTCTTTATTTAGTGTCAATTGCCAATTGTCGCACCATGCAGAGATTTTGTCTAAATCGCTTTGCAGTTGCTTTTGATCCTCTGTTGACTTCACTAACCGATAAACGACAGCATCATCCGCGAACAGTCTAAGGGAGCTATTCAGATTGTCTCCTAAATCGTTTATAAACACGAGGAAGAGTAGGGGACCTATAACGCTTCCCTGTGGAACGCCAGATATCACTTCTGTTTTACTCGATGACTTACCGTGGTACAGTGTACCCTGGGCCACGCACGTTACGGTGGATTGCGGAGTATATATGTAGATGAATTTTTAGTGATTAGCTGGCCACATAGTTCCTTGGAAACTGAACAATGCCAGTGTGGTTACTGTACTCGTAAAGGCGAAATTCCTGCCACCATCAGTAATTTTGTTTCTGGAAGTTTTGAGCTTACTTGACGTCGGCGAGGTCAGACATGAGGCACCTGAATTCGTTCCTCATGCAGAATAGCTACTTAAAGCCGAGTTTACAACTTGGAATCGGTCGTTGCAGTCGCCGGCCTCCCTCGGCATTAACATAAACAATAGAGGGAGGGGGCCACGTGGCGGCGCGCCGTTTTACGAGTGTCTCGGCGGGGCGGCAGAACGACAGCTCTCATTTGGCGCGCCGCCAGCGCAACCAGTGCATCCGGCGTGATTCACCAGCCTCGGATGCCTGCGTGCTTTTTGCGACTGCCCGCCACAGATTATTCGCCGCCTGCCACACGTCGTTTAACTCGTCCCACCCGACTATCGCCATATTCTGCTTCAAAGGCACCGCCAACATGTGTCCATTTAGCAGCGCAGAAATTACCCGCCGGAAATCATATAGACTTGCTCCATCTACTTATACATCCACGCTCCGCAAACCACAGTGAAGTATACACAACTACGTATTAGCGTTTCCTTCTGTTCGGTTCGCGTATGGAGAGATGGGAGAAACAGTGCTTAAGCGCCTCTGCGCGTGTAACTAGTTCAATCTGTAGAAGAAAGAACACACTTCGTAGCCAAGATCGCTATATTGGTCTTTTTTTCTAGATTACCGGTTTCGGCAGGCAAAGTTGTCATTATCTGTCTGTTATTTCAAATTTACCAGAAGTAGGCTAGAGCCCGCACAAAATACTTCCATAAAAGGCGAGCATGGCCGAGGTTGTCTCTGTCAATAAAAACTTTCATAAAATATTGATCAATGATAAATCGAAGTGTCAGCGGCGTATACTCCAAATCATTTGTGAGATTACTATAAATCGCGTGAGCGCAGTTCAGCTGCATTGTGCAGTTATTGTGCCATTGCGAAGTTTAGTGGGCTTACTAACGACTTGGGGTATACACCGCTGGGACTATCATTTATCAATGATTTTATTAACTCTTTCAGTCTTGTTGGTTAGTGTTACTAACCAACTCTTTTCGATCACGTTACTTCTATTCCACGCCATCTAGCGATTAACGGTTGAATTAGTATGTCTGTTTGGACTGTGCTTCAAAAGAAATGACAGATTCCGGGTACAAAAATGTTCAAATGTTTGTTAAGCTTATGGGACTTAACTACGGGGTCATCAGTCCCTAAACTTACAAACTACTTATCAACTACCTTATACTAAGGACGGCACAAATATCCATGCCCGAGGGGGGATTCGAACCCCCGACCGTAGTGGCCGTGCAGACCGTGACTGGAGCGCCTCAGTCCCCTAGGCCACCGCGGCCGGCGATTCCGGGTACATTGCATGGAATGTCAGTTGAATTGAATATAGCGCTAACGTACCTTGTCTCGAGTGTCTGATAAAACATCAATACAACGGGTACAACGCAGTCCTCTTCACGCCCAGACCTCGACAAGCTGATTCTGAAAGATTTCCGGAGAGAAGTATATCGGGGCCTACTGGCACCAGCATATATCAGAGACAAACACGGGCCGGATTCAGTGAACAGCAGCCGTAATTCCGCGGCCTCATCTCCAGGACCTGCATTTATAAAACGCCTCAAACCTACAGTCCCACAGGAAATTCGTCTAGAATCCAGTCAGCATCAACCTGAAAGAAGCACATCAAGAAGATGCTGCAAGCTGCAATTGTAGCACTAAATTATCTCCCGTGCGTACTGTATGGCAGTGTAATACATGTAAAGTGCCTCTTTGCTTACGCAAAGATAAAACATGTTTTGCAGATTTTCATAAAAAATAATTTGTTTTTAATATGAATAAATAATCCCTGAGACGGATTTACGTCTCAAATATGTCAAAGACATTATTGATAGATGTGAAGCATTGAATTAAAATTTGTGGTGCGGCCGGGAATCGAACCCGGACCTCCATGCTTACTGGGCAGACGTCTTAACCGTTAGACTACCACACCACTAACGATTAAAGCGCCTTGGAATAGTCTATGTACGATTTCCCTCCACAACACAAACTTTAATTCAGCTTCTTTGTTCCAAAGATAATTGCCACTACTGCCAAGGCTCTCCATGCAGCGGAATAGCACCTCAGCAATGGACATGGTGGAACAATCCTGTTATGGTGATATAAATATCAATTAATTTGAATAAATAATCCCTGAGACGGATTTACGTCTCAAATATGTCAAAGACATTATTGATAGATGTGAAGCATTGAATTAAAATTTGTGGTGCGGCCGGGAATCGAACCCGGACCTCCATGCTTACTAGGCAGACGTCTTAACCGTTAGACTACCACACCACTAACGATTAAAGCGCCTTGGAATAGTCTATGTACGATTTCCCTCCACAACACAAACTTTAATTCAATGCTTCACATCTATCAATAAGGTCTTTGACATATTTGAGACGTAAATCCGTCTCAGGGATTATTTATTCATATTAATTGATATTTATATCACCATAACAGGATTGTTCCACCATGTCCATTGCTGAGGTGCTATTCCGCTGCATGGAGAGCCTTGGCAGTAGTGGCAATTATCTTTGGAACAAAGAAGCTGAATTAAAGTTTGTGTTGTGGAGGGAAATCGTACATAGACTATTCCAAGGCGCTTTAATCGTTAGTGGTGTGGTAGTCTAACGGTTAAGACGTCTGCCTAGTAAGCATGGAGGTCCGGGTTCGATTCCCGGCCGCACCACAAATTTTAATTCAATGCTTCACATCTATCAATAATGTCTTTGACATATTTGAGACGTAAATCCGTCTCAGGGATTATTTATTCATATTAATTGATATTTATATCACCATAACAGGATTGTTCCACCATGTCCATTGCTGAGGTGCTATTCCGCTGCATGGAGAGCCTTGGCAGTAGTGGCAATTATCTTTGGAACAAAGAAGCTGAATTAAAGTTTGTGTTGTGGAGGGAAATCGTACATAGACTATTCCAAGGCGCTTTAATCGTTAGTGGTGTGGTAGTCTAACGGTTAAGACGTCTGCCTAGTAAGCATGGAGGTCCGGGTTCGATTCCCGGCCGCACCACAAATTTTAATTCAATGCTTCACATCTATCAATAATTTGTTTTTGTTAGTTTTGCACGTTTGTAATGATGATTCGTCTAATAAATAACGTTCACAATCACTGAATACCTTATATTATGTTTCCTCTATTGTCTGTGATATTTCAGTTGCTTCAATGAACAGGCATTGATAAATATGTTCCTATTGTACAAGTGTGAACAGACATTGGTAATTATGTTCCTATTGTAAAAGTGTGGCTGAAAGAGTTAACGCTTTTATTGAGAGAGACTTGAATCTGTTTGGATGGGCAGCCAAAATTGGCCATCTTCCGCTAGGGGTAATACCAACGGAATGCTTGCCAGCCGGATACAATTTGGACTGAACCACATGGAAATCGCTGAACAGATTAAGAGCAGGTGTTGGCAAAGCTAAGGAGTATTCTGCAGTCGATTTCCACGGCCAACGGTTCCTGACCCGCCCTGAATCGGCTGCCATGGTCGGCCTGAAGATGGTTTCACAAGCTGACTGAAAACGGTTTCCTAATAACAATAAAAATTCTCTTGTGATCGAGAATTATAAGTGGAGGCGCGGAGTCTGTTCCCGGACCTGGTAACGAAACGTCCTGCCACTGGGAAGAATAGCGACTTATATGGAGGCCGACATATGCGGAATCGCTTGTATGAAGGGAAAATTCTGGCAGTTTTACTCTAATTAATGTTAAAAAACTGAGCACTGTAAACATATGTTAAATTAGTCTTTAAGTTATTGGTTTTATAATCAATTGTTTCCAAATTATTTGCTAGTCGTCGTAGATGTCAATAGTAGTTAGCTAATTATTAAAGCGTCCGATATTTGCGTACCTCTGTCTCTATTTTTTGGAGGAAGTTTTGGGCTCTCAATCAACTTCATCTAAGTGATTAGTATGAGGATTGGCAGTGAATGAGAAAAAGGAAATTAGCTGAGACGTTGTAGGTAGTTTAGTCCATTTAGAAAGAGTTTAGAAGATAGTTTCATCCTAATAACAATTGTTTTACACTAGTAGTAATCGTACTCATATTAGTTCTTTTATGTATAATTTTAGTATAATCAAAGATATAACTGTACACTTATTTACTTGGCTACTGTCACCTAACATTTCCACGGCTCATTGCTTTCTCAGCGTGGCTTAAGGCAAATGTCGCACTTTCCCTTTCAGACGCCACAACCGATATCCTTTGCACTAACAGAGTTGATGCACTATCTCTGAGCCAGTCGTGGACGGGACGTGATCCCTAAACTTCCTTCGAACCTGTAGCAAGCTCCTGCCTACAAGAAGAATTATAATTAGTGCGCTGTAGTTTACACATCACAAAACAGTAAGTCTCAACAAGCAATCATGAACTCAAATCTGAAGTAAAATTCGTGGGAGCTTATATCTCAGCCATTTGCAATTAAACCGGTTTTTGCCAAGAAGATATACTACCGTCACTCATATTATTATAGATAAAAGCAGCGATTAATGGGAAAAATGTTATAAAAGCCAAAAATCACTGGAAGCCTTCTCAATTTGGACGAACAGAAGGTTACACAAAGCCCTTTTGCGTAGTTTTCGCAGGCGGTTCCAGTGGAGAGTGAAATCACAGGAAACGTACGGAAGTCCTGAAGAATGTATTCTGTTAGCAAGGTAAGAGAGCTCTTCTGAAACAACCAACTTCATCTACATGGAATTTTGCGTTATAGAACTTGATTGTCGCTGGAATAAGCAGTATGCACCCTTTCGTTCTGTTTCTGTTCGTGGAAAAGGTCTGTGGCTTAATCTAATTAGTAACATAGTATAAGATATCCTTGATTGTCTTTCGAAAACGTAATTTCTGCAACAGGGTATCGAGGGTAATATCCAGCTTAGTATTAGAGCGCAGGGTACTACGTGCTGCCCTTCACGCTCGGCTACACAGCTGCCTCGCTGCGCCCACTGTCAGGCTAGGTAGCCAGGCAGATTTATAGACGAAAAGATAGATAGCTGGAGGGAATAGTAGAGTAAGATGAACACAATGTGATGTAAGAATTAGCATACCTTTTATACGGGAACTTTTCACTCCAACTCATACGTTATACTGGCTTGCTTTCTTCCATTTTTCTTTCTTTCATTCTAATGCCCCTAACGAAGGAGGATATGCTACAGTTACTCTTCATCTACTAGTAGTTACACAAAAACAAATAAATATAAGATTTTAAAAATTAAAAAAAAATTCTGGTTTAAATAATTGAAAAGATTTTCATTGATGTTTTGTTAAAGATACCGAAAGTACTTCACTGCAGTAGAAGTTGAGGGACCTACCTCGAGAGACGGTAATTTGAGAGACGCGGAAATGTTAAGTGATTACAGAGTTAAAAGCCCAAGATTTCACTAAAAAAGGATTACTATTTTAAAATATGTGTAATTTATGAGGCGGTATAGTAGGGATATACAGGATATAACTAGAGGCCAATAGATATTTGTGAGGAGAAAAGAGTAAGAGAGGTCTACAAGAGAAGGGGGAGCAGCGAGAATAGGATGTGGGTTGGATCAGGTAGGAAGTATAGAAGTCTCGCCGGATTCCATGGTCTACTAAACTAGCGTTGGCAGAGTATATACTGAGTGTGCAGCTTTTATCCCAGTACAGTATATAACAGTCATACACACTGAGTATATCTTTCTAAAAAAAGTTCAAATGTTTGTTAAGCTTATGGGACTTAACTACGGGGTCATCAGTTCCTAAACTTACAAACTACTTATCAACTACCATATACTAAGGACGGCACAAATATCCATGCCCGAGGGGGGATTCGAACCCCCAACCGTAGTGGCCATGCAGACCGTGACTGGAGCGCCTCAGTCCCCTTGGCCACCGAGGCCGGCTATCTTTCTTTCTATTGTACTTAATGACAGATACCTGAACCAGCTCGTCACTACATTCATAGGCACTACCTCGTAGTCAGCAGTATGTACATGTGACAATATTGGGGGCCGAAGAACAGTATTACATTCCTGAGCGCTCTGTGAACCGCCAGACACAACGATTCTGTGAAAATGGATTACCGTATAGGTGAAATGTAGATGCATCTAGGGAATTAAATTATCCAAGAGAGAAATTAATGTTCCCCAGCAGGAGCAGTCCCCAGCAGATAGTCCCCGATGGTGCGAGGCTACTCTGCAGAGTAAAACGAGCTCACTCTTTCGATTGGCCTCCTCCGTCCCCACATCCAAACCTCATCAAAAATGTATGAGCGGAAACGAAACGGACGATGCGGAAAAAAACTGGCCGACTCCATCCAAGAGCCCAAGATGACCTTTGGCATATCCCAACCCACACCGTACCGCCGACGTCGTCAATGGAGGAGTTGGCAGGAAATGAATACTTCACTGTTTCTGGCAACTGAGTTCCTTGTATGAGAACATTTTTCCTGAATGGCCTACAACACTTATATAATTAGCAAAGATACAGTAAGAGGTGGGATCAAAGATAGCCCTCAATAAAAAATTTGCAAATTGAAAAATCTTGACCTCGTCAAAAATAAATAATACAAAAGATACGATGAAAAACATCATACCAACAAGCATAATATGTGACGCCGCGGCGGAGTGGCCAAGCGCATTGAGGCGCTATGCTCCGATGCGCGAGGCCGTTCCCCGTCGGGGCATGGATGTTTGTGCTGTCTTTAGTATAAGTTAGTTCATAAGTAGTTTCTAAGTTTAGAGGCTGATGACCCCGCAGTTAAGTCCCATAAGCTTAACAACATTTGAACATTTTTGTGACGAATCCAAAATCAAACAACAATATGTATGCGTATAATATACATACAACTGCATACAAGTTCTTTCTCCAAGACCAAATCACGAAATAATTTATATAATTTTTTTTAAAATTTCAACAAATTTTTACCACAAATTTTGTATCTATATCTATAAATGTGAATGTCTGTTCGGTGTACGTTTATCGTCTGAACTACAAGACATAAAGAGCTTAAAATTTACTAATGTCTACCCGGGGAAGGCTTTATGCATGGTTTTATGGCGATCGGATAGCTATTTATTAATGTGAATGTCTGTTCGGTGTACGCTTATCACGTCCGAACGACAAGACGCAGAGACTTAAATATTTGTACTGTTACTAATTTATACCTGAGGAAGGTTTTAGGCACGGATTTATAGCGATCTGATAGATATTTAGTAATTTGAAGAATATAACGCAAAATGCGGAACAATAATTACTCTTTGAAAATAATATTTACTCTTTGAAAATGGTTTTATTGGGTACATGTTGCTTGAGGGTTGTTAATGATAAAGGGTGGAGTATATTGGGATAGAAAGTTATCGGTGTATATAAAATTCTACGTGTGTGTGTCTGTTGTGTGTGTGTGTGTGTTAATATTTCGCTCTGCAGTGAATACTTCAGAACGCAAACGAATGGTCTGTGTGTAATTGTTGTTCGAAGTCTCCCGTTGTACACCATAGTAGTTCCACGCTGATAGCTATAAGAGGGTGGAAGATATGATGGTTCAAAGTCGTCAAATTATAAAAAAAATTTGGACTGAAGGCCAGCGATGACGTTTGCGACTCTATAGCAAGGAGGTTACATACAGCGAAACGTGATGCCACAGACCATATCTTTGGTCTATGCGTGCTACAGTGTCTTCAGCTCTTTCTCTGTAAGGATAAACATACGAATAATGAAATATAAGAATAAATAAATAAAGCAGTAAAAATAAAATTCTTTTAACACATCTCTTTAATAAAAATCGATTTGACGTTTCGCGCATTATCTATCATAATCAACCAACACGCGAGTGGAGCCGCGGGTTTAAGCTAGTAGCTAATATATTTGAAATTTGCTTTTTTACACTAAGTAAATTTAAAAAAATAAAATGTAAAAAAAAAAAAACATGTTACGCAAAAAGGCTGAAAAGGACATTCAAATGCTCATACGGCCCGCCTCTCTCCCTCAGGGAGAGTAATGAAACGTGCAAAGAGCAGCCCCCTTCAAATATCTCAATATGATGTCGCAACTTTTTCAATTAAATGTTCATAGACGACATAAATTAACAGCAGCAAAAACTGTCAAAAGTAGGATTAAACTTGGAGGTATCAAAATATTTATTGCGTCTTTCTTACTCTCTACCTTACCAATTTGAGCTATTTTCCAGCTCTTTCACATGTCAGGCAGAAGCATTTTTTTATCCCACTTATTTATCTGCAACTGTTTAGATTCATATTATACGTGTGCTACCACCATACAGACGCACCAGGAAACTTTTAATGTTCACTCGTGTCAATTAGATATAATTATAATTATTTTAATTTTTATTTCATCTTTATTTAATAGATAAAATGTTTTAAATTTTAAGGAACCATCACGTAGACTGGGGTGAGAATTTGGACTCAGTAGGAAGGCGTGTCGGTGTAGATCTACTCTGCTCTGGGAAGTCATTGTTTCAGGGTGGAGTGCTGCTGAAGCAGACGCTTAATAAGCAACATATTTCGATTCGAGTCACGGCCTTGGTACTAATTTTGATACAACGCTTCAGTGTGCATGTATACAGCGGGTACGATGTCATGGATTCTAAGGTGGAACGTTTGTGAGTATCCTAAAAGATAACGATATTTTCGTTTCGTATACAATTCGTAACTTACACCTACTTATCTCTTATTTTCGGCAACAGCCTTTAATATTCCTTTGCAACGCCTCTAAAACTAGTTAATAGTGCAGTAAATATTGCAAATTCGAGAACTCTCTCTCTCTCTCTCTCTCTCTCTCTCTCTCTCTCTCTCTCTCTCTCTCTCTAGTGGCGCAGTGGTAACACACTGGACTCGCATTCACGAAGGATGCCGGGACGGCAAAAATCTGATCGTAAGCTCCGTCTTCAACGAACACGCAGTCATTGATTCAAACGTTTCCGAGTAAGTTACTGAGTAATATTGTAAAGGGTAACTGTATTTATCTTACTATTGTTCAAAGTCGTTGAACGTGGAAATAAAAAAAAAAAAATCATACTGTGCATTAGTTATGTTCCTTCAGGTGGAATTTAATCTGGCAAATACTGACATTGAAATAGTTTTTTCGTCTCAACAACTATAAACAACGTGCCCCTCCACACTCGTGTCCACTGGTTCTTCAGGCACAGGACGAAGCAGTAGATGGTAGGCAGGATCAATATAATACAGCAGGATCACAAGATATTACACATGAAAGTCTAAGCCGTATTTAAGTTAAGGCTAATGTATCGAAACATTTTGGGTATTTTGAAACTTCTTGTTTCCGCAAATATACACATTAATTCACGAGCAATACTTGTGTATGCAATTTATAAATATTTCGTGTCGTGCCGATTGGCTGCACTATGAAAATCTTTGGCGACTAAGTTGCGCCTACCGAGGAATTTCGAGGCCTATTTTGCTTAAATCTATAGAGTTATATAAAAGTGATATGGAGAATTGTTCGTTTCAAAGAGGCCTAACGGAAAGTCCGCAGCGGCTTCCAAACAAAATTACCGCTACGCCAGACGAGTTGTAGGGCCGTGGATAAGTTGCGGCGGGAAGCCAATGAGGGTCGCTAGATCAATTTTGAAAATTTCAGATGTGCGGTACTCCACAGCTTCTATATACGTACTTTCCAAAACGCTTGTAAGCTGCGTACAACTCGTATATTATCGAGTCGTGTCTTCGTGTCAGTCATAAGGCAGCTTCCACTAGTGCAAATCGCATTCAACTAGGCGCCATGCTAGGCAGTATGCATTATACTAATTTGAATGTAATTAGTAGCAGTGTAAGTCATACTGGCGGGTTCTGAATAAACTATTTGTAAGGGACCTTTTGTTTGACGACGGAAAATTCTTCATTAAAACACGACGCAATCTTCATATGCAGTTTTTCTTAAGTTAGATCTGCCATTGTCTTTGGAGTAGAACGACGTTAACTGTATGGTAGCGATACCCCTACCAAATTCTGGTCTAGGTGGTGATCGATAAAATTTCACACTTCAATTATAATTACAATGTGGTTAACAAATAATTAAAATTTGTATATGAACTAGAAGATTAAATTAAACATTTTGCTTTTAAATATTCGTTATACGCCTAACACTGTTGTGACGAAGGTGACTTGTTGATTCTGAATTACGATGTAGCTGCTTGCGCTGCTGTCTGGAGAGCGAGAAACCTGTCATTGCAAACGTAATAAACAACAATGGCTCCTGAATGTATGCTGCAGTTGATTTTAGCATTAGTGAATGTTGATGTGCATAGGCACGCCATAATGGACACTGTAGATCCATGTATCTACAGAGATCTTAACACGGCCACACGAAGGTAGTATGATTGGAGGGGTGAAGCCCGTTACACATTTAAAGCTCTTTTAGTAATAATGTCATATATTGGTTTGTAATACTCAACAGCAGTATCATAAACATGATATCGACAATGTTCATAGTCGGTAGAGCCACTAGCTAGCATTCAGTTTTAGTACTGAGTTTTAATTGGTGGCAAATATCTGGATAACAGGCAGACCTCCATTGCAATAAAAAAGAAAACCTTAAAATGTTTAGTCAACAGTACATTACACTTTATAATAAAACCTCCTGATAAATCGCAAGTTTATTGCCGAACCAAGACTCAAACCCTAACAACGGCGGCTCATGTACAATTTTAGTATAGGCTGAGCTACTAAAGCACGAAATAAATGTTCCACAGCAACAACACACTTGGGCATTACATGTTACTAAATCGAAAAGTAGCAGTATCTAACTCCATAGGATGAGCTCCTGCGCTTCTTTTAAACATCAGAGCTTTCTCTGAACTTATAGCTGGCTCTTAGCAAAAAGGACTCGCCGCGGTGGGGTAGACGAGCGGTCTAAGGCGCCTCGCTGCGGAACGCGCGGTTGCTATCCGTCGGAGGTTCGAGTCCTCCCTGGGGCAGATGTGTGTGTGTGTGTGTGTGTGTGTGTGTGTGTGTGTGTGTGTGTGTTTTGTCCTTAGGTTAATTTACCTTAGTTTAAGTAGTTTGTAAGCTACGCACTGATGACCACGCAGTTTGGTCCGATAGGTTTACAAACATTGAAGATTTTGAAAAGGACTCCTGGCAAACCAGCTCGGTGTAATGCCTCTCGTGAGTTGTGAAACTTGTGACCGAACGATATTCTAGATATTCTACTAGAATGTCACAGCAGGACAGCATTAAAATGTCATCATATGTATATGCCAGGGGGCGGCGACATAACGCTAAGAACGCACGCAACAATGTCTGATACACTGAAAACCATGTCCAAAATGTAACGCGTTGTTGTTCATAAATGGCGTTTATAAACAACAGTTGTTTGCGTAACAGGCGTACCTGAACTTTCTTTCTTTCTGCGATTCTGTCCGCCCCTTATGCAAATAATTGTAGCTCATAAATGATATTTACAAACAGTACTTGTTTGCATAGCCGACGCAACCGAATGCGAGTAATTTTGGCCTGCAAACATGGCTGCGGCTAGAGCTTCAAAATTAAATCATTAATATTTACCCCTTGTTTCTGTGGTCGCCGGAACTACTACCAATGGCTGTTTTTGTGATATTGAAAAGGAAATGCAAGTGAGACACAGGTTGTGTCAGGGGGTCTGGTATGCAGATATTAAATTTTACTCCTGTGCCGCTGTGGAGCGACCGAGCGCATTGAGGCGCTATGTTCCGATACGCGAGGCTGTTCCCCGTTGGGGGTTCGAATCCCCAATCGGCATGGATGTTTGTGTCGTCTTTAGTATAAGGCAGTTTATAAGTAGCTTGTAAGTTTAGGGACTCTTGATCCCGCAGTTAAGTCCCTTAGGCTTAACAAACATTTCAACTGCATTTAGTCCTCTAGCTGCTTACATTACCCTCTTCGGGAGTAACGAGATGTATGCGCTGTGCTCTCACTGCACCGTGCATCCCATGAAATGCAATTACTTTGCGCCTTTTTTCCTCGGCGCATGCTAAAACAGGACACGCGAGAGGTTTTGAAGTGAAAGGTGTGGAGAGCGAGAAGAAGGCGCGCACCTGTTGCAGGAGCGTCTCGCCATTCACCGCCGCCTCTCAAAAGCTGAGCTGGCTGGCCGAATTACTTCCCAGCGGCACTCGTGCTTCACAGTGTCACAATAACCAAAGTCATTCCATCTAACTCTCAAAAATCCTCGAGAAAATCCAATTTGAAATTTTTTTTAGGTATCACGAAGTACCTTTTAAAAAGGCCAAGATTAGGAAAAAAAAAAAAAAAAAAAAAAAAAAAAAAAAGGCGAGAAAAAGTTTAGAGTCGATGGTTCGAATACCACCAGTCTTTGTTTATTTTGGTGTAATATTTTCGTTGTGTTCAGATGACGACACGGATGAAATTTGTAATTCGTCAAATTTGTGGTAATTTTTTGATGAAAAAAGTATTGTTTCCGTATGATTTAAGAGAAATGCAACCAGTCACTTTCACTTGAAATGATGTTTATTCCATTAACCGGTTTTCGAATCTTTTCAGCTTCATCTTCGGATGTTGCATGTTACAGTATAAAATACCACATTCTTTTTTTCACTATTGGGCTCTATACTGCACTGTAAACACCACTTCACCAGCGTCCAACATGTGCACATGTGATGTGGTATTATATGAACGCAAGGAGACCCGGGGAACGGAAATTAACTATAAAAAGCCGGCCATACAGTAGCAAGCCATCACCCAGCATCACGCTTAAAATTATGCATCATCTGAAGATGAAGCTGAAAAGGTTCGAAAACCGGTTAATGGAATAAACAGCATCATTTCAAATGAAAGTGACTGGTTAAATTTTTCTTAAATCATATTGAAATTAACAGTCACAGGTTCTACAATATCCGTAATGGATATTCTAAATATAAAGTATTGTTTATTTTTAATTTTCTACATTTTGTGTAAGGTTACTAATAACAATGATTCCAATTAAAAAAGCATCACAAATGATATTTTCACAAGATGCACTTTATTGAAGAAGGTCGTCTTTGATTGTTCACTCTGTGAAGAGTTTTCCAGAATTACTTCAAAAATGCAATTATTAACAACGTTTTATAAAATATGTAAAATTAACAATAAACATAAGACTTAAACATTTTCACTTAACCGTTTTCATAATAATTACAATTAATTACCAAAGATTTGATGAATTTTATATTTAAATTGTGTAGGTATCTGAAAAAAAATGGGAATGGCGGAATTGTAACCTGCACCGTCAATCCTACAGTTTCATGATTATAACGTTCAAGCCACACTGACTTTTATCGGTTTTGCTAATTTTATACGTAATTATAGGTACACGAAAACTTCTAAGTCGATTATAATCGAGCCGCGGTGAAGTGACCGAGCGTTCTCAGGCACCTAGCTGCTGAGCGCGCCGCAGCTCGCCGTCGGAGATTCGAGTCCTCCCTCTGGCTTGGATATATTTGTTGTCATTAGCATCAGTTAGTTTAAGAAGTTTGTAAGCCTAGAGACTGATGACCAGTGATAGATTTATAAACATTTGAACATTTCAATTGTATCCAGCATTTTTGTGAGTAGCATGAAATGTCTTTGTGTGATTGCCATTTGAGATATGAACTTCAGATATTATAAATGTGAAACACGACAGAAATCCGATATGCATGTGGTGTCGCTGCGCGTTCTGCCGTGTGGCACGCGTTCACGACTGCCGGGTAGCTTCATTGTACGCCCAGTGCTGAAAGTTGGCTCAGTGGCGGCTGAACTTTGGCCAGGGTGACGAGCAGCAACAGCAGATAACAAGCGGATGGCAGCTTCCTGTTCCCGCTCCACGCCCTACGTAAACTAATCAGCGAGACCACAGAATAGCTAGCGTGTCGTTACGCACGCGGGTGTAGCATTACAGAAACTAGATGCTGCAGCACTCATTCCAGTTCACACAAAAAACGGTCTTTCCAGAAGCAAAAAACATTATCAAGTGTAACGGTCACTGACGGCCTTCAAGCCGCATGCAGCGCAGCAACGCATAACACAGTGTCCCCTAGTCCGATTTAATAGCTCAAAGTTTCACAAAGGCGGACTTTCACCTCTGACTTGGATATAGAGGAAAGAGAAAGGCAAGTCAATGTTCGGGAATAATTACAAGTATTGGATGTGTCGTTTTCTAAGGGATCAACTCGTCAATCCTTGATCAATTTAGGGAAACCACAGAAAAAAACGAAGTCAGTGTGACGGGACTGATCCATGACCCTTCTCAGTTGTAGTCCATTGCATCAGTATTGTACTCTCTGCCTAATGTTTGATACAAATTGTCTTGCTCGTACCATAATTTTATTCACGAGGATACCTGTGCGATTAAACGTAGTTATAGTATTTGTCTTATTATGGGTGTTGTTCTATTGGTGTTAACCAGTTCCGCGGTGTAAGAAAGTACGCAGCTACCACTTCTACTGCATAGTTTCCCAGTCGGCTGCACGTATAACACATGTATGAGAAAGTGTCTCCAACAATTGTTGTTAGTCGTGAGTGCTTGACACCCCCTACTACTTCCAGAAGTCGCGCCTTATTTGCTTCACTCAGTACTATAGTATGTCTAGTGTTTGACTTCTCTTCAGCTATATCACTATAATTACGAGCTACCCGGAAACGGTTTTCCGCGGCTTCTTTCCTCGCCTACTCTTTGTCCGACTTATGTACTACTTTATTTGACCAACATTATGTAAGGCCATATTCAAACAATACCAGTTTATTCCTTTCCTGATATCCCAAAGTCTCACGGTACAATATGTGGTCTGTACATATCAATAGCTTTTTACCTTGATGTACTCTGGAGAAACAAGATAAAGACAGTTCACGAGATTCCGGTCAGGGTACACTCATACCAAGAGGTACATATCAAAACGCGCAGTGTTTCTGGGTTGGCATACGGTGCAGTATAGCACAGAGGAGACTTCTATAAAACTCTTTGCGGTAGACGGCCATAGGAATAATAGAAAAAGGATAAACTGTGGTGGCTTGAAGACTTAATGTGCATCGTTCCGTGTTCCTGGGATGTGGTGACAGTGACCGTATCTGTATCCCGAAGACCGGGGCAGCAGCGACCAAGTGTGCCATCAGTAAGAGGACACCGTTATTAGGGTGTCAGGGCTCGTCGGTACCGACGTACTACTGCGCGGTAAGTGGCATCTGACCAAACAAAGTTGTCTTCATTGTCGAAAACCAGTTGTATGCGTACCACTGACGCATCTCCACTGAAGGGAACCTCTCGAATGGAGTCGACATCATACCAATTTGACGGTAGAACAGTTCTCCAATGTTCTTTTCACAGACGAGTCCTGATTTAGTCTGGAAAGTGATTATCGACAGATTCTCATCTGGAGGGAACGTGAAACACGATTCCGAGACCCAAACGTTGAGCAAAGAGACTGATATCGAGAAGGATCGTTAACGGTGTGGGAAAGCATTATGTTGACTACTCGAACAGCGTTTATGAAATTGTACAGGTGAATCGGTGAAGTTTAGCCGCTGTCAAGAACCCCTTGTGCGGTTGTTCGGGAGGCACTGTTGCCCCAGAGTTCGTACTAATAGACGATAATGCTCGAAGACATAGAGTACGGGTGGTTGATGTGTTCTTGGTAACGGAAGATACTTTTAGGCTTGGCGTGACCTACTCACTCACCCGATTTGAATCCCACAGAGCACGTCTAGGATGCTCCACCAGACACTCTCGCATACTGCAAGCAGTTCTGCAGGAAGTCTAGGTGTTCTTGCCTTAACATGAGATTCATGACATCTTCCGCAGCATGTGCCGCGTTTGTCAGGCTGTATTGCTGTCAGTGGTGGTCGCACACCATGCTGAGCAAAAAAATGTTCAAATGTTTGTAGAACTTATGGAACTTAACTACGGGGTCATCAGTCCCTAAGCTTACAATCTACTTATGAACTAGCTAACACTAAGGACGGCACAAATATCCATGCCCGAGGGGGGATTCGAACCCCCGACCGTAGTGGCCGTGCAGACCGTGACTGGAGCGCCTCAGTCCCCTCGGCTACCGCGACCGGCATGCTGAGCAAATTAACCATCTGTCGAAATGTGTTTGCAAAGCCTCTAAGTTGGAAAAACGACGAAAATATATTTCTCTACCGCCATGCAATTAGCAGTTGCTTCCGTCCACAATTCTTTATATTGTTTCTCCTTTACTGTCACCTGTTTATAATTTTTTGTGGCAAAATTACCACAATCTTGCAAACTCTCCGTCAGTTACATTAATTTCGGACACCAGTGCATAAATGAATCCAACCACTAGCAGAATATGTGATTTCTGTCAGGAAACAAAATAAGGGAGATTAGGGATATCTCAAATATCCAAACAATCCCGGTCACTTGTTATCGTATAAAAATATTAGCGTGAAGTGGTCTGGTTGGTGTTACTATTTACAAAATAACAGTGGGAACTAATACAACGCTGTCAGCCAGAATGTTCTTAAAAATCAATTTGATTGTAATTGTACACCAAGTTGTGCATAAATACTCTGCAAGTCACATTGAAGAGCGTGGCAGAGGATTTATCGAACCGCTTTTATGATATTTCTCTACAGTTCCATTCTCTAATAGCTAATCTAAATCTTTCTGTTTGCGATCTGATTTCTCTTATTTTATTGTGATGATCATGTCTCCCTATGTAGGCGGGTGCTAACTATGTTCGCATTCGGAATACAAAGGGGCGAAAGACATTTTGCAAATTCTGTATGATTTAATCGAAGTAAGTGTAAGTATTCGTATTAATTTTGTAGAATACTTATGACGTATTACTTGCTAATATACACAACATAAATGTGTCGATTTCATATGTCATCAGAATAATAATGCCTGAACTAATTTGCAAGACAAGAAACGACTTTTGGTGGGTTTCATGGCGGTTAACGTGACCAGTATCACCTCACCCTCCCCTACTTCCCGTAGTCAGCCACGTGTTATTGGATTGGATTTTACTCTCTACATCTACATCTACATGGGATACTCTGCAAATTACATTTAAGTGCCTGGCAGAGGGTTAATCGAACCACAATTATACTATTTATCACCCATTCCATTCTCGAATACCGCGCGGGAAGAAAGAACACCTGAATCTCTCTGTTCGAGCTCTGATTTCTCGTATTTTATTCTGATGATCATTTCTACCTACGTAAGTGGGAGTCAACAATATATTTTGGCATTCGGAGGAGAATGTTGGCGATTGGAGCTTCGCAAGTAGCCCACGCCGCAGTGATAAGCGCCGTTTTTGTTATGATTCCCATCCCAGATCCTGTGTCATTTCCGTAACGCTGTCTCCCCTGTATCGTGACAGTACGAAACAAGCTGCCCTTCTTTGGACTCTTTCGAAGTCCTCCGTCAAACCCACCTGATAAGGATCCCACACTGGGCTGCAATACTCCAAAAATGGACGGACAAGCGTAGTGTATGCAGTTTCTTTTGTAGTTCTGTTGCATGTTTTAAGGGTTCTGCCAATAAAACGCAGTCTCTGGTTCGCCTTTCCCACGATATTATGTACGTGTTCTTTCCAATTTAAGTCTGAAGTAATAGTAATTCCTAGGTATTTTGTGGAGTTTACGGCCTTCACATTTGATTGATTTATCTTGTAAACAAAGTTTAACGGATTTCTTTTCGTACTCATGTGGACGACTTCACACTTATCATTATTTAGAGTCAATTGCCAATTTTTACACCATACTGATATCTTATTCAGATAGTTCTGCAGTTGGTTTTGATCTACAGATGATTTTACTACACGGTAAATGACGGCGTCATCTGCAAACAACCTAAGAGAGCTACTTAGATTTTTTCCCTATATCGTTTATATAAATAAGGAACAGCAGAGGACCAATAACACTACCCTGTGGAACGTCCGACATCACCTTTGTTTTAGTCGATGCCTTACCATCGATTACTACGAAGTGTGTCCTCTCTGACAAAAAATCCCCTATCCAATCGCAAATTTGGGACGATATACCATAACCACGCAATTTGATTAAAAGCTGTTTGTGAGGTACGTTGTCAAAAGCTTTCTGGAAATGAAGAAATACGGAATCGATTTGCGAACCTTTGTCGATAGCACCCATCACTTCGTGTGAATAAAGAGCTTGTGTTTCGCATGAACGATATTTTCTAAATCCGTGTTGACCTTGGATCAATAGATCGTTCTGTTCGAGATAATTCATATTATTTGAATACAGGATATGTTCCAAAACATTGCTGCAAATTGACGTCAATGAAATAGGCCTGTAGTTTAGTGTAGTGTAGTGTAGTAGACTCTGAAGCAATCATGAAATAATTTCAAGTAATGCGACATGGAGACAAGAGCATGTGAACACGTCATTAAAGCTTTCGAACATGGGAAATCTATTAAGGTCAGTAGTACAAGAAAAAAGAACTTTCAGCACCTTCCACGAGAGGAAGAAGAAGAAAATGGAAACCCCCTAGCATGGGACGCAAATCGGATTTCACTGTTTAGTAGGAGAAAGTAATTGCAGAACACACCAGAAATCGCACATGTTTTTTATGGTAGCTGTACTCCGGATTTTAGAAGAGCTGCATATGAATCTGCAAAGAGGAACAAAACAGTTAACTACTTTAATCCGGTTTCTCTAGTCTTCAACAAGAAAGAAGTGTTCACATTACTCTTGATTTAAGAGTTGGTTTCCTCCATTACAAGTTTAAATTTGTATTTTTTTTTCTTGTTTGTGTTCCTGTAACATTTACTTCTTAAACTCAATTCCCTAATTATGGCCTTTATTATCCCCATCTGTAGGTATTGCCGACGATTTCTAATACATAACAATGCACAACAACATTGTTCCTAAAGTCACTGACTATAAACGTATCACTTAATAAATAAGCATCCAGATTGTTGGTTTTCTAGTTCTGACTCACCTGCAAGTGATCACCATTTGCCCCATCTTCCCTACATTCTCGACCAGAATTATCAGGTGGATGAATGAATGGTGATAAGTGTACTTGCGTACCTACCCAGATTTAAAAGTGAAAGCACTTCCATAAGATTACATAGGATCTGGCTTCATAGACGTGTTTCTCTTCAGGTGAGTCTCTGAGTTGCTCATATCAGCGACTCTTGGGATGAACTGAAATGAACTGAACCAGGAATGTGTCTCAAATCTTCTAAATGTAGTGTAGAAGCCCGACACGGGAGGCCATGCGTATTCACGTGTGGTGGTATCTCTCTTTGCGTCATATCCCTCTGACTCATGCCTGTCGTAGTCGGGGCATGATTCACTTTCCAAATGGGTACGATCTTTGTCAACAACACACACAACAAATGCAGCTACGTTACAGAGGATGCGCGATTGTAGGTATTTAGAAGCTCAGATCAAACTGAATTTCAAAGTCTGGGTTGCCAAGTACTCAGGAATGAAGGCGTTATGATCTGTTTTCCAGATAGGTTAGATAGCGACTCAGTTCTGTGGCAATATAACAGCTTTGTAGGTCCTTCTATTGTGAATTTTTACTTGTGTCTATGCCGAACCTAGAGACGGTCACAAATCCCAGTAATTGCGTCAGAACTTTTGTCGGTGGGCCTGAAATCGAGAGTGTAAGTGATGTACCTAATGATTTATATGATGATGTTCTGTAGCATGCGGATATCATGGTGTCCTGTTACAAATTTCCTTTCCCTTCCCCTTCCTCCCTACACACACACACACACACACACACACACACACACACAGTGCGGCGCTTCAGCGCTATAACAATAATCAGCACTACTATTGTCTCCATCGTCTCTTATACAGGCGCGAGAGTACTTTGACAGACACCATACTGATGTTTACACGTTAATTTGCATCGTCTCAAATTGTTGTTGTCACTGCCTACTATATAATTTTTCCCTTTTTCTTTCCTTTAATTTGTGTATGTTCCGCTTCTACGCCCGAGAATCACAGACATTGTCGAGATGGAGTGACTAGCGTGCCACAACGATACTAATAGCCGTGCCGTAGTTGCAACCACAGTGGAGGGGTATCTGTGGAGAGGCCAGACAAACGTGTGGTTCCTGAAGAGGGGCCCTAATCAATAGTTGCAGGGGCAACAGTCTGGATGATTGACTGAGTTGGCCTTGTAACATCAGCTAATGTTGCTTTGCATTAAGTTACTGCGAACGGCTGAAGTAAGGGGAATAATAATAATAATAATAATAACATGGTTTTCTGTTACATAGGACCCAATTGAGGAGTGAGACTCCATGGTCATGGAACAAGTCAATACATTAATTGTTACGTAAGAATGGTAATAGAAAATTTTAAGTAGTCGTATGCACACGACAATCTTAAGACAAAGTGAAAAGAATCAATAAAGAAAAAATGAATTAGCTTAATTGTTTAACTTTTCTGGGAGTTCCTCGACCGAATAAAAGGAGTGAGCCATGAGGTAACTCTTCAATTTAGATTTGAAAGCGTGTGGGTTATTGCTAAGATTCTTCAGTTCTTGTGGCAGCTTATTGAAAATGGATGCTGCAGAATACTGTACACCTTTCTGCACAAGTGTCAAGGTGATGTGATGCAAATGTAGATTCGTCTCATCTTTAGTATTCACCGAGTGAAAGCTACTAACTCGTGGGAATAAGCTGATAATATTAACAACAAACGACATTAAAGAAAAAACGTATTGTGTCGCCAGTGTCAAAATTCCCAGACTACTGAAAAGGGGTCGACATGACGTTCGTGAACTTACGCCACATATTGCTCGAACCGCCCGTTTTTGAGCCAGAAATTTCCTTTTCGCATCAGGCGAGTTACCCCAAAAAATAATGCCGTACGTCATAAGTGAGAGAAAGTAAGCGTAATAGACTACGTTTCGCGTTGAAAAATCACTTATTTCAGATATTGTTCTAATGGTAAATATAGCAGAATTTAGTTTTGGAACAAGATCCTGAACATGGGCTTTCCACGACAGCTTACTGTCTATCTGAATACCTAGAAATTTGAACTGTTCAGTCTCACTTATCATATGCCCATTATGTGTAACC
Source organism: Locusta migratoria (assembly GCA_026315105.1). Taxonomy (NCBI): domain Eukaryota; kingdom Metazoa; phylum Arthropoda; class Insecta; order Orthoptera; family Acrididae; genus Locusta; species Locusta migratoria. Next base: position 467,409,499 of record CM048746.1, on the reverse strand, counting down.
AAATTATCAGCTTTCGTCAAATTATGTGTTAGAAATTGTAAAAACTGAGTTTTACTGTGATTTAACATCAACTTGTTTTCTACACGCCATGAACTTATCTCTTGAACTGCATTATTTGATACTGTGTCGATATTACGAACAACATCCTTCACTACATCATTAATCTTCCCGAGGACATGCAGCTACATTCAATGAATATATGATGGCGACTTCTTGGGCTAAATTCGGATCTCCGGACAGGGACTACTCAGGAGATGTCATCATCAAGAAAAAACAAAACCGGTATTCTACGGGTCGGAGCGAGGAATGTTCCAACTCTTAATAAGGTAGTTAACTTAGAAAATTTGAAAAAGAAATGGATTGGTTAAAGTTAGATATCGCGGCGACGAGTGTATTTCGGTGGCAGAATGAACAGGATATCTGATCAGCTGAATAATTGGTTTTCAATACTAAATCAGTTCGGGGGAATGAAAGACTAGGTCTAATAATGAATAAGAAAATAGGATAGGGGGTTATTGATGAACATCATCCTGAACACATAATCTTAGCGAAGATAGACATGAAGTCAACACAAGCTTATATGCCAACTACCTCTGCCGATGATGAGAAGACTGACTAAACGTATGATGAAAAAAAAAAAATAAAATAAAATAAAATAAAATTATGCAGTCAGTTAAACGAGAGGAAAACTTGCTTGTCATGGAGGACTGGAACGAGGTAGTAGGAAAATGAAGTGAAGGACAAACAGTAGGTGAATATGTCCTGGTGAGAAAAAATTGAAGAGGAAGTTGCCTGGTACAATTTTGCGCAGAGTACAATTTAATCATCACAAACACTTGGGTTAAGCATCATACAAAGAAGGTTGTATACGTGGAAGAAACCAGGAGACACCGGATGGTATCCAAACTAATTTTATAATGGTAAGAAATAGATTTCTAAACCAGTTTTAAAATGTAAGACACATCCAGGGGCAGACATATGTATTTATTTAGCCTGACCAGATTAACGGCCATTAGGCCCTCTCTTACATCGTAGCAGGGTTTTACACTCACAGTACTTTTTTTTTTATATTTGAGTTGTCTATAATATAGCAATGATTTTAATAGATGAACTATTAAGAAGGTATTAATAACATAATTTTGACAGCTTGAATGCATGTAAAAGGATGTAAATAAATAGTACTGAATTTACTCTAATAAGATTAATGCTAGCAGTACTACTGAGACAATTTCTGCTGCTGCTGATGTTATAATAGAAATAACAACATTGATATTAGCACATAGAAAATGTACTTTTGAATATATAGAAACTGGCTAAGGCCTGGCGAATCCTGACGGAAGGAATTTAGGAAAGCTGTACCTGGCGAGAGCAGTGACAATCGGATAATATCTGGGAGGAGAAATGGATGTGACGTTGTGACAGGAGCGTAGGGGAATAAAGACTGGCGTAATTTTAGTAAAAAAATGTTCAGACGTTTATTAAGCTCATGGGACTTAATTACGGTGTCATCAGTCCCTAAACTTACAAACTAACTTATACTAAAGACAACACACACATCCATGCTCGAGGAAGGATTCGAACCCCCGACGGGGAACGGCCTCGCGCATCGGAACATAACGCCTCAATGCGCTCGGCCACTTCGCCGCGGTCTGCTTTAGTAGATAATTCATTAATTGTCGTTTGAAGCTAGCAGCATCATCCAGTTCTCTGGTATAGTGAGGGAGTTTGTTCCAGAGTCTGGTTCCTGCTACTGAAAATGAGTTTGAGAAAGCGGTTGGATAGGGACAGAAAGGGTTTTGCTCTGATAGGAACGTGTATTTCTGTTGTGTTGATCAGAACAGAGTGTTAAGGTCGAGGAAAGATATGAGGGACAGTGTACGTTGATAAGAGATTAGAGGAAACAGAGTATCGAAAATCTTTGCGCTTGTTAGCACTGAGTCAGGATAGTTGCGTATAAGATGGTGAAATATGATAAAAAAGACGGATGTTACGGATATAATTATCTAATGCAAGCGTTCATGAGTAGTTACAGACGTCGTGAGCTTACCCGGACTCTGACCTTAACTTACTGCTTACTAGCTTTTACCCAAGGCTTCGCTCGGGTTGATGTCCTTCCATTCGTGTCAACGACCATCGAAAGGACAACAATTTCGTAACTTAAGTTATGATGAGGATCATCAGCATAAAAAGAAAGTTTCAAAATTTCCGGTTTAAATATAAACCGTGCGTAGAATGACAGTAAATACTCTCCTTTTTTATCGAGATGAAAACAAAGATATTATAAAATACGAAAAGAAACTATTTGTTACATCGTGACTAAACCACTGACTGATGAAGGTATACGTTATACAACGTGTAAATTATACAGGATTCAAATGTCATTCAAATCTGTTCGGCGGTTTGAAGACGTTGACGTCTTGTTTAAGCATTGTATTCATTTTGTTGAATCGTATTAAGTACAACATATTAACCACTGAAAGTATTTTAATAAATGTGCTATATTTAAATGTCAAAGAATAAAAGGATTTTCCAAGGAGCCTTCAAGCACCTCAGATCTAAGAGAAACATTGATGTATAGCTGATGTATATTGCGAGTTATATACTTAAAATCAACAAATACCTTGAATTACACACTTTCTAAAGTAGGCTATGTTCGTCTTCAGCGTTCATGCTATCTTAATAACAAATTTCTTCAAAATCGGTTAAGTCCTGAAAGTGTAACAGATACAGCTTTCGCAATTATAATGGTAGTATGGATGTAATATATTAAAACTTAAACTGCAAATAGGTAGAAAAGTAAGGAGACGGCACCTATATAAACTGAAGGAATCTGAGTTGTCCAGAGTTTCAGAGGGAGCATTGTGCAAGGTTTTACCGCAATGGGGGATAATAATACAGTAAAATGGGAATGGATAGCTTCGAGAAATAAAGTAGTGAACGCTGCGGGGGATCATCAAGGTAGGAGGAAAAGGCGCAATAGAAATCCTTGGGTAACACAGAATATACCGAACGTAACTGATGAAAGGAGAAAATATAAAAAAGCACCAAGTGAAACAGTCAACAGGTAGTACACGCGGGTAAAAAATGACGGTGACAGGATGTGCAGACTGGCTAAGTAGAAGTGCTAGAAGTCTGTAGAAGAATGTATGGCTAGGGAAAAGATAGGTACTGCCTACACGAAAATAAAAGAGACGTCTGGAGAAAAAAAGCAGCTGCATGAATATCAAGAACTTAGATGGAAAACCGCTACTGAGCAAAGAAGGGAAAGCTGAAAGGCGAAAGGAATGCATGGAAGACCTGTATAAAGGATATAAACTTGAAGGCAGTATTCTAGAAATGGAAGACGAAATAGAGAGAGATGAGATAGGAGATACAATACTGTGAGAAGAATTTGACAGAGCACTAAAAGATTTGAGTAGAAACAAGGGCCCTGGAGTAGATGATCTTCCGTCTGAACTGCTATTATCGTTAGGAAAGCCATTTATGAAGAAATGGTTCCACCTAATATGCAAGATGTATGACACACGGGCAATACCCCCAGACTTCAAGAAGTATATAATAATACCTATTGCAAAGAAAGCAAGTGCAGACAAGTGCAAAAAATACAGAACAATCAGTTTAGTAAGTCATAATTGAAAATACTGACACAAATTATTTACAGACGAATTGAAAAACTAATAGAATCCGACTACGGGCAAGATCAGTTTAGATTTACGAGAAATCTAAGAACACGCGAGGCAATACTTACATTACGACGTATCCTGGAATATAGGTTAAGGCAAGGCAAAGCTACTGTTTTAGCTTTTGTAGATTCAGAGAAAATTTTGATAATGCAGACTAGAACATACTCCTTCAAATGATGAAGGTAGCGGGGATAAAATATAGGGAACAAAAAGTTATATACGTGCAAAAACCAGGCAGCAACTGTAAGAGTCGAAAGGCATGACATGGATGCAGTACAACAAAACTAGTAAATGAGTTTTGTTATTTGGGCAGAAAAATAACTTGTGATAGCCGAAGTAACGAAGATATAAAATGAGAATGGCTATGGGACAGGAAGCATTTCTGATTAAGAGAAATTTGTTGACATTCAAAATTAATTTAAATGTTAGGAAGACATGGTTAGTTGGGGCGATCTGGAATCAATTTATACAGGTTCCCAGCCAAGATCGCGCAGCCGTTGAGGAAAGGTGTACAGCAAATCTAATGATGTATACAACTCTACCATCATTGTTTGTATTTCACATCTGTATGGATGCATGCAACTGAACCGAGATATTTATAATAAGAGGGAGTAGCCAGGGCCTACATGAGATGTAACACCGAGAGGTACAAGAGATTAGAAGATGACGTATAAGACACGTCGAAACAGGTCAACCGCATGAATAAAACGCGATCTTGGCTGGAAACCTGTATGTTAGGAAGTCCTTTCTGAAGGCACTTGTCTGGAGTGTACCACTGTATGGGAGTGAAACGTGGACGATAAGTTCAGACAGAAAGACGATAGAAGCTTTTGAAATTTGGTGCTACAGACGAATGCTCAAGATTAGAGGGATAACTTGTAACTAATCAGAATTGGTGAGAAAAGTAATTTGTGGGATATCTTGACCAACGGATCAATTAGTGAGACATTCTGGGACAACGTGGGATAATAAATTTAGCATATGGAAGATCGTGTCAGAGTTAAAAAAAAAAAGAGAGAGAAAAATACAGCAAGCGGAAGCAAATGGATATGATTTGGCGTACTTATAAGGAGAAAAAGAGGCTTGCACAGGGTTGAGAACTGCATCAAACCAGTCTCCGGACTGAAGATCGCAACAACAAACAACACGCTCTGCTGCAAGTATATTAGCATCTGTTGTAACCGCAGCTACTGACATAAACTAAATGATGGCTAGGAAGTAGGCATAAGCGATCTGAAATCAATCATTTATTTCCCAGCTTATCGCTGTTTTCCTGTCACAAATAATGATGCATATATTGAAAGTATGTTCACTATTCCTCCCAAACCTCAAAGTAAATTTCAGCTAAATTTTGTATTTGAACTGCTTGCTCCATGTGAATCATCAGCGTGGAATTAATAACGCCCCAGCTACAATATGAGTGGAGGTGTGGGCAAGTACTGCCAGAGCGGCTGCTCTGCTCGACATTGTGTTGCGTGGGAGCAGTATCGGCCTGCTTTGCAAATCATTATATCAAGGCCCTGACTTAATAGGCTGCCTTGAATGACGAGTCGTTTCATCGACTGGGTCATGTTCAGCCGGCCGTCGAGGTTGCGAGGGCACCCACGTGGACAGGCTTCAGGCACCTGGGATAGCCGACATGTGAGCAACTGAAAACCGTGCTATGTCCAACTTCGTTGAAATTTTCAGATACCTTTATTTTTTCCATGACATTTATCTTGCATTCTTCTTTTTTCGTCGTGAATTTAGCTGAGACATGTCGATATTACAAAACATAAAAATGTGTGCGCTCTTACAAGGAGACGTATACTTATGGTACGTGATGTTCAGAAATCAAATAACTATCAGAGAAAGTCATCTGTTGCAACTCTAGAAACCCGAGGAACTGACTTTAAAGATTTGTGAGGCACTTCAATTATATCTGCACGGCCACTACGGTTGGGGGCTCGAATCCCTCCTCGGGCATGAATATTTGTGCCGTCCTAGTTCGTAAGTAGTTTGTAAGTTTAGGGAATGATAGCCCCGTAGTTAAGTCCCATAAGCTATACAAACATTTCATTTTTTTTTTTTTTTGAAAATGTTCCGGCAGTGGCTGTGGGTCATCGCTCATCGGTAACATTATAGATTGACAATCAAGAAATTTCAAGGTCAATGGTACGAAATCAGGTATTTTTTGTCAATTATTTTATTTTTACGTTTTGTTTTAAAGCACTTAAATTCATCAAATGTATCGTAATCAACATATACTGTATGTAATCGAGTTTATATATATATAAATGCACGTTTCTTGTTTTTCATTTTCAATATTTTATGTAACGTTGTCAATAATTATGTTATAAATTTTTTAAAGTCGTGAAATTAACTTTTTTGCAGTATGCAGTTCTTTATTAATTGACTATAGTTGGCGTTGCTATTTCCGGTACTACTTAAAAATGTAATTTATGATACTTATTTTGTTGAAACCAAAATTATTAACAGCCTTTCACAAAGCACTCAAAATTTACAATCATCGAGGCACGCACAGTTTAAAAAAATTACAGTTCAAATCCAAATCAAATGTTTGTATAGCTTAAGGGACTTAACTACGGGGTCATCAGTCCCTAAGCTTACAAACTACTTATGAAGTAACTAATACTAAGGACGGCACAAATATCCATGCTCGAGGGGGTATTCGAACCCCCAACCGTAGTGGCCGTGCAGACCGTGACTGGAGCGCCTCAGTCCCCTCGGCCACCGCGGCCGGCTATTGGAAGATGCCGTAGGTGTAGACGTTTGGTTTCTGAAAAATATGTAGGAACACTCGATGCTGTGTTAATCCTATGATATATCAAAGAACGTAGACTGAAGAAAGGTAACTCTGTGTGTATTACTAGATTTAGAGAAAGGGTTTTGACGATGTCGAAAGGACTACACTCTTGCGGGAGTAAAATACAGGGAGTGAGAGGTTAATTACAACTTGTGCAGAAATCTAACTGGAGTCATAACTGTCCGAGGGCAGTGGTGGTTGATAAGGGACTCAATAGAAGCGGTTGGGTATAGTAAGCATGTTAAAATGGTTGTAGATTGTTATAAGAGACTTGCGTAGGATAAACTGGTGTGGAGAGCTTCATCAGCCCCATCGGGGGTTCGAATGCCCCCTCGGGCATGGATGTTTGTGCCGTCTTTAGTATAAACTGGTCCATAAGTAGTTTCTAAGTTTAGGGACTGATGACTCCCTAGTTAAGTCCCATAAGCTCTACAAACATTTTAACATTTTTGAGCTTCATCAGATGTGGCGTAGACTGATGAACACAATAACCCGGAGTTGGTTTCGAACATAACTAATGTGGACTCCGAACTACGTTGCACCTTGCCATTTTCACATCAAAATATCAGGGCAAGTGGTTAAAGAAAAATTTTAGGGCCGATTGTAATATAAACTCATTTACCAGAATGAAAGTAAGAGGCGAGGTACTGGCAGAAGTTAAGTTATGAGGACGGAACGTGAAGCGTAACAGGATATCTCAGGCGGTAGAGCGCTTGTCCGCGAAAGGCAAAGGTCCCAAAGTCCGATGAATTTTATATTTAAATCGTGAAGGTATTTGAACACAACGAGACGAAGGAAATAGAATGGTGGGATTCAAACGCTCACCGCAACGAATGCTGATTCTCAATAATGATGAAGCACGGCGGCTGTCAGAAATAAGGTTCTCTTTATAAATAGAGATAAGTGTCGCCACAGAAGCGTGGCTTGATGTTTGGAGAGCCGGCTTTGTGGCGGCGCTGTTTGGGCAGACGCTGGCGCTCGGATGCAGCCTTTTATCTGTCGCGGCGTGGCGCGGCGGAACCGGTCTGGGACCGTCTGGCAGTGGAAGGCGCGGCCGATGACGCGGGAGGCCGTGCCGGATCAATAGCCAGTAATGAGAGGAGCCAGGCGACACGCCGGAAGGCGCGCGGTCGCCCGCTCCAGTCCGCTAATAACTGCAGCCCTACCCGCTAATGACCTCCAGGCGCGCGCCACAGGTCCCTGCACGTCTGCCGCAGCGAGCCCAAGCCGCTCACTGACGCACAGGTCACACCGATACTCAAGAAAGCCAGTAGGAGTAACCCACTGAAGTACAGGGCTATTTCACTGACGTCAGTTTGCAGCAGGGTTTTGGAACATATTCTCTATTCAAGTATTATGAATTATCTCGAACAGACTGATCTATGGACCTAAGGTCAACAAGGATTTAGAAAATATCATTCATGTGAATCACAACTAGCTCTTTTCTCACACGAAGTGCTGAGTTCTATCGACAAAGGATCTCAGATTGATTCCGTATTTCTAGATTTCCAGAAGGCTTTTGATACCGTACCTCACAAACGGCTTTTAATCAAATTGCGTAGTTATGGAATATCGCCCAAAATTTGTGACTGGATGAGGGATTTCCTATGAAATGGCATAGTTTGTAGTAATCGATGGTAAGGCATCCACTACAACAGAGGTGATGTCGGGCGTTCCACAGGGTAGTGTTATTGGTCCTCTGCTATTCCTTATTTACATAAGCGATTTGGGAGAAAATCCAAGCAGCTCTCTTAGGTGCTTCAAACACTCCAGACATTTTCTATAGGATTGAGAGTAATTCAGCGCGACACCAGATGTACGATAAGATGCACGAGCGTTCGGCTAAAGAGAAAACTTGTGTGTAGCCCTGTGAAGATTGCTGTAATGATCATGCGAGGTGAAGACGTTCACAGAACACTCGTGATGGATATGTTGCAGGATGCGTGCCTGGAACGATTTATGAAAATCGCGGAAAACCTAAATCTGGATGGCCGGAGGGCAGGTTTGTACCGCTGCCCTCTCAAATGTTATCACTCGCCATCTCACTCGTTAGTTAAAGTATTAATACATGCGCAAACAAAGGGGCAGCCAGTACTTCAAGAAATGTACTCCTTAATCATTTACAAAAAAAAAAAAAGAATTCATTAGATCCTCTAAGAACACATGACTAGGTAAGAGTTGACACGTTTTAAGACCCCTACACACGTTCCGATTTGTCGGTACTAATTTATCGTTTGTCCGATAAATTGGATGTGTGAAGGAGCTTTCCGAACAACTTTGCTTGTCGGATGGTTGGTTGGGACTGCCCGTCAGACATCCGACCACCCACCCACCACTCCACCCAACAAACTGTGCGTGTGTAGCGCTCCCCGACCAACTTACTGCTTTCGATCGTCTGCTGTCTGCACAGCGAACAAGCGAAAACAAAAACAGTTAGACACCAGAACATGGAGGCGCTGCAATCGCTGCGTGCAGCTGGTCGGAACGTGTATAGCCTGCTACGAATTTGGTTGGTTCATTGCTCAGTTAGTGGGTCGGACGACGAATCTGAGCGTTGTCGGGGCCTTTAAATGGGTCGCTAGCTTCAGCGATTGTACCCAGTTCTGTGAGTTATAGGTCCTACCTCAGAAGTAATGACACCTACAACGTGCTGACATGAGGAAAGTTTTCAACCGATTTCTCATACACGAACAGCAGTTGACCGGCGTTGCCTGGTGAAACGTTGAGATGCCTCGTGTAAGAAGGAGAAATGCGTACCATCAGGTTTCCGACTTTCATAAAGGTCGGATTGCAGCCTATCGCGATTGCGGTTTATCGTATCGTGCCATTGCTGACGCTTGGTTCGCGATCCAATGACTGTTAGCAGAATATGGAATCGGTAGGATCAGGAGGGCAATACGGAACGCCGAGCTGGATCCCAACGGCCTCGTATCACTAGCAGTCGAGATGACAGGCATCTTATCCGCATGGATGTAACGGATCGTGAAGCCACGTCTCGATACCTGAGTCGCAAGCCAACAATCATCTGCACGAACAGTTCGACGACGTTTGCAGCAGCATGTACTATAAAGCTCGGAGACCATGGCTGCGGTTACCCTTGACGCTGCATCACAGACAGGAGACCTGCGATGGTGTACACAACGACGAACCTGGGTGCACGAATGGCAAAACGTCATTTTTTTCGAATGAATACAGGTTCTGTTTACAGCATCATGATGGTCGTATTCGTGTTTGGCGACATCGCGGTAAACGCACATTGGAAGCGTGTTTTCGTCATCGCCATACTGGCGTATCACCCGGCGTGATAGTATGGGGTTCCATTGGTTACACGTCTCGGTCACGTCTTGTTCGCATCGACGGCACTTTGAACAGTGACCGTTACATTTCGGATGTGTTACGACCCGTGCTCTACCCTTCATTCGATCCCTGCGAAACCCTACATTTTAGAAGGATAATGCACGACCGTATGTTGCAAGTCCTGTACGGGCCTTTCTGGATACTGAAATTGTTCGATTGCTGACCTGGCCAGCACATTATCCAGATCTCTCATTAACTGTAAAGTCTGGTCAATGCTGGCCGAGCAACTGCCTCGTCACAATACGCCAGTAACGACTCTTGAATAACTATGGTATCGTGATGAAGCTGCATGGGCATCTGTAAATGTACACGCCATCCGACCTCTGTTTGACTCAATGCCCAGGTGTATCACGGCCGTTATTACGGCTAGAGGTGGTTGTTCTGCGTAGTGATTTCTCAGGATCTATGCACCCAAATTGCGTGAAAATGTAATTACATGTCAGTTCTAGTACAATATATTTGTCCAATGAATACCCGTTTATCATCTGCATTTCTTCTTGGTTTAGCAATTTTAATGGCCAGTAGTGTATTTCAACATAACTGGTATGCTGCTTCCATCTTTCTTGCCCTTTCCTGTAATCCTATTCCCGGTAGTCCTGTTAGGGTCATCCATTCCACTAGATATTTAAACTTCTGCACTCTTTTAATTGTTCCATACTTGGTGCCGATATTGTGTGTCGGATCCTTTTTGTCCTGAATCATTAATTCCGTCTTTTCGAAGGATATCTGAAGGCTCGTCTTTACAGTAATCTCTTGAAATGTTTTAATTTGTACCTTGTCTGTTTCGGTGTCTTCTGACAGTATTGCCATTTCATTTATACAGTCAATTTGGTTCCAGATCTTCCCAATGTTATTCCATTATCCCCTCCCCCCTAATTCTGTCAGTCTCTTGCTCCAAACTCTGACCACTTATTCAAGTATAACATGAAAAACATGAATGGCGACATTCCATCCCTACGTACACTAATACAGCATTTTTTTTCTATGATTGCGGATAGAAATTTGTTCCTAATTTGCCGAGAAAAATGTTACAAATACTCTACTGCATATAGGGTCAAAATCGTACAGACTGTGAGGATACTAAGATGAGTTGTTTTAGGCAAGGAATCAAAGGTCCGAAATGTAGTGATTGCTATTCCCAGCGAATGCTGGTTATTTTGCAGTACTGTAATATCCGGTAATCAGATGAACATTGAAACAGACAGCAAGTCATTTACAATTACATCATCGGTTTCTGCTGCAGCTTCGGAGATCCACTTCATGTAACCCCAAAGGAGAATACATAGGAATGATCTCCCAGGATTGCGCTGATTATGGAATACGACCTAGCCTTCAAAACCAACGATAAAGATGTCTATTTTATCACGTACTCCTCAGCATCAAGCGGGAAGGTAATTCGTTGATTTCGACCCTACGTTTTGCGGACAAGACGTACTGTCGCAACATATCTTGAACGATCACCAGACTAACATTGCATCACGGTAGTGAAATTGCAGCACACAAGATTTGTGAACAGATCCACAGCTAATATACAATCGTTACCTGCGGTGTTTGAAAATACTATCAAGGCTAAAAGAGGCCTCAGCTGAGTAAAAACGAACCACGGGTAATTTGGAACTTGACTAATGCTCTGCATAATCCGTTCAGTGTAAGTGATGGTGGGATAAATTGTTTGTGACGCAACGTGCTCCAACAGTACTCTTCAGCCGTAAGGTGGTACAATTTCGATATAGGTACAATTCCGATCAACGTAAGTTTACGCGCCATTTTTCTGTCTCGTTGTGTCGCGTTGTAGAGTAGCAGGTTTCTACTGCGCCTCCTGTCTTTTTCAAGAATACACCGCTTTGCGGTAAGGAGATATAATTTTTTTCCCTTTAAAGAGGTAAGTGAAACTACTTAGTCTAACGCGCTCTTATAAATCATGTAGTTGAGGGTGACTAGATTCGTTGCAAAAATGCAATGTTTGGCACCACGAAATATCGTTGGTGCGCGACAGAAAAAGTACTTTTTATGTGGGAGATGCCCGTAATCAAAATTGTACGAGGAAGTGATCACAATTGTACCTAGTGTGGTGCATTTTCGATCGATTTTTCTCAATTCCGTAACCTTTTTTTGTGTTTATACTAACATTTGTAACTGTATAATATTTGTGATACATATTCATTAAACATCCAAGAACAAGTTCCATAGTTAAAATTATTCCTTTTCTCAATTTATTTCCAGTTATAATAACATTTATCCGAAATGATCGAAATTGTACCACCTTACCCTACGCTTAGAAATAAGCAACTCAGAGCAATTTGACGTTTTCGGAACGTCTCTCTGACCATTCGTCTCGCTTCCCTACTATAATATCCAGCTACACAATAAGTTAAACGCAATTCTTCAAGTTTATGTATCGAGTAATGTTCGCATCTTGGAGCATCGCTCATGAAATGTAAAGAATGGTAATAGTCCTTGGTGATTATGTCCATGTTGGAGTTTGAGCATTGATTTACATGGTAGCGCCACTAACTTCCACATTGGTGCTATTACTTTGCAAGGAAACATATGCAAACTTACGTCATCGCAATGTTCAAACCAGATCGCACACTGTTGCTATCCTAAAACATTCAGTTTAGGAATCCCACCATCTGCGTAATTTAGAGTGTAAAGTTTCAGGCCGGCCGCGGTGACCGAGGGGACTGAGGCGCTCCAGTCACGGTCTGCACGGCCACTACGGTCGGGGGTTCGAATCCCCCCTCGGGCATGGATATTTGTGCCGTCCTTAGTTGTAGGTAGTTCATAAGTAGTTTGTAAGCTTAGGGACTGATGACCCCGTAGTTAAGTCCCATAAGTTCTACAAACATTTGAACTTTTGAAAGTTTCAGGCACCCTAGAAAAAGTGTGAATTTCGAAGCAAAAAAAGCTGCTGCTTCAATAGTGCAAGAAATACAGAGCAGAAAACGAGAAACCAGCCGAATGGAAAGCTCGCACAGGAAGTGTAAATCTTACCGTAAACTGCGGTCCTGCTGCGATGAATAGAGCTTCTAAATGCAGCACTGCGTACTGGAAATGAATAAGTACAAAGCAAGCTTACATCTACTGCTCAAAAGACGGCCGCTCCAGCAGTAAAAGAGCAACAACAGCCCAGAACAACACAACAACAATGAGCGTGACAAATATTATCTTTGAATGGCTTTCCGCCGGTCGAGTCCTTTCAGTCAGGGCGCACGGCAAAATATGGCGACATAAATCTGCGTAACGAGCTGCCAGATTAAGTGGGTACGTCGGTGTCGCGCAGCATGCATTACTGGCGCCAGAGAAGTCGGAAATTAAGGACAGTGACCGCATTGCGCCGGACCGGCGTGCCATCAGGGCTCGCTGCACTTAATTAGGCGGGAAAATCACGGCGGAAGCACACTAATTGGTTTTTACGTCCATCTAGACTGCTAGTTAGACGCAACAATTGCAGCACGCTGGCCTGGCCGCGGTATGAGCAGCGAATAGGAGCCCACCGAGTGACAGTGAAGGAGCGATGCAATCGTTAGTGCTCCAGTGCTCATTACTGCTGCCTGCTCGTTACAGACCGTTCGAGGTACTTCAAATGTTCAAAAACGTTCCAATGTTTCTTTAGGTTATGGGATTGCGGGGTCATCAGTCCCTAAACTTACAAACTACTTATAAACTTGAAACGTGTCCATAGAATTAAAAAATGCTCAATCTCTGTTGCAATAATTTATTGTCCAATAACGCGTTTCGCGCTGTTAGCGCATCGTCAGACTGGAAAAAGACAAATGTTTTGTTACAGTACGTGTACCTGGCGGGCAGCGAATCTAATGTGGCTAAGGTGAGTAAATTTGAAAATTCAGACTTACTTGGGCGGAGATGGAGCCACAGAACTATCTATAGCTGTGTAGGAGGTATCTTAACAATTTGTGTTGTCACGAGGGAGCCTGCAAAGAGGTAAACGTACAAAGTACGTAAGGGCTTTGAACTAGAATAACTAGGGACTAAAGGGGTGGCCAATGTCTGGACGAGCCTTCAAAACTAGGTTCCAAGAACATCTTTCAACTGAGAAAGGCGCTGCCAAAAATAATTCGGCCTTTTCCGAACACCTCAAAAGAAGCAAACACATTCAGCCCCCCCCTTAACAAATTACAAGTTCTTCACATCACCCCCATGGAAAAAAACTCTCACTACTTGAAAAATTAGAAATCACTAAGCTTCTAAAACGGTCCCCAGAACACAGTCTCAACGAACAGCTCATCACAAAAAATCAAACTTTTTACGACATCATGTTATCCATCTTTTTCCAAAATGGCCCCCTTTCTGACATCATGTTTTCTTTCTCCCGCCCCACCCTCAGGCCTCTAATAATTTTGTTTTCATTCATTTACTATTGTTTCATACCAACATGTATCATTTCACAAGATTCATTCTCTCACATCACAAACATCTCTAGCCGCTCATTCTCGCAGACGTAACTCGGCTCATACCGCTCTGTTTAACGGTCGCATTTATGTTCCGCAGTTATTAAGAATTCTACCAGTTGTAAACGTGGACCTACCGCGACAGCGACTCCTCTGCTGCTATGGTGAGTTTCATCATATAAAAGCGTTCCATTAATTTCCATACCACACCCCTTTAGTCCCTAGTTATTCTAGTTCAAATCCCTTACGTACTTTGTACGTTTACCTCTTTGCAGGCGCCCTCATGAAAACACAAATTGTTAAGATACCTCCTACACAGCTATAGATAGTTCTGTGGCTCCATCTCCGCCCAAGTAAGTCTGAATTTTCAAATTTACTCACCTTAGCCACATTAGATTCGCTGCCCGCCAGGTACACGGACTGTAACAAAACATTTGTCTTTTTTCAGTCTGACGATGCGCTAACAGCGCGAAACGCGTTATTGGAGAATAAAATATTGCAACAGAGACTGAGCATTTTTTTAATTATTCAATACTGTTGCTGCACCAGCCGCCACCACCACCATCATGGAATGGAATGAAATGTGTCCATAGAACATGTATATTGCTGAATTTGTAAGAAAATGTCTCATATTGTGCCTCCTGTTTTGTGTCGAGCAATTTGCTTACAAGAAAATGTATAATATTGCATTTACTGTATGTATCGATATGTGTACATAAATCTGAGAAGTTGTGAAGTTTCATCTTTGGCAAAGATTATGTATCGCATAGCATTGTAGCTCGTGCGGAGAGATAGTCAGACTTGTGCTTCAGCTCGCTTAGAGAGCAGTTGTGTTGTGTATGTGGCTCCGATGTAGAGCAGAGGCTGCTGTGCCAGCAAGTTGGTCTGATTGTATTTGGAATATATTGCATTTCATATAATTATGAAAAAGACTGTACCACCTCTGGAATGAAGGTAATAGCATTTCATGTAATTATGAAAAGGTTGTATCATTTAGGTAATGTAATGGTGATTATTAATAATAAGTAACAAATTTGACCTTTCTTTCCTGTTTCATTTACGTAGTTAGAAGATTAACCCAATTTCTTTATTTGATAAATAGTTATTTGCGGATTTAAAGTGCAGTATTGATTTTGGTAATCTTGTTGAACAGATGTCTTTATTGGTAACGCAGTAACTGATTTTTATGCAGCACTGCAGTTAATTGAGTATGATACTGAGTTTTGATAATCAGGTACTGATCTGCATAAAATTCTCGTAGTCGAACATTAAGAAAGTAGTTTGTGTTTTTAGTATCTTTCTCGTAGTCAATTTTTTTGAGTAGAGTCAGTGTGTGTTTCATGCAGATTACTTGTCACAGTTTCTTTGTTAAAAGTTCCGTTGTGCACATAATCAGTTTAATGCACTGTTTCTCATTTAACAGTATCAGGGCCATAATTAAACCAAATTACTGTGTTAATGAACAATGTACGCGTTCAATTAAATTTTGATGAAGTTATTTGATGACTTAGTGATCTTGACTGTTAAACATCAATATATGACAACTGCAACTAATATCAGATCAGGTTTTGAATGAGTAACTTTAAAATAAACTACTTTTGTTGTCTGATTAAACGATAGATTAAACTTTAAACTTCACGTACACCTTTTAAACTGATACTAAAAACGACATAAACATGCATGCCAGAGAAAGGATTCGAACGTCCGACGCGGGAGACCGCGCGATCCATAACGTGGCGCCCAAGACCGCACGGCTACCCCCGCGCGGCCCAGGTACTTCCAGCAAAGTTTTGTTAACTAGAGAGTAGTTCACGATTCGAATTATATGTAGCAACATAACCATTTTTCAGACACTTTCTCTACCTAGGGACCTGTCGACTTTGATATATTGCCGGGAGTCTTCCGACGGAACGCGTGGTGCAGTGGATATCATCCCAGATCGCTGTGATTTTGGTCCCCAGTTCAAATCCCGCCACGGGCAGTAAAAATTTTATTTGTTTGTATTTACTATTTCTAGAATGTTCTACATGTTTCTTATGTTTGATGTACTTGCAAGTTACAGAAAATTCTTTCTATGTATAAATAGTGCAGCACTCCAAGCAGGAGTCAGTCTGTGCTGAGTGTACGCTTCTGTTAGCAACAAACGTGTACTAAGTGTAAAGTGTTGTGCTCTATTAACGCCCAGCCTTCGAATTGCGGACCACCTGCAGTTTGCAACGTGACAATATTACTTGCTAAACTTAGCAGCGTAAATGTCTCTCAACTTGCGGTGCTATGGTTTTGCTCATGGCTGATGTCTTGTATTCAGTGCAGTGGCGGACTAAGGCTGTCGGAGGCTCGGGGCGGCTGAAAAACGAAATGAGGCCTACCGTCCACTTGGATATTTGTGGATTACTATTTAAAAAAAGTAAATTTTGAGCTATCTTTCGAGATTTGGACGCCCCAGAACAAGAGGCCAAGGTCGCTAAAAAGAAATAAATTAAAAAATTATTTCGAGGTATTTGGAGGCCATCCAAGGAGAGAGGCCCGGGGTAGTCCGCCCCTCCCCCTCCCTAGTCCGTCACTGATTCAATGTGTCATATCTGACACCATAAAGCCACATTAAAAATAGTATCAGGCGTTCCCCTGCGCTCAGTATTAGGTCCAATACCCTCTTCATTGTACGCGAATGACGTGTCATCTATTTTGTCCTTTTGTAAATACCACATGTAGGGTAAGGTGGTACAATTTCGATCATTTCGGACGAATGATATTGTAACTGGAAATATATTAAGAAAAGAAATAATTTTAACTATGGCATTGGTTCTTGGATGTTTAACGAATATGTAACATAAACATTACACAATTACAAATGTTGGTATAAACACAAAAAAAGGTTACAGAAGTGAGAAAAATTGATCGAAAATGTACCACACTAAGAACAATTTTGATTACGGGCATCTTCTAAATAAAAAAGCACTATTTTCCGCCAGGAACCAACGCATACCAACGTGGTACAAAACATTGTATTTTTGGTAGCGAATCCAGTCACCCATAATTAGAGGATTTGTAAGAGCGCGTTAGACTAACTAGCTTCATATATCTCTTAACAGAAAAAAATTCATATCTCCTTAGCACAAAGTGGAGTATTCTTGGAAAAGACAGGAGGAGCTGTAGAAACCTGCTACACTACAACGCCACACAACGAGACTCTACGAGACTGACAAATGACGCGAAAACTTACGTTGATCGGAATTGTACCTGTATCGAATTTGTACCACCTTACCTTACGCCGATGACCTCCAGCTGTATCTAAGTGCAAAACCAAGAACCCTGAAGACAGCAATCGTGAATTTTAATACTGAGCCATGTGCATTATCAAAATGAGCACAGAATATAACATTAAAGCTCTATGCAAGTAAAACACAGACGATTCTGATAGATCAATCTAGGCTCCTTTGGGAGAAATATCGCGAATCTCTACCATCATTAATATAAGTGGTACAATTTTCTAGTTTTCGCCCTCTGAAAAAAAAGAGACGAGAAACAAAATTGGGCTGAGTGTGTAAGAAGGCATCAGCATCTGTTCATGCCCTGCCGAAATACAAGCTCCTTCCTCCCGACATCAAAAAGAAACTTGTACAAACTGTTACAACGCCAGTTATTGAATACAGCGATGTTATCTTGCAAGGTCTTTCTCGGAAAACCTCACGGCGTCTGGATCTCAGCATGAACGCCAGCGTTCGATAATTATATCTGTAACACCCCTCTTTTTGGCCATCTTATACGCAGCTGTGCTGACACGCGCTGACATTTTCACACACTCTGTGCCCTCCTCTCTCCTATCAACGGACACTGCCCCTCGTATCTTTCCTCTCGCTCCTATCAGAGCAACACCCCTTTCTGTCCCCCTCCACCACTCAGCCGGTATCTAGCCTCCTTTTCATTAGCCGGAACCGGACTCAGGAACACTCTCCCTCACAGTATGAGGGAACTGAATAACAGCGCTAGCTTCAAAAGACAGTTAATGGAACATCTACTGAAGCAACAATAACGCGAAAGATCCGTACCCAAAGACTGGAAAGTTGCCCAAATTACTCCAATATTCAAGAAAGGCAATATGAGTGATCCCCAAAATTACAGGCCTATCTCATTGACGTCGATTTGCAGTAGGATTTTGGAACATATACTTTGTTCGAATATTATGTACTACCTCGAAGAGAACGACCTATTAACCAATAGTCAGCACGGATTCAGAAAGTATCGCTCTTGCGAAACACAGCTTGCCCTTTATTCACATGAAGTGTTAAGTGCCATCGACAAGGGATCTCAAATCGATTCCATATTTATGGATTTCCGGAAGGCTTTTGATACTGTACCCCACAAGCGGCTTCTAATGAAATTGCGTGCTTATGGAATATCTCCCCAATTGTGCGATTGGATTCACGATTTCCTATCAGAAAGGACACAGTTCGTTGTAATTGACGGTAAGTCATCGAGTAAAACAGAAGTGATATCTGGCGTTCCACAGGGAAGCGTTATTGGTCCCCTACTCTTCCTCGTGTTTATAAACGATTTAGGAGATAATCTGAATAGCTCCCTTAGACTGTTCGCGGATGATGCTGTCGTTTATCGGTTAGTGAAGTCAACAGAGGATCAAAAGCAACTGCAAAGCGATTTAGACAAAATTTCTACTTGGTGCGAAAATTGGCAATTGACACTAAATAAAGAAAAGTGTGAAGTAATACACATGACCACTAAAAGAAATCCGCTGAACTTCAATTACGCGATAAATCAGTCAAACCTTAAGGTCGTAAATTCTACCAAATACCTAGGAGTTACAATTACGAACAACTTTGACTGGAGAGAACACATGGAAAATATTGTGGGGAAGGCGAACCAAAGGTTACGTTTCATTGGCAGAACGCTTAGACGATGCACCAGCTCCACCAAAGAGACTGCCTACATCACACTTGTGCGTCCTCTCTTGGAGTACTGTTGCCCCTTGTGGGACCCTCACCAGGTGGGACTGACGGAAGATATTGAGAAGGTTCAGAGAAGGGCAGCTCGTTTTGTTTTATCACGTTACGGGGGGGGGGGGGGGGGGAAGCGTCACGGAAATGTTGCACGAATTGGGGTGGAAATCATTAAAAGAAAGACGTTATTCATTGCGGCGTGATCTGTTTGCGAAGTTTCAATCACCGACTTTTAGTTCTGAATGTGAAAATATATTGCTAGCACCCACCTACTTAGGGAGACATGACCATCCCAATAAAATAAGAGAAATCAGATCGAAAACGGAACGATTTAGGTGTTCTTTCTTCCCGCGCGCTATTAGAGAATGGAACGGTAGAGAAAAGTTATGAAGGTGGTTAATGAACCCTCTGCCAGGCACTTAAATGTGATTTGCAGAGTATCTATGTAGATGAACGCCATTCGCTGTTCCCCTAAGCCCAAGCTCTTGTTACACCGTCACATCCACATTACCTCCCAGATATTCTCCAATTTTCACTGCCCTCCGGAGATACAGTTTTCCTAACTACTTTCAATAAAAATTCGCCATGCCATAATCAATTTCCTCATACTCAAAAGTATCTTCCAGCATTAACTGCCATTATTTCGTTATTACATCGGCAGCACCAGAAGCTGAGTAGTACTTATATTATTAATCTTCTCAGAGTTTTGTCAATACAATTTCTTTGCATCTTTCTTACTGTACTCAATCCTTTTAAATTATGTTAATAATACTTCATTAATCATTTCCTTAAAAAATCAGTTTTATATAATAGGTAATTCAGATGTAAAAAGTACTGCATTAAAAAAGTGTTCAAATGTTTGTAAAGCTTAAGGGACTTAACTGTGGGGTCATCAGTCCCTAAACTTACAAACTACTTATGATCTACCTCATACTAAGGACGGCACAAATATCCATGCCCGAGGTGGGATTCGAACCCCCGACCGTAGTGGCCGTGTAGACCGTGACTGGAGCGCCTCAGTCCCCTCGGTCACCGCGGCCGGCCTGCATTTTTAAAACCCTGGTCCGATGTAAAACAGAGGCTTGTTCTCAACAGCCTAAATAAACGAATAAATAAATAAAATTATTGCTCCCTGATGCGCGAAACGAAATTTCCTGAGGAGTGAACATAGAGTTAACATTGTGGTAGACTTTACACGTAACACATCGCCGTTATTAGCCACTTGATATCCACTCCTAGGTAAAAGCCTCCTGTAGAAATTTCCCTGCATTGCGATCTTCAGCGATACGAACGAGGATTGATCCTGCACACCTTCTGTAAGGTTGTCTTCTAAGGCTTTGGTTATTTCTTATTATCCAGAAAAGAATTTCGTTTGCTCACCCACCATCAGTGTTCGATTTGGACTCTCTGACGAAGGAGGAAAAGTTAAGAACCAGGATTTTGTCATACATAGCAGTAAAAGTATCTGGCTGTTTACATCTCTCTGTGTTTGCTTATACATGCCTGTACAATTTTATTTGCCTTTTCTGATTGTCTGACAACCACTCTATTTTGCCTTCTTAGCAGGAATACGGATCACGTATGGGGCAAATTATGGATTTATGCAGTAAAAATAACAGCCAACCAGATTTGAAAAAAATTATGAATTTGTATTACTCTACAAACTCAAGAACATAATCCCTTGCCAAAAGATACAAAACTCAGTGAGAACATGATTGATAACAGAGGATTCAAAGTTATCACGTAAATTCCTGCAAATCGGCTTATCTCAAGGCTCAGCATTAGCTCCATTGGTCTTCAGTCATTGCATTGCCGATATGCCACGTACAGCTTGTACGGAATTTGGATATGTTGATGACTGGGCCATTGTAACGAGGCACACTGATTTTGATACAAGAAATGCTGTCATCAGAACTGTCTATCCGGGCAAAATATTTCCTTAAATGGAGGCCTAACGCTGCTAAGACAACTTGCTAGAAACTTTCTGGCGGATTAAAACTGTGTGTCGGAATCGGGATTCGAAGCTGGGATCTTCGCCTTTCACGGAGAGTGGTCTGTTGACTGAGCTATCCCGGCATGCTTCTCGACCCGTCCTCACAACTTTACTTCCGCCAGTACCTCGCCTCCTACTTTACAAACTTCACAGGAATTCTCATGCGAATGTTGCAGGAGTAGCATTCCTGGAGGAAACGATATGGTGGAGACACGGCTTAGCTACAGCCTACTTAATATTTACAGAATGATATTTTCACTTCGCAGCAGATTAAAACTGTTTTAAAACAGTGAAAGAACCATTGTAAGCGAGGCGGTGCGAAACCATAGATGACATTATCCACGCCATAGGGCGGTCTGTAAGCGACATCAAAAGGAAGTAGACGCGAAGATGGTATACGGCTCCTTCGGAACATTTGGCTAAAGGTCACAAGTAACGGAGCGACCACATTCAAGGTGTGTAAGTACCTATGTCAAGAAAGTCAGGTAAGAGAAAAGTAATGATTCTCATTACGTTTTATCCATCCCTTGTATCATATATACAAGGCAAGTACCTTGAGCCCCCTCTCCCTCCTCCCTCCCTCCATCCTCCCCCCCCTCTCTCTCTCTCTCTCTCACACACACACACACACACACAAAGGCAGAGAGGAGAGTGGGGGGCGAGCAGTGGTTGGCACAGGCGTGGAAGTCCCGCTTCTGCTGACCTCCCACCTAGCCATGTTTCATCGCCCTCAGCGTCTCCGCATTCTTGCATGTGTCCTGGGGTCACAGCACAGCAACATTGTCCTTTCGTGCCTGAATCACGAACCACCATAGCTGAGATGAAAATATTGTTTTCCATTCTGAGCACATAAACTGCTGTGCTGCCATCAGGTTTCGTCAGACCCGTGAAATTTGATCCATACTTGAAAATGGGTAATTGTATTGGAAAATTTTATACCTATGATGTAACTAATTGTAGTGTCACGAATTGTGGTGACGCCAAAGACAACTACACAGTATTCGATACGACAACGGGAATGTGACAGTATCATTTCACACATTCCCGCAAGAAGCCCCGAACTACGTGTGGCTGAACTGTAGTTGGCGCATACTGCATGTAAAGAGTGTGTTTCATTCCGGCAGATAATGATTGAGACAAACTGCGGAAGAGACTTCACCTTCATACCTTGCTTCAAGACTTTGTTACATTGGGACTTTGAAATTCTCTTGGACAGTCAATGGAACTAAAGTTTTTCCTCGTAGGGACTTAGAAGATTGTCACTTTGGAATGATTGTACTTCTCCAACGCCCAAAGTTGAGTGTTAATTCATTTTTAATAAATTTCACATGTATTACAAATGTTGTGGCTCTTTCCGTTACAGTTTGCCTATGCACGTCTTATCAGTAACACGAAACTACTTGTGTATGACAAATGCTTTGGATAACACCTACAGACAATGGCATAGATTGTTAAAAGATAATCCCCCGAGTGTTAGACCTCTATTTGCCAACACTTTTTAACCCCTTATGTTCTCAATTTTTATCTTTTCACTTTGATATTTCGAAAATTTTCTGTGGTATTTTAGTTGGCAAATATATTTAGTATAAAGAAAAACCAAATCAGCTGATATAATATAGACCTGACAAGACTATTGCAAATTATATTGACAAATTTATTCTGAGGATTTATAATACATTCTGCTCCTAACCAATCATTACCATAAATTTACTTACCGAGTAACACGAAAAAAATTATGAAGAGCGCTTTCCCACAGGAAATGCACAGAATACAAACTGAACAATTACCCGCATACAACTAAATAGCCCAAGGTCTGCGTGCTGAAATTCAAATTGCTTTGGCGTCACAGATATCACATCAATGAAAGATCTGCGATGCATTGACAATGTACCAAAGCAAGAAAAGTGGCGCGCTATATTTGCGCTATACACTCGTTTTTTGAACTGCGACTTTGAAGTCCCGTCACATCATACAGGGTTAGTGTTTCAGCAGATGTTCATCTATATCTATAAATGTGAATGTCTGTTCGGTGTACGTTTATCACGTCTGTACCACAAGACATAAAGAGCTAAAAATTTGTACAGTTACTAATGTCTACCCGGGGAAGGCTTTAGGCACGGTTTTATGGCGATCGGATAGCTATTTTTATATTAATGTGAATGTCTGTTCGGTGTACGCTTATCACGTCCGAAAGACAAGACGCAGAGACTTAAATATTTGTACAGTTACTAATTTATACCTGAGGAAGGTGTTAGGCACTGTTTTCTAGCGATCTGATAGCTATTTAGTAATCTGAAGAATATAACGCGAAATGCGGAACAATAATTACTCTTTGAAAATTATATTTACTCTTTGACAATTGTTGCTTGAGGGCTGCTAATGATAAAAGGGTGGAGTATATTGTGTTGGAAAGTTATCGGTGTATATAAAATTCTGCGCGCGCTATGGTGCACAACGGGAGACTTCGGACAACAAGAGACCATTCGTTTGCTTTCTGTAGTTGTCACTGCAGAGCGAAAATTAACACACACACACACACACACACACACACAAACGCTCGCGCGGGCGTTTGTGTGTGTGTGTGTGTGTGTGTGTGTGTGTGTGTGTGTGTGTTAATTTTCGCTCTGCAGTGACAACTACAGAAAGCAAACGAATGGTCTCTTGTTGTCCGAAGTCTCCCGTTGTGCACCATAGCAGTTCCATGCCGATAGCTATAACGGAGTGGAAGACATGGTGGTTGAAAGTCGTCCAATTATTAAAAAAAAAAAAATCGCACTGAAGGCCAGCAATGACGTTTGCGACTCTATACAGCAAGGAGGTTACATACAGCGTCTATGCGTGCTACAATGTCTTCAGATCTTTCTCTGTAAGGATAAGCATACGAATAAGGGAATACAAGAATAAATAAATAAAGCAGTAAAGAAAGAAATTTCTTTTAATATTTCTCTTTAAAATCAATCGATTTGACGTTTCGCGCATTACATCAAGTGATCGATCTGTGATATTATTACAATCATTATCGTTGAATTTCGTGATTGGATTCTTCGAAACGAGTGCATTTATACGTGTGATTTGAGCTACCAACACGCGAGCGTAGCCGCGGGTTTAAGCTACGTAGTTACTTAATAATCTTCCAGTGTACGTCTGTGGTATGCGGGCAAAAATAAAAGTGAATGCAGCATTATGTACAAAGGATGAGCAACGTAAGCTGTCTGCGTGCTCACCGCATGCCGAAGTCCAGGGAGCAGCGCGCAATCAGTATTTGCCTGAGCACATGTGTAAATGCCAGAGTAAACAGATGGCGGTTAATGTTGGAACAGTGTAGAGTTTGGTCCTAACCATTTTGTCATATCTGTTCAAGGTTTGAATACCCAAACACAGATAAATGGTTCCCGATAGTGAACTGACACTCTCATTTCTGCAGCTTTCGAGATGGGCGCAGAAAATGCCGTACTTTAGTGCTTATTTTTTCGTCACAGTGATAAGGGAAACGTAAGCCTTATTGTTGGGAAATAAACCACAACGTAAAGCAAAAGGCAGTATCTGAACATTCAGCCTGTCAGGACTTTTGTCTGGAATTACAAACAAAAGAGTTCCTAAATACTAACTAGTCTTTTAGATCCGTCCCTTTGCTCTACTTCTGAAAAAGAAATCAGAACCCTTCTCAAGTTCCTCATGATCTACGATGCTATCGTTGTGAGCTAACTCGTCTGTTTGAAATTGTACTCCAAGTTTCGTATGGACTCATCTGGAAGTAAAAGCACTGCAGTCAACAACAGATGTTCCATTTTCCTCCAAAGTATTTTTAGGATAGGTTAGCTACATTGTGATCCTGCAGCAAGATGATTACTGTTATCCATTTCCAGCCGCGCATAATAGCCGCGTGGTCTAAGGCGTCATGCTACAGACCGTTCGGCAGTTTCCGCCGGAGGTTCGAGTCATCCATCGGCCACGGGTGTGTGTTGTCCTTTGTGTAAATTAGTTCAAGTAGTTTGTAAGTCTAGGGACTGATGACTATAGCAGATTGCTCCAATAGGTTTATAAACATTTGAACACATATTCATTGCCTATGAAATAATAATATTTTAATTTCTCACATCTTGAGATCTTCCATTATCACAAGTCAGTAACGACTTCTTTTCGTTTAACCGAGAATGCAGTTTCCCTGTTGCCGGTGGCGCTGTTTATCATTCAGTAAAATTTGTAATAAAACCGAGGAAGTTTCATCATCGGCTTGTATAGATGTCAGTTACACAGTGCAAATAATGATTCACGCACTAACGAACACAGTATCGGTACTTAACATTCTCACATCCGTATCTCTTATCAGCATCGATAACAAATCTTTCGCTCTCCCACACAACAATTTCCAGTTAGTGAGAAAGCAGCAGTTCCAAATGTTTGCATTTTCTCTCGCAGTTCCAAGAGGTCGACGTAATGGTCATTGAAGGTACAGCGTTAATTCCTATTCCATAAGAACAAACAAAACGTTCTGCCTTCTCCATTAAAGGCATTCACTAGGAAAATCCGGTTCAGAATGGTGGCATGCCGAGACACAAATCATGTTCCTGGAGAAAAAAAAGAAGAAACAAACAACTATTTTTGTAAGACTTACTGGCCTCAGGCAGGGTTAAGCGATTCGGCTCATATATGACAGATCATTTGCCTACAAACTTAATGTACGAGTGATCCGCAAAATTAAAGTCCCATATAATTGACTTCGATTTGCTGCAGGGCTAAGGTAAATACACTTTTTTTTCGAAGATTGTGATCTACCTCGAAGAGAAACCCACAGTCAACACGAATTAAGAAAGTATCGATTTGTGTAGCTCTTTACTCACATGAAGGGACACTGCTATTGACAAGGGACCTCAGAACTACACCACATTTCAAAATTTTCGGAAGGTTTTTAACGCTACCTCAAACGCGGCCTAATCAAATTGAGTGCTTATGGAATATCATCTCATGTGTGCGATTGGATTCATGATTGCCTGTTGTAAAGAAAACAGTACGTAGTAACTGACGGTAAGTCATCGAATAAAACAGAAGTGATATCTGGTGTTACCCAGGAAACTGTTATATGGCCACTACTGTTCGTTGTCTTTTTAAACGATGTAAGAGACAATCTGAGAAGCCTCAGACTGTTCGCAGATGATGATGTCTTTTATCGTTTAGTAAAGTCACGAGAAGATCAAAAGCAATTGCAAAACGATTTATATAAGATATCTGCATGGTAAAATTGGCAACTGACTCTAAATTATGTAAACTGTGAAGTCATACATGTGAGCACTAAAAGAAATCCGTTTACACGATAAATCAGTCGAATCTACATGCCGTAAATTCAACTAGATTCCTAGGATTGAAATTGCCAACAACTTTAATTAGAAAGTACATACAGAAAATATCGTGGGGAAGGCGAACCGCCGCGGCGAATTAGCCGCGCGCACTGGAGCGCCGTGCTGCGGTGCGCGCAGCCATTTGCCGTCGACGGTTTGAGTCCCCACTCGGGCATGGATGCGGTCCTTAGGGTTAGTTTACCTTAGTTTCAGTAGTGTGTAAGCTACGGAGCCATAACGCAGCAGTTGAGTCTGATAGATTTGCAAACATTTGATTTGAAGGCGAACCGAAGGCTACGTTTGATTGGCTGAACACTTAGAAGATTGAACAGTTCTACAATGCCTACATTACGCATTGTGGGATTCACACCACGTGGGAGTGACGGAGGGTATAGAAAAGTTGAGAGAAAGTCAGCTCGTTTTGTATTATCGCTGTACGGGGCGTGTATGTCTTTTCCAACTTTCTCTTCCGACTCCGAACATAATTTTTTAGCACACACCTACATACGGAGACATAATCCTAAAAAAATAAGAGAAATCAGATCGAAAACGGAAAGATTTAGGTGGTTTTTTCCCTCCGAGCTATTAGGCAAAGAATCGGCAGAGAAATATTATGAAACTGGTTCGATGAACCGTCTTCCAGACATTTACAAAGTGAATATGCACACTTAGATGTAAAAATAAGAGACTAAAGGATACCTTGGTTCCCCGCCAGTCTGTTTTTTATAAATCATGCAAAATTCTTTGAATACTAGTGTCCTGCTAACGTTGGCAAAAAGAGCTTTTGCCACTTCACATGCAGAATGTTTGATAAAAGGACTGGACCATATTAGAGGCGTGTTTAAGCAGAGTGAATATACAGACTAACATATCTGTTGTGCCTTTGGGGGCGGGGGGGGACTCCTAGAAAACATGTAAATCTCTGGCTTTCCTACCCTTTGCTTGAAGCATATTTTCAAAAATAGGCATACATTTAAAAATAATTAACATCAAGTGCATTTTTAGTCCGGCAGTCAAGGTTAGAGCACTGCTGGGCTCAGTGAAGGATGATTTAGGACTGAGGAAAGTTTACATTGGTCAGACTATTACGAGATCTATGTACTGAGAACCATCGACACACACGGTTGTTTTAGCCGGATAAATTTGTTTTGGCCGAGCACTGTCTTTCAGAGGGACATAAAATGATTTATGATGAGACACAAAGGGTACCTCTGCGTCTCGATATTGGACCTGGAAGTTGAAGAAATCAATTGAAATTCGTCTTTAGGACAACATTATAAATAGACACATCGATACTTGCGCATGCGCAGGTGGCCTTCCGCGGCCTACATATGGGGCTGCCGCTCGCGGGTTAAACTCAGTTCCGCCGGCTGGTGTAACACCACACAGATTTGAGGATGCCGACTAGATGGATCGCCTTATCATTGTGTCCAGGTGACGTCAAAGTCTGGCAGACAACCCAACAAGAATATCACGCACGGAGTTCTGTTCAATTGGCGCGTTACATCTTCTAAATCCCTGATTGAAGACTTTCGCTTTTTCATTGAATGATTTTTATTTTGAAATCTTTTGCTGTACATGTTTTTAAAGTTCTCAACTCGAGAGAGATTGCGCGACCTTCTTGACCAAGGTAGAGTATGGCTAGCATGAATACAAGCTGTGGATATTTTCGCCATGTGTTGAAATGTAAGCCAGATGGCTTACCAGGGGTGGCAACTAGACGCGGCGTACTCCGACGTCCTGCTATAGGGCTATACTGTTGTCGTGGATGACAACCAAATTGGTCCTACCATGAAATGAAGCGGCACCCCCCCCCCCACCACCACCACCACTCCTGGTTTCGGGCTGTATCGTGCATCTAAGCCGTCCGACATGAATACCACGGAACATTTATGGGAAGTCACTTCGTGCACAAAACCCTACAGCAACAATGCTTTTCCCGTTATGGACATCTATAGAGGCAGCACGGCACGGCACGGCACGGCACGGCACGGCACGGCAGTGAACTTCCGACCATTGGTTGAGTTTATGGTACGTCGAGTTTCTATAATTTTCCGGTTAAAAGGAGGTCAGAGACAATATTAGGAGGTATCCCATGACTTTTACTGCCACAGTGTATGGTGTTAACTTCCCAAGGGCTTCTGTTAGAGCCTCGAAACATCATCCTATCTAATGGAAGATGGCCTATATGATTATGTTCATGGGCGACCACATTATTAGTCAAAAATTCTATCTCCTGCTTATGATTATAGCTACTTCTAAAAGCATAAAATATAAATTATTATTTTGCGGAGGAAGTACCCGGAACCGAAAATGCGTTAGAAAAATTCGTGGTATCTATTATTTGATAATGGTATAAATTGTCATAAATATTTCTGATTGCAGGTGCTGATAGTGGGAACAGTGGCAAGCTGGTGTCCATAATGAAGAAATCGGAGAAAAACTGGGAATGAACACCATAGATGCAGTAGGGCAAACTAGTTGAGATGGTGGGGTCATGTTATACGCATGAGAGAAGCAACATTATATAAAAGACTTATGGATTCGGATTCGAGGTAAACTAAGGAGAAAGTACTTGGATTCGGTAAAGAAAGATTCTGAATTAACGGGCTTAATAACAGCCGCGGCGGAGCGGCCGAGAGCATTGTGACGCAATGCTACGATGCGGGAGGCCGTTTCCCCGTCGGGGGTTCGAATCCCCCCTCGAGCATGGATGTTTGTGCGGTCTTTAGTATAAGCTCGTTCATAAATATTTTCTAAGTTTAGGGACTGATGACCCCCTAGTTAAGTCCCATAAGCTCTACAAACATTTGAAAATTTGAGCTTAATATCAGACGAGACATCAATGTCATCAATTTTATAAGGGGTACCATACTCCAGATTGATCGCTGAAGGGCATAATCAGTCTTAAATGCTGATGATGAATAGTTTACAGATTGTTCCGTTATGGCGCGACACCAACCAACTGAACAGTATGGACAGCCGCATTCCGTTTTCAGTGTGTACTGGTAGCCTCACTAGAGTGACCTCAGTACAACGGCTACTTCCTCACGTCAGCAGCCTTTGTCCAGGACGAGACTCTTTATCTTGACGACACGCTGTATCAGGGCCGTAACAAGGCCGAACGGCTGCACCGCCAGATATCTCTGGCCTCAATGTAAGGTATTCGCCTGATACTCCAGCAACGCGTGCCCACGTTTTCTCATTTTCAACGATTCCATGAAATTAACGCATATGCACAGAGTGCTTCACTAGGATATGCAGTCAGTACAAATTTGAACGCCAATAATGATGAAATGGATATGACTATCTTGTTCCAAGCCTGATTCTAGATCAGTTTAGTGCTTCAAAGCTTACAAATGTGCACAGTGTGGGTAAGTGGTGCGGTGATAAGTGACAGACCACACGTCCAAACAACTGAGTTTCTCAAACTTCCTGGCACATTAAAATTGTTTGCCAGAACCCGGACTCGAACCTGGGACCTTTGCCTTTCGCGGACAAGCGCTCTACCGCCTGAGCTATCCTGTCACGCTTCACGTTCCGTCCTCATAACTTAACTTCTGCCAGTACCTCGCCTCCTACTTTCATTCTGGTAAATGAGTTTATATTACAATCGGCCCTAAAATTTTTCTTTAACCACTTGCCCTGATATTTTGATGTGAAAATGGCAAGGTGCAACGTAGTTCGGAGTCCACATTAGTTATGTTCGAAACCAACTCCGGGTTATTGTGTTCATCAATCTACGCCACATCTGATGAAGCTCAAAAATGTTTAAACGTTTGTAGAGCTTATGGGACTTAACTAGGGGGTCATCAGTCCCTAAACTTAGAAACTACTTATGGACCAGTTTATACTAAAGACGGCACAAACATCCATGCCCGAGGGGGCATTCGAACCCCCGATGGGGCTGATGAAGCTCTCCACACCAGTTTATCCTACGCAAGTCTCTTATAACAATCTACAACCATTTAAACATGCTTACTATACCCAACCGCTTCTATTGAGTCCCTTTATCAACAACCACTGCCCTCGGACTGTTATGACTCCAGTTAGATTTCTGCACAAGTTGTAATTAACCTCTCACTCCCTGTATTTTACTCCCGCAAGAGTGTAGTCCTTTCGACATCGCCAAAACCCTTTCTCTAAATCTAGTAATACACATAGAGTTATCTTTCTTCAGTCTATGTTCTTTGATATATCATAGGATTAACACAGCATCGAGTGTTCCTACATATTTTTCAGACACCAAACGTCTACACCTACGGCATCTTCCAATAGCCGGCCGCGGTGGCCGAGGGGACTGAGGCGCTCCAGTCACGGTCTGCACGGCCACTACGGTCGGGGGTTCGAATCCCCCCTCGGGCATGGATATTTGTGCCGTCCTTAGTATTAGCTAGTTTGTAAGTAGTTTGTAAGTTTAGGGACTGATGATCCCGTAGTTAGGTCCCATAGACTTTACAAACATTTGAACATCTTCCAATAGTTTTTCTACTTTTCTGCGGACATTGCGTATTACACCGATGTCTAGGAAATAATCAGGAAATCGTATAAAATTAAGCAACTTCTAAAGTGCTACAAATACATTTAATAGATCTGTATAGTTTTTAAGACACAATTTTTTACGTTACTATGACGTATACTTGTACATAGGTCACAAATATTCAGTTCTAATGCATTTTAATACACATAGAACCAAATCAAAATAAATGTTTGAAAATCTATGGGACTTAACTACTCTGGTAATCAGTCCCTAGGATTACAAACTACTTAAAGGACACACACAAATACACCCATGCCCGAGGGAGGACTCGAACCTCCGACGGTGAACAACCATGCGCTCCGCAGTATGGCGCCTTAAAGCGCTTGGCCACACAGAGTATCAATTTTATGCGTAAAATATACGTTTACACTAAAAAAACCTATTTCAAAGCATCAGGGAACCAAGCAAGGTGGCGCAATGGTAAGGCACGGGACTCTCCTTCGGAAGTTTGGATTAAATCCACCTCCGGCCATCCAGATTTAGGTTTTCCGTAATTTCCCTAAATCACTTTAGGCAAATGCCGGGGGGCTTCCTTTCAGAGGGCAAGACCGATCTCCTTCCCCATCCATACCCAAAACTCCCGGCCGAATCACAAATTTTAATTCTATGCTTCAGATGTATCATTATTGTCTTTGAAATTATTATTATTATTATTATTATTATTATTAAAAATAGCTCCATCGGACGACGCATATCGTAAGATCCGAAAGATTGGTACTTTCCCTACATTAACTGCGTTTTTCTATTTTAGAAGGTGTATATCATTTAACAGAAATCAAAATGCTACAATATTACAGTTGCATATATGACGCTGATCATTTACCACGAGTCATTCGTAACAAAGGTTACCGTCTTATCCATTCTTGATAGAAATCATAAAAAAAACTTAACATATCTAGTTATGAGAACTTGCAGAACATATGAAAGAAGTGGGAACTTTGTGGCGGGATTGTTCCATAAAGTTGGCACGTAATACTGGAAGCAAACGCCATGACCAACATGCTGTATCAGGCCATACGGTCAATAACTCAGCATCTCTGAAGAAAACAAGTGTAATCCCGCCTCGCACTCGCCCGGGACCTTGAACGATAATTATTTTACAGGAGATTTCCTGTATACAAATAGCAGGTGCCTTGCACAATTACAAATTTAACTCATTACATGCATAAATTCGTCGAAACACTGATGTCACGATTAAATACTATGCAGAAAATTACAAAATTGAACTTATCGTTTTATTTCAGCATGCATGTAGAAGTCAATTCCAAAGACTCCTGTAGTTTAACTGTTTATTCGATAGTGTCACATTTTCCCGTAAGCGTTTTTACTAGTTTAAGAATAATGTGATTAATTCAAACGCAGCTTGCAGACAGTTCGCTGGATGAAGCAGTGTGTGTTCCATGCTTTGTGTGTTAATGGGTATTTCTCCTTTGTTCGATTATGTTCGAATATCCGATTCTACAGAGACCTGTATCTCGCGTTTTATTGACCTCAGAGGTAAAGGCTAAAGTGTTGTGGGTAGCCCTTGGCCTAACTATCATTTGCATACTTATCGTAAGAATGGGAATTCTGTAGCTATTCTACAGTACAGGGGCAAAATGTGAACATTGCACACGTTTTGCAACCCAATTAAACTAACATAATCGATTAATTTTTGTACATTATGTGTTGTCTAGTGTGACAAGGCTTATGAAAGCACCATTTAATCATGGTGAATTACTGGGAAAACCACGAAAAGTAGTATTTTTCAGTATCAAATCTACGGATTGCGGAGATGGCCACTTGTGTAATTCCTATTTGTTACATATCGTCAAAATTTTTGCCTAGTGTTCTTAATAATATGATTCTGGTGTCGCACAAGTGTGAAGTGCGCGCTACGTACTTTCGCCGCGCGCCGCCATGCACGCACGGCGCGGCGTTCTTACGACGTCAGACACGAGCGCCCTCTGCTACAACTCCGCTCTTGGCCACCACTGGACTGCATCGTTCACTTGGGAATCAGATAGGCACCAGTTAAGACTTGGCTATCGGATAGGCACTAGGACTCATCAGTAGGCAGGCATCTATCAAAATATATGTATCAGCATTCTGCAGTCAAGAACTATGTAAAAGTATTACTAAGTCTCTATGAAATATATATCTCGTTCTAATTTACTCTAGTGTTTCTAGTTTCTGCTGTCCCACTGGCTGGTCACCTCCGTACCTGCACACGCGTGCATCCCTTATTTCTGTGTCGGTCTCTTTCTACTCGGCCACCGACACCTACGACAACCGGCGGACGAGGCACAAAAGCGGCGACGAGGCTGGGACACAAAAGTAGCGACGAGGATGGGATACAAAAATGATATTCTCGATCAACTTCTTTCCGATATTTTCATTCTTGACGGAAATGCAGAGGTTCAAAGTTTCAGTACTGATCTCTTCGCTGCTGTAGACGTTCTCTATCGACATTGGCGAGAGATGACCTTCCAGCCGATATGAAACATTTCAACAATTTTAAGAAAACTACTCAGCGAAAAAAAACTGTATATTTTACACATTTTGCAGTTTGATAATTTTGCTCGATAAGGGACTGATTTACTTCGGTTATTCGGAACAGTTTTGTGGAGTATCAAATTAAGTGCTGCACAGCATTTTAAAGAGATCGTACAGGTAAATAAACATTGCATCGACTATGTGTATGTTGATTTCAGCACATACATAGAAGGATATGAAAGTCACAGGAACTATCTATATGTTATATAAAATTTAGAGCACAATAAATCTAATTTAGCTCTCTGAATACCAGTTCACATTCGGCGAACGAAACCAGGTGATGCGTCCACTCCTGTTCATGCGGACTTGGCGACCGTTTGAAATATTTATCCTTCTGTTACAAGATTCCCTAAAAGCGTTTTATTTTTCATGTCTTATAGTATACTGTCTTCACGCGACAAATAATTAGTTTTCGTTGTTCGGAGCTCGCAGGATAGGCCTCAACAATTTGACTCAAACGTTGTGAGCCGAAGCAAGTGAGATTCTTAAACTATCTCGCGAAAGATTTTCGATCACAGTACAAGAAAGTGTGAGCAACCGTACCTTTCACTGTTGTGTGGCGCAGTGGGTAACAGCAACGATTGTAAAGACTGTTAGTCAAACAAAATTATACTGTGGATATACAATTTTAGCGAGAGTTTTATTTTTTCCTATGGTCCACTCAGATTATTTAGGAATTTGAAAATATCCTCTAGCTGCTTCTTGTCACACAGTTTCAGTCAAGTCAGCGAGACCCACATCGTCACTTCCCTCTTAATAGTGGGTTAGCACGCTGATCATCTTACATACATGCGGGATTCGAAGTATTGAAATATCGTGTCTCTGTGTGTTTTTTTTCTTTTTATCCACCAGTTTCACGCGATCAGCTACGCTCTGCACTTGCACTTCATTAACTGACCTCATTTATTTGTTGGACATACGCCAGTATCTGTTTTCCGCCACTCAGTGTGCTCTTCGCGGCCAACTCCAGTACTACAAAAGTTATTCCCTGATATGTGAACTCCTCCTGGCCCTTTTCCTTGTCTGTGTTTTGCACATATTCTTTTCTTCGACGATTATGCGAAGAACTTTTCAGTTACTTATCTGTCCACTTAATTGTCAACATACTTACGTAACACAGATGCAGATGTTTTCACAGTCCACAAGGAAACTGAAGATACAGGGTGTTGTAAAAAATTATTCTACTACAATATGGACAGCAAAGACAGACAAATCACCCAAGTAAACATCGGCTCTAAAATGAATGCCATAAGAGTATGAGCATACTTTCAGCATCATTTTTGTTACATACGCCAACTCTTCTAAATGTTCTAATGTAAAGCTTATGGGACTTAACTGCGGGATCATCAGTCCCTAAACTTACAAACTATTTATGAACTGACTTATACTAAAGACAACACAAACAGCCATGCCCGAGAGAGGATTCGAATCTCCGACGCGGGAGGCCTCGCGATCCGTAACATGGCGCTCCAGACCGCTCGGCTACTCCCGCGCGGCAAACTCTCCTACTGTAAGCTTTTTGCTCTTACGGAAGATCTGCAGGTCGCGTTAAACAAATGAGGACATATTTCTCTGTTATTTCTAGATGTAGCAACAGTGTTGTTACCGTAAAAATATAACAGATCTGGGTAAGCGCAGCGTATGCATTAGTTCCAATGGAACCAGTTTGTGATTTACTAACAGTAAGTTAATAACGTACTTTTGCGTTTGAAATGGCGACATGATCTTCTTTTGTGGTTGGAAAAGCTGCATGACCTTTAGGGAAAGAAGGTGATGCGAGAAATTTGATAAGTATTCTTTCTCTAGGAGTAGAAGCAATGAAAAAAAAATCGCACTGACGTGTTTTACGGCCCACTTTAGATTTGTAGTTTTATAAATTTTTGCAAACATTTTGGACAAAAAAATAATCTAAATAATAAAAAATTAGGAAAAAAATTAGGTACTGGCGGGTTCCGAACCACTGTCCTTCAGCGTCACAATCCAACACACTGCCCACTACACTACAGATAACAGTAAAGAATTGCGTTCTTTAATTTCATACTATTGATGGCCGTTGTTAACTGATGCTAATATGGCATTTATAGACACTAGATTATCATTTATAGTACGAAGAACGACGTCTTTTTGTTAATTCTTCAGTGCGCCATTGCTTTGAAATGGCGACGTGTAAGTTACAAAAAGAAAATCATCAAATACGCAACGCAAGATGGCGTATGCCAGAAACAGTTCTGGGCGAGGACTGTCACGTGACATCTGTGAACGGCTGGTTTTCGTTAATTTAATGGAGGGTGTCAAAACTCCGTTATTTTTGCAAATCTCTCTCAAACGATACGAGATATGAAAAAAAAAAAACATAAGACAGCAAAGTTGTAGAGAATTTTCTCCTCTACACATTCGGTTATTCAATTTTCGTGTTGATGCATAATTAAGCCGTTATTTTCACTTAAATTTCGAGCTGTCAAAAGACGATCGCAAAGACCCACTTTTAGTGTTAGTACCGTAACCTAAAGTGGGCCAAATTTTGCACAGCCTATCCACTTATCTGCGTGTGCCCTGTGATTGAGAGGCAATGTGGTAGTGGTCTGAGTCGCGCCAGAACATACACTGCAAAAGACGCAGTTAGGGACTCCCGAGTTTAACTCAGGGGTTTGTGACCATAGGCGGATCTAATTGTTGTGCCCTGTACAGCACGGTATTGCATTTTTGATTAAAGAACTCTTGAGCCAATGAGGCACAACTTTGAGTCATTTGTAAATTTTTTTTCTTTCTTTCTTCTGGAACTGCTCTTCATACCTTCAGTATCCACAAAATAGTTGAACATGACGCCGCAAAGAAAACATGGCACTCTGAAAGGACGTGACAGTATGCACACTTATTACGAAAAAAAAGAGCAAATAATAAGTTTCTTAGGGAGGCATGGCGAAAAATGCCAATCGGCACATTTTAAACTGATACAGTTACTTTTAAGCCTCATCTCCTGTGATGATGTCAGTTCATTTTTGACAATGATTTTTCTCACTCTCAAACAATGGCTACAAATGAAAATGTTTGACATCTAACATACTACTATGAATAAAAAATACTTACTGCTGTTAGTTGATTGAGTCCATTTACTAACCTGTAACAACAACAAACAAACCATATGTAAGAAAAGCGAATAAAATATAAGGACAATCTGTAGTTCTCTACTGATCTACAAGATACGATGTTATGACTAATAATAATTGAATAATAGACAAATGACGAGAACTTGGACGAAATCTGTGCTTATAAGAATGTTTTAACTCACGCTGCAGGCATAAAAGTACAAAAACTGGAGGCAAATTACTTATTTACGCTACAACACTAAATATGTCTTGCAGTGGAGACAATAACTAAGTATAGATTGATAATTATAAATTAGTGCAGCGTAGGTGCTGTTCTTAGAACAATGAATCTTGAGTTCGGTTGTAAATTATACTACGGACATTGCAGTTACTGTCGTTCCATTTTCTGCAACTCTATTTTGATATATAACAACTGCAACAAACAAGTTAGTAACCAAAGATATTCAACAATAAAAAAGGTAATTCAAGAATGTTCGCCGAAATTATGGCAATATGAAAAGCACTTCTACCGTCCGACCAACGAAATTAGTATTCAATTAATCATTTATTCGACAATATGTTATTATTTTAATGATTATTTTCTACGGATAACACTTTATGAGAAAAAGCGCTATAGAATGGGTAAAATAACAGAACTTCACAATTGAAATATGGAGAAGTTATAACAGTAATAAAAACTTACTTAACAAAGCATATGAAATGCATTGCATTTACAGTGAAATCTCCAAGAAATCGAACAGGTGTCTAAAGTACGACATGATTCTAGAGGATGAATAAATACAAAGTTACCAGAGGAACATAAACAAGAAGATTGCATTTGCTGTATCTTCGTTTGCTACAAACAACAGCATTTTTAATAGCACGCTTATATATATATATATATATATATATATATATATATATATCAGCAGGTCGTCTTACGTTTCAGATTGTAGTATGAACAACAGATCATGTCTTATTTGCTGTTCTTTTCAATGGCCTATCAGATGGGCCCTTTTTCCTTTTTAAGTGTGCCATGAACCTCTTTCCTCTCTTGCTGTACCGAAACCTTCTTCGGCCGTGATAAAATTTCTCTCCATTTGATTCTCACCGTTCTTCAGTAGAATTCAGTAGTAGCGGGTTTCCTCTCCTCTTTCTCTCCTATAGTCCAACCTTCGTTGCCGTATGTTGCAATTTTTCAACACGTAGTTCTCAAACATTTTGTTCCCTAATGTCAAGGTTTTATGTAGTAAATAAGTAATTGTTTTTATTAGAAGCATTATTTGCCTGAGCAGTTCTGCGTACTACCTCCTTGTAGCTACTTCCAACATTCATGATTTTATTTCGGAGGTAATTAAATTTCGTTCACTTTCTCGATTGTTTTATTTTCCATTCTTACAACTGTCTTGCTTTCTTAGTTTATACTGAAGACTATAACTTTTGATCTGATAATTGTTCATTGGCGTATTGAATTTCTCCTCCATTGTTCTGTCCATCATGTTCAGGATTTTCCGCAGGTCTCCTTTCTGCAATTAGTGCTATATCGTTGATTGTTTGATTCTTCTCTCACCCTATGGATTTCTTTGTAACAGTGTATAGCTCACCTTCAGGAAACGTCCAGTTATTTAAGGAAAACTTGAATGTCTTCAACAGAAAATGATATATATACCTTCACTGATGAAATATTAAAAGTTCTGTATAACCCGACATCATTCGTTGTGATCGTGTAAATCATAAAATTCTTCTAGTTAAGTATAGTGGTATGAATGGGACAGTGCACAAATGGTTTAAAGCATACTTGACTGGGAGAGTGCAAAAAGTTGAAATAAGCAGTTCACATAATATGCAAGAAACAGTTAAATCCTAGCTATCATAAATGGGGTCCACTAGGTTAGGTCTTGGGTCATTTGCTGTTCTTAATACATATTAATGACTTGACATTCTATATTCACGAAGATGCTAAGATAGTTCTTTACGCTGACGATACAAGTAAATGTATCACGCCTAACAAACAGGAATTACCTGATGAAATTGTAAGTGATATCTTTCAAAAAATTATGAAGTGGTTCTCTACAAACGGACTCTCATTAAACTTTGATAAAACCCAGTATATATAGTTTCATACAGCATGACACCATTAATAAATACAGACTCTGAACAGAAATCTGTAGCTAAGATCGAATATTCTAAATTTTTGCACTGATGAGGGATTGAATTGGAAGAAACACATTGCAGAACTGCTGAAACGTTTGAGTTCAGCTACTTATACTATCAGGGTCATTGCAAAATTCGGTGATATACATCTTAGTAAATTAACTTAGTATGCCTATTTTCATTCATTGCTTTCATATGAGCTCATGTTCTGCTGCAATTCAACATAGAGTAAAAAAGTATTCATTGCACAAAAGCATGTAATCAGAATAACTGCTGGCGCCCACCCAAGATCATCCTGCAGACATTTATTTAAGGATCTAGGGATCTTCACTGTAGATTCACTTATGAAATTTGTTATTAACAATGTGACCTAATTCAAAAGTAACACCAGTATGCAAAGCTACAACACTAGGAGAAAGGGTGACATTCACTATTCAATTTTTTTAAATCTAACTTTGACACAGAAAGGGGTGAATTATGCTGCCACAAAATTAGCATGGAAAGTCTGACAGAGAGGCAATTAATATTTAAAAAAAAAAAAAAAAAAAAGAATTTCTGAATGACAACTCCTTCTACAATCTAGATGCATTTTTTTGATAAAATTTCGTTAAAAAATACATAAAAAACAACAAAAAAATACTTAACATATTGAATATCATGTATAGACACCATTTATTAAATTGACATGTTCCACATCATTGCGAAATGTCGTATTTATGATCTACGAAACAAGTATTAATCTAATCTAAATTAATCCTTCTGTATGTACCGATTAAATACGTGTGGGATACGAAGCTACCTTGCGGTATCCACTTGCTTTTGGTGACTTTCTGATGCAAGGAACACCATACTCAATGTTTGGTGTTTTTCGCACGTCCTTGTACCTCAGTCATCAATTGGTATTTTCGCTTTATCACTCAACTTTGTCAATAGTTCTCCTTGTATGTATGCTTTCAGCTCCCAACACTTTCCTTTCTTTAACGTCCTATGGTGTTTCCTCCAACTCTCCTTACAAGACAGTAGTCTGCCTCATGAACCTCTGCTTTTTTTTTCCTTTTCAATAGTCAAATTTTGTTCTCGCTCATGTATAGTAGGAATTCCCCCCATAGTTATTTCATAATACACTCAGGAACACTAAAAATAACGCATCAAGAGTGAAGGATCAGATCGAAATGATATTTATTTCCCTCCAACTAAAAGAAGACTATAGTAATTCCAACTCCTAAGAAAGCAAGTGCAGACAAATATGAAAATTACAGAACCATCAGTTTAATACGTCATAGATGTAAAAAACTAACACGAAATATTTACAGACAAATGGAAAAACTGGTAGAATCAGATCAGTTTGGATTTAGGAGAAATGTAGGAAGAGGGGAGGCAATACTTACATTACGACTAATTTTAAAAGGTAGGTTACGGAAAGGCACATCTACGTTTTTAGCTTTTGCAGATCTGAAGAAAGCTTCTGACAATGTTGACTGGAATACACTCTCAAATTCTGAAGGCAGCAGGGATAAAATACAGGGAGCGGAGAGTTATATTTAACTGATACAAAAACCAGACAGCGGTTATTAAGGTTGAAGGGCATGAAAGAGACGCCACATTTGGGAAGGAAGTAAGACAGGGTTGTAGCCTTGTTATTCAATCTGTACATTGAGGAAACTGCGAAGGAAAGCAAAAAGAAATTTAGAGAGGGAATTGCAGTTCAGGAAGAAGAAATAAAAACTGATCCGTTTGCCGATAAAATTGTAATTCTTTCAGAGACAGCAAAGGAACTGCAAGATCAATTGAACGGGAAGGCCGAGTATCTTTGAAGGAGCGTATAAAATGAACATTAACAATACCAAAACTAGGGTTATAGATCGTACTAACAGAAAATCAGGCGACGCTGAATGAATTAGATTAGGTAATAAGACGTTAAAGGTGGTAGATGAGTTTTGCTACTTGGGCATTAAAATGACGTATGATGGTGGCGGTACTGACGATATAAAATGTAGTGGGAAGAAAAACGTTTCTGAAAAAAGAAATTTGTTAACATCGAATATTAATTTAAGTGCTAGGAAGTGTTTTCTGAAGGCATTTGTATTGAGTGAAGCCTTGTACGGAACATGGACAGTAAATAGTTCAAACTGGAAGAGGATAGAAGCTTTTGAAATGTGGTGCTACAGAAGAATGCTGAAAATTAGGTGGGTAGACTGCATAATTAATGTAAAGGTACTGATCAGAATTGGGGAGGAAATGAATTTCTGGCATACCTTGAGCAAAAGAAGAGATCGATTAGTAGGACACATTCTTAGACATCACGCAATCGTCAATATAATATTGGGAAAACGTACGGGATAAAAATCGCAGAGGGGCATCAAGAGACGAATACAATGAGCTGGTTCAAATTGATGTAGGTTTCTGTTTTTGTGAGGAGAAGAAGAAGCTTGCTTAGGATAGAAAAGTCAGCCTCCGTAGCTCAGCGGTAGCGTCGCTAACTACCACGCAGGAGGCCCGGGTTCGACCCCCGGCAGGGGACTGGGTGTTGTGTATTGTCCTAATCATCATCATATCATCATCATTGACACGTAAATCGCCCACGCGGCGTCAAATAAAAAGACTTACACTAAAGCGTCCGAACAATCCCGCAAGGGATCTTCGGGCCAAGAATGCCATACGCTCATTTTTCAGGATAGAAAAGGGTGGAGAATGTAGTGGGACAAGACTGACTGCCACTCACAACACTCAACTCAGTTTCGGAAGTAATAATTGTTAATTAAGTATCACACCTCAAGAGTTGCATCAAACCAGTCTCCGGATTGAAGACCATGATACCAAGAATGATACTGTTGACAGATTCACTTGATTCGAAATTCAAGGCAGCTAAACAAAGATGGTGCCACATCAATAATGTTTTAGACCATCTTCTGTTGCAATAAGTGTGTCAACACGGTACGTCTGATGTCCTGAGGAGCTACCTCCAGATCCTATAGACGGTGAGGCGGCGGCATCTTGCGTTTCAACTGGTCCTGCGCATCTTCTATATGAGACAAGAGTAATAAGCAAGCCGGCCATGGAAGACAACTGTGTAATATTCTACGATATCGTTACAGGGATTCTCATAGCTACTAAAATTAACAGCTTGTCTTTCGAGTGCTATGTATGTGTTAATGAATCTGCATGGTATGCAAATTAATAATCAGCCAATCAGTTGTAATAATAGTAGTTTAACAGTCTTGACTCGGCTTCGGCGGATATAAATCCGTCTTCTTCAGAAATACATGTTATACCTATAAAATGTGACATCATAAATTAAAACTCATTATCATTATGTCTGAAATATGTGTCATAACAGGCCTAATGTGGCTGTGGCTTCTTGAAGATCAGTCGTCGCTGTCTGCGTGGGGTGTCGCTGTGCAAAGATGGTTACAAATTGTTCAAATGTTTGTAAATCTATCGGACCAAACTGCGTGATCATCAGTCCGTAGCTTATAAACTACTTAAACCTAGGTAAACTAACCTAAGGACAAACACACACACCCATGCCCCAGAGAGGACTCGAACCTCCACGGCGAGCAACCGCGCGCTCCGCAGCGAGACGCTTTAGACCGCTCGGCTACTCCACCGCGGCGATGGTTACATACCGGTCCTGAGCTACTGTAGTTTTGAGTGGACAGCGTTCGCGATGCCGATCGCTATTTAATGGTTTCCTAGTACTTCCTCAGAAGTCTGAAGATAACACTTCGATTTTAACATGAACAGTGTTCGGAATGTCAACTTGTCTCATGTTTTGTCCCATCAGTGTGATGATTTTGATACGATCTGCCATGAAGCCTGTTACGAGGCATTGTGCTGTAGTACGAGGCACACAGACAACTGTACATTCACAAGGTGCGATTACACGGTTCCTTATCAAACAGAGTCGCAGTGACGAACACTCAACCCAAAAGAAACGTCCATAGTGACTATTGGTGGGTAATTTGGAAATATGTTTGGCCGGCCGCAGTGCCGAGCGGTCTGCGGCGCGCCAGTCACCGTCTGCACGGCCGCTGCGATCGGGGGTTCGAATCCCCCCTCGGGCATGGATGTTTGTGCCGTCTTTAGTATAAGCTAGTTCATAAGTAGTTTGTAAGTTTAGGGACTGACAACCCCATAGAAGTCCCATAAGCTCTACAAACATTTGAACATTTTTACATATGTTTTTTATGAGTGTATCAATTTTTTTAAATAATTGTTTTATGGTTCTTGGAACATAATGTGTGAAATTTGTAAATCTATTTCAAATACTTTAATGAATTTAAAATATAGGCATGCGGTAAATTTCAATTTTGACTTTACCCGTTTCTTGCTATGCATAACTCCTGAAAACACCGAGGATGCACCGATTTGAGAGATTTGAGCTCCCACAGAGGTTTACCAGCGATCAAAATGTTCAAATGTTTGTATAGTGTATGGGACTTAACTACGGGAGCCGGCCGCGATGGCCGAGGGGACTGAGGCGCTTCAGTCACGGTCTGCACGGCCACTACGGTCGGGGGTTCGAATCACCCATTGGGCATGGATATTTGTGCCGTCCTAGTTCGTAAGTAGTTCATAAGTAGTTTGTAAGTTTAGGGACTGATGACCCCGTAGTTAAGTCCCATAAGCTTTACAAACATTTGAACATTTTAACTACGGGGTCGCCGGCCGCGGTGGCCGAGGGGACTGAGGCGCTTCAGTCACGGTCTGCACGGCCACTACGGTCGGGGGTTCGAATCACCCATTGGGCATGGATATTTGTGCCGTCCTTAGTTGTAGCTAGTTCATAAGTGTTTTGTAAGTTTAGGGACTGATGACCCCGTAGTGAAGTCCCATAAGCTCTACAAACATTATAACATTTGAACTACGGGGTCATCAGTCTCTAAACTTACAAACTACTTACGAACTAGCTAACACTAAGGACGGCACAAATATCCATGCCCGAGGGGGGATTCGAAGCCCCGACCGTAGTGGCCGTGCAGACCGTGACTGGAGCGCCTCAGTCCCCTCGGCTACCGCGGCCGGCTTACCAGCGATCGTTTTTACTGTGATACAGTTGTGATTTTAATGCGAAAAGAGGGAAATAGCAGTGCTATTTAAGGAAACGTTAAGAAGAAGCAAATGTAGTCCTACGGTCCCAAGGGCTCCCCTCCTGGCCGTGCCACTCCACTCCACTCCACTACACACCAGATAAGAAAGAGAGTTAATCCACCATTTCCCTCCGTTTCACAGCAGTTTTGAAAATCTCAAGTCTCTACTTCTTACGTAATTTGGTTTCAAGTCAGTTGCAACATTTGTTCCGAACATACAGAAAGGCAAGTCCTAATACTTAAGACTAGTACAAACGCGTTGAAACAAGACGCGAAGAAGACGTGTATTCTCTATATTGTGATTAATTGCCGAGATAATTTTACAGCGGTCTTCAGTGGACCTCCATCTCGTGGAAATTTAGTTCGAAATGACACTTCGCAGGTTATTCGTATACCTCAAGGATGTCGACCCACAAAAGTTGTGAAGGGCCAGGAGACTCCGATAAAAAGAACGCTAAAGTTTTATGCGCAACTCAAATACTGGTCATAAATCGTGACAATATTGCACCGCATGCAAGACATTTCAATTTATATTAAATTTCCCAAACAT
The DNA here is from genome assembly GCA_026315105.1 of Locusta migratoria. Taxonomy (NCBI): domain Eukaryota; kingdom Metazoa; phylum Arthropoda; class Insecta; order Orthoptera; family Acrididae; genus Locusta; species Locusta migratoria. The sequence continues at coordinate 467,365,002 of CM048746.1, read as the reverse complement.
GTTTCAGCACTATATGCGCTATCATCAGCGAGGATTTCTTTATTGCGTTTCTGAACAATTATAGCAGTCTGTACAAATGTCATTTGAGATTCATCTAAAATAATTTTTTCATACTGGGTTCACTATGCAGTACACTTAAATGGTCATACAAAAATTATCTCTTTTTGTTTTGTCGAAAATTAGGCCGAAAATACATACATTTTGTATGTATCTTACATTACATTAAAAAGGACTTTTAAAGAATTGAGTATAGTACTTATTAGTGATTGTTGTCATAATTTAACACAGCTTGTCACTTGCAAGACAAAACGAACCGTTTATATTTCTTGTTATTAAAGTTTTGGATCATACACTGGCCAATTTGCACGCTGCGGCAGCTCAGAGAAAGGGCTGCCATTGGCGCATTCGCTAGCCACGTGGGCCATCCACATTGGATCTTCCTCTGGTAACTATTTGTTTCTTCATTTAAAATTTACAACTTAATAATAAATACAATACCATAAAATATTATAAATTAAATCACAAACAATTTTATTTATGGAATGACTTTTATAGCTAATTAAAATGTGAATTACAATATTTGAATTGGAATGATTTCATATGCATTTTAAAGACGGTAAATTAAAACTTTGATTACCACTGTAACAAAACTTTCGATAGGCTTATACTTCTATAGCGTTTATCATAACATCGTCGTTATTTGTAAAATTTGTATTTTACAGATAAACATCAGAATATTATTAAAAATTCAAAACGAAAAATATTTTGATATCTCTGATAAATTATGAAGGACATTTGTTTACGCAAAGAATGTTTTTTGTAAAAGATCTGTTGGAAAGAATATTTCGATTACATTCATGAATACGTGTCGTTCATCCGATACCCAGGAAACGTACGAGGTATACCAGATCATTTGATTAAGAATTCAAAGTGACAGATGATGATGGACTATTTATTGTACTTTTATAGTCTTTGCAGGAATTTGTTTCTCCGTCATTTTCAATCAGGCAAGCGCTATTTTGCATATTTTTTGATCGATTTTTTTACCAGTCCGTAATATCATTACTAAAACAATTTAAAAAAGAAAATAGAAAGTCACTGAAAAGTAGGATCGAACTTAGATTGCGTGGAAAACGAGGTGCACCCATTTCAATAAGCTGGACGTAAAGCTTTATCGCATTCTTCTTCTGTTCAGTGTACTTTGCAACTTTTACAGGCCGACATCCATGAAGCGTTCTACGAACCTGCGATGTCTCATCTCTAACCGAATTTCCAGGGTCCCCAAGGCAAGAAGCAACCAGAGCGTCACCGTTCGCAGGCTCGTCATACTCGCGAATCGAAGGAAACGCGTAGGAGTAGCAGAGACGTAACAGCGGCGCCTTGATTTCTAATGTATACAAGCCTCAACATTACACTCGTAGTCGCTCTGTTCGCGATCTGTATTACGTTGCCGGGGTACTGTAACGTGCCTGCTTGCCGGAGTAAACAAACAGAAGCACAAGGAAAATACACACTGGTCATTCAGCGAACCGTCGGCTGTTGAATGTTTGTGTGAGAGCAATATATACCAACGAAGAGAAGGTATACGGTTGACTGAATGACAGGTGTGCATTTTCCTTGTGTTTTCATTACTTTAATGTAAACCCTAGAAAGAGGGCGATTTAAACCTAGCTTAGTAACATCCGTCAAAATGACGGCTACGTTCAAATTGTCGGTGAGCTGTGACGTTTTGAGGAACAACTGATGAACAAGTGTACATGGGTAGAGTGTTGGTCTGGAATCACACACGCCGAATTGACGGGTGTTACCAAACAAAAGTTCAAACCCCCCAGAAAGACGGGTGTTAGTAGCGAGCGTTAAAACCAGATGTCAGTAACGCAGCGTTATGTTACTTGTACTGTGTGATAGTAGAGGAGAATGAAGTCTGTATTTTGTTAAGTTGTTAATAACACGATGTTGACACGAATCACACATTATGATACGTTTATGAAATGGCCTCGAGAAGGAAACGTTGATCACGAAATAAAAACACATAGGGTGCTATTATAGAGAAACCATCATACTGCTGTTAATATCTTCGTAATGAACACACACACAACAGAAACAATCATTCTGGTCAGTGCACCCATGGTAACTGAACAACTATCCATGATACAATTTTTATTTTGCCTCCTGACAAAAGTGGTTAAGGGTGTGAAAATAAATGTGACACCGTGTATAACGGAATCGAGTAGGTCTTACAAACCCATAGCTATCTCTATATATCTATAGCTATATCTATATACCAATCTTTGAGCTTTTTCAGTGGTGACTAAGGGAAACATATTTCACCCAAATTGCGCTTCATTCATCCATAATAGTGTTCCGCGCTGCTTCTAAGTTACTTCATCCGAATGGCGAAATAGTCAGCCCAGAAAGTTTCGAAATTAGACTACAATATAAATAAATAAGTAAATAAAATAAAATAAACAACAGGATATGTATAATGGTGGTTTCAATGCTTCAGCTTTAAAGCTCCCATTTGAGTCTAAGTCCAAAACGTTTAGACAACAATGTGAAACTATCAGAAAAGGCCTCTGGAGTGTTGTCAATTTAAGCCCTACTTTCGCACATTAATCGGTCGCAAAGAATTATCGGAGACCCTTTTGCAATTTTTCGATTTGTGTAGGCTCCTATTCATATTATCTTGTCATTCGTGATGATTTTTTTTTCAGCATAAACAAACATATTTTACGAACTTGGCATTATATTATTTTAACCGTTACTGGTAAGGCGACGTGGCTATACTTTAGCGGAAAGATCCCAAACTCCGCGATAATTTCTAAGTCTCAATACTTAAACAAGTCTTGACGCACGACGAGGAACTTCAGCGAGGTAAGGGCTGTTCTACATAGTGCAGCACCCCCTGACGAAAATATGCACTCTGTCCTGAATCCATGTACTCTGCTGACGCGATGCACACGGTCTTACACATCGTATGATCTTGCTATTTAGCTGTGTATCCGCCAATCATGTTTTAGACACGTGGTAAGTGATCGTAACGCGCGGCCTCTGACGGGAAGGTAGGTAGTGTTTGTTATTGCCAACTATCAGTGTTCCCGAGATCGCGCCTGTCGGTATCGATAGTGGTGTAGTTGTCTTCTGTGGCATCACTATCCGCGATACTGCAAACAGAAAGGGTGGTAGTCTGACGACTTGTATTTTAGCGTGCCGTCCGTCTCCAACAATATACACTACTGGCCATTAAAATTGCTACACCAAGAAGAAATGCAGATGATAAACGGGTATTCATTGGACAAACATATTATACTAGGACATGTGATTACATTTTCTCGCAATTTGGGTGCATAGATCCTGAGAAATCTGTACCCAGAACAACCACCTCTGGCAGTAATAACGGCCTTGATACGCCTGGGCGTTGAGTCAAACAGAGCTTGGATGGCGTGTACAGGTATAGCTGCCCATGCAGCTTCAACACGATGCCACAATTCATCAAGAGTAGTGACTGGCATGGTATGACGAGCCAGTTGCTCGGCCACCATTGACCAGACGTTTTCAGTTGGTGAGAGATCTGGGGAATGTGCTGGCCAGGGCAGCAGTCGAACATTTTCCGTGAGCAGAAATGCCCGTACAGGACCTGCAACATGCGGTTGTGCATTATCCTGCTGAAATGTACAGTTTCGCAGGGATCGAATGAAGGGTAGAGCCACGGGTCGTAACACATCTGAAATGTCACGGCCACTGTTCAAAGTGCCGTCGATGCGAACAAGGCACCCCATACCATCACGCCGGGTGATACGCCAGTATGGCGATGACGAATACTTCCAATGTGCGTTCACCGGGATGTCGTCCAACACGGATGCGACCACCATGATGCTGTAAACAGAACCTGGATTCATCCGAAAAAATGATGTTTTGCCACTCGTCCACCCAGGTTCGTCGCTGCGTCACCATCGTAGGCGCTCCTGTCTGTGTTGCAGCGTCAAGGGTAACCGCAGCCATGGTCTCCGAGCTGATAGTCCATACTGCTGCAAACGTCGTCGAACTGTTCGTGCAGATGGTTGTTGTCTTGGAAACGTCCCCATCTGCTGACTCAGGAATGCGGATAAGATGCCTGTCATATCGACTGCTAGTGATAGGAGGCCCTTGGAATCCGGCACGGCGTTCCGTATTGCCCTGCTGAACCCACTGATTCCATATTCTGCTAACAGTCATTGGATCGCGACCAACGCGAGCAGCAGTGTCGCGATACGATAAACCGCAATCGCGATAGTCTACAATCCAATCTTTATCAAAGTCGGAAACGTGATGGTACGCATTTCTCCTCCTTACACGAGGCATCACAACAACGTTTCACCAGGCAACGCCGGTCAACTGCTGTTTGTGTATGAGAAATCGGTTGCAAAGTTTCCTCAAGTCAGCACGTTGTAGGTGTTGTCACCGGCGCCAACCTAGTGTGAATGCTCTGAAAAGCTGATCATTTGGATGTCACAGCATCTTCTTCCTGTCGGCTAAATTTCGCTTGCCGCGGTGGAATAGCCGAGTGGTCTAAAGCGCCTTGCTACAGAGCTCGCGGTTGGTCGCCGTCGGAGGTTCGAGGAGTAGCAAGGCCACTCCACCGCGGTGAAATTTAATTGAAATGTTTCTAGTGTAACGCATTTAGAGCTATCCCAAATTGCTGTGTACATCAAGATGTAGAGACATCGCCTGGGAAATATATACTGTACTGACATGACAATGAAATAATACATCCAGCGATACTTTAGCTCAGTAAGGTGCACCGTTTCGTGGAAAATTTTATCGCACCGTTTCTTCTTGATAAATTTGTAAGATAGTTTCGAGACCACTTAGAATAATTTTGTTAATTTACTTCACAAAAAATCCTATTGATACATTAAATAAGGGTTCACCTTGTTGAAATCTTCAATGGACGTAATGGTATAACAGTCTGACACAACACTGCCATTTTAATAATTGTAACAGATAATCAGTTTATTTATAATATATTGTACAAAATATAACAGATACTATGAATTATGGCCGCGGTGGCCGTGGGGACTGAGGCGCTCCAGTCACGGTCTGCACGGCCACTACGGTCGGGGGTTCGAATCACCCCTCGGGCATGGATATTTGTGCCTTCCTTAGAATTAGTACATAAGTAGTTTGTAAGTTTAGGGACTGATGACGCCGAAGTTAAGTCCCATAAGCTATACAAACATTTCAATTTTTTACTATGAATTTTATAAAACCAGAATTTCTAATCCGATTCAATTTAAAGTTCTCCTCATCAAAATTTTGCAACTACATTTAAGATACCTATTATCATTATCATATATTAAATTATGTACGTCATGGCAATACTAATTGTTCAGTGGAAGAGTGAATAGCTGGGACTTTCTGCGAGGAAAATGCTCCTCCCACCCACGCCTCCCCTCCTAAAAGCATCAGGCTGTCGTGGAATGTGAGAATTTAAGAAGGGTGATAGTTTGTCCAAGGATACTACCAGGATTCTCGTACACATACCAGAGTTTCGTCGTTTGTACGAGACACAAGGAAAAATTCGTACGCAAATATACCGGAATTTTCCTTAAGTTTTTAACAAAAATACAGTATACATATTTGTGCGAGAAGTAATTAATTTATCTTGAATATGTAATGAAATGTGTACAAATTGTTAAGGAATCATGTTGATGGACAATGCGATCTCTGTCAGTCAACAACTTCAGCTAGAGTTATTCTAGTAAATACGACTTTCACAGTGAATGTCTTTTCTATATTTTTATGTTCACGACGGTATTAGACATCAAAATCTTTTTAAAAGTATATTTTAAGTTAGAGTCAACAACAACTAGTAAATAACAGTATTTTTAAAATGTTTTGTTGGCCTCAAGACTGACTTCTTTCTTGGTAACACAAATTATCGGAAGTTGGTTGGTTGGATGGATGTTTAAGGGGGACCAAACTGCAACGGTCATCAGTCAAAATGTTCAAATGTCTGTAAATCTATCGGACCAAACTGCGTGGTCATCAGTCCGTAGCTTACAAACTACTTAAACCTAGGTAAACTAACCTACGGACAAACACACACACCCACGCCCCAGCGAGGACTCGAACCTCCACGGCGAGCAACTGCGCGCTCCGCAGCGAGACGCTTTAGACCGCTCGGCTACTCCACCGCGGCGGTCATCAGTCCCTTATCGGAAGTATGCTGGTACTTCTAAGAGAGTGTACTAAAAGATATTTTCAGGTTCTAGACGACACTAACACATGCGTTATCTTTAAAAATTATGTTGTTACTATGAATCGACAATAGTTAACAAATCTTGCAACTTTCTCGATTTTTAAGGGTGCTCATACAATTAATCCCTCTACCCTGGTAGGTCGCGTTACGAAAAATATGCTAGGGTATGGTTTCACGTATTGGGCGGTCACCAGAATTTCAAAGCGAACAAACAAATTTCTGTAAATAAGTGGAAAAGAATTTATACTGTACATGCAGTTTATAATATACCACGAATGCAATATTCTTCAAACTCAAGAGCAATTTTATTAAAATACGATAAGTTTATGATATTGGTACAAGAATAGCGAGCACTTCATATCCAACCCCAGTTACTACAGATGATTTGTCGGTCTCTCGTACAATTCTGCCATAAAGCGCAGTAGGCCAGCAGCTATTGTAAGCATTGCACACAAAGTAACAAGGATTTTTCAAAGCACTTTATAGATCAAATCAAATGTTCGAATGTTTCTAAACCTATTGGACCAAACGGCTATGGTCATCAATACCTAGATTTACGAATTACTTAAATGGACAACCCACATACCCATGCCCGAAGAAGGACTCGAACCACCGGCGGGAACGGCAGCCCAGTCCGTAGCATGACGCCTTAGACCACGCGTCCTGAATCACAACCATAAGCAACATAAAGTTGAACATTATGTATTTATCAAAGTAATCATTCGTTCATAACTTATTTTCAGACGACACGAGAGTCATAAGAACAACACGACCGATACGTATGACGCTGCCAACATAACTACAATAGACCGTAACAATTTTCACATATCATAACCACTGCAGTTGTGTATCCAGTGAGATGAATGAGCACACACTTCTAGCAGTCCCCAGCAAACTCGCCGCGTGGACACCAATTATAACACACTGTTCAAATTTTTATTGAGATGTGGTTCAACAGTCGTAAGATATTTGAGGAAATGCATATTATAAATCATCAGCTGTTTATTTTTTTTCGAACTTCTACCGGTTTCGGTTATAACCATCGTCAATGCCAGGCTGTGATGGTGAACCAAGGTCTAATACAAGAGAGCTTAGGTTCTCTTGTATTAGACCTTGGTTCAACATCACACAGCCTGGCATTGCTTTTATGTTTTTAATCAAGGCTTGATACCTAGTGGCGTCTTATTTATTTTGTATATATGCATGTGGCGTCTGTTCCGAAAGAACAGACATCACTTCTGATCCTGCAGTTGTTATGACATCAACTGCGATTGGGCAAAGCTGAAAATGTGTACCCAGCCGGGATTCGAACCCGGGTCTTCTGCTTTCTAGGCAGTTGCGCTGTCCCCTACACCACTGGGGACACAGTGATCACCGCACCTGCAAGGACTACCTAAGCACGCCTCCCGTCAGAAACAAATGCCCAGATTCACCTTGCCCACAGCACTCAAACTCGTAGTTATGAAACTAATACCCGTAAGGGCTTCAAGCTTGCCCACCCCTCCCCACTAACGATAGGATCATTGCTCGTCACCGGCATATTATATATATACGTGTGACGTCTGTTCCGAAAGCCGGCCGCGGTGGCCGAGGGGACTGAGGCGCTTCAGTCACGGTCTGCACGGCCACTACAGTCGGGGGTTCGAATCCCTCCTTGGGCATGGATATTTGTGCCGTCCTTAGTTGTAGGTAGTTCATAAGTAGTTTGTAAGTTTAGGGACTGATGACTCCGTAGTTAAGTCCCTTAAGCTTAACAAACATTTGAACATCTGTTCCGAAAGAACAGACGTCACTTCTGATCCTGCAGTTGTTATTCTTTAATATTCATAGAATATATGACATCAACTGCGATTGGGTAAAGCTGAAAATGTGTACCCAGCCGGGATTCGAACCCGCATCTTCTGCTTTCTAGGCAGTTGCGCTGACCCCTACACCAATGGGGACACAGTGATCACCGCACCGCAAGGACTACCTAAGCACGCCTCCCGTCAGGGGAAGGAAGCCTTAATGAGAGAGTATTATAAGATCTTGTCCACTCCTGAGCTTCCTATCCTGCAAGACCTTGCACCACCGGTAAGCCGGCTGAAATCACGTAAACCACCTCTTCAAACAGCTGTGCAACTACATGAGAGGCTTCTCGCCTAAATCAAACTGGGCAAGAACTTGGGATTCGTTTAATGGAAAAAAACAGCATCTGGATAGACGATCCCTCTAAGCAGCTCCAAGGAATGGACCTTCCCAGGAGAGAATGGTCTTTGATCAACCGCTTCCGAACTGGTCGCTGTAACTATTGGAAATTCAAATGGGGACAGACAGACGACCAGTCATGTGACTGTGGAGCAGACATACAAACGATGACCCACATAATTATTAATTGCCCATTACGATCATTCTCAGGAGGGATGACCGAACTCCATATAGTCAGTCAGGAAGCTGTCCAGTGGTTAAAGGAGTTGGACTTGGCTCTGTGACAGAGATATGTTTTTTCTTATTAATTAGACACTAGTATATCTTACTAAAGGATTATATGTAGCTGACATTATACCATGCGATATATATATCCAGGATCTTTTCACGTGCACGGAACCACCTTATCGAAAACCAATACTGGCGAGTGCTCCGCATGCTGGCTGCAGCATGCTAAGTCGCGTTGCTTCCGCACGCCGGTGGTGGTCGCAGCTGGCTGGGTACGGCGGCTTTAACGCGGGCCTAGGTGCCCGCGGGCCCCGCAGATTGTTCCGCCGCGCTGATGGGATTCTTTCTCTGCCGACACTCCCTCACACGACTTCATTTCCCTCACCACACACACGCGGCTACCATCATTAGCGCGCCCGAACCCTCCTCCCTCATGAATCATTAAGCCTTCCTCGCTTCTTCGGCCCCTTCGATGCTGAGTTCGATAACACATGTTATTCGTGATAGACTAGCTTTCACCCGCGGATTCACTCGTTGATATCGCTGCGTTCGTCTGAAAAACCACCAAATGTACAATAATTTCGCAACATTGTTCTAAAGTTATGATCAGGATCATCAGTATATAAGACAAAATCCCAGTTTTCTGGTTTAAACATGACCCGGGCATAGAATGACGGTAAATACTGTCTTTCTTCATCGACATGAAAAATAAAGACATTATAAATACGAAAATAAGCTCAGTTTGTTACATCGTGACTAAACTGCTGTCTGAGGAAGCAATAGGGGAAGTCGGGAAAGAGTACGCACTTAGTACTTATGCCCTTATTTCTAATAGATGGTTTATTTATTAACAACTAGCTTAAACCCGCAGCTCCGCTCGCGTGTTGGTTGATTATGATAAGCTATCTTTCAGTAGTGTGTAATGAGACTGGTTTTGAAGGATGAAATGAAATACAATACCTTCTTTACAAACAAACATTTTTAATCACTTGATGTAATGCGCGAAACGTCAAATCGATTTTTTAACAGATGTAGCTATTAAAAGAAAGCCGGCCGCGGTGGCCGAGGGGACTGAGGCGCTCCAGTCACGGTCTGCACGGCCACTACGGTCGGGGGTTCGAATCCCCCCTCGGGCATGGATATTTGTGCCGTCCTTAGTATAAGGTAGTTGATAAGTAGTTTGTAAGTTTAGGGACTGATGACTCCGTAGTTAAGTCCCATAAGCTATACAAACATTTGAACATGTTAAAAGAAATTTCTTTTTTATTGCTTTATTTATTTATTCTTATATTTCCTTATTCGTATGCTTATCCTTTCAGAGAGAGAGAGCTGAAGACATTATAGCACACACAGACCAAAGATATGGTTGATTGATGTTATTTTTATGGCTTTTTGCATGAAATAATACAGCCAAACTGTGGCATCATGTTTCGCTGTATGTAACCTCCTTGCTATAGAGTCGCAAACGTCATCGCTGGCCTTCAGTCCGACTTTTTTTTATAATTTTACGACTTTCAACCACCATATCTTTCACCCCCTTATAGCTGCCGGCATGGAACTGCTATGGTATGCAACGGCAGACTTCGGACAACAATTACACACAGACCATTCGTTTGCGTTCTGTAGTTTTCGCTGCATAGCGAAATATTAACACACACACACACACACACACACACACACACACACACACACACACACTCACGTAGAGTTTTATATACACCGGTAACTTTCCATCCCAATATACTCCGCCCTTTTATCATTATCAAACCTCAATGCAACCAATGAAACCATTTTCAAAGAGTAAACATAATTTTAAAACAGTAAATATAATTTTCAAAAAGTAATTATTGATCCGCATTTCGCGTTATATTCTTCAAATGACTAAATATCTATCAAATCGCTATAAAACCGTGCCTAAAACCTTCCTCAGGTATAAATTAGTAACTGTACCAATATTTAAGTCTCTGCGTCTTGTCGTTCGGACATGAAAAGCGTACACCGAACAGACATTCACATTAATAGATATAGATATTCTGTATAACAGATTCAGCTGTTAACCATATATCACAACCCTTAAATATTAACAAATATAAAAGTCTGCTCTTTCGTACTCTTAACCGCAACGTCGGGAAAGATTACGCAAGATGTGGTCAAAGATTACGCACATAAACCACAAGAAAACTGGCTATGGCGTTCGTAACCCGTGCATTCTCCATGCCACCATATCGAGAAGTTGTCACACTTTATCCAGTTTCCTACGATAGACGCCTTGTATTCTTCGCCACACCCTGGGCAGCTCAACACATGAAATTCATCCTCGGGTTTTGGAGCTGTTTGTTCCTGAAGTTGATGGGATGGATAAATCCATACTAGGCTTAGAGATTCTGTTTTTCCCTTTAGTTGTAGTTTGTCTCCCTGCATGACTTGGGCAGTTTTTTTAAGACGCATTTTTGTATTGGGATGCAGACAAAATCTCGAATTTATATGCCATGTTTTTCTTTGTTCTTGATCGATCATATTTTGGAAATGGATATATTTCGAATAGTCCTAAGCCTAAACGTGCCTGTACATCACGTTCCTGGTGTTTTTCTGATGACTGCACGTGCCTATCAACAACATTATCCATTGGTATCCTGTTGAGCTTTTAGTCTTCGTCAGTTTTTGGACATTCGGCTTTCTCATTGATTTCAGATGTGGCAAATCCTTCTGCTGTGGAGGCATATGCACTGAAATGGAATATTCCCACTACAGCATCTTAGAGACACAGAGGGTGGCTTGCGTACTCTTTTTCCGCTCCCATGTGGCGCACTTTTAACCGATGCATGAAATACAGCAAGAAGCAACAACAGATGGCACTGACTGCTCTGATTCTTACGGAAAATATTGTTATTTTTTGTTTATACATATATAGTTCTTATTGCTTATGATATACAACGTAAATATTACATCATTTGAAATGAAAATTTATATTTTCATGCTATAACCAATAAACCTGTCGAAGTTCTTCAATATTCATGTGATGGCGTCAGTACAGAAATAACAATTAAATGTATTTTTCCATTGTCGCTCAGTGGTGGCAATGTAGAGAAAATGGCACTGCTTACCCTTACCAGATGCGTACTGTTACCCGACCTTACCCTACGTTACACAACGTATAAATTATGCAGGACTCAAAAGTCATCGAAATCGATTATTGGTGTAAAGACGTTGACGTCTTGTGTATGCACTGTATCCGTTATCAAGCATTAAAAGTATTTTAATAAATTTCATTAGACAAAGAATACATAGATTTTTCAAGGAGTCTTCAAGCGTCTCAGAAGCTGTAAGAGAAATGTTGACGCTCAGCTGTTCCATATTTCGAGTTACACTTAAAATCATCAAATATCTTGAATTATACACTTTCAAAAGTAACTTACTCTATTATTGAACGTTCAAGGTATCTCCATACCAATTTCATCGAAATTCGTTAAGCAGTTTAGTCGTCAAAGCGTAACGTACAGAGCTTCTTTCAGATTTATGATATCAGTATCGATAAATGAAAATAACAACAGCAGATCTCCTGCCCAGCTGACGTAATGTGAAATAACTACCAACTGCTATGAGTTTTTATATGCGTACTGAACAAATGTACGTGCGCATGGCATAAAAACTTCGCAGCAGATTGAAACTACTAGGGTTGGATAAAACATGATCAGAACTATTATTTTTCTCCCGAATTACGAGGGCAGATAAAAAGTGTAAGTTGCACTTACACGTTGTGGCATTTATTAAACCACCTATACATAATCAACACAGCTATAACAACATACAATGGAAGTTCACTTTTCACACACAGTGTCCAACAGACTGTAAACATTTCTCGATTCCGAAAGTATAGAAATCTCCTCTAGCGTTTTGTAACCACACGGAGACTGCCGCTTTCACCTCCTCATCGTTGTCCACAGAGATCCGTTTTGAGCTTACCGAAAAGATGAAAGTCGCATGGCGCTAAGACGGGACTGTAAGCAGGATGTTGCCACACCTCCCACTTGAAGTACTGCAGCACTTCGCACGTTTGGCTGACCTTGTGAGGTATGGCTTTCATCCTTTCCGTAAACTCAAAACGGATCTCCGTGGACAACGATTTGGAAACGATGAGGCGGTGAGAGCGGCTGTCTCCGTTTGGTTACAAAACGATGGAGGAGATTTCTACGCATCCGGAATCGAAAAGTTGGTAGACCATTCCGAGAAATGTTTACAGTCTCTTGGAGACTACGTGGAAAAGTGAACTTGCATTGTATGTTGTCACAGCCGTATTGCTTTTGTATAGTTGGTTTAATAAATGGCCCTAACTTTTCGTCTGTTCTCGTACTTTATTGACACAAGTTACTTATGGGAAGTAAAATTACGGGCGAACGCCCCGTCTATGCCATTTTTAAAGTACAAGGGCTGGATTAAAAGTAACGAGAACTATGTTTTTCTCTGAAAGAACTTTTCTTGTAGTTGCACACCTTCCATATAATGTCCCCTCTTATTTATGACCTTCTGCCAAATGTGGAAGGCGTCATATACCAGCCTTGCCTCTGTTTCCGTTGACGACGCGTACTGACCGCACTACGGCGATCGCTCCACTGTGGCCACGAGACTCATGTCGGGTGAGTACAATTCCAGAATCTCCCGCAATATTATTTATGACCTTTTGCCAAATGTTCTGAAGGCGTGGTAAAACATCTGCATGTCTATTTCTTTTGGTATCCCCCTGTCACCGCCCTATGGTATGGATAATGACGTTTCTCGTATTGTACAAGATCTCTCGCAGTGCTTTTCATTTTGACAAGGAGGTGGTAATGACAGGGACTCATGTCGGGTGAGCACTGGGATATCAGCGGCGAAATAGGTCCTGGGCAGCGTGCAGAATGCTGAGCTTGTGTCCTATGAAATGCACCGCTCTGGCAGGGGCGATGGCATTCCTTGCAAGGGTAAGACAACGCGCAGTGTCACATCTCTTCTGCTGCCCAGGACCTGATTCGACGCTCGTATCCACAGTGCTCACCCGACATGAGTTCCTGTCATAACTATCTACTTGTCAAAGTGAAACCCACTGCGAGCGATCCTGTACAATGCCAGAAACGTCATTATTCATACCATAGTTTACCACGCCTTCAGGACATTTGGCAAAATGTCATAAATAACACAGGCTGTTATAGTGAAGGTGCGTAACTACACGAAAGTTGTGTCAGTAAAGTGATTTGAAGGAAACATAGTACTTCTCATAACTTTGCCGCTGTACTTTTCATCTGCAGGGAAGTTTTAACTCCATGTTCCTTTTTGTAACTGTACTATTCTAGAAAAATGTACCACATATACCTTTCTAAACTAATGTGTGATACGCATTTGGGAGATAAATAGCATACTGTAGCAATAAAAATGCATTTGAGTTTTATAAAACAAATCTTTCTGTAATTATTGCAGAAAATGGTCATACAAAATTGTTTCGCTGTATTTATCGAACAGTATGTAAGGTGCACATTGTGCAATTTTTTTACTGTTAAGTAGTCTAGAGGGTGACCCAATAGTTCCTTACTATTTGAAAGGTTAATAGCTCATGCAGTAATGGAGGTAAAGAAGTAAAAATTGACACAGGTGCTTGACCTGACATGGAGCTGTATTAATAATAATAATAAAAAAAGCCCAACTGATTTATAGGAAACGTGATAGCCTTTATAATAAACACCAGTCGGCCGTCATTTAATGACAATACACGCAACCTAAGAACAATGGCGAGAACAGTTCTTGCAGTATATCAGTAGGTATGGTCAGAAAATATCGTCTCTCAGCATCCATATTGAGGCAGGACGATCGCGGCAGATTTACTTCAGTTAACTGCATAACCAGTAACACACGGAGTGAGATCCGAGGACCTGAGAAGCCAAGTATGACGGTAGCGGCGGTTCACGAAACGACTTGCGTAAGAGATTTACACACGTGAAGCAAGGTGGCATGGATGCTACCCTGTACCTTCCAGAAGATGTTTGTTTATGCGAGGCTAGGGGTGACGCGATTCTCAGTGGACCTCGCAAGCGTCACACCGGCAGTTTGAAAAACATTATCAAGCAATTATCCGATCACGATTTGTAGGATAAAGTCACACCATACCGTGACTTTCGCGTCATGCAATCGGGTTTTCGTGTCGGTTCTAGGATTTTCGGTAGCCCAAACTCTGCAGTTGTGGGTGTAGAGAGACCTTAGGAGTTTGAAATAGGCTTAATCGTCCGCAACTCGTCAAACAAACCGACAATCATTTTCGTCCATGTTTTTGAAATGTCTCCATTTCAAGTACTCTCCGCGTCACAAAGTCGGTGGCTAACACTTCATTATGATGCTGTATTTACGAAATCACTGGAAGGTACGCCTCTTTTCGCTTGTTTGTGCACTCGTTGTCGCTGTCGATTAGCGCACATTCAAAGGCTTTGGGTCACTCTGTATATCAACACACTTATCTCGCCAGCTTCTGCTCGCTCAGGCTAATTGACGATGACAGCGCAATACATTACGACTTATTATGGCAGCCTTTCTTAGCATGAAACTCAATTAACTATCAAAATGGGATAATCTAAGTCTCGACTGACAGTCCATAGCATCTACGCTTCTAAATGTTACACTCTGAAGGCCACCTCATCAACTCCCATTAAGGCATGATGGTTCGAATATCACGGTGTACGGCGACGCAACAGCAAAACCTCTTTTACTTGATCATGATCAGCAAACTGTTGCAGCTGTTTCCTTATAAGCAATACGCTGGACTGCAGTACTCATCTGATATTTCAGTTCCATCGCCATTCGTCGAACATGTAGGAAGTCAAATGTGTAAGGGCCTGAGCTGCTTGTGAGCGAATATATACTGAACACAACATTTGTTGTTCATTATTGTTTCCAGTTGCACAAACCATTGCACCAATTGCACTGAAATAAAATAGCGGATTTTCAGCAATACAGCAACGATAATGATGACTTCTAAAGAAGAATGGTATTTTATACAATTATGATACACAACAGAACATACTATATAGTTTTCCCAACAGCATAATTTTTCCCAGTACCTTATGAAACGACAGGACTGTTGATAAGAACTGCATATCAGATGAGAGACAAGCATGTTCGCGTTCACATGACCGCCTTACCGCCTCGTGTCACATTGTGTACTGGATAATGGAGCTTTCCTCGGACAAGACTGCGAAGCGAGTAGTGGCCGGGCGAAGTACGCCAGTGATGCAGAATGTTTTCCCTTCCAAGAAGTGAAAAATCGCACCATTGAATACTTACGTCAGACGTTTCGAAGAAAACTTCTTTGCGGATGTTAGAGACTGCTTCCACCGTCCCAGTTTCGTTGAGATGAAAAACGCAGTGTTTTACGCAGCACAATTTTGAAAGCGTTTTCCATTTCACTTGTTCGTTAAGTATAAACAGAAATTATAGATTTAAATGACGATATTCTTCAACAGCGCCCATCTAATATTTGTGTACACTTACGTTCTAAAGTTAAGCTCATTGATTTTCATAGTAGAGAAAGTTTAAGATGACGTTGCACAATCCTAGGCGTATGTTCTGCCACTAACCGATTATTTCAGCTATAAAAGTGTTTCTGAGTCCACGTAAAATGGGTCTTCGCTCTATAAATGACTCCCTATAGTAAATTGTAATATAATTGTAATTGTAGTGAATAGTAATGTAAATTGACCCCTGACTGTTACACCAAATCAATCAGAGTAGCTTCGTACGTCAACTGTGACATGTTATGCGACTTTTTTCATGTCTATTTTCCAATAGTGCACTTTTTGTCTGAAGCCATATGCACTTCGTTGTTGAAATTTCAAGTTGTTTTGAATACACTTAAGATATCCAACTAGAAGTAAATTCAAAGAGTTGTAACGGTTACTCTGTGTCCATTATTCGTGTGTCAGCTTAACTCTTCTCGTCCTTACATGCACACTGAGTCGACAATAGCCATGGAATAGCGATACGCACAGACAGAGGCTGCAGGTATAAAGGGAAGGTGCACGGGCACAGCTGTCAGATCACTGTTTAATGTGTGAAGGTCTACAACGTGATTATGGCTTCCCGATTGGAATTAACAGACTTGGAACGCGGAACAATAGAAGCAAGGGACATTCCATTTCGAATATTGTTAGGTGTCCAGATCCACAGTGTCAATACCATTCTTCAGGGCAGTGCGGCAGAATTTCGTGATGATGGGCTTTTCCTATTAGCACGACATCCCCTGCAAGCGTTTCTCCTTCGCTGGTGACCATATCGGTTGCACGTTAGATTACTACCGAGCGATGTGGCGCAGTGATAACACACTTAAAAGCATTCGCAAGGACGGCGCTTCAAATCTGACTCCTACCATCCTGGCCGGCCGCAATGGCTGAGCGGTCTGCGGCGCACCAGTCACGGTCTGCACGGCCGCTGCGGTCGGGGTTTCGAATCACCCCTCGGACATGGATGTTTGTGCCGTCTTTAGTATAAGCTAGATCATAAATAGTTTGTGAGTTTAGGGACTGATGACCCCGTAGTTAAGCCCCATGAGCTCTACAAACATTGAACATTTTTTCCTACCATCCTGATTCAGGTTTTCCGTGATTTCCCTAAATCTCTCCTTAGAAAAGACACGGCGATTTCCTCCCCTATCGTTGTCAAAAAATATCCCAGCGCATGTTCCATCTCTAATGACCACGATGGCGACGGGACGTTAAACCCTAGTCTTACTTCCTTCTTTAGACGCATGGAAAACCGTGGCTTAATCAGATGAGCCCTAATTGCATTTAGTAATGGCTCACGGCATGGTTCAAGTATGGTGCTGACCCCAGGAGGCCACGGACTCGAGTTGCCAACAAGGAATTGTAACCAAGTGACTCAGAGACGCCGTTTTCAGAGTTTTATGTTTCCCGCATACTTTAGAGTAGCCTCGTCGCTGCTATGTACAGAGCCTGCGCTGATTGTGAGCTGTGCCGCCACCTGCGTGCGTTTTCCTCTTAGTTCCGCTCTGTTAAAGCCACGGGAGCGTCTGGTTGTGGTTCGAGGCAGGTGTTAACGTCGGACATGTAACAAGTAGAATGTACTCCAGCGAAGACTACGCTGATGTGATACTGATCAACTGGGAGACGCGCGGCAATGCAACTGAGGCCCGAAGGCTGTAATCACAACGTTTTCCAACGCAACGTCTACCTTCTGCGCATGTTTTTAGACGCACAAAGACGCGTTTAAGAATCGAGGGAGCTTTCTAGGTACAGCGTGTCGTGCAAAGACCATTCTACGAGGCATCTGCTGTTGCCTGGAAAGTTATTATTTTGGAGCATATCCCACGCACAGTGTGCTTAGCTTAAATAAATATACTTTACAGGTATAAAGTAGTATAAATAAATGTTATTGTGCTACGTAATTAAGGTTACAGTGTTATTTGTACCTGTAATGATAATAAAAACCCAGAAAATTCAAATGTGTTAGTATCTGCACAAATGTTAAGAGATGACCCCGCTAATACCGACAGGCGCTTGCTGGGCAATTGGATTCCTGATTTCCTGTCAGAAAGGATTCAGTACACTGTATATGACGGAAAGTCATTGAGTAAACCAGAAGTGATATGTGGCGATTCCCAGGGAAGTGTTATAGGGACACTACTGTTCTTTATAAACGATTTAGGAAACAATGTGACCGGTTCTCTTAGACTGATCGGGTATGATGCTATCGTTTATTGTTTATTATTAAAGTCAACACACAACCAAAAGTAACTGCATAGTGATTTAGATAGCTGCATGGTGCAAAAATTGGCAATTGACCCTAAATTATGAAAGGTGTGACGTTATCCAAATGAACACTAAAAGATATCCGAAAACTTCATTTACACAATAAACCAGTCAATTTAAAAGACGTAAAATCAATTAAATACCTACAGATTACAATTACGACACTTAAATTGGAAAGAACAAACAGAAAGTATTGTGAGAAAGGCGAACCAAAGGCAACGTTTAATTGGCAGAGCACCTAGAAGATGCAGCAGTTCTACGCTACACTTGTGCGTCCAAACTTGGAGTATTGCTGAGGCTTGTGGCATCCCCATCAAATGGGATTGAAGGATGATTCAGAGAAAATTCAGAGAAGGGCAAGTCGTTTTGTATTATCGTGATATAGAGAAGAGAATGTCACGGAAATGATGCACGAGTTGGGTGGAAATTATTAAAAGAAATGCGTTATTCGTTGCGGCAGGATTTATTTGCGAAATTTTCGGCAACCAAGTTGTTCTTCCGAGTGCGAACATATTTTGTTAGCACCCGCCTACATAGAAAGACATCATCATCGTAATAAAATAACAGAAATCAGATCGAAAACGGGTGGATTTAGGTGGTCCCTTTTCATAAAAGCGGTTTGATGAATCCTCTGCCATCCACTTCATTGTGAGTTGCACAGTATTCATATAGATGTAGATGAATGAATGCATCCAACGAGGGGATATGCTTTTCAATATTTGTATTATGCTTAATGTTCAAATGTTTGTAAATCAATGGGACTAAACTACTGTGGTCATCGCTCCCTAGGTTTACAAGCTACTGAAACTATCCTAAGGACGACACATACACCCATGTCCGAGAGAGAACTGCAACCTCTGCGAGAAAATATGCTCTGAGAACTTTGATAGAAGCCCGCACTACGATGCAGAACGTCTCTCTTGCAACGTCTGCCACTTAAACATCTCGACGACGCTTTCGCGCTTACTAGATGAGCCCGTAACGAAGCGTGCCGCCCTCCGTTAGATCTTCTCTCTTTTATTAACCCTACTTGGTCTGGATCCCATACTCGCGAACAATACTCAAACTATGGCCGAACGAGTGTTTTGTAACCTACGTCCTTTACTGACGGACGACACTTTATGAGGATTATTCCAATGAATCTCAGTATGGCATCTGCTTTATCCACGACTGATTGTATATGGTCGTTAAGTAACTGCTTCCAGTTTCTCCAGCTATGGCGTAGTTATATAATAAAAGATATTTCTTTCTGTGTAAACGTAACGCTTTACACTTATTTATAACGTGAAATTACGAAAATAGTTCTGTAATTCAGATAAAAAAAACGAACAGCCCTATCGGTGGTTTTCTCGGTGTATTTCGCAAATAACAACGGCACTATTGCTTCTTCAGTTTCCTACTCCCTGATCACACCCAGCTGCCTCCTGAAACTTTGATAGGTTACGCTACTATGTGATGTCTTAATTTCTCCCGGCGTATGGTGTATTCATAAAACTTACGGGTATGCAGCTAAGTATGAAACTCAAATTCAGCCAATATTTCGGCAGGGGCACACACTGCCATTCTCAAGGCAATACTGCAGCTAGGAAGCAATGTGCAACAACTTTTAAAACCTCAGTTGCAATTAAATGAGGATAGGCTGGGTACTGAATTAACGAATTTATTTTGAAATGTCTTGACTTCTACCTACTTCTTCTTTAATGAACAGGCAGATGGAATTGCAATGGGAAATCCCTTGTCATCTATCATTGCTAATTTATTCATGGAAGACTTTGAAAAACGTGAATTGGAGGCAGCGGCGTTGAAACTTTTTTTTTTTTTTTTTTTTTTTTTTTTCAGATGTGTAGTCGATACTTTTGTCATTTGGCCTCATGGTAGTGAGAGCTTGTATAATTTTTTGGGACATTTAAATTAAATCCACCCTAACATCTGTTTCACCATGAAGGTGGAAAAGAACTGTTGCCTGCCTTCCTTGATGTGTTGGTTAGGCGGAAGGTAGATGGTACGTTAGGACATGCTGTTTATAGGAAACCAACCCACACAGATTTGTATCTGCAGGCTGATAGTTGTCACCGCCCAACTCAGTGTGAAGGATTTCTACCTATCTTAGTGCCCAAGGCGCACGTCATCTCAGACCCGGAAAGTTTGTCTACCGATTTGTCCCATCTAGAGGTTACTTTTCGCCAGACTGCTTCTAGTGAAGAGTAGATTAAAAGAGCGTTGCGCTATCAACCAAATTTGCAACGGGCTAGTGATGACAGCACAAAGTTGGCATCCAAGGCAATGGACTTTCTGCCACAAGTTGGTAGCATTTCTAACAAGATTGATCGTCAAATGTGTGTTTCGGTCACCTTCTAAAAATTAAGGCGCTATTAGGGTCCGTGAAGGATGATTTGAGATTGCACAAGGCCAGTGTCTACCGTATCCCATGAGGCTCTGGTTTGTTATATATTGGTCGAACAAGAAGTACTGTCGAGGACCGATGTATTGACCATAAACGTCACACACGTTTGCGACAACCTAACAACTCTGCTGCTGCCGATGGAGTGCAACAAAATGAAAAATTTTTGGCACGCACTTCCAGCTGACGGGATTGTGTTATCAAGGAAGCAACTGAAATAAATTTAGCGGATAACCAGTTAAATACGGATGGAGGTTTTCGATTAAATTCTACATGGAATCCTGCTCTCTCACTTTTCCAAAAACAGAGTGGCAAAATAAATGCCACCATCCCGCTGAAAACTGTTTATTATCGATATTGTTGCTGGTTTTCATCTCTGGTCGTGTGATAGCGCTTTGTGCTTGCTTGCTCGGTGTGTGTTGTCTTCCTGTTGTTGTTGTTGAGAATTGAGGTTTTAAAAGTCGTTGCACATTGCTTCTTCGCTGCAATATTGCCTTGAGAATGGCAAGGTGAACTCCTGCCGAAATACCGGTCGATGACGAGTTTCGTATCTGGCTGCATACCAGTATACGATGTCTCTTTTCATTAGTCTGATTTTAATTAAATAAAGCCTACCTCTCTCAGACACGTGTAAAGGAGGTGGTGGAGATAAACGATACATTTCAAAAGCAGTAGCCACGTCATTCGATCAAACATTTACCCGCATTACCAGTAAAACGGCCCTCTAAGATCTCCTGAACCCTAAAGCTCCGTATAGAGAAAGTAGCGACAACTCAGCGCCGCTTTAGGACCATACGGCTGACGTGCTCCTATAGCGTAGCACAGGAGCGAAGCATTACAACGCGTTTATAATCACTTTAGGGCGGAGGTGAAAGTGGAAATTATAGAGCAGTAATAAAAATACGTACCGAGCACAGTTCTGCATATATGAATACTACAAACACAGACACAAGGAGTCAACACGACAGAATTTGTAATCCGTCTGCTACATCGCATTCATTTGCAACTTAGTAGGAATTAAATCATAATAAATTTCTGTGCTAAAATAGTCAATAGCGTTCTTAAATATTGTAAAACTTTTTTTTAAAAACGTTATTGTTACCTTGAAGTAACATTCGTTAGTTTAACCGTTACTGAACTATTGCTTTATGACAAATACGTCAGTGAAAGAGCAGAATGACAGATGCAGATTACGGTTATGTTAACATTTACAATGTATATTAGTAATGAATAAATAAAAAGCAAGAAAGAAAAATTATTTCAATGTTATGGCATCTGACTTAATGCCTCGCCGATTGGCAGTGAGCGCTAAGGTGCCTCGCTGCGGTGCCTGCGGCCGTTCCCCGTCGGAGGTTCGAGTCCTCCCTCGACCGTTTTTGTGTGTGTGTGTGTGTGTGTGTGTGTGTGTGTGTGTGTGTGTTGTTCTTAGCATAAGACAGTTTAAGTAAATTCTAGAGGCCGATGACCACTGCAGTTTGGTCCCATAGCTTTACTAACATTTTAGCATCATGTTTACAATATTTAGGAACCCATTTTGCATGTCTCATCCTTGTTTTGTTGCTCGTGTATTGTTTTCTTGTTGTCGAAACCGGTTATACTACTTGGAAAGCACGTATTCGGCCCACCTAGAATACCATGGGAAACATCTGTTTCGTAAGAACCATCAGTTCTTATTCCTTGATGTAATAATAAGATTGTTACTCAAGCCTCGAACTGGGAGACCGTTCCCGCCAGAGGTTCGGGCATGGGTGTGTATGTTGTCCCTTGTGTTAGTTTGTAAGTCTAGCGACATGGCCATCTGATTTGATTACAATTCCCATTGGTCATGACTCATGAAGTGTTACTGGTTTGCACTGTTACGTATCTGACAAGTACAAGGGAGGTCACAGGGTATGAACTCACGTACAGCTTTATTGAAGTTCCAGAATCAATAGCGGTACCCATTACGCTATAGCAGCAACGGGACTCTTGAACGCATACACAATAGTACTGCGTAATGTGACCCCAGCTTTGTAACAGTTGTATTAAATGAGACGATAGAATTCAACAATTATTTATTTATTATGCAAAATACAGCATTCAGATATTACATTAAACTTCAGGTAGACATGACAAACCTAGAGTTTAATTCAGAAAAAGAAATATGAACGATATCGCTCAATGTGCCACACTATTTTAACCTCTTAACGCCCAGCGTGCCATATTTGTCATTTACCCAATTTACACATGTAATTTATTGTTGATTTTAAAAGTGATAACTTATAAGCTCATTGTACCACACGTGGAACAGTTTTCAACCATCTACCGTATTGTTCTGTAGCCTGGTGGCAGTTTTGTGAACTACAGCTTGTGAGAAATTGCATAATCTTCGAGAATCACGTGCTGTTCATAACCTCTAAGTTTGTAGACCTGTACAGTCGTGCTCAAAAGTATCCTAATTGCATTTCGTGTGATTCGCATTCGACCCAACTAACGTACCTGTCTTGCGGGTACTCCAACTGCTCCTCGGTACAGTCGTTTGACTATTGAAAATGGTGCCACAAGTGACCACTTACAAACACTGCTCTGTATCGTAATAACTCAAGTTGTAAAGTAATACCTCGATACTACAAATATGAGGGAACTCCTTATCACAGATATGACTGTCCTTAAGGAATATAAGCTCACATTTATTACAAGAAATGACATACCTGAAATGTTACCACTCTCATTGTCACGTCAGATAGGTAATTCACGTAGTAAGTTCGTCGTATTCATGATTGCTTTTTCAAAGTAGCATTTCGTACTTATTATTTAGCACAAAATTTAAGTTACGAGCAGTTAGTTGAGATTATGTATGAACTTCAAATGATACGAGGAATTGTCTGGTTCTGCATATGGATTCAAACCCAGGTCATGCAGACTAAGCAAAGATTTCGTGACTGACGGAAACTAACAGTCATTCCTTACAAGCATACAGAGAATGATATACCTCGATTTTAGACAGTAACAGTTAGCAAATATCAACTTTAAATTACACAATGTAAACATTTTTAATGGACGGGAATTCCTATCCTGCATATATTGCCTCTATTAACGAACTACGAGAGGTTTTAAATATTGTTTCTTCACAAGTAACTTACTTGAAATACCGTGAGGTAAAGCTTTCTGTTGGACAGGGCTTCTAGCCCAAAACCTAACCGGATTGTTATCCAAGCTCAATCAACTGTGACTTATCGGATTTTCTCAGCAGTAGCTAGATGTTTTAACTGAAATGACGAGACGAAACAATTTTTTTCCTTCCCAGGACTTCAACCCGGCACCTATCGCTGTTATATTCTATAGAAAACGACCGTTAAATATGGGTTTGTTACACCAGATGCGACATTTAAGCGTGTTTGAACTAGAAATAATATGGCGAAAAGTTCGGTTTTGACTGGGAATCGAACCCCACACATATCGTTGTTGACTTCACACAAAGAGACGGCAGCTATCGAATATTTGTCCACCATCGTTTTGTCCACATTGTTGAACTTACAGTGATCTCACATATAATTCTGTGTCTCAATGGGAGTCAAAAACATCAGATACCGTTAGTGTTGACAACGAATGAAAATACATTTAGTATTATTCACCGTCAGATAGGGGTTCTCATGCTAGAGCTTGGTAATACATAATGAAATGGCATTTTATTCTTCTTCAAACCTTGTTTGACAGCTTTAATTCAGAACACGTTTTCTACATGCTTGAAATCAATTAACTTCATGTGCATTGCCAGATTGTTATAGATAACATCAGAAAATTTGCATATATCGTTGATGATTAATTTCTCTCTCATGTTTACTATAGTATTAACAACACTAAAAGAAATCTTACTAAATTGTGTACTGTAATATAAAAATTAAATAAAACTACTCACGATAATCTTACGACGAAAGTGTGTTTTAATAAATTGAGAATATGTACACAAACGTGCCTCTATCGGCACGAATCAGTAAAATACTACTCACTTAGATTTCGATTGGGTCTGTGTTTAATTGGCAATGAAGATGGAGGCATCAAAGAGAGACCATTTATGTTATTTTTCTGCGTTTCTGTTTATGCCAACTTGAAGTCACTACATTCAATTCAGTTCTCTTTACTCTGGTGCAGGGGCAGAGAAATGACAACGCAGGCACAAACGAAAGCTCCTTAATTTTAATGTCAAGCAGGAGCCACAGTGATGGCTATGAGGTGGCGAAATGGGAAAGAGCAAGATTACGAATACCAAGGTTTCGGGTTCGATCCCTACTCAGTTCCACGATTTTTGTCTGACTTTTACACTTATTTCCCCTCGGGCAGTATTTGTTTATGTGCAAAATTGCAGAGATGCGCTATGGCCCAAAAGCCACGTTAAACTGTAGGATGCCAACAATCGCAATAGGTGTCGTTCTTTCTGGTCAAATACGCACACACCTTACTGTTGGTGAGTAAGCAATTGATACTTAAGCTATAATCGTGGATGATAAAGAAGGGCGGTAGGCGTGCGGTTCTATTGTCACTCGGACACAAAATTTTGTATCCTTATTTTAGATTCAAACACCTAGCAGCTGATGCGTAACATTTGATTTTACTTAGTTAACAATCCGATTACATGCTGGGTTCGTACCTCCGTCACAGACTTCACATCATGCACTTCATCTTTAAATGCGTACACACTTTGTTACTTCTGAATGGAGATATACCAGACATCTTTTAAGGTTATTAACAGGGACAAAAGGGTCATTTTAGGAGTCCCGTATTACAAAAAACTGTCGTCCTTTATTTTCAAGTTTAGATGTGGTTACTGACATTGGCGAAAATTTCGGCTTAATGGCTAATCAGCAATGTGATATGAATACATTAGATTATATTTGATTAGATTAATACTTTACCATAGATCATGAATACGACAATTCGTAATGTTGTGGAACATGTCATTTTAATGAAAGATTTCTTTACACAGTATGTTTCAATTTCTTTACAACAATTTTTTACTCTATAATTTTTTTAATTTCTCTCTCTCTCTCTCTCTCTCTCTCTCTCACACACACACACACACACACACACACACACACACACACACACACACACACATTCTTTTTTTTTTTTTTTTTATTTGTGTGTTGTGCTCGATATCGGCCAGGCACGAAACCGTCAATGAATGAGTTTGTTAGCTTTGAGTACACTTACGAAGGAAATATAAAAACAACTATGAGAGATACTGATTTAAGATGCTTAGTTTGCAGTCAGTTCTGAGTATTATTAGTAACTACACTCCAGTCCCTAAACCCAGTTACAGAAATGCGAATCAGACCAATTACGTATTCTAGGCTGTAGCAGCCGCGACTTTGAAATGCCAGCTATGGGGTGACTTCTCAGCCCGCTGTAGGAGCACATCGGCGCGTCTTCATCCTGCTGGTACTGTAAGGCAACAAGGCAAGGTATGTTAGACAACTCTGTTATCGACGAGTTACTTTCTGATTTTTCCTGATATTTCCATTGAATAGTCTGAGTTATTATAGTTTGAGATGTAACAAAATAATGTAAATTTATGGTTTTCAGCCCAGTTTTATTCGAGATTTTTTTTCACTTCATCGACATATGCATTAGAAAAAGGGTTCTGAAATGTGGAGAGTAACTTCGTTTTGAGATCTATTATTCATCATTTTCAGGAAGAGAAACAGACTTCGATGAAGGAAGTTTCTGTGATTTACTAGTATGGTCAATAACAAGGTATCCGATAACTGGCAAGTGTATCGAGCAATTATTCTTCGCGGTTTGGTGTCTTCAATAGTCAAATTGAGGTTAAAAAACAGCAAGGGTAATTCCGATACAAAGTCGCATCGAAAATGCGATTACATTGGAAGGATAATATCCGACTGGGAAGGATGGGGGAGAATGTCAGTTTCAGCCGTTTCAAATGTTGGATACTGGGGTTTGTGGGATTAGATGGCCATTTTAACGTAGACATCAGTGCTTGCACGGTAACGTTCAGTTATCCACGCGTTTTTCGAGCGTCGAACAGCAGAGAAATAACAACAGTGATTAAAAAATAAATAAATAAAATAAAATAAACCTGCCAAGCACAAAATTGTGAAATGCAGCATGTAGATGCAGGTGAATATGTCACGGGAGGGGTAGTAGGAGGGAAGGCAGAATCTAGGATTGAATAGGACTGCAGAACTAGAATACAGTGAAATGCTTGCAAAGTACTTCTTACTTAGACATATGTCACAGTTTGTTTTAGGGCCGACAGAAAAGGAACGAATGTTTTACAGAACCAAGGATGGATTTTATCGGAGATATAAAAGAATACTGCTTCATAGAGAGGACTGATGGACAGTAATGAAAGCAGACATTAAAAGAGAAAGTATTGTTTTATCGGAAATCGCAAATTTTTACGTTTTGGGGGAATAGACCAGAAATACGAGGCGCGTCCAGAAAGTAAGTTCCGTTTGGTAATAAAATGAAATTGTACACAGATACAGAAACATTTTTTTTTTGCACAAAATTCTACAATTCTTAAACTACTTTTCCACATAACTGCCGAAATTTTGCAGGCATTTGTCATAGCCTGGCACCAGATTTGGAAAACGTTCTCCATAGAAATCTACCGCCTGTGTCTTCAACCAGTTGGAAACAGTTTCTTTCAGCTCGTCGTCGTTGGTGAAGTGATGACCGCCAAGGAAAGACTTGACATGTAAGAACAGATGAAAGTTCTTCTGTAACCAAAGGTGGACGCCCACTTTGTTCTTCATCGTGCACATCACTACGCCCGTTATTGAACTGACGGACCCATCTTCTCACCATCGAATCACTCATCGCATTTGGTCCGTAAACATCGCAAATTTGCCGATAAATTTCACTTGGTTTCACTTTCTTCGCATTCAGAAACGGAATCACCGACCTGATTTCACAGGCGGCGGGATTTTCAATCAGCGCCGACATTTCAAACAAGCACAACAAAGCGTACGTAACTGACAGCGATCTCCAAATGGCGCACGTTCTTCTCCTTGATACACATCGTCTACAGCGCATGTGCGGAACTGCAATCGCAGCGCTGCAGCGGAGATAAATTGAAACGGAACTTACTTTCTGGACGCGCCTCGTATGTTGCATGGCGGTAATGAATTACATGTGGACTGACTGCCATTAGGAGAAATGTTCTCTACTGCTTCTTATGGTACCCACTGTGTATAGTCTAACGACTTCACAGGGGTTTGGTAATTAGAGGACCTGCAACACAGCTACGTTATGTTGGTTGTATTCAGCAGTGAGCCACTTTTTTTGCTGTCGAGTGTACATTCTACATAAGTTCCGCACAGCCAAAAAAAATTATGGCTTTTACAGGGGAATATAGTCAGTCTGTTTATGTCGCCTTATTTACGGGTGGAACAGGAAAGAGATAGCTAGTAGTGGTACAGCCGTGCGCTGTTTGGTGATTTGATAATGTAGTAGTAGATAAGCACACAAAGCAGAATTTCGTTGTTTGCTGTCGCTCGCGGTGTATCAGTTTTAGTGGCGAGCAGTGTGGTTGGCGCACACCGTTCGCGGAAGATGGGAGTAATCGGAAGCGGGAAGGCAGCTGCCGCCCACTCGGCCGATAAAGCGCTTATTGGGTTACGGCGGTTCACACAGCCCTGCAGGGCCGCCACACACCTCCAGCCTCGCGCCACTCGCCTGCTCTTCTGACGATACGACACAGGAGCGTTACCAGAGCAATGGGGAGCCTCTGAATAAACTCACCTGCAAACTGATTGTCATACACATACTTTGCTGTAACCTGTTAACGATAAACAGCACGTCATTTACAACCTTTTAATGAAATGTCATAAATTTCTTCGATATTTCCCCACGTCCACGTTCCTCATACCATTATATTTAAATGTAGATAATTTTATTGCCAACACGATTGTATAGGGCTGCCTTAGCATAATGATGCCGTGATTTTAAGTTCCATTTACTGAGTACGAGAGTGCGGCATAGCGGAGGAATGTGAATCTATAGACATAAGCTATAGGAATATTTAACAAGTTAAAGACAACGAATTAATAGTTTCTTTAGAAATTTAATTTTCATAATTTCGTAATAATGACGTGAAGATTAAATTACTATGGCAATATTGAATATTTCTTACTAATTTCACGCAATGTAGACTGTTTGTTGATTTTTTGTAAAATAACATGGAAAAATTTCGGACTATTGCGATTTTTAAGAAGAGCAAAAAACCGGAGAGGACCAGAACACGGTACCTCCAGCGAGGTAGCTGGAGGCCTTAACCGCTGCGCCACGCTCACGCTTTACATCGCGCAGTGAACTTCAACATCAATTTTCTCGAAAACCAAGGCCCGTCGCAAAATAAAGCGGATATCATTATACTCAGACTACGTTCCTTTACAACATACCCGAGACCCATCAAAATCCGTTACTTAGACTTCTGATGGTTCCCTTGTTAGTGATGTTATTCGTTTATAACATGCGTCATGATAACTTGTAAATTCAACTGACTATTTGGTTACTTGAACATAATGATACATAAATGCTATTTATTTTCAGACCAACAACTTTAAATAAGCACAGTACAGTAACAGCGTCATCAGTTTACATGCACTTACGTTGGGAGCGGCGCTGTACACAGTGCGTATCACAAAAAAGGAGCGAAAGTACACAGTAAAAAGTGTGAGAGAGGAGGCCGACAAATGATAGGTCGTTTGTGCGGAACAATGTTCTCGACATGGCCCTGGCAAACAGTAAAGTTTCGCTCACACCCCGCTTATAACATTGCTGCAGTTTCGATTCGTTATTTTTTTTTTTTTTTTTTTTTTTTTTTTCAAATTCTAATGTTTGTAGAGCTTATGGGGCTTAACTACGGGGTCATTAGTCCCTAAAATTACTACTTATGAACTAGCTAATACTAAGGACGGCACAAATACACATGCCCGAGGGGGGATTCGAATCCCCGACCGTAGTGGCTGTGCAGACCGTGACTGACGCGCCGCAGAACGCTCGGCCACCGCCGCCGGCTTATTTATTTTTTTTTTCATCGCTACATGAAGAAATGAACATGACAATTCTCTTTTAATTAGGACAGCCTCACACAGCTGTTTTCCTGTGTCTTTCCCCATCGTATAGGTTTTTACATGCATTGTTCCTTCGCCACATGTGCTCTCGTACTCAGAAATTGGAACTTAAATAACTGAAAACCTAAGATGGACCTACTTTTATCACGCAACTTTATAACGCCGTGCTCACAATACAATTATCTAGATTTTAAACATAATTGTGTAAGGAAATTCGATAAGTTAAGATTTTTTTAAAATTAAAAGTAGCTGTGCATTAACTTGAGTCGAAAACATAAGCATTGTTTCTTTATGGATTACATTATTTAAATTAAACATTTTGTTAGGGAACTAGATGTGGGAAATTCGACCTAAGTCGCTGTCTTCTACTATATATAGTCATAATGACGAGATGGGAGTGTAAACCTCGAAAAAGTACGAGAAGTAGACAAAAAGATTTAATTATCATCTCATAAAAATTAAATTACGTAATAAATAAGGTACGTGAACCAAATAAGGCCCACCTAACGTTTAGGAATTTCGTATGCAGTATGTGAAGTGGTAATATTCCGAGATCGTAAGTGCAACATCCTACGATTATATGCAGTTCAAAAGGAAATTAAAATGGAAAGTTTATGTAATTAATATCATCACTTTAAAGAAAATGTTTAACACCTGCAAGTGGGCCTTGATAGGAGGCCTTGTTCCTAATATGGCCCATAGCTACATCTAGTTCATATTACCATTCTGGGACACGTAAATAGCAGGAAAACTTTTGGAATACACTGCCAGAGATGTAATGTAATTTTATTTTTAGACATAAGTGGAATGAGATGATACACAGCTTTTATATTTAATTTTTTTACAAACGCTTCATACAGTACTGTTGATAACTTACTGGTTATTAACTCTTCAGATTATTAAATTTAATTAGCAACCAACACTGTTCTGACAGCAGTAAGTTTCCTTATCTTAAGTTAATAGGAACAATAAGTCTAATCATTACATTTTCTATGAACACATGAATAATGATTCATGAAACTGGTTTGTGTCATTTAAATTATTTTTTACAGGTGGCGCACAGGAAGTTTCGTACTTTGGGCGTCAACCCCACATAATCTCCATGCACATATTTCATACATTTTTTGCAAAGTCTCATGTCGAATATCCTGTCTTGACAGCACACGTGACAAAACCAGCCAGCGTCTTGCAACACTTTCCTAGAGGCAGCGGTGTCTTTATTTTTGCATTATTTCTTATTCTTTACTGACAGTGAATTTTTTTTGCGATGTGTATCTTCCTTAGACCCAGTGCTTTCTTTGGTATTACCATTTTTCTATTGATTCTGCTTGAACAGTGCCTTACATACAACTTGCGCCTTGTAATTTAATGCCTTTCTCCGTGGTGTTTGGTTTTTTTTTCTGCAGCTTTGGGGTTTGCAACAGTTCCTTGAAAGAACAATAGATATCTTCATCTGCGCCGGCCTAGGGGACTGAGGCGCTCCAGTCACGGTCTGCACGGCCACTACGGTCGGGATTTCGAATCCCCCCTCGGGTATGGATATTTGTACCGTCCTTAGTATAAGGTAGTAAATAAGTAGTTTGTAAGTTTAGGGACTGATGACCCCGTAGTTAAGTCCCATAAGCTTAACAAACATTTGAACATTTTCTTCAGCTGCGTCATCGTCTTCAAGACTGAAGTCACTTGAACTATCCTTTACCGAATATGCCTCACTTTCTGATGAAATGGAATGAATGAACTGGCGCCTCTTTTGTCGGGAATCCTTTGTGATTGATTGAGTCTCTGGCAGTTGCCCTGTTTCATGGGCAATTGTCGTCTTCTGGGCATTGTCGATATGCACAGCTCTATACAACAGGGTGCCTGATAAGGCCCGCCCGGGCCTTGTTTGGAGCGCCACGGATGGGCCTTATTGAGAACAACTAGTTTAAAACGCGTGTGTGTTTTACTGTTTAAAAAGAAACGTTTTATTAGGAAGATTATCCCACTATCTTAATACAGCACAATGTCCTGTACACATATACATATTTACCAGTACGAATGCTTCATGGCCAAAGCGACCGCATTAGATGAAACGTTCCGTGAAAATAAGGAGCAGCTCTTCTTCGTTGAACGCCGTAGCACAACTGAAAGTAAAATGTCACAAGCTATCATTATCAACGACATTTAGCACTGTTTTCAAACTTTCTACGCTAGAAAACGAGAGTGGGCCTTATTAGGAACCGGGCCTTATTTGGTACATGTACCTTATTCAGTTTGTTTTCAGGAACACGTGCGTGGTCTACTTCGGCATGAAATCCTAGCGAAATAGTACAAAAGCCTGCCGTTAGCAGAGTCATAAATATTGGCGCAGGCCACTGATGAAGTGCAGTAGGCGTGTCGCGCTGTGATTCGTTTTCTTGTTTAAAGGGAAACACCGCTGCGGCAGTGCAGGCTCAGTTGGTGGAGTAAGACGACGGAATGGCTAAGAATGAAGGCCCACCCCATCTCTCTGTGAAGAGCAGGAAATCGTAAGAGTGATCCAAGACCGGCATATGAAGATGGACATGAAAGTGGAAAAGTGAACAAGGATCATGAGACAGTTTTAAATATTTTGCACTGTATTTGGCGAGTGGCAAAGGTCACGTTCTCTGGGTCCCGCGACCCTCAGGATCAACTCAGAAAAGCCACTGAAAAATGCCAGCAGCGCAAATGTTGCTGACAGGGCGTATTCGCGACATTTTTCCACTCTAGTAGCTTGACATTTGTTCGCCTTTCCTCCCCCCCCCCCCCCAGCCATGTACACTTCACTTTCTGTACTGGCTTCCATTGGTAAACAAACCTTCCATTTGCACAGACCTCTCGCTCTCAGCATCACAGCTCCAGCGACGGTTTGTGTAGCTGGGGCATAAACCGCATTGGTTACACGTACCCAGGCAAATCTGTCACTTCTTTCGCGGTCTAAACACCATGAACGCATGCTGAATGCCTGACAATGGTGTCGATGCAAACGAGCAAAGCCAGCGGAGGATAAACGTCATCCATCGGCACCTAGAAAGAAGACCCAATCATCATTGGACAAGATCGTGATTCTTTGGGGACAATCGTACTTTCGTGAGTTGTCCAAGATCGTGTTCTTGCTCTATGACACAATGCCAGCTCATTCTGCTCTGCACACACCCATACGAGCTGCTTCCTTGGGTTACCAAAGTTTGTCTGACGGCTGTATTTTCCTGGTGTGATGTGCAATGACTCCAACATCTTCCTTTGGATGAGAAAAGATATTGTGACAGGCCTCTTTGAAATGACAAGATGATTTTCGATCTGACACGTTTCTTGAATAGTCAAAATGCAGACTTCCTAAAACCAAATTCTCCGGGATATCATCAGTCATTGGGACTAATGTAGCGCATTGAAAGGTAAAAATGCTGAGAACAACTCAGCTCATCTCAAAGTTTCACAGTCGTATTTGACTTGTTCAAGCTGATTAAAAGTATACATACTAGCAAGCTACTTCTGTCAAAGTAGTAGCATTTTGCATTTGAGTGTGCTGTGCTGATAGTGTGGTCTGCCACCTTGAGATTTTTGTGTCAATAAAGCTGAAGCTGTCAAATTATAGAATTCTACAAATAAAACCAAATACATGTAATTCATTTCTTTTCTGTTGTTTTATTACCGCTTCGAGCCCATCTATCCAATTGCGTGGGCATTTTTTATCTCCGGCTTTCCTTTTCAATCAACGGAATAATGGAATCTACGATGTTTCTCCTGTTAGTCACACTATCAGCAAGTAGTCGTAACTCACTCATTACGACGTCTCAAGACGGCGACCATGCTGTTATGTCAAGGACATAAACTGCAGGAGAATCATTTACTTCTTCTTCTAAATAATTACTCTGTAATTCGCCATGAAATGACTGGCAGATGGTTCATAAAACTATTTTTAGAAAAATTTCTCTACCCTTCCATGCTCTAATAGCACGTCGGAAAAACGAACACACAACTATCTTCTTTCGAGCTGTGATTTATTTTATTCTAATGATCATTTGTCACGACCCAAATATATGGTTGGAATCAACAAAATATTTTTTCATTCGGAGGAAATTTTGTTAACGGATCGTGTGGCTAATAAAAAGGTCTGTGTTTTAATGATTGCCGCCCCAAGTAATCATATTCGTGACGCTCTCGCCTATACCTGATAATACAAAATGACCTGTCCTTCTATGTACTTTTTCGATGCCCTTTGTCAATAGTATCTCGTAATGATCTCAGACCGCGCAGCAATATTTCTGTGAAGGGCGCACTACGTAGTGGACTTCTTTCATGTTCTAAGTATTCTGACAACAAAGCGCTGTTTTTGGTTTGCCTTCCCTACAATATCGTCTGTACGGTATTTCCAATTAAAGTTGTACGTAATTGTAATGCGTAGGTAAAATGATGAAGAATATGCCTAATACACAATATTTTGTTTATATTTTATAGGTAAGACGACATGTTTTTGCGCTCAAAGGAATCAAATTCTCGTCTCTGCTACACTTGGCATTTATGTGCTTATTTAAACGCTCCACATACTATTTGAAAATTCTGCTGGTGCATAGTCAAATATAAAACCACATTGTGTTAGTGGATAGTCAAACATGAAACCATAAAAAAGATATACACAAAGAATCCTCGAAGTGCAGATTGCTGGCTGAACGACTCCCTAGAACTAACTAGCGGCGTCACAATTATTGTAAAGATATCATGAACAGAGAGAGAGAGAGAGAGAGAGAGAGAGAGAGAGAGAGAGAGAGAGAGAGAGAGAGAGATAGAATGGCATATTGTGTAATTATCTTTTCTAGCGGATATACAATACCTACACTATCTACACTGACAAGAAGCTTGGATTACCATCAGTAATTTGGATGAGAGCGACTGAGATCCTCGTTCGACCATCGACAATTAACACCAATTATGTGGTGATTACACTGATAATGACATGACTGATTTACTTCTTCGCCCTCCTCCAATCTGATCTTCTACTCTATTCTTAATAAACTGGTCGTCTACTGGGCGTTAAATACTCATCTTCAGCGCCCTCCAGAACTAGTACTATTACTGTGTAGTTGCACTAACTAGGTCGTTAGAAACGTTCATTAGCGAATATAATCACTAGTCTGACAAATGTGTTTCCTGTTGGTGAGCTAAGTATCTCAGTCCTCCGACAGCAAACATAAAACGGAAATACTATAATTGGTACTCGACAATTAGGAAACAGCGCCTCACATTTTTCAGATAATACTTAGGAGGGGCATAAAGTAAGCTTGGAATGGAAAATTACATAGAAAATTCAGACAGAGAAGCAGCAAGAACCGTACGAAACAAGTGTTAAAATTTATCGTTCATATAAGGGTTATTTACAATGAGAGAGAAATCCCACAGTACTTATGCTGCGGTTATTTAGGAACCTAAACACAGCCCAAGTACCGCACAACGCGTAATTATTTACCAAACTATATAAAGGACTCTCCTTATGGGAAATAGTTCAGATCATGGCGATGCCTAAGGAGGGATTAACTACTTACTTAGACAACTAAGGTGTACAGAGTATTTATTGCCCATTTGTGATGCTCAACAAAAGTTTTTCATATGGAAAGTACGTAGTCTTTGGTTCCAGATGATTGGCGTGACGTGAGAACACTGCGTCCATGCATATGCTGTTTCTGGTCGGCAAGACTAAGTGGTCATTGTTTAGTTCCAGGTACAATGTTTCACGCTTGAGGCCGATGAACTGTGTGCTCCATCACTACTTCGCAAATCAATATTTATGATCCTCCGAGAACAAAAGGTACAAATGATACTGATTCTACCTCACCACTTCGAGTACACAAGCCTTTTCAACGTAAGTATAATTCGAAGAAATGTGAATCTGATCGTAAAGTCGTTCCAGGAGTTACGTATATTGAAACCAATAGAGTTCGTCAATTGTCGATCATGGTTTCAACAGCACATACATCTCCATGTGAAGCAGAACTCCATTTCAGTGATATTTCTTTAGGATCGAACTGTAACATTTATGGTCTGCAGGTTGAAGTCCCGACGAAGATCCTTCGATGTGTTAGGTGCACACTCCACTCCAAGCGTGTTGCGGTTGAACTGCGAAGCAGTGGCATTCAGAAGAAGTGAAATAAAACGCATTTTCATAGACATTTTTAGCGAACTGTAAACAGGTCACGTCATCGAGGACTTCACATCCTTCACATTTTCGATCGCTCAGGTTTTCTCCTGCAAATGCGGGTGGTTCATGGTGTGGTTTCCTGTACTCATATCCTAGTTCATGAACCACGGGCAACGTATGAATGGCCAAATAAGTGGTCCTGACACTTGGGATACCAGTTACTTATCTCGGACATATTCTGAGTCGTGGCCACCTTTGTGCTCAGACGGAAAAGACTACCAAATCCCACCGGTTAGTCCCTCAACCGTTAGGATTAAAACCCAGTGCGACGCTGAGGAAGTAAGGCTAGCAACTTGCTTCCCAGGTACTTCCGTATGACCGTATGATGCTGGCAACAATCAGAGCAAAATGCATCGGACCTTTGGAGGTGGCGGAGTCCCACATCTAACTGACAGACCAGGGGCTCGCCAGATACGACTTGGAAAACGATATGGAATGAGTTGGGGAGCTATAAGACCAATGGCGATTACACTGGGAAGAAGGTACAGCTGGCAGAAGTTTCAAGTAAGATGGAGTTAGATGTTTTAGCTGTTAGTGACGTCAGGGTAAGGGGAGAGAAAGAGGACGAAGTCGGAGAATTCAAGGTCTACTTCTCAGGAGTCAAAGCAGGAAGAGCACATTGGGGTGTAGGGCTTTAAATCAGGAAAGCAATCGAACCCAGCATAATTGCAATAAGGTATGTAAATGAACGACTGATGTGGACAGATTTGACCATCTCCAGCAAGAAAATTAGGATTGTGTCAGTTTATTCGCCCTTTGAAAGGACAGATCAAGATGATATGGACAGATTTTACAGCGTACTTAGTGATGTAGTTGTTAGAGTGAAGGACAAGGACAGGGCCGCGGCGGCGCGGCCGAGCGCATTGAGGCGCTATGCTACGAGGCGCGAGGTCATTTCCTGTCGGGGGTTCGAATCCCCCCTCGGGCATGGATGTTTGTGCTGTCTTTAGTATAAGCTAGTTCATAAGTAGTTTGTAAGCTTAGGGACTGATGACCCCGTAGTTAAGTCCCATAAGCTTTACAAACATTTGTACACGTTGACAAGGATTGTGTTTTGCCTTGATAGGATATCGAACAGAAGGGTATGAAAAGGTTATGCGTAAGTTTGGAGAGGATATGGAGGCCGACACAAACTCATTTTTTAAGCATAAGGACATTCATCAAAACATTTGGGAAGGCAGGGGAACCAGATCTGTCATTGACTATATGACAACAGATCAGCAATTCAGGAAGACAGTCAAGGACACGCGTATTTTCAGAGGGATATTTGATGGTACTGATCATTATTTAATCTACAGTGAAATTGGTTTTATGTAGCCAAAAGTGCAAAAATATGTCCATATGTAGAAGGATAAGAGTGGAGAAGCTTCAAGGCAAGGAAATTAGACACAAATCCATAACAATGATTTCAGAAAGGTACCACGTAGTTGAATGCAGTCATTTACAGTCTTCGGAAGATGAACAGTCAAGGTACAGGGACACACTACTAGAAGTAGCTAGAGAATGTCCTGGAACAGTAGTGTGTAAAGCCAGGAAGAAGAAGACAGCTTGGTGGAATGACACAAAGCCAAGCGGATGATTGCAGACTCCAAGCAGAAATCATGGGAAGACTTTGGAAACACGCTAGAAACTCTGGGTCAAGCTGCGGTAAAACTGTTCTGGAGTTTAATCAGCAGCTTTGAAAGTGAGGGAAGAAGTTATTAACAAGTGTTTTGGACAGATCAGGAAAGCTGTTAGTCGATCCTGTGGATGCCTTGAGCAGATGGAGGGAATATTTTTAAGGAATTGCTCAATGTAGGTGAAACGTTGAATAATGTGTCAGATTTTGATGCAGAATGGGATAAGAATGATGGAAACAGGATCACATTTGAGAAAGTGGAGAGAACGGTCAATAGATTGCAGTGCAATAAAGCGGCTGGGGTGGATGAAATTAATCCGGAACTCGTCAAATACAGTGGAATGTTAGGTTTCGACTGGTTACACAGGATAATTGAAAAGGTGTGGGATCGGGTCAGGTTCCGTTTGACTGGAGGAAAGCAGTAATCTCGCTAATTTTCAAACATGGTAACAAAAAAGACTGTAACAACTATCGAGGTATCTCTTTCATTAGCGTTGTAGGCAAAATATTCTCAGGTCTTGTTGAAAGGAGAGTGCGAGTATTAGTTGACGAGAAGTTAGATAAAAATCAGTGTGGGTTTAGGCCTCTTAGAGGCTGTCAGGACCAGATCTTTAGCTTACGGCAGATAATGGAGAAGTGGTATGAGTGGACAGGATATTGTATTTATGTTTTATAGATCTAGGAAAGGCTTGTGTTTGCGTTCCTAGGAGGAAGCTACTGTCAGTTCTACAAGATTATGGAATAGGGAGGCAAACTTCTGCAGGCAATTAAAGGTCTTTGCGTAGACTGTCAGGCAGCAGTTAGAGTAGACGGCAAATTAAGCTCATGGTTCAGGGTAGTTTCAGTGGTAAGACATGGCTGTAACCTGTCACCGCTGTTGTTGATACTATTCATGGATCTTCATGGACTGGCAGAGCGGGGTTAAAATAGGTGAAATCAAAATAAGCAGTCTCGCATATGTGGATGACTTAGTTGTAACGGCAGATTCGACTGAAAGGTTTGAAACTAATATTTCAGAGCTCGATCGGAGGTGTAAGGGTAATTTTATATGAAGATAAGCATCTCCAAAATAAAAGTAATGTCTGTGTGAAAGAGATTTAAACAGACTGAGTACCAAATAGGAGGAACAAAGTTAGAACTGGTAGACAGTTTCAAGTACATAGGATTTATTTTTTCACAGAGTGGCAACACAGTGAAAGAACTGGAATCGAGGTGTAGCAAAGTTAATGCAGTGACTGCTCAGCTAAGATCTACTCTCTTCTGCAAGAAGTAAGTAAGTACCAAGACTAAGTTAGCAGTGCACCGCTCTATCTTTCGACCAACTTTGTTGCATGGGAATGAAAGTTGGGTGGATACAGGTTACCTTATTCATAAGGTAGAGGTTACAGATATGAAAGTAGCAAGAATGATTGCAGGTACTAATAGATGGGAACAATGGCAGGAGGGTGTCCATCATGAGGAAATCAAACAAAAACTTGGAATGAACACCACAGATAAAGCAGAGCGAACACGGATGGGAGAAGCAAGGTTACCTAAGAGACTCATGAGCTCGGTAGTGGAGGTAAGAGGAGTCGAGGAAGACCAAGGAGAAAGTACTTAGATTCGGTGAAGAATGATTTTGAAGTAAAAGGCTTAACATCAGACGAGGCATCAATGTTAGAACTGAATAGGGGATCCTGGGGGAATTTTGTTAGATGTACTATGCGCCAGACTGAACGTTGAAAGGCATAATCAGTCACTAATGATGATGATGATGATGATGATGATGATGCATAGAAATATCTATGTCAGTAACAAATATATATGTCCATAAAACACAAGAACGAAGTAATCATTACAACAAAATGATTTATCAGAATAATTATCGTTATTTTTTTCTGGCTCGTAAAATTATTTTCAGCTCCGGAATTTTAGTTTCTGTGTCCAGAGGCAGTTAGTTCACATTCCATGCTAAACTGTTGGAATTCTTGTAAGAGCCGGTTTCCACTTCGGTGGAAGGCAAGGGACATACCAGATAAGATGGTATCATGCATAATGAAGCACGGGCGAGTCCACCGACGATGCTTCCGACCGTGTATCTGTCACTCAGCTGGACGTTTCAGGATAAGGTGCTGGAACTAAGAGACACTGACAAACTGTAGCCATCCAGAGGAATTCGATCCAGTAACTGCTACTTGCATTAAGACATAGAGAAAAATCAACTGAAAGGGCAAGAAACAGGCTCGCAGTTACATTACTAAACTTACAGAGCTCCTTTTGATCACTCATATTGGACATAGATATTCATCTGTGTTGCAGGACAATACCTGTTAAACACCTCTTACAATATGCTCTAAAGACAATGAACAAAGTGATCTTTTGAAACATTCTGGTGCATTAAAACTTTGTGCCAGACTAGGATTCTAATCCAGGTGCTTTGTCTCTCGCGGACAAGTCCCTAGTGACTGAGCTTCCTGTGTAAGCATCACAGGACGTCCTCACAGATGTGCTTTCGCCAGTGCCATGTCTCCTAAGTATTCTTCTACTTGTGGACGGTGAATCCACATATCGCTTCCGGCACGTGGTGGGTGAAGCACAAAGGGGGAACACGAGGCTAACGACGTGACTAACTAGTAAAGGTTACAGAACAATAATCTTGGACAAGGACTACTAAGGTACGTATTTTGCGCAAAATCATATTGCGACGAAGAAAGAAATACAGAGAGAAAAAAATTATAGATATGTAAGAAGGTAAGCAGAGACAGACAGACAGAGAGAGAGAGAGAGAGAGAGAGAGAGAGAGAGAGAGAGAAAGACAGCGAGTTTCGATTTCTGAAATGGGAAAAAATAATGTGATGTACTGAATAATATTATGTAATGTACTGTAGTTTCTTACGAGAACAGTTTCGTGTGAATGAAATAATTTGCACTTACACACGTGTGTGAAGAAACTTACAAAAATATATCGCAGTAACTGAAAAGTGGAAAAAATCACATGGAATGTAATAGTGATATGAGGCAGCGACAAATACAGGAGTATTATAAACCTGTATACTTGTGAGTTAAATTCTTCAAATTCAGTTCGAGACTTTAATTTGGTTTTTTCAGCACGCTTTGATTTCGGATATTAATATCATGGACGCAGGCATATATATACAAATATATGGGGACTACAGCCTCCTGTTATTTCGGATGTTTCGAAAATTGCCCATCAATATTGCCCACTATACTCTGCGGGTTGCAGATCATAGTTTGACTCAAGGAGGTTAGAATATAGGGAGATGGCATTATCTCTGCCAAGCACATATGTCAGTTTTGAAATGCTATTTCTGCGTTAAAACTATGCGTTAAGACGACCCTCTTACTGTTAATGCATTGAACTGACAATCACTGCGAAGTATGTACTTTCAAGCAATATACCTTCTTGAATAAATAGTAATAAATAATTATCATAATATACTTGAAAACTTAATTTTAATGGTTAATTTGTACTCTCTTAAGTCGTTGTTCATCACGGCAAAACCGTCGAATGTTTTATTCCTGTTTTAACTGACATAAAACATTAGTTTTACAGTACGAAAACTTCTCCAAAACTTAGCAATATGGCGGAGGCAGGCTTCACTTTTCCAGCGTAAGGGCGTCTCCCTGTATACTAACCTCCTTGGTTTGACTTGCTACGTGCTCTACAGCTAAGCTGTTCAAATGACAAATGTTTGTACATCTCTGGGACCAAATTACTCCGGTCATCAGTCCCTTGGCTTATGAACTACTTAAACTATGTTAAACTAAGAACAACAGATACACCCATGCCCGAGGGAGAACTCGAACCTCCGGCGGGAGCAGGCCCGAGTCCTTGACAAGGCCCTAGAACCACTTGTCTATTCCCGCGTGGCAGCTTAGTTGTGATGAAACATCTGAAAAATCACTGGACTAACTTT
This sequence comes from Locusta migratoria, assembly GCA_026315105.1. Taxonomy (NCBI): domain Eukaryota; kingdom Metazoa; phylum Arthropoda; class Insecta; order Orthoptera; family Acrididae; genus Locusta; species Locusta migratoria. Next base: position 467,323,355 of record CM048746.1, on the reverse strand, counting down.
ACAGGCCGGCCGCGGTGGCCGAGCGGACTGAGGCGCTCCAGTCACGGTCTGCATGGCCACTACTGTCGGGGGTTGGAATCCCCCCTCGGGCATGGATATTTGTGCAGCCTAGTTCGTAAGTAGTTCATAAGTAGTTTAGGGACTGATGACTCCGTAGTTAAGTGCCATAATCTATATAAGGATTTAACTTTACAGTTTATGACGGGTGAGGGAGAGGAACAGAGAGAGGGAGAGAGAGAGAGAGAGAGAGGGAGGGAGGGAGGGAGGGAGGGAGGGAGGGAGAGAGAGAGAGAGAGGGGGGGGGGGGGTAACGGGCAACCTAACATGTCTGTCTCAGATTCGTTCTGGTTTAATAACTTCGATGTAACGCATCAATACATTTCTAGGTTACGGCTCCACTTCAGTAGCGACGCGAATAAAGGTCGTCATTCCAGGCGATATTTCCGTTGCTCTACGATTAATCACCGGAAACAAAAACCTCAGTTAATTTAGACCGAAGGAAAAGGCGGTACTACTCGACGCGATCTGCACTTTAAATTGTACGGAACCGGTCTCTCCCCTTTCACGGCGATTTCCAGAACTGATTTATTTTCTTTGGAGTGTGAGTTATCACCTGAAAACGCCGTAGTACCAGATGTAAAGGATAATTATTTCCGTTGTACGTGGGGATGTATGTATTTGTGCAAAAAAGGTGTAACAGTGGTACACGCTGCTGTCTGACAACCTTCACGTATTGTGAATATTTTTTTTTATCGGTTTAACTCACAGCTACATTCACCTAGGACCGTCTATTTAATTTACTAATGGAATATCCTTCCAGCTTCTGATTATTAAACGAAATGTTATGCTATGATAACGTAAGAGACAGGGATTTTTCTAATTTTACATCCATTATAATTCAAGCAATGTACAGTACCTTCAGATGGACCGCTGTTCCTGAAGTCTGTGCGGGTGAAACGCCTGAGAAGCCAACCTGGAAATGAGACAAGAATGTCTGTAGAATTAAGAAGCGATGCAAGAAAATTATCAAATCCAAAAGACCAAAGCGGAAAAGAAAATTCTGTTAAATGATCGAATACACATGTACAACAACTTAGTATTAACACTAACAGATAAAGTAATACATAGCCCTTTCCTTCCTTCACTCTCTCTCTCTCTCCCTCTCTCCGTCTGTTACACTATCTTTTTCGGCTAGACACACTCCTCAACACACACTCCGTTGAGCTGGCAACGCAAACAAAACAAATGAAATATATGAAAAGACGTACAGCCTTCAGACACAGATGAATAGCACGTTAACAACGTAAAAAATACACACATTTTACCTAAGTTTACATTAGATAAACGGCGTGAACTCTGTATAATCTAGAAATACTACATGATGATGATGATGATGATGTAGTATATCTAGATTATAAATAGTTTACGCCGTTTTTCTAATGTAAATAAATATTTACTTACAGTTGTTCCACTATGCCTCAAAGTATAAAGCGAAATGGTATGGGGAAATAATTACATTATTTTTTATTTACAAAACCGAATAATACATTTCTTTCATTTTTACATGTTTTATGAAACTGAAGAAGGGTGGCATCATGTTACTATGGATGTAATACGATTTTTTTAAAGCTACACACTGAAAACGTAAGGAAGGGGCTGTTTGTAATGAAACATTCCGTTTTCGCTGTAAAGAAAGTTTATTGTTTCAGAGCATTATTGTTCCAGCCTCAGGTTCCAACAATTAAAGAGAATCATATATGCACAGCGGTCGGGCTAGTCAATATGGAAAGTGAAGCTCACGCGCTGTCATTAGGGAGCTACGAGCATCTAGCAGAGAACTTCAACGGGATCATGAAGGTAATGCTTTCCATCCAGTCATGCATTTAGTAATAAATTCCCTTTGTAGCTGAAATGGATTTTTCTTTCCGAATATGCAACTCAACTGCGGAAGCTCGTCACATAAAATTCTCTCTTATATAATGTTTCATTTGTAAACAAAAAAATTTTGAGGAATTACTTTTCTTTTACATGCTTTCTCATTTTAATTAACATTAAACTGTTTACAAAAGGCACTACAGCAAACATGTTCAACGCAACATTCTCCCATAATGTGTTAAGCGAATTTCATTTAAGTGAATTACTGAATCATGGTGCAGACAGGGCACTTGAACAGCAGACAGTTAGACAATATTTTAATATAGAGCACCGAACTGTGGTAGCTATGTTACTAAAACCATTTTATGCGTGACAAATTAAAATTTTTAAAATTCATTACGATTTTTTGCTAGTGCAAGCTAGATAAATTATTGTCTTTGTATTCCCCAATTCCAATCTGGAAAGTTACTTATTTTACCACATATTTATAATTTTGTTAACAATTTTTATAGTGTACCCATATTATCATTAATATTATTGTTATTACTATTACTATTACTATTATTATTCTCGAATATTTCCCCATAGGACATCGTATGAACTTCATGTTTGCAGCTACTGTAGCATTCTTACCCATCATCCAAATAAATTTTGGGAAGGGACTATTGGTTTAAATTTCGTAAGTCGCGTACGTTTCGCGAAACTCTTGACTGATCTCCACGGAACTGCAGGAACCGTGGAACTACAGTGTGTAAACTGTTAGATGGCTGAGTTTTGAGGGGGTTGCGGGGAGCAGAGGAAGCAAGTCCCGCCTCACACCATGGCAGCCGCGGGGAGAGAGGCGAGCGGAGGAGACAAGCCACGCCTACGTCGTGCAGTGCTGACACACTAACTACGCGACATGCTTCCGCGAAAGTACAGGTGGCGCACATCGCTTTAAATGTTGGTCGTAAATGAAACAAAGCAGCATACTCACAAGAATGGTTGATAACGAAACCAACTACAGGAGTCACTCACTTAAGTTACGTATTACACAAAACGGGACACTTAGAACACTTTTATGGAAACAATAAGAAAGCAGGCGTCTATTGTTGCCTCCCACAGCATTTTCACTCAGTAATGTTGGCTGCAGCCTCGAAACAAACACTACCGGCTGAAGCCGCCCGACGTCTACCCACTTGTACCGATTCAGGTATGGTTACCATACGTCCTCTTTTTCCCGGACATGTCCTCTTTTTGAGGAAAGAAAATGTGTCCGGCCGGAATTGATAAAATTCTACAAAATGTCCTCTTTTTTGCGTTCCGAGAAAGGAAATTTATTTTTGTGTCATTGTCGATAACATCTTCATTCGCAGATTCAAACTGTTCGCGACTATTACGCGCATACACAGAGTGAAATTGCCGTTCACAATTTCGCACTCCGCATGGGTCGGAGAGTTGCAAACCATTCGGAAATTCTCTGCGAAGGAACCCGGTTGTCTATCCTGTATTGAACCAGTGCATTCTGTTTTCTGCATTACGTTCTATGGCGTTGATTTTGACATACTTTTTGGTTTAGCTTAAAGCTGTATTGTGTGTTCGAGATCGTAGGTAGCCTTTTGCTTCAAAATAAATTACGAACTTAAATATAACACAATGCCGAAGAGAAAGTCAGTGTTAAATATGTGCTCCTGGAGAAATACAAATCCTTCAAGAGAATGATCAAACGAATGTAAAAATTAATGATACATTGTGCTCCGATCAGATTTATAATTTTATAAATTTTTTAAAGATTACCAAAGGAAACAGAACACATTAGCAGCTGAAGTGTGGTGTGCATATTTAAATCAGTCATCTAGCGTTGTTAGTTATTCTGAACTGCTGAAAATTGTAGACTTCTTTTTTTTCTATAACTAATCGTAATGCCGACACAGAACCTGTGTTTTCTTTTGTGAACACACAGTGGACAAAAGACAGGAATATATTTAAAATATACTGTAATTATACTGTATGTACAGTATAATTTCAAACATTTGAAATGCCTGAGCTTTTCTCAGTACTTGTTAAAAAAACAAAAAGCTCTTGAGAGAGATTTCGTCGTCCACCAATAATATTTGGTTCAAAAGTGAATAAGACAAGAATGAGACAATTGAGAGTAGTGATGAGGAATATACTGTCAAGGTTCATAATATTTCGTTTTACAACAACCACACAGGGTTACTATTTTAGTTTGTAGTAGTTTTACGTGGTTCATTAATGAAGTTGTAAATTACATTATGTTAAAGTGTCCTCTTTTTTATATGAACTGTCCTCTTTTTTGGTGATGAACAAATGGTAATCCTAGATTCAGGGCTAGGTAGAGCTCTGCCATCTAACTGTTAACACACTGTAGCATATACTATGGCACTAGTATCCAAGTCACTGTATTCAGCAATCGCAAGTTAGTACGTTGCAACTGCTGGACAAGTACGAGGCGGGTATAAATGACAGGCGTGTAAAAGCGTGTGATGGGAGTAGCAGAGCAAGCTGGCATCAGGTGAGAGTGCAGCCGTTTAACCTGGCCACAACTTGCACTTCCCATCTGGTAGGCAATTGGCGCTAACGAGGCCAATCAACCTCCAGGCTGGTAGCTGACTGCCGGCCGGCGAGCCGCAAAGGCTGCGGCTGCGGCTGCTAAATGCACGCTCTGGCTGGCAAAAGCCTCGGCTGTTACGAGAGCTAAACACACACAGAGAGAGAGACTTGAGAAGGGAGATACATTTTTACAGGTAGTTACACAGGGTTAACATTTTACGAATAACAATACTTTGTAATTACGTAGGGTTCCGCGGCCAGAGTAAGATGTATCTGCTATAATGAGGAAGTTGATGCATTGGCTAAATAAGCGGCATCCTTAGGCACTGTCTTGGACCTACAACTACCATACACGGACTTCTTATCTGCGGTCAAGGAATACGCCAAGCAACAGTGGCAACAGATGTGGAACGTTTCCCAAGAAACGAAAGGCGCTTCCTACGTTGTGTCGCAACCTCGGATTTCTTCGCAGCCGTGGTTTATGAGGACTCATCTTGACCGTTCCGCGATTGCTACCATTATTCGTCTTCGGTTCAATCACGCCTCTTATCCAAAACATCTACATCGGATCAACGTCTACGATTCGGCGGCATGTGAGTGTGATCCTGAAACGGAAGCTGATGTCAACCACATCCTGTTCAGGTGCCCCAAATTTGACCGAGAACGTTTGAACTTCCTGCAGACATTGGTGAAGATGGGATATCCCCTTCCCCAGTCAGCTTCTTCCTTTTGTTTACAAAAGACATTCGTGTTTATAAAATCATAGTTAAGTTTATTGAGATCACTGTACACAATCTATAAGCATAAAGTGTGTTGGTAATATAAGGTTTCGCTTGTGAATATGTGAAAATGTTCCAACAGTATTTAAATTGTAATGTAATGCAGTTTTCGCTTTGCTTCCACTTTCCATTTTGACAAAATGTACTTCCGTTTTGTCTGTTCATTTAAATATATGTAAATTTCCACTGTGTGTTGTAGATGGCCATATTGAGTTAACACTCAGAAGGCCAAAAAAAAAAAAATAAATAAATAAATAAATAAATAAATAAATTAATTAATTAATTAATTAAAAACACAATTTTGTGTGTGTTCTACAAAACTTGTAGAACACACACAAAATTGTGTTTTTAATTTATTTGGTTATGTTCTACCAAGGAGCGACGGAACAATCAGTCAAAATAAATAAAAAAATAAAAAAAATAAAATAAAAAAAAGATGTATAAGTTTTCTGGGTGTTGTACCGCGTCATGATGTAAGAAGGCTATTACTGTAATAACCGAAGTTGCGACCAACGTTACAGTGGCCTTCATATGGGTGAGCTGGTTGTTACTATACTTTATATTTACTTTCAATTAGACATCAGGAGTATACAAGGTGGAATGCGAGTGAGGGGAAGTACAAATAGGTGAGACAGGGAGGGCAGTGGCAACGCGCATATGCGAACATGAACGCTACATTTGCTTAGGCCAACCCAATAAATCTGCAGTAGCCGAACACCAGCAAGATTAATGCAAAAATTTAACGATGCCAGAATACTCGTCAAGCAACCAGGGATGGTTAAACACAAGATAAGGGAAGGCATCGAAATAGTGAAACATCCTAATAACATGAACAGAGAAGATGTACCTCAGGCTTGCCCCCTCTTGGCTACCAGCCACCACAGCGAAATTGCGACAAACACGCGAGCGTCACTAGTAAGCAACTGCCGCCGCGCGGCCCACGGCTAGCAGAAGAGAAACGGAAGCCCTCACCCCATTCGCCGATGAACAGCCATCATGTCTGGCTATGCAAGAAGCAACGGCTAACCCCCACTCCCTCCACCTCAGCATCCTAGGATAATAAAGTTTCCATTCTTCCGCCAATAATTCACCTATAACATCGCTTATTTAAAAAAAAAAATATTATGACGTAATGTCTAATTGAAAGTAAATATAAAGTGTAGTAACAACCAGCTCACATCTGTATACCCAGATGAAGGCCACTGTAACGTTGGCCGAAACGTCGGTTATTTAAGTAATAGCCTTCTTACATCATGACGCGGTACAACACCCGGAAAACATCAGAGTTTGTGGTGTCCTCTTTGGCTAGGATTACACGTGGCAGTGGCGGAATAAGAGGGGGGGGGGGGGCGGACGGTCCCGGGATTCTCGTCTTTGGGGGATGGGGCCTCCATATACCTGGAAGGCACTTTTTTTTCTTTTTTGCTTTGGAGCGCTCTTGGCCTCTTGTTCTGGGTCCCTCAAATGTAGAAAGTTATTATTATTTTTTTAAGTGCCCCGCGCCTTTCGCCCTGGAGGGGGCCTCCAAATCTCAAAATTTACTTTTTTTAATAGTAATACAGTATATACATGTACTTTCAAAAAAATGTTCAAATGTTTGTATAGCTTATGGGACTTAACTACGGGGTCATCAGTCCCTAAATTTACAAACTACTTATCAACTAGCTTATCCTAAGGACGGCACAAATATCCATGCCCGAGGGGGGATTCGAACCCCCGACCGTAGTGGCCGTGCATACTGTGACTGGAGCGCCTCAGTTCCCTCGGCCACTGCGGCCGGCCATGTACTTTCAAGTGGACAGGAAATCTCATTTTGTTTTCCGCCCGCCCGGGCCTCCGACAGCCTTAGTCCGCCACTGACATGTGGTATGACTTTGGGAAATGCATCAGACTCCATCCTTGAAGTTACATTATCGGTTTTGATTAGCGAAATGTACTTGATCTCAAACTTGAATCATTGAGCTGGATGTGACGCCAGGGAGGTACAATAACGCTTATTGCTTTTCGTTCCGTTTCACGATCCCTCACCATCTGAGTGCGAACTTTTCCCGACACACGACATTCTTTACCTACGTACGAGTAGATGCAATCTCACTGCAGTCACTAATTGCTGATACAATGTTCTACACTTTATCAGAGCCTGCAGTCATCCTGGATAATTGTGTATTAGAAGATCATCAGCGAATAGTGAAACTGGGCATTGTTGTTGTGGTATTAAGTCAGGAAACTGGTTCGATGCTGCTCGACTCACTCATCTGTCCTATGCAAGTCTTCTCATCTCAGCATAACACAGTTCTACTGCAACTGACCCATCTTCGTGTATTCAGTGGTCTCCGTCTACAATTCTCCCGTGCCCCCTCCCTCACTTATTTCTATTAACAAACTTGATATCTTCATATCTGAGACTGTGTCCTATCAACAGAGCCTTTCTTTTCATTTTTTTCTCCAGTCAGATTCAATACCTCTTCTTTCCCTAACAAGAGCTCTTGTTCCGACTCTAATGTCCTCGCCGTAAATGTGATGTTAAGACAATAATGTTGATTCTTTGAAGGAAGGAAGTTGTGGGTTTAACGTCCCATCAACAACGAGGTCATAAAATTCGGAGGCCAAGCTCGGTTTGTTTCAAGGATGGGTAACAAAAATCATTAAAGGAATCATCCCGCATTTGCCTTGAACTATTTACAGTAATCGTGGGAAACTCTAATGTGGATGGCTGAACGTGCGTTTGAACGGTGTTTTTCCAGAATGTCAGTCTACAGGGCTAGCCTCTGAGTCGCCTCATTCCATCTTTTAGTTGGCTTCGGAAAATTTGAAATTATTCAGCCAAATTAGATGCATTTGGAGGTTTGTAAGCTATACTTGACATAGATTGCGATAAACAGTAATTCCATCTACTTCAGAATGACGTTATTGGTTACTTTACATATTAGTTAACATTGAATTGATGTAGCGAGCAGCTCTTGTCGTATCGTAAAATAAAAAAAAAAAAAAAATACCGTGCAGTAACATAAGGCTGTTGTCAGCAACATCTTTCAGTAAATTGACTGGCGTCGTATGTACAAAATGTTTATGAGACGAAAGCCAAGTACCGATGCTTAACCACAGTCCTGTTAAATATTTGACTTCTTGTAGTTTCTTTATAAATAAAAGAACTATAGGAATGTAGTAAAGAAGTAAAGCTACTTTTTCTGGTATGACAATTACTCACGAAATTTTTCACGTAAAATTTCATTAAAAAGAAAGAACAGTAACTGCAGTGAATCTCTACCAAAATATGCGATCACTATAGATCAGATTGTGGCTTTCTCAATAATGAAGTATACTATCGGCAAACGAGTAAACGGAATAGTCGAAGATTAAATTCTGACACCGCTGTTGGGCACTGCCTTATTTAAAGTTGCATACACGATACATAACAGATTCTACGTTCGAACAAGCCGCATACGAAAAGCGATGTTTCACCGGCCTATGTTTCGTCTTTATTTGCTCCAGAGATAAGGCGTGAAGAGCTGTAGATACCCCTTGGCGCAGTGATCACTTGTATATTTACTGGAAGAGTGTGCACACTGCAGCTCAATCTAAAGTACAGGGCAAAACTTTAAACATTATACACTTCCTGAAGACCAGCCAAAATTACCTAATCAGTTACTTTTCACTATATTCGTTGTGGTCTAGGGTGGGCGTTAAGTAGCTTTGAAAGCGCCATTTATTCATGCGTAGATCCTGAGAAAACTAGAAAGCCGTGTTTTCTGGGTATCAAAGCTATCATCTACAACATTTAATAATTGCAAATAGTCGAAATTTTTACCATATTGTACTAACATGACGTTCTCAAGAAAATTATTAACTTTTTTACTATTCTTATGACTTACTGAGTGCAGAATTTCGAAGTTAGATTACTTATTTAGCCGGCCGCGGGGACTGAGGCGCTCCAGTCACGGTCTGCACGGCCACTACGGGCGGGGGTTCGAATCCCCCCTCGGGCATGGATATTTGTGCCGTCCTTAGTATAAGGTAGTTCGTAAGTAGTTTGTATGTTTACGGACTGATGACCCCGTAGTTAAGTCCCATAAGCTTAACAAACATTTGAACATTTTTTACTTATTTACAAAATCAGCGAATCTTGTTTTATCCATTTTCCACTGCGATCTGCAAATGTATAAATGGCCAATCATAACAAATAGCAGTGTGGTATCTTCCGTCGATATAGGGTATTATTTGCATTAGTCGTCATAGTTACTTGTCAGAATCAAATTAAGTACTATATGACTTTTTAAACAGTTTGCATAGGGAAGAACACATAGCACGTCATTTGTGTATGCTTGATTTTGACTCATACTCTATGTGATCAAAGTATCCCGACACCCCCAAAACATATGTTTTTCATATTAGGTGCAATTTGCTGTCACCTACTGCCAGGTACTCCATATCAGCGACCTCAGTAGTCATTACACATCGTGAGAGGGCAACGGCCACTACGGTCGGGGGTTCGAATCCCCCCTCGGGCATGGATATTTGTGCCGTCCTTAGTATAAGGTAGTTCGTAAGTAGTTTGTATGTTTACGGACTGATGACCCCGTAGTTAAGTCCCATAAGCTTAACAAACATTTGAACATTTTTTACTTATTTACAAAATCAGCGAATCTTGTTTTATCCATTTTCCACTGCGATCTGCAAATGTATAAATGGCCAATCATAACAAATAGCAGTGTGGTATCTTCCGTCGATATAGGGTATTATTTGCATTAGTCGTCATAGTTACTTGTCAGAATCAAATTAAGTACTATATGACTTTTTAAACAGTTTGCATAGGGAAGAACACATAGCACGTCATTTGTGTATGCTTGATTTTGACTCATACTCTATGTGATCAAAGTATCCCGACACCCCCAAAACATATGTTTTTCATATTAGGTGCAATTTGCTGTCACCTACTGCCAGGTACTCCATATCAGCGACCTCAGTAGTCATTACACATCGTGAGAGGGCAACGGCCACTACGGTCGGGGGTTCGAATCCCCCCTCGGGCATGGATATTTGTGCCGTCCTTAGTATAAGGTAGTTCGTAAGTAGTTTGTATGTTTACGGACTGATGACCCCGTAGTTAAGTCCCATAAGCTTAACAAACATTTGAACATTTTTTACTTATTTACAAAATCAGCGAATCTTGTTTTATCCATTTTCCACTGCGATCTGCAAATGTATAAATGGCCAATCATAACAAATAGCAGTGTGGTATCTTCCGTCGATATAGGGTATTATTTGCATTAGTCGTCATAGTTACTTGTCAGAATCAAATTAAGTACTATATGACTTTTTAAACAGTTTGCATAGGGAAGAACACATAGCACGTCATTTGTGTATGCTTGATTTTGACTCATACTCTATGTGATCAAAGTATCCCGACACCCCCAAAACATATGTTTTTCATATTAGGTGCAATTTGCTGTCACCTACTGCCAGGTACTCCATATCAGCGACCTCAGTAGTCATTACACATCGTGAGAGGGCAACGGCCACTACGGTCGGGGGTTCGAATCCCCCCTCGGGCATGGATATTTGTGCCGTCCTAGTTCGTAAGTAGTTCATAAGTAGTTTGTAAGTTCAGGGACTGATGACCCCGTAGTTAAGTCCCATAAGATTTACAGACATTTGAACATTTGTGAGAGGGCAGAATGGGGCGCTCCGCGGAACTCACGGACTTGGAACGTGGTCAGGTGACTGGATGTTACTCGTATCACAAATCTGTATGCCAGATTTCCAGACTCCTAATCATCCGTAGGTCGTCCCTTTCTGATGTGATACTGAAGTGGAACCGTGAAGGCACACGTACAGCACGAAAGCGTACAGGCCGACCTCGTCTGTTGACTGACAAAGACCGTCGACGGTTGAAGAGGGTCGTACAGTGTAATAGGCAGGCATCTATCCAGACCATCACACAAGAATTCCAGACTGCATGAAGATTCACTCGAAGTACTGTGACAGGTACAGGTGATAAAACGTGGATTTCATCACGCAGGTCAATGCCAAACTGATCCATGTGTGTAGTGCCCAGGGGGACATGACGGCCGTTATCAAATAGGTATAATTGAATTTCAAGAATAGTATTTGGTGGAAAAATTACTTGAGTACGTCCTGCAGTCTGATATGATCACTCGATACAGAACTGAAAGCATTGTCGTTATTAATCACACTCTGTATAGAAACGTGTGAAATTTACAAATGAACTGTGAAAACTTTACATAGAATTAGGGTGCACACCCAACTGAAAAATGCTTCTATCAGGGCACAAAAAGAGAAAAATATCCTTGTTTAAAAGATTCCGACTGTAAAGTGAGGAGCAACTGCCTCAGTCCACATTCCGACATCCTCAGCGAAAAGCATGGAGTGCGAACACGGCCTACGCCTTTGCGCTGAAAAAGTGTGACAGTGGAAGAGATAGCAGATAGACATGGTAAGAGATAGGCAGCGGTAGTAAAGGAGATAGAGGTGGAGATAGCAGAAGTGGAGAGAAACATGCGTAGACAGTGGCCGGGATGCTTCATTTCAAAAGAGACTGGGTGAAAGGATTTAGTACGTTCTGTGTTCTTATGCCAAAGTGTTTGGTGAGGGCGACAGAATGAGGACTGAGGCGGCTGTTCCCCACTTCTCTGACAAAGTGTTTCAATGTGGAATCTATTTGCCTTTTTGTGCTCTGAGTGGAGCATTTTCAGCTGTGTAAAGTCCCACCTGAACTGTTAAAATAAAATCTACTACTGACGCCACTACAAATGCGTGTAAACGGAGGTTTACACGTTGCCACTGAGTTGTTTCACGGAATGTCAAATCACATAATTATTCTTTTAGCATAGTGGATATTAGATACACATGATGGACATACAGCAGTATAGATTCTATTCCATACGTAACTTTTGACTTGGTCTGTTTGTAGTAAGTCGTTGAACTGTTAACACGTAATATATGTGGAACAGATAAAAAAGTTTGTTATTCAGCAGCCATAAGTTCAGATCTGTAACGAAGATTGATTTTGTTTTATTATTTGAAAATATTGACACAAAAAATATTATGCATTTAATTCAAGTATTTAGAATTAATCCCAGATTTTGAGCATTTTCAGTATATTTGGTGCCGCTGTTTAAAATCCATTGTTGGCGGGAGGCTGTCGTCGTTATTATTCGAACCAACGGCGGACAAAACTAAACTGTTCTGACTATAATTACACTGAAGAGGAGAAATGAGGTACAAAAACTGCTATGAAAATTATTTTCTATGGCAATTTCAAATTATTACTGCATTGATCAGTTGCGTTAGTATTGGTGTGTTGATAAGATCTCTAGTGAGTAGTGAAATTGTCTATATGACAGAAAGTGTCAAAATTTCAAAAGAAATCGCTTTTCATATTTATGACAGACCTATTCTTGAAACTTTCTGTGGTGTTCGAACTAGATGTGTGTAGGTCGAAGACTGTACAATTACTAAAGAGTCTCAGAACCCAGATTACATTATTTCAGAGCTAGCCATTGAAAGGAAACAATACAGATATTTATTACGTGAATTTAGTCTCCATATTCCATGAACAGTGTTTAAATTGGATTTTGGAGGTCAATTTTTAGTTACATGTCACAGTTAACTATCAGTGATCATTCGATGAAGTGCTTTTAAGTTCAAATGTTTGTATAGCTTATGGGACTTAACTACGGGGTCATCAGTCCCTAAATTTACAAACTACTTATCAACTAGCTCATCCTAAGGACTGCACAAATATCCATGCCCGAGGGGGGATTCGAACCCCCGACCGTAGTGGCCGTGCAGACCGTGACTGGAACGCCTCAGTCCCTTCGGCCACCGCGGCCGGCTGCTTTTAAGTCCAAATAGTTTAATGACATACTGTAGACATTTATGAATTTATGTTTGAGCAGGTACACGTCTACTACGGTAATACTTCTACACCACTACAACAGTTTTATTCTTATGCACTAACACAAGCAACAGATAAAAAACCACACACACTTACAGCATATACCCACGGACACTACAGCTGGTATTTTAAACTTTATCAAGTGCAGATAAGCTAAACATGTTCTATGTGAAGTTATGAAGCATTCCCTTGCATCTTGTACCGCAGACCAGAGTGCGAAATTTACGGTCGCCAGCTCCCCATTGATGACCGAAAATTGACAGCTGGCGATCTGGGCTTACATATAAATTTTTTATTTTCTGAGAACTTTGGAACTTTGTTCAGAATTGCACAAGCCTAAAGAGGTAAGCGGTAATTATATTGATGGGGCCTAAATTTCCTGGTTGTTGTATCAGTATTTTATTAATTTTTTAACATCTTTTTCAGCATTACTGCAAATAACAGATCTTTATTGAAGGCCAGTTTTGTATCACACGGCTGCCGTACCTTCTCCGTACACTTTGCATTTGTTCAAGCAGCTGTCAGCGGTTTCACGCGCATGTGCCGAGCTGAAAATGTGTATAAGGTGCGCCTCCTCCTGCTTCTACTTGAGGTGTGGCTGTATTAGCAATGTTACCCATCGCCGCGGTGTAGTAGCCGAGCGGTCTAAAAAGCGTCTCGCTGCGGAGCGTGCGGTTGCTCGCCGTGGAGGTTCGAGTCCTCCCTGGGGCATGGGTGTGTGTGTTTGTCCTTAGGTTAGTTTACCTAGGTTTAAGTGGTTTGTAAGCTACGGACTGATGACCACGCAGTTTGGTCCGATAGATTTACAAACAATTGAACATTTTTGAACAGCAACTGATTAGCAGACCCGGCGCTCCCAAGCTGCCAGATTCGCGAAGCAGAGCTGTCTGCATTGGAGTGGGGTTAGACTCAGGTCATTCTTGTTTTCATTTGTGGCGAGTTCTTAAGTCTTGAAAGCTGTTCTCTCTTTTGACCATTTCATATCGTCAATTGTAAGGTATGTATTTTATTTAATTCTATAGAACACCTTCACCTGCGAGAATTCAACCAGAAATGGCACAAAAAAGTATTAACAGAGCAAGTACTAAATACTAAAAGCAGCGTACAGTACTTGGCTGAAGGCAGATACACTGGAGGATTTCCTGGTAATATCTGTGAATGGGCCTCCTTTGTCTGACCCAAAGATGCCACTGATGAGTGTGACTTCTCAGAAGAAAGACATCGCTACCCAAAATGAAGTGCTAGGCTATGGTACTGGTATATATTTTTCTATTAAACAATTTGATATGGTGTTATGTGTAAAGATATTGTTCTAACAGTGACAGGGACGTGGGAGGGGATTATTTCATTTTCCGATAAAGGGGTTGTGGCGACCAGAGTTGATAGACTGGATGGTGGCTTCAGAACTGAATTTTCGCACCCTGCCGCTGACGACATAAAAAATTCCCTTCGTCTATGAGTAACCGCATGGAAGCTTTGATCACACAAGTTGTTCTACCCTTCGGTCATGTTGCGATCGTCACTTTATTTCAAATGTTTCGTGCTGGACACTGTTCGGGGAAATTTAGATTCGGATGTCATTCTGGTCAACAAAAAAGGGTCCTTGTGTTCTGTTAGTGCTACATAAACCGTCGTAAAAATATCGTACACCTCGTTTTGTGTCTCGTTTCCGCCGGTATTTGTAGGTGTCGGTGGCCGAGTAGAAAGAGACCGACACAGGAATAAGGGATGCACGCGTGTGCAGGTACGGTGGTGACCAGCCAGTGGGACAGCATAAACTAGAAACACTAGAGTAAATTAGAACGAGATATATATATTTCATAGAGACTTAGAAATACTTAACTTTTACATAGTTCTTGACTGCAGAATGCTGATACATAGATTAGATAGAGGCCTGCCTACTGACTATTCCTAGTGCCTATCCGATAGCCAAGTCTTAACTGGCGACTATCTGATTCCCAAGTGTTAACTGGTTCCAATCTCACTCCCAAGTGAACGATGTCGTTCAGTGGTGGCCACGAGCGGAGTTGCAGCAGAGGGCGCTCGTGGCTGACGTCGTAAGAACGCCGCGCCGTGCGTGCATGGCGGCGCGCGACGTAAGTACGTGGCGCGCACTTTATACTTGTGCGACACCACACCTCGAAAGAAGATTTTGATCCGATGACGGCAGATGGCACCTAGGAGATAGTAGATACAGTGAGAATGGTTTCTAACGCTGTTCGCCAACAGATAGCCTAGTGAGATTGCTGCCATTTATGTGTAGCGTTTAGTAGGGAATGTTTACAGCCACACGCTCAGTGTGGTATCAACGTGTTTAGCACACTGGCGCTACGCAAAGGAGACGCACTCCTTTTCCCTGCAGCCAACTGAGTTAGTTTGAAACGGGTCACATTGGAGATTCATGTGTAGCGAAATGATCTTTCCGGAATATTACCATACAAGTTAGACGTGCTGCGTCAGTTGTGCAATGATACCGCTTGCAGTGGGCACGTTGAACATCTCACATCCGTGAACGAGGTTCTGGCCGTCGATACAGCACACACATCTCCGCCAACATCGTGGTATTGTAAGCCCAGCAGTGGCACAATGTACAGCTACCGCAGCACAGATAAGAGGGTTTAAGGGCCCAGAAGTGTCAACACGACTGTTGCCAGCCGATTGCTAGAAGAGAGACTACAGACACGCACACCTCTAGCCCGTCTTCTATTACGTCACAGCATCTACGTGCACGGATCGACTAATGCCGTCCACAGATCACTTAGAATGGCGTGTCGTGGTCTTCAGCAATGAAAGCAGGTTCTGTCTGCACCCAAGTGATGGTCGTTTGCGCGTACGACGTACGCATGGCTACCGCTCTCTCGTAGAGTGCATTTGTCCAAGGCACACCTCAGTCCTTTATGACCTAGAACAGTGTTTTTCAACCTTTTCGAATAAGTAAAGTAAAAGTAAAAATATTCTGGCGACCCCATGTCATGAACCGTAACGAAACTATGTTGTCTTGAAGGAAGCAAATTTAATCTTTTTTCTTTTCCTTCGGCTTTATTTTATATTATTGTACGAAGAGTTTTGTGTATTTTTCCGGAGTGGATCACTTTTACCTATTTTTTTATGATTTCCGCAGAAAGAATATATTTTTCTTGACAACTGTTCCGCATTTCTTGCATGACTCAGAAGCGAATTATGCTCATTAAGAAAGGTCCCAATGTTTAGATAATTTGTAAAGAAGGAAATATGTTTTTCGATTTTTTCAGAATTACTTATTGTATCAAGTTCTTTTAACTGTCGATTGGTTCCTGAAAATAGTTTTCAGACTTTGCGCTTATACATCATTAACACACTGTATTATAAAACAATCTGTGATCTATTCAGTTCACAATGAACGTTATCCAAGGAACCGTGTAATTTTAACATTAAATATATTTCAGTTAGGTATGCGTTTCTGTATTACTGAACCCCTATTTATTTTCCGGTGCAAGTACTTCCTCCTGTTACGGCGACCCCCCTCCAATGGAAGACTTTGCGACCCCCCTGGGGGTCACGATCCACAGACTGAAAAACACTGGTCTAGAATACTTGTCTTGTGTGCTTCTGCGCAGCTACAAATTGCAGGAAAGGCATTGTATTTAAATAACCACCAGAGCCGCGTTCTTTTCATTTTTTATTGCCGTTAGTTTAATGATTAAGATCACAATAAACGTAGTTCTGCTGGTTATTTAATTGCAATAAATTTCACGCAATTTGCGGTTTGGTTTGCGATAAGCTGCAACTCTCGTTCACCTTTGGTATTTGTGGAGGAAAACCTGTCCAGCACTCCGTACGTGCAAAACGTTATAAAACTCGCTCTTTCGGCAATTTTGCAACAGGGCGGTGATGTGTTGTTTCGACAGGATAGTGCTCGCCCACACACTGCACTTGGAGCTCAACGTGTTCTGCAAGTCGTGCAGCATCATTCCCGGCCTGCGCGATCTCTGGACTTGTCTGCAATGACGCACGTTTGGAGAATAGCCGAGTGGTATGGAGCGCCACGGCCGGCCGCGGTGGCCGAGGGGACTGAGGCGCTCCAGTCACGGTCCGCACGGCCACTACGGTCGGGGGTTCGAATCCCCCCTCGGGCATGGATATTTGTGCCGTCCTAGTTCGTAAGTAGTTCATAAGTAGTTTGTAAGTTTAGGGACTGATGACCCCGTAGTTAAGTCCCATAGACTTTACAAACATTTGAACATTGGAGCGCCACGTTGCGAGGCCTCCCGCGTCGGAGGTTCGAATCCTCCCTCGGTCATGGACGTTTGTGCCGTCTTTAGTATAAGGTAGTTCAGAAGTAGTTTGTAAGTTTAGGGACCACGCAGTTAAATAAGCTTTACATAGATTTGAAAATTGAACGTGAGGAGATATGGTGGAGCGACAACTGACACTTGTAGCTCTTCAAACAACAACTCCTGCAGAACTAGAAGGCGTTGAGTATTCATCTGTGTGATCAAATGAATGTCAGAATCACTACACTGCCGTCCGTGAAGATTACACCACGGTACTTCAGAACCGATTGAGCCACTGATCTGTGAAAGCAATGTGCTCCATATGCACTCATTCAACAGTAACAGCTGAGTGAACTGGAAACCTCCAAAGAGGACGTACTAATTTTTTTCCCGGCAGTGTACTTTGTGCACTCGCGACCTACAAAAGGCGCGTTTGAACAGCGCTCCCCCACCGCTAGTGCCGCCAGCCAGTGTTGGGTTTCCTTCCTCTGGCTGCACAGGCGCGGAAAGCGAGCGGAAAGTCAATCGAGTTAGGGAGCCGCGGTGTAAGTGTATTACTGGCGCGCAAAAACGCAGTTAGCCGCACCTCACCTACACACCGCACCGGCCTGATCAACTCGCCAGCCAGCAGCCCACACCAGTGGGAGAGCACAAGCCAAACGCTACTCCAAGCACTGCTGAGGCCTGGGTCTGACGCAAACTTCGCTTGCTTCTGAATCGTTATAGAAAATTTTAATTTTCCATAATTTTAGGTGCTATGTAAATGTACTAAAGCTATTACTTTCGTATATTTCTGCCTTTGGGGACACAAAATCTTGGAAATTTTTTTAATTTTTTTTTAAATGCAAAAAACATATGTTGCTCAAGATCGCTTTAAAATACGAGGCTCGTCCACAAAGTAAATTTATTTCTCTCCGCGTTAGCGTTACGATCGCAGTTCCGAGTATGCTCGGCAGTTACTCTGCCTCAAGGAGAAGACATGTACGCCATTTTCAGATCGCTCCTGCCGACGTGTGCGTTGTAGTGCTTCTTTATAATGGCAGCCGTAATTGAAAATGCCGCCGCGACTGAAATCAGATCAGTGATTCGTTTTATAAATGCAAAGGAAGTTCAACCAAAGGAAATTCATCTGCAACTCTGCGAGGTTTACAGACAAAATACTACGAGTGATTCAATGGTTAGAAGATGGGTCAGACTTTTCAATGAAGGGCGTGATCATGTGTACGGTGAAGAACGAAGTGGACGCCCGTCTGTAGTTACTGATGAACTGGTTCACACAACTGAAGAGAAGATTAAGCACAACCCTAAGTTTACACTTGGTGCCCTTGCTATGCAAGTTACGCAAATCTCACGATCACTAACTCATGAAATTATTACTTAAAAACTGAAATTTCGAAATATTTGCTCACGTTAGGTACCCAAAATTCTTGCTGAACAATACAAAAAACAACGAATGGGCAGTGCACTTCACTTGTGACACGATACAATGAAGGCGGCGATGATGGTTTTCTTTCTCGGATAGTCACGGGGGATGGAACTTGGGTATCGCACGACACCCATGAAACAAAACGGCAATCAGTGGAATGGAGGTACACTTCATCCACAACGAAGGTAAAGCATAAGCAAACCTGATGTGCAGCGTTTTTTGGGAAAGAAAAGGCATATAGCTGACTGATTTCTTACCACGAGGCCAAACAATCAATGCACACGGTTACCTGCGAGACCATTATGAAATTGCGCCGGACAATACAGAACAAGCGCCGAGGATTACTGGCAAAAGGTGGTGTTTTTTTTTCCACGATAATGCCCGACCTCTCACGGCCAATGTGACAAAACAACTCTTGCGGGCATTTCACTGGGACGCGTTTGATCCGTAAAACCCGGACCTCGCTCCTAGCGACTTTTATCTCTTCTTACACCTAAAATCTGTTCTTGGTGGACAACACTTCAGCGATGATGACAAGTTGAAACAACATATTGCCACATGGTTGAATACACAGACGGCAACCTTCTTTGAAGACGGCGTACAAAAACTTGTGCCGCGCTACAAGTGCCTACAAAATTTCAGAAGCTATGTAGGAAAGTAGTTTAACAGTTGTAGATTTTTGTACAATAAACATTTTTTCTATATCTGTACACGTTTGTTTTATACAACAAAGCGGAATTAACTTTGTGGACATATCTGTTATCTTTATTTTTTGACCAGTTACTGCTGATCTAATCTGTCATCATCATCTCATGTATACTGTTAACAGAACAAAATTCTCATGTCAACTATTGCCCTTCGATTAAAAGAAGAGCACGCTGGGAACATCACCGCGTCAAGACTAAAAAAAAAAAAAAAAAAGAAAACTACACTGATTGAGTGAAACAGTATAGAGAGGAAATCAGCAAAAATATTTTATATGGTTTATATGAAGGTTTTGGTCTTGACGCTCTGATGTTCCCAGCGCCTTCGTATTTTAATCCAAGACCAATGGTTGACATCAGAATCATATTATTTTGAGAGTATACGAGATCTGATGGTAGCAGCTTAGATCTGCTGAAACCGCTCCAAAATCTATTTTAAGAGATCTTGAGCAATCTATGCTTCTTTCAATTAAAAAAAAAAATTCTTACTTTGGTGGGTACACTCCTATTGTATTTTTAAAAAGTAGTGATATCAATACTAATTTCAATAAGGTCGTATGCTTTAATTAGTGATTACCAATTTACGCTCAATACCGAGCCCTCCTCAGCTCATAAAACTGTTAAAAAATCCTTTCCGGGTATGTGTGTGTCAGCCATCGGGCAATATGCATCTTCATAGTGTTCTTTTTAAAACAAATGCGCATCAGAATGTGAACAACACTGCTTGACATAGGCACATATAACACATAATAGTGGCAACCATTCCATACTAAATGGAAACTAGTAATCACTAATAAAAGCACGCCATATTGACTTTGAAATTGATATCCATACATTTAAGAAATCAAAATCGCTTCTCTAACGCTCACAGTATTCTTTTAAATTGTTTCTTCACATTTTTCTTCATGATTTTAAAATATGACTGAGCAAAAGAAAAGGCGTTTTTCTCCACTGTGAAGATCCTACTGAAGAGACTAGCTACAGCCTTCCTGCTGTCCGGATAGGCTTATAATTTGTGTCAAAAGGTAGTATTTCTGACTATCAGGAACAACAACACACTGACGGGAAATCATTTATCTTTTGAACTATTTTAACCGTTCCGTAAAATCTATTTTTTTTAGTCGCTGGCGAGTTTGAAATTGGAGCCATAAAGACTATTTATTTTAAGAAACTGATGGTTAAGTATCAATTGATTTTATTTTCCCTCCATACGCCTTCCAAATCCCCCGTCTTTTCCTGTAATTGTTGAATTTGAGGTCTCAGACCTCTTCACTTTAGTTGTTTTTCAATTGGCTGTTCGTTGCTAGATGCATATTATTACATCATACGGAATACTTGTTTCAGACCGAATGCAGTCCGCGGGTCGCAGTTTCACAAATGCCCTTCTAAATCCTTGGTATTTATTCTAATACACAGTTGAACAGGGCTGGCGATAAGTCATCAACATGTCTTACAACTGTATTTATTTTAAGGACAGAAGTGGCTTCCATGAACCTCACTTTTAAGTCTGTGTCACTTTTAAGCCTAGCGCGTATTATATTTGTCAGTTTTTTTCATGTTACTTACTGATTTGATGTTCTGATAAAATTAGGACTATTGAACCTCTCTGACATGCTACCTTCTTAAAATTTTGCATTACATACACAATGAGTTATTAATTTGTTATAAGACGTAATATATATATCGTATATTTATGTGTATTGTGCTCCCACCGCGTAAAGAGTTTAAAACGTGTGTACATCACCATTTCAGCTGCTGTTTAAGAAATGCTTTGATTTTTTACATTACCGTACAATTGTATTCGGTTTTGTGTCATTATATCATCAGCATACATATAAAACAACGTTACGTGCTTCTAAAGTTGTATCCCTCTGACCAACTCTTCGGCAGGTTCAAATGAAGGTGACACTGGTCACGTAGAAGACCTCTTCATCATAAACAGCAGTTGATTTAACACCGATCAAAAATAGTAGATTAGTTTTGTTACTTGGGTAGCAAAATAACTTCTGATGGCCGAAGTAAAGAAGATATAAAATGCAGAATGGCTATGGGAAGAAAAGCGTTTCTGAAGAATCGAAATTTGATGACATCCAATATTAATTTAAATGTTAGGAAGTCCTTTCTGAAAGCATTTGTCTGGAGTGTAGCATTGTATGGGAGTGAAACGTGAACGATAAGGAGTTCAGATAAAAGAATGATAGAAGTGTTCGAAATGTGGTGCTACTGACGAATGATTAAGATTAGATGGGTAGATCATGCAAATAATGACTGAGAGAAGGGATAGTTTGATGGGACACATTCTGAGCCTTCAAGAAATCGTCAAATTAGCATTAGAAGGAAGTGTGTGGGGGTAAAAATCGTAGAGGGAGACCGATAGACGAATACAGTAAGCAGATTCAAACGATGTAGGTTGCCGTTCGTATTTGCAGATGAAGAGACTTGCACAGGACAGGGTAGCGTGGAGAGCTGCATCAAACCAGTCTGCATATAAATCACACACGCGAGCTGATATATTTTCTCCTTCGTTGATAAAATAGCAAGTTTTCAGACACGGTCTCTCACTGAAAATAGCAATTAAATTACTAGCTTCAACAATACGTAGCAATTTTTATAATTAAAATTATGATGTATAAGATTGAAACTGAGCTCAAATTATAAAGATATTTTCATTTTCTTTGGTTCGGGTTTTCAGTTTCTTAATGACGATTTTATTTTCAATTTTAGTATGTTGCACTTAGCCCCACTTATTTACAATCAACAAAAAAAAGTTGCTAATATTCTTCTTTCGTCTTGTCAGAAAAAACAAATGAAAAATAGTAAACGAAACTACTTACAGCTGTAAATGAGGAGATAGCATAAAATTAGTCATTCAGCATTCAAGAGCGATTAACCGTGTTTTTCCTGGAGCCTGTTTTTTTTCTCTCTCTGCCCATCACTTCCATTTCTTTCTCTCTCTCCCTCTCTCTTCAGCATCCAGGAACCAGTGCCTGTCAGTAGCCTGCCAGACGTTTCTCAGAAGACGTTTCCTCACAGCATCGCAGCCACTGTCTAATCGCCTTCTTATCGCATACAAACACGGACCTTATCTCAAGCAGTCTGTCAGTCAGTTCGTCTTTGTGCCCCTTTTAATAAATTTAGCAGGCGGAGAGAAGCAGATTTAACTCGCTGCTTTGTCAGCGATGCGGGTTACTGAACATCTACTCCACACAACGCGATCGACCCATACATACTACGCCATGAGTACGAACAGTAGCACGGCGTAAACATCTGGATTGGACATTGCTTTCCTTATTCCTCACTAAGATGAAATTTAGAGCTCTGCTCCCCGCTCTTAGCACTGTAACCTTTAACAACTTGATTCTTGGGTGATTTGATACATACGCTCTTCCTTCTGGTATGAGTTTCCGCAAACTTCATCTCTTCACTCTAGGATCGAACATCCTACGACTTCTATGAATTTTTAGATTTATATGTGTCTGTACCATGTAACGAAACCACAATTTCCGGCTTGGCTTCAAATACGATAATTGAAAGTTCACAGTTCTTTCGAAATTTCGGTATGTGTTTAAAGACGTTACCATGATATTTGGATGTGCTGTAACACGTCATCTTATAGCATCTGGTTTGGCTTCGTTGCAAATTTTTCTATAAATTCATTAGAAGACGTGCTACAAGAGCAATACTGCTCTTGTAATGTGATCGTTGGTGAAACTGAAGTGCTCAGAGCAACGTCAGGTACGTTACAATAAAGCTTTTTAATTCAAAATTACTTCGATTCACAGTAAAACTTGACAAACAATCATCTTCGGAGAGGTATAATGACGGCCTCAAAAGTTGCCATTCCGAGACGCATAGTAAAACCTGAGAGTGGGACAATTACATATTAAATATAACAATGCCTAACATGTTATGCACTTTAACAACATAGTTTTTTTACTATAAAAATTTACTACAATAATTCTAAATTATAAAACGTAAATATGGACGTTCCTGCTATTACATATTTCGTTGTTATTTAGTATTTTCGTTTTATAAATAGTGTTTTAGAGCGTTACAAAAGTTAATACTCAGTTGTTTTATATAGCTCATTTTTGTGTGTTTTAAGATGTTTCCGTAATGTATCATCTTCCATACATGTACTCTTTATATTTAACTAAATTACGACTGAACTATTAAAAATTTCACGTTCCTACCAATAGACAGGCAATTAAACATCACATAATATAATTTCACATTATTTAACGTCTCAACTGTGTCATCATTCCCCAATTTTGGTGCTTTGTTTACATTTGAAAAAACAATGTAGCCTCAGTATAATGTATTTATTACTAGTATGGAATCAAGTAGGTGTCTACTGTGTGTATGTATTCTCTCTTGCATATCAACCAGCTCACTCCACAAGCTCCAACATTTTTCTCTGGATTTTCCCATTTCCCACGTTTTAAATCTACAAATTGCTATGCTCTGTACTTAAATTTTTGGGAAATTATTCCCCAGTGAGAAGCTTACTTATTATAACAGTTGTGATTTTCGTATCCATGCGTCAGATAACATTTTTCATTGGGGTTCTCAGTTTCCTTAATAAAAACTGGGTAAATGTCTTACGTTCCGCTACACTCGAGACCTCCCTTCCTGAGAACGATCTCGTTCCACCGCTGTGTGCTTCAGTGATAAATGAGCAGCAGTGCTATCGCCATTAAGCTACTAGATAGTATTTGAGAATTATCAGACGGACACAATTAAGGGACTCATTCCGCATAAATGAAGCTCTCCATATTTTTGCTATGCAATTATACATCTTTTGAAATACTCCTTTGGTATAAACGGGACGTGAGAATTGCTTGCGACAGTGAATAACTACGCAAACACGGCGAATCTACAACTGAAATTGTACTGGTCACACTGTTGTGCAATGCAGCGGAAGACCGCCGTCATCCGTAAAACGTAATGGGAAAAGCGCATGGTGAGCCGTCGCGACTTCGTGTGCTCACAGCTCAGAGAGAGAGAGAGAGAGAGAGAGCGCTTTTTCCTGCCTTATTGCTGCTCGGCACAGCTGCTCCATCACCTCGGTTTAGCATATCAACAGCAGGCAGCCAGTGTTTTGAAAGATCTCAGAGTTTGTTTTCGCTGCAAGCCGTTCCTACTCCCAGCCTGTCATTCGATCTTGGTAAACACTGTTGTTATTAGACGCAAGCAAATGCCATTCGATTTACTTGTTTTCAGCAGAGGGCAACTATATTGCTTCTTCCCACGCTCTCCTCCCAAGCTCCGTAAGCGATGTAAGTAATCATTGTGCCGATTGCTTCCGTAACGCGAAATGCAATCCTACAGATCGCTACATATGGAATTTTTTGCACAGTTGCTCACACTATAGACCTGGGTTCGTGCTGAAAATAGAAGATGGTTACCGTTATCGAAACAAGATGGAAAAAGGTATATCAGGATTTAACGTTCTGTCGACGAAACAAGAGGTGCCGCGCGGTCTGAGGCGACGTGTTCAAAATGTTCAAATGTTTGTATAGTCTATGGGACTTACCTACGGGTCATCAGTCCCTAAACTTACAAACTACTTATGAACTACTTAGAACTAGGACGGCACAAATATCCATGCCCGAGGGGGGATTCGAACCCCCGACCGTAGTGGTCGTGCAGACCGTGACTGGAGCGCCTCAGTCCCCTCGGCCACCGCGGTCGGCAGAGGCGACGTGTCACTGACTGCACGGCCGCCCCCATCGGATGTGCTTGGCCTCTCTCGGGGTTGGGTGCGCATCTCGTCCTTAGTATTAGTTAAAGTAATGATGAAATTTAGAGACCGATCACGTCAGCACTTTCGCCCTTTAAGGGGAAAAGAGTGAGAGCAGTCTCGCCAAAATTAGTATCAGACACATCTTGTGGGGAAAAACTCGGCCCAACCACCCATACAGCCATCCGGTTTTCGATATTCCGAGGTTTTTCTGAAAACGAATGATGGTGTGATGCCTTTGCAAAGGGCACAAAAATTCATTCCCCGGACCTTGTAAAGTGGTATATGGTTTTTGTCTCTTACTTAATTGTGACGGTATACTTTAATAATAAAACTTTACGTCACTTGAAAGTACTGGATGGGATAAAATATATCATTATTTTATAATTTAACCCAACCAACTGCAGCAATGTAATAAAACAATTAGTGGTGACTGCAGACCATATTTCAGCTTTAATATATTTTAAGAATATTCCATTCAGATTCGTTAAGTTCGTACCCGATCAACCATTTCTGAATATCTTGTGAAATGATAAGTAATCGTTTATTTTGCCGGTTAATGGTTTAAAGGCAGTTGAACGTGCTCCCAAAAATTTCAAAACGTATTCCGAAAATCGTACATTAATGAGAAAGCATCTACTTTTATTTTCAGTGAGACTCTCCAATATAGTTTGTGATAATGACAACGCAGGCGAGGTGTTTGTAAAATTACCACACAGCGCAAGAATATTATCTACCCCCCTCCCCCCAAACACACAATTACGTCTTAACTGCACAAAAAATGTATTTCAAATAACAATATTCCCCAAATCAATATTTCTACTTAAAAACCTTGTATTTTAAAAAGGCTTTTACAAACTTGAAAACCATTCACGTACGACTCAGCACTAAATCATAATTTTACTGACCCTATGTTGGCGATAATACTAAATCAAAATTTTACTGACCCTATGTTGGCGATAATGCAGTAAATTTAATAGTGATTGATGTTTAATAGCAGTAGAAATGTCACATAAATTAATGTAGTTAACTTCTGTGATTTTCAGTTTATTCGGTTTGCACACACACACACACACACACACACACACACACACACACACACACTACTGCAGCGCCATTGATGTCCGTCCTCTCAGTGAAAGAACAAAAATCATATGTTTGGTCTTTATTTACAAGACTGTTCTTCATTCTAATTGTAGTCAAATGGTAGATTTAAAATTTGTTCCAACCATGTCTTTGTGCCTTGACAATTCAGTACCCTGGAAGAAGTAATTAGTAGAGCAGTTTTAAGACATTCTGCTGAAGAAAGGAAAATGTCGAAACGCTATACGTAGTACCTAGAAGAGAATACTGGCAAAAGAAAGAAAGAAAAAACTGCCATAAATGAAGTGGAACACAAAGCGGAAAGGAGAATACGGAATAGTAGAAATATAATTAAATGAACAAATCAAGAAACTTAAAGAAAAATGGTAGTGAAACCAGAATGTCTTAACGTAAAGTGTGAGCCTAGAACTGAATTATAAATATCAGATAAACTCGAATGTGGATTAGTCATTGGATGTAACAGATCGATTTAAAACGTTTACACCTTTTTAGAAATGCCAAGTCGACTGTTAGTGGAACACTATAGAAGCTCATCCGCGAAGGAGCAACGACAGTTAAAAGGAATAGAGACAGACCTCATCTAATGAGCAACAGAATTCAGAGGGCGACTAAAAATCGCATGACGTCAGCGGAGGCGCTCACCGGCGAGTTCCTAAGTGCTACCTGCAGTGCAAGTAGTACAATCACCATGCAAATCAGTAAAAAATAATGGGCTGCAATGGTCGAGCAGCTCCTCACAAGCCAAACATTTCTGCAGTTCATGCTAAGCGATATTCGGTGTGGTGTGAAGGGTGACGCCACAACATGGTTCGTGATTAGAAACAATTAATTTGGAGTAATTAATTTCGGAATGCTATGTTGTAATAAGATGGAAGGTGTTAGGAGTTTCGCGAAAGCCTGTAGGATGTTATCTGCCATCAGGTGTAGTACAGATGAGATGATGTTATCCGTGCGCACTAGGCGCCTTGAAGCGGTGCGCGTGTCAGTTCTCTGTCGGGGGCTCGAGTCCCCATCGGGCATGGGTGTTTGTGTTATCCTTAGATTAGTTTACCTTAGTTTAAGTAGTTTGTAAGCTACGGACTAACAACCTAGTAATTGAGTCCGATAGATTTACAAACATTTTGATGTTTCGGTCTGAAGGTGCTTTTCGTGATTCCATTATTGCGATTCAGATGACGCTAAGTGAGAAAGGATAGGGACACATTTTACACCATTGTTTATCGCGTACAGTGGAGAAACATTTAGGAGACTACGAGTGTCTATTTAGCCGCCGGCCGATTAGCAGCAGACACCGCCTTTGTAAGTGAAACCGGCTTCTGATTAGAAGCGACATATAGTATTTTGATTTTTGCCTGCGCATTTTCGTATCAGTTTGTATATTTATACTGTGTTCTCGTGCATATGAGATTCAAATTCGTGTTTTAACAAACAGTGTAGTCTTCCTTAGAGCGCATCGCGACTGTAGTTTTTGTTTTCTCGGCACTGTAATCATGAATAGGGACTGTGTTTGCTGTATGCGAATGCAGTCTGAGCTGGTCAATCTCGCTTGCACAGCTGGAGGCTGCGATCGAGGGGCGTCGTTGTTGTTGGCCGGTAGTGGGGACCAAACGGACTCCCGTCGTCTCCACCGATCGGCCTACGCCAGCGACATGCCCTGATACTGCAAGCAGTGAGGCAGACACCCCACCCCACCCGTGGTTGCATGGGGGGTTGCTCCAGTGCGTGGCAGGAGACGCAAGACATCGATCGTGAGGCCTTCCCGCTTCGTCTTGCGAACAGGTTTGAGGCGCTCTTTACTGCTATCGACAAGGGTTCGCAAATCGATTCCGTATTTCTTAATTTCCAGAAGGCTTTTGACACCGTACCTCACAAACGGCTTTTAATCAAATTGCCTGGTTATGGTATGTCGCCCCAAACTGCGACTGGATAGGGGATTTCCTGTCAGAGAGGACACAGTTCGTAGTAATCGATGGTAAGGCATCGACTAAAACAGAGGTGATATCGAACGTTCCACAGGGTAGTGTTATTGGTCCTCTGCCGTTCCTTATTTACATAAACGATTTAGGGGAAAATATAAGTAGCTCTCTTAGGTTGTTTGCAGATGACGCCGTCATTTATCGTCTAGTAAAATCATCTGAAGATCAAAACCAACTGCAGGACGATCTGAATATCACTATGGTGTAAAAATTGGCAAAAAGAAATCCGTTAAACTTTGTTTACAAGATAAATCAATCAAAAGTGAATGCTGTAAACTCTACTAAATACCTAGGACGACTTAGAATGTCGACTTTTGTGTCCCACATCACTACCTTCTCTGGTTTTGGCTCTTGAGGAAGAAAGGAGTTCCATTCTTCTGAAGCAATAATGAAAGGCCATTAAAAGTGTGTCCAGAGACGTTCAAGCCGTCACAGAGGCAAAAAGAGGCCACACTGCACGTTAATTCGTATTAATGTGAACTAGTCCAGATACAGTTTGGGGGCGGTAGAGACAGAATGAACGGTACTAGGATGACAAAACAAAGCTTTAAGTATCCCTGGAAAAAGAAATTGAAGCATTCAGAAGTGAAGTGCTTATTTAAAGGATTTTAAACAGTGACTTAACAACTTCAGCGTCTGAGTGTTTCAATTACATCAGGTTGGTTCGGAGAAGTTTAAAAAAAAAGAAAGATTTAGAAATACACATCGTACATTAGAAAGGGATATTCTCAGAATGAGTGAAAAAGTTTCTACGCAATAAGAGACTTGTGAAGTGGTCTGACGACAGGTGGAAAAAGATGAAGAGATGCAATAACACTGACGGGGGAAAAACAGAAAAAGTCCGTAGGAATTTCAATTGTATCGTGACCCCTTAATGCGCAAAATGTAAAGGGAAAAAATAGATGTGTATATTTGATGGGATTGAGAGTAGGTTTGAACGTGAACAGGAGAAGAGCAACGTGGTCGGTGTTCCTGTTGGAGGGGCAGTTGAAGAGCTGGAAGAGCAGCTCGTGGAAGAGCGTGAGAGGCTGACAGGTCCAGAGGAGAGGCCGCGGCGTGGCATTGATCGCAGGTGCGTCGCGCTGCCACGCCCGAGTACAGCGCCACGTGCTGCCGGCCGCTACATCTGTGGCCGCACTGTTTCTGAATTCACTAGCCAACGTTCATTAACATTCTTTGCTGACAAAAGGCAATATGTACTGCAGTGGCGGCTGATGCTTCACATGTCTTGGGATTCACTTCTTTCAATGCCGAAACTTGATAAGTGGCGCCGCCCCAACCCCTTTAGATATATTTTCCTTAAAAGATCTGCAGATTGCGTGCTTATGGAATATCTCCCCAATTGTGCGATTGGATTCATGATTTCCTATCAGAAAGGACACAGTTCGTAGTAATTGACGGTAAGTCATCGAGTAAAACAGAAGTGATATCTGGCGTTCCACAGGGAAGCGTTATAGGTCCCTTACTCTTCCTCGTCTTTATAAACGATCTAGGAGACAATCTGAATAGCTCCCTTACAATGTTCGCGGATGATGCTGTCGTTTATCGGTTAGTGAAGTCAACAGAGAATCAAAAGCAATTGCAAAGCGATTTAGACAAAATTTCTGCATGGTGCGAAAATTGGCAATTGACACTAAATAAAGAAAAGTGTGAAGTAATACACATGACCACTAAAAGAAATCCGCTGAACTTCAATTACGCGATAAATCAGTCAAACCTTAAGGTCGTAATTCTACTAAATACCTAGGTGTTACAAGTACGAACAACTTTGACTGGAGAGAACACACAGAAAATTTTGTGGGGAAGGCGAACCAAAGATTACGTTTCATTGGCAGAACGCTTCGAAGATGCACCAGCTCCACCAAAGAGACTGCCTACATCACACTTGTGCGTCCTCTCCTGGAGTACTGTTGCCCAGTGTGGGACCCTCACCAGGTGGGACTGACGGAAGATATTGAGAAGGTTCAGAGAAGGGCAGCTCGTTTTGTTTTATCACGTTACGGGGGGGGGGGGGGGGAAAGCGTCACGGAAATGTTGCACAAATTCGGGTGGAAATCATTAAAAGAAAGACGTTGTTCATTGCGGCGTGATCTGTTTGCGAAGTTTCAATCACCGACTTTTAGTTCTGAATGTGAAAATATTTTGCTAGCACCCACCTACTTAGGGAGACATGACCATCCCAATAAAATAAGAGAAATTTGCACTTGCTCCAACTCGAGCTGAGGCGTCAGCCTGCCAAACTTCTTTATTTCACACTTGTATTCCAAGCTTAAAGCTGAGAAATTTGTTTCTAAAAGATACTGAACACCATGAACATATCAATACCAATGTGAACACTAAAACACATTAAGTAGCTGATTACACTGTTAAGTGACTGTAACAAAATGAATCTGTTACGATGAAGAGAGAAGCTACCTTCGGGTCACGTGACACAGTAAGCAGCACCCCTTCCTAACCTGCGCGAAGCCGCTCTCCCCCATATCTTTTCAAACAGATAAGTAAACGTTGCAACGAAGAGTGTAAATGTCATTTCCGATCGAAACTGCGACACATTTGCAAAAACGTCCAAAGATATGTGGCGAGTAACAATACAAAAGTCATTGCTGTTACCATATCTGTTAAAAAGAAGAGTGCGTTTAAAAAAAAAGCTTGCAGTAGATCACGAACCCACTACCTTCGACAACGCTAACCACACGGCTATTCTTGCCAGCTGGTTGTGACTCCATTATTATTCATGATCGGATCTTCTGAAGGCTTTTCACAATTTATAGTTATAAGATATTTTACCAAATATGACCCGTTTTTGATGAATCTTCAATGCGCGAAAAACAAATAGGAAGGGCGGATATTGTCTTCACGGAGGATTTGCGCATGCGCAAGGCGAGGTGCGCGGTAGCAGCATTGTCTTGCTTCAGGACTATTCGTGCGTAACCGCCACAGCTCGAGTAGCGAGGAACTGGTGTCTCTCCCAGCTCCAACCAACGCCAATGTAAAAAGTGGCGTTTCCCTGCGCCCCTCCCTGCCGCGGGAACGCCCATATGCTGCAGCCAGAGGGTTCAGGAGAGAAACTGAACCTCAGCCGCGCATGCGCACTGCAACGCTGCGGCCACTGTCGCCTATATTAAGTGGCAGCGCTACGACTCGTAAAACGTTTCTCATGCGATAAAAATACTTTGAATGTCCATGTAAAGTGATCTGTTACAAGTACGAAACGAAGAATGATAGTTTTAAAAAAGGCTTTTTACTTTATTTAGTTTTTTTCACGAAGAGCTTTTTTCCGGGGTTCACTCAACAAGTGAACATATAGGACGCGCCGCCACTGATGGACACACAAAGATGACAGCAGTATTGCTTACGCCCGGTATAAAAGGGCTATCATTTGTGCTCCGGTGAGTTCCGTGCGAAGGTCGCCCCACGGCCATACCACAGACTTTTATCGCTGAATGGCTAGTTGCAAGGGATATTCCAATTCTAACATCGTCAGAGAATCCATTATTGTACAGTGTGTGGCAAGAATATTAAATTATAGGTCTCACCTCTCACGCAGAGACCGACGGCCTGCACTTCATAATCGTCACCTATGCGTAGCTTTATCACTGCTAACAAACAACCAACATATGTGGTACGTATGATGAGAGTACCCGTTAGCGTTAGGATAGTGCTGTGCATTTTGGCGTCGATGGGCCATGACGGGGGATGAGCGCCTGAAGCATCCCTCGTGGGCTCGTGGCCCTTTCGGTTCGACCCACGATGATTGGAAACCCGTGGCTCGCACAGATGAGTCCTAAGTTCAGTTGTTAGGTGCTGTAGGGTTCGACACTGGCACAGACTCCACGAAGCAAAGGACCACTTTTTTTTCCTTTTCTGATGAAAATGGTTATTTTGGGCAACTCTGAGATCATTTGCAACTGTTCATGGACCTCACGTTCGCAAACAACGATGGAATTTTTGTAGATGTCACAGCAGGCCACAGTTGCTCCCCATTGGTTTAACACACATTCTGGACAATTGCAACGGACGTTTGGCCATCCAGATCGGCCGGGTTGAAACCTATGTTACACTTATTGGACATAATCGGGAGCTTTGTTCGTGCACAAAAGGGCAACACTTTCGCAATTATGGGCGGCTATAAAGGCAGGATGACTCAATATCTCTGCAGGGAACTTGTTATTGCCACGTCATGTTGCTGCATCTCGCCGGCCAAAAGGACGTTACACACAATATTAAGAGGCATCCCAAGGCTTTTGTGATTAATCAAGGATATGCTAGATAAAACGTAACACGTTATGCACGATTGAAAGTCGACAGATTTACAACTAGCTTTTGAAGGGTATCCGTTCCTTTTATGTATATTAAACTGCATGTGACTCAAATATCTTATGTAGGTTTCGCAAACAATCTGGCAATTCTGGCAGACGATAAGTCGATAGCAATCAAAGAGAAACTATCCACCAATCAACTGTAAGACAAGATCACGTACATTTGCTCCAAACAAACATCCAAAATCTGATAAAATGTGATGAACAAAACGAGAGTATTTCATGCTCCACTTACTTAGGTGATTCTTGAACCTAGAGGGAGACAAAGAAAGAAAATTCTGCTGAAAATTGCCATGTAAATACTTCTGAGAGCATACCATTCAGATTATCTATAACGAAGAATATATGTACATACATATAAGGCGCTATTAGACAATTATGAAGCTTGAATCCTGGTGCTGTTGTTGCAGTCTTGGTCTTCAGTCCGGAGACTGGTTGGATACAAGTATCCACCCTATTCTATCCTGGGCAAATCTTTTAATCTCCTCACAAGAACGGCAACCAAAATTTATTTGAATCTACTTACTATATTCTTCTCTTGGTCTCCCTCTGCGATTTTTGCCCCATTCAGTTCCCTCCAATGCTAAATTCACGATTCCTTGAACTCAAAGAATGTATCCTACCAATCGATCCCTCCTTTAGTCAATGTATGACAAAAATTCTTTTTCTCTCCAATTCTGTTCAGTCTAATCTCCAGCATTCTTCTATAGCACCACATTTCAAAAGCCTCTATGCTCTTCCTGCTTGAACTATTTATCGTCGAAATTTCACTCCAGTACAAGGCAGCACTCCACACAAATGCCTTCAGAAAAGATATCCTTAAATTAATAATAGATGTGAGCAAATTTCTCTTTTTCAAAAATTCTTTTCTTCCCATTGCCATTCTGCATTTTATATCCTCTGTACTGCGACCATCATCTGTTATTTCACTGCCCAAGCAACAAACCTTATCTACCACCTTTATTGTTTCGTTACCTAATGCAATTCATTCAGCGTTGCCTGATTTTCCTTTGACCTCATTACATTACCATTGGTTTGCTTTTGTTAATGTTCAACTTATACCGGTGAGCACCTTTCAAGACATCGTCTATTCCGTTCAGTTGATGTTCCAGGTCCTTTGATAAATCTGACAAATTACAATGTCATCATAAAAACGCAATGTTTTTTATTTCTTCACCTTGAACTTTAATGCCTTTTCCAAATTTTTACTTGCTTTCCTTTACATCTTCCTTGTACACTAGCGAAAAGCTTCAATTCCACAGAAAACATGATCTATGAGACATCCTGACAGAAGAAGATGAAATCTTTAGAACAAAATTCGGAAAAAATACAGAAAAGAAGACTATAAAAGCGTAAAACAATTGAAAAGGTGTCTTATCTTGCGGTAGACAACAGAATAAGCGAAGGAACGTTCCACCCCTTCTAGCAGAAGTGTTGTTTGTTCAAATGTTTGTAAAGCTAATGGGACTTAACTGCGGGATCATCAGTCCCTAAGCTTACAAACTACTTATGAACTAACTTATACTAGAGACAACACAAACATCCATGCCCGAGAGAGGATTCGAACCTCCAACGCGGGAGGCCGCGCGATCCGCAACGTGGCGCTCCAGACCGCTCGGCTACTCCCACGCGGCAGTTTTGTTTACTTTCTCTAGTGATTAAAGGGACTAAATTACCGCGCCATCACTGTCATACCTAAAACAACCAGTAAATCATCCAACATCGAAAGGGACGACATTACAATTGGTCCATATAATTTGCATTCCATGAAATACAGTCACTGCAAGACTCCTTTAGGTTGATTCGTACGGTATGCAACCATAAAGTAAAAGGAAGGAAGGAGGACAAAAGGAGGAGTGGGCGTAGGAATTGGAATTGGGAGAAAGGGTAGGGCAGCCCTGTAAAAGCAGCAGCGGGATGCGCAACAGTCGTGCTATTCTCGTTTAGAAGAAGGTTCGTCAGACAGATGAGCCAAACTATATGTCTGTATCTCTCGTGTCGGACTGTTGCAGAATTTTGGAACACGACATTTCTGGAGATCAAAAATCTCCTCTGTTGGAATCAATACGGGTTCAGAAAGAAACGATCGTTTGAAACCCAGCTCCCCCAATTCATCCACGAGACCGAGAAAGCAGTAGATACAGGCTTTCAGGTATATGCCTTGTTCCTTGACTTCCGGAAAGCGTTTCCCACTGTCGCCTAATGAATAAATAGGAACAGCAGACCAACTGACTGGATTGAGGAGTTTATGGCAAAAAGAAGGCAATATGTCAATCTCAAAGAGTAGAAATCTACCAAAGTCAAAGAATTTCTGGTGTGCCCTGAGAACCATTTCTTACAACAATATATATGAATGACCAGTAGACGTCTAAAGTTCCGGAATCTGTTCGCTTATCACTTTTAGTATGCATAGAAGTCGCAGTGGGCGAAATTTCTGTTGGAATGCAAGAGGACACTTGATGCAGGGATAGGCCATTGACCCTCATCGTAAACAAACACACAAATACAACGTAGTGGGGATACGTAATAGAGTAGTGGCAGCAGTAGGTATATTCA
The DNA here is from genome assembly GCA_026315105.1 of Locusta migratoria. Taxonomy (NCBI): domain Eukaryota; kingdom Metazoa; phylum Arthropoda; class Insecta; order Orthoptera; family Acrididae; genus Locusta; species Locusta migratoria. The sequence continues at coordinate 467,288,149 of CM048746.1, read as the reverse complement.
CCCGTATGCAGTTTACGAACAACAATGATTGAGTAATTAGCAGTTACTGGAATTTAGTACTTGTAGGCCTGGTATTTTCCTTAGTAATTTAAATCTGCGTGGAAAGATAAAGATTGGACTTTCCAACTTCCCAATACAAGGCAATTCCGTTTGAAAAATTATTACCTCTTTCGGTTTACCTTAGTAAGCAATACTATTTTACAAATAATTGAACAATATAAAGTCCTAAAGCCTAATGCTGCTCTCTTAATTCACTTTTCACTACCAGTCACTTCACATTATACACACAATGTTTGCTAACATTACATACACGATCAGTTGACGTCAGGACCGTTTTCTAAACCGCAGCTCACCATTTATTAGCCTAAAACTTGCGTCAGCTCAAAATGAGGATGTTAGTATGTATTTTCATAGCTTTGGGGGTATACTAAAGAAAAAATTATGGTTAAGTGTTATGTACTCCGTTTTATTTAAATAATGTATAGGATATTTTACTTAATAGGTACTTTTTAAATTAGCTTGTTTTAGCCATATCTTTGATCTACTTTGATAATTTATAGTACCGTTTTATTCATTGATAGAGAACGATGGTCTTGGAAAGTATAAGTTCAATTTAGATCATGTTCTTAGCGCGGTTTGTGCAGCAATGTCAACGTTGTTGTTGGTGGCTACAACTGAAAAATAAATGTACTCATACCGGCAATCGAAACTTCCGTGTTTTGAAAAGACCTTCACAATGAAATCTACTAATATTTTTGGTTATTATTTTATGACCCTTTCTGGAGTTTGAAAATTAAGTTAATATTTTATTCATTTGTTCCTCGGCAAACGTTGGCAGAAAATCACGCAAGAAAGAATGAGAGCTATTTGAAAACTCTGATGGTTGAAACACATTAGCTTTGTGTCATTTCATAGGAATCAATGGCACCTAATAACAAGAACAGTAGTGACCCGATAGATAATACTTAGACCATTTTTCAGATAAAACTGTAAGCAGTAATAAAGTATTGCTTGAAAAACACTGCAGCAATATCCAGTGAGTTCTTGACGAGTGGTCCAAATTATGGCAATTTACTTTATATGTTCATAATTGTAAAATCGCGCACCTTACAAAACGCAGAAATGTAGTAACCTTTCTCTACGATATCAATGCGTAATAACTGCAGTCAGCCAACTGATAGATATACTTGGTGTGACAATTCGTAGAGATGTGACACGGATCGATTACGTGGGCTGATTAGTAGCTAAAGCAGATGTAAGGCCTCGATTAATTGGAGGCAGACCAGAAATGTAATTTGCCGTATAATTTTCTCACTTGTATGGGATCAAGAACAGATGGGCCTTGCATGCTTTTCAACGTTCAGAAGAGAAAAGGCAAGTTTGTGTTACTCAATGGTGAGTGTCACGAGAAGAATTAAAAGCGTACTTCCAAGGTTTCAAGAACCTGTATTAAGTGAAGAATCTTCAGTCTCCTGCGTATGTTTACCATAAGGCCCATTAAGACAGGAACTGAGTAATTACAACACAAACAAAAGCATTCGAACAATCGCTCTGGTCGCGTTCCATGCTGGAGAGGAAGTGTAAAAATCCCTGGCCGCCGTGCTAAGCGCCTATCCTCCATCTGCTATTCAGAGTAAGCTTGTACGAGTGTCATTCTTAAAGTAAGAGCCTATTGGTAATGGAATACGAGGAATTTTATTTCTGGACATAAACTGCATCACGAGCTACAATATGCAAGTTTGTTTTTCGATTTTCAACCTACTCACTGTGAACATTTAAACAGCTGCCAAGTCGCAGCACCACCTTTTCGATCCCAGCATCAAAGGACTTTACCGGCTGACCGTAACATTTTTTCAAGTTAATTTTGTCAGTAACACTGTGATGAGCTACTAATGTTGAAACTTGTGAAACTTTCAGATGTGCCCCGTCAAGAGTTAAGCGCCTATTTTGATCTGATCGGTCTAATGTCATGGCGACTTGAAGCAATAAGTTGATAAGGCAGTTCCCCAAAACAGGCACTTCAATAGTGACGAGCTGCACCAGAAATATCCTTAAGTTTGAAGATGTACATCTACATACATACTCCGCAATCCACCGTAAGGTGCGTGGCGGAGAGTACATTGTACCACTACTAGGTCAGTAGTTTACCACATTATTAGCGACAAACGTCGCTACAAAACAAATGTGAAGGTCAGGCGGCAGAGTTTTCTTGCTGCAGGTATCCAAAAACTGGTGCCACCACTTGATAGATGTTTAAACGTTCATCGTGACTGTGTTGATAAGTGAAGAAATCTGCGTATCTAATTTGTGATACAATTTATATTCTGAAATTGATCTTCTTTTATTCCATTACAAGTAGGTTCTTACTTTAAAAATGAACCTCGTGCATATAAAAGATCAGAAATTCGTGTACTCTGGAAGTTGAGCCATTATCTCTTTAGGAACAGTATTTATTGGGCTTGTTCTTCCATTTCAATTCCCGGTAGTGCACTTCGTATGGTACAACGTAACCCAGCTTCAGCTCTAGATATTACCGGTGGTAAAATTGCTTTCAGTAACTCTCCCTCGTACGTCACTGAGAACGAAGGGACCTCAGACACTGCCAACCGATTCGATTCATATTTGAGAGATCGCTTGTGTATGAAAAAACATGAAAAGCGGTAAAATATTTTGGCACACTACGTCCCAAAGTTTGAGAAAGACGCCCTTAAAGTTCATGTCACTCAAATATTCAAATTTTTCTAAGCCAATTGGACCAAACTGCTACGGTCATCAGTCCCTAGACTTACAAACTACTTAAACCAACTTACACTAATGACAACACCCACCCACCCACACACACACACACACACACACACACACACACACACACACACACACACACACGCATACGCACACCCCATTTTAAAATATTACTTATCGGGAATTTCTTTGATTCGGTCCATGCATACGGTAGCATCGACTGAAGAACAGGTGTTAAGAGTGGATCAAGAGTAATGCTACGGATTGTGACAGCATGTGCTCGGTTGTGTTATTCCTGCTTAGTTTTCAGAAGCCAATGACAACGTTAAAGTCTCCAAGTATTTCCTTTTAATAGGCTTCAAAAATAGGAATCTCACGGCCCGGCACAGTGTACAGTGTAGTGTCACAGATAGCCCGTTTGCATGGGCTCCCAACCGATTTCCGAATTCCACGTTTGATTGGTCATGGAAACACTCCACAATCGATTCTGGAAATCCGCTTCTCTAGAGCGGATTTCCACTGCCACACTCGATTTCGTGGCCATGCAAATGTTTTCGGAACGTTCATGGACTGTCACACTGCGTGTTCTTGTTAATAATTAGCGATTCATATAGACAGAGTGACATTTTCTGCAGTGGAATATAAGCATGAATATTAGTCTGACCACGAATCTATCTAATCCAGTAAACAGAGATTGTGCAGAATGTATCAGGTACTGAAACAGCTGTTTTCCAGACGCTATATTGGAGTGGGATACCAAATCATCGTGTGTAAACAAGACACCATTCCAAAGAAAGCAGGTGCAGACAGGTGTGAAAACTACAGAACCATCAGTTTAATAAGTCATGGTTGCAAAATATTAACACGAATTATTTACAGAAGGATGGAAAAGCTGGTAGAAGCCGACCTCGGGGAAGATCAGTTTGGGTTCAGGAGAAATATGGGAACACGGGAGGCAATACTCACTTTACGGCTTATCCTAGAAGATAAGAAAAGGCAAACCTACATTTCTAGCTTTTGTAGATTTGGAGAAGGCTTTTGACAATGTTGATTGGAATAAACTCTTTCAAGTTCTGAAGCAAGCAGGAGTAAAATATAGGGAGCGTAAGGTTATTTACAACTTGTACAAAAACCAGACAGCGGCTGTCAGAGTTGAAGGGCATGAAAGGGATGAAGTGGTTGGAAAGGGAGTAAGACAAGGTTGTAGCCTTTCTCCAATGTTATTCAATTTGTACATTGAGCAAGCTATAAAGGAAAGCAAGGAGAAATTTGGAGAAGGAATTAAAGTTCAGGGTGAAGAATTAAAAACTTTGCGTTTTGCCGACGTCATAGTATTCATAGTATTCAGAGACAGCAAAGAACCTGGAAGAGCAGTTGAACGGAATGGACAGTGTGCTAAGAGGTGCATATAAGATGAAAATTAACAAGAGCAAAACTAGGGTAATGGAGTGCAGTGTAAGAAAATCAGGTGACGCTGAAGGAATTAGATTGGGAAACAAAGCAATAAAGGAGGTAGATGAGTTTTGTTACTTGGGCAGTAAAATAACAAATGATGATCGCAGTACAGAAGATATAAAATGCAGAATGGCAATGGGTAGAAAAGCGTTCTTGAAAAAGAGAAATTTGTTATATCGAATATTGATTTAAGCCTAAGGAAGTCCTTTCTGAAGGCATTTGTATGCAGTGTCGCCTTGTATGGGAGTGAGACATGGACGATAAACAATGCGGACAGGAAGAGGGTTGAGACTTTTGAAATATGGTGCTACAGAAGAATGCTGAAGATTAGTTGGGTGGATCGCGTAACTAATGAGGAGGTACTGAACAGAATTGGGGAGAAAAGAAATTTCTAGCATACCTTGACTGAAAGAAGGGATAGATTGGTAGGTCACATTCTTAGACATCAAGGAATTGTGAATTTAGCGTTGGAAGGAAGTGTGTGGGGTAAACACCGCTGAGAAAGACCAAGAGATGGATACAGTAAGCAGATTCAGACAGATGTAGGTTGCCGTTCTTATGTGGAGATGAAGAGGCTTGCTCAGGATAGAGTAGGGTGGAGAGCTGCATCAAACCAGTCTCCGGACTGAAGACCACAACAACAACAACAAACAAGACACCGAAAAACGTTTTACGAAATTCTGTTTTCGTCTTCCGGAAGATACGACGCATGTAGCGAGTGATGCCCCAAACACAATGACAGCACTAACGATACCAACCGTCACGCAACAGTCACGCTAGGGAACACCGCCTAGTTTCCCGTCAGAGGCCGCACTATCACATGTGGCAAACCTGTTCAGGGGAACCGCACTTTAATAGCCATAACTTACAACTTGTGACTCAGTGTTCATCTATCTAGGACAGCGTGCATCGTCAGGGGGTGCTTCGCTTCTCATTACATAGTTCTCTAGACTTGTTTACGTATTGAGATTTACAAATGATCGAGAATTGTCCAGGAAATTATGAAGTATTCCCTCAGATGTCTGGACTTTAAATTAATCAGTCTGAAATGACTACTACTCAAACGCTCAAAGATGAGTATTCATTTGTCTGTAATTAATTTCACATGTTACTGAAGTTACGGGAATAACTACGTCTCCTTACCAATAGCACTCACACAGCACAGTAACAGTAGTCAATCACATTACTGTGGCATTATGAGTTACTTTGTGGAAAGATTAGAGGCATAATAGTGACATTTACTGCACTATGTAGCTGACCAGTTATGACTAATTGTTGCTACTAGTGTATAATTATTTTAAGTATTTTTTTCAATTATTTCCTCAGTATATACGCACTATACATTAATGGTGGTATTAAAAGGTTAAGGTCTTTCCCTTGCCGGCCGCGGTGGTCGAGGGGACTGAGGCGCTCCAGTCACGGTCTGCACGGCCACTACGATCGGGGGTTCGAATCCCCCTCGGCCATGGATATTTGTGCCGTCTTTAGTCTTACTTAGTTCAGAAGTCGTTTGTAAGTTTAGGGACTGATGACCCCGTAGTTAAGTCCCATAAGCTATACAAACATTTGAACATTTGAATCTTTCCCTTGTGCGTTTTATCTACTTCATTGTTCCACAAGTGAAAGACACACACGGCATTACGAACACGCAGTCATTTTGGTTAACTAAGAAAATTAGCCTTGTAGTGAATAATGTATTCGGGAAGGGATTGTCATAAAGTTTTCCCAGTTTCTTCACATCTGCTTCACGTCTAGTCTGATAAATAACGACGATTTTATGAAAATGTTAAAGACTTTTATGGAGTATTCGAAGCTGATTCCAATACGCCCCCAAATTAACGTTAGCCAGCACATGGAAGATGTAGTGTCTGGGTTAGTGGCACCAGAGATCGCGACACTGCTAAAGATTAAGACCGCAGTCTCAGCCGCAGGGACACCGGCAATTGGCAGTGACAGTCCTATATTACGTTAGAGGCCGCGCAAGTTATATGGACGATCACGTGTGTCTATTCTGACTGGTCGGACCACTGTTACATAGCCGACACATACGGCCCGCAAGACAGAGCGCACAGATTCACCAGTGTGTGCCTCGCTTCGCCGAACAGCGTCCATATCGCGCGTAGTGTTCCGCAAGACTTCTCGATACAGACTGAGCGTCCACGTCGCTTGCTTACGTGCAGGCACTTAGAATTATCGCCGACCGTGAAGTACTTCAAAATGCCACCTTGTCAGGAATTTAAACTTTATCAGTCTCGAATTTCTATAATTCTTCGATGAGTATTACTTCTTTTTAATAAATGTCATATGTACTAACGTGGAGGGACAGCTTCTGTTAAAGTGTGCCTAACTGCAGAAGCAAAGCTTGTGTAGCGGACTACAGACAAAATAGCATGTAAGTCCTTGAGGAAACGACTTCTTAGTCAGTAATGTGGCGTGCACACCTCACAGCACGGCCTTCAAGCAGTGGCTGACGAATGATCTTCACATCAATCAGCAGATCCAAAAGAAAGACGCACTACTTGATATTAAAAAAGGAAATAGAGTACGCTCTCCCTGATGCTAATTACACAGCATTTATTCCTTAAAAAACTCATATTTTTATAAGTCATTAGACTGAACAACTTGAGGTTAATAGATGACATTGTCCTACTTGCAAATAACATAGAAAAACTTCAAATATTAGTTAACGAACTTGCATTAATATGCCCTGAAGTTCGACTGAGAATGAACATTGATAAGACCAAGATCATGATCAATGGGTGGACACCTGAGTGAAGTATATCAGTTGGAAGTACACAACTGCAGAGAGTGGCAGAATATGTCTATCTGAGTCAACTGATAAACATTAAAGGAGATCTAAAACCAGAAATATTACGACGAATTTAATTGGACTGGCAAGCTTACGGGAGACACTCTTCAATTTTGAAATCTAAGATGTCTGTTGAGGTGAAGCAAACAATTTTTGATCAATGTATACTGCCAGTAATAACTTATGGCTGTGCAACATGGACTTTAAATGAGTTCAGTTTTAGGAAACTAATAGTAGCCCAAAGGGGAATTGAAGGATCAGTGCTGGGTTATACAAAAAAAGACAGAAAGAGAGCAATTGAAACAAGACGAACAACATAGGTCACCGACATTATGGAAAGGGTGACTACACTGAAATATTGCTAGAAGAAAAGATGATAGATGGTCTACACACAAGTCCTAGACTAGAGCCCAGTTTACCAAAAGAGACCTAGAGGAAGCCCACCAGACAGATGCGACAGAGACACAGTTGCCAACTGGAACCTCGGGATCGGAAGAAATGGAAGAACCTACTGGGATCCTTTGTTACGCGCCGACTCAAATAGGCCACATCAGTAAGTGATGGAACTGACTGATGATGATGATGATGATGTTAGAGTAGTGTATAGTATCTGCGAGAAATTAAAACCACTGAAATACTCTGCTTTGACATCAATAGAATCAATGTATTTCTACTACAGGACTTATACCAAATCGTCGTCGGAGCCCCAGAGACGAAAATCCAACCCTACGAGCCGCTTTCATGTTATTATTGAATGGCCAAGCACCAAACCACTCGCGGCAACTAATTTTCTTGCTGGTGGTGTAGAGATACCTCGTTACGATACAGTTTGCAGTAGAACAAGTAATACGAATAAAACTGTTTGCCGCGGTCCTAACAAACATGTTACGTAACAGCCATTAGTGATTAAAATACTTTGAACAAATTGCACTGCACACATCGTTACAGGTAGAATATTGTTCTTCGACCTCAAATGACAGCGGGAATATTTTACCCCAGGGATATACACCGGCATCTCGTCAATATGACAAACATAGTCTTCGAAGAACGCATCGCTGGCAGCAACGGCATCACGAAGAACGTCTCTTCGTCATAACACTGATTAACAAATAAATAAATAAACTTTCTTTTTCTATCATAGCATTGTTATTCTTCACAGGCAGTACTAAGAAACCTCAATGCAGGTTCGTTAAGTGGCAAAAACGTTTATTTCAGCTTCAAGGACCAAGATGCTCAGGTCTGCTGCAGAGAACTGCAATTCACGCTCCACAGCTGCATACATATATAATACGAAGTGACGGAGCTTTTTTCCCTTTAGTCGACTGTCTATAACGGAATATTCTATTCACATGCGTTAACAATGCGCGTTCTACCAACAATAAAACTGCTGACAAGGAATGCAACGCTGTTGAGAGATCATTGGTAGGAAATGCCAAAATATCTTATTGACCATGAACTGATAAACTACCTAACGTTATGTCAATTTATCTGAGAGTCTACAGGGTTTGATGGAGAGACAACTCAAACAACAAATCTAAAAGAGTAAAATATTAATAATGTTTCTTCACGTATTGCGTAAAGAGAATCAGATAAAAGTAAAACCTGCATGGTCTGTTGATAACGCAGCTAATCAATAGTTTCAGCAAGGCAAGTGTGTGTCATAGTAGATATGGTCGCTCAGCGGATCATATAGTCTTCCTAGAGACTGAAATTGGAAGCATAAAGCCAATGATTTGTCTATTAACGTCTGAGGTAAATTTTCTGATGATGAACAGTAGTTTGCTTTAACAATGGTGTACATCAGCTCACTGTTTTGGAGTATATTTTGAAAAGTTGTACCACATAAATTGTATTTGCGATACGATGTGCTACGGATCTCATCGGTTCTGACAAATGGCAGATATCCTCAACAGAAAAGCCAATGGTTGGAAAGTTGTCGGTGCAACAACGTCCTGAACTGGACGCTGCAGACTACTTTTTAACAAGAGTTCACTTCTTTTTTCTTTTTTACATCTGAAGGGACCGTAGATTATCACAAAGTATTTATGTAGTACTGAATTAAGTTTAATGTCAGATTTGCAAGAAGCTACTGCCAAATGGATCGCAAAATGGAAATAATGTCAAATAAACATGGACTCTAAATACAAAGCTAAAGAGATACGAGTAAATATTCAAAACAGAAAATCTTGTGCTCATAGGTCTTTAAAGTATGCATTTTAGAGTCCATGTTTACTGAAATTCTTTTTCTTGTTTTAGTCAATACTAACTTCATCCAAAATAAGGAAATCAAAGAGCTTGCAGTAGAAGTGAGGCGTTTCCCAATATCGAATTTGAACAGGTGCTCGCAGTAGTTAAGGTATGCCTTTAGAGCTATATTTTGCTAGATAAAATTTGTTGGATTTTTTTTTCGGGACACCTTGTGTAAGGGGCAATCACATGGAAACATGACAGTTACAAAACTAACTGAAGAACGATCATATTTGGTTGCAAGTGATTGTGACGGCACTAAGGATTTCGTGGCACAGAGGATGCAATATTTATGCTGGATAAAGTATCATCGACGTATGTGAACCAGGAAGGTGTATTGGGACAACTACCGTTCACGTTGTACGTTTATGACTTTGCAGATTAATAGCTGCCTCGATGGTTTATTAATGAATTATCACCTGTAAAATCACACATACATTTAGTCAGATCAAGATAAGTTTTCAAGGTGGTCTAAAGATCGGCAATTCACTTTAAGTGTTCAGAAATGTAAAACAGTACATTTCACACACACACACACACACACACACACACACACACACACACACATATATATATATATATATATATATATATATATATATATATATATATATATATATAAACACGCCCGCGCGCACACACACACACACACATAGTTTTCCATGAGCACAGTATCAGTGACTCACAATTTTAACATATGCCTAGTTGTAACAGTCTGCTAAATGGAATGGTCACATAAGCTAAGTCTTAGAGGTAAGGCAGCTGGCATGCTTCATTAGTGGGATACTTTGAAAATAAGGACCTCTACACAAGAGATATTTCAACTGTGTGGGGACTCACACTAAATAGTCTGACAACAGAAACTGAACGTATACAAAGAAGGGCAACACGAATGGTGATATGATTGACCCGTGCATTCACTAAAATGTAAAAAAAAAACAAAAAAAAAAAAAAAACAAAAAAAAAAACTGAAAGACTGTTGAAGACATAGGCTAACTATCCGCCGTGGACGTCCTTACGAAGTTCAAGTATTAGTGTAGTACTTATGAATATACGCAGCATGTCACATATTGCCCTAGGGACTGGGAAGACAAGAACAGATTAACTACAGCCGCACATGGCATTTACACAGTCGTTCATCTCGCGCCACAGACACGAGTCGCAGGTAACAGGACGCTAATGGAAGGTACCCTCAGCCACTGGTTTGCACTGTATGAATGTAGTTTTGTATACGTAAACGGAAACATCTGATAAAATTTCCAAGTGGCTGCAGGCACACGTCGAGTGTGCAACATGGCGATAAATACGCTCGGATGAAGGTAATATCTTCTTTTTGCAGATTATCTAAGGCTAACGCCGTTTCTCCGTCCCAAGTCACCATCTTTTTCTGCCTTGACTTTTTTTCAACGTCCACTCCCTTCTTTCCATTGCGTCTTCCACATATTTTTTCCCGCTACGATGATAGTCATTAGTAGTATCCTATTTGGTATTACCTCTTTATTTTCATCTCTTATAGGATTACGTCATTTTTTCTGATATAAATCGCAACAGCTGGACTTTCATAAGTAATCCATTTCAGCCGAAAGCAGATTATTGTAATATCTTTTGCTCTATATATATCTTATACTCTGGACTAATATACATTTTCTTGTACGTTATTTTTTCTCCCACAGAACAGAGTTCATTCCCCTCATTACAGTGCGTCCTGCATTAGTCCTATTAGTAATTTGATCATTAGTTGTATCGTGTTCATAAATAATACCTCTTCATATACTTCAAACACAAAGTACTCAAACTACTTCAAGTTCAATGTCAGGTCAGTCTCAGCGTTTTCCTCTTTGAATTTTCTTTTAATATAGCAAAGATCTTCATCTTTTGGTAATGAAGTCACATCATAAGCAAGATACAGGTTTTATCCCTGAAAATAACGCAGCAGGATGGGAGCATCGTATCGAAATGAACTTTGTCGCACGGAAAAGACAGCGCGGTTTAAGGCTTCGTGCCATGCACTGCGCGTCCGCTCCCAACAGGGGTTCGAGTCCTCCTTCGGGCATCTGTGTATATATGCGTGTGTTTTCCTTATCGTAGGTTAGTTTAATAGTTTGTAAGATTAGGAACCGATGACACAATCAGTATGGTCCCTTAAGATTAGAAATATTTGACGTTCAAATGTTTGTAGAGCTTATGGGACTTAACTGCGTGGTCATCAGTCCCTAAACTTACAAACTGCTTATGAACTAGCTACAACTAAGGACGGCACAAATATCCATGCCCGAGGGGGGATTCGAACCTCCGACAGTAGTGGCCTTGCGGACCGTGACTGAAGCGCCGCAGTCCCCTCGGCCACCGCGGCCGGCAGAAATATTTGAGCTTTTTTGAAATGAACTTTATTAGACATGACAATGAAGATGCGATATCGACTTAATCCCAAAATAAAAAAAATGTAAGTTAATAGGCGAGTACAAGTGGAAAAATGAATAACGCGTTGCCATTTTTTGCTGCAATACGTGACGCGCCGGTGTGGCATCGAATTGGTTAGACGTCTGACGTCTGGACGTAGACTGGCCCCCATATTTTCACCTGCAGAGTGACACGACAGCATCTCATGTTCAGTTGGTCTCACGCATGCTCTGTAGCCATAGGAGAGAAATACAGGAAACAGTCCCGCATGGAAGAGTCAGAACACGACGTAGAAAGGCTTGAGCAACTCGACTTGATTGTATTAACTTGCTGGACAGGCAATGTAGTAAATATGCCACATGGAGCTGAATAATGTCTTCAACATAACGCTGGTCCTTTAAGGTTCCGCGTTCGGCAGTTGGAGGAAAATGGGTTGCGTTGGATTGTTTGGTTGGGATAGGGGGACTAAACTACTGAGGTTATCAGTCCCCCAATGGGGACGGAATGAGGATAGGAAAGGAGGGGATGGGAAAAGGAAATGCAGTCCGGGAAGTAAAGAAGGAAGGAAGACTGCATTAGCTCGGGGCCCTGTGCTCGCCAAGTACGTACTCACGAAAGAACCGTGAGCTGCCTGGGGGGTGAGGACACTGGCTGTGACCCCTGATTAGGATGGGAAAACCCGACCGGTTAAAACCGATATCGGTATTGTAGTTTAGAATAACCGGTGTTTTTCGGTATTTATTTGGTGTCTGTTGTAACCGGTTTTTTTTGTTATTGCCAAGAACCGGGTAAAAAAAACCGGTACGACTACTTCCTGTAGTATTGGTTCAAAATGTGTTTTTTGTAAATAATTTTAAAAATTTAAAACTAGTAGACCCTAATATTTAGGACTATTACTAAAATTTCCACTGCTGTGAAATATTAGGTCATCGCTGAAACTTAGAAAAGCGATCAGTGATAATTTAAAAACAATCCCGGCAGTCAGAAACGCGCAACAAACGCATGGCATAAGAACTTAAGAAATGGTGCAGCTATTGAAGCATCGATGCACCTGTTGCCGTGTGGCGTGGCCTATTAGACGACGCTCGTGCACCGGCAGTGTACAAGACTTGCCTTCGGCTGGTCATGCGGCAGTTCCTTGCTGTCGTCGCCATACATCGGTTGTGTCTTAAATGGCACCATCCCGAGTGTAGAAGTACAGTAGCAGTGAGGTACAATGCTCCATTTGCTTTAGAAAGCTGAAAACGGGTTGAGGTACTAAAAACATGCTATGTCATTTAAGGAGAAAGCATCCAAAATTTTACTTGGAAGAGAAGGTAAATTCGATTCATATACCAATTATGTAAGTGATGTACTCTAAGCTTGGAATAATAACTTTTAATGTATTATCATATTGTTATGCTAACAAGTTTTATTGATGTGATTCCTTGAAAGCGAGGGGCTCTTTTAATAATCAATATGGGTTTAAGTAACATTGATCATGTGGTGCCTCGCAAGGTAGCCGTCCGGTCTGAGGCTCCATGTCACGGACTGCGCGGCTGCTCCAGTAGGAGGTTCGAATCCTCCCTCCTCCCTCGGTTATGGACGTATATGTTGTCCTTAGCGTAAGTTAGATTAAGTAGATTGTAAGTCTAGGGACCGATGACCCAAGCATTTAGGTCTCATAAGAACTCACACCCATCTGAACATTTTTTGATCATGTGGTACAGAGCTTTCCTAGTTCAATTTGCGTAAATTTACACTGACAACAATCATACGGTGACTTTATCTTTCGAAATACTTCTGCAGCACTGACTGAAGTTAATTTACTGACTGTAACTTATATATATTGTGTATATGACGAGATATTGGTATGCGCTGGCTCACAAGTCCAACTTACGGATGGTTCGTTCAATATTCGCAACTGCCGGATGGAAATACTAGGCCAGTAAATCTGTACGCTTCGTATATCGTCTTCTACGGACTCCTGGATAGGCTTACACTCACTCAATAAGGCGTAGTATTGGGACGGGATCTTGCAAAATATGGAAAGACTAGTGATTTGTCGTATAACGTAAATTTACGTAACTTTTAACTAAATTTACGTAAGTTTTAAGCCGGCCGCGGTGGCCGAGGGGACTGAGGCGCTCCAGTCACGGTCTGCACGGCCACTACGGTCGGGGGTTCGAATCCCCCCTCGGGCATGGATATTTGTGCCGTCCTTAGGATAAGCTAGTTCATAAGTAGTTTGTAAGTTTAGGGACTGATGACCCCGTAGTTAAGTCCCATATACTTTACAAACATTCGAACATTCGTAACTTTTAACTAAATTTCGTAAGTTTTGATTTCGGCCGAAACTAGAAGAACCGACGGCAAAATATGTTTCGGTCGAACTCTACTGCAAATAATAGCAATAAAAAAACGAAAACCGGTTATTTAAAAAACCGGTTATCTTGAGCGATTTTTACGGTGCGGTTAAACTGGAGATGAAAAGAACCGGTATAACCGAAAACCGGTTGTTTCATCGATAACCGCCATCCCTACTTTGTGCAGCGCGACAGTGTTGAGCAACTGTCCCGCCCAACGGGCTGCCTCCACGCCGTATGCTGCAGTCGTCAGTCCTGATTCACGCCAATCTGCGGCAGTCCCGCCAGTACACGAGAATGGCACCTGCATTGTAAATTCCCATCCGCAAGCCGTCTGTGGAACATGTGTAACCGGGCCTCCGCTTGTCATCGTGCAGAGAGTACCTGCACAGTCCATAATCGCTTTTCGTACGTCTGACGGAACACTCCAAATGAGCGAGCTGGCAAGACGCACAGCGTGTCGCCCAGCCTGTGGCCTGCATGCCGAAGCCTTTCGAAACTATTAAACCCATTTCTTCCCAGCGTTGCGTAAACGCAACACGGAATTTAGCCTTATAAAATGCAGTCTAAATGGACTTACTATACAGAACTGACCATGCATGTATTAAAAGGCATTTACGAGCTCTCTGTCTATGTGCTTAAGTTCCACAATTACCTTAACACTTCATGAAAAAAATTAATTAGTGGTAACATGTTTTTTTCAATATTTTTCAATAATTTATTTAAAGTATAAGAATATATTTTGTTCAACCTTTATGTGCATATTCGTGATTCCTATACATCAGTGTCACAAAGTGATTTTTTTTTTCTTGAACATACTGGACTACTGACATCTAATATACAAGAAATGTCAAGTTAACCTTCACACAGAGTGTTTTTTCGAAATTTCATGAGTGATACTTTCAATGTAAGTCTGTTTTATCATATAATATACAATATTGTACAGTTTTAACAAATAAAAGCATGTGATCAGAAAAAAACTATGTCTTTAATTTTTTTTTACCAGTAAACTCCCAACGTTGTTCCAGCGCAACATTATGTGTGGTCCAAATTACAACACATACTGCTAGTTTCTGATATTTGTAATTTATTTCAATTATTTTGAAGAGAAATCGATGACCAAATATAATATTTTTTTCACAATTTCTAATTTTGGGAAGAAATGGGTTAATTGTGAGAAACACAGTCTACACGTCTACATGTTTTTGCGCCTGCTAAAGTCTTCTTCGAGACATAACACGATTATCACGTCTGCGACTCGTCATGTGCCGTTTAAATAGTGTCTCCTGACCAATTCCAGCGCTGCCTGCGGGGACTGTGGGCATGCGCACTGCCCCCAAACCTGAATTATTTGCGTATCAAATCTCGCAGTAATTACTCGTGTTTGACAAATATTGCGTTTGTTTCTTTCTTCCCTCAGGATGCGCTATTTTGATTTTTCCCTGTCACCTCCAAAACCTGGCATTTCCTGTGCTGTTCATACATACGGCTTGAAGACTGTCGGCCGGCCGCGGTGGCCGAGGGGAATGAGGCGCTTCAGTCACGGTCTGCACGGCCACTACGGTCGGGGGTCCGAATCCCCCCTCGGGCATGGATATTTGTGCCGTCCTTAGTATAAGGTAGTTCGTAAGTAGTTTGTAAGTTTAGGGACTGATGACCCCGTAGTTAAGTCCCATAAGCTTAACAAACATTTGAACATTTGAAAGACTGGTGACCGCCACCATCCTCGCTGGAGACCCTTTTCCTCCTCAGATTCGCCTGTGCTACAATCCAATACAGATACCTGTTGACCAAGCAACGACACGATTCACCGGGATTGTATGCCTATAAACAAAATGACCAAAGGCGGCTGTGAGTGGCTACCGCAAACATCCGGCTTCTAGAAACAGACCAGTGCACGAGTAGAAAGCGGGGAAACCCACCTGTAAGCTGTGCGCGAGCCACGAGCGCAGCGTATTAGCACAGACAAAAATATATGTCACTCTGTGGTATTAGCGAGGCGCTTACCAGCAGTTGCAAATCCGTATCCTCAGCACCGAAACATACTGCTTTTATCCGACGGAAGTGCCTGCTGAACTGAATACTGTTTATGGACGTATTATGAATACACGGAAGTGTGAAAGTGCAACAACGAATCCAAGGAAGGCTTCGCTAAGAGATTCTGTATCTCCAACTTCATTGCTGTAGTTTGTTGTAAGCAGTATAATAAGAATATTGCTGCGTGTTTGACGAGCTGCGGTTCCCCAGTTTAAATTCTGTCATCAGTTGTTTTAAATTTCTTATGTTTGTAATATTTACATATTTTGGGTTTTTCGATGTATGTATAAACTGCAGCATTCTCTCTAAGTTGGGGTCCCTCATGAAAGCTATTTCCAGTGCTAAATGTTGTATTATTGCACTTTTGAACCAGCTTTCGGATTGCAACTTGATTCACATTACGACGTGGTAATCCATTCATAATGATTTTGAACTACAATTCTATTCATGCAAATTTTTTACTAATTCATAATGTGGGAATGCGCTCACTGTATTCTGTAAATGCTGTCCATGACAAATGATACACTACGTACCAACACTAATTTCTAATTTATTTTTGTAAATTTAAGGTGCGTTTCGTCGAGCTTCAGTTATGGTGTTTCGTTCGGATGAATTTATCATAGGAAACCAACGATTCCGAAATATCTAGACTGTCTTAAGTTTATATTTTTAGTGAATAATGCTTTTAGTGTATCAGTAAGAAGAAACATCTGGGAAGTGATGAGAGATGCCTGCAGCTCTGTCCATCATCGGCAAGTCCCTCGTTCGAGGGCCCTGCATCTGAGTTTTATGTCTTTAGAGTGAAGCTCCTGTAGTCTGTGTTTGATTAACCAAAAGTTCTTTTTAATTGGATTGGATTGAGAAAAATACTGTCTTTTTTCTTCTTTTAATTATGGATATTGGGCCTAACCACAACGATGCAAAATAAATTTTTTATACGTAAGTGCCATATAGTTGTAGATGACAAACTATAGAACAACGTAGAACAGAGGACCATCTCAGCACGTAATAATAAGGTATATATGTACATAAAATCTGGTATGTTTTCTCATTGTAAATACGACATAAAATAACTTATACTGTTTCAAACTGTAAAGAATATTTTCTATTATTTAATAGAAAGAAATAAAGGCCGACTGAAGATGGTGCAATTAGAGCGAAACATTGTAGGCATATAAAAAGAAGAAAATACAGTGTTTCGGACAAGGTAGACCAATACAATTACAGTAAAACTTACAGTGGGGATGTTAGGAGGTGGCTTAAAAACGGAAGGTCCACTCGTCGTCTTATTGCATAACAAGAATGCCAGGTTGCCAGAGAAGGCCGCAGCACAGGTCCTAGATTCCCTCTTGACACCGTTCTCCTGTAATACGATTAACAGAAGCAGCGTGCGAGTGAACTTCAGCAGCTACAGGACACGTATTCAAAAGCTCAAGCACGTATATGGGGTAGTACGATTATTATGCTAAAATACTTTGTAACACGACACAGGGAAGTATGTGGGCCAAATCTAATACTGTCTCCAACTGTAGGACAGACTGACGTGGATGCCGCTGATGGGGAAGGAACATAAGAGAACTGATTCAAATGTTCAAATGTTTGTAAATCTATCGGACCAAACTGCGTGGTCATCAGTCCGTAGCTTACAAACTACTTAAACCTAGGTAAACTAACCTAAGGACAAACACACACACACAAGCCCTAGGGAGGACTCGAACCTCCACGGCGAGCAACCGCGCGCAAGAACTGATTCGCCGCAACTGCACGATGAGGCTATTCACACAGTGGTTGTCGAATAGTTCCGGGACCTAGGTGAGGCTTTCGATTGGCAAGAAACTGAACGATTGTTACAACGATCCGACCGATGTTCAGAGACTTGCTGAGCACGTTGGAATAAAGTGTCATGTGCCAGTGACACTGTGTAGTGTATTGCAGTATTCAGTGAAAGTTAGTCAACCTGCCACAATAGTGTCAAAGTAAATTTTTGAAGTAGCCTCCTACAAAATTTTACGTGTCTAGGCTAACAGGAGCAACTCTCCTTACCTAACATCGGAATTCCAACACATATCGCAGACAGCGCTCCAGAACGCACCGTAAATTTAAAAAAAAAATTAAAGTTTAGTGACTGGTTACGCTATGTTTACATTTTAAACAGACGATAACGAAAAGAGCCTATCGATTACATGTATCTGTAAATCCGTCAGTGACAAATAGTTACACTTGGATTGATATTACAAATGTTCAAATGTTCAAATGTTCAAATGTTTGTTAAGCTTATGGGACTTAACTACAGGGTCATCAGTCCCTAAACTTACAAACTACTTATGAACTACTTACAAACTAGGACGGCACAAATATCCATGCCCGAGGGGGGATTCGAACCCCCGACCGTAGTGGCCGTGCAGACCGTGACTGAAGCGCCTCTGTCTCCTCGGCCACCGCGGCCGGCTTGATATTACAGCCTACTACTTATTATCCTTTAAGAAAGTTGGAAAGCTATATTTTTCCTCTTTCTAGACTCCCTTAGTTCACGTATCTTCTCGTCAAGCAATTATTCTAAACGCTATTCCGCACTTATCCTGGACTAGCAGGTTGCAAGTGTCATTGTATGACGTCGTCTCGGGGCCGGCCGCGGTGGCCGCGGGGACTGAGGCGCTCCAGTCACGGTCTGCACGGCCACTACGGTCGGGGGTTCGAAACCCCATCGGGCATGGATATTTGTGCCGTCCTTAGTCTTAGCTAGTTCATAAGTAGTTTGTAAGCTTAGGGACTGATGACCCCGTAGTTAAGTCCCATAAGTTCTACAAACATTTGCATTTTTTTGACGTCGTCTCGAATGTGAAATTCGGAATGATGGCGGTTCAAATCAACCTCCGCCCATTCATATTTAGGTTTTGCGTGATTTCCCCAAATGAATCCAGGCAAATGCCGGGATATTCCTTTGAAAGGGCACTGCAGACTTCCTTCCCATCCTTACCCGAATGTGCGATCGTGAGCTTCGCCTCTAATGACCATGATGTCGACGAGACTTCAAACCCTAACCTTCCTTGCAACGTGAACTCTCACTAGCAATGTGCAAAAAGAAGAGAGACAGGTTACAGCAGAATGTTTGTGGACGGTGTGGTCGGTAGACGCGAAGCGCTTAACTAAGTTAGGGAACAATGTCCTCAACCCGAAGGAATCATGTTACCTACTATTTGGTAAATTTCGATTAATGATGAAAATTCTCCTCAGAGATGAGAAATATTGTTGAAACGAGATAGAATGGCTGGCCAGTACTTACCTTTGTGCTGTACCGCCGATAGTAACACAAATGAAGAAACAGAAAAAAAGGGGACAAAAAGGACAAGCTTTCGGAACACAGTTCCTTCATCAGGTGGGAGAGAAGGGAAGAAGAAAGGATGGGAACAGAAGGGAAAGGTAGTTCACGACCTAGGTCATGAAGGTGGTGTTTCTGGAGTGTTTCCCGTTATTTCTAAGTGACAATATTGTAATAACTGGATCTTCAAATTTTTGAGCGTTTGTGGAAAGTGATTTCACGTCGTGTCAATAGTCTTCGTTGTTTCTGTGACTAGGCGAGAAAAAGAACATATTTTCTTCTTTTCGTTAGCGTTTATCCCTTGTGAAAAAAAGCAGTCCATTGTACTAAAGTTTTGGACGTGTGGCCAAATGACCGTGTTATAGACGTCACCTACCTAACAAAGGGAAGCCATTTGCGCCACCTGTTAGCTAGTAATCTTTTTCTGTAAAAATGGACGAAAGATAATTAGAGTTTAACATCCGGCCAACAGCATCGTGATTAGAGATAGATAAAAAGAAAAGGAAGCTTGGAGTTTAACGTCCTGACGAAATCGTGGCCCTTAGAGACGGAGCTTACGCTCGGAGTGTTAGGGTAAGGATGTGGAAGGAAATCGACCGTGCTCTTCCAAAGAAACCATCCCGGCATTTGCCTGGAGTAAATTAGAAAAATGACGAAAAACTTAAATCTGGATGGCCGGAGGTGGATTTGTTCAAATGTTTGTAGAGCTTATGGGACTTAACTACGAGGTGATTGTGGTGTCGCACAAGTCTGAAGTGCGAGTCCAGTGTGTTACCATTGCGCCACCTAGCTCGGTAGATAGATCAAAAGCCGGGATTGTTTTCTTAAGTGCTCTTTGAAAGGAACCACCCCGACATTCGCCCGCAATAATTCAGGGAAGGCCGGAGGCGGATTTGAAGCTCCGTCCTCCCGAACGCGAGCCCAGTGCGTTACGAGTGCGGCAACTGGCTCGGTACCCACCTGCCAAGCGCTGCTGAACCAGCAGGTGAAAAAGGTGTGGCGTATGATTGAGTTGTTATTAACGCCGAATCGCGGGTCGGGATTAGCCGTTGAATAGAGCCCCTTTTGACGGCGGGCCGTGACAAGAGTGCATTTAATTTGGCGCGGCCTGACAGGCCCGGCGCTACAATTAAAATTAATAAAAAGGTCGGCGCATTCAACAGGTCGCGGCGCGGCCACCTGTTGCTGGCCGCCTGCCCGCCTGCCCGCTCGTGTGTAAATCAAATCCCGGCCGCCGACGCCGACGCTGCTGATGCCGACGCCCCAGCGGCCGCTCGGCTGCCCTCGGCTGTGCTCGGCCGCCGTCGGCCGCCGGCGCCCGCTGCGTCGCGACGTTTTACAGCTTAAAGCCGAACTGCACGCGCCCTGGCGCGCCACAACTAGAGATGGGATAATTGAAACATCTGACGGTTTCGAAACCAATGAAACCGTACCATCTGTGGTTTCGAAACACTGTTTCGAAACCATGAAACCGTGAAGCAATGTATGTTTTATTCTGAAATCTTCGTTCTAGGAGGGCAATATTTTTCACTATGTGGACAAGGGGCCGGCCGCGGTGGCTGAGGGGACTGAGGCGCTTCAGTCACGGTCTGCACGGCCACTACGGTCGGGGGTTCGAATCCCCCCTCGGGCATGGATATTTGTGCCGTCCTTAGTATAAGGTAGTTCGTAAGTAGTTTGTAAGTTTAGGGACTGATGACCCCGTAGTTAAGTCCCATAAGCTTAACAAACATTTTTTGTGGACAAGGGTACATACAAGAACCTGTCAACCATAGAGTATATATTTACTTCTTGGTCTGTACGAAACATCTTGATAAAGATTATCTGCCGTGTTGTTGATGTTGCCAACATAGTCACACGAGGCCGCCGGTATGGTAGGTAAAAGTTTACCCTGCTAGGAACTCATAAACTGCAATACGGTACGCATAATACAGTGATGGATCATAAATGCTACTTTCTATACATACTAAATAAATTGTAGGGAATAAATGGCACACTAAATAATCACAAATAATGCTATGGAATTACAAAAATAATAAAATAAGAGACAAGTTCACCACTTCTACTTCTTGACCGTTACACCACCGCCGCAAGTCATTTAACATGACAGTCGAAAAATTATAACGATTGGAGGTAACATCGTTTTCTCTCGTAAGAAACTAACTCTTTAACACGAGATTAAATATGCGATGTACCCTTGTTCGTATAAAACATGTCATTTCAGGCTTCATGTTGTATCTTATTAAAAAATGTAGTTTCACTCGTGTTTTTAATGTAGATAAACCTAGAATTTAAGTGGTTATTTCAATGCAAATAGTGAACGTTGTTTTATTGTTCTTTTACTTTATAAAGCGACATTATTCCATTTCGGAATACAGCAGTCTCTTGCAAACGAATCTTGATTTCAGTAATCATAAGCTGCAGACTCACGAGTGTCAACTACTATTTGACACTCTATTCAGTTAAATGAAACACCACATTTCGATACCATTAGTCTGTTCCGCCTTTCTGCATTAGTGGTTTGAAACACCGGTGTTGTGAAACCGACATGAAATGGTGAAACCGACACGAAACCTTGAAACCGACAGGAAGAAACGGTTTCAGTGTATCGACAATCGACCGCGAATGTGATCCGAAACACAACGGAATGAAACCGCATGGTTTCGAAACCGTGAAAGATGCCGGTTTTGAAACACTGAAACTGTTGTGTGTATCGAAACCTGGTTTCGAAACCATGAAACCGTAGCCAACTCTAGCCACAACAAATGCCCCCAACTGTCCCCACAGACATACATTACTAGACTGGCAAACTTACCTGTGTGAGTGAAGCCGACGCCGCCATATTGCTATACCTCACATCAAAAAGTTTTGTGTGTTACTAGTATGATTTTTTTGCTACGAAATGACGAAATATTTACTAGTTGATTTAATTATGCTACGCATTGGAGCTAATAATTCTTTAGTGGTAGAATTTAATACATACATTGTAGATTCATATTATGTTAATAATATGTTACATACATTTAACGCAGTCTGCAAGTATCGTAAAAACACTGAGAAGAATAAATATACGTGTTATCCACAACAGATATCACATTTATAACTGTTGTATTATCGAAAGGAAAGCTGAAGATGATCGAAACAGATTAAGGAAAACCGCAAATCAATGTGACTCATTTGTGATGTGTCAATGAAGACTGTAGTTTTCATCGGCCGGCCGCGGTGGCCGAGGGGACTGAGGCGCTTCAGTCACGGTCTGCACGGCCACTACGGTCGGGGGTTCGAATCCCCCCTCGGGCATGGATATTTGTGCCGTCCTTAGTTGTAGCTAGTTCATAAGTAGTTTGTAAGTTTAGGGACTGATGACCCCGTAGTTAAGTCCCTTAAGCTTAACAAACATTTGAATATTTAGTTTTCATAAGCACACTCAAAAGAATAAAGATTCTAACGACCATACCACTGAAAGAAAAGCTGAAGTTAAATGACATTGGTAACAGAATAATATAAACAGCAAATCATTGCAACTTAGTAATTCACGTCTATTCCGATTGCAGTTCGAAAAATTGCAGCCATATACAACACACAAATTTATAATTATCTCAAATTCGAAAAACAATGTAGTCACGTCAGTTCATCTGTACTTTTACGACTGTTTTCTGTAAATACTTACACGACTGTACACGCGTTTATAGTATAGAAATATGGCGGCGATACTTCAGTGACACCAATGATACTGCATATGGTGTTGCCAGTCTAGTAATATATTGGCTGTGACTGTCCCTCCCATCGCAGAGCACAAACTTTGTGATTCAGCTGCTCATGTACGATTAACTAAATACCGAGGAATTACAAACAGTTTCAAATGGAAGGACCAAAGACTGCGTTTCACTGGCAGAACACTTACAAGGAGACAAGATCGGTATCGGATTTTAGAATTTCTTTATATTCATAGTACGTGAAGTTCAGAACGTAAATAACAATCGGCCAAAGCCATTCGACGAAACTCTCAAAAAATTTCGAGATGATCGACTTTCAAATTTTGTAAAGTATACGTAAGTACCAATAATTAAAAATGTAGCGGCATCTGTCGATGTAGCTCAGGTGTGCCGGGCGCCGTGGCTCAGCGCGCCCGCTCAGAGAGCTGAACGTCCGCTGTAATAAAAAAAGCCAAGCCAACAACGCATCGGACAAAAACCAGCAAACACGATCAACGACCGCAACGAACCAGTGGTTCGAATTCCACTGTAACTGATTATTATTTTTTTTCGTATTAGTTATGTTAAACATTTTGGGATCTCTAATTTTACGTGTTGTGTTTTATTTATTTATTTTTTCAACGTGTACGCAGACGAGCTGAAAACCTTGTCGTCACGTAAAACGATGGCTGAATAGGTCAGCTTCTTGGAAAGCCACTAGTAGCTGCTGTGGAGATGATTTTCCAAAAATGATGTAGCACTTCACAAACTGAACAATCAAACAGAGACTACCGCCGTCAACTAATAGTGTAACCTGTTTTATGACCGAAAGCATCATTATTAACAACCTTCTGCAAAATATAGAAATTTAGGAATAAACAAAAATACCTGCACTATTCGTAAAAATTACCATTAGATATTAAAATTTTGTAAGTATTTGAACACAACGAAAAATAAAAAATTAAATTAAAAACCCGTTAGGGCTGGACTGGAACCACCGACCCTAGGGTTGTAAAGTTAGAACGCTATCACGTGACCTACACCGACAGACGGTGCAATGTATTTAACGATTGGTAATACCGCTTACTTGCAAAACTTCCTAGTTGATTTCCTCGAGAATTTTTGAGAGTTGCGACGAATGTTTTTGGCTGATTATTGTTATCCACGATGTGAACTTCACGTATCTCACACTCACACACACACACACACACACACACAGAGAGAGAGAGAGAGAGAGAGAGAGAGAGAGAGAGAGAGAGAGAGAGAGAGAGAGAGAGATAAAATCCGATACCCAAGTGGTCTCCTTGTTAGAAGATGCCACAATTCTACTAAAGAGGCAGCCTACACTACAGTTGTCTGTCCTGTTTTGGAGTGTTCTTGCGCAACGTGGGATCGTAACCAGACGGAGCTGACGGAGAACAGAGGAGCTAGAGAGAACTGCAACTCGTTTTGTATTATAGACATGCAGGGAGAGTGTCACGGAAATGATACACGAGTTGGGATGGAAATCATTAACAGAAAGGCGTTATTCGTTGCGCAAATCTATATATGAAATTTTTTCCCCAACTTCCTCCTCGGATTGCGATCATATTTTGTTAGCACCAACCTACATAGGGAAATATGATCATCTTCATAAAATAAGAGGAATGAGATCGAAAACGGAAAGACTTAAGTGTTCTTTCTACCTGAGCGCTATTACAGAATGGAACGGTAGAGAATTATGATGAAAGTTTGATGAATACTCTGACAGACACTCAAATGTAATCTGCAGAGTAAATATGTACACTTAGGAAGGAAGGGGGAAGAAGAAGGAAATGAAGTATTCTGCCTGCACTAGGGCAGTGAAGTAAGTCAATGGCAACTAGTTAATGTGCCGGGCCGGGATGCGAACCGTGGTTGCCGCGGCGGAGCGGACGAACGCAACGAGGCGCTGTGGTACGATGCGCGAGGCCGATCCCCGTCGGGGGTTCGAATCCCCCTTCGGGAATGGCTGTTTCTACATCTACATCTACAACCATACTCCGCAAGCCACCTGACGGCGTGTGGCGGAGGGTACCTTGAGTACCACTATCGATTTTCCCTCCTATTCCAGTCACGTATTGTTCGCGGAAAGGAGGATTGTCGGTATGCCTCTGTGTGGGTTCTAATCTCTCTGATTTTATCCTCACGATCTCTTCGCGAGATATTCGTAGGAGGGAGCAATATACTGCTAGACTCCTCGGTAAAGGTATGTTCTCGAAACTTCGACAAAAGCCCGTACCGAGCGACAGAGCGTCTCTCCTGCAGAGTCTTCCACTGGAGTTTAGCGATCATCTCTGTAACGCTTTCACGATTACCAAATGATCCTGTAACGAAGCGCGCTGCTCTCCGTTGGATCTTCTCTACCTCCACCTGGTACGGATCCCACACCGGTGAGCAGTATTCAAGCTGTGGGCGATCAACTGTACTGTAACCTACTTCCTTTGTTTTCGGACTGCATTTCCTTAGTATTCTTCCAATGAATCTAAGTCTGGCATCTGCTTTACCGACGATTGATTTTATATGGTCGTTCCATTTTAAATCCCTCCTAATGACTACTCCCAGATACTTTATGGAATTAACTGCTTCCAGTTGCTGCCCTGCTATAGTGTAGCTAAATGATAAAGGATCTTTCTTTCTGTGTATTCGCAGCACATTACACTTGTCTCTATATACTACAGCATCATCCTCGAAAAGCCTGTGTCGTATTTAGTATAAGGTAGTTCATAAGTAGTTTGTAAGTTTAGGGACTGATGACCCCACAGTAAAGTCCCTTAAGCTTGACAAACATTTGAACACTTCAATGCTCCCCTACCCATCCCCACCCACCAACGATCCCGCTATGAAAAGTCGTGCGGGAATCCGAAGACCGCGTATAAAAGATAGGTAGAAATCCTCGGATAGCCTAGTAGTTTGAATACCGGTCCGGCCCAAATTTGCACACTGAATTATTTCGATGTCCTAGTGCAACCAGAGTCATTTATTTGCTTCCTTCTTCCTTCCTATCATAAAAACGCAACTGCATGGCGTATGAAAACAACTCTGAAAGAACAGATTCCACACTGTCTATATATGTAATGTAAATAACACCATCGCTCTGAACCAATGACATTATACCTATTACTATTTAAGCCAACTAACAATGCAATCACCTTGTACAAAAGTTTGAAAAATAATGTCATAAATTTCGTAAAAGTGGTCCTCACTCCTAGAGGGAAAAAAAGGAAATGACTGGACGGTTCCTTTGAAAGGACGCGGCAGATTTCCCAACCTTGAAAATGAATAAACAAATAAATAAATTATTGATAAATCTGAAGCATTGAATTAAAATTTGCGGTGCGGCCAGAAATTGAACACGGACCTCCACGTCTTAACCGTTAGACTACCACACCACTAACGATTAAGGCGTCTTGGAATAGTTAGTGGTGTGTTAGTCTAACGGTTAAGACGTCTGCCTAGTAAGCATGGAGGTCCGGGTTCGATTCCCGGCCGCACCACAAATTTTAATTCAATGCTTCAGATTTATCAATAATGTCTTTGACATATTTGAGACATAAATCCGTCTCTGGGATTGATATTTGTATCGTTTGATAAATAAATAAATAATAAAACATCTGAGTGTGAACTGCGTCCGTTCATAATGACGACATTCAAATGTTTGTAAATCTATGGAAATTAACTCCTTTGGTCATCAGTCCCTAAGCTACAAATTACTCCTAAGGACAGCACACACACCCATGCCCAAGGGAGGATTCGAACCTCCGACGGCGAGCAACCGCGCCCTCCACAGCAAAACGCCTTAGACCGCTCGGCCGCTCCACAGCGGTAATGATATTGTCGATGGAAGTTAAATCCTAATCTTCTTCGGGAACAGTAAGACACTTGTAAGTTTCTCTCTAGAAAGTGTCTTCTCTCTATAACTGTACGCACAATATAATTTCACTCCCATAAAACAGACTATAATAATATATGAAATAAGGCGTGTGTCAGACTGAAAGATCTGTGGGAGCACAGCTAGTGTGATTCGTCCTACCGAAAAAGCTAGCACAGTGGTATACGGCGCTAGGTTAGTGCTCGCGAGAACGACGATTCGAATCTCCGTGCCGGCAATCAGGTTTAGGTTTTATGTGACTTTCTAAAGAGCTCAGGGTGAATGGCTCGATGGTCCCTTCCAAGCGGCACGGTCGATTTCCTTCCCCAGTGCGAGCTTACGCAGGCCCCTCACGGACAGTGCGTTCGAAGCCTGCTATTGAGCGTGCAGACTCCGCCATGCTTGTTAAAGCTGAGAAGCGATGTGGCTAGTGCTTACGGCGTTTGTCTGTGCCTCAACGAGGTATACGGCAGCTGTGCCTGCATCTGGCTGGCAAATCCTACTGTTTACGGATTGGATGGACGTAAAGTTCCTACTTTAGCTTTATTAACGCTTTATGCGACTGTGATTCCAAAAGGCATCGTTATGTATTCTTGGCTTCTTCGAGCTTCCCAATGCTTCAATGATGCCATTTGGCATCGCTTCGTGTAGTTCCGAGTTAAAACTACGCGAAGCGATGCCAAATTGCATCATTTAAGCATTCGGAAGGTCAAAGAAGCCGGGAATTCTTAACGACGCCATTTGGAATCAGACGCAGAAAGGGTTAAAACGCATGTTTCCTCCCTTGTCCATATATTAGCCGTGTTGTCCTGTCCGAAGTAGGAATGAATGTTAATTTGTATATCCAAGAACATGTACAAGACACAGAGGAGTGTTGTGTACATTTGGCTTACAAAAGTTGTATTAGCAATAATGGGATACAAATTAACAACAGTTTCACTATTCCTAAGGAAGAAACGAAAAAAATGTTCAAATGTTTGTATAGCTTATGGGACTTAACTACTGGGTCATCAGTCCCTAAACTTACAAACTACTTATCAACTAACTAATACTAAGGACGGCTCAAATATCCATCCCCGGCGCAGCAAACCGCTCTGCCAACGCGGCCGGTGGAAGGAAAGAATTTAACGTTGGTCATTAGAAATGGAGCAAACGCTACAATTGTTTCGCTTATTTCATTTTATTTTTGTTTGTTTGTTTATTTCTGTGTGTTTTTCCTGTCTTTTTTTAAATCTTGGGGAATGAAATCGACTGAGTCTTTTAAAAGGAACCATCCTGGCATTCACTTGTATTAGTTTTGGAAAATAACGGAAAATACAAATATGGGTGGCCGAAGGTGGGTGTGAACTTCTTCCTCTACAGTGCGAGTCCGGTATGATAATCAGTGCGCCACCTTGCTCGGTTTCTAACGCTTCCTATTCGGTAGAGCATGTGAAATAATATACTTGCAAGAAGAAAATGTAAAATATCTCACTAAAAACAGTGCAAGATGTCTTCTTATAGCAAAGCCAATAGAAGAAACCACACTTATCATGAGAAGAAAGAGAGAGAGAGAGGGGGGGGGGGGACTTTCAAATGCATTGCGTGAAATATTATAGTGTATACATACTTCTATTACATGAATATGGAAATCTGTGTACCGGTTAGAAAACGCAAAGATGAGTAAAACAACATTTGGATATGTGAGACAATGAACCACGAACAAACCACACACTGCTTTCCCACACCACGACTCTAAATGATTAAAAAACAGCGGCCGGCCGCGGTGGCCAAGGGGATTGAGGCGCTCCAGTCACGATCTGCACGGCCACTACGGTCGGGGGTTCGAATCCCCCCTCGGGCATGGATATTTGTGCCGTCCTTAGTCTTAGCTAGTTCATAAGTAGTTTGTAAGATTAGGGACTGATGACCCCGTAGTTAAGTCCAATAAGTTCTACAAACATTTGAACATTTGAAAAAACAGCGACGAAGGATGTGACAATACTGTGCATATTAGCATCACATTAAAGCTTTTTAATCGTGAACATCTTTTTACCAGCTTTATAATTACAACAAATAGTACCAAGAACATTGCGTTTAGGCTGACTTTTCATTGAGCTGTCACCTGAAAGTGGCATATTTTCGAATAGGCAATTACAATTTTAAAATTTAAATAGCAATACAAAGTTTCCTATCACTTCATTTCCACACATAGTAGACATAACGGCGAATTTCGGATAGCTGCTCCATTTCCTGGCGCTCTGAAACACCATACATTCACACAAAACCCTCTGGAAAAGGGGATTCTACTGAAAAGTAAATGCCACCTCCCGACTTTACTGAGAGAGATGGCGTCGTGTGGCGTAGGTGGAGTTCTTCCGTCAACTTGGTCTACGATCAAATGCATCTGACGTGCTAAGGATTGCGCCCCGTATACATAAACACTGTACAACATGCTTTTCGCACGCTGTGACGTCAGAAACTCGGCACGCTCCTCGTTCACGTTCGAATGCACGGTCCGTGTGCCGACCATTTCACGCTGCGTCTAGAGTTGCTTCGTTGGGACGGAACGTCTGACCGCAGCCTGCTTCAGCATTTTGATTCACGCTGCCACAGCCAGACTTGGTTAGACTTCCTGGTACAGTTATCGAAACTTCTAGAGGGGTTTATCTGCGGTAACAGATGCACGGAGAGAAGGAAGTGGTGGCGAATACGTTGGAGATTGCAAGCGGTTGGCGAGTTTGGAGCACTGCTGTTTGCAGACGTTGGTGGCTATGCTTTTTTCCTGGTGGATCGTCTCTGTGCGGACGTGTAATCCTGTTTGTTGTCGAAAAAACAATCCTATAATGTTCGCATACAGCATTAGTAGCGAACTTCTCGATGCTGTCGCGTCGTTCAAATATCTAGCCGTAACATTGCAGAGCGATATGAAATGGAACGAACATGTAAGGACAGTTGTGAGCAAGGCGGACAGCCGACTTCGGTTTATTGGGAGAATTTTGGGAAGATGTACTTCACCTGTAAAGGAGACCGCGTATTGCTCGAGTGTTTGGGACCCGCAGCAGATCAGTTTAAAGGAAGACATAAAGGCGGTTCAGAGGCGAGCAGCTAGATTTGTTACCGGTAGGTTCGACCAATGCGCGAGTGTCACGGAAATGCTCCGGCATCTCAATTGGGGATCGCTGGAAGAAAGACGACGTTCTTTTCGTGAATATCTGTTAAGTAAATTTAGAGGGCCCGAATTTGAAGCTGAGTGTAGTACGCTCTTGCTGCCGCCTACTTACATTTCGCGAAAAGATCACAAAGACAAGATAAGAGAAATTAGGGCTCGTACAGAGGCATATAGGCATTCTTTTTTTCCTCCTTCCATTTGGGAGTGGAATAGAAAAGGAAATGCCTAGTAGTGGTACAGTGTACCATCCGCCACGCACCTTACGGTGAATTGCGGAGTACGTATGTAGATGTAGATCGATGAGTCCTTCGCTCACGTTTTCGTTACTATTAAGAGTCCGACCGAAACGTAATTTGCGTCCGAAACCGAAATCGTATCAGAAACTTGCGTAATTAAGTGAAATTTCGGTAAATTTGCATTTCACCACAAATCACTAGTTTTCCCACATTTTACAAGAACCTCTCCCTGTACTGAGCCTTCTTGAACGTGTGTAAGCCTAGGCAGGAGGCCGTAGAACATGTCATAAGGGGCGAAAAGGTTAGGACAAATCGACGCTACTTTCATCAAAATACTATCAAATTGGATTCTTTTCTCCTCGTGACATTTTATACGTAAAAAATTTAAAGTAGGTTAGAGAATAAGTAAACTAAACTTGAAACAGTGGAGTCTAGATATTTCGTGTCTCGGAATTACAAGTTTCCCATAAAACCGAGCGTCATTAAAGAAAAAAAGAATAAACTAATAAAAAAATCTCATACATACTATCTTCGCTGAAAGAGGCACTCCACCACTATATCACGAAGTAAATAGTCAAAAGATTTTAAAAAGTTTAGGTTGCCAATGTAAATGCTATTTAAACACTTTGTTTTAAAAAAGTTCATATTTTTTAACACTTGTATTCTTTTCAAGGTCGATTTACTTTTTTGTGCACATAAATTTCGATAGTTTGAGGTGGTCCTGGTATGATATTACATTGCCAGAAAGGCCTTGTATCCTACTTTGCAGAGGAGACAATTCTCCGAAAAACACATTTGTGATGAGCTGTAGAAATATTTCGACCGTTGTTCAACAGCACTGCCTAGAACCTCACGGCAAAAGGACGCTAATAAGCGCCTATTTTCACCGTTTACGAAAAGGTGCCAGGTCGTAAGAGACTGACCTACATAAAAGTCGCTTTGTCGACGGATCTGCCTATTTGCACCCGTATGTTCAATAGAATGATTCGCCTCTTCCTCGCGCCACATTTCATCCCTGCTCCGCTTACACACCAGTACTCTCCTTAATGCATCACGCATCCAATACGCAGACGGAGGCAATGTTTAAAATTGTTTGTTGTCTGCAATATCATGTCTGCGGCTCTATAAGGCTGCTCTTAGATCTCCACAGGAGGATGAGACTAAGTCCATCAGCGTCTCATGCAGAAATTGGCAGCTGTCTTTCAGCCAAATAAAATGTAATGCATTGAGTATAAATTAACGAAATTCACAAAGATCAACGGATCAAATACTGTTTGACTGGGAATCAGTTTCTCGAATAACTAAAAACTGAAATATTTATGAATTTCTGTAGCAGTGATATAAACTGGATATAGATGGCCTTGGGAAAGGCAGATGAGCGACACAGACTGAATGGCAGTTTCCACAGAGACAATAATTCATGCACCAGAAAGGTCGATGATAAAAAAAAAAAAAAAGTATCCATCCTTAGGTACAGTTCGCCGGACTCAGACGT
The DNA here is from genome assembly GCA_026315105.1 of Locusta migratoria. NCBI lineage: Eukaryota > Metazoa > Arthropoda > Insecta > Orthoptera > Acrididae > Locusta > Locusta migratoria. Next base: position 467,256,329 of record CM048746.1, on the reverse strand, counting down.
TTACCAAAATCAGAGCAACGGAAAACACAGAACACGTAAGCGAAAGAGCTGTACCATTCCTCACTTAACTGTCTAGCCAGTGTGAAGGAGTCACATAATTCCTCATTGATCTTCAGTGGTAGACGTTAAGATAGATAAGTTACAAAAAATGTTCAAATGTTTGTTAAGCTTAAGGGACTTAACTGCGGGCTCATCAGTCCCTAAACTTACAAAATACTTATGAACTACATTATACTAAAGACGACACAAACATCCATGCCCGAGGGGGGATTCGATGCCCGACCGTAGTGGCCGTGCACACTGGGACTGGGGCGCCGCAGAACGCTCGGCCACTGCGGCCGGCGGTAAGTTACACAACAGAGACCATCACTCCAAGAATTCCAAGAGGATAGGGAATAAACGGCTGACAAATGCTCTTGTCGGAACGCAAAAAGGTGAACTTGTTCATGGGGAACCCGCTGTCTCAGCCTTCATTCCACCTTCCTCACCAAAATCACTGGCATGAGAACATATTGGCGTATTTTGTTCTTACAGAGAATATAGAGAGGAAGGAAGATTGCAACAGAGAGAAGAAGCATCGCCAGTATGGGTGCAAGAGAACAGTTAAGGTAGGTCGGAGACGAATAATGAAAAGAAATTAATATTTTTCAATGGAAACTGTCCTTAAATCGAATTAAGAATACTTCACGATAGTCACCAATTCCGCATGGAATACAACACGGCACACTGTGCAGTGCATAAAAAGCAATATCTTCAGGTCGAAATGAGTTATCGCTATAGTCTTTAATATTTATTTAAAATACCTATGTATCGTCTACATTTCATACGCTATTATATATGAGCTTAAATCAACAAAACACAGTCTTCACATTGTGGTTTTACTTCTGAAAACTCTTTAAAACGTTGTCAGACACCTTACCTATTTTCATACAGCCAGTAACTGTAACGCGAAAGGAAAATGAAATCAGTCCTTCACCGAGAAAATATACGGTAAGGTAAAGCAGTCAACAAGCCGAAGACTGGTTTCAACTACACATTATTTTACTAGGCAAGGTCCTGTTTGGAGATGGCATGCCGTTGGCTTCCCCTCCGAGCGAAGATAGGAAACTGTAAAACGCGCAAAAACTAATATTTGTTTCGCCGCATTGTTTTTTTTTCTTTTTTTAAATCAGTCCGCCTCCGTAGTCCAGTGGAAAGCGTGGTAGATTGCCACGTAGGGGTCCCGGGTTCTATTCCCGGTCGCGTTGGAGATTTTCTCCACTCGGGAACTGGGTGTTGTGCTGTCCTCATCATCAACGACACGCAAGTCGCTCACGTGGCAGCAGGCACGCCGAACACCATCCCAGCTGGAGTCTAGGCCAGAAATGCCACACGATACCATCATCATCTTAAAATCAGATGATAAGTTTCGCAGCGGCCGGAAAACAGTCTTTTAGCATAGGTCAGCAGAACGACAACAAAACCGCACTCAGCCTGGAATACAGAAAGAACGTGTACACGAGCCAAAGGTAACCTTCAATCTCTGGATGATGTCAACACATAGTGATCGAGGAAAAAAAATCGTTTCAAGATTCGCTGAGTAGGTTATCCTAAGAACATATGGAAAAGAAATTGACGATTTGTCATGAGAAGAAACGACAGAAAAGGCCAGTCCCAAAATAGCCGATTTTTGTATGTTAAAAATATGGTTCCAATTGTGATTAATCTGAATTAACATTTTCGGTCATTGTTTTTACACAACATGTTTTTTTCTGAAATTGAAGCTTAAAAAATCATTAAATTTCAAGATTACGTCACGTGATGCAAAACGTTCTGCTATTGATTGAAGGTCTGGTGACCCTACATCACATGGGAAAGACGAAGCTACATGTGTGTGTTTTTTAACATATGGGACTTAACTACAGGGTCATCAGTCCCTAAACTTACAAACTACTTATGAACTAACTAATCCTAATGACGGCACAAATATCCATGCCCGAGGGGGGATTCGAAACCCCCGACCGTAGTGGCAGTGCAGTCGTTGACTGGAGCGCCTCAGTCCTCTCGGTCACCGCGGCCGGCCATGTGTGTTATGGCAACGATAGCGAAAATTAGTAGATTTTTCCTTACTTTTTCTGTGTATAATTTTTTGTGGTGGAAAATGCATATACAACTTTTATGTAATTATGGAAAAGAAATCTGTGATGTCTGGTAGTGAAAACCTTTTGAAAGATGATGTATTTACGGTATCTTCGTTTTTCGAAAACAACGCGTATATTGATGTGCTGGAAATATGAAGGTTGAAAACTTCGTTTATAATAAAATATACCTAATATAAACCAAACTCTTGCTTGTTTGTATCAACAGGTTCCCTCTAGTTTAAAGATAAGAACTATTATACACGATAAACGTGTGTAAATAAGCATTACATCTTATATTCAGTCTTCGTTTTGCTATCAAATACATTTCACTTTTAAATTAACACCGTTTTTAGTCTCCACTGTAAAAACAGCATGGTAAATGCGCAACTATGTAGTTAAAGTTCGCATTTAGATTAATTCTGATGTTTACGTAAATGAATCTTGCACACTCGTCACTATCGACATACCAGTATGCATTTGTCTCATGCTGATTGGTTACAAATAAACTTTTTAGGTTAAATAGGAACTTAAGATGCTACAGAAGAGTGAAAATTAGACGACAATAACGGTAGACAATTTACATTGTCTAATTCTGCAAGCGTATCTTTTCGGGTAGTATGTTGCGTAGCTGTTTGTTGGCGTAACTGTTAGCGGCATGTATTTAAAATTTTGCGTTACGTGTTCAAATCCAATTCTCCCCTACTATTTCTCTATTTCAGTTGTTGTGGAATAATGTGATACTGTGAAATAGAATCGAATTATTGACGAAATTAATAATCATTTCAAATTTTATTTCAAATATTTGCATTTACCAGATGCGCTCAAAAGGCTTTTTAAAACTCAAAACGTGCATTTATCGATCATATATTTAAATACTGTATCACTGATGTAAATATTAATATCAGTACATTCACCAACTACATTAGAAAACGACTTCAAATTCTAATCGTTTGGGTGTCTTATCGTGAACAGCTGTTTCGCAAATGCTGACAATAGCTCAATAATCTCTATGTAATGTAGATCTCTATGTAATGTAGATCTCTGGGAGTGAGTTTCAGCAACACTTCACGCATTCATTTCTCATTGCTTGTAACTGCAAAAACAAATTTTCTTAAGTTTTTATGGATGCACTAGATGACCCGGTGAACTTCGTATCACTTACCTCTTAATATAAACCATATTAATAACGCAAGTCCGTAGAATGGGAAAGATAGATACCGCCTACAGGAAAATAAAAGAAACGTTTGGAGATAAGTAAAACAGTTGCATCAATATCAAGAGCCTAGTTGAAAAACCAGTACTTAGCAAAGAGGGAAATGTGTAAGGAATATACAAGGGCCTAAACAAGGAAAAAGGAAATTGAAGGCAGGATTGTAGAAAGGAAAGAGGATGTAGAAGAAGATGAGATAGGATATACGATGCTGCGAGAATTTGACAGAGCACTGAAAGGTTTGAGTAGAAACAAGGCCTCTGGAGTAGATGATATTAACCTCATAATTGCTGGTATCGATGAGAGAGCCAGATATGAAAAAACTGTTCCATCTAGTGTGCAAATGTATGAGGCAGGAGACATACCCTCAGACTTCAGGAAGAATATAACAATTCCAATTCCAAAGAAAGCAAGTGCAGACATGTGTGAAGGAAAGGCAAAACCTTCTTTATCTTTTCTAGATTTGGAGAGAGCTTTTGACAATGTGCACCGCAATACACTCTTTCAAATACGGAAGGTAGAAGAAGGAAAATATACGGAACGAAAAGTTACATACAGCTTGTATAACAACCACACAGTAGTTATTAGAGTCGTAGGGCATGAAAGGGGCATAGTGGTTGGAAAGGGAGTAAGACTAGGTTGTAGGCTTCCCACAATGGTATTAAATCTGTACATTGAGAAAGCTGTGAAGAAATGCAAGCAGAAATTTGAAGAAGGAATTCAAGTTCATGGGGAAGAAACAATAACTTTTTTGCCGATCACATTGTAATTCTGTCAGAGACAGTAATGGACCTGGAAGAGCAATTGAATGGAATGGATAGTGTCTTGAAAGCAGGTTATAAGATCAACATCAACAAAAATAAAACAAGGGTAATGGATGTAGTATCAAAAATCAGCGATGCTGAAGGAATTAGATTAGGTAATGAGACAATAAAAGTAGTAGAGGTAGATATCCGAAGTAAAGAAGATAACGTAGAATGGCTATAGGAAGAAAAGCATTTCTGTAGAAGCGAAATCTGTTGACATCCAGTTAGCTAAATATTTGGAAGAACTTAGTGAAAGCGTTTGCCTCGAGTGTAACAGTGGGCGATGAGGAGTTCAGATAGAAAAATGATAGGAGCATTTGAAATTGCTATAGGTTGAAGATTAAATGGGTAGATCGTGTACCTAATTACGTGCTTAACAGAACTGGGGAGATAAGAAATTTCCGACATATCTTGACTAAGAGAAGAGATAAACTGGGAGGGGCGGGGGTAGGGGGAGAGGACATATTGTAAGAGATCAATAAATCGTCAATTTAGCAGTCGAGGGAAGTGTGTGGGTCGAGGCCGCAGTGGAATGGCCGAGCGCACCACGTCACCTTGCTACGGAGCGCGCGTTGCATGCCGTCGGTAGTTCGAATCCTCCCTGGGGCATGGGTGTATGTGTTATCCATAAGTAGGTTTAAGTAGTTTATAAATCTAGGACGACTGACCAAGGCAGTGTGTTTCATTGGGTTTTACAAAGACTTGAACATTTGATTTGCTTGCCAGGACAGAGTAACGTGGAGAGCAGCATCAAAACAGTCTTCGGACTAAAGATCACAACACCACCAACACAACACCTATTGTGTCACTTACGAGGCATGTATCAGAATGCAGAGGTGTTTCCGAGTTCCATTTTTTTTAATGTTTGTATAGCTTATGGGACTTAACTACGGGGTTATCAGTCCCTAAACTTATAAACTACTTATGAACTAGCTAATACTAAGGACGGCACAAATATCCATGCCCAAGGAGGGGATTCGAACCCCCGACCGTAGTGGCCGTGCAGACCGTGACTGGAGCGCCTCAGTCCCCTCGGCCACTGCGGCCGGCCGAGTTCCATTAATGCACCCCTTGGCATTAGCATACCTTGTACATTGAAAGTGGTCGTTCAGTATCTCATAAAACTATACCTAAAGTATTCAGTAGACGACGTCATTTATCTACGTGAACTGTGATGTTATGTAATTGTTTTGTGTGCAGGTTGGGAGTAATAATATATAAAAAAATATATAAAGCCTTTCGTCGGAGAGAAAATATTGTAGCCCATCCCTGCGAGTCGTGTGAACCAACTGAAGGCTGTCAAGTATACCATGCGGAAGGCTGCCAGTTCAACAGTAAAGTAGGACCGTCATCTGTAGCAAACACGATACTCATTACCATCTCCAGACAAGTAGCGGTCTTGCTGCTGCACAGATTTTATGAAGGATATTATTGCTTGCCCGTCAACTGAAACGTAAAAGCCGTTTATCATCTCCAATTAGGTGATATTTATACGCCACATGCTGCCTCCAGTAAGTTCTCGGAGAAAAAGATGGGTATGTAACTACGTGTAAAAAGGTGACGTCCGTTGAAGAAGCGGCAAGCACTACCTCCTTTGCTGCACGTGGCCTGCAGTTAGTGGCTAGTGATTACTTCGGAGCCGTGCACCATGCTGCAACTGTTACGAAAAACAGCGGTGATCACTTACTCCAGGTAGTTTAGTGGTCACCGCACCTGTCTACTGCTTTGAATCCCAGCCCGCGACCAATTTTAAACGTTGATGTAATTAAAACCCACAAGCAGCTAACTAATTACTCGATCTCTTTATTCGTAGTGTCTGCAGGATCAAAGGCCTATCAAAAGGAATATCAGGGTTTTAAAGCTAAGTAGAACTTAATTACGGTGACCTTGCCATTACAAATTATACATCAAATGAATGAGCAACTCAGTTTCTCCTACAAATGTTCAATGTAAGAACCCTTCGTCACACGGCATACGTCGGGTCGATAACCGAGTTCCTCCCAAATCTTGCTCATTGTGACTGGAGTAACATGCAACTGCAGCTTCAATCCTTTGTCATAGGCCTTTAAGTCAGTTTGGTACCGGAGGCATAAATCGCAAGGTGTCGTCTGGTGAATGTGAAACATACTGAGTCATCCGGCCCTTAGCGACCATTCCAGCGGTCGGGAAAATAGGCCAAATTTGTCGTGTGCAATCAAGAAAGCACATTACAAACCGACCAACCACAGCCAACAAGACAAGCAGTGGGGTAAAAGGAAGAGGCAATAACACGGCGAGTAGGTTATACATCAATTTAAAAACTCATAAGGTGCACAAAAAGTTTAAAAAACTGCTTTTAATGTATATATACGAAGCGAATTTTACAAACCTATCTGTTATTTACAGGACCACAGGATATACTTTACAAATAAAAGATGAAACGCGTCTGATGTAAAATAATTGTCTTAACTGCAGTCAGCAGAAGACGGAAAAACGTTTATACTTATTGGGAACAACGTTGTTTAAGTAATCACGCACGAAGGCATGCCAATGAGGCGACGCACTTTTGATGCCAAATAAGGTTCTCCGATTGAGCTTCTTGAACTGAGGAAACAGCGACAGTTGTAGCAAATATAGATAAGACCCATACACTTTCCACTGCGATGTGTCACAAAAAAACATTTAATTTACGGGTGTCTCGTTGCTACTGTACCAACTCGAGGGGATTCTAGGTGGGATCTAGTGTAGACAGACTTTGAAGAGGAGTTAGAGGACGGGAAGGAAATTAACGTCGGAAGGTGAGAGGAGAAGATTAACATGGAGAGCAAGTGGTGAGATGGACAGGGAAGAAGTGGAAATGCACAGAAATAAGGGGAAGCAAGGTGGAGATAGAAGGAGATCTATAGTGAGAGGGAGGACCAGGAGATGCGCAGGAGGGTAGGGTGGAGGATACGGTCAGAGAGAGGAAAACGAGGACAGGGCAGAGCAGAACATATAGGGTGTACAAAGCATTACGTAGTTTAAAAAAAATGTTTGTAAAGCTTATGGGACTTAACTACGGGGTCATCAGTCCCTAAACTTACAAACTACTTATGAACTACTTACGAACTAGGACGGCACAAATATCCATGCCCGAGGGGGGATTCGAACCCCCGACCGTAGTGGCCGTGCAGACCGTGACTGAAGCGCCTCAGTCCCCTCGGCCACCGCGGCCGGCTTACGTAGTTTCACATATTGGATGTGTGTGCTTTCTCTGTTCTTTCTTTTTCATTTAATCTGTAACAAACCATAGTAAAGCGCTGAGGATACAGCTTGTTATACATTTTAAACATATAGTTGTTAAGACCTAACGTAATAAATAGTTCATCAAATGTTCAAATGTTTGTAAACCTCTTGGACCAAACTGCCGTGGTGATGAGTACCTGAACTTACAAACTCCTTAAACTAAGTTACACTAAGGGCATCAAATACACCCATGCCCTAGGGAGGACTCGAATCTCCGGTGAGAGCGTCCCCCCTACCCCCAATTCCGTAGGATGATGCCTTAGACCGCGCAGCAAATAGCTCGTCGATTTTCTCAGAAATGCTATGACTAATGACCCTAACTGTGTGTACAAATTTATACGTTAGCCCCTGTAAGGGAGAAAAAACGCTAAAAAAATCGTCTCGTTCAAGCTCTAGTCCCTATAAGAAAGTTCTCGGTGTTTCTTCATAAATCTTCTACAGTATTTGTACCTGTCAGTTTCTCGTCTGTTTCATCTGTCAGGTTGTTTAAAAAATACTACCAAATCCTAAGCCCATTTCTGATACTCAGTCTCACGTAGCTGCATCAACCTGGAATGTCTCATTTGTGCTAAAACATTATTTCGTAATTACTCAAATGTTGGTTCGAAAAATTCCATCTGGGGTGTCACAGAGTTCTGCCGATTCCCTACAGTTGATTTTAATCTTCTTGTGAGTAGGTGGCCGAGGAGACTTGAGGCGCTTCAGTCACGGTCTGCACGGCCACTACGGTCGGGGGTTCGAATCCCCCCTCGGGCATGGATATTTGTGCCGTCTCTAGTATAAGGTAGTTCATAAGTAGTTTGTAAGTTTAGGGACTGATGGCCCCGTAGTTAAGTCCCATAAGCTTAACAAACATTTGAACATTTTTCTTGTGAGTATAGTTCTAGGAACATTCAAAGGATTGGCAGCAGCAAATTACTTGTAACCGCTTGCGTCTTTGCTGTCTCGGACCACTACCCCTCAACCCAAACGGCATGCTTGTTCTTCAAACTTGGCATCGTGCCATAAAAAAATAAAATTATTATACCGCCCGACTATGGTATGGCCTGTACTACCCGACTGTTGCTGAAACCAACCTGAGTCGGTGGAATATAATTATTAGGATATAGTCATAATATTAAGGAGAAAATGAGTAGTTTCTTGGAAAAATAATGGACCAAAACAGCATCCATAATGCTGTTGGTCATGGCGGTTTTATCATAGTCTTGACTATATGCTTGCTGTGTACATGAGGTACAAGTTACGCGGACATTTTCAGATATTGAAAAATTATACGCACTGTTCACTAGCATAAGAGGCACCAGAAAGGTAGAAGAGAAATAAGGTAACACGAAGAGAAAACAAGCTACAGAAGAAAGAAAGCAAAAACAAAAGGAGGAAGAATGGAAGTGCGGATACAAACTAGAGTTAAGTATTAATATTGTTAGGTAGGAGACAAGAGTATCTCTATTGTCACGGATTTTGCGTGTTACAAATTAGTTAAGTTCACTCCCTGTGATATTATTAGAGAAATGCCCTACTATTCCAACCAGCTTGTCGTGTTCCATATGTATTTGTGTGTGCGTTAAATATTTTCCATAGGCTCAAGGATGTCCGAGACGGCACCGAGCGGTCATTTAAGTGGGCTTGTGTGGTATATGTGTATTCCAAGGTTCGCCGTCAAAATGACGGATCGCATCAGTTCACACGAAACGAATGAGGAAGTCACTGTTTACATTCTTTCAATTAAGCTCACCGTTCTGACAAGGAAAAGATGAAAGAGTCAAAGACGTCATAGTTGAGACACAGCTAATTCATTTGTCTCACGCCAAATACGTGGGAGCACGGACGGGCTAGTACCTTACGCAGATGCAAGGAAATCATCCACCAATATCTTGCCACGAGAGCAAACTGCTTCACTGAACATTAGTTTGCTTCTAACGATACAAAGTTTCTTGTAGGCTTGAAGCAAGGCAGAGTATCAGAAGTAACTTTGACGAAATATACGAAATACTTTTGTGACCTTTAAAACTATTTTTTTTAAATATTTCTTTCTTTTCCATTCATGGCTATCTATTTAATTTCTTGTAGTAGTAGTAGTAGGCTTCTTTCGCTTGGTACCGTCTATCTTGCGATCATCGATCAACGCTAAGCATTGTTCAATACTGTCTATAATTCTTCGCAATAAAATGACATTGTGAAACTATATATTTTGCTTTAATTTTAGCTTTCGCACGGATTTTTTTATTTTTATTTCGTTGATGTATTAACGAAAATTTTAGTTTGGTCATAGAGAAGAGAGAGGAAGTAGTGGACACAGATTGGAGGGGTGGAAATGAGGAGATGTTCAATGACACATCTACATAAATACATACTCCGCAATCCACCCAAAAGTGCGTGGCGGAGTACCTAGTACTACTACAAGCTACTTTCTTTCCTACTCCACTCCCACGTAGAACGAAGAAAAAAAACTAATACTTGTATGCATTTATACGAGCCCTAATCTCTCTGATCATTTCTTTGTAATCTTTACGAGAAATGTAGGTTGGCGGTAGAAGAATCTTTCTGCAGTCCTCTTCCCTCCAGCGACTCCCATTTGAGTTCCCGAAGCATCTAATTAACACTCGCACATTGATCAAACCTGCCAGTAACAAAGGTAGTGGCCCGCTTCTGAATTGCTTCTGTATGTTCCTTTAAACAGATCTGGAGGGGAACCCAAACACTTGAGTAGTACTCAAAATGGGGCTGCACAAGCGTTTTATACGCGGTTTCCTTTACGGACAAATCACATCTTCCCAAAATTCTATCAATAAACCGAAGTCGACCATCCGCCTTCCCCACGACTGTCCTTATATGCTCGTTCTATTTCATATCTCTTTGTAACGTTACGCCTAGGTATTTAATTGACGCGACTCTGTCAAGCAGCACACTACTAATGCTGTATTCGAGCATTACGGGATCGTTTTTCCTTCTCATCTGCATCACCTTACATTTTTCTACATTTAGAGCTAGCTGCGATTCCTCACACCTCCTACAAATTTGGCCCAAGTCATCCTGCATCCTACCACAGTCATTCAATCACGACACCTTTCTGTACACCACAGTATATCAGCAAGGGTTGTAGACTGCAGCTCACTGTCCGTCTGATCATTTATATACATAGAAAATAATAGCGGTCCTATCACACTTTCCTGGAACATTCCTGACAGTACACTAGTCTGTGTGTTAGGATGAGAAGATGGACAGAGAATGAGGAGAAGGAGATTAGGACGTATAAGCAATACATATTTGGCAAATGCAGGATGGGACAAATGGAAGTGGCCAGTACGCGTGGATACGTGAATGTAAGCATACAGGATTATTGGTGACGCACACACCACGTGTACGCCCGCCACGTGATCCACACCGTAGTGTCAGAGTGTGTGGAGCAGTGCGAAGGGGACGACAGTACTCGTAGTGGAAACGTACATGACAACCAAGTCCTGGAGACGGTGTCGTCGGATTTGCTGATAACTGGTGTCAAAGTGCCAGCGTAGAGTGGTGTCGGACACGATCTGTATCGAACGAGTGAAAAATCATGTTGTTGAGAGTACTACCAAATCAAACCGACCGTCACGTGAACTATTAGACCACCGGGACCTACACATACATTCCTATAGAGTATCTGTTGTTCATGCATTAAAACGGATTCCTCAGCGCCTCCATTTCTGGAGTCATTGTTCACTGAGATAACAACGAAGGCTTGGACACGAATTTGTTCTTTATGCCTGAGAGGTTTTGTCAACTCGAAGGTTCTGGGCAGCGGAGAATCCGCCTAACTTTCACGGAACATTGCAACATCACATGTACGAAAGAACAGCAGCCGCAATTCTGAACTGTAACCAACTTGTCGATGCCTGATGCATGTTTCAGTGCGGCTGTACACGAGGACTGGCTTCTGGCGGTTATGGGCCAAGTGGGAAGTCTGGGTCGGACAGGGTGCGTGCCTTGCCAAGTAATCAGGAGACCCGGGTTCGAATCCCAGCCCCGGCACAAATTTTCCATATTGTATGATGACAAACCTACCAGCAGCTAACACCTGGAAAAATTTATATTTATAAGTGGTGCAGCGTCACATACGGACGTCTGTTGTTTCGGACATGCCAGAAAGAACAGATACCGCAGTTCTTAAATGCACAGACTGTTTGATTGCGGAATAACAGGTAGAATTTTTATTTGCTGCTAGGAATTCTTCTTAAACAGCGTTATGCATAGCCCAGTAACTAGATGTATTCTGGTTGACCTATTTATCTCTCTCAAGTATATTTTGGTGTGAAACCAACCGAAGTAAAGTCGTAATTTCTTCTTTAGCCAATACCTGGTTAGCCATTTACACTTTCTGTCAATTTCATTTTTTATGGTGTTTATTCTCATTATTCTTGTTCATTTGTGCAATTCTTTATTTCCTCATTTCATCGGTTAAGTGCAACATATATTGTAGCATCCAAGGATTTCCAATAGGTCTTGTCTTTTTATATATTTGACCTTATTCTGTCTTCACTATATCATCTCTAAAAAACAGATTCTCATTCTCCTGTGTTTCTTCCCCCAGTTTCAGTTAGTAGTTGCCTAAGGCTTCCTTTAAAGTCTGACTAACCTCTGGTTATTTCAACTTATCCGGGTCCCAACTTCCTAATTTCCTATCTTTTTAATATCCTTAGTTTTGATATACAATCATATCTAATAAATTGCGGCCAGTGTGCACATCTGCCCCAGGAAATTTTTTACGGTTTCCAAAATGGTTCTCAGAATCAATCTAAAGCCCTCCGGTGACTTTGTGCCTGTCTTGACTACGTTAATTGGTTCACTATGGTGCTCATAGCAGGTAACCAGCAATTGCGTTTTCTTTTCAATTATTGGACCTAAACCTGTATTACCTTTATATGCTTTTTTATTTATAACGTTGTAGTCACTTGACCAGGATCCATATTATCCTGCCACCGAATTTCTCTAATCTTTTCTCCATGTAGCTTAAAACTATCATTTCCCCTTTTGAATCTTCTTATCTACATGCCCAATTAAGAAATTTAAAATCGCACGATCTGCCCCGTACATCGCCAGTTTTGTTTTACTAGATAGTGACATCTACATCTTCATGGGATACTCTGCAAATAACATATAAGAGCCTGGCAAAGAGTTCATCGAACCACCTTTATACTATTTATCTCCCATTCCATTCTCGAATAGCGCGCGGGAAAAAGAACACCTGAATACCTCCGTTTTAGCTCTGATTTCTCGTATTTTACTCTGATAATCATTTCTACCTATGTAAGTGGGAGTCAACAATATATTTTCGCATTCGAAGGAGAGTGTTGGCGATTGGAGTATCGTATCCCACGTCACAGCGATAAGCGCCGTTGTTGTAATGATTCTCCTCCCAGATCCTGTATCATTTCCGTAACGCTGTCTCCCCTCTATCGTGACAATACGAAACGAGCTGCCCTTCTTTGGACTCTTTCGATGTCCTCCGTCAAACCCACCTGATAATGATACCACACTAGGCAGCAATACTCCAAAAAAGGACGGACAAGCGAAGTGTAGGCAGTTTCTTTAGTAGTTCTGTTACATCTTATAAGGGTTCTGCAAATAAACGCAGTCTCTGGTTCGTCTTTCACACGACATTATCTACGTGTTCTTTCCAGTTTAACTCTGAAGTAATAGCAATTCCTAGGTATTTAGTAGAGTTTACGGTATTCACTTTTGATTGATTTATCTTGTAAACAAAGTTTAACGGATTTCTTTTCGTACTCATGTGGACGACTTCACACTTCTCATCATTTAGAGTCAATTGCCAATTTTTACACCATAGTGATATTCAGATCGTTCTGCAGTTGGTTTTGATCTTCAGATGAATTTACTAGACGATAAATGACGGCGTCATCTGCAAACAACCTAAGAGAGCTACTTATATTTTCCCCTAAATCGTTTATGTAAATAAGGAACAGCAGAGGACCAATAACACTACCCTGTGGAACACCCGATATCACCTCTGTTTTAGTCGATGCCTTGCCATCGATTACTACGAACTGTGTCCTCTCTGAGAGGAAATCCCCTATCCAGTCGTAAATTTGTGGCGATATACCGTAACCAGACAATTCGATTAAAAGCCGTTTGTGAGGTACAGTGTCGAAAGCCTTCTGGAAATCAAGGAATACAGAATTAATTTGCGAACCCTTGTCGATAGCACACATCACTTAGTGTGAGTAAAGAGCTAGTTGTGTTTCGCATGAATGATATTTTCTAAATCCATTTTGACCTTGGGTCAATAGATCATTCTGTTCGAGATAATTAATAATATTTGAATACAGGATATGTTCCAAAATTCTGCTGCAAATTGAAGTCAATGAAATAAGCCTGTAGTTTAAGGGGTTACTCCTACTGCCTTTCTTGAATATAGGTGTGACCTGTGCAACTTTCCAATCTTTTGGTACAGATCCTCCTTTGAGAGAGCGGTTGTATATGGCTGTTAAGTAAGGAGCTATCGCTTCAGCATAATCAGATAGAAATCTAATTGGTATACAATCCGGACCAGAAGACTTGTTCTTGTTGAGTGACTTTAGTTGCTTCCCTACTCCGATGATATCTACTTCTACGTTACTCATTACGGCATCTGTTCGTAATTTGAAATCTGGGATATTGGTTTCGTCTTCTTTGGTGAATGAGTTTCTAAAAGCTATGTTTAGTAACTCTGCTTTAGTAGCGCTGTCATCGGCAGGATCGCCATTACCATAACGTAGTGAAGGTATTGTTTGTGATTTGCCCCTAGTATATTTAACATATGACCAAAATCCCTTAGGTTTTTCAGTCAAATTTCGAGAAAGAGTTTAGTTGTGATAAGTATTGTAGGCATCTCGCATTGAAGTCCTCGCTAAATTTCGAACTTCTGTGTAGGATCGCCAATACTGGGGATTTTGTGTTCGTTTAAATTTAGTATGCCTTTTCAGTTGCTTTTGCATCAGTCTCCAGACCTGTTTTGTGCACCAAGGGGGATCACCTCCTTATTTTATTAATTTATTTGGTATAAAACTGTCAATTGCTGTCGATACCACCTCTTTGAATTTGAGGCACATCTGGTCTACACTTACGTTTAGTGTTAGAAACGAATGAAAGCTGTCTTTCAAGAAGTAGTTTATTGCATTTCTATCTGCTTCCATGAATAAATATTCGTTTATTTTTGGTAACTTTGGGACTTTTAATATTCAATCTCTCTACAATAGCTCTGTGTTCACTAATACCTGTATCCGTTTTGATGTTCGTTATGAGCTCAGGATTATTTGTTGCTAAAAGATCAAGTGTGTTTTGACATCCATTTACAATTCTAGTTGGCTCATGAACTAATTGTTCGAAGTAATTCTCAGAGAATGCGTTGAGTACAATTTCACGCGATGTTTTATGCTTATCTCCTAATGTGAAAATATCCAACTGATAATTCCCGCCAGGAGATAAAAAACTATGACTAAAATATTCCGGACATAAAGTAATCTGTATTTCGTGGTCGTTATTTAACCAAACAACAGAGTTTATGTTCTTTAACAGCAACGGCTGCAGTTTCACATTGCTTTCAACCATTCATAGTAGTGGCATAACTACTTCGTGGCTAATGTTACAAGACCACATCAGTCTTCGTGACTGTTGCCGCTTCAGCTACTGGAAATGCTCCAGTCGGTCACCACAGACTTTTTCACAGATCCCGATCACTGTGGCTGCTCCTGCGTTACGGATACCTGTATCGTTCGGGTATCCAAGCCACATCACCTCGGCTGCTCGTGCATGCTTTTTAGAAGGATGTTCTGGGTGGGAGGATCAGTTTATTAGTATCGTCAAAGTCACATTTTAGAGTTTTCTTTTAATTTTTTCTTTTAATTAGCAGTGTGCAGCAATATTTCATCTTCTACGTCAGGTGTAGTATGGCAACATTAAATATACCTGTGGTTTTCATGCTGCATGAGTGCAATTTAGCTTCCCTCACTCATGTTTGGAAATATCTTTAGCTTCAGACGGCAAAAGAAAATTACGTAACACACACACTGCACGCCGGTGTCGCGGAAAGAAAACAGTGTTCTGCTATCTGTAGCGTAGTAATTCTAATTTATCTGCAGCAGAGTCATGAAAAAAGAGCCACAAAGCTGACGCGCAAAGCC
The DNA here is from genome assembly GCA_026315105.1 of Locusta migratoria. Taxonomy (NCBI): domain Eukaryota; kingdom Metazoa; phylum Arthropoda; class Insecta; order Orthoptera; family Acrididae; genus Locusta; species Locusta migratoria. The sequence goes on along the minus strand of CM048746.1, from coordinate 467,240,770 downwards.
GCTAATCCAATTACGGCGGCAGTGACTGAAATGTACGCTTGTTAGCTGCGGGCTTACCTAAGTCTGCCAAACAACCATCCACTGACATTTTTCTCGCAGGTTTTAACAGATAGCACTAGACAAACGTAAAGTAAAAGATACATAACGGAACAAAGATTGGCAGTAGCAGTAGTACTTGACGGTAGTTTTGTTATTGTTATGGTCTTCGAACAGAGTTTGATGCAGCTCTCCATCCTACAACACGAGCAAGCCTGTTCATCTTCTCATAAGAACGGCAACAAAAAAATGTTCAAATGTTTGTGAAGTCTATGGGACTTAACTGCGGGGTCATCAGTCCCTAAACTTAGAAACTACTTATGAACTACTTACGAACTACGACGGCACAAATATCCATGCCCGAGGGGGGATTCGAACCCCCGACCGTAGTGGCCGTGCAGACCGCGACTGGAGCGCCCTAGTCCTCTCGGCCACCGCGGCCGGCAGAACGGCAACCCACATCAATTTAAATCTGCTTACTATATGCGTTTTTTGGCCTCCCTCTGCGAAATTTTCTCCAACACACTTCCCTCCAATGCTAAATTTACGATTTCTGCATGTCTAAGAATGTGTCCTACCAATCGGTCTCTTCTTTTAGTCAAGGTGTGCAAAAAATTCCTTTTCTCCCCAATTCTGTTCAGTAACGCTTCATTATTTACGCGATCTACCCATCTAATCGTCAGCATTCAAAAGCCTCTATCTCTTCCTTTCTGAACTATTTATCGTCCAACTTTCATTCCCGTAAACGGCAACACTCCACACAAATGCCTTCCGAAAAGACTTTCTTAGACTTAATATCCGATGTTAGCAAATTTCTCTTTTTCAAAAACGTTTTTCTTCCCACTGTCATTCTGCATTTTATATCCTCTGTACTGCGACCGTCGCATGTTAGTTTACTACCAGTACCCAAGTATCAGAACTCATCTACCACCGGTGACCGAGGTGACTGAGGCGCTTCAGTCACGGTCAGCACGGCCACTGCGGTCGGGGGTTCGAATCCCCCCTCGGGCATGGAAATTTGTGCCGTCCTAGTCCGTAAGTAGTTCATAAGTAGTTTGTAAGTTTAGGGACTGATGACCCCGTAGTTAAGTCCAATAAGCTTAACAAACATTTGAACATTCATCTACGACCTTTATTATTGGGTCATTCCATGTCAATTCAACGCACCTCTCAACCTGACCCTCTCAGATTTCTTTCAAATTTGGTGCATTCAATGACCCAGATAAGAGGTGGAAAACTACAAATTTGCAGGGCTGAATTACAACTGCAAAAAAAGTCAGAGGTCTTGGAAGTTTGGAATTTGTGAGAAATTTACATGTGTCTATCTCAACATAAAAGACTGTAATTCAGGTTCTAATTAAGTTACAGCAATTAAAATGGTACCATTGGAAAGATAATGAATAGAATTTTACTTTGATATGCTACATGTGAGGATTCTGAATATTTTTATTCTAAAGGTCATTGAACTTGGTTTTTGACCTTGAATATCTCAAACACCCCATCTTCAAATTTTCTGGAAAAAATATATTTTATTGTTCCATTATGTTACTACAAATATGTTAAATATCAGGATGGCACATCAAAGGCATCATTCACAAATAAATATTTTGTCAACTTAAGTACACCATCAAATGCAGTAAGCAGCTATTAGCCTAGATCCATTTTTTTTTCTAGAAAACCAGCCAATAGCAGTTACTTTTGTTCTGATCAATTTTGTAATATTTCTAGCTATGAACAGCTTATCAGAGAGACTTTTATTTCAACCAATCAACGTTAACCTGTTTCAGTGAACAGCCAATCAAAGAGACTTATTTAATCATCATTACACTTTTATGGCTGTGGGTTGTTTAATGAAAGTGCTGTGTACATATGTTGTAAAGTAACATTTAGTAAAAGTTTGTGAAAAATGGATTTCATGTCAAAATTGTATTGTTGCAATCCATTTAGGAAAGTAAGTCATGCAAGAGTGCAGAAGAATTTAAGGAATGTTCAAGAGCGGATGATAAACAAATTCCCTAATGTGATTTTATGTGGAAAAATTTGCAATACATGTAGAAATAAAATATCAGAAATCCCAAAAAGCACTGCAGATGTTGACTTAGTTGAGCCAGGTACTTCCAGAGAAGATTTAAGTGAAGATGAAGTAGCTTCAGATCTGTCACTCGATAAAATAGCAGCCTTCAGTATTTCGGTGAATCTCCTCTGAAGAAAAAAAGAGGCTTCAGAGAGAAAAAAAAAGTAGCCAAAGCAAAAACTGAAAAAAAAAAAACAGCTTCTGTGTTGGAGCATACTTATAAAGCACAACTGGAAAAAGAAGCGAGTGAAAATGGAGAAACTGAAATCATCGCCCAGCTGAAAGATAAGTTTCACAATTCAGACCGTATGTGCGAGAAAATACAAATTCTAAATGTACTTCCAAAGAGTTGCTCTATAAGGAAAACTATGAAAGAATTTTCTGCTTCAGATTACATGCTACGGGAAGCGAAACAGTTAGTAGCAGAACATGGTATATTGGTGCACCAAATCCAAAGTTAAGTATGAAATTATGTGAGAAAACCGTTCAGCGTGTGCGTTATTTTTACTGTGATTATGACGTGTGCCGTATGATGCCAGAAAGAAAAGATTTTGTGTCTGTGACAGAAAATGGAATTACAGTACATACCAGGAGCAGCTAGTGTTGCACTACCGTAAGGAACTGTATTCCTATTTCAAAGATAAATACTCAGATATAAATATTGGATTCTCAAAATTTTGTAAATTGCGGTTTGTGTGTATGTCTCACACCAGAATTTCAAGTTATGATTGAAGAGTGTAAACTGAAAGCGCTAACAAAGTGTTCAAATCAAATGTTTGTTAAGCTTGTGAGACTTAACTTGCGGGGTCATCAGTCTCTAAACATACAAGCTACAAACTACTTATAACTTGAAACTTCCTGGCAGATTAAAATTGTGTGCCGGAACCGGGACTCGAACCTGGGACCTTTGCATTTCGCGGGCAAGCGCACTACCGACTGTGCTATCCCGACACGACTCACGATGCCGCCTCACAACTTTACTTCCGCCAGTACCTCGCCTCCTACTTTCCAAACTTCAGAGGAGCTGTCCTGCGAATCATGCAAGACTAGCACTCCTGGAAGAAAGGATATGGCTTAGCCACAGCCTAAGGCTAAGTACTTGTTCCATAGATCATATATACGACATTTCGTAATGATGTGGAGTGTATTAATGCTAACAAAATAATTTTTGTGAATGATGCCTTTGGTGTGCCATCTTGATATTTACCATATTTGTAGTAACATAATGGAGCAATAAAAAATATTTTTTCCTGAAAATTTGAAGATAGGGTGTTTTGAGATATTCAAGGTCAAAAGTGAAGGTCAATGACCTTTAGAACAAAAATATTCAGAAACCTGCCATGTGGCATATCAATGTAAAGGTCAAATCATTAGCTTTCCAATGGAACTATTTTCATTGCTGTAACTTAATTAGAACCAGAATTACAGTCTTTTATGTTGAGACAGACACACGTAAATTTCGCACAAATTCCAAACTTTCCAGACCTCTAACTTTCTTCGAAGTTGTAATTCAGCCCTGCAAATTGGTATTTTCCCATCTGCTTCCTCTTCCCTTCCTACAATATTGACCTCTGTAGAAGCCCTCTATTTACTCTTTCCACCTTTCAGCTTTCCCTTCTTTACTGAGAACTGGTTTTCCTTCTGAGTTCTTGATATTCATAGTGGTGTTTTTCTTGTCTCTAAATGTGTCTTATTTTTATATAGACGATATCTACTTTTCCCATTGTTATACATTCTTCTACACACTTGCATTTGGCTTCTAGCTACTCCTGCTTAGCCATTTTGTACTTCCTGTCAATCTCATTTGGCTAGAAGGAAAATAAGACACTCTTGGAGACAAGAAAAACACAACTTTGCCTGCTTCATTTACTGATTTTTTTTACTCCTTTCATCAATTAAATTTAGTATTTTCAGGGATATCCGTGGGTTTTTTGTAGGTATTGGTCCTCTGCTGTAGGTTTACAAACATCTTTTCTGAACTGCGGTACTGATGGTTTTAAATGTTACTTCTGCAACACAAATCGTGTCGTAGTTTGAACTTTTATATGATGCGTTTCAATTTGTTCAGTACTTTGGTTTTCACTATACTTCTGAACGTTTGTGACATCACAGATCGACTAATAAACTTAGGACAAAATTTTCAAGAAGATATTTGGATCTCATAGCAGTCGTAATTTTATGGGCTGTGACTATCATAATGACGCAGGATAATGAAAATATATTTTAACTTACGACTCTATCCTATTGGAATACTTTGTAATGGTCCAATACTTTCAACAGCTATCTGACTTTTTTTTCTCTTTTAGCAAATACAGACCTTCGTTAGTTTACCATCGCTCTACATTAATCTACAGGACGAGGGAGATTGAAGATAACGTAGCACGACTTTCATTCATAGTTATTTGGAAAATGGCAAAGGAGTAGAATTAGTACTACTCGCTATAAAATGGAAAAACTAGTGATGATGGTGGTAAACTAGTTCCGATATTGTGTCTTAGTGAGGCAACTCGGTTGTGTTGAACGCTCAACCGCAATAATCATCACATGAAGGTCCGTATTTCAAGTTAAATTACATTAATTGGGAACCAAAGCACAAACGGCTAAGTCTACAAGAACGTTGACTACTATGTGGAGATATATCATGACAAGCTATCATTTCCACTCTAGTGACGCCTCCAGCGTACAGTAAGTATTTTAAGAAACATTAATATAAGATGTCTAACAAAAGTACTGCTATTCTATTTCTTATCGAAATAAGACAAGTGCAATAACACATTTGCGGTAGTATCTTCCGTTAAATTAACGGTTTGTATTGTAGTACGATACGAAAAGCGGACGTTAAGTTGAGAGCGGAAAAATTCCGTTCCAGTGATTTACTGACGCGGAATTTTCAAATAAAAAATATTAATAAAATAAAGTAAAAAATAAATTCTCGTCATTCAAATAACTGAAAACAGTAATAACATTTTGAAGGTAAACATAACCTAAACAAAATTCGCCACAGTGTTCACCTAATGCGGAGATTCACTAGAAATATAAAAAATAAAACAAAGAAATAAAAAAAATCGCTGGAGTAATAAATGGGAAAAGTGAAGAAGGTATCGGCTTAAGATTAGTTTTATATTAGGGAATCAATGAAGAAAGAAAATATTTAGATAGGAATGGGAGACCATAGGGAACAGATGCGTACCTTCAAGTCGGAGTTTGTTTAGTCACTCGACAAGAAATTGTAAAGATTGTGGAGAAATTTAGAATTGAATGAGCTGTATAAATTGCCACAGAACAAGAGCAAACAGAGGTAAAGCGATGGTAATGAAGAGGAAAATTTAGGCTTACGGAAATTCTGTTTGAGGAAGGGTCCCTCGACCGTTTGGACAAATGAATGCCACTGCACTCATAGGGTGTGGGGGGATGGGAATACTGGCCTGGTGGCGTTCTGTATGTGCATAAGTCATGCACTACAGTTAGCTGTATGGAGAGAAGTGGGAATTTTTGCAAATGGCGAACTGTAAAGTATATTTTAACGTTCTATTGTATGTAAAATTAGTGTGACAGTGAAGGTCTCTTCGAAAATGGATTTATACAGTATCCCAGAGCTAAAAGACAAGTGGGATGTAAATCGGTAGATTGTCTTTCTTATAACTTTGTGCCAGCTGTTGTTGGAGACTTTTGAGAAGGTGTTTCCTTCATACTGTGACTTCATTTTTCATTAAAATACTTTCTACATCGTCATGAGTGTAAAAAGTAGTGAAATAAAGGAACGGCATCATTGATCCAGCGTATAAAAATCATAGTGGACTATAGTCAGGCACTTGCCATACAACAATGTACCACTTTTTGGCATGAAGTTTCACCAACACATTGACAGTGTTGAGTCCAACTCTCACAGTAATTTAATTTCTTACATAAACTACTATCTGTAAAAGAAAAAATTATGGCTTTCGGAAATTATACAATAAGGTTACACATTAAAATATGTCAAAAGTGGTATATAGTTGTGGGAAGTTACGGTACGTATTTTTATATGACAAGTGCTATGTTGCAGTTATTAGTTTATATCCATTTTTTAAAATAAGATGACCAGCTTATAAAATGCATATGACCAGATGATGGTGGCACAGTCCTCCGAAACCGGTCGTCATTAAATAAATTATTAATTCGCGGTCTTGGCGTTTCATTTTTTGAAGAACATAAAACTATCAGATCGCCTCCAAAACCTACAATGTCAGGTGCTGACACTGTTTAAATTGGGAAGATTCTTTCGCGCTCTTCTCCTATGTACCGGGTGATCAAAAAGTCAGTATAAATTTAAAAACTTAATAAATCACGGAATAATGTAGGCACAGAGGTAAAAATTGACACACATTCTTGGAATAACATGGGATTTTATTAGGAAAAAAAAGTATTGCTAGACGCATGAAAGAGCTCTTGGGCGCGTCGTTTGGTGGTGATCGTGTGCTCAGCCGCCACTTTCGTCATGCTTGGCCTCCCAGGTACCCAGACCTCAGTCCGTGCGATTATTGGCTTTGGGGTTACCTGAAGTCGCAAGAGTATCGTGATCTACCGACATCTCTATGGATGCTGAAAGAAAACATCCGACGCCAATGCCTCACCATAACTACGGACATGCTTTGCAGTGCTGTTCCAACATTATTCCTCGACTACAGCTATTGTTGAGGAATGATGGTGAACATATTGCGCGTTTCCTGTAAAGAACGTCATCTTCGCTTTTTCTTAATCTGTTATGCTAATTATTGCTTTTCTGATCTGATGAAGCGCCATCTGTAAGACTTTTTTTTGAACTTTTTTTATTTCGTTCTAATAAAACTCCATGTCATTCCAAGCATGTGTGTCAATTTTTACCTCTCTATCTACATTATTCCGTGACTTATTAAGTTTTCAAATTTATACTGACTTTTTGATCACCCGGTATTATAAATCTTTAAGGATAATCGCAAACACTTTACACATTAAATGCCTTCCATCCCTATTTGAGAATAACGGCGAAAGGCGAGTAGTTAGGGAGCATATGCAGGCGGAGATTTGAAACGTGGTGGAGAGGAGAGGACGCGTGGCTATTGTGTCAGTCGATACGGCCGCCAGAGTCCGCGCAGCCGCGTAGCCGCGTCTGAGGCGCGCCCTGCGGCCACATGGAGACCAGCCCAACACTTCCGTGCCTGCCGTCTCCTCACTGCTCTCATCCGCCACCACTATCTTCCCCTCTGTCAAACTCTTCACATGACTACCACCTGCAGCCACGGTTCTCACTTATCTTTAGCTAAATGTAAAAGGTAAAGCAGTCAACAATCCGACGATTGGTTTGAACACCACAGTGCTTTACTAGGCATGCTCCTGTTTGGAGGTGGTATACCGTTGCCTTCCTCCGACCTTCGAACTGACTTACCCAGCCAGTTATAGGGGGACCTACAGTTTAACGTGGGTTCCGAACCACGGTGCTACTAGGTATTTTTCACATGAGCAACACTGTCAGAGGTGAAAGAAGTGGAAAGTGACAGATAAAAATCCTAAGACCTGGTGGGGATCGAACCCACGACCTTTGGATTTGTAGTCTGGCACTCTACCACTGTGCTACGGAGCCGTATCTTTAGCTATAAAAATAAATATCTGCGTGTTAGTCTCGCTGAAACTAACAAATGGCTCGGCAGATTTGAATATTTTGTTTTGTCTTTCGCTTTAGTGCAGGGGTGGTTTATGTTAAAAAAAAAAAGAAAAAGAGGCAAAACCCAAAGGAATGGCTGAAAAACTAAAAAAAAATCTAAAACCTAACGCCTACTATCCCCTTATCACTTGATTCATGAAATCTTCCATTAAGTAGACAAGCGACAATACCTTTAAGTCTCGGTCGCAATATGCTTTATTTCACATGACACGTTTCGAGTACATCATCATCACCTTGAGAGACAACCCACAATACGCAGCTGCTTGGAAGGTGCAGTCGTAGGAAGAAAAGGAGGCTCAGTGCCACTCTTTTGTTGCCTCCTATTAATACGTGAACACGGAAAGTGAAGTGCCGATTTTTGTATCATATTTCATCTCTATCTATATAAAAGCGAAATGACATTCATTCACTCACTCATTCACTCACCCACTGACTAAACACGAAATCTCGAAAACCACCTCACCTATGAAGCTGAGATTTGGCAGGAATGTAGTTTATAGGTAGAAGACGTCAGCTGAGAAGGTATTTTGCGATAGGGCCAATAGTTCAGGAGATATGACGTCATAAACAATGAACACTTCCCCGTCTTGCGGCAGGTGATAGTGTGTCTTTATCAGCCCACTATTTGAGAAGGAGAGCACATAGCGACTTCCAAAAAACTTTAAACATAATTTTAAACCTTTAGGAAACTTGTTCTCGCTGACAATCCTAGCAAGATGATGAAAGGAAAAAAATTTGTCGCTTACTACTTTTTCGGTGTCAATGCAATAAAATTACAGCATTTGGCATAACGCTACAATTTATTGCTCGTACACTATTAATTGTATTCTTGAGTAATCTCACAGATAGTATACACACATACCTCTGAACGTAAGATCAAAATTTTCTCATAGTACCACGCGCAGTTCATGAGATATGGAGTCAAAAACAATTAGGTTCAGGAAAAACCGCCTCATCAGGCATGACGTTTAGATTTATTGCGTCTTTCCCTACTATCTCTGTCCGCGACGTATTTTGCAGACTTTTACATATATGGGAGGGAAAGAGGTGGGATGCAGAGAGAGAGGACGGAAGGGGAGGTGGACTACGAGAGTGAAAAATAAGTAAATACCCAGGCAACGCCGGGTTTACAGATAGTTTATGTTTAAAACTGGCTGAGGTCCGGAACCCTAAAAAGCCATGATGCGCACAGGCCCTTCTTTAACAACCGGTGCGAAGCACGGGCATATAAGCTAGTACACTATATTAAGAAGAGTGTCCCTTGATGTGTGTGTGTGTGTGTGTGTGTGTGTGTGTGTGTGTGTGTGTGCGTATGTGTATGTGTGTGTGTGTGTGTGTTTGTTTGCAATTCATGAGATTCTACAGTTTTATTCCAATGCTGATGAAATTTTTCCACACTTGAACTTCAAAACAAGACGAAGGTCACTATCCGCATATAATTTCGTTTGGCGGATAGCGGAGAGTACTTTACTGACAGACTTCGGCACATACCTACAGTTTTATTCCTATGTTAGAAGTCACTTGCATCCTTGAAGACGCGGCGGATTAGTGGTGCGCACTGGGGCGCCGTGCTGCGGTGCGCGCGGCCGTTCGCCGTCGGGGGTTTGAGTCCTCCCTCGGAAATGAGTGTATGTGATGTCCTTAGGTTAGTTTAACTTAGTTTAAGTAGTTTGTAAGCTAGGGACTAATAACCAGTCAGTTGAGTCCCATACATTTACAAACATTTCAACATTTTGTATCCTTGACCATCAAAACGTCAGGAAGGTCACTGGCTACAAAAGATTTCATGAGATGCATGGTGGACGGTACTTTACCTACAGACTTCGACACAAAACTAGACAGACTTCGACAGAAATCTAGAGTTTCATTCCTATCGTGATGAAATGTTACACACTTGCATTCCTCTAAACTCAGATATAATTTGACAGATTAATGCTTTTTTTGCTTTGTTTTTGTAGTTTCCCCAAAAAGGGAAAACCCAAACGTACAGAAAAAAGATCAATAAATTGAAATAGGTATTTTTAAAGGGCATCGGCACTTGGGATTAGATTCAAATTTTATACGTTTCCATACAGTTGATACAATTGCGATAAAATTTTGCGCAATTGGCCTTAAAAAAAAAAAAAAAAAAAAAAAAAAAAAAAAAAAAAAAAAAAAAAAAGGCGAACGGCACTGATACGTGATAATTCGTAACGTCAATAGAATACGGTACTTTACAACTGACTGACACCAATCTGCGCTTTCATTCCGATATTGATGGAATTATGCACTGATGACCTTCAAAACAAGAAGAGCACGCTGTTTATAAAAGACTTCGACAATTACCTACAGTTTTATTCCTATGTTAGAAGTCATTTTCAACCGGTGACCATTAAAACAAGAGGAAGTACACTGCCTGCAAAAGATTTCATACAGTGCCTGTCGCAAGGTACTTCGCCTATAGACTAGACACAATCTACAGTTTTAATCCGAAGTTGATGCAATTTTTTCACATCTCCTCCTAAACCACATGAACGATTTCAAGTAAGTTTGGTGCACATGAAGTAATAATTACTGTAGGGGCAATAACCACCTACCATACCCAGTTCAGGAGTTAAGACGTCATAAACAATGAGAGACATGATAAACCGCCCACTCACGACAAAGGTTTTAACTTGCATCGTCTTCACTACTAACTCTGTTCGCAAAAAATTTCGCTAGCATTTTCGTAATATACCACTCTACGGCCGTGGAAAATTACACTATTGTGTCACATTGTTCCGGAGAATTGACGTCATAAGGATTGAGCTAAGTGAAAATGAAACTATAGGCTGAAATTCAGTATATAGACACAGGGGAAATGGACAAAGTGGGACAGGAACGACGGACAGAGATGAGATGACATAAGAATGGGATAAACACGTACCCGGACAACTAGTTTTATCAAACGCAACCTCCTCAACGTGTCGAAAGACGCACCATTGAACACGAATGATTACACGCGACTTGCGAACGTAAAAAATAAACTGAGAAACAGTTTTAGATAAGCCGCTGCACCAACGAAGCAGAGCTGATACCAGATGCCGCCAACAAGAGCTGTCGTGGAAAATTCCTGTATTAGTTTGAGTAAAGAGCGTATACTTGGGCTTCCCTTGACTGCAACTGATACGCAGTTCACACAAGTTTATGTATCTAGTGATTTTATCTCACTCTCACATATGGCTACAAAAAACAAAAGTTTACATTATTCAGCCGTGTTTAATAAAAGTAAATTGTTTTAATGACATTCACTTTTTAATTATCGACTAAGAGAAAGGCTCAGAAGCTACGGGAGAGGGATTTTATTATTTATTTATCTGCAATAAGCTGCCATCTAAATACTACGATAGGACGTTTTTTACACTGTGAAGTGTTACATACAAAGAATACTTCCTTCTTAAATTTAGTAAAGTGTAATACTATACTAATTAAAAAACTTTTTGAAATAAAAATGTGGATAATAAGAACAAAAAGTTATATTACACAATTATTACAAAGAAGATAAAAATATAGATTGTGGCAAATAACGACTGAATGACATAACTTCGGGATGTGTATTTATATAGACCAACAGGAGTTTTGCATTTAAGAAGACGTAAAGAAGGGATTTGTGTTTACGAACACACCACCTACCTATCTATCTCGGATGAGTGCTCCGCAAAGCATCGAGTCCGAGATTTTATATATATATATTTTCAAATGTTTGTAGAGCTTATGGGATTTAACTACGGGGTCATCAGTCCCTAAACTTACAAACTGCTTCTGAACTACATCTACATGGGATACTCTGCAAATCATATTTAAGTGCCTGGCAGAGGGTTCATCGAACCACATTTATACTATCTATCTCCCATTACATTCTCGGGAAGAAAGAACTCCTGAATCTCTCCGTTCGAGCTCTGATTGCTGGTATTTTATTCTGATGATCATTTCTACCTATATGTAAGTGGGAGACAACAATATATTTTCGCATTCGGAGGAGAATGTTGGCGTTTGTAGTTTCGTAAGCAGCCTATACCGCAGCGATAAGTGCCGTTGTTGTAATGATTCCCATCCCAGATCCTGTATCATTTCCGTAACGCTGTCTCCCCTGTATCGTGACAATACGAAACGAGCTGCCCTTCTTTGGACTCTTTCGATATCCTCCGTCAAACCCACCTGATAAGGATCCCACACTGGGCGGCAATACTCCAAAAAGGATGGACAAGCGTAGTGTATGCACTTTCTTTAGTAGTACTGTTGCATCTTTTAACGGTTCTGCCAATAAAACGCAGTCTCTGGTTCGCTTTTCACGCGACATTATCTACGTGTTCTTTCCAGATTATGTCTGAAGTAATAGTAATTCCTAGGTATTTTGTGGTGTTTACGGCCTTCACTTTTGATTGATTTATCTTGTAAATAAAGTTTAACAGATTTCTTTTCGTGTGAACGACTTAACACTTCTCATTATTTAGAGTCAATTGCCAATTTTTACACCATAGTGATATCTTATTCAGGTCATTCTGCAGTTGGTTTTGATCTTCAGATAATTTTACTAGATGGTAAATGACGACGCCGGCCGCGGTGGCCGAGGTGACTGAGGCGCTCCAGTCACGGTCACTACGGTCGGGGGTTCGAATCCCGCCTCGGGCATGGATATTTGTGCCGTCCTAGTTCGTAAGTAGTTCATACGTAGTTTGTAAGTTTAGGGACTGATGACCCCGTAGTTAAGTCCCATAAGCTTAACAAACATTTGGTAAATGACGGCGTCATCTGCAAACAACCTAAGAGAGCTACTTAGATTTTCCCCTAAATCGTTTATGTAAATAAGCTTAGACTAAAGACGGCTAAAACATCCATTCCCGAGGGGGAATTTGAGCCCCCGACCGCAGTGGCCGTGCAGACCGTGACTGGCATGCCGCAGACCGCTCTGCCACTGTGGCCGGCAGTATTGTTATAACTAATCTTAATAAATACTTTACAGTTATAAATATCATTTACATTAAAGAAGGTGTTTTAAAATATATTAGAATATTTTACATCAGTTTATCAGAGGGAGGATCACTTGTCTACAAATAGTTTATTGATACAGTTATTGGGCGGGAGATTGCTTTTTACATCCAGGTGCACAGGGGACAGATTCGCCATTAGTAATTCAGAGAAACGCGCGAGATTAGCCGTGTGCTCTAAGGCATCATCTGACGGAATGTGCGGCCGCACCCGTCGGAGGTTTCAGTCTCCCCTCGAGCATGACTGTCTGTTGTCCTAAACATAAGTTAGTTTAAGTAACTGAACACTTGTTACTGCCTTGTTTCACAAAACTATTTGTACGACCTAGGCTCAGTGGCGGACTAGGGGGTAGGGGGTGGAGGTTTTTCTCCTTTTTTTTGGGGGGGGGGTGAGCGCGCTTGGCATCTCGTTCTGCTGGGGCCTCCAAATCTCGAAAGCTATTTTTTATTTTATTTTTTCAGACTGTCCCGTGCATCTCGTCCTGGGGGAGCCTCCAATTCTTTTTTGTAGTAATACATGTAATTCTAAGTGGACGGGGGGAGGGGCTTCCAATAGCATTAGTCCGCCACTGCCTAGGCTTAGGTTTATGAGCTCATTTTCAAGTACTTTGCTGATTCCAAAGTTGTTATACCAGTGAAGACAAAGCTTAACGTTACTACAGGTCTCTGTTTATCGACTTTAACATTGGAAGAAAATACTATTTACATTGCTATTTAAGAACTATTACACTTGCATTACATTGTTAGAATAACCTTATGTAAATATCTATTGTACTAACATTGTATTTAATGATGTTATCTCGTACTGGATTTGCTAATCTTTATTGTACCTCAAAAAATTGAACAGTTTACTGTGCATGACCTTGCTTCTTGCAGATGACCACCTCAGGATACTAATATCGTTATTATCTACTATGTGAATGTTACATAATCTAAAAGAGATGAATAATTGTATTCTGTCTGTTCATACAATATCAAATGTGGGGTTGTGCGCATCTGTTTTTTAATTTCAAAATTTCTAGTTGGGTCAGTTTTGCACCTTTCCCTTCGACATGTAAGACTTCTACGTCAGTGAGTATTTGTGCTCTTGCTCTAAGCAATGTTGGACAAAGGCAGAATCTGGTTTTCTTAATCTGCAGCTCCTGTGGTGTTCCCTAAGCCTGGTGCAAATTGACCGACCTGTCTGTCCTATGTAACAGGACTGGCACTCTTTACAACTGATTTTGTATACACCACTTTTCATAATGGTTGGATGTTTGTCCTTTGAATTGAAGAGACTCTTACCTAAAGTATGTGGGACAGAGAAAAATACTGAAAATTCCTTTGTTTTCAAAATTTTACATATCCTATTGGAAATTTTACCTATGAAAGGCAACCTACACCATTTTAATTTTGAATTTCCTGGGTAGAGTAGGGATCTTACTTGGTTCTTATATTTCTAATGAACAATTTTGTCAATTATGGAGGAATGAAGGCTATTATTTGTTGCTATGGTTTTTATTGTTTCTAGTTCTTGGCCATGGTCTTCTTGGGTCATGTGAATGGACAGCAGTCGGTTTATCATGTGGTGGAATGCTGCATGTTTGTAAACTTTTGGGTGTTGAAAGGAAGCAGGGGTGAAGGCGTCAGTAAATGTGTGTTTCCCGTAGATCTTAAATTTATGGCTTTGTATGCTGATGTCAAGAAAATTAATGGTGGGGCTCGTAACTCCATGCTAACCTTAATTTTTGAATGACACTGGTTCATATTTTACAAGAATTTCTGGAGTTTTGTAGTGGAAGCTTGCTTTGTGAAACAAGGCAATAACAAGTAGTCAGTTATTTAATTTGAAATGTTTCACCAAGAAGCAACAGTAGAATCAATCAATAGGATTATTTTAAGTGGTTTGTAAGTAAACTGGTCGGCGCCTCAGTGGAGCTGGCGCCATCCATCACGCGCCGGCCGCACCGGACGTGACTGGAGCATTAGCTGCCTAATGACACGCCTGTCGCATATTAATACCCGGCCAATCAGCATAGCAGCCAGCCGCCTCTAAAAACCCGCCGACAGTCATTAGGGCCGTGTTTTCGCTGCACTCACTTTCCTCTCCCACACACTTGCTTTCAGATTACGGCAGAGGCTGCTACAGCAACGCGAAGACACAACTAGTTTTTTAACAGGCGAAGAGGAACCGTGTCTGTCGACTGCCATTCCATCTACACATACTTGGTCAGAGTAAAGAACTTGACGTAAGCAGCCCTGCTCCCGCGGAAAGCCCACGAGCTTGTTCGATAAGACAATCTCTAAGACGACGTCCACTGTCCGAGTTTATTGACAAACAAATGCAAATGTCCTTCAGACGTGCCTGCTACACGGCGACGACTACACTTGTCAACCTGCATGCAAGAAATGGATTCGCAATTGCGAATATTACTCAGCATTATCTGCTCCCAAGGGGCTCACGAGGCCCCGAACAATTGCGAGAGTCGCTTGACATAGCACAGTACTTCTTTTCATTTCCTCCCCACAATGAAAATGTTGAAAGAGTTTTCAGTTTACTGTCGTCACAGTGGACAGACGAGAGAAACAGATTTATTGTGAAGAGTGTTAGGTGTATTTTCTGACCTGCTTCAACGAGGCCCCGAACTAATGCAGTCTTCGTTCCTTATTTCCTCCTTGGACTGTATTTCCTTTCCCCCTTCCCTCCTTTCCTATTCTCACTCCTTCCCTCCCCACCGAGAAAAATTTATGAAAATTTGTGCCGGGCCGAGATTCGAACCCGCATTTCCCGCTTTCCGCCAAATGTCGCATTAAGTTGTACAACTAATTTTGATTCATATACGCAACTGATTCAGTTGGACAGCTGTAGTGGCCGCAGTGTACCTTCCCTCAGATACTTAAATCAGCCACAGCAAGGCTTCCGGCAGATGTAGAAATTGTCTCTCCCTGTGCGGAACGTACACAGTAGGCACTGAGGTAAGAGGGTGTTATCTAACGAGTGATCAAAACGACGACCGTCATTCATCAAAGATGCCTGAAGTCGAGGGTAATGTTTTGAACAGCATTGTATAGTATATCAGTAGGTGTGGTGAGAAAACGCCGACGGACATTGTCTTTCAGCAAGCCTAATGAGACGGGACGATTGCAGCAGATTTGCGACTTGAGGTACCTCTGCGGCCAGTAATCACACAGACTGAGGTCCGAGCACCTGAGCCAGCCGCGGTGGCCGAGGAGACTGAGGCGCTTCAGTCACGGTCTGCACGCCCACTACGGTCGGGGGTTCGAATCCCCCCTCGGGCATGGATATTTGTGCCGTCTTTAGTATAAGATAGTTCATAAGTAGTTTGTAAGGTTAGGGACTGATGACCCCGTAGTTAAGTCCCATAATCTTAACAAACATTTGAACATTTTTTGAGCACCTGACAGCCGAGCATGACGCAGGTGGCGGCTCAGCACGCGACTTCACCAAGTGTTGTGTGCGAGACAGCTTTCACACGTCCCGTCTGAAGTATTATTTTCGGATTTGCAACCCCATTACAGAAATGTGGACAAATTTCCCAAGAAAACAACGTAGAACTCCTGAGCAGTTTTATTGATCAGATTTATGTGCACATGCAAAAGGCCGTTCGAAAATAAAATGTCTCGAAAACAACTAAATCTAATTAATTTTGGCAGTGTTTCCAGAATGCTTAGAAAATTATTCTTCCGCTCTTTTATCGTCTCTTTGAATTCATCACATTTTGCGCTTTCCGTAAGGCGGAAGAGCTTAGGGAAGTGGACGGTGTTCTCTGTCCCTTCTTACGGCGTGTAACAATACTGCGTGGAGCTGGGTTAACAAGATTGTTCACACCAGAAAGCGGGATATTCCCGATATTCCACGCGAAGAAAACGGAACATTTGCGAAAAACTGGGATAAAAAAACGGAAAGAAAATTATTCTTTCCACGAGTGTGGGATTAGACTTGGCGCGGTGGCTAATGTGAGTGGACGCATGAATTTTCAGTTTCGGTGGCTCCCGTCAGCCGCAGCGCCGGGTTTCAATTTTAGTTAATAATATTTACACACAATGATGAATTTGGAAAATTTACTTATTAAGAAATGTAGCATTAACAAATGCAATATGACAGAAAAGTCTTGAAAGACAAAGAAAGGAAGATCATGTGGATTACATACTGGTAATTTTTATTTTTTATTTTTCATTTTTTTATGAAAATGCATTGAGTAACTCAGGTTTGCCCAGCAGATATGAACATAAATCAATACAACTATATTTACTGAAGTTGAAGCAGGTCAGTAAAATACACCTAACACTCTTCACAATAAATATGTTTCTCTCGTCTGTCCACTGTGACGACACTAAACTGAAAACTCTTTCAACATTTGCATTGTGGGGAGGAAATGAAATGAAGTACTGTGCTATGTTAAGCGACTGTCGCAATTGTTCTTTACATTTAAAAAAATGAAAAACCTGCACCATTTCTCATGTGCCATCAAATGTTCAAATGTTTGTTAAGCTTAAGGGACTTAACTGCGGGGTTATCAGTCCCTAAACTTACAAACTACCTATGAACTACCATATACTAAAGTCGACACAAACATCCACGTAGCGGCCGAGCAGACTGTGACTGGCGCGCCGCTGACCGCTCGGCCACTGCGGCCGGCCATGTACCATCAAATGACTGCAGTTTTCACTGTTTTCTCTTGTTTTATAAATGACTGAATATGAACTATTTCATCAAATAAGACTGTGTCATTTAGTACAATGCACTTTTCTTGTAGCCACTTTAAAGTTTTCTCTACTGCCGACCATTCTGGTGGCTCAGTGAGCAGCATCCATCAGAAAATAGAAAACTCAGATATTCCATTTATCCAAGAGGCTAAATACTCTAATGAAGAATCATAAAATGTTGATACTCCTATGTAAAATTTCTTAAGATACTTGTCATCACAAACATTCAAGCACCTTTTCTACACTTAATGGCATAAAATGTTCTTGTTTCCTTGAACTGAGAAACTTAAAACTTTATTTAAGACTGCTAATACTTCACATATGAAATTATCCTCTTTCTCGATACTGAGAATGGAATCCTGGAATACGCTCATTTGCGAATGTACAAAAAATAAATAGCATTCATTTATAGGATAAATGAAAAAACACTCTAATATTGCAGGGCATTTTGAGTTAGACTGTGACAAAAAGTAAGACTTCAGACGTTCGTACATTTTTAAGATCCTTTCTATGGCTGGCAACAAAGAAAGCCACCTTTAGTTGGAAAAAGAAAGAAAATTTCTGTAAGTGACACCAATAGGTTCACTACATTCTACGAGGTGTGCAACACGAATAGAAAAACAGGAAAATAGTTGAACAACTTCATAACAATGCAGTCGTTACAAGTAGTAACACATCACGAGCGCCTTGAAGAGTGTTATGGACGACATGAGCTGGACAACCTACGCTAACGATGTCAGAATTCTTTAACTGTTCTTTCAAACGTGTGAAAACATTATTTCCCTCTTTCTTCATTAAGCCGCCAAAATTACAATCATAATTGTCTGCACGAAATGCAACACACTTTGAGTGTATGTTCAGTGAGCTATAACATCAGAAAGATAACAGGAAACTGTCTC
Source organism: Locusta migratoria (assembly GCA_026315105.1). Classification (NCBI taxonomy): domain Eukaryota; kingdom Metazoa; phylum Arthropoda; class Insecta; order Orthoptera; family Acrididae; genus Locusta; species Locusta migratoria. The sequence goes on along the minus strand of CM048746.1, from coordinate 467,222,368 downwards.
CGACTTTTCGTTCTTCGGCTCATCAAGCTCAAGAAATTTGATCTGCAAACCACCTTCACTCAGAGAAAAATACTGAAGAACCACAGGAGAAATTTTCTGATGGGCATTGTTGCTAGCATCAGTCGATATCGGACAGTATCTTGCACTGTTTACAGAACCGATTACCTGTTTCTGGGAAGGTGGATTAATGACATTGTTCATAATAGCCTCACACTTGGTTCTTCCACAGGAAACATTTTCTGCAATTTTCGAATCTGGCAATATATATATATATATATATATATATATATATATATATATATATATATATATATATATATATATAATGCAACTGAAGACTGCAGTTATTAGAACGGTAGCTTTGGTGGTGTTTAACAACATAGAAATGACATGGCTGCTTCCGCTGCAGCAACGTTCTTTTGTTCCTGTGTATTTGAAGACACAAAATATCTCGTAACTTTTAGAGAGGAGTCTGGTGCTCGAAGATTCTTCTTGTGTTTGTCGGAATCCATAGGATGGTCGAGATCCGCAGCACCGCCATGAGAGACGGACACAGCACAACTGCATACCTTGCATTTTGCCGCGGCACTGAAGCAAGGAAATTTCTTTTGTAACTCTGCTGAAAAAATGGAGCTCCGTTTCGGCATTTTAAGTGTGAAAGATAACTTCACGGTACTGACGCTGACAACAATTCCAAGCAAAACCAAAGAAAACAGCGTAATCAGCAATTTCACGTGTAACAAGTAGTACCAACATCAAATTCGATTGTTAATGGATAAATCGATAGCCTTAATGTATTTTAACTTTGAAAATCGGAACAAATTGCTGTTTTTTTTTAATTGGGACACTTTTTAGAGGTTCAAAAACTTGACAATCTTAATTAATCAGGACATCTGGTCGCCCTAAGTGGAACGCTGTCCGGCATAGAAGCCGCACCCTCCAGCAGGTGTTTGTGGGATAGGCTATAAATAATGTCATATTCACATCAATTGTGAATGGGTCCTTACTCTTACGAGAATTAGTTTCTGAAACTACAAGTTTGAGTACTGTGGGCAGGGAAGAGCTGGGAATTTGTGTCTGACGGGAGGCGTGCTTAGTTGTCCTTGTAGGTGCGGTGATCACTGTGTCCCCAGTGGTGGAGGGGTCAGCGCCAGCTGCCTAGAAAGCGGGAGAGCCGGCCGCGGTGGCCGAGGGGACTGAGGCGCTTCAGTCACGGTCTGCACGGCCACTACGGTCGGGGGTTCGAATCCCCCCTCGGGCATGGATATTTGTGCCGTCCTTAGTTGTAGGTAGTTCATAAGTAGTTTGTAAGTTAAGGGACTGATGACCCCGTAGTTAAGTCCCTTAAGCTTGACAAACATTTGAACATTCTTGACAAAGCGGGAGACCCGGGTTCGAATCCCGGCTGGGTACACTTTTTCAGCTCTGCCCATTCGCATTTCATGTCATATATTCTGTGAATATGAAAAAATAACAACTGCAGGATCAGAAGTGACGTCTGTTCTTTCGGAACAGACGCCACATATATATATATACAAATAATGTGCTTTTCTAACTTGTCTATCTCTCAATGCACAACATTTTATACGCGTTTCTCATGCAGCGTCACTGTGTTACTGTCCAGCATGCTTTTGCATTCATTGTTGATTTCAATAAACCCCAGTTTATCTCTCAACGTTTTTTTTCGTGACTTAGTGCTTATTCAAATATTAACTGACTTTTAAATCACTCAGTACATTGCAGTATAAACAGCGTCTTCATATTCATTCAATTCCATAAAAAAATAAGAAGAAACTATTGCTGCTGACGGTATATTAATGCGTTCTATTTCACAACATTTACAGTTCATTAGGGATGGCGGTTATCGCTGAAACAACCGGTTTTCGGTTATACCGGTTCTTTTCATCTCCAGTTCAACCGCACTGTAAAAACTGATCAAGATAACCGGTTTTTTAAGTAACCGGTTTTCGGTTTTTTATTGCTATTATTTCCAGTAGAGTTCCACCGAAACATAATTTGCGGCCGAAACAGAAACCGTAATCGAATTTTCGGTTCTTCTAGTTTCAGCCGAAACCGAAACTTACGAAATGCAGTTAAAATTCATTTAAATTTACGCTATACGACAAATCACTAGTCTTTCCATATTTTGCAAGATCCCCTCCCAATACTACGCTTTATTGAGTGTATGTAAGCCTGGCCAGGAGTCCGTAGAAGATGATATACGAAGAATACAGATTTTCTGGCCTAGTATTACCATCCGGCAGTTGCGAATATTGAGCCAACCACTCTCTAAGTTGGACTTGTGAGTCAACGCATACGAATATCTCGTTATATACACAATATATATAAGTTACAGTCTGTAAATGAACTTCAATCAGTGCTGCAGAAGTATTTCGAAATATAAAGTCACAGTTCCGACTAACAGTATGATTGATGTCATTGTAAATTTACGCAAATTGAACTAGAAAAGCTGTGTACCACATGACCAAAAAATGTTCAAATAGGTGTAAGTTCTTATGAGACCGCCGAGCACACTGACAACAATAGTGAATGAAGAACGGCTGATAACTGCAGATGAAGGGACAAATCGGCAACGACAACAAAAGGCTGAGTTTCCAGGTTTGTCTAGCGGTTCTTACAGTGATTCCGGCAACAGAGGAATAATAATGTGAACATTGGTGGACTTAGTTTGGAAGAAAAGGCGGTAGGATACGATAGGTTTTGTGTGAGTAATAGAGGGCTTGAAAATTTCAGGAAAAGACACGGCATTATTTTCCGACAAATGTTCAAATGTTTGTATAGCTTATGGGACTTAACTACGGGGTCATCAGTCCCTAAACTTACAAACTACTTACGAACTAACTAATACTAAGGACGGCACAAATATCCATGCCCGAGGGGGGATTCGAACCCCCGACCGTAGTGGTCGTGCAGACCGTGACTGGAGCGCCTCAGTCCCCTCGTCCACCGCGGCCGACGACTCGAACCTCCCACTGGAGCAGCCGTGCAGTCCGTGACATGGAGCCGCAGACCGCACGGCTACCTCGCGAGGCACCACATGATCAATGTTACTTAAACCCATATTGGTTATTAAAAAAAGCCTCTCGTTTTCCAGGAATCACATTAATAAAACTTGTTAGCATAACAACATGATAATGCATTTCAAGTTTTAACCAACGTGCTAACAACACTCTGTTCTTTAATATCCAATAGTAAGAATAGTCAAGATAACTCATTTATTAAACTGGCCGCTTTCGGCACATTTAGTCAGTCATCATCAGATTAAGAGCGCCTTCTCCAACCAAATGGTGCCCTCAGTCTGAAGATGGCCGAATAAATGCGTCATAACTGGTCATTTTAATAAATGAGATATTTCGCGATCTTGGTTTCTTTTATTACTTGATTACTCTATTTATATTATAAACTATGTATGAATTTATTACCATTACCATAATATCCTTTATCTTGTATTATTTCATAGAAATGGCAGACAAATAATAAGCACGAAACTTGTAGCATCCTTCTTTCTTAGCTATATAGATTGAAAAAAAAAAACTGTTTTTAGTCCCATATATTTTCTTTTTAACAAGAGTTTCAGTACAAATGATTTTTGCTGCCAAAACTGTAAAACCTCTTTCAAAAAATTCAAATGAACAGTTTATATAGTAAACAAAATACATAGTATACCAGGAACAACTACACTGCAAAAATTAAAATTTCAGTAATGAATTAATCCATTGGCCAATATTTATTGTCCAATCTGTTCATAAACACGCGTTCTATAATGTGTTGATCTGTAAGTTGACTCCTTTCATCAGAGACTATATTATTCAGTGACGATACCAATCTTTCAGAAGCCACAGAACTTTCTATCAAAGATAAATATTTTTGGGCTACAGGTGACAAGCCTGGCATACACCTTTCACTCTGCTCTCAAAAAACGAAAGGATCACTGCTTCTTGATAGTAACGGCTGCTGAATGTAAACCTCTATTTCGTTCGCAAAGAAACTTTCAGGCTCCACTAGACCACGCTTTGTTACTTCCAGGTCATGTGAAGACCAAAGGGGGTTGCTGCTGTTCTGACCTGGTTCATTTGTACTAAGGGCGAAACTTTGCCGATTTCTTTCGAGTAATTATCTACTTCTTGGGTCAGATTTGTAAGGACTTTGCTGGCAATGCTGGGGTCAACGCAATTTTTTTTAAACCTTATATCTAAACGAACAGAATTGCATAGGGTTCTGTAGTACTTTCGCACTTCTGTCTTTAAGGCTGCTCAGCAGCTTTTGAGATAGGACTCTGGCTGCACTGTGCTTAAGGTTAAGATTCCTTAATGCATTTTTAACAGTGGTTACTAGGGGAATAAGACTTACTGTAATGTTCTCACTGCCAGAGGTTTCCCTTGTGACCTCGTCAAAAGGCATTAGAATATCCAGTATTTCGAACAAAAATTCTATGTCTGCGCCAGAAATCATCCTTGGTGCGTTTTTTATGAGGGACTGGCTAGCATCTGAGCAATTAATGGTGACATTTATTAAAATCTATTCATCATAAGACACAACCGATGTCTGGCGACGACAGCAAGGAACTGCCGCATGAGCCGGCCGCGGTGGCCGAGGAGACTGAGGCGCTCCAGTCACGGTCAATACGGTCGGGGGTTCGAATCCCCCCTCGGGCATGGATATTTGTGCCGTCCTAGTTCGTAAGTAGTTCATAAGTAGTTTGTAAGTTTAGGGACTGATGACCCCGTAGTTAAGTCCCATAGACTATACAAACATTTGAACATTTGAACTGCCGCATGACCAGACGGAGGCAAGTCTTGTACACTGCCGGTGCACGCGTATCGTCTAATAGGCCACGCCACACGGCAACAGGTGCATCGATGCCTCAATAGCTGCACCAGTTCTTAAGTTCTTATGCCACGCGTTTGTTGCGCGTTTCTGACTGCCGGGATTGTTCTTAAATTATCACTGATCGCTTTTCATAGTATCTGCGATGACCTAATATTTCACAGCAGTGGAAATTTTAGGAATTGTCCTAAATATTATGGTCTACTAGTTTTAATTTTTTAAAATTATTTACAAAAAACACATTTTGAATCACTACTACAGGAAGTAGTTGTACCGGTTTTTTTAACCGGTTCTTGGCAATAACTAAAAAAAAAAAAAAAAAAAAAAAAAAACGGTTACAACCGACATCAAATAAATACCGAAAAAGACCGGTTCTTCAAAACTAAAATACCGGTATCGGTTTTAACAGGTCGGTTTTTCCCATCCCTACTGTTCATACCGAATTGAACGATTATGTGTCGAGAGGAAAATAATGGAATGAAAAAGTGTCGCATTACCTTTTACTTCATTTGGAAATGTTGCGCTGTAGCAAATATTTCGGAGACTGACCGAACAGAGCCACTCTCTGCTCGTGGCCTCGATAGCGCACATGTTACCTTAGTTGCGTGACACCAATGTACAGCGCTAATTATGTATGTAAGATTTTAAAGTAACAGTTTCTATGTTTTACACAATTTATTATGGGCTATTACATATAGTATGATGCAACGCCAGATAACAGTGCATTTAATTTTGGTACCTACGCCAAAATATTTCTCGTCTTATTTTCACCCTTCCTTAGCCTCCCAAAGTTCCGATTCAACCTAACATGTTTCTTTGAAACCAAGTGGTCAGTGCGTAAGATTAATTTACGTATTAATTTGAATCCAAACTGACTACATAGTTACGCACTTACCTTGTAATTTTTTACAGCGTCAACCAATAACATGTTAATTTAAAACTGAAATATGTTTGGTGGACAAACTAGACAATTTGTTAACTTCCGCTAACAGTGCTGTAACAAACATATAGCTTCTGCGTCTCACGTCTCGTGTCATGGAACGTCACCACAGCTTCAACCAATGACAGAGCGTTTACGATCTCATAACCTAATTTTAAAGTTTAATGACTTGTAAACTCCAATTCAGAAAAATAGCTGAAGTTCTGTAAGAATAATAACGTTATAATAATTCAGAATAACAATAAATCGAACCATATTTTTAACACAGAAAAATAGCTTATTGGCCCAGTCTGTCTGTTCGTGTGGTCCAGTGTTGTTAACAGTTCCTGCTTGTTCTCTGTGATAGATTACTACCAAAACGTTTAGGCTCTAAGAGTAATAAAAACCGCCTTCCTTATTTTTAGCGGAAAATCTTTGCTTAGAGACAACAAGTAAATAGTGACCGATTTACTTAAAATTGTTACATGAGACTGTAATAACAGTTATGATACATATAGACAATATAGTTTGAAAATATGAATTATATAAACCAGGGACGTAGACAAAGGGGGAGTCCAACCCCACCCTATCCCTTTCCGAGCCATATCCACAAACTTGTTATTGTAGTCACAATGCAACCTGTGTTCCAGTTTTAACGTTACAGATATTATGGACACTGTTCTGAATGAACTGGTTTTACTACAGATCTTAACACCCCGGGCCCCTCCCAATAATAAATTATCTACGTCCATGATATATGTATATGCGAAATTTCTTTCGCCAACTTTCTTTTCCGAATACGAACATACTTTTTTAGCATTCATCTATATAGGAAGACATGATGATCATAATAAAATTAGAGAAATCAGATCACGTGAGCTATTAGAGAATGGAACTGTGAGTAATCTCAAAATGCGGTTCGAAAAATCCTCTGCGTTGCACTTCAGTGTAACTTGCAGAGTATTTATGTAGATGTAATTATATAGGGTGATTTTCTTCAGCGTGTAAAAACTCTAGTGACTGATCAAGGAGAGGATAAGTAACCAAAAAGATCCAATCACCTTATGTGCATAAATGCAGGGAGACCATTTATTGCCGGACGCGGTGGCCGAGGGGACTGAGCGCTTCAGTCACGGTCTGCACGGCCACTACGGTCGGGGGTTCGAATCCCCCCTCGGGCATGGATATTTGTGCCGTCCTTAGTTGTAGGTAGTTCATAAATAGTTTGTAAGTTTAGGGACTGATGACCCCGTAGTTAAATCCCTTAAGCTTAACAAACATTTGAACATTTTTAGACCATTTATTCAGTCATACTTTCTTACAGACAACCGTCTAATTCAGGGGTCGGCAACACATCGATCGCAATCTACTGGTAGATTGCGAGTGCTTATTTGGTAGATCTTGCGAGTACTCACACTGCAGAAAAAAAATTTGTTTAATAAAATTGAAAATTTTTTTCGCAGCAGTCAAAAAGTGTGGATGTTCGACAAACAAGTTTATTTTCCTTATTAACAGTCGCATAGAACTATTATCAACATCTACCTTGAACCTTTATAACTGTGCTCTCCAGCACTGTTTCAATCGGCCGCTACCTGCGTGCTATTCGTTACTACACCATTTGATTCATCTTATACAATGTGTAGTATTGGTTAGCTACGTGATTGGAGAAGTAAACTAATAACTTCTGCGTTTTACAGTGTGTGAACGGTATATTTTGTGACTAAGATATTCAAAAAGTTTCTTGTACCAAGAACTTGAAATAACACCATCAAAAATTATTTGTTTGTCAAAAGTATCGCAGTACCCAAAAACTGTAGTGGTGTGACGCACCAGGAGAAATATTCTGTATTAGTTATGACCGAGGAGACTGAGGCGCTTCAGTCACGGTCTGCACGGCCACTACGGTCGGGGGTTAGAATCCTCCCTCGGGCATGGATATTTGTGCCGTCTTTAGTATAAGGTAGTTCATAAGTAGTTTGTAAGTTCAGGGACTGATGACCCCGTAGTTAAGTCCCATAAGCTTAACAAACGTTTGAACATTTTTTTTGTATTAGTTAATGTTGCACTTAGAATACAGGCCTTGTTTGCTTCTTTTTACTGTGTTGTACTTCTTTTCAAATATGAATTTTATTAAAAATAAACTCAGTCAAGTTTTTCTGAAGAACACCTTGACTCTTGTATTTGAGTAAGTGTAATGCGTTATATAACAAATATCATGGGCAATGTTAAGTAAACATCTGCTCAAGTTTCAGGTTAAATGGAAAAATAATATTTGTAAAAAATTATGGAATAGGCTAATTTTTGTTTTGAACAAATGATACTGATGTAAAAGTTTATTGTGGGATATAGCTGTTTTGCAATACTTAGATATTAAAAAATGAGGAATTACTGTATAATTAAAAGAATTAGATCACTCTGATACAACGGTATGAAATAGTAGATCGCCGCGGCTTTGTGGTTGCCTACCCCTGGTCTTATACCTGATGTACCCTGCAGCGGCATTTACAGCATGTTTTGAAAATGATTTCCATGTGCCTCAAGGAATGGGTATTTATGCTACATTTGACATACGAGCGCTAAAATCGCAGTGGTGACAACACTGCATGAATGAACTGCTCCAGCAATTTCACATCAAGTGCTCACACGACACTTTTCAGATGGCCCAGTAATCAGAAATCGCGCATATTGAGGCCAGTGAACGAGCAGACCATGTAACTGGACCTCCTCGTCCAATCCACGAAGATTGATTGACCTCTAGCATGGAAATACATTCATTAGACCTTTTGGTCCGAATCCTCTCATCAATCAACCCTTCAGAGTTTCTATATGGAAGAAAAAAATCGCCCTTTATATATTTTGTATATTAGTACATATAGTTCATCTTTTCAGTGAACAGTTACTCTCTTCTTATTTTCATTTTCGGCTCAAGATGACTGGCGCTATTTTCGTTAATAACAGCCTAAAGTATTTGTATTGCGATACCTGCAAGAAAGCAACTAGTGTCAGTTTTTTCTACGCCACCACACAAGCAATTAACGCGGTGGAAAAATAATAGGTATTTTCGTGTATAGTGACAGCAGCTTTCACGCTAATTAACTGAAAGGGCCGCCCGCTGAAAACGTTTATTATGGCGCGTGCTACTACGTCGGGGCTAGAGGAGGTTCCGGCAGAGGCGCCCCGCAGCGAAAGTTATTGAGGGGAGGGGAGGGAAAGGCGCGGCGCGGACCTTGCCGGCAAGGGCAGAGTCTCGGTCAAGGCTGATTGCCCCACTAACGCCGCCGCTTTCTCCCGCCGTCCTCTTCCTCCTGCACATTCCACAAAACGGCGTAATAGCTGCGTGTTCTGCCAAACTAAATCTAATTACTCCTCACTTGATCCCCATTTGAAACTAAAATTTCTTTCTGATACTAAATATGGTCACTTTTTTCTACGATACTGAATGCGTGAAATGAGCAGAGTTTCGACTTTCACCCGAACCTGCAGATCTCCCGTAGCAATGTTCTATTCATCCTGGAGGAAGTAGCTCGTTACACCTAGAAGGGAAGTTGGCGAAATATCAGTGGCGGCGCGTCCTGTGTTCACTGCCGGCCGCGGTGGCCGAGGTGACTGAGGCGCTCCAGTCACGGTCAGCACAGCCACTACGGTCGGGGGTTCGAATCCCCCCTCGGGCATGGATATTTGTGCCGTCCTAGTTCGTAAGTAGTTCATAAGTAGTTTGTAAGTTTAGGGACTGATGACCCCGTAGTTAAGTCCCATAAGCTTTACAAACATTTGAACATTTTTGTGTTCACTGGTTCAGTGAACCCCCGGAAAAAAAAACCTCGTCGCGAAAATAAGTAAATAAATAAACCAAAAACTGTTTTCCAGCTATCATTATTCGTTTCATTCCTCTATCGATCATTTTATATGCCCATTCAAAGTATTTCTATCGCATGAGAAAAGTTTTACGTCGTATAAAATGATTTCCAGACCATGGTGTACAGCAATAAGTGAGGATACAAATTCCTTCAGTAAAAACCGTCTTCTTTTATTAGTTAATGGCGCGTTTCGCCCTTTAGTAGGTCATCTTCAGATTATAAAGCGCTCTCCGTTGTGTGACGCCGTGAGTTGTGTTGCGGTGTTTCTATTTTTCTAGAATTTTTTGTTTTCCTTGTGGCCCTTAATAGAAGCGGTGGTCTCTGGTGATATAAGATAAGTCCATGTTTGCCGGCCGCGGTGGCCGAGGAGACTGAGGTGCTCCAGTCACGGTCTGCACGGCCACTACGGTCAGGCCTTCGAATCACCCCTCGGGCATGGACCTTTGTGCTGTCCTTAGTATAAGTTAGTTCATATGTAGTTTGTAAGTTTAGGGACTGATGACCCCGTAGTTAAGTCCCATAAGCTATACAAACATTTTATTTTGTGGGCGAGCGTGGTGTGCTGCTCCGCCGACTTTTGTACAGTCTGTACAAGTGGGCGGAGCAGCACACCACGCCCGCCCACCGCCTGTGAACGCAGTTGTAAACATGGGCTTATCTTGTATCACCAGAGACCACCGCTTCTATTAAGGGCTACAAGGAAAACCAAAAATTCTAGAAAAATAGAAACACCGGAACACAATTCACGGCGTCACACAACGGAGAGCGCTTTATAATCTGAAGATGCCCTGCTAAAGGGCGAAACGCTGTATGTGATAGCCCGCGACTAGCAATGGGTGATGCGTCTGCAATAGATAATAGCGGATTCAGTAACTCCTTAACTGTTGTTGCCGGTCCCAAGCCTGGATAAAGGAAGAGAGTTGACGTAAGAAAGGATATCCGATAAAAAAAATCTACGGCAAAACCAAACTACTGATGAACATTAAACTTCCTGGCAGATTAAAATTGTGTGCCAGAATCGGGATTCGAACCTGGGACCTTTGTCTTCTGCCGGCTGAGGCTTTTTGCGGATGATGCTGTAGTATACAGAGAGGTTGTAACAATGGAAAATTATATTGAAATGCAGGAGGATCTGCATCGAATTGACGCATGGTGCAGGGATTGGCAGTTGAATGTGAATATAGATAAGTGTAATGTGCTGCGAATACATAGAAAGAAAGATAGCAGGTCAGCAACTGGAAGCAGTTAATTCCATAAATTATCTGGGAATAGGCATTAGGATTGATTTAGAATGGAACAACCATATAAAATCAATCGTCGGTAAAGCAGATGCCAGACTTAGATTAATTGGGAGAATTCTAAGGAAATGCAGTCCGAAAACAAAGGAAGTAGGTTACAGTACACTTGTTCATCCACTGCTTGAATACTGCTCCTAGGTGGGGTTGATAGAGGAAGTAGAGAAGATCCAACGGAGAGCAGCGCGTTTCGTTACAGGATAATTTGGTAATCGTGAAAGGGTTACGGAGATGAAACTCCAGTGGATGCAGGAGAGACACTCTGTCGCTCGGTACGGGCTTTTGTCGAAGTTTCGAGAATATACCTTTACCTAGTCTAGCAGTATATTGCTCCCTCCTACGTATATCATGAGGTCATGAAGATAAAATCAGAGAGATTACAGCCCACACAGAGGCATACCGACAATCTTTCTTTCCGCCAACAATACGTGACTGGAATAGATGGGAGAACCGATAGTGGTACTCAAGGTATCCTCCGCCACACATCTTCGGGTGGCTTGCGGAGTATGGATGACGACGTAGGTGTAGATACCTAGCCATGTCTCCACCATAGCCTCTCTTTCAGGAGTGTAGTCTGTAAGGTTCGCAGGGGAACTTCTGTGAATTTGGAAAGTAGGAGGCGAGGTACTGGCAAAAGTAAAGTTGTGAAGACGGACCGTGAAGCGTGATGGGATAGTTCAGTCGGTAGAGCGCTTGCCCGCGAAAGGCAAAGGTCACAGATTCGAATCTCGGTTCCGGAACACACTTTTAATGGGCTAGGATGTTTGATATCAGCGTATACTCCGCTTCAGAGTGAAAGTTTCATTCTAGTGGTGGATACTTCTCAGAAATAACGATGGAAGATATTAACATAAAACACAGCATAATGAAGGAGGTGCTCTCCTATGATAACGTATAGTTTATGGAGGTACTGGGGCCCGCGAGAAATACGGCCCCGCAACGTCCTTGCCTGCCATACGCTCGGTTCCTTCAAAACCCACAAAGGTAGTGAACCAAGTAAATGTCTTAAATGTATAGTGCATCACCTAGAACTTGCGGGTCTTTAAATATGCACTTAAAGAGTTTGTGCTGGAAAAGGAAGCCGCCAGAGACTGTCGCTGATGTTAGACATGTAGGATCACATGCTGAGCCACAGGGCCCGTACATCTCGTTGGTTCCACAAAGCTGCTGCTTTGTACTTAGTGTACCGAGTAGCCACCGTTTCTCTGTGTCAGATGGCTGCACAATACTGTCCAACCAAGTGGTCAAAAAATGTTCAAATGTTTGTAATTCTATCGGACCAAACTGCATGGTCATCAGTCCGTAGCTTACAAACTACTTAAACCTAGGTAAACTAACCTAAGGACAACACACACACCCATGCCCCAGGGAGGACTGGAACCTCCACGGCGAGCAGCAGCGCGCTCCGCAGCGAGACGCCTTAGACCGCTCGGCTACTCCACCGCGGCCCAAGTGGTCTACAGGTATTATAAGGAGTATGCAAAATCTTTGACAGCATGACAGGAAACTCTTACGTCCCTTATAACGGACATCAGGTGTCAGGTTACACTGAGCGACGGATGGTATACGATCCAATTGTTCACACTGTAATGGAATCGGCACATGGGGAGCGTGCTGCACAGTTGAGTACCCGTCGCATACCACTGCTGCCGCCTGTTACGAAGGTGGGGACATTACTTTTGATTCAGCGCTCGTGCATATAGAGAGAAGTGCGCGGGACAGGATAAGAGCAGGCAGGCGGCGCTGATACATGGGGGGCGCGCTTCCTGCGGAAATAGACTCGCGCGGCCTGGCCGCTGCAATATTTACTGCACACCGCCTGCGGGCACAGGCTCGCTAGCCAGCCGCGGGCCCGGCTGCACAACACGTTCCAGAGACCTGCACAGGCGCCGATCGTTATTAAAGGGTCGGAGGCATTTCTGAATATTGGGAAATGATCAGAATCAATTTACAGGAGTTCCCAACACGAAAAGACATAATGATAGTCAACATTTCTGGAACTGGTATGACATTTTCACTCTGCCGCAGAGCGTGCGCTGATATGAAACTTCCACGCAGATTAAAACTGTGTGCCGGAACAGGGACTCGAACCTGGGACCTTTGCCTTTCGCGGCAAAGCTCGTAGGAGGCGAGGTACTAGCGGAAGTAAAGCTGTTATGACTGACCGTGAAGCGTGCTGGGATAGCTCAGACGGTAGACGCTTAGCTGCGAAAAGCAAAGGCCCCAGGTTCGAATCCCGGTTCCGCCACACAGTTTCATTTTTGGAACTGCTGGAGTCGGCTAATATTTTTGGAACAGATGGTAGTTAAGGCTGCGCGGTGAAATGGTACATTTTTTGTGCTCCATGCCAGTCAGCAGTGTATCACAGACCAGAGGAACATGTACCGAGCGAGATGGTGCAGTGGTAACACAATGGACTCGCATTCGGAAGGATGGTAGTTCAAATCCACCTCCGGCCATCCAGATTTAGGTTTTCCGTGATTTCCCTAAATCACTCCAGGCAAATGCCGGGATGGTTCCTTTGAAAGCGCACGGCCGATTTCCTGCCACATCCTTACCCACACCTTCCGAGCGTAAGCTCCGCCTCTAATGACCACGCAGTCGACGGTACGTTAAACTCCAAGCTTCCAGCTCTCCAGAGGAACATGTCAGCCAGGAAGAAGAAATTAATATACTACGGAATGATCGTGAGTTCCTTTGTGGCAGCATAATGAATACAACTGACGATTTCCCACCATCGAGAGCCAGGTTGGCAGGTTTGAAGGAAAGAAGATTGGGGCTTAACGTCCCATTGACAACGTAGTCATTACAGACGGAGCACACACTTTAATTTTTGTATAAGGTTGGGGATGCAATTCGGCCGTGCTGTTTCAAAGAAACCATCGGGCATTTTCCTGGAATAATTTAGGGAAATCACGGAAAAATTAAATCTGGACAGCCACCGCCTCATTCGTTCGCATTTTCGAGTCCTTCCATTCCTAATTATTTGTGAATCATCTTCGCGTGTTCTATATGATCCTGGGACTTCTTTATTAATCTACTAAGAGCATGTTCTGTAATATTAGATGTGGTTATGGTAGTATAACATTTGTCTTTTTCAGCGAACAGCTTGTTCCGTTGTGCAAAGATGCTACGGAATATGGGCCAATGAAGATTGTTTTCTGCGTCACTGCTCGATTAGATCAATTATTTATTCAGCCAAAAATCACAGGACAAGGCAGTGTATGTCACGGAAACGTCACTGTTTCATCGCGCGTACTCACTAACGTCCCGGATTGGCACTTAAAAACATAAATCCTCTCAGGTTTAGAACTGAGGGTGCAAAATCATTGCGGATGCGCCGAAACCAACATACTGTCGCAAATGAAGCGCTGGAAGACAATTTTCTGTGTAGCGGAGAAAGTGTTGGACTCTTAAATAAAGGGTCCTGCGTTCGAGACCCACTTTGGGTGTGCATTTTAATTTGAATATAAGGTTATTGCGAAATATTGCGAAATAATGTTCCGGAAGTACCTGTTAGTGTATTTAAGTTGCATAAGCTTCCGGCCAGAGGCACTCCATTCTGGGCTCTTGAACGTGTGTTTCAAGTGCTAAATAAATCAGCGCAGATCTTCAAAATGTTCAAATGTTTGCCGGCCGCGGTGGCCGAGGTGACTGCGGCGCTCCAGCCACGGTCAGCACGGCCACTACGGTCGGGGGTTCGAATCCCCCCTCGGGCATGGATATTTGTGCCGTCCTAGTTCGTAAGTAGTTCATAAGTAGTTTGTACGTTTAGGGACTGATGACCCCGTAGTTAAGTCCAATAAGCTTAACAAACATTTGAACATTTTTTTTGTTCAAATGTTTGTAATACTATGGGACCAAACTACGTTGTTCATCAGTTCCTAGTCTTACAAACTACTTAAACTAAGTTAAACTGACCTAAGGAAAACACACACATCCATGCCCGAGGGCGGATTCGAACCTCCGACGTGGAAGGTCGCGCGATCCGCAACCTGGCTCTACAGACCTCTCGGCTACTCCCGCGCGTTACAGTTTAAACCAGTGTTTGTTAATCAACTAGCTGCGTCCTACGACACACTATGTGACAATATATAGCACGAAATATACATCTAAACGCATTTTTCCCTTGTATGCTTGTATGGTTTGTTTTGGTGAAGTGTCAGGAAATTGTGATTTTAATGGATATTTTGGTCGATGTGGCTGAAAGATTTTAGAGTATTTCGTCGTATGCATGTATGATTTGTTTTGGTAAAATTTCGGGACATACAGTAAGAAATTAGTTGTTGACTGAACAGTTTTTAACGTAGCTGAAACTCTCCGATGATGTGACCGACAAATGCCTGAGCTGCGTCAGTATGGACACCAGGAGCCGCTCCTGCAACTGCAATATAGTTGAGGAGTAGAGTCGTGAGGTGACGTCACCCAGCTGGCAGCGCACAGCGCCGCGTCCGCCAGTAGGTACGGTACTCAGCCATACACACGACAGCGCAGACACGACTCGGCGCCACATAGTTGCGACCAGATGCCACACAGGCGCACACAGCGGATTACATTACGCTTCCGCCATAGACAGATCTTTCAAGCAGTCCACTTTATGCGCCAGAGTTACCACACCATAAACACCGATCTAAACACGGGCTGTATTCTACTTCAACCTAACGTGAGACGAATGAACAACCATGTGTCAGCCGCGGCGGATTACCCGTAGGTACTGGCACAGAGTAACATATATTTGTCTGTGGTACTGGAGCGCCGTGCTGCGGTGCGCGCAGCCGTTCGCTGTCGGGGGTTCGAGTCCCCCCCCCCCCTCAGGCATGGGTGTTTGTGTTGTCCTTAAGTTAGTTTCAAATGTCTAAATCTATCGGACCAAAGTGCGACGTCATCAGTCCGTAGCTTACAAACTACTTAAACCTAGGTAAATTAACCTACGGACAAACACACACACACACCCATGCCCCAGGGAGGATTCGAACCTCCCGGGCGAGCAAACGCGCGCTCCGCAGCGAGACGCTTTAGACCGCTCGGCTACTCCACCGCGGTTAGGTTAGTTTACCTTAGATTAAGTAGTTCGTAAGCTGCTGACTGTTGACCATGCAGTTGAGTTCGATAGATTTACAAACATTTGAACATTTGAACAACCATGTGTCAACCGCAGACTGAAGTAGGTTCTCAGCTGCACTCCGTAGAAATAATCGGATCCAGAATCTCAGTGTCACAATATCTGCCGACTGTCAAACAGACATGTTAGGACGTATTTACTTGCCCCGCTAACAACTCCAGCACGTACTAGGAGAACGACCGAACAACCTTGTCACGCCTCATATTCATCATTACACTATCTTTAAAATGCAAAATTCTAATCATTTTCAAGTTGGCACTTACCGTGTTGCTAACATTATTTTGCCATATATTCAAGTCCCGTCACGCGACTTAATTGCTGCGTACCGTACCCAGTCACCTGAAATGCAGCAATTTCTTTCTGAAGTACAGGCTTCGTTTTACGTTGGACGCAAGGCTATCTGGTGAACACATAGTCAACAAATCATACTTTCAGCGACGTTCGGTTCAGTTGAGCTGTGAAAGTTCTTTTTCTGGATTTGGCTTCACATACTGCACAATAATTCGTAGAACTTAGCGATTTTGTCCTGCCTGATAAAGACACGGCTGTTTTACACTTTCGGAAATGGAAAGTGTTGCAACGCGAACAGCTACTAAATTAATACTTAAGTATTTTCATACGTGTGGCATGCGTTGTTAAAAAATCTATTTCAGCAAATTTTTCGTACTGAATATAACCTTTTACAGATGAGTATAGTGTGGATAATCAGCACTGTAGAATGTATCTCTCGCTACTGGAAATCCCGTGTAGTACCTCCTTATTCATTACCTACCCATTTAATTTTTTCCCTGTAACGCCACATTAAAAAAAAAAAATGTTTTCTTGCCTGAACTACAAATCATCCACGTTGAAGTTACTGATAATAAATAATTTTTTTAAAAGAGATTAGACATCTATGGTTATCAATCACTTAGTCACATTCCAGAAAGTGATCTTCGCACTCCATCTGCATGTGAACATTTTCTTATTACTTTTAATTAGAATTGTATATGATTAACATTATTCAGATAGGAACAATACTTCTGCCTTTATACAAAAAAATCAATTCACACAAAAACTGTTCTCAAGAAAATTGAATTCCTGTCCTTGGCAAATTACGAAATACATAATTCTTCAGTTCTGGAACATTTAATGTTCATTAATATTATTCGAACTTCACCAATACTTCGAGTGCATGCTTTGCTAGGGAATCAACTCCCTCAGAACTACAGCAAAGTATCGCGCTAGTAATCACTTTCCCTCAGCATTATCTACCGCTTCCCATCCGCAGATAAGCATGCGTCCAAACCCCGGCTGCAGCCTCGTGGCCCGCTCTCCAGCCACCTCCTCCGGCTGCCACTCGCCAGTCTCTCCCAACAGACTACTACTGCGATTTGTCAAGCTCAGCCCAGAGCTGCACTCGTTCGTTCTCTGGTCAGCGATGGTATTGCCATGGGATAACGCTCTACATACCAGAGCTGCCACATCGTATAGCATATACTCTGACCTTTCTTGACAGATTTCACAGACTTTTTTCAGATACAGAGACTGAAATAAAAACTACTGCACCATGTTAGAGTTTTCCAATTGACTCAAGATTTATTGTTGAAACTTGTCTGTTGTATTAGTAGTGAATACAAAGAAACTAAAGATGGGTTCTGGTGGCTTGATGGCCGGCAACGTGACTATAACAAGAGCACACATGCTATTAAAAAACCTTATTTATTACAACGGAGAATAATACTCCTCCGGTGTTCATCTGATATATAACAGTAATCCGACTCCACGCCCTGAATACATGCAGACTAAGACTAGCAAGGTGTCCTTCCAAGGTGTGTGCTGCTGTAGGTGGAGAGTGAGTGCTCTTAAGGACATTGCTCCGCAGGGCAACCTCTGGTGGTAGGCCGCGGAGACGTTATTGCCAACCTGATGCGGTGCACCTTCTCTCGTATCAGTCGCCGCCGTATCGTAGCTTTCGATAAAGCAGAAATACATAAAGAGATTTTATGACATTATGCACTTACGGAGGGCTGGTCATTGTACCCTCGACAAATACCAAATGCGATTGAGGTTTGTAGCTTATCACAACACAGACCATAACGCCAGCGTGTCTTGGACGAACTCATTCTACGAGATAGCGCTCACCAGCTTCACGTCGTACACGCAAACGACTATCACTTGTCTGCAGACACAATCCGCTTTCATCACTGAAGACCACGGCCCTACATTCCAGTTCAAAAGTGATCCTCTGACAGGACCAGTCGATACTAAGCAGGGGTGGAAGACGAACTTGAAGTGTGCGTGCCTCTAGTCCTAGAGGTAACCAACCAGTTGGCAACAGTGGTGTAGACAGTTCTGGGCCCACAAACCCTGTTACCTGTGTTGAGGTAGCTGCACGATCTGCCACGGCTGCTCTTTTAGTACGACGTTCTTCTTTGACCTCGGTGCTGTGTGGACGTCCAAATTCTCTTCTAGTAGTTTAGGAATGTTCACGAGAAGAGAGCAGTAAGCATTGTTGTACCACTGACGCTGCACGAACAACTTGTGTGGGAATTTTCCGAAAGGACCTACCCGCCACTCCGATGTCCCCAATTGGATCCCTGTCAACCTCGCTCAGTGACTGTAGGGAGCATAAGTGCCTCTCCATGATATGGTGCCTGTTTGTTTCATGCGTCGATATCACACTGATCCTTGTGCCTGTGAACATCATTAAAGGGTACACACAGATGTGTGAAAACACAGAACCATCAGTTTAATAAGTCATGGTTGCAAAGTATTAACACGAATTATATACAGAAGGATGGAAAAAACTGGTAGAAGCCCACCTCGGGAAGATCAGTTTGGGTTCAGGAGAAATGTAGGAACTCGGGAGGCAATACTCACTTTACGGCTTATCCTAGAAGATAGATTAAGAAAAGGCAAACCTACATTTCTAGCTTTTGTAGATTTGGAGAAGGCTTTTGACAATGTTGATTGGAATAAACTCTTTCAACTTCTGAAGCAAGCAGCAGTAAAATATAGGGAGCGTAAGATTATTTAAAACTTGTACAAAAACCAGACAGCGGTTGTCAGAGTTGAAGGGCATGAAAGTGATGCAGTGGTTGGAAAGGGAGTAAGACAGGGTTATAGCCTTTCTCCAATGTTATTCAATTCGTACATTGAGCAATCTATAAAGGAAAGCAAGGAGAAATTTGGTGAAGGAATTAAAATTCAGGGGGAAGAATTAAAAACATTGCGTTTTGCCGACGACATAGTAATTCTGTCAGATACAGCAAAGGACCTGAAAGAGCAATTGAACGGAATGGAGAGTGTGCTGAAAGGTGCATATAAGATGAACATTAACAAGAGCAAAACTAGGGTAATGGAGTGCAGTGTAAGAAACTCAGGGGATGCTGAAGGAATTAGATTGGGAAACGAAGCAATGAAGGAGGTAGATGAGTTTTGTTACTTGGGCAGTAAAATAACAAATGATGGTCGCAGTACAGAGGATATAAAATGCAGATTGGCAATGGGTAGAAAAGCGTTCTTGAAAAAGAGAAATTTGTTAACATCGAATATTGATTTAAGCCTAAGGAAGTCCTTTCTGAAGGCATTTGTATGGAGTGTTGCCTTGTATGGGAGTGAGACATGGATGATAAACAGTGCGGACAAGAAGAGGATTGATGCTTTTGAAATTTGGTGCTACAGAAGAATGCTGAAGATTAGGTGGGTGTATCGCGTAACTAATGAGGAGGTACTGAACAGAATTGGGGAGAAAAGAAATTTCTGGCATACCTTGACTAAAAGAAGGGATAGATTGGTAGGACACATTCTTAGACATAAAGGAATTGTGAATTTAGCGTTGGGGTGAAGCGTATGGGATAAAAATCGCAGACGAAGACCAAGAGATGGATACAGTAAGCAGATTCAGACAGATGTAGGTTGCCGTTCTAATGTGGAGATGAAGAGGCTTGCTCAGGATAGGGTATTGAGGAGAGCTGCATCAAACCAGTCTCCGGACTGAAGACCACAACAACAACAACAACAACACACAGATGGCGTTCTGACACCTATAACGCTACGCTATAAGTTAGCAAACGACGTCGGTACCATTATTAGTCATGTTCCATCCCCCATGTAGCGTCTGCCAACACAGGATCATAACTGACGATGCCCTTCCGGCAGTGTTGGTGTTCCTAGACGGTTCAGTGGCAGACTACCGAGTATCGGGGTCGTGGATTGCTACTGACCTTCCTTTTGAAAGCCTCAGCTTACAGAGGAGGCCGCACGCTGCTGGGATGGGACGTGTGGGAACGCGGAACGTGGCCGGCTTGTCGCGTCGTGCCGCACGGCCGACAGGCTGGTAGGAGCGCTGCCAGTCAGCGAGGTTAGGGCCTGCCAGGCTGGAGCAGCCGTGCCCGCGGCCGCTGAACCGCAGGTCGCGAACCCGCTCTGTCTCCCGTCTCCCGACTCCCGGTCCTGTCCCTGTCCCTGTCCCGGTCCCGGTCCCGGACACCGGGGGCCGATGCCCCAGCGTCACTGCAGGGGTCACACGTCCCACCAGCCCGTGTCACCCAAACCGGAAAGACCTGCCGCCGCCGCCGCCTAGACGGAATGCCAGTCCCTGCTGGTGCTCGACACCGGGAATTCACGCCAGGCGCGTGAGAGGACATCACCGTCCTGACTACCTGCGGCTGTAAACAGAAAGACGGTATGGTACCCGAGAAATTTATTCACGTCGATAAAACGTAGGCAAACGCACCGAAGCGCCACTTCCGGGAAACGGGAAGCGACACTGCCCGTGATGGAATCCACCTCACGGACTGTACCCATTTCCCGCCTCATTTACA
This sequence comes from Locusta migratoria, assembly GCA_026315105.1. Lineage (NCBI taxonomy): Eukaryota > Metazoa > Arthropoda > Insecta > Orthoptera > Acrididae > Locusta > Locusta migratoria. Next base: position 467,201,519 of record CM048746.1, on the reverse strand, counting down.
CGCTACACGAGTACTGACAATTGTTCTCACATTTGTAAACGATATTTACTCAAGATGGAGGCACATGGGGTATACAAATTTGGACGAGGAGAAGTTGATGGCTTCAGGAAAGGCAACACACTACCCACTTCTTAGTGCCTCAAATGTTCAAATGTTTGTACAGCTTATGGGACTTAACTACGGGGTCATCAGTGCCTAAACTTACAAACTACTTATCAACTAGCTTATCCTAAGGACGGCACAAATATCCATTCCCGAGGGGGAATTCGAACCCCCGACCGTAGTGGCCGTGCAGACCGTGACTGAAGCGCCTCAGTCCCCTCGGCCACCGCGGCCGGCCTTAGTGCCTCAATCCATATAATAATTCTAACCCGTAGAACAAACAGGAAGATGTAATAATGCTTGAAGCAGTAGAAGAAGAGAATTCGTCTAGTTAATTAGAAAAATTGAGGCTGCTACACATTTCGGAGAGAAGAAAACAATGTGCATGTAACACTGACGTAGACGGGTGACGTAAAGAAAAATTGAATGGAAATGAGCGTATGGCTTACTTGGCCGGGAGATCCCTGACGGGATTTTCCGCTGCCTGAGTGTAAGTCCTTCTATTTGACGCCGCGTGGGCGACTTACGTGCCAATGCTGGTTAGGACAACACACAACACCCAGTCCCCTGCCGGGAATCGAACCCGGGCCTCCTGCGTAGTAGTCAGCGATGCTGCCCCTGAGCTACGTAGGCGGACAGAAAAATGGAAAATCAGATGAGACGTAAAGTGCACCGAAGTCTGGAGGTGAACCATGTGCATGGCACGATGTGTATGCGTGCATACACGAAAGAATTAAAGAAAGAAATGTTTTAATACGTACATCACGCGCGGCAAAACATATGGTGCAGAAAACTACAACAAACAGCACGACGCCTGTGGGAAGTAATAGGAAAATATATCAGTGTTACATGCACATAGTTTACCGAGCGAGGTGGTGCAGTGGTAACACACTGCACCTGCAATCGGAACGATAGTAGTTCAAATGCACCTCCGCCCACGCAGATTAAGGAATTCCGTGATTTCCCTAAATCACTCCAGGCAAATGCCGGGATGCTTCCTTTGAGCTGCACCGCAGTAGCCGAGCGGTCTAAGACGTCTCGCTGCGGAGCGCGCAATTGCTCGCCGTCGGAGGTTCGAGTCCTCCCTAGGGCATGACTGTGTGTGTCTGTGTTTTTGTCCTAAGGTTAGTTCACGTTAGTTTAAGTAGTTTGTCAACTACGGACTGATGACCACGCAGTTTGGTCCGTTAGATTTACAAACATCTGAACATGTTTTGGTTCCTTTGAAAGGGCACGGCCGATATCCTTCCACATCCTTACTCAAACATTCCGAGCCTAAACTCTGTCTCTAATGAGCACGCTGTCGATGGGACGTTAAACTCCAAACTTCGTTCCTTCCGAATTCTTTCGCGCCCGCGGCTGCGCGGCCGCCCACGCGCTCGTCACTACTGTTCCTACGCCTCTACCAGTACCCAGTGCTCACTCGACCTGTGTGTGGCGTTGCTGCACAATTTTATCTTGCAGACACTGGTTTTAAAATTTTTTTTGTAATCCACGACATGGATTCAGCCACATAAGGCCACTTGATTTTATTTAAAAAGTACTTTAATGTGAACTAAATGTATGTACACTTAATGCTATAATTTTAATTTCCTACTTATTTTATAAACTTTATGTATACTACAATTATCCATGTGACTGATCGGTTAATTATATTTTGTTAGGAAAATCTTCTGAAGAAGGCAAAAGTACTTTTGCCGAAATCAGAGTCAAAGTTTATGTATATAAACCATTTTAATGCAACTGGTTGGCTGGGATTTTCTTAACTTTTTGAAAGTCATTGTTGTTCCCGTACCTTTTAAAAATACGATTGGGTTTAAAAAGTTGCTTGCAGCGGGTCTCGGACCCAGGACCTTTGACAGCGCAGCGTGATGCCGCTAACCACACGGTGGAGACTAGTGACTTCATTGTTATTCATGAGCGGATCTTTTGAAGGCTTTTTCAGTTGTTGCGCGTTTATATGACGTGTTTATCACGACTCTTTAAGTGTGCCAAACACAAATGTGAAGTACGGATGTTGCCTTCATGGAGAGTTTGCGCTTGCGCAAGGCGAGGTGCGCAATACTTCCAGTGTCTTGCTTCGGCACACACCGTTCGTGCGTAACCGCCAGAGCTCGAGTAGCCAAAAGCTGGTGTCTTTACCTGAAATGATAAAAGTGGCGTTTCCCCTCGCCCCTCCTTGCCACGGGAGCGACCGTGCCTGCCTCCGGGGGGTTGAGAAGGGAATTTGAACCTCAACAGCGCATGTGCATTGCAATGCTACGGCCACTGTTGCTTATATCAAGCGGCCGCGCTACGTGCTGTCTCCGCGACGTAAAATTGTTCTCATGTGATAAAATTACTTTTAATGTACATTTAAAATGATCTGATTAGAAGAACGAAACGGAGAATGATAGTTTAAAAACACTTTTTATTTTATTTTATTTTTTTTTCTCACGACGAGCTTTTTTCCGGGTATTCACTGAACAGTGGATACAGGACGCGCCGTTACTGCCGCGTGGTTTGCACACTGGACTCGCATTCGGGAGGATGGCGGTTCAAGTAGCCTCGGCCATGATATGTAAGTTTTCCGTAAACCGCTCCGAAAAAATGCCGGGATAGTTCCTTTCAAAGGGTTAGCCGATTTCCTTCTTAACCCTTACCAAAAAATTCGAGCGTGACCTCCCTCTAGTGACCTAACCTTCCGCCGGCCGCGGTGGCCGAGGGAACTGAGGCGCTTCAGTCACGGTCTGCAACTGCGGTCGGGGGTTCGAATCCCCCCTCGGGCATGGATATTTGTGCCGTCTTTAGTATAAGGTAGTTCATAAGTAGTTCGTAAGTTTAGGGACTGATGACCCCGTAGTTAAGTCCCATAAGCTTAACAAACATCTGAACATCGAGTCCCCCCGCGGGCATGGATATTGGTGCCGTCCTTGGTCTTAGTTAGTTCATAAGTAGTTTGTAAGTTTAGGGACTGATAACCCCGTAGTTAAGTCCCATAGACTTTACAAACATTTGAACATTTTTTGAACCTAACCTTCCTTCTTTTTTTTTTTTTTTTTTTTTTTTTTTTTTTTTTTTTTTTTTTTTTTTTTTTTTTTTTTTTTGATAGACTGACGACCCTGGGTCGTAATCACTTAAATCTACCTCTTCAGTTGACGAACTCTGACCAGAGGGTATATAAGCTGGTGTATTTCCATTAACTCATCATCCCTAAAGTTTTTCATTATAGACTGAAATGCAAGGTAAAGCTTCGAATTATGTAAAAGACCTTCCATGCACTGTGGATTATTTATGAAAGCCGCGTGAAGCGGCCGAGCGTTTCAAAGCTCCTAGCTACGGAGCGCGCCGCTGCTCGCCGTCGGAGGTTCGAGTCCTCCCTCGAACATGGGTGTATTTGTTGTCCTTAACATAAGTTAGTTTAAGTAGTTTGTAAGTCTTGGGACTGATGACCAGAGAAGTGAAATCCCATAGATTTACAAACATTTGATTTGAACTTATGAATTATTCGATTTCTATTTTATAAATCCAAGAACCGTGAAGTTTACAGTGATTCCAAAATTAGAGACAGCACTATCTTACCTGTACGAAAGAGACAAATGAACAATATATCACATAAAGACGGACAAAATGCGCACTTGACCACAGATGGGAAGAAACCAGCAACTCTGTGCACGCTATGGGAAATAACTATCGCCGCAGATGAGCAATACCACTTCTGACACCTGTCGGTCATTGTGGGACCTACCATCTTACATACAAAGGGTGGTTCAGGAAATGAACGCCAGAGCTTTATAATTATGCGGTACGTTGTTTGTACAACCGTGCTTTTACGCGAGTCGGAATGGCGGTACACAAAACATACCACCAACTCTGAAAGAGAATATTTAAAAAAATATAAATAGGATTAAAATTGTAATAGAAGTTGTTCACCTTGACGAGGGCCTTCCACATTAACATAAAGCTCGACTCCCTCCACCACCACCTTGGGGATGGGAGATTGGTGACTCTGAAATCTTAAATAAGAACCTATAATTTTTTATTGCAGATTTGGATTCTCCGTGAAAAAAATATACAGGTTTTGTATGAAACATGTTTTTCGTTTCACGACAGATGGCGCTGTAATCGGCAAAAACTAAACATTAATTAAATTGTTGAAGAAAGGTAATATCACCAACTAACAGACATCGGATTCTTATTCTAGAGTCAACTATGTTAGTACAGTTGGACAGTAGTGCGGTGCGAAAAGTCGTTGCGGAAACAACATTCTTTTCATAAAACAGATCATAATACCTTTGACGAGCTACTTCAACATTTCTATGAGCCTCAAAAGTTTGAGGAAATGATATTTTCTCTTTCTTCAGCAGTTAACACCGCGCAACAACCACGTAGACATGTGCACAGTCAGAATTAATGACGTACCATGAACAGTTTGCCATAGACTGAGAGCATGATCACTGTGCTTCATTCGATTGTGGGAGGTGTCACATGATAGCTTCATCAAAATCTGTATTTGGATTTTCCTAATCTGACGTGTATTTGTTTTTAGATATTACCTTTTTCTCAAGAATTTTCAGCTCATTTTTATTTTTGCCGATTTCGATGCCATCTATCATTAAAAAAAGTTTCATACAAAAGTTACAATTTTTTTCACGGAGATCCAAATCTACAATAAAAATAGAGGTTGTTATTTCAGTCACCTCGTCCCTTCCCTAGAGGTGGTGTAGGGGGTCCAGCTTTATGTTACTGGACGTCCCTCTTGGAGGTGAACAAATTTTATTGCAACTTTTTTAAAAATCCAATTAGTATTTTTCCAACTATTCCAAAAACAGTTTGCAAAAATGTTCAAATATTTGTAGTGCTTAAGGGACTTAAGTACGGGGTCATCAATCCCTGAACTTACAAACTACTTATGAACTACCTTATACTAAAGACCGCACAAACATCCATGCCCGAGGGGGGGTGGTGGTGATTCGACCCCCCCCCCCCCCCCTCAAGCGCAGCGGCCCTGTGGGCCGTGACTGGCACGCCGCAGACCGCTCGACCACCGCGGCCGGCTAAAAACAGTTCTAAGTGCCTCATGTTTCGCTGCCACCATACGAAAGCATTTACTGAAAGAAAGCAGAAGAGGGGAAGGAATCAGTATGGCTGCACTAGGGCATCGATACAATCCAATGGCGACACGTGGAATCTGTGCCTGACCGGGAATCAAACCTGGATTTCCGGCTTAACAGGAGCGGTCACCTTGACCGGCCCGGCCAAACGGAACACGCATCCCGTTCGCCACGAATTCTTGCAAGTCACACGCCACACAACTAGCTTCCCTGTTCGCCACTGTCGGTTCCCGCACGAGGTCGAATAATTTTATCCGGTGTGGCATAGAAATACATTTATATATTATATGGCGTGATGCCTGTTATTAGTTTAAATAAATCACTCTGCTTGCTCTTCTCTTTTTTATTCCACTCAATAAGTGTATTTGCACTGTGGCTGCGAAACGTGTGATATCAGACGCCACACCAACTACATAATATGTATGTATAGTCGATTTCGAAATTTGGTTCATATCGCTCGACGTCGTGCAATAAGCCAGTATGGTGAGCACAAAAGCATAATTCTTCTCGTATTTTTTAACTTGCTGGGTAGAGTAAGTCTGAGTCGACATAAACAAACACTACGCAGAGAATAAAAAGAGCGTTACAATGTCACAATTGTTGTAAATACAGCGATTAACCAGTGATGTTGAGTAGTACTCTTAACGTAATTCCGCTATCTGACAGAGAGAAACCTCATAATGAGTTCCTTAGGGGTGGCACAGGCATCTTTGGTGAGGCGCGTGCCTGATTCACATACATGCTTACCCTCGTGGAGCGAATCACCGAATACAGCGGTCCTAACGCATCAGGTCAAAGCTAAAACGACAGTCACGTTAACATTTATGGGGTAAGGTGCGGATATGAATGACCTTTTCCGGTACGCCATGCCAATTGTAGCTCAAATTGTAGGCCTTTCTCAGATAACATTAATTATGTTCAACTCATCTTCACATAGTTACATTTATTTATGCTTCGTGAAGTGGATTTACTTACGACATTTTGCAAAATCTTCCTCAAAAACTTTCACTACAAAATCCTGCAAAAAGTTAGATAAAAACAATATTAATGAATATATGTAACCGTCTGTATATGGCATACCAGTGATCTTGAAACGTTATTACGAAGGAAATAAAATCGCGTGTACCGATAACAGTGTGTTATAACAGTGGGAAAAGTTAAAAATTTGTGCCCGGCCAGGATTTGAACCGGGTCTCCTCCTCAGTCGGTAGCTGCGCTGGTCGCTACGGCACATGGCCAGAGTGGTCGCCTTAACTGCACATCTCCCGTCACATCCAAGTTCTTAACTTACCAAATATTTTCTCATTATTTATGGCGTTTCACCAATTCCCGTAACAATTCGTGATGAGCTTCTGCACTGAAAGGATCATTGGCGTGACATTGTCTAAATCATATACGTACGTAGGGCACCACTTACATTCGTAACTAGTTAGTTCAAAGCCCTATTGCCACTGTTAAAATCGGTACATCACTTGAGTAGTCGTTAATTTTCCTGGCTTTGTCGCATCCTACCAACGTTAGTGATTTATCAGTATGTACCGCAGACGTGGGCAGCATGCAATAAACAATGTGTGTTGTCAACAGTGATCCAGAGGCTAAAGTACTCTCCTCAAAGCTGTTAAACGTAGCTGTTTCCTCCGCTCCCCTCTCCGAGCGCACCTGACTGCATGGACCATAAGATCGCGCTCAAACTGGAAAATGTTGTTACTTTGTTGTTCAAATCCAAGGCGGCGAAATGGCCATAGGCACGCACGGCTTAAGCAAAACTTTCTCTGGCCGCCGTCATGAGGCACAGACCGCGTCGCCAGAAATGCCAGGAACTGCGCCTGTGGCGACGTGCGTCGCTCTCTCTGCACGAATTCCTTTCGCGGGCCGCATTGCAAACAATCGCAGGTCGGGGCTACCCACACATTTCCACTCCGCCAACTGAATGGTAAACGGCAGCTGCACGAGGAATGTGGATATGTGTAACAGACCAACATAAACAACTGAGATTAGATTAATATTTGTTCCAGAGATTATGAATACGACACTTCGTAATTATGTGGAACGTGTTAGGTTAATAAAAGGTGTCTGTACAAGATATTACATTAAAGAAAATATCAAATGACACATACACGATGCTGTTGCACTAAGTGTGTTTGCCTCTGTAATTTATAAAATAATAGGCGACGGGAAATTTTAATGCGGTAGATCAACACAATAAATGTTACACTTTCTGCGGAGCTATGAACATAGTTATTGTATCATTTTCCAAAGAGTTACACCACAAATATGCAATTTTTGAAATGGGACAATAGTTTTTTCTATCGTGCATTGAAGATTCGTTGAAACCAGCTGCGTCCAAATCAATTTAAACTACATTCCTATCACTGTTAGTTTGGGAGCTGCAGCCCTTCAAAGTTCCGGGGGCGGAGGCTACGACAGCGTAGCTGACTGCCTGGTGGTCATGAGACAGTGGGCCGTGCCCCAGGGGATAGCCACTCCGCCAGTCAGCTATGCTATCGCAGCCTCCGCCCCCGGAACTTTGAAGGGTTGTAGCTCCCAAACTAACAGTGATAGGAATGTAGTTTAAATTGATTTGGACGCAGCTGGTTTAATCGAATCCAATACACGTTAGAAAAAGCTATTGTTCCATTTAAAAAATTATATCTTTGCGGTGTAACTCTTTGGAAAATGATACAATAAACTATGTTCATAGCTCCGCAGAAAGTGTACAATTTCTTGTGTTGACCTACCGCAATAAAATTTCCCGTCACCTTTTATTTTATAAGTTACAGAGGCAAACACACTTAGTGAAACACCCTGTATATATATACATATATAAATTCATCCAATGACCAGAAGGTGCTGTTATTCAGAAATTCTTTTAATTTATTTTTAAATGTTAGTTGGCTATCTGGCACGCTTTTGATGCAGTTTGGTAGGTGACCGAAAACTTTAGTGGCAGCATAATTCACCCCTTTCTGCAACTGTCAAACGTTCAAACACCTAGGGAGTATGTTCAAAAGCTGTATACAGTGAAAGCATCCCGTGAAAATAACAGCAAGTAATGAGATTTTACTTCATGGAGAATCCAGATGTTCTCAGCGACTTCGTTTTCAACTCTTAGCTTTTTCTTTATATAAATAAATAAAAGGACGTCAATCAGCCGCACACAACCCTAGTCACGAGTAGTCCAAGTGAGTCTATATTCTCTTAAAAGCTCGAGTACTGTGACAAATCTACATTTTATTCCGCTGAAGATAATAACACAGTGACTGAAATCTAGCTTTGGAATAAAAATACATTAAAAATTGACTGACCGCTTATTTTTGTAAACAGTAAGAAAAATGAATCAATATTCTGATAATCTGGGACAGATCTGAAAAAGTGCAGTGCGTTTTGATAATACTAAGAAAAAAATGGGATGGCGTCATTACGTCCAATAAAGAGCTAACAGCGCGGCTGCTGCTGTAGCTTTCCTTGATACAGCTGGAAACTTTGACAAACAGATTGTATGTACGGTTAGGCCTATTTCTGTCCAATCGAGCAAATTATCAAATTATTTGACTACTAAAACGTGAATCCAATGCTAGGTGCAGAAAAAGGGAAGGATGAAGTATTTCAGTTTTTACTGGTTAACGAAGACGAATCAGTTGTTGATGTGGTGTCTGTTGTTTTCGAACATGTCCAAAAAGAATAGCCCCATATCAATAATTGTATTTATCCCCCCAACTGGCAACGAAAATTTCAGCGCGGACGCATTAAGAAGCTCGCTAGATCTCTAGCAGGAATCCAGTATAGGCTGCGTGCAAGAGGAACTAATGGGCAGGGAGCTCGACCATCGTTGTGCGCCATAAGATGAGAATTTGTGTTGTAAGCAAATTCAAATGTTCAAATGTTTGTAGAGCTTGTGGGACTTAACTACGGGGTCATCAGTCCCTAAACTTACAAACTACTTATGAACTAGCTAATACTAAGGACGGCACAAATATCCATGCCCGAGGGGGGATTTGAACCCCCGACCGCAGTTGTGCAGACCGTGACTGGCGCGCCGCAGTCCCCTCGGCCACCGCGGCCGGCTGTGTGTGTTGTAAGCGAGCCTGGATAGTCCAACTGGTTAAGGTGACCGCAGCGTGAAATCCACGATCGAATCCCGGTTTAGCACACATTTTCAGCTTTGCCGTTGGTTTTATTTCAATGCTGTAAAACGGTCGAAATGTTTAAATATTTAGAATTCGGAAGAGGAATCAGTTGTAAATTGTTAGTACGGCGATAAACGAATACTGTTTCTTTCTGAAACTTGTCAGCACATCCTGCAGTGCAGTTAGGAAACCGCTTCTATTTCCAAAGGGTTTCCTATAACGGCCCAGAATGTTTATTCTAGCAGAGGAAGGATATTACAAAAACCTGGCGCTTGTGCCCAAGTTCTTCAAAGGGACGTTCAACTTTTGTATTCGAAACCGAACAGAGAGGCTGACGGAGAATGAAAAGCGCACCTGTCCGCCACGCGTCGTTAGGCAGATAAAGCCAGCACTCGGCGAGGCAGATTCTGTTGCTGACATAACAGCTGCTCCTCTGCTCGTTGGTCTACTGTTCCGTTTCCTTTGCACATTGTGAAACACTGAATACTTTTATTCATTTTATTTCTAGTGGATCACAACTATCGTATCTGTAGTACATATGCATCGAATCCTTTATTTGAATATCATGTGAACTTAAAGGGGAAAAATCGATCAGGAGTGATATTTGCATACGGATCTCTTGCTTCGCAGTTCAAAACCGTGATCACATAATTACGACTCCGCTCAATGTTGTACATCCGTAGCGGGGACATCTCACTGTTTCTTGCTTGACAGTTTATTACACCTTCTTCCTGTTTCCATACGTGATCTGTGTTCAGTTACGGAGGCCCGCTGCTGTACCATCTTTCTACTAGATCTTAAGGGGTAGCAACGGGTAGTTTCACTTGTTAGCAAGTAAACCTACCGAAGCAGGAGTAGCTTCAGTTGCATTTGCTGTCCGTTTGAAAGTGCACTCACTCATTTGTATGAACAGAATCCATGCACCTGCAGACACAAAGAGAAGTTTAAATATATCAAGTACCCGCGTTCGGCCATCACCAGTGATCCATAATTGCTTGGTAGTTGTGCGTCTTACTACTATCTTCGTCAGAGTCCACACATTTTTTCAATATAAGATCCGATTTTCGGTACCTTGAAATTTTTATTGCAGGTCGCCTATTTTACGGGTTACAGGGGCAACAAAAATTTCAGTTTCAATACTTCGCGTAATTATTAGACAAATTAAAAAATTTAAATGCTGTCGTAACATACTCATTCAGAAGTAAAGTTTTTTGTTCAGTTAACGTGATAAGGCAAGTATTACAATTACAAACTGCGTATTTATATTGAACCGACAGTACTCAAATATGCAAACTCTGCTCATCCATTACTCCAAAATGATAACACCTAGGGACTTTCAAAGGATTTTACATTTTGTTTCAAACGCGTACCATAATTATTCTTGTTGACCCCCTCCCCCCCTACCCACCCAAAAAGAATGAGGAAAGAAAAAAAAAGTGTATAGATTAGTATACTTTCGCTGTAAATGCGGAAAAACGACAGATCTACCAAGAAGTTTTGATTAACTAGTTTTTAGCAACTGACTCGATTCGCAACACTTTTTGCAGATAGCATCGATACAGTGTGTTTCAGTAAGAGTGTGAAAACATGTAATATGACATAAAGAATTCTCTCCTAAACAATTTGAGGTAGGGAACTTGGCGTCGGAGAAGTTGGCTTAAGTAGATATGGAAATGTGAATGGCCATCTGTACTTTAGATTCTTGGCATTCCTGAGTTGTTGGAGAACGGAGCCTTAGCTGTTGGTGAGCGGACGTGAATACTACATGATGCACCGCCTCACTACAATGTGCATCCATTTCAGTACTGTATTTCCTGGTCGCTGGATTGGAAAATAAATATTCAGATGTGACTTCTAAAATTTTCCCGGCGTATTTCTTCTTCCAGTAATTTTCGGGTGTGCAGCCGGATCCCATTGACATTCTGCAACGATATTTCGGCCCAGAGACGTCCGGCCATCTTCAGGTGAGTAGGCAACTACTGAAGAGCGCAGGTACGTTCGCGGTATTTATACCGAGTATTGCGCATGCGAGATACGCTGGAGTCTTACTGCGCATGTGTTAGATGGTGACATGCGCGGTACGGCCGAGCTGTGTGTGCTGCCCTCGGTGGTGAAAGTGAACACTCATCTAATCATCGAGAATCGAATGATTCCGTCGATTCCGCTGTGCCTCAATAGCTTTAAGAACAGGGTTCCAATTTTTATCCAGCTGAAAGCCGTTATCACGATTTATTAAAAAAAAAAAAAAAGCGGGCGTTTATAAAATTCCCTGCGAGTGTGGTTCTGCTTACATAGGTCAGACGACTCGAACGGTTCAAGAGCGCTGTACGGAGCACGAAAGACACACCCGTCTTCTGCAACCGTCGAAATCAGCTGTAGCAGAGCACTGCATTTCCATGGGACACTCCATGGAATACAACAAAACCACAATTTTAGCTCCAGTTTCCGGCTTTTGGAACTCAGTCTTCAAAGAAGCGGTTGAAATACGCCTTGCTGACAATTTAATAAATCGTGACAACGGCTTTCAGCTGGATAAAAATTGGAACCCTGTTCTTAAAGCTATTGAGGCACAGCGGAATCGACGGAATCATTCGATTCTCGATGATTAGAGAGTGTTCACTTTCACCACCGAGGGCAGCACACACAGCTCGGCCGTACCGCGCATGTCACCATCTAACACATGCGCAGTAAGACTCCAGCGTATCTCGCATGCGCAATACTCGGTATAAATACCGCGAACGTACCTGCGCTCTTCAGTAGTTGCCTACTCACCTGAAGATGGCCGGACGTCTCTGGGCCGAAATATCGTTGCAGAATGTCAATGGGATCCGGCTGCACACCCGAAAATTACTGGAAGAAATATTCAGATGTTTGTGAATCTAAGAGAAGAAAATGTTAGGGTCATGGATCGACAGACTTACAAACTACTTAAACTAATCTACGCTAGCAGCAGAACACATAGTCATGCCCAAGGGAGGTCTCGAACGTCCGGCGGGAGCGGCCGTACAATCCCTACAATGGTGACTTAGGCCACGTAGCCATTCCCGATGGATTGGAAGCGAAGGTCATATTCCATGACCTGTGAGGACACCTGACCTCAACCCGATTATTTCCTAGGAGGAAATTAAATACAACTTGTTGGTTGTTTGGGTCTAGGGGGACCATACTGCTAAGGTTATCGGTTCCTCAGTGAGAAGGGGAAGGAGTGAGGACAGGAAAGGAGGGGAAAGGAAATGCAGTCCAGGGAGAAGAAAGACTGCATTGGCTCGGGGCCCCGTGCTCGTCACGCACGTACACACGAAAGAACCGCGAACTTCCTGGGCGGGGGTGGGGTGGGGGGAGCCATTTGTGTATGTGATCCTAGGACCCTAGTGGATGGATATTTGTGAGGATGCATCATAATCTGGTTTCCCTATGTCATGCTTGCATTGATGTTGATGGCCACACGTTTCAGTTGATTTTGTAAGATACAGTGCAAGTAGTGTGTTCATTGTGTCAATGGTGGTATTTACAGTTATGCATTATGTTTGTAAATAAAAAGTGCACAGTAACGTGAGTGTAGTCCTATTATCTGCTTAATCTTGCTTCCCTACCTCAAATTGTTCAGTGGAGCTCCGCTATGTCCTCTCAAATTTTGTTTTGCACTAGGAAAATTATATAATTGAAGCATATAGTTAAGAAAATATGACGCTATAAATAACGATATGCACTAAAGTCGTACTTCTGTTTTTCATGGAGCGGAAATTAACCTCGTATAATCATTTAGTGTTTCATAACGAGAGCGTTATCTACTTTCAACAAACTTTAACCATATTTTCAATCACTTACTAAACCATACTCCACTTAAGTGCTAATCGTGAAGAATAGCGGTATTAAAGCATTATCATGATTGTTGCATTTCACTGGGAAGAGCATGGGATCAATGTTGTGACATCTCTTTACGCCACAACGCTGGCTGTCTACAAAAGTCGCCGCGCAACTTTAAGAAGAGGTGATAAGTCGCTTCACAATACTTCGGCCACTGGGGGCTCCCGCAGTTGTGTTACCTCTTTGCCTGCTTCGCGCTCTGGCTGATAGGAAGAAAGGGGCTCGGTTAGATATGCCGGCGCACCAGACCAATGGCAGTCAGTACGGAAGAATACGGGAGTTCCAGTCAGTATGAGGAAGCCCCAGGAATACTGCAGTTCCAGAAGTTCAACATAGAAGATCCAGCCTTCTGTCTATGCGCAAGCCAGAACAGCTTCTATAGCGTAGTGGAACTACACTCCTGGAAAATGAAAAAAGAACACCATGAATTCGTCGACCCAGCAGAGCGAAATTTTATTGACACGTTATTGAGGATGTACAGAACACACTATCATACATACAGAGCCATACGCACTTGAGTACAATCACTAGAGCGTGCGCAATGTCGACGCTAATACCGTTTTACACCCCTTTTGCAGCGATGCAAGCTCCAATTATCCCATAGAGATGATAGTAGAAGTACCGAATGCAGTCTTTCCGAATGGCCTGCCATGTAATTTTACGTGGTGCCTCAGGTGGGACAGATTTCATGCCGGTTTTGCAAACCTCGCAAAATTACGTTTCATCTGGTCCCAAACATGCTCAGTGGGGTAGTATATGGAGATGGTGCTGGTCAGGGTAGTTGACGTACACCTTGAAGAGGAAACTTGGAGGCACGGCATACATGTGGACGAGCATTATCCTGCTGGAAGAGGTTACCGCCTTGTTGGTGCATTAACAATAGCAAGACGGTTTAATGATGGCTTCAAATGTTATAATGTTTTTTAAGCTTAAGGGACTTAACTGTGGCGTCATCAGTCCCTAAACTTTCAAACTACTTATGAACTATACTAAAGACGATACAAACATCCATGCCCGAGGGGGGATTCGAACCCCCGACCGAAACGACTGTGCAGCCTGTGACTGGCGCGCCGCAGACCGCTCGGCCACTGCGGCCGGCAAATTATAGTTTCAATAAGACTCATTGTTCAAAGTATCCTCGACGATGACCAGAGGAGAGCGGCTAGTGTCGGGTATGGCTCCCCACACCATGATGTCAGGTGTCAGCCCCATGTGCCTTTGTTGTATACACTCTAGATTTCCGCTCTCCCCTGCACGACGCCACACACGCGTAAGACCATCACTGGCATCGAGGCAGAAGCGACTCTAATCACTGAGGGACACGTCTCCATTTGTCCTTCCATAGGCGCCTATCGCGACACCCATGGAGGCGAGGTTTGGGCGTGGGTGGAAGACGCCCTAGCGGTGCGCATGATCGTACAACATGCCCTACACTGGACGTTCTCTTCTGGTGATCTGCGAGGAAACATTGAACAATGAGTCTTACACTGAAACCATTATTTAAGCCGTCTTGCTACCGTTAATGCACCAACAAGGCGGTATCCTCTTCCAGCAGGATAATGCTCATCCACGTGTATGCCGTGCCTCCAAGTTTCCTCTTCAAGGTGTACGTCAACTACCCTGACCAGCACCATCTGCACATACTACCCCACTGAGCATGTTTGGGACCAGATGAAACGTAATTTTGCGAGGTCTGTAAAACCCGCATGAAATCTATCCCACCTGAGGCTCCGGGTAAATTTTTCATGGCAGGCCATTCCAAAAGACTGCATTCGGTATTTCTACTATCACCTCCATGGGATAGGTGGAGCTTGCATCGCTGCAAAAGGTGTATATACTAGCTCGACAATGCGCACGATCCAGTGACTCTACTCACATGTGTATTGCTCTGCCTGTATTATCGTGTGTTGTACACATCCTTAATAACATGTAAATAAAAATTCGCTCTGCTGGGTCGTCGAATTCCTGGTGTTCTATTTTCATTTTCCAGAATTGTATGTAATAGTACAAGAAGTTTGTAGCAACACAAGCACACCAAAGTTAAGTATTGATTTCTTCCGTCAATAAAGCTTCTGGGATGTATTTTCTCACAGGATGGCAACATAGTGAAAGAATTGGAATCGAGGTGCAGCGATGCTATTGCAGTGAGTGCTAAGCTAAGATCTACCCTTTTCTGCAAGAAGGAAGTCAGTACCAAGACTAAGTTAGCAGTACACCGCTCTATCTTTCGACCAACTTTGTTGTAAGGGAGTGAAAGTTGGATGGATACAGGCTACCTTATTCATAAGGTAGAGGTTACAGATATAAAAGTAGCAAGAATGATTGCAGGCACTAATAGATGGGAACAATGGCAGGAGGGTGTCCATAATGAGGAAATCAAAGAAAAACTTGGAATGAACACCATAGATGAAGCAGAGCCAACAGACTGAGATGGTGGGGTCATGTTACACGCATGGGAGAAGCAAGGTTACCTAAAAGACTCATGAGCTCGGCAGCGGAGGGTAAGAGGAGTCGAGGTAGATGAAGAAGAAAGTACTTAGGTTCGGTGCACAATGATTTTGAAGTAAAAGGTATAACATCAGACGAGGCATCAATGTTAGCATTGAATAGGGGATCATGGAGGAATTTTATTAGAAGTACTATGCTCCAGACTGAGCGCTGAAAGGCATAATCAGTCTCTAATGATGATGATGATTATAAAGCTTCTTTTAGTTCCCAGAATGAAACTCTCACTCTGCAGCGGAGTGTGCGCTGATATGAAACTTCCTGGCAGATTAAAATTGTGCCGGAACCGGGACTCGAACCTGGGACCTTTGCCTTTCGCGGGCAAGCGCACTACCAACTGTGCTATCCCGACACGACTCACGAAGCCGCCTCACAACTTTACTTCCACCAGTACCTCGCCTCCTACTTTCTAAACTTCACAGAAGCTCTCCTGCGAACCATGCAAGACTAGCACTCTTGGAAGAAAGGATATGGTGGAGACATGGCTTAGCCACAGCCTAAGGGATGTTTCCAGAATGAAAGTTTCACTCTGCATCGTAGTGTGGGCTGATATGTGGCTAAGCCATGCCTCCACCATATCCTTTCTTTCAGGAGTGCTAGTGTTGCAAGTTTCGCAGGAGAACTTCTGTGAAGTTTGGAAAGTAGGAGGCGAGGTACTGGCGGAAGTAAAGTTGTGAGGCGGCATCTTGAGTCGTGTCGGGATAGCACAGTCGGTAGTGCGCTTGCCCGCGAAAGGCAAAGGTCCCAGGTTCGAGTCCCGGTTCCGGCACACAATTTTAATCTGCCAGGAAGTTTCTTCTTTTAGTTGCAGATCTTGTCCACATACTTGCTAGCCACAGGCCACCTCCCGAACCCACCGCTCTCAGTACATCATCCCGAGGTCACAAAAAGCCGCGCTATCCCTCCTTTATTAATTAATTCTCAGTTTGTTTGTTGAGCGGGAAGACCACGTGAGTGTTGTCGGCCGGGCTCGGTATCCCTGCAGTACAGTGGAGTGGAGAACGTCGCAACATATATCCGTTCCATTCGAGCGATCCCGCAAGCCATTTGCCGTGAGGCCGGTGTAGGGGGAGGAGTGCCGGCGGCAAATCGGCAGCGCTGGCGCGGTGGTCAGAGGCGGCGGCATTAACGAGCGCGAGACAGCGCGGGCCTAATTGGCCTCCCTGAGTGCGGGCGCGCACGCCACGCCACGCCAGACGCGTCGCCGGCAGACGCGGACGTCGACCCCGCTGCCGCCGCCGCTTCCGGCTCTCATTCAGCGCAGCTCCAAGGCTGCAGCCTGACCCTGGCGCCGCCGTCTGCCGATATCGATGCGGCCGGCACGCCGGTCACTAGCCTAGCCTAGCCTACACGCCAGCTCCGCAGTTGAGCGCAGTTTCGCTGTTGCACTGCTCGCCTCTGCTCAGGGGTCACGTTCCGTTCCCTTCGCGTCCAATTTTAAGAAAACTTATTTCTTCTTTCTCTTAAGCATGTTGCCGCACATTAGGGTCGCCTACTTTAATTCTGATTTGGCCTTTTAATATTTACGGGGTGACTGGATGCCCTTCCTGTCGCCGACGCAGCCCCCCGGGAGGAAATGTGTACCCCAAATGTCTGCGTATAGTGTTATACGTGTGAAAAGTGTTAAGTGTTACGAAATGTTTGCGAATCGTGTAACTGAGGCGGGACTTGGGAACCAGCCCGGTATCCACCTAGGGGCAGTGGCGTAACTAGGACTTGGCTTTGGGGGGGGGGGGGGGGGGAATAGATCTGCTTGAAGAGCAAAATTTTAGTCAGTTTCCAGACAGACCATCATATACCACTCCCGTTGAAGATTAATTCACTCCCATCCAATGAAAGCTTATGGTGAAACACCCCGAGTTTCTAATCTTTACCTTTACCAGATTGCTGTTGTACAATTTCTTTCTTCTTTTTCTTCTTCTCTCTCTCTCTCTCTCTCTCTCTCTCTCTCTCTCTCTCTCTCTCTCTTTTTTTTTTTTTTTTTTTTTTTTTTAGGTTTCTGGGGGGGTGGTTTCTAACCTCCTCATCCCCCCCCCCCCATAGTTACGCCACTGCCTAAGGGGATGTGGAAAACCGCTTAAAAACCACATCCAGTCTGGCCGGCACTCCGAACTCTGTCGTTAACCCTCTCATTCACGAATTATCAACCCGACAACGAAAAAAATTTTGATACATTATTTGGTAACTTGAGACCTATACTGTGCAGAATTCATCATAATTTATCTAGAACAATAGTTTCATAGATCAATAGGGACGTGTCCTCAAATGAGGACAGTGAGTACGAAATCTGCTGCATTTTTACATGGAACATATATTAATGACATCAACGAATACATGATGAGTTTACACTATTTTGTATTTTTCGTACAGTGAAATTGTTTCATGCACTCAGGGCACACAGCAAGTTTACACTTGCCTCAAATGTAACGCGTTTTCCGTCGGCAGGCCCGATGATGACACCACTTGGCACTGGGATCACCTGACTTGGTTGGCCAGTGTCATTCCTCATGGAAGCGTAATTCGATGGGTACCAAAGGACAGGTTTTCTTTTTCATGTCCAGACAACAATGTGCTTTCATCTGAAGGTCCGCTTCTACTCATTCTTGTAACTTCTGCTTTCCATTTCTTTGTTAGTCATCTACGAGACATTCTAGCATTCCGTATTAGTCCTCATATGGGGTCACCTCAGATGTAAAATATGACAGAAATTAGTCGACTCATGAGAGGGTTAATCTGCCGGTACGCCTCTCCGTATCGGAAACCGGTGCGTTAGACCACGCGGCTAACAAATTTTAAGAAAAAAATTTAAAAACATTCTTGCATAGCTTACAATTTGATATATTTACTGGAAATACCTGTGAATCCATTTTCATTATTCGACGCCGTTACTATGCTGCATAAAATTATGATAAATCAAGTAAACTATTACGAAATATGTTAAAGAATTTGCAGACATCGTGTTGCGTACATTTTTACGTATTTTTAATTTCAGCTTATATGTTACTGCTCATGAAATGTATATAAGGTACTTAATTTCATTTAAAATTTAGAGCAGATCGATATCTCATTTCAGTCTCTAGTTATTGAAAACCTGTGCACTTTGTGTTCAGTTCCGTTTTTGAGGACTGGACGGCTCCATATCATTCAATTTTAACCCTTTGTGGTCCAAGAAACCAAATTGAGTTTTGAAACAATTATGTTTTGTATAATTACATTACAGGTGATACATAAAACTAATATATAAAATGAGAAAAGTACTTGAGTGTTTACAAATTTTTTAGAATACATGGTTATGTAATGAAATCAGTGGTCCGTTGTATAAAGTTATACAAGAAATGCATCAAAATGAAATATTAGTCTACTCTGCAATGCATAGTTTTTCGTAACTTTCCCGAACTATGGCAGCTCAGAAGAAAATACAGAGGAAAAAGTAATATATGTAACCTCACGGTTCTCAGTAACAGCTAACTCCGGCACATACTGCGCTGAGCAGCTGAATGTTCTCGTTGCTTTCTACACCTACATCTACATGAGATACTCTGCAAATCACATTTAAGTGCCTGGCAGAGGGATCATCGAACCACAATTATACTATCTATCTCCATTCCATTCTCGAATAGCGCGCGGGAAGAAAGAACACCTGAATCTCTCTGTTCGAGCTCTGATTTCTCGTATTTTATTCTGATGATCATTTCTACCTAGGTAAGTGGGAGTCAACAATATATTTCCGCATTGCATTCGGAGGAGAAAGTTGGCGATTGGAGTTTCGCAAGTAGCCCACGCCGCAGTGATAAGCGCCGTTGTTGTAATAATTCCCATCCCAGATCCTGTATCATTTCCGTAACGCTGTCTCTCCTGTATCGTGACAATACGAAACGAGCTGCCCTTCTTTGGACTCTTTCGATGTCTTCGGTCAAACCCACCTGATAAGGACCCGACACGACTCACGATGCCGCCTCACAACTTTACTTCCGCCAGTACCTCGCCTCCTACTTTCCAGTCGGTAGTGCGCTTGCCCGCGAAAGGCAAAGGTCCCAGGTTCGAGTCCCGGTTCCGACACACAATTTTAATCTGCCAGGAAGTTTCATATCAGCGCACACTCCGCTGCGGAGTGAAGTTTCATTCTAAAGGCGTTATTTGTTGCGGCGAGATCTATTTGCGAAATTTCTTTCGCCAACTTACTCTTCCGGATGCGCACTTTTTTTTTTGGCTACCATGTACGTAGGAAGACATGATCATCTTAATAAAATAAGAAAAATCGAATCGAAAACGGAAAGATTGTTTTTCCCGTACGAGAGGAAAGAACGGTAGAGTGTTTTCATAAAAGCGGTTCGATGAACTTTCCGCCATGCAATTAAATTTGAGTACTGGAGTATTTATGTACACGTAGATACTGATTTCATTATCTCCTCCACACGGAACCACATTTTCAATCATTTGATGTTTATACAACTTGTGATAATCTGGTGTTCTCTATAACACGGCAAGGCCTAAATCTTTAATATTCTGCTACTCCAACTTACTAGGGGTAAAACTGGACGGAAATGTCACCTTCACACAACATTGCCAGGTGGTGAAGGGAAAGGTGTGCCAAAAGAATTGTATCATTCCCGGATTGGCAGAATCAACTTGGAGAGCTCAACAGGAAGTCACGCGAACAACTACTCTGGCACTTCGTTTCCCGGCAAGTGAATACGCAGCTCCAGTATGGCAAGCTTCGTCACATGCCAAACAAGTCGATGTTGCGCTGAATAAGTCAGTCCGTATCGTCACTGGCTGCCTGCGACCTACACCAGGTCATAAGAATTACACATTGGCTTGGAATAGCGCCACCACACACAAGGCGCACGAGAGGAGAGTCTCATGGACAGCAAGCAGACAGGGTACAATCACCCCATTACTGCTCCAAGAAAGAGTTTTATTCGGAGAACTAAATCTTTGGGCATGCAGCCTGAATCATGCCGTGCAGATCTACGTAGGTTTTGAGTCCGAGATCAAGGAGGAACTGATGTGCCGCTACAAACTACCATATTGTACATGTAGGATACTGAATCGACTGAGAACTGGAGTTGGAAGATGCCGGATAATTTGCTCATCTACAGAATATGGACGTATCTGCACGCCACGCAATATATAGTTTTGGCAGATGACAAGGCTATAGATTAGATTAGATTAATACTTGTTCCATAGATCATATATACGACATTTCGTAATGATGTGGAACGTGTCAGTTTAGTAAATGTTGTCTATACTTGACAGTCAATATTTTAAGGATTTTATTTTTTATTTTTTTATTTTTATTTTAATTTATTTTTTTATTTATTTATTTTTAAGTTTTATCTAAAAATTCATCTACATTGTAGAAGGAGTTGCCATTCAGAAATTCCTTTAATTTCTTTTTAAATACTAGTTGGCTATCTGTCAGACTTTTGATGCTACTTGGTAAGTGACCAAAGACTTTTGTGGCAGCATAATTCACCCCTTTTTGAGCCAAAGTTAGATTTAACCTTGAATAGTGAATATCATCCTTTCTCCTAGTGTTGTAGCTATGCACACTGCTATTACTTTTGAATTGGGTCGGATTGTTAATAACAAATTTCATGAGTGAATATATATATATATTCCGAAGCTGCAGTGAGTATCCCTAGAACCCTAAATAAATGTCTGCAGGATGCTCTTGGGTGAGCTCCAGCAATTATTCTGATTACAAGCTTTTGTGCAATGAATACTTTTTTACTCAATGTTGATTTGCCCCAGAATATGATCCCATATGAAAGCTAATTTATTGAAATTTATATCACCAAATTTTGCAATGACTCTGATAGCATAAGTAGCTGAACTCAGACGTTTCGGGAGATCTTCAATATGTTTCTTCCAATTCAGTCCCTCGTCAATGGAAACACCTAAAAATTTTGAATGTTCTACCTTAGCTACAGATTTATGTTCAAAGTCTAAATTTATTAATTCTGTCCTGCCATTTACTGTATGAAACTGTATATACTGGGTTTTATCAAAGTTTAATGAGAGTCCATTTGTGGAGAACCACTTAATAACTTTCTGGAAGATATCATTTACAATTTCATCAGTTAATTCCTGTTTGTCAGGTGTGATAGCTATACTTGTATCATCAGCAAAAAGTACTAGCTTAGCGGCTGGAGAATGATATACAGATACTGTATGCAGTATCAGTGTTAATCGATAAGATCGAGCAAACGTCCTTCAGATATACATGCATGTCTGAAGGAACGTGCACTGCGACGACTACAGCTGTCAAGGAATGCAGTCTAAAACTGCTGATATCAATCAGCATCAGCTGTGACGTATGGAACTCAGCCGGAGCGGTCCTCGATTTCCCGGTTTTCGCGAGCGGTCGCATGAACGCATGTCTGAAAGACATCGGCACTTGTTCCATCAACAATCACGGAAACTGCATATCGTATTTAAATAAGCCACAACAAGGCTTGCGACAACTATAGCAAACGTCTCTTTCTGTGCGCGGCTTAAATAGTGGACCAATGGGTGTGACTGAAAAATTACCCGGCCCGAATAATTTAAAGTCCAAGAACAGAGCACTTCGCATGACCTAGTTCCGAAGTGCGAGTGTTGCCAACTCTAACGAAATTCGGACTTCAGCTTGGTGTTTACGTAGTCAAACAGAAGCAATATACTAGTTAGGATGCAGTATACGTCGAGATTCATAGCAGCTTAACTCACGTATCAATTATTTTGAAAAAATAAGAGGTAGACGTATTAAGAACTCCATGTGGGTAGATTTACTGCAACGAACCCATTCTTACTTATGTTTCGTTGGCTGAGTGGATAGGCTCAGGGTTTACGAACAAAGGGGGCGCGAGTTCGAGTACCACTCCAGTCAACTTTTTTTAAGCCTGTGTAGGTAATATTTTTTTATCATTAAATCTCTACGAATTATGCAGTTATAGAGTTTTGTACATTCCACATTGTTAAATATATCGCATTTTGTAACAGCTAATCTTTAAACAACGAAATAAATGATAGCCGTAGTAAAAATGTTGAAAATGGATGCCTGTATTTGTAATTACTTCGACTGCCACATGGAGAATCTATAGTGTTCAGCTAAGTTAAATGTATCAGCAGATAGGCACAATTTTCTAAGTTCTTACGCGCGGTTTCCACGAATGTGTGACTGTGCCTTCCATTATCTGTTGTTTTCAGTTCAATATTGTTTCTTCAACTCTTCGTTACGCCCACGAGAAAGGACAGGTAGCTCATTGATAGAATGTCGGCCTTCCTGGTTACTTGGTGTGCATCAGATCGGATGCCACTAAAGCCTTTACTTTTTTATTCTTGTGGTTTTTTTTATTGCGTACAAATGTTTCTTCCTTTAGTTACTTTTTGTTATTACATTATATTGGTTTAACTTTTTTTCAGTATTCACTTTAGTTAATAATTAATTACAGTTGGCCAATTTGATATCTAAAAATAATCTTCCTTGGAAGGTAATATTATTTGATCACTCATAACAAAAAAATAAACATTCTTGGAGGATGATTTTCATCTGACTTACCAAAATACGTCCATTTTCAGTATTATTACTATGAAAACGTGTCAGATTAAAGATTAGATTATTATAAAATAGAATCTTTTAAAAACCTATAAAACCTTGCAACAGCTTTATATAAAAATAAATTGACTCCAGTGGAATTCGAACGCGCACCCGTTTCGTCCATAATTCGTCAGTCTATCCAATGACCCAACGAACCATATTTGAGAAGCGGTGCGTTGTAGCAAATGTACCCATGTGGAATTCTTATACCTCAACCGTTTTACGTGCTCAAATAATGTTTTCCAAAATAAATAGTACGTGAGTTAAAATGCAATGAATTTCGACATATACTGTATCTTAACTATTGTATTGCTTCTATTTGACGATGTAAACAGCAAACTGAAACTGCACAGACCGCTGGTTCGGGCCAGGTGATGTTTTTGTCCCTCACTGTCATTGGTAGTAGTGCCATATGGAAGCTTGTAGCGGTCCAGCAGACGTGCGCGGATAGCATTATGGTTATCGCGCGCCTCGCGAAAAGCGGGAAACCTCTGTTCGACTGCCGGTCCGGTACAAATTTTCACTTGTCACCATTAAATTACACACATGATGCTCATCCATATTAGCAGTTGCCAATACATTCGTGTATTAACATGATATATAGTTGCACTCTGGACACGAATTGAGTGTACCACTTGTTATATTTTCAAAATAAATGTAGCTGCTGTTTTCCCGTTTCGGTGTTTTGGATGTCCATCAGTGTACATGGCCCATCGCTTTAATAATCAGAAAGATGAATTTCATACAGCTAAAATCAAAGGGATTAAAAATTATGTTGCCAGCCGCAGTTTCCGAGCGGTATGTGGCGCGCCAGTCACGTTCTGCACGGTCAGTACGGTCGGTGGTTCGAATCCCCCCCTAGGGCATGGATATTTGTGCCGTATTTAGTATTAGCTAGTTCATAAGTAGTTTGTAAGTTTTGGGACTGTTGACCCCGTAGGTAAGACCCATAAGCTCTACAAACATTTGAACATTTGAAAAATGATGATGAACATGGTGCATTTGACGTTAGGTTCTGGCATTTGGTGACTTCCCACTGCAGTGGCGTACCAACTATTTCTTTCTTTAGAGGAAGGGGGAGGGGGGCAAGAAAACGTATAAAACGTATTTACTGACATCGTCTTGGCGATTCTAGGATTATGGTTTGCGGGGAGGGGGTGAGGTCACGGAACTATCATTTTGCCGAGGAGTTCCAGTTCCGTTTCATAGGGGAAAAAAAAAGTTAAAAGATTGATTCGTCAAGTTGCGCTTGCGTCTCACTTATATGTAACAGCGACCTCGAGTGCCCCATCAGTACTGATGCTGTCCCTTATTAGCAGTACAGATTCTAAAATAGGACGATAGGAGAGAACAGAATATAGTAGTTATTACTAGGTGCTTCAGTCAGAGGTAAAAATTAATATTTCAGAAAACAGTCTTGATCGCAGAAATAAACAGTTTCTATTTACCGGTTTCGACCTGATGTAGGTCATCTTCGGAATTACAGGCAGCCCATGTGGCCAGTGCTGGACTCGGCTGAGCTGTCCTGGACTGTTCTGCTGCCAGTAGGTACCAGGACAGCCCAGCCGAGTCCAGCACTGGCCACATGGGCTGCCTGTAATTCCGAAGATGACCTACATCAGGTCGAAACCGGTAAATAGAAACTGTTTATTTCTGCGATCAAGACTGTTTTCTGAAATATTAATCATACCAAATAGATCGCTGTTTTTCTCCTCTGACAATGTTGTCAAAACTAAAGGTAAAAATGGCTGCCACCAAAAATACTAGGGTGGCAGAAACCGTGTCTTGGCGCTCCAAAGTTTCAAGTTTCCCGGTGAGGAGGTGTTGGCTGGCTGTGCTACTGGCGGCAGCGTGGCATTCCTGCGGCACTTCCGCAGTCCGGCCGCATGCCGGTGCTCGCCGGCCGCCGCGCGCCGAGGCCTTGGCGGCGCGCGTCCGTCACCACGTGGGGACCGCACTCCGCCTAACGCCTGCACTTACTGCACCCCCGCCGCCCATGGATGCTGCGGCAGGAATTCCCCGGCTCGCCTTCGCATTCCACTTTCGCAACTGCCCTTGGCCGCTGCAGCTGCGCGCGGGACCCAGGACTTCACTCTCGCCAGTCTCAGACCGACCGTCACACTCGGCAAGACTACAAACCACAAATCCCTTTCCTCTCGTTAATAACAACTATTCCGGTGACAAAAGACTTATTTTTGCTTTTATTTGTCCAGTCCCCTTCAGAAATCGATACCATTTACAGGGTATACTGCCCTACTTACAATTCTGACCACAAAGTCCTACCATGTAGCGGCAGACTAGTCGTCGTTAGCGAAAAGTGTAGAGTTCCAGTTCTCGTAGTAACCAGTACAAAGCTTCGGTCGGGACCTATCAGCTGGTTCAAAATGTTCAAATGTTTGGTTAAGGCCGAGGGGACTGAGGCGCTCCAGTCACGGTCTGCACGGCCACTACGGTCGGGGGTTCGAATCCCCCTCGGGGATGGATATTTGTGCCGTCCTTAGTGTTAGCTAGTTCATAAGTAGTTTGTAAGTTTGGGGACTGATGACCCCGTAGTTAAGTCCCATAAGCTATACAAACATTTGATCATTTTTGTTTGGTTAAGGGACTTAACTGTGGGGTCATCAGTCCCTAAACTTACAAACTACTTACGAACTACCTTATACCAAAGACGACACAAACATCCATGGCCAAGGGGGGATTCGAACCCCCGAACGGAGCGGCCGTGCAGACTATGACTGGAGCGCCATAGACCGCTCGGCCACTGCGGCCGGCTATCAACTGGTTTTTCCACTGAAAAAGAAATACAGTCCAACCTCGATATATCGAATCTGTAGGGAACACAAAAGTAATTCGATACATCGAGGGTTCGATATAACAAGGTGTTCCTGAAAAAAGTCACGATTTTTTATTATTGTACTTAATGTGAAGGATCCTCTGCAGTTTTCACTTACTCTCATCACAAATTTTCTTATTTACACTGGCACTTTCTCCTTTCAATTGGCGGAAAATAGCGGGCCGTAGTGGCCGAGGGGTCTGCGGCGCGCCAGTCATCGTCTGCATGGCCACTACGGTCGGGGGTTCTAATCCCCCCTCGGGCATGGATATTTTTGCCGTCCTTAGTCTTAGTTAGTTCATAAGTAGTTTGTAAGTTTAGGGACTGATGACCCCGTAGTTAAATCCCATAAGCCATACAAACATTTGAACATTTGTCGGAAAACAATGCCGTGTCTTTTCCTGAAATTTTCAAGCCCTCCATTACTCACACGAAACCTATCGTATCCTACCGCCTTTTCTTCCAAAATAAGTCCACCAATGTTCACATTATTATTCCTCTGTTGCCGGAATCACCGCAAGAACCGCTAGACAAACCTGGAAACTCAGCCTTTTGTTGTCGTTGCCGATTTGTCCCTTCATCTGCAGTTATCAGCCGGTCTTCATTCTTCATTATTGTTGTCAGTGTGCTTGGCGGAATCCCAAACTCTGCTGGTATCTCTTTCCCTTTATTTACTACTGCTCTCACTTCGTCAATTAACTTCCGCTTTTCAGTAATTGACTGTTCCATAATCTTGTACAACTAACAATAGTTTCCTCTCAGGAACACTTTCATAAGCCTTCTTTAGATCTATAAAAGATAGATATAATTCCCTGCTCCACTCACAGCACTTCTCCATTATCTGCCATAAGCTAAATATATGGTCATGACAGCTTCAAAGAGACCTTAACCGCCGGCCGCGGTGGCCGAGGGGACTGAGGCGCTTCAGTCATGGTCTGCAAAAATGTTCAAATGTTTGTTAAGCT
The DNA here is from genome assembly GCA_026315105.1 of Locusta migratoria. Classification (NCBI taxonomy): domain Eukaryota; kingdom Metazoa; phylum Arthropoda; class Insecta; order Orthoptera; family Acrididae; genus Locusta; species Locusta migratoria. The sequence goes on along the minus strand of CM048746.1, from coordinate 467,174,442 downwards.
TATGGGACTTAACTACGGGGTCATCAGTCCCTAAACTTACAAACTACTTATGAACTACTTACGAACTAGGACGGCACAAATATCCATGCCCGAGGGGGGATTCGAACCCCCGACCGTAGTGGCCGTGCTGACCGTGACTGGAGCGCCTCAGTCACCTCGGCCACCGCGGCCGGCAGTCATGGTCTGCACGGCCATTACGGTCGGGGGTTCGAATCCCCCTTCGGGCATGGATATTTGTGCCGTCCTAGTTCGTAAGTAGTTCATAAGTAGTTTGTAAGTTTAGGGACTGATAACCCCGTAGTTAAGTCCCATAGACTGTACAATCATTTGAACATTTTTAGACCTTAACCGATTTTCATACAACTTATCTTCAACTAATACACTTTCTTTCCACTCAGCACCTGATAATATTTTGCCTACAATGCTAATTAAAGATACCTCTGTAGCTGTTACAATTTTTCCTGTTTCCATGCTTGAAACCTGGTGTGATTAATGTTTCCGTCCAGTCAGACGGAATCTGTCCCGCCTCCCACACCATTTCAGTCATCCTGCGTAACCATTTGAGACCGAATTTCAGTTCCGGCTTAATTTCGTCTACCCTGCCGCTTTGTTGCACTGAAATCTATTGACCATTCTCTCCACTTTCTGAAATATGACCCTGTTTCCATCATCATTCCTATCCCATTGTACCTCAAAATCTGACACATCATTGAACGATTCACCTACATTGAGCAATTATTCAAAATATTCCCTCCATCTGCTCAAGGCATCCACAGGGTTGACTAGCAGCCTTCCTGACCTGCCCAAAACACTTGTTAATTCCTTTTCCCTCCCTTTCGAAGATTGCTAATTACGCTCCAAAATGGTTTTCCCGCGGCTTGACCCAGAGTTTCTACCGTGTTTCCAAAGTCTTCCCATGATTTCTGCTTGGAGTCTGCAATTATCCGTTTGGCTTTGTTTCTTTCTTCAACATAACGTTCTCTGTCTGCCTGATTTCTAGTATAGAGCCATTTTTGAAATGCCTTCTTTTTATTTTTACAGGCTGCCTTGACTGTGTCATCCCACCAAGCTGTCTGCTTCTTCCTGCCTTTACACACTACTATTCCAAGACATTCTGTAGCCACTTCTAGTAGTGTGTTCCTATACCTTGTCCATTCCTCTTCCAATGACTGTAAATGATTACATTAAACTAATTGGTACATTTATGTATTTGTGCCTAATTTCCTTCTATTGAAGCTTCTCAACTTTTAGCCGTCTACATATGAACTTCACTTTCTGCACTTTTCGGCCTCACAAAACCAATATCACTGCAGAATAAATAATGGTCAGTATCATCGAACAACCCTCTGAAAACACGTGTGTCCTTGACTGCCTTTCTGAATTCCTGATCTGTTATTATATAGTTAACGACAGATCTAGTTCCACTGCCTTCCCAAGTAGACCGGTGAATTTTCTTATGCTTAAAAGGGACTGATGACCCCGTAGTTAAGTCCCATAGACTCTACAAACATCTGAACATCTTTTTTTTATGCTTAAAAAAGGAATTTGTGACAACGAAGCCCACACTGGCACAAAAATCCAATAGATATTTTCCGTTCCTGTTGGCCTCCATATCCTCTCCAAAATTACGCAAGACCTTTTCGTATCCTTCTGTTCGATTTCCTATCCTAGCACTGAAGTCGCACATGAGCAAAACACTGGTCTTGTCTTTACTCTAACAACTCCGTCACTGAGTGTGTCGTAAACTCTCCATTACGTTGATCTGTCCCTTCACAGGGTGAATACACAGACACAATCCTAATTTCTAAATGGAGATGGCCAAATCTGTCCATATCAGTCGTTCATTTACGAACTTTACTGCAATTATGCTGGGTTCGATTACTTTCCTAATGAAAATCCCTACAACCCCCTGAGCTCTTCCTGCTTTGACTCCTGACAGATATACCTCGTATCTCCCACTTCGTCCTCTTTCTCTCCCCTTACCCTAATGTTAACTAACAGCTAAAACATCTAACCCCATCTTACTTGCAGCCTCTGCCAGCTCTATCCAGTGTAGTACCTATTGATTCTACTAGCTCCCCATCTTATTCCTGATCGTTTGCCAAGTCGTATCTGAGGCGTCCCTGGTCTGTCAATTGGAGGTGGGACTCCGTCACCTCCAAAGATTCGAAGTACTGTGCTCTGATTGTTGCCAGCATCATATCGACGTACCTGGGAAGCAGGTTGCTAGCTTTATTTCTCCAGACCCTAACGGTTGAGGGACTAACCGGTGGATTTGGTAATCTTTGACGTTTGAGCACAAAGGTGGCCACGACTCAGACTATGTCCGAGTTGCCCAACCTTATTACAAAATAACTTGTGTAACTATTAGGACCACTTACTTGGCAACTCATACGTTGCCCGTGGTTCATGAACTAGGACATGACTACAAGAACATACACCATGAACCACGGAAAAGTGGCAATTCACACTTAATAAAGAAAAGGGTCAAGCATGAGTACGAAGACAACTATTCAACTGTTTGTGAAGCTCATGGGACTTAACTGCGGGTCATTACTCCCTAAACTTACAAACCACTTATGAACTACCCTGTACTAAAGACATCACTAACATATATGCCCGAGAGGGGGATTCGAACCCCGACGGGGAACGGCCTCGCACATCGCAGCTTAGCGCCTCAATGCGCTCGGCAGCTCCGCCGCGGCAGTACGAAGACAAAGCCGTTAAATTTAGATTACACAATAAATCGAACAAATCTCAAGGTTATGAGTTTAAATAAATACCTTGGAATAACAATTACGATCAACTTTAATTGGAAAGGCCACATATGTCATATTGTGGGGAAGGCAAACCAAAGAGTGCACTTTGTTGCCAGAAAAGTTGGAAGATGTAATAAAATCCACTAGACAGGCTACACTACAGTTCTCCGAGATCTGCTGAAATATTGCTCCGCGGCTTCAGATCATTACCAGATACTGTCAATTTGAGCAAGACTCAAAGTAGTGAGAAAGACAAAACATAATTATTTAAGGGTGAAATAAAAATGTAGCATTACCTAGTGCACTGAATTGGAGAAAGCAATCTAATTGTTAATATCTAATAGTTTTGATTTATTTCCAAAGACAAAACAAAATAGTTTAATGGTAAAATAAAAAATGCAGTATGGTCTAGTATACTGAATTGGATATTCAGTTATTGACAAATAGGAATATGGTGTTAACAACATCAAATGGCTTTGTAAAACGATACGCGCAAGGACACAATCTATTTATAAGCTTAATCGTCGCCTCCTTCTATGGGACGACAAGAAAATTAGACGTGTTAATTAAGAGTATAAAACACATAAGTGCGGAATTTTTTAAATTCAAATGAACATTGTTGTGTAATTGAAGGAATTTTCACCCCATTTCCAATATTACGGCCAACGAGTGTCTAGGTATTAAAAAAAATTCAATTCTCTGCATTTATATACATATATAATTAACTTATACGCTATGCATGTAACTAATTTCTTACCATTCGATTTAGCTGTAACACAATGTGAACCAATATCCATTACGTTAGCGCTGTTAAAATATTTATAACTGTTTCAACACTGAGATTTAACGAAGTATTTTATGTATATTTAAGTTGTCATGCATCCTTCCACAAGTCCTCCCTCATTTTTTCTTCCGTTTCCAAACTTCGTCTTAGGAGGTTTAAGTACATACGAATGGGTTAAACTGGAAATTTCACAAATTTGGTCATCAAGGATGTCAGAGACGTTTCGACCGCTTTTTGTGTGCGAAACAGTAGCCACCATATGTATTTGTATAATATTGTTCGTATCCTCTAAGCAGAACCCGTCAAGGTCGTAGCATGCTGTGCACGTACTGCGTGACTATGCGTCGCTTTCCCAGCACATCGTCCAGGGCTTGCCGTTCAGTAACTGTAAAGGCTGGCAAGGAGGAGGAGGAGGAGCAGGAGGAGAAGGAAAAAAGGAAGAAGACGAAGAAGAAGGACAGAGAGAGAGAACTTTTGAGCAACTACTTGCTATCGGTGTCGGTGTTCCAACAACGGCAGACCGTTAAAAGCTGTAATATATGAACATCCTTCAGTCGTAATACCCGAAGTTGTGTACGTAAACTCGACACTTATGTTCACTAGACGATCATGCGAAAGAAAAACTGTTGTTCGGTTCATTAGTATGATTTTTAACAATGGAAATAAACTAATGTCAGAAGATTGCCGTTTTCAACTACCATTCAACATTCATATCCAATTATATTACACAGAACTTTATGTCTTGACACTGTCCTCTATATAATATGACAAAAAAATTTTATATTGCCAAACGAAGTAAATAGCATATCCAATTGGAATGATGTGCTGAATTATTTAGTGAAATCGAAATAAACTTTTATCAGAAGGTCATCTAGAAGCTACAACGAAACATGTAACCATCGCTGCACACTCTCTATTTTCTAAGTAAGTATCAAACATCTTTCTATGACCACAAATGAAAAACTTCGTTGATAGTTGAGAACTCATTTTCATTTAATTAGCTTATTTATTTTTATTTGGGGGGGGGGGGGGGGTAGCACTAGCGAATACATACATCTTACCACTTCATATGAACCAAAGATATTTGGGGTGCAGTTATGCTCTCAACAGCGGCGCAGTTTCGTAACATTCTCGCGATTACTTTCCTCTTATCACAGGCAATTACGCAAATAAGTTTGTTCGCTCGGTATCTTGTCTCGGGAACGTGAGACTCTGCAAAGAACGGCGCGCCGACGTGCGAAATTTACTGTGACAATTATCGCGAAGAAAGTTTTAAAGGGTGGAATACCTAGAATGTTAATTTACGAAGCAGACAGGAAGCGCATGGTAGACAAGGTGCTAATTGCTCGATTCGAATTAATCGCTCTAAGGAAATTGTTTGAGTAAAACCGTGTTTTCATATTCCTGGAAGCGGCTGGTTGATTTGAAGCAGCCACAGAACGTTTTAGCTAATAGGCTCTGTGAAACATAGCTGGGTAACAGTTGCAAAAATGTTAAAATTTTCAAATGTTTGTAAATCTAAGCTACTTAACTACGTTGGTCATTAGTCCCTAGGCTTACAAACTACTTACACTAACTTAAGGCAAGTTATGTAACCTATGCCCGAGGGAGGACTCAAACCTCCGGCGGCGAACGGCCACGCGCACCGCAGGAGGGCGCCTTAGTGCGTACGGCTATTCTGCCGCGGCGCAAAAATGTTAGGAAAGTAACTAGGATAGGATGAAAATAATGCAACTGACGAAGTTTAAAATCAATAACAGCATACCAGTACAATCAAATTGTATATTTATGCCGAAACGGTTGTAGTAGTAGCTTCGTTTACATCAGTTTAAGCCGAAACACCCACAAAAGGTTTATCCCTTTCTATTCTGCATAATATGGACTTCAGGTCAGTGAAGTGTGCTCGTAATATGATGGTGCGCAACTCTTTTAATCACTTTTTTGGCTTTCTCCGACATGATGTAATCGTAATAATTTATACTATGCAAGTACTCGATAATGCCCAAATGGAGGGGGAGGGTAATGAAATTAGCTAAGTATCACTTGAAATGTTTACTTCAAATTGAAAGAAACATCAACGCAGGAAATGATTTCCCTTGAGACATCACATAGAGCGATTTTGAAATTAAAAAAAAAGGCCTGCACATAGCGAAATGCAAACATACAGATTTCCGATTTGTTCCGGAGATGCCATCTGCCAGTGACAGAATCATTGGTGTGCAATTTCACGTATACCCACTACGTGTCGAGTAACCATATGCAATGCGAAAGAAGTCGGAGATAAGCGACAAACGAAATGCTGAGCGACGCACACACAAACGTGTATTCTCGGCAAGTATCGGGACACGCCTTCCAGGTTGATTGCCACACACCGTTGCTGCAGTGTCTACCGTCCATTCTTCCTCTTGTGTTCGCTCAAGGCATCGGACTTTATCGTACACCTGCACTAATAGTAACTTATAATTTGCGGCTTTTTGCTGAAGATGCTGTGGTGTATGGGAGGGTGTCGTCTTTAGCTGACTGTAACAGCCTGCAGGATGACTTAGAGAAAATTTCTAGTTGGTGCGAAGAATAGCAACTAGATCTCAATGTAGAAAAATGTGAGGTGATGCGCATGAGTAGGAAAAAAAATCCCATAATGTTCGAATACAACATTAGTTGTGAGCTTCTTGATGCAGTCGAGTCGTTTAAATATCTAGGCGTAACATTGCAGAGCGATATGAAATGGAACGAGCATGTAAGGACAGTCGTGAGTAAGGCGGACAGCCTACTTCTATTCATTGGGAGAATTTTGGGACGATGTACTTCAACTGTAAAGGAGACCGCGTATAAAACGCTTGTACGACCACGCCTTGAGTATTGCTCAAGTGTTTAGGACCCGCAACAGATCAGTTTACAGGAAGACATAGAGGCAGTTCAGAGGCGAGCAGCTAGGTTTGTTACTGGTAGGTTCGACCACTGCGCGAGTGTTACGGAAATGCTCCGGCAACTCAATTGGGGATCGCTGGAGGAAAGACGACGTTCTTTTCGTGAATTTGTTGCGAAAATTTAGAGGGCCGGAATTTGAAAAAATGTTCAAAATTTGTACATTTTATGGGACTTAACTACGGGGTCATCAGTCCCTAAACTTACAAACTACTTATGAACTACTTACGAACTAGGACGGCACAAATATCCATGCCCGAGGGGGGATTCGAACCCCCGACCGTAGTGGCCGTGAAGACCGTGACTGGAGCGCCTCAGTCCCCTCGGCCACCGCGGCCGGCCGGAATTTGAAGCTGAGTGTAGTACGAACTTGCTGCCTCCTACTTACATTTCGCGTAGTGATCACAAAGACAAGATAAGACAAATTAGGGCTCGTACGGAGGCATATAGGCATTCTTTTTTTCCTCGTTCTATTTGGGACTGGAATAGGAAAGGAAATGCCTAGTAGTGGTACAGTGTACCCTCCGCTACGCGCCTTATGGTGGATTGCGGTGTATGTATGTAGATGTAGATATTGTAGCATGCGTGTCGAGGCATGTCGGACAGAACGGACATACATAGCATCGACAGGCAGGTGACAATTTCAGTGCGGATGGTAAAAAAAAAAGTCCGATTCCTTGCGGGAATACAAATAAGGCAGCCAGCAAGAGGAATAATGGACGGAGAACACTAGATGATAGTCTATAGTACGTTGAGTATTTCGGCAGCAGGCGAAGTATGTTCGGGTAGTCCAAAGGTTATGGTGACCGCTGGCCCGAAGCGGGAAAGCCGGGGAATAATTCCGTATTTTGACGCACTGACATAGGAAAGATATTAAGAAATGTCTCTTTAATTCTCGACATCGTGTGGTTTGAAAGTAGCAGCTGCCCCTCAAATAGTCCACAATTGGTGGCAGTTGTCACTGAAGTTGTTCTGGGAGCCCCTCATATGCAATGCTAAAAATGAATGAATGCGTTAGTTTGATAATGGAGGAAAGAGTATAGAGTACAAGTTATAGACGAAGGTGAGCAGTTTAAAAGAGTTGTAATTTGCAGGAGTGTCGCCGCACCAAACGTCTTTGGCTATGGAGGGCGTATGAATACGTGCAACGCAGCGCGTGTAGTTGAGACGTCATGTTGCTGCAAAACACCGCTTACGTTGGTTAACCCTCAGGCGTACGCGCCATTTGAAGCAACTTTTGGACACACAAGGGGGCAATTAAACCGACATGAGTTGGTTTTCGTTTTTTATTTGCGGCCGAAACCGAAACCGTAAATTCTATAGTACGAGGCGGTCCCGGTCCCGTTCACTTCGAATTAACGGAAATCTACTGTATAGTTACGAAAAAAGAAAAAAAGAAAAAAATCCACAGTCGTGCTATCTTCTTGTAGGAACATACTCTTTAGGTACGCAACAAAAATGCTAAGTAGATACTAAGAAATGCTGGAGTCTGGACATGATTACCACAATCTACATCTACATACAAACTCCGCAATCCACCGTAAGGTGCGTGGCGGAGGGTACACTGTACCACTTAGGCATTTCCTTTCCTATTCCACTCCCAAATAGAACGAGGAAAAAAAGAATGCCTATATGCTTCCGTATGAGCCCTAATTTCTCTTATCTTGTCTTTGTGATCACTACGCGAAATTTAAGTAGGCGGCAGCAAGATCGTACTACACTCGACTTCAAATTCCTCAACAGAAATTCACGAAAAGAACGTCATCTTTCCTCCAGCGATCCCCAATTGAGTTGCCGGAGCATTTCCGTGACACTCGCGCATTGGTTGCACTTACCAGTGACAAACCTAGCTGCTCGCCTCTGAACTGCTACTATGTCATCCTTTAAAATGATCTGCTGCGGGTCCCAAACACTTGAACAATACTCAAGACGTGGTCGTACAAGCGTTTTATACGCGGTCTCCTTTACAGGTGAAGTACATCTTCCCAAAATTCTCCCAATAAACCGAAGTCGGCTGTCCACCTTACTCACAACTGTCCTTACATGTTCATTCCATTTCATATCGCTCTGTAATGTTACGCTTAGATATTTGAATGATGCGACAGTATCAAGAAGCTCACTACTAATGCTGTATTCGAACATTATGGGATTGGTTTTCATACTCATGCTCATCACCTCACATTTTTCTACATTGAGAGCTAGTTGCCGTTCTTCACACCAACTAGAAATTTTGTCTAAGTCATCCTGTATGCTGTTACAGTCAGTCAAAGACGACACCCTCCCATACACAACAGCATCATCAGCAAACAGCCGCAAATTACAAGTTACTCTCTCCGTCAGATCATTGATATAGATAGAAAATAATAGCGGTCCTATCACACTTCCCTGGGGAGTACGTAAAAATTAATAATTTGTTTGCTTCCATAAGTAGCCTTTACAATTTGTTTCTTGAGAGCGCTAGCTTTATATTGCCATTTTCACTTCCGTTTTTGCAGTCGACAAACAACTGCACATATCTCCTTTTCTGCAGTCCTAATTACATAATGCATAGACGTTACAGCCAATAAACCAGCTTCAATCAGTGCTGCAGCAAGTATTTCGAAAAATAGCGTCACAGTTCCGACTAACAGTATGATTGTTGTCAGTACAAATCTACGCAAGCTGGACAGGAAAACGTGTGTAACACGTGATTAATGTTTCCTGAACACCTATTATTTCCTCACTTTCAAGGAAACACTTTAATAAAAAATTTCACAATAACAGTATGATAACCCGTTCCAATAAGTACATTACTGAATAAGTTAAATTGTTACTAACACTGTATAAGAATATCACTATAAAATATGATTGCTTTATATTGTGATTAACAACAAAATACAATTTTTACACGCGGAAGGTCGGAAGCTTGTACGCTCAGTAACTAACCATGCCTAAACTTCCCTATTGTTTGAATTTGTCGACGGAATCATAGAACAAATGCAAATTCTGTTGCTACTAGGATAAGATCAAATGTTCAAGTGTTTGTAGAGCTTATGGGACTTAACTACGCGGTCATCAGTCCCGCTAGGATAAGAATGTGCTTCACTGAACTAAACAATTTAGAAAATGAAGATGGGGTACCACAATCCGGTTTTACAAAGAGTACTCAGCGGCATTGGCCCCTTGCTTACCTTGCATTTATCGCGAATCTTTGATCCAGCACAAAGTTTCAAGCAGCAGGAAAAATACACAGGTAACTCTCGTCCGAAAGTACAGACCTATATCATTAACATTAGTTTGCTGTAGAATTCTTTAACATATTATTAGATTCTAATATACTAAATTTACTTGAGACGGAAACGCTTCTGTTCATTCATTAGCACGATTTAGGAAGCATCAATCGGGCGAAATCAGCTTGCCCTTTTCTCTCATGACATCTTGCGAGATATGGATGCAGAGCAACAGGCAGACTGCATATTTCTTGATTTTTGAAAGGAGTTTGACACGGTACCACACTACACACTGCTAACGAAGGTACGAGCTTATGGAATAGGTACCAAAATATGTCAGTGGCTCGAAGACTACCTAACTAATAGAAACCAGTACGTCGTCCTCTATGGAAAGTGTTTATGAGAGAGTAGGGTATCGTCAGGGATGCCCCAGCGAAGTGTGATAGGATCGCTATTATTTTCAATCTATATAAACGATCTGATGGACAGAGTGAGTTGCAATATGCGGCTGTTTGCCGCTGATGCTGTGCGTACAGGAGGGTGTCGTCATAGAACAACTCTAGTAGGATGCAGGATCACTTGGACCAAATTTATAGGTTGTTTGAGGAATGGCAACTAGCGCTAAATGTAGAAAAATGTAAGGTGATGCAAATGAGAAGGAGAAACTATTCCTTAATGTTCGAATACCACACTAGTAGTGAGCTGCTTGACCTAGTCGTGTCAATTGAATACCTAGGCGTAACGCTGCACAGCGATATTAAATGGAACGAGAATATAATGACAGCCGTGGGGAAGACAAATGGTCTACTTCGCTTTATTGGGAGAATTTTGGGAATGTTTGATTCGTCTGTAAAGAAATGTTCAAAGGTTTGTAGAGCTTATGGGACTTAACTACGGGGTCATCAGTCCCTAAACTTACAAACTACTTATGAACTAGCTAATACTAAAGAAGGCACAAATATCCATGCCCGAGGGGGTATTCGAACCCCCGACCGTAGTCCCGTGCAGACTGTGACTGGCGCGCCGCAGACCGCTCGGCCACTGCGGCAAAGTGGGGGGGGGGGGGGAGGTCCCAAATGGGAATAAGTGGGAGGGGCTTACCAGTTCCAGCATAAGCCTTGCAACCTAGGAAAACCTCCCGAAAACATTGGTCCGAACCGGGGGATTGGGTCCAATGTAATTTTTCTCTGCGACGTTGCCCCGGACTACAAATGGATTATCGGGAGAGCACGAGTGCACTCACGACAATCGAGGATCGGACGTCGGAGTTACCCTCGTAAGCTCGTAGACGATCAGCTCGACCAACAGTGGACATGCATCCCCCTAGAGGAACCACACCCGTGTGCACGGTGTCCTCTGCGTCCTGCGTTGAAGGAATTTCGAGGGCCGGAATTTTACGTGAACAGCAAAAAGATTCTACCGCGGGTATTTTACATTTCGCGTGAAGACCGCAAAGAAAAGATGGCCCGCATGGATGCATATAAACATTCGTTTCTCTTTGTTCTATGTGGAAGTGGAAAAGAAAATAAAGTAACTACTGAGTAAGTACTGAGTACACTCCGCCACGCACCTTTGGGTGCATTGAGAAGTATGTATTTAGATATATATGCAGTAGCCGTTTTTTGTGTGTGGTGCACACCTAATCGATTCAGGGAGGCCGGCCGCGGTGGCCGAGGTGACTGAAGCGCTCCAGTCACGGTCAGCACGGCCACTAAGGTCGGGGGTTCGAATCCCCCCTCGGGCATGGATATTTGTGCCGTCCTAGTTCATAAGTAGTTCATAAGTAGTTTGTAAGTTTAGGGACTGATGACCCCGTAGTTAAGTCCCATAAGCTTAACAAACATTTGAACATTTTTGATTCAGGGAGATCCTACATTTCGCCAACCGATAGCGGAGATCGAGAAATTTGCTCTCGTGGTCACCGCAAAGTCGCCTGGGCGACTGGTTTAAGCCTTCTACACGGCTCCAAACCAGAGGAACGACGCTGTAAATCGATAGCTTCGCTTCTAGCCCGCGAGCGAGGCTAGCTGTCTGCAACAATCCTCCAGCCGCTTAAAGGAGCCGAGGATGACCTCTGGACCCAGGCGCCGGGGTTCACCAGTGCCAACATGAGCGACTATCTGCAGCCGGGTGCACCCTGCCGCCTGCAGATCCTCCTCTACATCTTTGACGAGACCCCCAGGAAAGAAAGCAGAGTACACACTGGTATTCTTTCCCGACCTTTCTGGTATTTCTCTAAGGAGCTCCATCACTCTTTACATTGGAGCACCCAATGACCAGCTACCCCGCCATCCGTGTCTGTTCGGACCCCTAAGGACTGTACGCTACCGCAGTCAGCCTATGCTGGCTCAGACGTATTATGAACAACGGACACAAACGCAAACCTAAAAACACGCAAGACAACAAGAGGTGCAAGCCCATTCCATGAAAAACACCACCACGCCAAAACAACAACACCTCCGAATTTCACTGTTGGCACGACACTCTCTGGCAGATGACATTCACCGGGCATTCACCATACACACACCCTGCCATCGGATCGCCCTATTGTGTACCGTGATTCGTCACTCCATACAACGTTTTTCCACTGTTCAATCGTCCAATTTTTATGCTCTTTACACCAAGCGAGGTGTCGTTTGAAATTGACCTGCTGGATGTATGGCTTATGGGCAGCCGCTCGACCATGAAATACTAGTTTTCTCACCTCTCACCTAACTGTCATAGAACTCTGAGTGAATCCTGATGCAGTTTGGAATTCATATGTGATTATCTGGATAGATGCCTTTTTACTACGGTATACGACGCTCTTCAACTGTCGGCAGCCTCTGTCAGTCAACAGACGAGATCGGCCTGTACACTTTCTTGCTGTGCGTGTCCCTTCACGTTTCCACTTCACTATCACATCAGTGGACCTAGTGATGTTTAGGAGCGTGTAAATCTCACGTACAGACACCTGACACAAGTGACACATTATCACCTGACCTAGTTCGAAGTCCAGTTTCGTGGAGCGCACATTCTGCTCCCTCACGATGTCTAATGCCTACTGAGGTCGCTGATATGGAGTAGCAGGTGGCAGCACAATGCACCTAATATGGAAAACGCATGTCTTTGGTGGTGTCTGGATACTTTTTATCACATAGTGTATACACAACACACATCATACACGCAAACGAAATTACACTGATATCGAAGTAAAATAACAGTAAAGGAACAAAGCCTGTAATTCACTGAAATTTTTTTTTAATTTCAGCAACTGGAAACCATGAATGTGATAGTACAAAACAACTCTGCATATTTACAGTTTACTTAATTTTTTGGTCATAGTAAGAAATGTAACTTAAAACTATGATATAGTCATTTCAATAATGAAAAGGATATAGGTAGGTAGACGCGTTCACCATTTGAGTTGGTTATTTAACTCCTATCTCCATATTTCATTGACTGCCTCTTCATGGCCAGTTCTTAGAAGAGAAGACAATGCCGTCGAGCTGGTCTTAAACGAACTGGAACGTAAATAAAACGCTGCTCTTGGTGCCTTTATTCGCACATTGTGTTGCGAGCTGGCGCGGAAGAATAGGAGCTCTTTGTAGACGTAAATGCAGTTCACTTACGTTTGGAAAATCCCCAACTGAAATAGGGCAGTGATGTTTTCCTTTAAGACCAGGCGAATCTCTAAGCACATGTTATCAGGACGCAGCGCCGACTGAAAGTGCAGATACGCTCAAAACACTGTGCCTTAAAAGCCTTCCAATGTGGAATCCTTTTAAGTTGCGCACGCCCTACCTTAAAGAGATTCCTCTTCCTATAAGCTCTTCCTATAAGACGGATTCTGTAAGAAGCGGTAAAAAACTTAGGCTTACATCTTACAGTCATGATGAACCAAATATATTCTTTCGCAGATATTACATTACTGTGCTCAGACAAAGATGGAGATAAATTACAATTAAAAGAAGAAGCTGATAAATAGCTTCAAAAGGCAAAAAGGAACATTCTTGATTTTATTAAATCTCTTTCTATATAGAAGCAAAAGGACATTCCTTCACTCACTCACTCTCTCACTGACTAAACTCGAAATCTCGATAAGTACTTCACCTATGAAGCTGAAATTTGTCAGGAATGTAGTTTGTAGGTTGAAGACGTCGGCTAAGAAAGGATTTTACGATTGGGCTCATAGTTCAGGAGATATGACGCCATAAACAACAGTGTGACTTTATCAGTCCACTATTTGAGAAGGAGAGCACTTAGTAACTTGCAACAAACTTTAAACATAGTTTCAAACCTTTACGAAACTTTTTTCCCGACAATACCAGCAAAATGACGAAACGGAAAAAGTTTGTCGCTTACTACTTTTTCGGCTTTCATGCAGTAAAATTACGGAATTTGTCTTCACGTTACAATTTATTACTCGTACACTATTAATTGTGTTCGCGATAAATGTTACAGACAGTATACACACATACCACTGAACGTACGTTCGAAATTTTATCACAGTTCGACACACACTTCATGAGATATGGAGTAATAAACAATTAGGTTCATGAATAACCGCCTCATCACGCATTTTACATATAAACCACTGGATATAGTTTTGAAATAATATCGTATTACGACATATAGTTCAGGTTCTATGACGTCAAAAACAATGAAATGCAGGAAAATTCGCCCTAAAAAGCATGAGGTTGAAATTTACGACATCTTTACTACCATCTCCATTTACAAACATTTCTCAGGCAGTTTACTAATATTCCAATCTACGAACCTGGAAAATAACATTTTACGTCATAAACGTGACATCCGTAAATAAGTACTGCATTTGTTAAGTCTTTAGTACTCTGTTCGCAGCAAATTCTGCAAAAAATATCCAAATATACCACTGAAAGGAGCTGCAATATTATATCAGAGAACGACACAGTGATCAGCAGATACGACGTCATAAACACTGACCTGCTGGAAAACGAAACTACAGGGCGAATTTCGCTGTAGATTCAAGCAAAACGTGTGAACAGATAACGCAGATGTCTTCGTGATGGCGATGGAGGTGCTCAAGGGGAACGCCCACTACCCGGGCGACTTCAATGGCTGCAGCGTCGCAGAATTAACAATCAATTTAATTTTATTGCTTAAAAATGTCAAAAATGAAAGCTTTTTGGTTTTTAGTTTGTTAATAAATTCTCTGTTAAAAATAAAATATGACTGTTAAATAAAGGAATGGAGTATATTTTTAATTTCGTGAAGCAAACGAAGTCGCGGGTAGGAGCTAGTTTTTTTATACAACTGACTTTTATGTCGTAAAAGAGATCAATCAAATTTGCAACTAAATTGTAATAAATTCCTTGAAGACACTTATGATGTGGTCTTTCCTATTATAGTCAGATTTTTGAGCCAATAAACATGTTCTAATCAGGACCGACAGTAAAAATCTCCGAATATCGTTATTCCTATTCTGATTTACAAGTTGACAGATGTAGATTGAGACCTTAATGCAGCAGAAATGGATACTCAAAACAATTAAGGTACACAGCAGCAAGACAAATATTCTAAAATGCGAAAGGAGTTACATGTATGGACAGAATGGAACGATATCTACAGGTATGGTAGACAAAGAGGAGCATGAAAAATAAGCGATAGAGGGAGAGAAGGGAAGAGTGAGAGGGGAGAGGGGGGGAGAGGAGTAAACTATGGAAGTAGACTTTGAAGGAGGAGCAGAAATGGAAAGGAGAGTGAAGGAAGAAGGTATGAGTGGGGGTGGAGGATTAAGGAAGAGAGCGTGAGAGAGAGGGAAGGGCTATATGAATTTTTTTAGAACATACCATAAAATCTGTTATTATTGCAGGTAAAAAAAAAAAAAAAAACATTTACTGGCCAGATGGAAGATATGAGGATGAGTGACAACTGTGAGAAAATGGTAACGGATGTGTCACATTATATTTCACTTCTCATTACAGAAATAAGAAATATTTCTCTTAAAATGATTACAGTGCGGAAAGGTATGCATAAAAAAAGCGCACAGTTTTTTTAAGGGAACGAATATTTGATGGAACCAAGTAACAAACGTCTGCGGAATACAATATTCTTTGTTATGATCATTTTGTATGAGAAACATATGTAAACGAATTAATGTGTTTGCAGGCGGCACAACGATGGAACGGTATTTGAAATACTCTACATAACATACCAGAACGGATGAACACAGTACAGAAAACCGAAAAAATTCTTTGGTAACACAAATAATACTGCCAAAAACTGAATGACATGGAATTTGTACGAAAGATTCGTGCTGTTAATGTACATGGACGTAGAACAAGTCAAACAGATGAAAACAGAAGACCTCTAAAAGCTAAGAGTTATGTTGTCACGTTCGATGAAAATTTATTTTAATTATTACAGGAACATATTAAATTCGTATGGCAATGTTGGGTAGGATAATCTATGGTGTTGGTTCATCTTCATGTCTCTGATGTCGATGGGAACGTTAAGCTCGGCAACTGCGTTTCAAGAGTAGTCAGTGTGCCGGCTCTGGGTTTCAACCCCTTTCGCGGTGGCCGAGCGGTCTGCGGCGTGCCAGTCACGGTCTGCACGGCCGCTGCGGTCGGGGGTTCGAATCCCCTTCCCCTCGGGCATGGATGTTTGTGCCGTCTTTAGTATAAGCTAATTCATAAGTAGTTTGTAAGTTTAGGGACTGATGATCCCGTAGTTAAGTCCCATAAGCTCTACAAATATTTGAACATTTGAATCAATCCCTTCCAATATCATCATACAACACAAACGTGACACTACGTTATTCGTGCATCCATTACACTCTATTTCACGCAATTTGGCCCATTTCCTTGCAATATGTGAGTGTGTTGCGTTCCATGTATATCTGTAGAGTGTAATGGATACATGAATAATGTAGTGTCACGTTTGTTTTCCCACCGCAGTGGAGATGTTGCACCACCTACAGTCTCACGTGCCCTCACTCCATGGGGAGAGGTTTGCAGTTTCATCCAGTTCATTGTGCAGTAGATTCCTGGTCAGCAACTTTACGCCACTACCCCTCTACTCCTCCACTTGCCGGTCAAACACACGCGGTGACGTCTTCCATCACCAGTATTCGAACCGGCGTATACCCTATTGAAAACCAACGCACAGGCGTGTGTCCGGCGCCGGATGTGGGTAATTACTACAATAATTTTATGTAATAAGAACTAATGCTACTTTTAAAAAGTCTAGACCAGATATCGTTTCTTCTCTATAAAAGCATCATTCGTTAAGCGTAAACGTCGTGGACTGCATTCATAAAATTGACTGCAATACAAATAATTCTGAACAATTTCAGCAGAACTAACGGCGGGAGCCATTATATTTCAAGACTTGGCAGCTGAAAATATGATTACGCCATTTAGAAGTTTGGAGAGTTCGTATAAATTACATCTGACGAGAAAGAACTGAAAAATAGCTTGAGAACCGCTTTCAGACAGTGAACAGTGTAGCACTGTAAAGCACCTTCTGAACAATAGACATTGCATTACGGAAAACCCAAAGCACTGAAGAGCACATTAGGGAGTCCTAAATCTTCAGAAGGAAGTAATTTCCTTCTGCGACTGACGTGGTAGCTTGTGGATGATAATGGATTAAGATATAACTTACGGTGTCATCCCCAATTGAAGTTCAGCCTGAAGAGGTTCCAAAACTAGTTATTGGAAACATAAAAAAATGTGTGCCAAAAAGCAAAAGGTTGCATAGTTTTTATAAAAAAACGCTAACTTCAGTCACAATTGCAGTTCGTAATCAATTTTAATGGATATATTGAAATGTCATCGAAATAATTAGGAAAAACTGTTTCCTTAAAAAGTTAAAGGAATTGGAAGAGAGCCTCGAACAAAAAGTGGAAAGTGGAAACACAATTCGATCAAATAAAGACCTTTTCATTGTGTCCTAGAATTAATCATGAGGGGAATTCAAAACGGGGTATAATGAATCAGTAGCACAACTTGTAATAAGTGAAAGTATCTTTTTATTACAATTTTTACCAAAATACGAATTCAATTCTAACATTTACATTTAACCACGTGCGAGGGCAGCTTATCAAGTTTGCTGTTCAACTTGGTATTTTCCACATTTACTTTCCAATCGCTTTAATAATAATAATAAAGTAATTTAAGTTAATGCAAACTAAATTGGAATTTTATTGCTGCCTGTGTCTAAGCCTCCCTTCGCGATTTTTACCTCATACACTTCCTTCCAGCCCTAAATTCACGATTACTTGATGTCTAAGAACGTGTCCTACCAATTGATCCCTTCTTTCAGTCAAGGTATGCCAGAAATTCCTTTTCTCCCCAATTCTCTTCTGTACCTCCTCATTAGTTATGCCATATATCCACCTAATCTTGAGCATTCTTCTGTAGAGCACATTTCAACAGCCTCTATCTTCCTGTCTGACCAGTTTATCGTCCATGTTTCACTACCGTACAAGGTAACACTCCACACAAATGCCTTCAGAAAAGACCTATCGACGGACGTTAAACCCTAAGTTTCCTTCCTTCCTTCCTCAGAAAAGACTATCTTACAATAAACCCGCGAGAACTCGCGCCTTTAAAAGTTACGCGATCGATTGGGTGTATAGCATTTTTCTGACAGTCAAAGAACAGCTTGCAATGTACTTAATATGTCTAAATAAGTATTTATAGTTGAGTTTATAAGAAAACACACATATTTGACTATTTAAAATTGGTAAAATGCCGATTGTTCTAAAATTACTGTGAGCAAAATGTTCACGCGCGAGATCTCGCGGGTTAAATTAATATTTGCTGTTAGTAAATTCCTCTCTTTCAAAAACGCTTTTCTTCCCACACACTGTCCATTCCATTCAAATGTTCTTCCAAGTCCTTTGCTGCATCTGAAAGAATTACAGTCATCAAAAAACCGCAATGATTTAATTTCTTCACCCTGAACTTTAATTCCTTCTCGAAATTTTTCCTCGCTTTCCTTCACAGCTTACTCTATATAAAAATTCAATAACATTGGAGAAAGGCTACAACCCTGTCTTACTCCGCTCCAACTAATCATTTCCTTCCATGCCCTTCGACTCTGATAAGCGCGGTCTGGCTATTGTATAAGTTGTAAATAACCCTCCTTTCCTTGTATTTAACCCTGCTGACTTCAGAATTTGAAAAATTGTATTCCAATCAATATTGTCAAAAGCTTTCTCCACATCTACCAAAGCTAGATATATAATTTTGCCTTTCCTTAATCTATCTTCCAAGATAAGCCGTAAAGTGAGTATTGCTTACCGCGTTCCTACATTGCTCCTGAATCCAAACTGATTTTCCCCGAGGTCAGCTTCTACAATCTTTTTCATGCGTCTGTAAATAATTCGTGTTAAAATTTTGCACCCAATACTTATGAAACTGATGGTTCTGTAATTTTCACTCCTGTCTGCGCCTAATTTCTATGTAATGCGGATTATTACATTTTTCTTAACGTCTGA
Organism: Locusta migratoria; assembly: GCA_026315105.1. Lineage (NCBI taxonomy): Eukaryota > Metazoa > Arthropoda > Insecta > Orthoptera > Acrididae > Locusta > Locusta migratoria. The sequence goes on along the minus strand of CM048746.1, from coordinate 467,155,296 downwards.
GAGTATTTGTCCTGTCTCATACATCTTACACACCAGGTGAAATTGTTTTGTCATGGCTGGCTCTCCCAGAGACTCCAGTAGCTCTGAGAGAATGCCATCTACTCCTGGGGCCTTGTTTCAGGGCTTTGTCAAATTCATCTCTCAGTATAGTATCTCCTATTTCATCTGAATCTACTTCCTCTTCCCTTCCTACAATATTGTCTCGAAGTTCATTTCCTTTGTAGAGCCCCTCTATGTGCTCTTTGCACTTTTCACCTTTCCCTTCTTTACTGTGAACTGGTTTTATACTTGAGTTCTTGATATTAATTGAGGTGGTTTTTTTATTTTTATTTTTTATTTATTTATTATTTTGGTCTCGAAATGTCGCTTATTTTCCTGTAGACGGTATCTGTTTTTCCCCTAGTTATACATTCTTCAACAGACCTGCATTTGCCTTCTAGCCACTCCTGCTTAGCCAGTTTGCACTTCCTGTCAGTATCATTTCTTAATCGTCTTTAATTCCATTTTGCCTGCTTCATTTACTGCATTATATATTTTCCCCTTTCATCAATTAAATTTAGTATTTCCTGTGATATTCAAGGGTTTTAGTAGGTCTTGCCTTTCTACCGGTTTGGTCCTCTTCTGCCTTGACTATTTTATCTCTTAAAGCTACCCATTCCTCTTCTATTGTTTTATTTCCCCCGTTTCAGTCAATTGTTGTCTCAAGTTCCCTCTGAAATTCTGAAGAACTTCAGGTTTCTTCCATTTATCCAGGTACAATCTCCGTTTTTCCTACCTTTCTGCAGTTTTCGTCTCCCTTAAACGTTTGAATTATTTCCTTTACCTCCTCATACATCGATTCAAACTCCTCAACATCAGCAGAGCTACTTGGCATATAAACTTGTACTACTGTGGTTGGTGTTGGCGTCGTATATATCTTGACTATGATATTGCGATCTCTGCACTGCTCATAGACGTTTACCCGTATTCCATTTTTTCGTTCATTACTAGACCCACTCCTGTAATACCCCCAATCAATTTTGAATTTATAATCCTGTATTAACTGGACCAGAAATCCTCTTTCCACCGAACTTCACTAATCCTCACTATATCTAACTTCAACCTATCAATTTCCCTTTTTAAATTTTCTAATCTCTCTACTCGATTAAGGGATCTAACATTTCACGTTCCGATCCGTAGAATTCCAGTGTTGTCTTTCCTGATGCCCACATCCTCCTGAGTAGTCCACGTCCGAAGATCCGAATGGGAGACTACTATACGTCCGGAATATTTTACGTGAGAGAATGCCATGATTATATTCATACAGTGCAGCTGCATGTCTTCGGCTTCGCCTCGCTTTCAACGTTGCAGTAACTGTATGGCATGGCCGCATTAGCTGATGTCAGAAGGCCAGCTCAGCCAATCATCCAGACTACTCTGGGATCACACGTTGTCCAAGTTTTAAAAATCTTGTTTTCCGATTGATAGTTTCTCATTTCTCATAGTTGTGTTTTGGTACATTACTCTGGACAGGTTAGTACGTTTCAAGAATCTTATAGTCTATATACCATTGCTCATACTCGCTACATAGTCTTGTTCCTGTCCTGTAAATAGTACACAGTGTTATGAGTTTCTACCCTTACATATCTGGTGTTATTAAGAGCAATAAGGGGACCAAACACCAACAACGAATAAAATAAAATAAAATCAACGCATACCGTAACATTATCTCCTCGGTACATTAAGCCTGGGGATGGCGTGGACGCTCCCGTCGGAGGTTAGAGTCGTCCCTCGGGCTTGGGTGAGTGTGTTGTCCTTAGTATCAGTTAGTTGAAGTAGGTTGTAAGTACAGGGACCGACGACATGAGCAGTTGGGTTCCTTAGGTTTACCAAGATTTTTCGTAACTTTGCTGTTGCTACACGGGGTACTGCGTTGCTCCAAATGACTAATTTTCAGTCACCCACAGTCCTGTGATGCCGCTCTTTACATTATCCCAAGAGCGTCGTTGAAGTGTGTAATGTTATATGAAGCTTCGAGCTCATTCCGCTGATGGGATTTTTTAAACCCCGTCGAATGTTCCTACCCGTCCGCATAATTATGAGTTCTCCCTGGTCTTCATTTAGCTGTGGGCCTCCCTTGGCGAATTACGGTTCGCAATCACATAGCTAACAGTCGTCTGGGCTATCATGAGAAGGGCTGAATCTCCGTGATAGCTTTGTTAGTCAGATGGCTAACAGTGACTAGTCCACGTTGGAAGTTACTCGATTCACGCAGTTTATGCTTCTCTACTGACGACACAGTACTCCCATGCTGGCAGATCCGCCTCTCGCATTGCATAAAGGCATCCGGATACTTCTCATCGGATACTGTGTGTGCGTTCGCGTCCGTCGTTGAGAACACGCTGCAGTACAGAACTCATCGACATATCCAAAGACAGTGAAGGCAACGAAATGAGGCTTGAGGGCAACCCTATTTATTGTAGAATCTATACCTGTTCATTTGTGCTTGAACAAATGTGCACCGACATTGCTACTCCCATGTACATTGACAGCTTATGACAAGTGGAGAGGACCGAGATGGAAACAAACTCTCTCCACGTTAAGCATGGATCGCGGCCAGTCGGGAGACGGTTACAGTCCCGGGAAAGCTTGCAAACAACTGAGGCACTGTGGGTGCCATAAGAAGCACCGGCTGGAGAGCTGGAGGGCAGGACTAGAGAGACGGGAGCAGCAGCAGAAATCCCGCAAGAAGGGCCTGCCGCTTGCCGCCACTGTGTGGCAGTGCCGAGCTGCAAAACAGCCTGCACAACTCAGCCCTCTCCCGGCAACGGCGGCCGTTCTCTGTGGCTGAGGGTAGACCCGGGTCCACACGCTACGATCTGTCTGCGCAAATGTCTGCGCACACCTCGCAAATCGTTGCGTGTGGACAGCACATTTGCGCAGATATGAGATGTGCACAAACCTGGAAGTTGGAGTTGGAAGTTTGAGCGAAATTGCTCAAATCTGTGGGTTCAAATCACACCTGCGCAGACAAGTTGGAACGTGTGGACAGTAGATCGCTGCAAATCTGTCTCAGTGTATACTTTTTTCGTGTGTTTACTATTTTGACAGTGGATGAAAATGGCTGAGAACTGAAAATTCCGACTGGGAAACAAAGTTGGCCGCAGCGTATTAGCCACATATATAATATAAAAGTGAAGTAGGCGTACAGTGTTTCGAACATGTCTAAAACTGACAATTTTATTTGTATCTTGTTAGAAGGTAGGCCTACTTTACTTGACTTCATGAAATAATTCTTCTGAGCAGCGTAAATAGCTTGACAAGTGTTGGAGATGATTTAACTCAATGCTTGTTTAGAAATTGCTGTTGAAAATGCGAGGTCTTTGTAGGTCCTTCCTGTGGCCAGGAATCTTAATGTAACTGGCAGCGAATCATGTGTCTTTACGTATTATACCAGGAGTTACCAGTGTCAAAAGGTAATTATAAGTTTCCACATCCATTCGCAAATAATTACGCCAGTCATCGAGTACAATCACATGTGACAACTGCATTCTTTTAAGCAGCCAATGCCTAGACCATTTCTGTTTATTGCGGTTTATTTGCACTTTGTTTCTTTTTTGCAAGACACGTTGTAAATAGTGTCCGTAAAAAGATTTCCTCTATCACTAACAAAAATAAACAAAAGCTTATCGTATTCGTTTTCCAGTCAGATTGCAGTCTGTACTACCTGCTTTCTTTTATCACCGAAAGATGTCGAGCGCGAGAATTTGCAGCGATGTGAACACCCGTCCACACGCAACGATTGGTGTGCGCAGACATTTGCACAGACATTTGCGCAGATAGATCGTTGCGTGTGGACTCGGCTTAGGCGCAGCTGCCACTGGACGCACCCAGAAGAGGCCAGTTAGGAAACCAATTGTCTCACACAACATCGCTACAACTTACAATAGGGCCATTCTTCAAGTGGCAGAAATCTGAAGACGCTCATGAATAAAGGCCGTGTGAAAATAGTCATGCGCTCTATGGCGCCTTGCTGCTCCCCGTCGGAAGTTCGAGTCCTCCCTCGAGTATGGGGGTGTCTGTTATTAGAATGAGTTAGTTTAAGTATTTTGTAAGTCTAGGGTCTGAAGGGCACTGCAGTTTGGTCCCGCAGTTTTACAAATATTTGATTTGAACGTAAATAAACCCGCTCGGTTAGCCGCGTGGTCTAACGCACCGCTTTCCGGGACGGGGAGGTGTACCTGGCCCGGTTCGAATTCGCCCGGCGCATTAACGAGGGGAGTGGGAATGCCGGCCAGCCTGGATGTGGTTTTTTGGCGGTTTTCCACATCCCCCTTGGTGAATACCGGGCTGGTACCAAAGTCCCGCCTCAGTTACATGCTTCTCAAACATTTCGTAGCACTTTACACTTTACTTTCGTAATACACAGACATCTGGGGTACACATTTTCTCCCAGGGGGCATGGGCTAGCGACAGGAAGGGCATCCGGCCACCCCGTAAATATTAACTCACGCCAAATCCGGATTTAACGAGGCCGACCCTGCATGTGCGGGAACATGGCCAAAGAGAATGCGAAAGGAGAGAACGTTAATAAAGACGTTGATTTATTCGAATAGTGACTCATGAATCTCGGAATTTCTTTCCACCCAGAAAACAAACTCAGTGCATTGCACGTCACAGGAAGAGATCCCAATGGCAGCATTTCCCTTTAGACTTGCTGGGACTGCCGACCAACGGCATTAGATCTCAGACGAGTATCGATTGAAACTTGAAGTTATCAAATAGTAGAGTACTTGAATTTTTAATGACGTCCGTTAACTTCTTCGGTATGGAGCACTGACAATAATCTAAAGTTTACGGCATATTTCAGAATCGTAGCTACGTGACACAGGCAAAGTTCAGGAAATAAACATTTTCACGGTAGTGCATCTACTGGACTAGAAAGTAGGATGATACACAATCATATTTAACAGCCGCGGTCGTTCCCTGTCGGGGGTTCGAGTCCCCCCTCGGGCAAGAGTGTTTGTGTTGTGTTAGGTTAGTTTACATTAGTTGAAGTAATTTGTAAGCTACGGACTAATAAGCACGCAACTGAATCCGATAAATTTACCAACATTTGAATATATTTAACAGCAACCTAAGCCAACGTGATTATTGCATACTCACTACAGTACAGGAAAGTGCAGATTTTACTTCAAAGTGCATAATGTATAACGACGAGATGATGCACTCAGCTTTCGTAAGACGAATTCGCAGTGAAACTAGGTCTGATAAGTAACTACAAAGAGCATGTAATGAATGTTGACCCTTCCAATGTAATCTTTTAGTTGCGGCAGAGAGTGGCGCGATGTTTAATAAGGCACCTGAGTCTCAATCAGGAGGGGTGGAATTGACATATCAATTCGGTCATCAAGGTTTTGGTTGTCTGAAGGTTTCCTAAACATCGCAAGATGAGTAACCGGTGATTTCTTTTAAAACATTAAGTAGCACTATCTTCAGATCTAATACCCGCGTGGTGAGTTAATCTTCCTTCTTATCATAACACTAACTGCTATTTATTTTGTTTGCCTAGAACAACATGAACTTTATTTTGCCGGCCGCGGTGGCCGAGGGGACTGAGGCGCTTCAGTCACTGTCTGCATGGCCACTACGGTCGGGGTTCGAATCCCCCCTCGGGCATGGATATTTGTGCCGTCCTTAGTCTTAGCTAGTTCATAAGTAGTTTGTAAGCTTAGGGACTGATGACCCCGTAGTTAAGTCCCATAAGTTCTACAAACATTTGAACATTTTTTTAACTTTAATGTAAACCATTTTAAAAGTGAACCTAGCGAGAGCTAGTACAGATTTAGATGTGATAACGCAATGGCTTTGACTGCGCTAATTTTGTCGAAACGTGCTTTTTCAAAGACAATTACATAATTAGACACAGAGCAATTTGAAGAAACAGTTTCAAATGTTCAAATGTTTGTAGAATTTATGGGACTTAACTACGGGGTCATCAGTCCCTAAGCTTACAACTACTTATGAACTAGCTAAGACTAAAGACGGCACAAATATCCATGCCCGAGGGGGGATTCGAACCCCCGACCGTAGTGGCCATGCAGACCGTGACTGGAGCGCCTCAGTACCCTCGGCCACCGCGGCCGGCATCAAGAGTTTTCTTAACCTTTTGCGTACAACTGATTTCATAGTTTAATGTCTCAAAAGCGGACGGCAAGAAACAGTTTAAATACAGTTGTAAATATACTCATTTTCACCATCTACCGTAAAATGTATTTCATTCGCTATTGCTATTTCGTTCATATGGCCATTATCAAGTGATAATATTCCTTCAACACATGTCAAAATTCAAAGTTCTTGGGCATGTGTAAACGTCTTCGTCACGGCTAAGTCTTTTTACAGTAAAAGTGCTGTAATATAATAAACGAATATTTCAGTATTTCTACAGTAGGAAAAATGTAATTTTCCTTAATTACTTCGGCCTGTCTTCCTCAGTTATGTACTGGTATATGGATAATTATTGCTCTGTCTGTTGCAACTGACGTAACCAATATGTAAGGCAATAGTCTGAAATACACATCGATTTCTTTACTGACTATTTTTTCTCTTCTCCTGACGGCTTACAAAAGAAAAGGATCAACGAAATACCTCATTTTTATCGCAAGTTAAGAGCGAAAGAAAAAAAAGTGGCCTCCTTTGTAATTCTGCGAAACGTTTTTTTCTGGAAAATGAAAAAATTAACAAGAAAAACAAAACAAAAAACAAAATAAAAAAAAGCTATATCCAACGGTCGAATTGTGAGTTATGGTCGTCTTACAAAAATCCCATGGAAAAACTATATTTTTGCGAGTTTATCAATCTTCCGGGCAGATTCCCAATTTTTCTTTCTCTGAAAATCTTATTAAGATTATTAACATTTTTAAAAATTGCCCACATTGTTCTAGTCGTTCTCGACTGATAAATTTGCCAACGATTCACACTTAATTTTCATTTATTTTAGGATTTTACTTAGATTGGATTACTTGGTCAAGAATGGGAAGGGAAATCGACCGAGCCCTTTAAAAGAAACTCTCACGGTATTTTTCTGGAGTCGTTAAGGGAAATCATTAAAAATCTGGAGGCTGGAGGTGGATTTAAACCACCTTCCTCCCGAATGCGAATCCAGTATGTTACCATGCCGCCATCTCGCACCGTTTAGAAATGGAGAGACTATCATCTGCAGACTCACAAGGGAGGTGTTTGAACTGTGTGAACTATATTTGGATGAAATTCAGATATCAGCTTATTTTCAGTGGCGAAAGCAGTGATGAACAACCCTTGTTACGTAAATGCCTAGTTTTACGGCACTAAGGCCATACATTGATGAGCCTTACTTGAGTTTTTCAGGCAAACAGTAATTTATTCTCTATATAACGCAAAAAAGAATGAATTTTAAACACCAACGCACACTTATGATTTCCGTCGTTTACTATAAAAAAAACGTTAGTGCTGAAACAGTGTTTTTCGTTATGTTTGATACCTGCGATACGGACATATAGCTAATTAATGCATGGCATTACTGTTCGAAAACTGGGTTTTCGGACAAGGGGAGTATTCACTACTTCTTTTACTGACTCGAAATGACTCACAAATGAACACCCAAAAACAACTCACAATTCAAACAAATTCCTTGCCAGAAAAAAGGATATTTTGCAGGTAATATAAGGTACATAAGGGAATAATTCTAATAAAAAAGTAAGACTGTGGTTTATCGCACCGTCGACAAAGAGGTCTTGAAGTTTCGCTTGGGCAATTTAAACAAAACAAGACAAGCATATACCTGCATGGCCGGAAGAAGTAACATTACATGTGGGTCTATAAATAAGAGATAACGACTTCAGAAGAAATACCTTATCTCCAGGCATTCGTTAAGATGGTTTATGGAAACCAATGATGACGTTATCTGTATTCTGGCAGTAAGATTAGGTTGCCATTTAAGCCACAGCAAATGGAATGGTCTTTTCCACTCTGCTATTGGCAGTAAGTGGTGGTGATACCAAGCTGACAGTCCTAAGACAGCTGAAAGCAGCGATCACTTTCAGAACCATGATATTCTATTGTTCCGACAAAACTTTTCTTCACAGGATTTCTGAAGAGCCAAGAGAAGAAAATCAACACGAAACATAAAGATATGCCTGTCAGTGGAAAAGAATGGACAATCACTCAAAAAACTTGTATTACGTTCGTACTGTTTTCAATTATTAATTTCTACTTTCTTCAACATAAAGCCTGTGTTTGTCACGCAATTTATTTTGTGCAATACTGCCGGAAAAGTCACAAAAATCTTATAATTACACTAACAATTCAGAAAGGTAGAAAGTATAGCGTATTGTAAGTTACGTACAGTCTAGTGCTCTCTTTTCTGGGCAGATAGTTCGACACAAGCATATATTTACAACCTTTCGCCGTCATATGAAAAACAAAAACGAGAGCACTGTTGGCTTAGGAGCGAATGTTCTTCAGGAAACGAAAACAGCAGAAGCAGACACAAATACAAATATCGCATTTAAGAAAATACAAATAAATTACCTCTAGTGAAACGCTAAATAACATACCTTCAGCAATAGTATTCTTCATTAGAATATATGATTACAGAATATCATTATAATGATAACTGGTTTCGGCCACACATTGGCCACTTTCATTTGTCGGGTACGACAACGCATGTCGACAACGCTTTGTACCTTACGATCTGAAGGTAATCGATTTGTGTACGTTACTAAAATAAATAGCACACACTAATAAACAACATATTCAGTCGTTTCACTATCGAATTAATCATTCATGTCCCTTTTTCTCAATTTGTTGGAGTATGGAAAAATATTTACCATCTCGATTTTCTACAATGCAGAATGATACATGTCTCTACGGAAATGTGAAACATCACTGACTTATTCAGAACAGAATTTTCATGAAAATTATTGAGAAAATTCTACAACGTTTCTGTAAAGCGCTTCATCGCTGAAGCTCTTGCCTATAAACACTCGATGCTTATCTTCAGCCAGAATAATTCATATTCGGAATCCGTGATAACTTCACTAGCAGTTATGCTGAATTTATGATGTTATTGCTATTCATTTCAGGCGTCAACCAGCTTTCTCAATCAACACCATCTTTTAGTCAAGTAGATTCAGTACTCTTTATGATTTTCCTGCAGCATCACTTATCCAAAGCTTCTATTCTTTCCTTGTCTGAAATGTTTAGCGTCCAAGATTCACCTTTTTACAACACCACTATCCGTACAAATGCCTCAGAAAAGACTTCTTAAAATTTAAATTTATGAATTACAAAAATTGAAACAATTTGGATGCTTTAAGAGCATTGAATTAAATCAACGGCGAAGTTAAAAATTTTTGCCTGTCCGGATCTCGATCACGGATTTCTTGTTTTTGATCAGCGGTCGCCTTCAGCATTGAAAATGTCATTTGTCTGTTTGAGAAATAGGCCTGCATACCATTACATATACTAGTATTGCCTGTGGTCGAAATTCGACCAGTTGTGTTTGCAAAGTCATTAAAATAATAAAAAAAAACTTTTTAATATAATTGGAATTTATTGAGCACTGCAAATTTATAGGTTTTATGTGAATGCTATGAGAACAGGTGAAAGAAAGGGCAAAGAGGATACATCATCGAATGAAAGAAACGAATGAAGGAATTAATTGCTTTATTTCACAATTTAGCATTACAGAACTTCAGTAAAAACATTTTTCGTAAAAATCCTTTCATCATTCTCTCTGTTCTCAAATATTGTAATGAATCTGAGTATATTAATACTGCGTTCATAAACTGAATTCTTTAATTATATTTGAAACCTATATTTAATAGTAAAGAATTGAACATTACGAAGAATTTTTTTTAAAATGGGGGGGGGGCATTGGGAATCGAGTCCATGACCTTATGATTTGCACTCCAAGCACTAACTGGCAGCCGGCCGCGGTGGCCGAGGCGCTCCAGTCACGGTCTGCACGGCCACTACGGTCGGGGGTTCGAATCCCCCCCTCGGGCATGGATATTTGTGCCGTCCTTAGGATTAGCTAGTTCATAAGTAGTTTGTAAGCTTAGGGACTGATGACCCCGTAGTTAAGTCCCATAAGCTATACAAACATTTGAACATTTTAACTAACTGGCAGAGCTAATTTTACCTGTACCAAAATGCCACCTACAACGGGTTATAATATAGTGGCAAAATGTACTGAGAATTTGGAGTATCATACTAAAATTTGTTTTTCCTTTTACTAAACTTAACGGCTACGTGTACAAATAATTTTTATATTCGCAACATCTGTGACAAACTAGCTTTCGAATTATGTACGTTTCATTGGCCTTCTTGCACAAGTAATATTAAAAATCTGTACCCTCAGTTTCGTGTTAGCGTATTTATATAATGATGGCGTACGTTCTTTGTGACATGTTCGAAAGAACATACACCATATCTATAATTTAGAATTATCTTCGAAAGTTAACAAGATTAACTTTTTGTGAATTTTTTTTATTTTTATTAACTTTTTATTTTATTCTTTATGTTTGCTGTTACACGGTGGTATCTGATGCCATCTCTATTTCGCCCATCATCCGTTTAACACTCCCAAACGGCACATCATATCTACTAGAGTTCCATTTCGTAATGTAATTGCTTGATTTTATTCAGCTACACTTCAGCGTTGTTTTGGTTTTATTGATCTCCAAGTTTTTCCAGGGTCTGCCTTTTCTCAAGTCACACTTTATCATTTTTAATGCTCTTTCAAGTGGTCGGCAGTTTCTGATAAAATTGCACTATCATTGACAAACATCAAAGATTTTATTTCTTCTCCTGTATAGTTTCATTTTCCTTCTTGGCTTACTTGATATTAAATATCGTCAGGAGTAATTTACAGTCATGTACCTTCCTTCTCAATAACTGCCCCCCTTTCGTATCCTTCGATTCTTATAACCAAAGTATGGCTTATGTAGAAAATCTAGAGAGCCATTCAGCCCCTGTAATATATCTCTGCCAGCTTCCGTATTTCAGAGAGAATATTCGAGTAACACTGTGAAAGATTTCACTACAATTAACATAAATGACAATCATGTCTTTGCCCTTCTTCACAATCGCAGAAACGCTTCTCCCGCAGGTGTCTGTGAGTACGACTAATGTGATGCGAACGGTCTAAAGCATCTCGCTGCGGAGCGCGCAGTTGCTCGCCGTGGAGGTTCGAGTCCTCCCTGGGGCATGAGTGGGTGTGTTTGTCCGTAGGTTAGTTTACCTACGTTTAAGTAGTTTGTAAGCTACGGACCACGCAGTTTGGTCCGATAGATTTACAAACATTTGAACATTTCAATGTCATGCGGTGCAATGTCCAGCGTTGCTTGGACGGTTACGTTGTCGACATAACTGCTTGTTAATTGCGTGCACTGAAGCACTCGACTTATCTTCGGATATATGACATCTAAGGACATCTAATCAACTGATTTTAATCGTACATTTATCTTATTTGGTATTCGTACTAGATAAGTTTTACGTATGTAGGTAGTTCAATGTTTTATTAATCTTTCTCCAGTATTGTGTATTCTGTTGGGTTCAGGTTTTGTGTTATTATATACCATACTGTTGCTACTTTTTCTGGATCTAAATCATTTTTTCAGGCTATGTAATGGAGTATTCCATTTCTTTTTGTACAGTTGGTTGTTCAAGGTATAAATCAACTATTCTTCTTATCACTGAGTGCAATAAAGAATTTTTTTTTGTACTTAAGGATGACGGTATTGGTATTTATTACATTGTCTGTGTTTGTGGATTTCCTGCATAAGAGAAGTGTGTGACGGTTGTTGTCTGTGTTAATTTTAAGGTCAAGGTAGTTTACTACGATATATTTGGTTTTGGATGGAGGACATTAGGTGCCTAATGGGTTTTATGGTTATCTGTTTTATTTCCATCCATCAGCATTAAAGTGTCATGTATATATCTTTTTATCTTCCGTTGTGGTAAGAAAGGCGCGGCAGAATAGCCAAGCCCACTGAGACTCCCTGTTGTGGTGCGCGCGACCGCTCGCCGTCGGGAGTTCGAGTCCTCCCTCGGGCAGGGGTGTTTGTGTTGTTAAGTTACATAAGCATAAGTTACTTTAAGTTAGTGTAAGTAGTTTGTAAGCGTAGGGACTGATGACCGACGTAGTTAAGTCCCTTACATTTACAAACATGTGAACATTTTTTTGTGGTAAGAAATAGGTTACATACTTCCCATATGTACTATATATGCTGCGATTGACTTGAGAGTAATTGTGGGAAGTTCCTGTGACATAAATTTTCGTGTGTTACAAAAGATTTTGTTTTATGATTTCCATAGTTCTCTGAACTGAACTGTTGTATACCACCAGTAACGGCACGTTCTGTGTGTTCAGTGGTTCAATGCCCTCAAAAAAATTTAATAGTACAAAAAACTATCATTCTTTATTTGGCGCGAGAAATAGCCGCGTGGTCTAAGGCGTCACGCTACGCACTGGGCGGCTGCTCTCGCCGGAGGTTCGACTCCTCCCCGGGCATGGGAATGTGTGTTGTCTGTTGTGTGTTTAAGTAGTTCGTAAGTCTAGGACTGATGACCATAGCAGTTTGGTCCAAATGGTTTACAAACATTTTAATATTCTTCGTTTCATTCTAGTATCAGATCATTCTATCAGCATTTCCAAAGTACTTTTATCGCTTGAGGAATTTTTAAATTGTGCCAATTATAGGCAGAGACTGTATAGCGTTGCCCAACGCGGCTGGGGTTCTGCTTCTCTTTTGAACTTGTGTGTCAGGCTGTGTCAACTTTCGGCAGGGTAAATGTTGCCAGTAACATGGACGTTTCCGCTGGTGAAGGCACCAGCTCCTCCGCTTTATGGACGGAGACGGAAATGCACGAATTGGACCGAACGCAAGACAATGTACAGGTAACGCACTTTTTCGTGGCCCTTCTGTTATCGGTGGAAGTCGTCTGAGTTCGTATGTCTACGGAATGTTTATGCCCTCGACCAACCTTATCTCGTAACAGCATTGTACGCCGTAGACATCGTCAATGTATTGTTGATTCTTGATTGGTATTGATTATTGTCTTCCTATTTGTTATATGCTAAAATAAGTCCATATACCCTGACGAATTCTTTTAGAAAAAGTCCTTGAAAGTGGTATGAAGGATGTTAATTACGATTGTTGTTCAGTTACGACAATAAAGAGAGGCGGAAAACGTTGCTGCGTCCGATTAACAAGTCCCTTTAAAATATCAATATTTCGTAGATATACGTTTCAGTTTTCTATTACTCAAACATTAAAGTGATAATTTCGTGTTCCATCTGTGACGCTTTAACCCCTTACACGTTTCTCTTAAAACCTGTATGCTATACGCCTTAAGCTGGCGGCACTGGGAGAAAGATGCGGGGCTTATTCTAACAGCCAATGCGCTACGAGCTGAATGCAAGCTTCAGCTCCGAACATTCTCCGCTCAGGGCCCACGTTTAAGTGCGTGATCTGTAGTTACAATAGACCCGCGCCTCGCCTGACTCATGCGCAAATCCTCCCTGAAGGCAAAATCCGCACCTTGCAGTTGTTAGTGGCTCATTGAAGACATCAAAAATACTTCATATTTAGAAAAATTTCGTTGTCACAAACTTTTAGCTGTTTTAGAAGGGTTGGGAGAGATCAGCCCTTGCGCATGCGTTAGGTGAGGTCCGCGTGCTGGTTTATTTAGACAGGTGAATTACATAATTCATTAAATTTAGTTAACGCCCAGTTATTTTAAATACCAACCGGCACTGTATACGACAAATTAGATACGTGCATCACTAATGAAATCAACACGTATGCGCCTAGCCTTTCGTATCAATACGGAGGAGCATCGGTCTGTGTGGCGTCGTAAAAGTCTCCAGTCCCTATTAGTGGCACAAGCTTGTGCTTTCGGCCCGGCTTTATGTGACAGGAAAAAACGCGGGCGGCCTCGGAGGAAATCAGGCTGGTGCATGGTGTGGCTGCGAGAGCCCTCGGCGGGCATTTTTAAGTAGGAGGGGCGGGCCGCCCTGCTCAAGGATGCAATTAAGCAAACTCGAGGAACTGCACGGCACAACTTTAATGAGAACACCCGAGAGCGCCGGGCGGGAGGGGGCGAGCGTAATCAGACGGTCAAAAAGCGAACTGCAATTACCAAGCAGGTAGCAGCAGCAGCAGCCGGCGGCACAATGCGGCCGTGACTGAGCAGCAGCCATGCACCTTCACAACCCGAGCGTCCATATTTATCGTTTATACGTCACACACTGCACATGTTCTTCCCTCCCCTCTTCTCTCTCTCTCTCTCTCACTCTCTCTCTCTATTCGTTCCGTCGGTTCCGTTTCAAATAATCGGGAATCAGTTTGTAAGGTGTACGTGATGTTTAAAGGTGAATCTATCGTTTAATCAAACAACAAAAGTAGTTTATTTTAAAGTTACTCATTCAAAACTTGATCTGATATTAGTTGCAGTCCAAATAGTTGTCATATATTGATGTTCAACAGTTAACATCACTAAATAATCAAATAACTTCATCAAAATTTAACTGAACACATACATTGTTGCCGGCCGCGGTGGCCGAGGAGACTGAGGCGCTTCAATCATGGTCTGCACGGCCACTACGGTCGGGGGTTCGAATCCCCTCTCGGGAATGGATATTTGTGCCGTCTTTAGTATAACGTAGTTCATAAGTTTAGGGACTGATGACCCCGTAGTTAAGTCCCATAAGCTTAACAAACATTTGAACGTACATTGTTCATTAGCACAGAAGGTAATTTGGTTTAATTATGGCCTTGATATTGATGTATATACTGTTAAGTAAGAAAGAGTGCATTAAACCAGTGACGTAACTAGGAATCGGCTTTGGGGGGGGGGGGTAGATCTACTTCACGAGCAAAATTTTAGTCAGTTTCCAGACAGACTACCAACTACCACTTCCGTTGAAGAAACTTAATTCAGTCCCGTCCAATGAAAGCTTATGGTAAAACACCCCAAGTTTCCAATCTTTACCTTTACCAGATTGCTGCTATACGATTTTTTTTTTCTGGGGGGCGGGGGTTTTATCCCCCTCATCCCCTCATAGTTACGCCACTGTATTAAACTGATTATGTGCGCAACGGATCTTTTAACAAAGCAACTGTGACGTGTAACCTGCATGAAACACTCACTGGCTATACTCAAAAAATTGGAGCGCGATAAACATATTAAAAACACAAACCACTTTTTTAATGTTCGACTACGAGAATTTTATGCAAATCAGTACCTGACTATCAAAACTCATTATCATACTCAATTAACTGCAGTGTTGCACAACAATCATTTACTAGGGTACCCATAAAGAAATCTGTTCAACAAGTTTACCAAAATCAATACTGCACTTTAAATCCACAAATAACTAATTATCAAATAAAGGAAGTAGGTTGATATTCTAACTACGTTGATTATTATTAATAATCACCATTACATTACCTAAATGATACAACCTTTTCATAATTACATGAAATGCTATTACCTTCATTCCAGGGGTGGTACAACCTTTTTCACAATTACATGAAATGCAATATATTCCAAACACAATCAAACCAACTTGCTGGCACTGCAGCCTCTGCTCTACATCGGAGCCACATACACAACTGCTCCCTAAGCGAGCTGAACCACAAGTCTGACTCTCTGTCTCTCCGCACGATCTGCAATGCTATGCGATACATAATCTTTGCCAAAGATGAAACTTCACAACTCTCACAGATTTATGTACACATATCGATACA
Source organism: Locusta migratoria (assembly GCA_026315105.1). Lineage (NCBI taxonomy): Eukaryota > Metazoa > Arthropoda > Insecta > Orthoptera > Acrididae > Locusta > Locusta migratoria. The sequence continues at coordinate 467,139,520 of CM048746.1, read as the reverse complement.
GACAGTAGATGCAATATTATATATTTTCTTGCAAGCAAGTTACTCGACACAGAACAGGAGTCACAATATTACACTTTTCTTACAAATTCAGCAATGTACATTTTCTATGGACACGTTTCAAGTTATATCAATATTTAAAAGTCTATCATTATCGGTCCTCGATATATCTACATCTATAAACGTGAATGTCTGTTCGGTGTACCTTTATCACGACTGAACCACAAGACATAAAGAGCTAAAATTTTGTGCAGCTACTAATGTCTACCGGGGGAAAGCTTTAGGCACGGTTTTATGGCGATCGGATAGCTATTTATCTATATATATATCTTAATGTGAATGTCTGTTGGGTGTACGCTTATCACGCCTGAACGACAAGACATAGGGACTTAAATATTTGTACAGTTACTAATTTATACCTGAGGAAGGTTTTAGGGGCGGTTTTATAGCGATATGATAGATATTTAGTAATCTGAAGAATATAACGCGAAATGTGGAACAATAATTACTCTTCGAAAATTATATTTACTCTTTGAAAATAGTTTTATTAGTTGCATTGTTGCTTGAGAGTTGATAATGATAAAGGGTGGAGTACATTGAGTTGGAAAGTTATCGGTGTATATAAAATTCTACGTGTGTGTGTGTTAATATTTCGCTCTGCAACGAAAACTACTGAACGCAAACGAATTGTCTGTGTGTAATTGTTGTCCGAAGTCTCCCGTTGTACACCTTAGCAGTTTCATGGCGATAGCCATAAGGGGGGGGGGGGGGAGATATGGTAGTTGAAAGTCGTCAGATTATAAAAAAATTCGGGCTGAAGGCCAGCGATAACGTTTGCGACCCTGTTTTTTTTTTTTTTTTTTTTAGGGTAAAGTCTATGGGATTTAACTACGGGGTCATCAGTCCCTAAACTTACAAACTACTTATGAACTATTTACGAACTAGGACGGCACAAATATCCATGCCCGAGGGGGGATTTGAACCCCCGACCGTAGTGGCCGTGCAGACCGTGACTGGAGAGCCTCAGTCTCCTCGGCCACCGCGGCCGGCTGCGACTCTGTAGCAAGGAGGTTACATACAGCGAAACGTGATGCCGCAGACCATATATTTGGTCAATGCGTGACACAATGTCTTCAGCTGTTTCTCTATAAGGATAAGCATACGAATAAGGAAATATATAAGAACAAATAAATAAATCAGTGAAAAAGAAATCTTTCAATTCATATCTTTAAAAAATCGATTTCACGTTTCGCGCATTACATCAAGTGATTAAAAATGTTTGTTTCTAAAGAAAGTATTGTATTTCATTTCATCCTTCCAAACCACTCTCATAACACACCACTGAAAGATAGCTTATCTATCATAATCAACCAACACGTGAGCGGAGCCGCGGGCTTAAGCTAGTCTTTATATGTTTCTGCCTACATTCCACTCTGCAGCCAAAACTACACATCGCAAACGAATAGTGTTTGTATGTGGAAGTAGGTATCAGTTTCCCATTGTGCACTATGGTGGTAGAGGGTTGATAATGATATGGGGGTGGAAGATTTGTGAGTTGAAAGTTACCCACTTATGTAAAATTCTACGTGTGGGTGTCAATATTTTGCTCTTCAGCAAAAACTACACATTGGAGACAAACGCTCTCTCTTTGTTGTTGTAGTACAAAGTCTCTCGATGTACACCATAGCAGTTTAGTGTCAGTAGTTATATGAGGGTGGAAGATATAGTGATTGAAAGTCATCAGCTTATATAAAATTCGGACCGAAGACCAGCGATGACTTTTGACTCTATAATAGCAAAGAGGTTATACAGCGAAACGTGATGCACATTCTTCAGCTGTTTTTCTGCAACAAGTGTACGAATGAAGAAAAATTAGTGCATATTGCAGTATGAAAAGTAAAGCTACCAAGAAAAATGCCAAAGCGTAACAAAGAAATTTCGCATTCTCGATTCGTTTCTAAAAAAAAAAAAAAAAAAAAAAAAAAAAAAAAAAAAAAAAAAAAAAAAAAAAACAGAAAACAGCGGTGAAAACTGAGTCTACAGACGATAAAAACTTAAAATTTGTTTAGACGTTGTTTATCTTACATTGTAGGCATCATAGATTTTTCGATATTTGGATCCCTAAGGGGGTTAAATAGGGGATGAACGTTTTTTATACGTTATTATTAAGGCAATTTTGAAGCAAGAAGTACAAAATTTCGGATTTACATTTTGATTGAAATTTTAAAAACACGTGTATGGATATCTTTGGAAATTCGACCATTAAACGAGTGAAATAAGGGAAAATCTTTTAAGGTTGCAACTAAGACTATTTTGATGCTAGAAATGCGAAAATTTGGATTTGGAACCATGATTAGAATATTAAAAATGTGTTGCGGTATATTTTGAATTCTGCAATCAGTGGTGCAATACGGGGCGGCAAGTTGTAGAGACAACCAATACAGACAATCCAGTCTATGCGTGCGAAGTAGAAGGAATTAAGCTAGTCTAAAATATCGATGTATCGGTCTATAACATATTGGCTTCCATTGTAAATACTATACCGGTTTTGAGCTATATATTTAAGTACTGATTTATTATAAGACATTCTGTAGATTAAAAAGGTAGCACACTGCCTATTCGCCTTACAGCAAGTAATTAAAGAAAAACATTTAATGTGAAAATTTGTAAGTTAATAATGGAACTATTGCAGATAAAAAGTGTATATTTTTGGTAGACTATAACGATGTCAATTAACAACTGTGTACTTGGTACAGAGTCATGAAATATTTCGATAATTTGTCATTCACTACAAATCTAAAAGAATCTTTTTCGCGAGGATGTAGGAAAATTCAAAATATTTTAAACAATGCATTCGTCGTAAGAAGAAACTTTCAAGTGCTTCATCGAATATCCTCAAGCCTGTCATCTAGCAGGGACTTTTGGCATTTCGTCATAGGAAAACTACGTTTCAAAAACACATTTATCATTTGAAAACTGTGCTCTTTTCGGCAACTGTTCTTGAACAATGTCAATGTGAAGGAATAGCAACACTACTTGCGTTAAAAATTGTTTTTTCACGCAACTGGTGCGGTATTTCTTCCCATCGGAAATCTCACTCCATTCGCACACCCACCCTCCAATACAATCGAACTTCTTTTGTGGCACCAATACTTGCTTCACAGAGTCATAGAGAAAGCTCAAAAAGTAGTAATACTCTTCAATAAAGTGAAAGTGGTGCGCCTCGGTTGCACAGTGGTATGATTTTTATCTGTCACTTTCCACTTCTTTCACATCTGCCATTATTGCTCATGTGAAAAATACCGAGTAGCATCGTGGTTCGGAACCCACGTAAAACTGTAGGTCCCCTTATAACTGGGTGGGTAAGTTAGGTCGGAGGAAGGCAATGGCATACCACCTCCAAACAGGACCATGCCTAGTAAAACACTGTGGTGTTCAAACCAATCTTCGGATTGTTGACTACGTTCAACAACGATTTTAAAAGAACTATTTAAAATATGTTGCGGTAATTGCAAAAACATAAATTATTAAAAAATATCGGCAATTGACATCGATATACCGTTAAAACAGTATCATCGATTTATATAATTATTTCTCGTCGAATACATCAACAGCCCTAGTTCCAACTCGCCGTGAGCCCATGAATCAAAGCAGGACACTTTTTATGCCCTGCACTTTCTTCCGTATACTTCCACGTTGGAATAAATTACTTCTGTCATGCCGTCGATCCTTGCTCTAACACAAATGAGTAAAGTGGGAACTGTGTAACAAGTCAGTCAAAGCTGAGGTGTGTACCCGTCCGGTCCTCCTTGAGGAGCGAATGCAATATGAAAAAAAAATTACAGTACATTAACCCCACACGCTTATCAACTCTTACTGAAACATCATTATTTTTTCAAACGTGATTCTTGCATCCGAAATGGATATTCTTATATTTCTTGAGAAATCATGACATCATCGACCACATAGCATCCACACAACGGAACGTCCTAGGATGGGTTGCACGAATACAACAGCAGGTGCTGCCATATTTTATGATGTGAAACACATCCTTTATGTTCAAAAACCTATGTTCCATATATGTTTATAATATGATATTCTGTTTTTAAAGATGGATAAGTCGAGAACCTACTCGTAGTTCTTATCTTACACTTCTTTGACTCTGGGCAGGGCATATTCGCGTTTTTTGTGTAATAGGAGCATTTTTCATTATGTTACCCGACTTTTATTCTATTATAGTTGAGCAGTTGTAGTAGTCGACAGGGGTTGCAAATTAAACGGCCTTCTTCAAAATTTCTTCACAAAATATTAAATCAACATCGTTTTTACTATTATTTAGCTGTGCGTACTCAAAAGCTTACTTCAATTAACGTAAAAATATCACGTCGATAATCAAATGACAAAATACTATCAACTCGTATGTTCACCATTGCTTGGATGTCGCAAGTCTCTTAGTAAGTGCTATACTTATCTCCACTTTAAAGCATTATATTTTCACCACGGATAATGGTTGTTACAATTTAAAAAATCTGTTTGACTTTCAGTTTACCATTTTTGAGCGAAGTTTGAATCGATTAGTTAACCGTTTATAGTGTAGAAGAGAGACACTTCAGAAACCTCAGAGGAATATTTTATTTTTTATTATTAAATTATTTCTAATTTTATACTTAAATTCCGAATGTCGCACATACAAAATGGCACTTAGCACTAATTTTAGCTCAACTAAAATTAATAATAATAATAAAAAAAGAATTAATCGAATCTGACAACTTTCAGACGTTGCTTATAACAAAGCTACAGTAAGCCAGATGTTCTAATAAATACAAAAATGAGCGTTCAGCTCAAATAGGAAGCGAACACCTAGAGGCTCCAAACAAAACTGCGATCGTGGGCGCGGCTTATTCAGACAAGAAGACTGAGAGGCGCAATTTGGGTGAGGCGAGGCACACCTGCTGAATGGCCGAGGAGGACCTCAAACTCGTCAGTCCAGTCCGGTCCAGTCCAGTGCATTCCAAATGCGGGACCCAATGCCAATGACACTCTCCTGACAGCTTTTTTTCCCCTTCCTTTAATTAAGTCGGGTCACGTGTCTGTTGCCAAATAAACAGGTCCTCAAGTAAGTCATCTATATTTTTAAAAAAACTTGTAGACAGTTCTAATTACGCTACTTCGCCCTGTTTTTGTTACTATAGCTCAGGGCTAATACTGCGACAAAATCTACTTGTCACACGAGAAGAAAGAGACATAATAGCAGGGAAGTGGACTTATGTGATACATAAAGAATAGCCACACCAAAGGCATAATCACGAGTTAAGGAGCAAAAACATGCATGAAAATTTCGCGAGTAGGAATATGAACAGTACAGCTATGGAAGTGTTAAATTATACAGCTAAGTTAGAATGTTTCCTACGGATACCTGAAAAAATAAAGGCAGATCTCAATATCTGCAACATCATCTACAGAACCGATTGAGGACCTTTGATACGGGAACGACAGGAGGGTCTGAATTAGTGGCTGAGCGCCTTCTGCAACCGTGAAGGCTGCAGATTCCGGAACTTGCGCTATCCGGTGGTTGTTTTTCGTGTCAGGCGTCCACTACACACAGGAGGCATCTACACAGATGGCGGAGCTGTTTGGTATGACGTGAGCGGTTTCGTCATCGGAAATGAACAGATAGAGCACCAAGTCAAAAATGCAGCAGAGCAAAAACAGATGTAGGGCACACCAAGCAGCATTCGATAGAGTATTTGTAAATTGTTGTAGCTTCGTTGGAAAGTTCTGGAGCTTCAAGCACCAATACCAAAACACTAAGTTTGAAATCTTTATAGATGTAGAAGTTGGCTAAAGTCAGATAAAAGTTTTGCCGAAATATTTACAAACACCCCAGACGGTGTTCAGAAATGATAACCTTAAATATAGTTAGTGATGGTGTATTTGTGGCCGGTAACTATAGCTTATCTTACACTCAAAATTGTTGTTGTTGTTGTGGTCTTCAGTCCGCAGACTGGTTTGATGCAGCTCTCCACGCTACCCTGTCCTGTGCAAGTCTCTTCATCTGAGAATAAGTTCGGCAATCCACATCACTTTGAATCTGCTTACTTTTTACGTCCCTCGGTCTCCCTCTACGATTTTTACCCCACACACTTCCTTCTAACGCTAAGTTGACAATCTCTTTATGTCACAGAATGTATACAACCAATCTATCCCTACTCTTAGTCAGGATATGCCAGAAACTCCTTTTCTCCCCAATTCGGTTAAGCACCTCCTCATTAGTAACGTGATCTACCCATCTAATTTTCATCATTCGTCTGTAGCACCACAATTCAAAAGCTTCTTTTTATCTGAACTCCTAATCGCCCACGTTTCACTCCCATACAATGCTACACTCCAGACAAATTCTTTCACAAAGGACTTCCTAACATTTAAATTAATATTGGATATTAATAAGTTTCGCTTCTTTAGAAACGCTTTTCGTCCCATAACCATTCTGCATTTTATATCTTCTTTACTTCGGCCATCAGAAGTTATCTTGCTACCCAAATAACAAAATTCATCTACTATGGCTATATACTTAAAAATCGAACAAAATTAATAACTTGCTCCTTCTACCCCCCACCCCACCCCCTCGAACCCAAATTCTGCTGGACGATTCACATAACACGCAAGTCTCATGACAAAAATTAGAGGAATGCCACTGATGGCATTATACTTGGAAACTTCACTGTCGAGGTGGAATGGCCATGCTCTTTAAGGAACCTTGCTGCAAACTGCACGGTTGCTCCCAGTCGGAGATTCGAGTCCTCCCTGGAGTGTGTGTGTGTGTGTGTTGTCCTTAGGTTAGTTTAAGTTAGTTTCAGTGGTTTGTAAGCCGAGGGACTCATAATCATAGTAGTTAAGTCCCATAGATTTACAAACATATTTGGAGATTACAATTTACCCTCGGTATCTTGGGGTAAATAAATGTTCATAGCTGGTGACAGGCACATAATATCTTCGGAAATAGTATTAAATGCGTTTTCCGAAAATTATTTTGAAAAGTTAGTTCTAGAGCACAGGCGAACTGCATATGGATGCAAAAACACACATCGCCATAGATTGTGGTGAACAAATAGTGAGGATATGACGACAGAGTAAGGGACACAAGCCATTTCTAGCAAGGTTCACTAGTATATCAACCGAAACTACCAAAAATATTTATTTAAACAGTAGGTTCAAGGTCGCTTGACTTTTCCTAAGAGGGACTCTGAGTTACTTCCAAACTTACTATGTACGTGTAGACGAGATGTGGAAAAAGAATAAAAGTATTGTACCAGCAGCAATGGAGAGATTCATAGCACATTTTAGGGTATTGAATTCCCTAAGGATTTCAGAAGTGGAATGTCCCATGTCGAGATCCAACCACCACTAAGCATTCAAAGAGCATAGTGGTTAACTACAGTTGTGCGGCACAACCTTTTCACGGGAATTATGGCAGTACAACTGAGAGCTCTGCCAATGCACCGCCCTTTGCACGCGGTACTACCGTCATCTTTATCGCTAGACTATGATTTTTGTCACCTCATTGTCGAAGAACACTAAACCCCCAAGACCGGTGAGTATTACAGAAGCTCGAAATTTAGAAAGGACTTCAATGCGAGATGTTATTAGTAGTTTCTACAACGAACCACTATACCGAAACATGTTACGCAAAATAAAGAGATTCTGACAGTATGCCAAGTACACCAGTGGCAGTCCACGATGGCGATATAAATGTTGCCAGTGATAGCGCCGCTAAAGAGGCTTTACAGAGTACAGTTTCCGAAATTCCTTAATCAAGGAAGAAGAAGTAAATATAAACAGATTTCTAAACAAGAGCAGTGATTAGCCTGAGTAACATAGAAGTAGATATAATTAAGACAAGACTTACCGGTCGCTCGACGAAAGATGCCTAACTAAAAACTGGAAAGTTGCTTAGGTCAAACAATACTGAAGGAAGAATCAATGTGCAGTAGCTTTTGGGAGCATATACTGTGTTCCAACTGTATAAATCATGTTGAAGGAAACCATCTATGCATAACCAACACAAGTTCAAAAACTGCCGTTCTTGTGCAACATAACCAGCTCTTTAGTTTCATGAATTAGGAAGTACTATTGACAGGGGATCTCAAATTATTCCATTTTATTGATATTTTACAATTATAGACACTATTGGTTAACATTAACAGTCATAAATGTTTGAAATCGAAATATTGGAACATGTGGACCATTGCAGTGCATTGAAATAAATTCAATGGCGACACTGCAAATATGTGCTGGACCGGGATTCGAAAACGGATTTCCCACTAAGGACCCGAGCTTTAACGATAAGACTATCCAGACCTGCCAAAATTCTCGCCTTATTGTACACTACGATGGTAGTGTCCCATGCCCATTTGCTCGCAGCCAAACTTTGTTCCCGCAAGGGATCGAGCTCATTTATGCATCTGCATAGAAACTGCTAACCGCCTCTTGTGGGCATATATACAGTTATTATTATGGTGTCTGTTCGAGTCCTTGCGGGAATACAGTTTTGCTGCGAGCAAGGGGAACTAATAGGCAGGGGACACTACCATCGCAGTGTGCTACAAGTTGAGGATTTGGGCAGGAAGGAAAGCGTGCATGGATAGCCTGATTGGTTAAGGCGACTGCTGGCCCGAAGTGGGAATTCCGGTCCGGCTCAAATTTTAAACTTCACCACTGACTTTATTTCAGTGCCCTGCAACGGTCGATATGTTTCAATATTTGTAAGTCATATTCAATTTTCATAGATTTCCAGAAGGCTTTTGACAACGTTCAACACACGAGACTTCTAATCAAAATGTGACCATGTAGTATCGTCTCAGTCGTGTCATTGAAATCGTGATATCCTGTCAGAAAGACCACAATTCATAGTAACATACGGACTCATCGAGTAATACAGAAGTGGCCGGCCGCGGTGGCCGAGGGGACTGAGGCGCTCCAGTCACGGTCTGCACGGCCACTACAGTCGAATCCCCCCTCGGGCATGGATATTTGTGCCGTCCTTAGTATTGGCTAGTTCATAAGTAGTTTGTAAGTTTAGGGCCTGATGACCCCGTAGTTAAGTCCCATAAGCTATACAAACATTTGAATTTTGAATACAGAAGTGATACTTGGCGTTGCCCCAGGAAATCTCACAGGCCCTCTGCTATTCCTAATCTATACAGAATATCTAGGGGAGAGTCTGAGCCGCCCTCTTACGTCGTTTGCAGATTAGTCAGCCATTTACCGTCTAGCGAAGACATCTGAAGATCAATACCAATTACAAAATGATCTAGACACGATACCTGCACGGTACGGAAAGCGGCAATTGACTCTGCATAAAGAAAAGTGTGAGGTCACAAAAAAGAGTACTAAATAAAATCCGTTGAATTTCTGTAAAACGATAAATCGCATGTGGCTGTTAGTTGAACTACATGTTAAAATTACACGCACGAACAACTTATAATAGGAAATCATTAAGGAGACATACAACAGTAGCTTCTCCGACATCCGCTGGAATATTGCTGATTTACGTATACATCTACGAGTGGTGTTCCTCGATCAAGGAAAAACCATTAACAGTGACGCGTGCCGTGAGACACTGTGTAGCCTACGAACATATCGCCCTGTGACTTCCACCTGTTTGTTCTGCTAAAAAAACATCTCAAAGCGAAGCGCTTCAACTTGAGCGACGAAATAAAGAACACAGTATAGGACTGGCTCTTGTCACAGCTCCAGGAATTCTAGGAACGGGAAATCCTTGTACTCGTTAAATAGTGGGATAGTTGTACTCAGGCTTCTGGTGATTACTTTTGAATAAAGACTTCAATTATAACCATGGTGTCGTTTCGCACCTTTTCATTTGAACACCACTCGTATATATATAATCCGCAATCCACCGTACCACATAACTGAGGAGAAGCTTCGACAATACACATGACTTACAAAAATGCGAATCTTAATGTATATATTTTACATTATTTTGTGTGTGACTTGCCATTTCTACATTCATCAATCATAATGTCGATCTCTAAAACAAGTACATAAATGTAACGTCCGAGATCAAAAGATGGTACCTTGGTGTGTCGATACAGTGAAAATAAAAACAGTTTTGTTATTGGGAAAAATTTATTTCACGTTAGGTTCTATGTATTCCTTTGAATCGATCTGGTGGGGATCCCAAACACTCGAGCAGTACCCAAGACGGGGTCCACAATCATTTTATACGCGGTCTCTTTTACAGATGAAGCACATCTCCGTACAATTCTTCCAATAAACAAAAGCATCCACCTTCCCCAATACGGTCCTTACACCTCTTGCCATTCCATATAGCACTGCAATGTTACGCCTAGATATGTAAACGACGCGACAGTGTCAAGTAGCACACTACTGTATTCGGACATTATGGTTCTTTTCCTTCCTCCTCATCTGCATCACATTACATTTTTCTAATTTAGAGCTTCCTGCCATTCCACACACCAAATAGAAATGTTGACAAAGTTATCATGCATCCTACTACAGTCACTCAATGACGACACGTTTCCGGTCACTAAATCATCATCAGAAAACAGGCACAGATAAGGATTAACGGAGGACATCGAAAAACCACATAGAAGAGCAGCTCATTTTGTATCTCACAATAGGCGTAGAGTATCACTGATATGATACACGAGGAGTGGTCGGGATCGCAAAAAGAAAGGCTTTTCTTGCGGCATGATCTATCTATATACGAAATGTTAGTCACCAATATTCCCCCTTCCTTCCCCCCCCCACCCCAACGCCAATGCGCAAATACATTTTGTTGACTCCACCGACATAGGAAGAAATGATGGTCGTAACAACATAGGAGTTGTCATTATTAGAAAGAAAATATTTAGATGTTCGTTTTCCCGCGTGTTATTCGGGGGAGGAACTGTAGGGAAATAGCCTAAAATGGTTCGATGAAGCCTGTGCCAAGAGCTTAAGTGCGAACAGCAGAGTATGATGCAGATGATTTCGAGTGTCTGAAAAGTCACAGTTGAGCAAACTCGTTTAGAATGCTGAAGAAGTCGCCATTCACGTTTCGTACGATCTTCCTAAATCTGAATCCGAAATCGTTGCTTCATGAGATTGTTCTACGTGCAATAAAATAAGCTAATGCTTTGACTGACATGTTTCATCAGTATTAACCATACCTTACATTGAATAAAAATAAAAATCTCTGAATAAGATGTTTCTGGTACTGCCTATCCAGAATTCTACACCCATTACATAGCTTCAATATCAGTGCTTAGGCCGGTATTACACTGTCACATTTCTTTGTCAAAAATTTACATCATAAAAATTTGATAGTTTAATAGGGAACTTTGACATATCTCTGCTTTCGTCAAAAAATATGATCATATCTAGTGCCTCGTAGTAGATTTGATCATAAAAAGTCGTTCACTGCAATGCGAATGTAACCGCTTGGAGCGCTAGCATCGCTGTAGCTCTCGGATCGCGCTTATTTGAAAACAAACGTCCTTGTTTGAAAACATGACATCGATGTTTATTTAGTGTGTGCCGTCTTCGACAAAATTAATCGAACTTTCTGAAGTAGACGAAGCACTGTATAATCCCAGACACCCTGAATAAGAACAGATTAACCATTTCATTGCCAGTGTTGTTCCTGGACAACGTATTACAAGTTGATTTATACCTATTTTGTGCATCAATCGTTAAAGTTTCATTTTTGTTGATGAACAACTTGCTTCTAGTAGGACATTTTGTCGCTCGGTACGCCGTGTAGCCACTTCTGAGGCATTAATCTGTCCGTCTTGGAGGTTGTGTTGCGTCGCCGTCTGTACGTGGCTGAGAGTGTGAGCGTGAGAGTGGTTCCTCTTATTTTATTCCAGCTGTGAATTGTCTTGTCTTTGGTGCTGTGGCGAATTTATGCTGGCATTATTGATCTGGCAGTGTTAACTATCAACAAAATAACGTCCAAGTAAAAAAATACCTCGATACAAACGTCTGTGTTGTGCATGAAATGTGACAGAAAAATCAATAGCTCGACCAAAAATTTTAAAACGTGTATTTTGATGTTCATTGCATTTTATTAATAAAGAAAAAACTGAATTTTAATTTTTCCAAAGCTGATTTCATAATGTGAGACGGAGGGGGTTAAGCAGACTCTAAAGTTACAAGAGAATGGCAGAGGTACTCAACAATGAAATTCGTTCTGGGTGTACAGCCGAGAATATTGAGAAGAAGATTAACGGCCTCGTGTGTTACGTCAACCACAAAATTAATAGAAATATATGAAGCAGATTTTTATAAGCTCTCCACTCTTCTCAATCTAATAATAATCGATGCTGTTCCTGCTCTGTTGTTAACAGGTTCTTGTATGCGCTCTTGTCCGGACAGTAAGTTAATCCTTCTCGTATAGCGAACATTTCGTTGCCAACATGAGCACGTTACGCCGCCGTGCCGTAAGTAACATTTATCTCCAGTAGCAAGAAACTGCTGCGTCACTGTAAACCTGTCTTCTGCCGATTTGTGTACTGATTTTTAATGTGTGGAGCCACTGAGTAAATACCGATACGTTTTATCATCTATTCTCCACCGAAGTAAGCTCTCTTTTTCGTAGTAGCAATGACAGTGCATGATATTATGTGTTTACTGTCAGCCATATTGAAATATGATCAAAAATATTGCAAAAGTGTGATACCCCTTTTTAGCGTCACGTCAAAGACTTACAAAAAGCAAAAACAAAAAAATATTACGCACTTTTGATGATATTTTTATGTCAAAGATGCGATCCAAAATTTCACCGTGTAATACCTGCCTTACCTATTCCCAGTTTATAGCTAAGTATAAACTATAATTTCATTTAGACCACAAGATACACTTAACAATTCGGATGTGAATTACCCGCGTGGGTATTTTATCTATTCGACGTAATTAATTAATGAAATATCAAGGCTCGTCATATTAGTATTATAGTGCGAAGTCCCTTTTTCTTAGTTCCTCATACAGTTTAAAGTAGTGATCTTTCCGTCTTGTTTAGTTTTAAAGGTTTAATATCTGATCATCGTTATAGATGATGCATGAGATCAGTTTTAGAAGAATTGTGTAATCTCCGTTGGTCTCATTTAAAATACAGTTACTATAGGAAAACTTCATCAATCTGTCTGAATAAGTATCTGAAATCATATACTCTATGGCAGTATCTTAATGGCGTCCTCAGCTGGCTCGGCGGAGAGATGACGTAATTCCTCCCGGATGGGCACGTGATGTGGATCGAATTCGAATCCGCTAATCGGATTAACTATTCAAGGCCAGTGCGCTGGCACGCCTGATCCGTTTATTTATGCAACGACTCTGACGGCACTGTCTCCACGTCTGTACTTCACGACTGTAAAAACTGATAAAAACAATTGAGAGAAGACATCTGTCAGTACAGAAGGAAAGACAAACGTTTTGTCACCAAATGACAAAAAAGTGAGAAAAATGGGAAATAAACACAAGACAAAATGCGTTAACTGCTTTGGAGAGAGAGACTTGAACTATGACGAACAAATTTATGAGTTTTTTGTTTTTTTTTTGTTTGTTTTTTTTGTTTTGTTTTAAAAACTGTTCCAACTTTCCAAGAGTACATATCAAAGTCTTCTACAAAACGCTGCGTACATGTCATGGCATCAGGGGTGACGCCATAGAGGGACGAAAGGGGGAACAGGTAGATTTAAAAGATATGAACATACTCTTATAAGAATTTACACAAAAAAAAAAAAAAATCGTTGTAAAATTCATAATTGCTTTTAATTGCTTATAACATTTCATGCTATTAAAGAAGTTCCCTAATTTATTCATTACACCATTATTTCTTAGTTTACTCATTCTCTTCTCTTCGTGCACACCTTCCCCCAGTCTGCAGGCTTGGTTGACGACGCCATTGCCTACTATGCCACAGGTGGTAGTTGGTTGACCAAGGCACTAAATATCACGATTATCTGCTTTCATCCAAAACAACCGTACGATATATTGAAAACATACACATTTACGTCGTGTTAGGAAAAGAAAGTACTAGCTCTAGAACATTGACCCACTGTTCCAATACTGTACATTTCAATAGACTGTCAGGAACATGACAGAAATTAGATTTACAAATTAAAGAGGCCGGCACATCTTTCATTTTTACGACACAATCTCTAGCTATTTACGAATAGTTTCGCTGAAGACGTATAGCAAGTTGCACTGGAAGAAAGATGATGACTAGTTAAAATCAACAACGTTGTGCCAAAAAGCTCTTCACTTTATTCTAAATAACATCTTCAGTCAGTGATCTTCTTGAATAGAAAGTACGTTAAAACAAGTTGAGTTTACTATCCATCGGTAGGACTAGTGTTATGTCTTGTCCACGGTGGCTTCAAAGTGTCAGTCGCATTTTCATTCAGCGGCAACTTACAGATAATCACAAATTTTACTTTCCGTGATCTTGTGCCAAAACATATAGAAACATGTACCTTTCTTACATTGTTTAAACTGCAGACGCGTCGTCATTATAATGCTATATTTACATGAGTCCACAATCATCAGCCTTTATCCCCGACCTAGTGGGCCGAATCCACTTCTGAACGTCGAGTCTCCTAGATCTGTGGCTCCGAATTTTTTTCATACTGATACACACAAACTTCCTAGATGAAGTTTAGCGACTTTGTATGTGTTCCTGTGGTTTCCAGTCCGGAGACTGCTTTGATGCAGCTGTCCACGCTACCCTGTCCTGTGCAAGCCTCTTCATCTCTGATTAAGAACAGTACTGTATTCGTCTGTCTCCCTCTGCGAGTTTAACCCCCAACACTTCCCTCCAATACTAAACAGACGATTCCGTGATGCCTCAGAATGTGTCCTATCAATAGATCCCCTCTTTTAATCAAGGTGCACCAGAAACTTCTTTTCTCTCCAAATTCTGTTCAGTAGGATGTGGGAGGTGTCTTGAGGAACAAAGTGAGTATAGAAACCCATGCCCGGAAAAGTAATCCAATGACGCTACAGAGTGTCGAAGTTGCTGGAGGGGATGCCTAGCGGCAGGAGCTGGTGCCACATTCCGTAGCGTCGTTGAATGGCGTTTCCGGGCATGGGTTTCCACGCTCATTTTGTTCCTCAAGACGCCTAATACACCCCTTACAAGTTTATTGGTGTAATTATGAAACACGCTGACGTACGAAACACACAGCCATCTCAGTCTTTGACGTCCATTTACTGGCGGAAATATGCGCAGGATGAAATTTTGTGTGAGACATTATTCATTGTTGGCAGGCGAGGAATCGCGCTGCGAGGCCCGAGTGCGTGATTTTAGATTCACCCTGTATATTAGAAGAGGAATGGGTAGGCGTGCGAGATGAACGTGTGAAAGCAGCATAGGAACAAATATAGGTAAATAATGACAAGATCTAAATATTTCTTGGGTATCACAAAACATGCTTGTAAATGTATCGGACTCAACTGCTAGGTTATTAGTCCGTAGCTTACAAACTACTTAAACTAACCTAAAGACAACACACACATCCATGCCCGAGAAAGGATTCGAACCTGCGACGCGGGAGGCCTCGCGATCCGCAACGTGACACTCCAGACCGCTCGGTTACTCCCGCACGGCGGGTATCACCGGAGAGCCGCAAGGGGATATATACACACGCTGCACCGCAGCTAATAGTAATATAAAGTTATATGTAACATGAAACTGCAGTCATTGACATATGCAAATGCTTTCCTGAGTAGCACTTCCGAAACTAGTGAAATGAACATTTACAGAAAAAAAAAAGAATATTTTCTCCAACCAAAATAATTAATCTCCACAATTTAAATGGTAAAATTAATTATACTTGCGTTAGTGTTCAGTCTTGGCGCTAATGACACTTTCTATATCTGAACGGAAACATGTTGAGTTTGTGTGTAAGTAGTTTAGCAATTTTTTTTTAAATCTAGAAACAAACTAGAAAATGCACATTCGCCTAAGTAGTTGTGGATTCCATTAATTCCTTCAAAGCTATATTTGTCAACAGTTAATACTCCCCTTTCCCAGTCCATATGGGATGAGCTAGACTTAATCCTCCCGCCCCTAGTGCAATAAATAGGAAACGGAATTATAGCATAAAATAAAACAAAGCGCTACTGTAAGCACGGATACACACGTAAGGTTTCAGAGTCAGAAAAAGAATAAACCGATGGAAAGTTACTCGAATGAGTTTTCTAGCAAATGACACAAAACGCGGTGTTCGTATGTCACAGTCATGACCGAATGGTATGGCTACACTGTTCTGGTATCGCCCAGACAACGTCGTTACACAACTTGTTCCGATTATGAAACTTTCTTCTTCAAGTAAACTTTCCTATTACTTGAGTAGCTAAGATATTTTACTTAAAAGGAGACCGCATGGATATTGGATTTTAGAACGTTTTGATACTTATTCTACGTTCAGAACTTAAATAACAATCAGACACAACATTCGACAAAACTCTCAAAAATTCTCGAGAAAATATAATGTGAAGTTTTGCAAGTACAATAATTAAAAGAATTGCTGCACATTTCGGTGAAGCTCAGGTGGTAGCGTTCTGGCTTTACAAACATACGGTCGGTGGTTCGAATCCCGCCGTCACAGATTTTCTTTCCGTTGTTTTCGAATTCTTACAGTATTTTAATACCTAATGATAATTTTTATGAACAGTGCACGCATTTTAGTTTATTCGTAATTTTCTATATTTAATACAAGGTTGTCAATAATGATGATTTAAACATGCAGCAACCAATCAATCGCACCCGTGTGCGATGAGTAACTTCATGGAGGATGTGAACAAATTTACACTATTTAAAATTCAGTTACATAAAACATTCTGGGTTTTCTAATTGCACGTGTTGTGTCAGTTTTTCTTTATGTTTATACAGACGCGTTGAACACCTTGTGATCACCTAAAACCATGGCTGGGTAGGTTAGCTGCTTGGAAAGCCATTAGTAGCTATGGAGAAGACTTCGAAAAACAGCGTCGTATCTCTTCACAAACTGAACAATCAAAGACAACCGTCGTCAACTAATAGTGAAGCCAATATTGCTAGAAGTGTTACTTTTTAACTGAAACCATCGTTATTAACAACATTTTACAAAATATAGAAAATTACGAATTTTTAAAAAAATGTGCATTTTTTGTAAAAATTACCATTAAAGTTCTAAACCAAGCAGGAGTAAAATATAGGGAGCGTAAGGTTATTTACAACTTGTACAAAAACCAGACAGCATTGTCAGAGTTGAAGGGCATGAAAGGGATGCAGTGGTTGGAAAGGGAGTGAGACAGGGTTGTAGCTTTTCTCCAATGTTATTTAATTTGTACATTGAGCAAGCTATAAAGGGAAGCAAAGAGAAATTTGGAGAAGGAATTAAGTTTCAGGGTGAAGAATTAAAAACATTGCGTTTTGCCGACGACATAGTAATTCTGTCAGATACAGCAAAGGACCTGGAAGAGCAGTTGAACGGAATGGACAGTGTGCTGAAAGGTGCATATAAGATGAACATTAACAAGAGCAAAACTAGGGTAATGGAGTGCAGTCTAAGAAAATCAGGTGATACTGAAGGAATTAGATTAGGTAACGAAGCAATAAAGGAGGTAGATGAGTTTTGTTACTTGGACAGTAAAATAACAAATGATGGTCGCAGTACAGAGGATATAAAATTCAGAATGGCAATGGGTAGAAAAGTGTTCTTGAAGAAGAGAAATTTGTTAACATCGAATATTGATTTAACCCTAAGGAAGTCCTGTCTGAAGGCATTTGTATGGAGTGTTGCCTTGTATGGGAGTGAAACGTGGACGATAAACAGTGCGGACAGGAAGAGGATTGTGGCTTTTGAAATGTAGTGTTACAGAAGAATGCTAAAGATTAGGTGGGTGGATCGCGTAACTAATGAGGAGGTACTGAACAGAATTGGGGAAAAAAGAAATTTCTGGCATACCTTGACTAAAAGAAGGGTTAGATTGGTAGGGCACATTCTTAGACATCAAGGAATTGTGAATTTAGCGTTGGAGGGACGTGTGTGGGGTAAAAACCGCAGAGGAAGACCAAGAGATGGATACAGTAATCAGATTCAGACAGATGTAGGTTGCTGCTCTTATGTGGAGATGAAGAGCCTTGCTCAGGATAGGGTATTGTGGAGAGCTGCATCAAACCAGTCTCTGGACTGAAGACCACAACAACAACAACGACAACAACATTAAAACTGTGTAAGTATTCGAACAGAACGGAAAAAAACTGTCGCGGGGAGGAAAGGATTCAAACCATCGACCTAACGGTTGTAAGGCCAGACCGCCACCTGAGCTACACTGGTATTTAAATGTACACGCAAAACTTCAAGGTCGATTTTCTCGAGAATTTTGGAGAGTTGCGTCGAATGGCTTTGACTGATTGTTATTTGAGCACTGAACTTTACGTACCATAAATATATATAAAAAAATCTAAAATCCGATACCCATGTCGTGGCCTTGTTAGATATCTTAACGCGACTGAACAGATCGCGCGACCCACTTTTTGGGAAGCTCGGTCCTGGATCATTTAATACTCGGCATAAACGTCAGTGGATCTGCCATTAAGGTCGTTGTGAGGCAGTCTAGCGCCAAGACAGTGGCACCAGGAATCAATAGGGCGGTGATGTGGGTCACACGTGGTGACGCGACCAGCATCGCGACCACTATTTACAGCGCGCAGCTGCCGCCACCAGGCGACACGCGCTGTTTTCGCTCTGCTCCTGATCACAGCTGTCCCGAAGCCCCAACTACTAGTCAACACAGACACAGGCCAAACTGAAAGGGCCGACACCACCATGTGGATCAACGAGTATACAACGTATCGTTGTAAGTCAAGTTCCGCCGATCTCTTGATGTAGTCTTCAGTCCGGAGAGATACAGCTCTCTACCCTACTCCATCCTGAGCAAGCCTCTTCATCTCCCCATTACAACGGCAACCTACATCCATTTGAATTTGCTTACTATATTAATCTCTTGGTCTTTCTCTGCGTTTTTTTACCCCACACACTTCCCTCCAACGCTAAATCCACAATTCCTTGATGTCTAAGAATGTGTCCTAGCATAGCGTTCCAAATGTTCAAATGTCTGTAAATCTACCGGACCAAACTGCGTGGTCATCAGTCCGAAGCTTACAAACTACTTAAACCTAGGTAAACTAACCTACGGACAAACACACACACCTATGCCCCAGGGAGGACTCGAACCTCCACGGCGAGCAACCACGCGCTCCGCGGCGAGGTGCTTTAGACCGCTCGGCTACTCCGCCGCGGCCATAGCGTTCCCAAAGATTGGAAAATGGTTTTCAAGAAGGATCCTCGAACAAATGTGCAGAACTATAGGCCTATATCTCTAACGTCGGTCAGTTGTAGAATTTTGGAACATGTATTATGTTCGAATATAATGACATTTCTCGAGACTCGGAATCTGCTCTGTAGGAATCAGCATGGGTTTCGAAAAAAGCGTTCGTGTGAAACCCAGCTCGCGCTATTCGTCCACGAGACTCAGAGGGCCATAGACACGGGTTCTCAGGTAGATGCTGTGTTTCTCGACTTCCGCAAGGCGTTTGATACAGTTCACCACAAACGTTTAATGAATAAAGTAAGAGCACATGGTGTATCAGACCAATTGTGTGATTGGATTGAGGAATTGCTAGGTAACAGAAAGCAGCAGGTCATTCTCAATGGAGAGAAGTCTTTCGAAGTAGGAGTTATGTCAGGTGTGCCACAGGGGAATGTCGTGGGTCCGTTGCTGTTCACGATATATATAAATGACCTTGCGGATAACATCGGAAGTTCACTGAGGCTTTTTGCGGATGACGCGGTAGTATATAGAGAGGTTGTAACAATGGAAAATTGTATTGAGATGCAGGAGGATCTGCATCGAATTGACGCATGGTGCAGGGAATGGCAATTAAAGCTCAATGCAAACAAGTGTAATGTGCTGCGAATGCACAGAAAGAAAGATCCTTTATCATTTAGCTACACTATAGCAGGTCAGCAACTGGAAGCAGTTAATTCCATAAATTATCTGGGAATAGTCATTAGGAGGGATTTAAAATGGACCATATAAAATCAATCGTCGGTAAAGCAGATGCCACACTTAGATTTATTGGGAGAATTCTAAGGAAATGCAGTCCGAAAACAAAGGAAGTAGGTTACAGTACACTTGTTCGCCCACAGCTTGAATACTCCTCACCGGTGTGGGATCCGTACCAGGTGGGATTGATAGAGGAAGTGGAGAAGATCCAACGGAGAGCAGCGCGCTTCGTTACAGGATCATTTGGTAATCGTGAAAGCGTTACGGAGATGATCGATAAACTCCAGTGGAAGACTCTGCAGGAGAGACGCTCAGTCGCTCGGTACGGGCTTTTGTCGAAGTTTTGAGAACTTTATTGAGGAGTCTAGCAGTATATTGCTCCCTCCTACGTATATCTCGCGAAGAGATCGTGAGGATAAAATCAGAGAGATTAGAGCCCACACAGAGGCATACCGACAATCCTTCTTACGAACAATACGTGACTGGAATAGGAGGAAAAATCGATAGTGGTACTCAAGGTACCCTCCGCCACACACCGTCGGGTGGCTTGCGGAGTATGGTTCTTTTACTCAAGGTATGCCAGATATTCCTTTTCTCCCCGATTCTGTTCAGTGCCTCCTCATTAGTTACGCGATCCACCCACCTAATCTTTAGCATTCTTCTGTAACACCACATTTCAAAAGCCTCTATTCTCTTCCTGTCCGAACTGTTTATCGTCCATGTTTCACTCCCATACAAAGCAACACTCCACACAAATGCTTTCAGAAAGAACTTCCTTATGCTTAAATTAATATTCGATGTTAACAAATTTCTCTTTTTGAAAAACGCTTTTCTTCCCATTGCCATCTGCATTTTATATCCTCTCTACTGCAACCATCATATGTTATTTTACTGTCCAAGCAACATAACTCATTTACCACCTTTATTGATTCGTTACCTAATTTAATTCCTTCAGCATCGCCTAATTTTCTAAGACTGCATTCCATTACCCTTGTTTTGTTCTTGTTAACGTTCATCTTATATGCTCCTTTCAACGCACTGTCCATTCCGTTCAATTGCTCTTAAAAATATCAAAATACTACCATAGTCGTCTGTCGATATTAACTTTGGCACTTGAAAACAAATTCTACGTGACGTACGTGGGTGTTATATGTTAATAGAAGTTCTCAATGATATTTTAAAGTGAGGCGTTGATTGTCTTCATAACAGCCGCGCAGGAGTAGCCGAGTGGTCTGGAGCGCCACGTTACAAGTGTTGTCTTTAGGTTAGTTTAACTTAGTTTAAGTAGTTTGTAAGACTAGCGACTGATGACCAACGTAGTTTGGTCCCATAGGATTACAACCATTTGACATTTCTTCATATCACGGAAATGAGCTTCAAATGTTCACATGTTTGTTAAGCTTATGGGACTTAACTGCGGGGCCATCAGTCCCTACACACTACTTATGAACTACCTTATACTAAAGACAGCACAAACATCCATGCCCAAAGGGGAATTCGAATCACCGACGGGGAACGGCCTCGCGCATCGTAGCATAGCGCCTCAATGCGCTCGGCCGCGCCGCGGCGACGAAAATAAGCTTCAAAACTTTACTGTCAAGTTAAAGCACCACAATTAGACATTAGTTAAAAGTCGTTCAACAGCGGACATCATCTGGTATGTAGTCTTGGGAAGCACACACATGGATTTGGAACAACACTATTACTCAACGGACTAAAAAACAGTATTCCATAGTGTCAGTGAGAAGATACTTACTCATGGTGGAGACATGTGGCCATAGAAAAAATTGAACTATAAGAAAAACGAATAATGTAAAGACTAAAAGTGGACAGTGGTTTAGACAGGTTAAAAGTATGAGAAACACAGGTGGCCTAAGAGGGAGTTATGTGGGCGCCGAGAACGACTTGTACATCTACAATCAAACTCGGCAAGCCACCTCGCGGTGTCTGGCGGAGAGTACTTCGCGTACCAGTGCCACTTCCTTCTATCCCAGTCGCGTATGGTTCGCTAGAAATATAATTGCTTGTATGTCTCTGAGTGGACCCTAATCTCTCTGGTCTTATCCTCGTGAGATATACGTAGGAGGAAGCAATATATTTGTTGACTCTTGGTGAAACGTATGCTATAGGTACTTTGACAGAGCCCGCACCTCTTGCAGTGTCTGCCACTGAAGTTTCCTGATCATCTCCATGGCACTTTCGCGCTTACTACAGCCCGTAACGAAGAGTGCTCTATGTCTTCTATTAACCCTATATGGAACGGAATCCACACTGAAAGGCAATACTCATGCTACGGCCGATCGAGAGTCTTGTAACTTAAGAACTTCCTTTGCTGAGGGACTACACTTGAGTTTTCTAATGAATCTCAGTCTGGCATCTGCCTTACCCACGACTCATTATATATGGTCTTTCCATTTCAAATCGTCTATTGTCAAAGCATATGCCGTAACACGAAATCGCCCATTATCTGACCTAAGAACATTCGCTATAATAGAGGTTCCGAGGAATAAAGGACAAATAAACAACACGTGCCTAAAATATGATTGTCCCTGTCACTTCATTTACTTGGGTGACATCCGCGATTTAGTGATATTTCCATTTCGTAACAACGCTGCCAACATTTGATTTGCATACTTGTTGCTGTTCTGGAATGTCCGTAATGGAAATAAAAAAATGTTCAAATGTTTGCAGAGCTTATGGAACTTAACTACGGGGTCATCAGTCCCTAAACTTACAAACTACTTATGAACTAACTTATACTAAAGACGGCCAAACATCCATGCCCGAGGGAGTATTCGAACTACCGACGCGGGTGGCCCCGCGATCCGCAACGTGGCGCTCCAGTCCGCTCGGCTACTCCCGCGCGGCAAATAATATGTACATTTTGTTCGAAGACACGCTAAAGTTACATGTTAACGTGTTCAGCCAGACACGGAGGTTTTAGATAGAGCTATTATTTTATCTTTGAGTCTATCTGAAATGCCGGCCGCGGTGGCCGCGGGGACTGAGGCGCTTCAGTGACGGTCTGCACGGCCACTAAGGTCGGGGGTTCGAATGCCCCCTCGGGCATGGATATTTGTGCCGTCCTTAGTTGTAGCTAGTTCATAAGTAGTTTGTAAGTTTAGGGACTGATGACCCCGTAGTTAAGTCCCATAAGCTCTAAAGCTCTACAAATATTTGAACATTTTTTCTATCTGAAATATAATTTTTATGCGTATGTTGTTTATCGGTAGTGTGATTCATGAAAACGCGCTGGGAGATTAAAAATTTACCTTTTGTTATTAAATGTTATTATTAAAGTCTGAAGGACGAAACCGAGCAGTCATCGTATTTCGTATAACGAATGAAACAATAAACGCTTCTTCACACGTAAAGCAGAGTTAGTAAGTCAGTATTTATGGCTCCATATTTCTTAGTTTGTTGCTTGGCACGCTCACTCCCTGCCACGCACCGCGACCACACTACCTTACTAACAGCAAGAGACCAAGCGCTGTCTGCCGCCACAGTCACGTGGTGCACGGTCACTGGGAAAAGTCTGTCAGTACCCACATAATAAGTCTTTTATATGTAGATATAGATGTAAGATTATACCTCTTGATGAGCAGATGCAGAAACCATTTTAACTTTAAAAAAATCAGTATTTATATTAAAAACTGAAAATCAAATTTTCGGCGCACCTGGAAGCCGTCAGATAGACAACTTGGAACTGCCACCGCGAATCGTGCTGCACTCTCCGTTTTGTAATATAAATACGGTGTATGTGTAATCTGCTGTTGTCTTATCGTCCATTCACCTAATACAAAAATGGAAAATTTCTGTGAGGCAATATTTGCGATCATGTTGATGTAATTGTATGTATTTTCAAATCTGAAAATTCTTATGTAATGATTCTGATGACATGAATGGAGATGAGCTAGTCATTTACTAGTAACCGAGCAGAAAACAGCCTGAAATCGATACTCTCGCTGTATCGCGTATCTGTGCAACAGTTGCGAATCTCAGGAAGTTAGGTCCATTCAGCCGCCTTACACAATATGAATTTCCATGCTACATCAAAGCAGTACTCGAACTGAAGACCATAACAACAACAACGCTTCACTTCCTCAACAGGTAACACAAATAACGTTTGAGATAGTACTTAATACAAATGTGGAAAATCAAAATGTTCAAATGTTTGTAAATATATCGGACCAAACTGCGTGGTCATCAGTCCGTAGCTTACAAACTACTTAAACTAAGGTAAACTAACCTAAGGACAACACACACACCCATGCCCCAGGGAGGACTCGAACCTCCACGGCGAGCAACCGCGCGCTCTGCAGTGAGGCGCCTTAGACCGCTCGGCTACTCCACCGCGGCAAATGTGGAAAATCAGAGAGAAATAAAAAATACCAAGTGGTAGAGATAAAATATTTATTTTTAACTTGAAAATATTCAGCATTATGATAAATTAAAAAAATCAAGCAGCACGAGGAATATTGAAATAAACGGTTTAGCGCAAATGAGACACGACGAATGCGAAAGAGGAATTTGCATATATTGAAAAGATGATGTAACATGAAAGTGGGAGAGAGAGAGAGAGGGGGGGAGGGGATATATCACTGTGTGGAGGATACGAAAGGATTAAGTTGGATAGGTGAAGTTGTAATGAAGAATCACGGTGACGGCGTTAATCATTTTATCACCCATGAAAGACAAACTACCACCGGCGAAAGAGGACGTATCCTCCAGACTGTGAAGGCTTGAATGGAAAAAAGTTAGCACTGGAGTATTATCTTTATCAGGGAATACCAGGAACTGTATGGACACACGATCAGTCCAGTACTGTTGGTGGCGCCAAACGATGTTCACAAACGCTTGAAAAGTCTTGTCAGATAACCCGCAGCGAGGTTATGTAAGATCTGCCCAAATAAGCGGTGAAGTACAGGATTATTATCGGTCGCATGCTTCTTCAGGCACGTACCGTACAAGAGTTGCTGTTGTCTAGGTAGGCAGTTCATCCTGTCGTTTTTAAAGTGGTAATCACTCTCGTGCATTGTTGTGTTTTTCACACATTTCTTCCGGTTAAGGACAGTTTCATCTCTTTCTTCCCTTCGCTATTGAATACTAAAGACAAAGCGAATAATAAATAGGAAAGGAAGATCCCAGATTGCGTTCCATTGGGACGATCCTGCGAAGAGTAAATTATTTATGAAAGTAAGGACTTATTCTCTGCTGTAACCAGTCGGTGGATTTGTAAGGACTTCAATCTATAACGTGGCTAGATTTCTCAGATGCGCATTCGTATCATTGTTTTCCATCTGTATGGCGTTAATCTTGCTTCCAAATCTAGTATTGTATAAAGTGGCTGGAGAAAAGCAATTATGAACTATTGCGACACTGAAATATGGTTTTACATCCGTAGTCGTTTACTTCTTTAATGACCAAGCTAGAAACTTGTTCTGATTTATCTCAAAGCTGCCTGTAGTAAAACACGATTGTTAAATAAATGGACAAAAATTACTGGAACTGTTCAATATTGTGAAATATTGCCGGAAAGAAAAGGACAAAGACGCAAATTAGAGGCCGGGGATAGCAGATGAAGACAAATTCAAACTAAAAAGGCAAGTAAACCGTAGGAAACACGAGGACGGATTCATAACAGTGAAGGATAAATTGGAACACAACCTTCTTCAAACTAAGGACAACTCAACACACCCTTGACCAAGAGAGGATCCTAAAGTCCGGCGGTAACGGCCGCCCAGTCCGTGGCAAGACGCCTTAGTCCACGCGACCATTCCGTGCGGCACACAATGTTCTTTTGGGTTTAATTGTAACTATATAATTTAATTAAAATTAGAATGGCAAATGCTAATTGTAAAATGTCAACGTCTTCAAAATTCAGAACAAAGAGTCAATTAGGAAAACCATTGGACATGTAATAAATTACAACCTCTGAGATAGAAAATAGTGCATCTTATGCTGACGAAGTGATGGAAAGCTTGTCTAAGAGGCAAAATTTGTTATTTTCTATCTAAAGATTTAGACATATTTCAAACAGGACGTGCTGTAAACGAAATTTGAAAGCAATGCTTTATTATGTTTGCAGTTCAGGGTTCCTCGACGATGAGACCGAAGAAAAATATTTCAACAGCGTTTATCTAGACTCCGAACACAACGAGTGCCCAGAAAGCGGAAGTGGGCCGCAGTCTGGCTTTAATCTGCTAATCGGATTAATGGCTGGCGGTCTGGCACACTGTCAAGCGATGATCCACAAGGAACGACCGCCACGATGAAGTCGCCAGAAATGACTCCCCGCAAGAGAGACGCATATACTACGTTACTGTACACGCCTACCAGCCGCTAAACTGATAAAATATTTGAATCATCATATAACACAGATCGAACATTCTCGGGTGCCTTGTAGTAGATTTATTAATGGTGGCACTGAATATCTTATGCAGATTTTTAGTGTCACGCTGTCAAAGGGAACCTAAGCTAGAGACTAAAGATTAGATAACGCTGACGAATTTCTCAGTGCCTCATTAGCAGTTACAACGTAATCTGCAAGGGAAAGCAAACGAAAAACAAAAGCGACATTAGTGAAAATGAAGTGCAAGTCTGGAATGAAAAATCTGAAGCTGTATGTGAAGAATGCAGTGTAGCGAAATTTTGGCGACCATAGTATCTAGTATGAAAAACAATTAACCAGCTAAGGCTCTCTTTTATATAAATCGCAAATATTTGAGAATATAAAAAGGTATCGCTACCATATGTATAGATAATTTTAATAATAAGATATTATTCGCCTAATTAACTGTAGAAATGTTTGTCGAAGGCATGGCATGGCTTTGTCGATGAAAAAGTCAAATTCATAATGAGTTACTGTTAGTGAAAGCACGCCAGCCTGTCAGGAATGTTCAACTAGAGGAAACGGAAGTTCAAAATGTTCAAATGTTTGTATAGTCTATGGGACTTAACTACGGGGTCATCAGTCCCTAAACTTACAAACTACTTATGAACTACCTAAGACTAAGGTCGGCACAAATATCCATGCCCGAGGGGGGATTCGAACCCCCGACAGTAGTGGCCGTGCAGACCGTGACTGGGGCGCCTTAGTCCCCTCGGCCACCGCGGCCGGCGAAACGGAAGTAGTTACGCCCTTAGCAGCCACTTATATGCAATACAAACACGCAACTGTATCTCACAAACTGTTGACTCAACCTTAGCATAAGATTTTTATATGCGAAAAAAAAACTTGCTATGATGTCAAGTGTTCCAGGTCCTGCTATATGGATTTGTCCGGCTAAACGTTTTATTTCGTTAGCAGATTTATCATAAAATCTTACAACGTCAGACTACGAGACAAACGCCACTGTCTCCGACAAAATATACTGAAATTGGAATAACGAGACGGCAGAGCGTGGAAGAATATACAATGATCTCTGTAACTTAGAAATTCCGATAACGCTAAAATCAATGTTTGTATAGTCTATGGGAGTTAACTACGGGGTCATCAGTCCCTAAACTTACAAACTACTTATGAACTACTTACGAACTAGGACGGCACAAATATCCATGCCCGAGGGGGGATTCGAACCCCCGACCGTAGTGGCCGGGCAGACCGTGACTGGGGCGCCTTAGTCCCCTCGGCCACCGCGGCCGGCGATAACGCTAAAATCCGACAATATGTGATAACCGATAAAATGCATTATCGTTTGGGTGTGGATCACATAAAGTCGTATTTCCAGAAAAGTTGTCTCAGAAGTCTGATATCCTCTACTGCAGGCGAAACAGAGGTCTCTAACCAGCGAAAATGGTCTACGAGCCGTTGTGTTTGACAGAGATAAGGAACGAGGACACGTGGACGGAATTAAAAAAAAAAGGTTTGTCAGTGTAAAGGTGTCATACTGGTCATCAAACCTGCATGCAATAATTCTAGCTCCCTTGAATTGCAAACTCGACCGATCCGAAGTGAAGACATGGGAAGACCACTTGGAGGTCATCAGGGACCGGGTACTGTTATTTGGCAAGAGCCTAATCCTAAATGACGAAACGGATAGTAAACGGTGTTGCCTCGACATTTTAAAGCTTTGCTCTGGAGTAGAGGAGTCGCAGGCGATGAATGGAGAAGGTGGAGTGACCTGCAGTGGGTCGTCAGCGGAATGGAATCCGGAAGCAGCGGACCGTAGCGGTTGGCGACGCAGAACGTGACAGCCTCCCCGCAAGTGGCCGTAATGAGCCGGCGCGCCGGCGCGGCGGAACAACCCGCAGCTCGCGGCTCCGCTGCACACCGGCCGCCGAGCTGCCACTTCCAGGATGCTTCCCGTAAATCCTCACTGCCGAATGACCGTCTTTCTGCAACGGCATTTCCTGGCAACACGCATACGAGAAACGCTTCGTCTCGTTCCCAACAGCTGAACTCTGCAAGTTTAGAAAGGTAAGTGAAACCCGTTGTCATATATTGATTTTACTGTTGGAATTGTTGAGAGGCTGTGTGAGCCACAGAGACGCACTCCAGGCTGAGAAATAGAGACCATTGCAGATAACAGGTTAAAACAGACACGTATATCTTACGAGATGTAGGCACTAAAGAAATCACCTAGCGAACTGCTGATGCTCTCGGCCACCGTCCCAGGGTGTAGGTTACCTTACGGAGAAGGTGGGCGTAACTTCATATAGCGTCTAGACACTGTTTTAGGACGTTACATTAGTACTTGGTAGCCAACAGGCACGTTTTAATGTACGTAGCAAAGTTAATACCAGTCATTTGGGAACAGCAATGTCAGTGGTTTCACGAGGCTAGAGTGAGAGGGTAAAGAAGATAAACTGCAAGTTAGCAGCCCCCCTAAGGCGGAGCCTAAGGTGTGGCCAACTGACGTAAAACATTGTTGTTGTTGCCCATATTGGGTAGCGTCGTGACGTTTTACTTTCAGCTGAACAATATTGCTACCAAGTATGGACTTTGTTAGTGCACAAACAAGCCACTTCCTCACCCGGGGAATGGCAGAAGGGACAGGGCTGAAACGTAGTTCGCTAGAGGACTCAGAGAGAGGGCAAACCACAATTTAGATTGCTTGAACCAAGCAGCGGCCAATAGGAAATTGTTAACTGTCGGAAAGTGCGCCCACACCGGCCGTTAAAACTCCCGGTTTTTGGATCAAGAGGGGAGTTCTCAGTCAGACGAGTCGGGCGCCAGCCCGTGACTAACGCCGTAGGCCTCGGGGTGCTCCATGACAGTCTGTTTCTCGCGGGGAGTGCGTCTGTCTAGGGGATGCTGCTAGGGAACGTAATTACTGGCTTCTGTTGTGCCAAACGATTTATACTTCTTGTTTTTTTTTTAAAAATAACTAACCCCAGTGTAGTAGATTTAGTATGGGATGCAATAAATTCAATATAAGGTACCTTGGAGTTCCATAAAGTTTCCTAAACAAGTATCCTCTCGAGTCCCGAAATCCGCATCTCTAGTAGATGCCTGTACTGTCTCTCTGCAATCACTCCTTTCCGCTCGGGATATGCAGACTGACCTTGCTACCTCTTCCCTCTTTCCTATGTAGGACACGACACCGTTTACACTAAAGTGACATAAGACATGGGATAGTGACATTAACTAACGTACGAGAGTTGGAACTAACACTCCTGACCATCAAAATTGCTACACAACGAAGATGACGTGCTACAGATATGCTGTGATATGCAAATGTTCAAAATGTTCAAATGTTTGTAGAGTCTATGGGACTTAACTACGGGGTCATCAGTCCATTAACTTACAAACTACTTATGAACTACTTACAATTAAGGACGGCACAAATATCCATGCCCGAGGGGGATTCGAACCCCCGACCGTAGTGGCCGTGCAGACCGTGACTGGAGCGCCTCAGTCTCCTCGGCCACCGCGGCCGGCGATATGCAAATGATTAGCTTTTCAGAGCATTCACAAAAGGTTGGCACCTACAACGTGCTGACATGAGGACAGTTTCCAACCGATTTCTCACACACAAACAGCAATTTACCGGCGTTGCCTGTTGAAACGTTGTTTTGATGCCTCGTGTAACGAGGAGAAACGGGTACCATCACGTTCCACACTTTGATAAAGGTCGGGTTGTAGCTTTTCGCGATTGCGGTTTATCGTATCGCGACATTGCTGCTCGCGTCCGCCGCGATCCAATGACTGTTAGCAAAATATGGAATCGGTGGGTTCAGGAGGGCAATACGGAATGCCGTGCTGGATCCCAAAGGCCTCGTAGCACTAGCAGTCGAGATGACAGGCATCTTATCCGCATGGCTGTAACGGATCGTGCAGCCACGTCTCGATCCCTGAATCAACAGATGAAGACAACAACCATCAGCACGAACAGTTCGACGACGTTTGCAGCAGAATGGACTATCAACTCGGAGATCATGGCTGCGGTTACCCTTGACGCTGCATCACAGACAGGAGCGCCTGCGATGGTGTACGCAACGACGAACCTGGGTGCACGAATGGCAAAACGTCATTTTTTCGGATGAATCCAGGTTCTGTTTACAGCATCATCATGGTCGCATCCGTGTTTGGCGACATCGCAGTGAACGTATATTGGAAGCGTGTATTCGTCATCGCCATACTGGCGTATCACCCGGCGTGATGGTAAGGGGTGCCACTGGTTACACGTCTCGGTCACCTCTTGTTCGCATCGACGGCACTTTGAACAGTGGCCGTTACATTTCAGATGTGTTACGACCCGTGCTCCAACCCTTCATTCGATCCCTGCGAAACCCTACATTTCAGCAGAATAATGCACGACCCCATGGAAAATGTTCGACTGCTGCCCTGGCCAATACATTCTACAGATCTCTCACCAACTGAAAACGACTGGTCAATGGTGGCCGAGCAACTGACTCGTCACAATGCGCCAGTCACTACTCTTGATGAACTGTGGTATCGTGTTGAAGCTGCATGAGCATCTGTACCTGTACACGCCATCCGAGCTCTGTTCGACTCAATGCCCATGCGTATCAAGGCCGTTATTACGGCCAGAGGTGGTGGTTCTGGGTACTGATTTCTCAGGATCTGTGCACCCAAATTGCATGAAAATGTAATCACATACCAGTTCTAGTATAATATATTTGTCCAATGAATACCCGTTTATCATCTGCATTTCTTCTTGACGTAGCAATTTTAATAGCCTTTAGTGTAAGCAGTTGCGCTATTTATTGACAACCGATACAAAAGCGTTACATGTT
The DNA here is from genome assembly GCA_026315105.1 of Locusta migratoria. NCBI lineage: Eukaryota > Metazoa > Arthropoda > Insecta > Orthoptera > Acrididae > Locusta > Locusta migratoria. Next base: position 467,108,242 of record CM048746.1, on the reverse strand, counting down.
TGCACCTGTTATTGTCCTTCAAAGTACTCACTAGCGTTGTGTAGAACCCGTTGCCAGGGATATGGAAGCCGCAGTACACCAGTAGCAGAGCCAGTTCTGTTGGTGGTGCGAATGGAGCAGTCTACTGCTTGTCCAATCTTTGAAACGAATGCCACGTTGTGGTTTCTTCAACTTCGGAATCAAATCAAAGTCACAAAGTCTTAAGTCTGGGGACTATGGTGCATGGTACAGAACCCAGTCCCATCGAGCGAACAGAGCAGCTTCCGCTGTATGCGTCCGCGCATTGTCGTGCAAAATGATGGGTGGGTTGCGGAGAAAGTGTTGCCGCTTCTTTCTCAAACCTGGTCGCAGGTGATGCTCCAAAAACGGACAGTAATACAGCGCAATGACCGTCTGTTTCGATAACATAGTGACACCGTTACGTCAGACCGCTCGCTCACGAGTGACTGTTTCCCTCGATTGTACGCACGCCAGTGACGTGGGACGGGCGAGTCCATTTGTAAGGTAGGTATGTCGACAAAGTGTGCTAGCAGCGAAAATAGTAGATTCCATTGCATAGTGTCTCCACAGGAGTGTTGACACCATGTTCCATCTCTCGTACATGACGGTAGTATCGCTTATAAAAGGGTAGTACATTGGCATACCTGTTGTAATTTTTACTCCGACGATTCATGCGAAAACGTTTCTGACATTGTTCTCGCACGACGGCAATTTTTGGACGCACAGGACATGCCATATCGGGAATCGTTAGAAAATTCAATATTTCGATGTCCACTCTGTCAACGGTATGCCGAGAGTTCCAAACTTCAGGCATTATTTCTCACCTCGGAGAAATCAGTGGCCAACGGTCTGCACTTCAGGACCGACAGCAACACATTTGCGTAGTTCTCAGTGCTAAAAAAAGGAACACTGCGTCAAATAAGCCCAGAAAGAGAAATGTGTCCGTTAACAAGGGCGACGCAGTTTGGCTATAAAAGGCAATGGCAGCGGACTATCAATTCGAGTGACTTAGCGAACAGTATGCCTGTAGCGATTCTTCTGCGCTTGTAGCCATGTCGGTTGGAGCCTATACGACTGAAAAAAGTCTGTTTGGTCAGATGAGACCCGATTTCAGTTGGTAAAAGCAGATAATGCGAGTAGAGTGTAGTGCGTACACCTCAAAGCCAAGGGACGCAGCCACGTAGGAATGGCCGCACGGTCTAAAGTGCCAAGTCTCGTACTGCGCGGCCGCTCCCACCGGTGGTTCGAGACCTCTGTCGGTCACTGTGTGTGTGTGTGTTGTTCTTAACATAGTTTAACTAGTCTGGAGACCGATGACCTTAGCAGTTCTGTTCCACAGTTTACAAACCTTTGGCAATTTCCTAAGATGGAATCCAGCAATAAACCATGGACTGTGACTGAATACTTAGGTTGAGCTGGAAATATTATGTTCAGAAACTTGCGGACCATTTGCAGCTCTTGTGGCGTCGCCATTCACCACAACGCCGGCGGTCTGCGCAAGTCGCCGCCCCACTCCATGAAGGTGCGATAAATCGTGTCACAGTACTTGGACTGCAGGGGGCGCCTCAAGTCTCGTACCTCTTGCTTGCGCTGGCCAATCAGAAGAAGAGGGCGCACCGACAGCCACGACAGGAGTATAGCGGATGACAGTACAGCCTAGCAGTGAACGAGTCGACGGAAGAGTACGTCAGTAGAGCAGAGATCCGTCTTCAGCCAGTCAGCAGTCTACGTTAGCTCAACCCGGAACACTACTATGGACAGATGGAAGAGATCATATCAGAACTGTGTACTTTGTATTAGGCAGCAGTGTACCACAAGCATATCACATAAAAGTTGAGTGTTATCTTGCGTTATAATAAAAGTATATGTCAACTAATCACTTCTCTTCAGTTTCAGACCTTGTCCACAATACTAGCTAGCCACGGCACATCTCGGCAGCAGGCCTACGATACAAAACCAGTCATTCATGGGCTTCACATTCGGAAACAAGGATGGAATTTTTATGAACTAACAATGCGCCATGTCACCGAGTACTATTGTTGTCATTTGATTTGAAGAACATTCTAGATAACACCAGCGATTTGGCCACCTAGATCGCCCTATTGAACGCTCTTGGGACAGAATCCAGCAATCCTGCACCGCAACCCTTTTGCAATTATGGACAGCTTTAGAGGCTGCACGTTTCAACATTCCTACCAGAGGTGCCCACGCCCTCTCGGCCGATGACCCCTCCCCCCCCAACCGCAACCAACCCGCCCTCCCTCCCAAACACCCGAGATATTAGGTCCTGTTTTGCCATTTAATATTGAAATTAAATATATTTAATTTCACGCTCTGTAAGAATATTGTTTTCAAAAGCCCCCCCTCCCTCCAAGCTGGCCAAAATTACTAATTCCTCCCCCCCTCCAGAAATTTCTATGACGCAGTTTTCGTCATGACCCCCACTGTGGGAACCTCTGATTCGTACATGGGATTTTCAACTTTCTACATATCTGGGCAAAACTGAGTCCGACACGATATTACGAGGTATTCCGTCAGTTTTATCGCCTCTGTGCAAATCTAAAAAACAGCGGGAATCACGTAAACAGTGGAAATCGTGCTTCATCAATAGAAAAATCAATGAGTTCGCCAAGGTTGTAGTGTCAGTCATACGCTCTTTTTAGCATTCTCTGGCTACATAATGAAAGTACGCAGCAACAAAATAAATAATTGGCTGTGGATGATTACCGGATGCGATTGACTGAACAAAACACTTTAAAATTTCCTGTTAACTTACTGATAGTAGGTAGCTTGCAATGACTACATTTTACAGTTATAACATCGCTGTATTTGTAGAATAACCGAAGAAAGAATAACAGTAATTGAACAGTGATTAAAATGACTATTACGCAAGGCACTAAATTTGAGAACTTAGTTCATCCGTCAATAAAGTTGTTCAGTGTGGTTGAGTTAAGTCTCAAATTTTGTTGTAGATAAAGCTTAAAATAAATAAATAAATCCTACTCTGAAAATGTCAACCATTTAACCAGGTGTCGCGGAGAAAAAGGATCTTATTTGTGAACTTAGTGACTCTGGGAACTGTCGGGAGTATGATCTAAGGAGCATCCAAAAAAACAACCTGACGTATCTTCTCAAAAAGAGAGTGATTGGAGAGGAACTCTATGATTGTATAGAGGGTGTTACAAAAAGGCACGGCCAAACTTTTAGGAAACATTCCTCACACACAAAGAAAGAAAATATGTTATATGGACATGTGTCCGGAAAAGCTTAATTTCCACGTTAGAGCTCATTTTATTACTTCTCTTCAAATCACATCAATCATGGAATGGAAACACACAGCAACAGAACGTACCAGCGTGACTTCAAACACTTTGTTACAGGCAATGTTCAAAATGTCCTCCGTTAGCGAGGATACATGCATCCACCCTCCGTCGCATGGAATCCCTGATGCGCTGATGCAGCCCTGGAGAATGGCGTATTGTATCACAGCCGTCCACAACACGAGCACGAAGAGTATCTACATTTGGTACCGGGGTTGCGTAGACATGAGTTTTCAAATGCCCCCCATAAATGAAAGTCAAGAGAGTTGAGATCAGGAGAGCGTGGAGGCCATGGAATTGGTCCGCCTCTACCAATCCATCGGTCACCGAATCTGTTGTTGAGAAGCGTACGAACACGTCGACTGAAATGTGCAGGAGCTCCATCGTGCATGAACCACATGTTGTGTCGTACTTGTAAAGGCACATGTTCTAAATGTTCAAATGTTTGTATAGCTTATGGGACTTAGGAACTAGCTAACACTAAGGACGGCACAAATATCCATGCCCGAGGGTGGATTCGAACCCCCCGACCGTAGTGGCCGTGCAGACCGTGACTGGCGCGCCGCAGTACCCTCGGCCACCGTGGCCGGCACACACATGTTCTAGCAGCACAGGTAGAGTATCCCTTTGAAATGATGATAACGTGCTCCAGTGAGCGTAGGTGGAAGAACATGAGGCCCAATCAAGACATCACCAATAATTACTGCCCAAACGTTCGCAGAAAATCTGTGTTGATGACGTGATTGCACAATTGCGTGCGGATTCTCGTGAGCCCACACATGTTGATTGTTAAAATTTACAATTTGATCACGTTGGAATGAAGGCTGATCCGTAAATACAAAAATGAGCTCTAACATGGAAATTAGGCGTTTCCGGACACATGTCCACATAACATATTTTCTTTCTTTGTGTGTGAGGAATGTTTCCTGAAAGTTTGACGGTACCCTTTTGTAACACCCTGTATAATCATGTCCCGATGCTGACATATGGCTGACAATCTTTCAGTCGTAGGTAGCAAGCGAAAAGCGAAATTTAGGTTGTTTGCAGATGACGCCGTCATTTACCTTTCTAGTAAAATCATCTGAAGATCAAAACCAACTGCAGAACGATCTGAATAAGATATCAGTATGGTGTAAAAATTGGCAACTGACTCTAAATAATGAGAAGTGTGAAGTCGTCCACATGAGTACGAAAAGAAATCCGTTAAACTTTGTTTACAAGATAAATCAATCAAAAGTGGAGGCCGCAAACTCCACATAATACCTAGGAATTACTATTACTTCAGACTTCAACTGGAAAAAATGATGTCGTGGGAAAGGCGAACCAGAGACTGCATTTTATTGGCAGAACCCTTAAAACTTGCAGCAGAACTACAAAAGAAATTGCATACACTACGCTTGTCCGTCCATTTTTGGAGTATTGCTGCCCAGTGTGGGATCCTTATTAGGTGGGTTTGACGGAGGACATCGAAAGAGTCCAAAGAAGGGCAGCTCGTTTCGTACTGTCACGATACAGGGGAGACAGCGTTACGGAAATGATACAGGATCTGGGATGGGAATCATTACAACAACGGCGGTTATCGCTGCTGCGTGGGCTACTTACGAAACTCCAATCGCCAACATTCTCCTCCGAATGTGAAAATATATTGTTGACTCACACTTACATAGGTAGAAATGATCATCAGAATAAAATACGAGAAATCAGAGCTCGAACAGAGAGATTCAGGTGTTCTTTCTTCCCGCGCGCTTTTCGAGAATGGAATGGGAGATAAAATATAGTATAATTGTGGTTCGATGAACCCTCTGCCAGGCACTTAAATGTGATTTGCAGAGTATCCCATGCAGATGTAGAGACACTGCTCAACAGAAAAGAGGGAAGTGAGAAGCTGAAACACATTGTTTCGGAATGTACTGCCCCAGTGGGAAGACTGGTGACCTGGGTAAAATTGTGGAGGATGGGAGCGTGAAGGGATAAGAGGTGGATGTAAATGGGAAGGGGCAGGTGGGGGAAGCAGAGCGTGTCAGCAGCAGGAGGAGGAGGAGGCGCTAATCTGGGCGGTCAGCGACTGCTGGCCGTCCGGCGCGGCCAGCCGGCGTGACGGGCGCAGTCTGCCGCCGCTGCATGCACCACCGACCACCGCCGCGCAGCTAATCCACACCCGCAACCGCCCAAATCACCAGCACTACATTTCTTACTGACCTTTATTTACAATTACAATAACACTTTAGGTCTGTTACCTGCATAACTAAAACAGACCTTTACAATCAATTATTATACAATACAAAATGTTTGGTTGTTAGTAATAAGTTAATGACAACTCTAAGTGTAATTCCCTCCTCTTAGCAAGCCTCCTGAAGGGAGGCCAGTACCCATCCCTACGACGTGGACATGGGCGGGGCCTAGTTACTAACGTAACCACTGCTACTCATATTAATTTATTAGATTGTTACATTTACAAAACAAAGTAAATTACACTACTTCTACTAGTGGTGCACTGATTTACACTATCCATCTCCTTTGCACCACTGGATTTCTAGTCTAAATTGGATTTGGAAGGTAGCGAGGCGGCCAACACCAGAGAACTTATTCCAGTGACTTCTCCCTTATACCTTGCTCACGCAAGGCGGGGAAGTCGTCCAGCTCTTCACTCCTTGCTACAACTAACCTTCCGGTCATATGCGGTTCCATCCGTGGTGCCAAACCGACGTTAGCCGGCCAGACGCCATGGATGGTGATGTCAATCCGGTTTTACGTACGCAGTATATTGCTGCCAATGTATGCCTCATAGAGGCATGCACGGCTTTTCTCTCCTGTTGTTTCGCAGCAGACTATCCTCCATAGATCTTCTGCGCGTGATTTGATACTTTCTCAGTATAATGAGGATCTCTACTAACTCATCGTTCCTTATTATTTCATAATAAGATGTTCTATTATTTTGTGACAAATGAAAATTTGTGCCGGACCGGGACTCGAACCCAGGTCTCCCGCTTTTCGCGAGCGGTCGCCTTAACCACTCGGCTGCGGTGCCATGAAAAATGTCTGTTCCATCGGAACAGATGTTTCATAGTAATTTACATGCCAAGACAGGCGAATGATGGTTAGATAATGCCGCTCCACCTCGCAGGAATCACACTACATGTGTGCGAGCACTGTGGGGATGCCGCGCATGTGTGCGAGCACTGTGGGGATGCCGCGGTGGAGTAGCCGAGCGGTCTAAAGCGTCTCGCTGCGGAGCGCGCGGTTGCTCGCCGTGGAGGTTCGAGTCCTCCCTGGGGCATGGGTGTGTGTTGTCTTTAGGTTAGTTTGCCTAGGTTTAAGTAGTTTGTAAGCTACGGACTGATGACCACGCAGTTTGGTCCGATAGATTTACAGACATTTGAACATTTTTGAATACTGCGAGGATGTGGGCAATTGTGACAAATGGAAGTTCGGGTCTAGCCGGGGAGCGTGTTCGGGTGGCCGAGTGGTTAAGGCGACCGCTCGCGAAAAGCGGGAGACCTGGTTCGAGTCCCGGTCCGGCAAAAAATTTTCATTTGGCACAAAATAATAGAACATCTTTAAGAATGCAGCTATTGTCGGCAGAATTCGTAAATGGCGAAGCAGTAAGTGATTATTTAATGCTACATTTCTTTCTTGACACCAATCACAACTGACATACCCAACTACCTCGCTTATGTCGCTCCTATTTTATCCGAACTTCCGTTTTGTATTGATAGTGGTGTTTTTTTTTTTTTTTTTTTTTTTTTTTTTTTTTTTTTTTTTTTTTTTTTCGTGAAAATGGTGATAGAAAGTCTCTGCAACAGAGAATGAGAATTACTTAATTAATCAACACTGTTGCTGCACCAGTCGCCACCACCACCATGGAATGGAATGAAATGATATGAAGTTATTACCACAGTCTAACACACCAGTCACGACACTCGAGAGAATTTTTGTTACCCACCGCGATAGCAGCGCGGCAAGCGGCCAGCAGGGGCCACTAATTACTTGGCGGTATCTCGTGCATTGTAAGTCGTGTTATTCGTGGCGTGTATTTGTTTTAGTTATGGCTTTTGAAAGTGGAACGCTTGTGACGCAATGATACGCAGTTACAAACGTAAAAAAAGATACTTCATTTGTTATTTTCCAGATATCCTAAAGAGCATGAGAGATACGTCACATAATCATATTGCTGACATGTTTTTCGTTACGATGCACGATGCATCTAAAAATCACGTGATTGATCTTTTTAGGAATAGAATACGCTCATATATGGAGTACTATATACTGCACTATAAGTGTCCAAAGGTACAGAAAAAATGTGCATTATAAGCTATACTGTACGATTCTTAAGAACCTTATGTTTTAGAGAAAAAATTGAAAGTTCGGAAAGTAAGATGCAAACCACTTAGAACATTGTGAGGAAGGAAACAATGTGTAGAAAATATTAACATCACCATTTTTTTTTTTTTTTTTTTTTTTTTTTTTTTTTTTTTTGGGAATATGCGCGTAAACATAACGAGAACAGTTGAACTTTTAAACATAATGAAGTTTCCAACATATTTCTACTGTTAGTTGGAAGTATCGTATCCAACAAAAACAATAATAAAGACGAAAGTCATAGTTTTGCTAACAGGTGCCGTAAAATACGACACGAAAAGGACATTATATCTCATACCCGTTTACTTTGAAGCAACAGGTCCGCGCTTCCTAAGCTTCAAACTGTTTGTACCTGGTAATGTGCATTACTATGGTTTCAATGGGGAAGATACAAAAATATTCGGTCGGCCGGTAGTTCTTCGTGTCTTTGTTCTAGCTTTCGTCATTTCTACAATCTGCTTTCGCCCCACTGCTGTTTATCTTGCCACCATCGTTTCCGTCTGATGTTAGACTAACGCCCTCGAGTATGAAATAAAACAATCATAGCCTAAATTACATAGAAAATTGTTGGAAATAAGTGTTATTCGTGCGATGTACATGACATTAACAAGCGGCTCCCTTGTTCACCGCTTGGAGCGCTAGTGTCGCCCAGTTGTCAGGCGATAACAGATTTGACACCAGTGTCGCGACTGCTATGTTAGACTGTGGTATTACCTTAGTACGATGAATTGTATGCACAGTTCACAGTTATTATATTGGCACCGCAGGCAAAAAAAGATCGCCGGTTCAACGGTTTCAGTTACATTTACTACGGTCATTGTTGCTCTGTTCCCCGCCAGTGTTCTGCTATAGCGTAGTAAGAGAAATGATTTCGAAGCGAAAGAAAGCCGTTGTTCCGATGGACAAAAAGTTGGAACCAGCAAACAGAATACACAAAGGAGAAGTGCTGAAAAACATAGCCGCACAATTTGGTGTACGGACATCAACTATATCACCTTGGAAGAAGAACCGAAAAGAGATTGAAGACGTCTGCTTTAAAATGATGACAAAAGAGACTATGCAGAATCGCGCTACAATAATAAAAGTAGAGTCGGCCCGAAACATGATTTTTGGCCGAAACGGAAACCATAGCCCAATGTTCGGCTCTTCAAAAAAATGTTCAAATGTTTGTTAAGCTTATGGGACTTAACTACGGGGTCATCAGTCCCTAAACTTACAAACTACTTATGAACTATTTACGAACTAGGACGGCACAAATATCCATGCCCGAGGGGGGATTCGAACCCCCGACCGTAGTGGTCGGCTCTTCTTCTAGTTGCGGCAGAAACCGTAACCGAAACATGGTTAGTTAGGTTAAAATTTCAGTATATTTACGTTACACCACAAATCAATGGTTTATCCACATTTTTCAATATCCCCTCCCTGTACTAAGCCTTCTTGAGTGTGTGCAAACCTAATTAGGAGTCCGTAGAAGATGAATGGGAGGCGAACAGGTTTACACAAATCGACGGTAATTTTATTGAAGCACTTTTTTTCACCTCTTAGTGACATTTTCTACCTAAAAAAGACAATACGTAAACAGAACTCGATATAGTAGGAATTACGAATTACCCATAAATATGAGTATGTAGGAAGTAGAATACCAACAGCCGTATGTTTAACAGAAACATTTATTCTTTCACTACCAGTTTCGGCATTCTATTATGCCATCTTCAGGTGCCTACATCGGAGTATTATATGCACTAAATAGGGATCGAAACTGGTTGCCTGGATTTCTGGCTCTCAGTAGAAAGGAGTAGCAACAATTGTGCCAACAAGGACTGGTTGTGGTTTCATGGATGGTGCATCTGTTGGTATAAACCTTTAGGCTGCCAATGTAAATGAGTATTTAAAAACGTTGTTTTGTCATATTTTGTTATACGTGTATTCCTTTCAAGGTCGATTTTATTCTTTTCCACACGTAAATTTCGAAAGTTCGAGGTGATCCCGGTCCCGTTCTCCTCGAGCTAACGAGAATACTGTATAACTGCCAAAATTCCACAGTTCAGCGTACCTTCATGTAGGCAGATGGCCTACTCTTTAGGTACACAACAAACATGCCAAATAAGTACTCCGAAATACCAGAGCCTTGGCAGAACTATGAAAATACAAAATATGCAGAAAGTAATCATTTGTTTGCTTCCATAATAAGCCTTTACGATTTTGTTCTTCAGAACGCTAGTTTTATATTGCTATCTTCATTTCCGTTTTTTTGCTGTTGACAAACAACTTTACATATCTCCTTCTTGGCACTGCTGAATACATTGTAACTTCAATCAGTAGTCAGTAACGCTACTGCAGAAAGTACTTCGAAAAGTAAAGTCACAATTCAGACTAACAGTATAACTGTTGTCAGTATAAATTTACGCAAAATGAACAGGAAAAGGTGTGTACCACATGATCAATGTTTCCTACACCTAGTTATTAAAAAAGACCCTTGGTTTCAAGGAAACATTAATAAAACTTTGCAGCATAAGAATATGATAACCCGTTACATTACGTACAGTATGGATTAAGATAGATTGTTACTAACATAGTATATCACCATGAGATACGATTGCTTTATATTGTGCTTAACAACAAAATAGCCATATTTTTTACGCGTGAGGAGAGACTCCTAGCAGTTAAGCGGCGCACCGTCAACTGAAGTAAAGCGTTATTGTTGACTGAATCCATACAGAAAGCAACCGGAGTTGATCAATATGTTGAAAAAAGCTACAGATCACGTACTTAAACGTGGCCCCTGAGCGGAGAATGTTGGGAGCTGAAGCTTGCGTTCAGCTTGTAGCGCATTGGCTGTTACAAGTCCCGCCTCTTTCCCCCAGTGCCGCCAGCTTACGGCGTATAGGTTTTATAAGAAACAACACGTAACGAGTTAAAGTGTCACCGATGGAACACGAAATTAAGTATCACTTTAATGTTTGATTAATAGAAAACTGGAACGTGTATCTACGAAACATTAATATTTCAATATTTTAAAGGGACTTATCAAGTGAGTGTAGCAACGCTTTCTGCCATTTTTATCGTCGTAACTGAATAACAATCGGAATTAACATTCCTCATAAAACTCTCAAGAACATCCTTTTTATAAAAAAAAGTCATCGGGATATGTGGACTTATTTTAGCAAATAAACTGGAAGACAATCAATACCAAGCACAAATCAACACTAGATGAACAATGTCTACGATGTACAATGCTGTTACGAGCTAAGGTTGGTAGAGAGCATAAACATTCCGTTGACACACGAACTCTGCCGACTTCCGCCGATCACAGAGGGGCCACGAAAAAGTGCGTGACCTGTAATTTCTGCCAAGCCGAAGATTCGGCTGATTTCTGGCCGAAACCGACATTTTGGCCGAAACTGGCCCTAACCGAGAACCGAAATGGAATGCTCGATCGGTCCTTAAATAAAAGCAAGAAGCATTATTCATTTGGATTGATGATGAAATTATGCAGAAAAGGGTGCTAAAGTTATAAAGCAAGATACTCGATGGTCATCCTAACTTTACAGTCAGCCAAGGTAGGTTGGAAAGATGCCAATGTCGTCATGGAATACGTCAGCTGTCAGTGACGGCTGAAACTTTTCGGTGGATGCAGGGGCTGCAGAAAACTTCAGTAAAGAATTTGAAGAAATTATTTCCTCCGTGAACAATCCCACACAAGATTTATGATGCCGACGAATCTGAACTTTCCTTTGTCGAATACTACCCAGTAAGACGCTGGTTTCCAAAAGGCAAGGGGTTACAAGAGGTGTAAAGATTGAGCAGCAATTATGGCTTGTTTTTATTTTTAGTTAAGGTTCTAGGATTATCCGGTCCCACCGAGACCGAATAAAGGAGGAGCTTTTGTACTACCTTTTCGCTTTGGAACTGTGTGTCGTATCGGGACGTGAAACTGCAAGCTTAGCCTTTCTCGAGCAAATTCTCTGGCGAGGTATCCACGCACGGCTGTAGTCTATCAGTAAAGTCATGACCGGACAGGCGAGTCCCTACCTAGGTACGTCACGAGGTTCATCTATAAGGTATTCCACAATGCTGTACCGGCCCTTCCATGGGCGCTTTACATCAGTCTCGACCCTGTGTGCAGATACATCCGGACAGCTTTTCTTTACCCAGAAGTAAGTTACTTAACACTACGTGGAAAATACAAGACTACTGCCTTCATCCGGAATACATCATTAAAGAGAATACCTGTGGGGGTTAAGTCACTGACCCGCGCTGTTCATCGCACTCTCAACGTGCAGCATCTTCATAAACTATAAGAAGGGAACTTTTTAGTCTCGTTTAAAAATCTCAAAACAAGAAGAAGAAATAGATCAAATACATTTGTAATAAAGCAATCCTCTCACTCAGCTCGGAGTCTATAAAAACTCGAACTACTTTGAATGAATACAGTGTGGTTGATTTGCACTCGATTTTGAAAACAGTATTTTCCAACATCGCAACATTTCTGAAGTCATATTTCCTGGAGTACGCATCGAACACTGATACGATTTTGCATGTACATTCAGTGGTATTTATGTATACTGCCTACAAATTCCGTTGCAAATAGTAATCAGGAATAATAAATTAAAATATCATGCCTGATGATGACGTTTAACTACATGAAAACCGAAACTGTAGAAAACGACAACCTGTTTTTTTCCTTTCGTAATTGTGTTGGCGACGTCAGCAAGAAAACGTTTTGTAAAATTTTGTAATTATTGCATGATGAAAATGATGGAAATTGTGGGGTGAAAACGAGTTAAAATTGTTGACAAGGTTCGGATTCGAACCCGGGTTCCCAGCTGACTATGCAGGGGCTTCGACTGAGCTACCCTGGCTATGTGGCAGGCGAAGTAGCTAATGTATCTATTTTCACAGTAACGGGATGTGGAGTAACGGGATGCCCTACCACAGGAACTGCTTGCTACCAATCTGGTCAGAAAGCATGCAATGCTGTCCGCAGGGCTCACACACACTATTGAAAACCGTATCCAACCTTTAGGATATTGTTTTTGAAAGTAATATTCACTGAGTTGTACAGAAGTGACACTTCCTTTCAGTTGGCTTCTGCGGAGTACTAGTAAGACTCTCCCCATGTGTGTTTCAAGTTTCATCCACTTGCTTAGTAGCAAAGTATTATGCTATAGTACCTTTCGTCTTTGAGATTTTTACATAAATGTAGTCTTTTTATTAACTACATGTAACAATTACTTTTCAAATTTTCAGACTTACGCTGTTTAAATGCTTTATCTTCTCGAACTTTCTGACAAAGTAATGCACAATTGAAGACTGGAAACGGAAAATTTCTAAGTGCCAAAATTCATTTTTATTAGGAGAATCAAAAGCAAACTTAATTGTATCCAAAAGAATTCAGATGCCAATCTCGACACTGTAAAAAAGAAATGTTCAAATGTTAGTTAAGCTTAAGGGACTTAACTGCGGGGTCATCAGTCCCTAAACTTACAAACTACTTATCAACTAGCTTATACTAAAGACGGCGCAAACATCCATGCTCGAGGGGGAATCGAACCCGCCACGGCGGAGCGGACGAGCGCATTGAGGAGCTATGCTACAATGCGCGAGGCCGTTACCCGTCGGGGATTAGAATCCTCCCTCAGGCATGGATGTTTGTGCCGTCTTTGGTATAAGCTAGTTCATAAGTAGTTTGTAAGTTTAGGGACTGATGACCCCGTAGTTAAGTCCCAGAAGCTCTACAAACATTTGAACATTTTGATTCGAACCCCCGATGGGGAACGGCCTCGCGCATTGGAGCATAAGGCCTCAATGCGCTTGGCCACTCCGCCGCGGCAGTAAAAAAAGAAAAAATTAATTAATTAATTAATTGAATTAATATATATCAGAACGTTCTAAGTGCTGTCGAAGAAAGTGAGTAAGTGACTATACGAGAGTTTTTATTTCTAGTGCGATTGATATTATCCTCCCACTTTTACCTGAGCTCTGAGCGGAGAATTGCAGGGTGCGGATGATTACATTCGGCTTGTAGCGCATTGGCTATTAGGTTAGGCTCCGCCTCCTTCTCCCAGTGCAGCCAGCTCATGCCGTATAGCTTACAGCTTTTAAATGGAAGTGTAATGGCTTAATGTGTCGCAGAAAGGAGACGAAATTAAGCATCACTTAAAGTACGACTAATCAAAAACATAAACTTATGCTACTAATTATGAAAATTATAGGTAAAAGCTTATAAAATTACGAGCTCATTCCACACCTTATCGTCCGCGGCTGTCAGTGCTGTGTCTCTCCAGTCTGTTTGAGTAATCGAAAACGGAAACTTATTTGTATAAAACTGCTACAAAAGAGGTACAGACTCCTCGCTCATTTTTATAAGAACACAATGACGAACAACACTCACGAATCAACAATAAAGACACAATGGCTACGGAGCATACTGCTGTTTTCGTCGGTGAGGTTTGTAGAGAGCATAAACATTCCGGAACTGCACGAACGCAGCCGACTTCCGTCGATCGCCCAGGGCTCAGGTAACAGTGCGAGAATAATACAAGGACACAGCAGCAACAGAAACAGAGCAGAAACTTTGTAGCTACAGAACTTAAGAAAACAAAAACGTTCAACACTTCTTTTAAATGATTAACGAGGGAATTAAATTAAAAGAAAAAAATCTTTGTTTATTAACTTCTGTTTCTTACATAACTCCATTCTTGGAATATATGTTGCACAGATCAGCGTAAAACTCTGTGGTATTCAGGAAGACTTGACAATCTGGTAGATATATCTTTTTGTCCCGCAACAGATAATCATAGCTGGTCTTTCAGATAAAGTACGGTACGGCTTACATCGACCATGCCCTTTCCAAACTGGAATACATCGATATTTTGTAATTTCATTTCAGAGCAAGAAATTTTAAATATAAAATGAGATGGATGAGTATAAGATGGTGTGCGCATAGTGCATTTGAGAATCTTACATGCTTCTATTGAGAACAATGTTTAGCAGCAGGCTTAAGTGATTCTGCTGGAATAAATTCAAAGCCTTAATTCACGCAACAATATTCTGTAAATCTTGCGCAGCATAAGCCTTGCCTTCCATTCTTTGTTTCTCTACATTTGCAAAAAAAAAGAAAAATGTCGCAGCTCAAAAAACTGTGCCTAATCACCAACTTCTGTATTAGCTCTTCAAACGATCCCGAGCTAAATAGAAAAGACATTGACACATTCGACTTCGAATGCCATTCGGAAGCACTGCTTGGCAGAAAGACCATGTGCCACTTAACAATGAATTTTTAAAAACGATCCATGATTTGATACTTAGAACAAGCATACAAAAAATATGCAAATGTTTGTAAATCTATGGGACTTAACTGCTGAGGTTAGGCTTACAAACTCTTTAACTAACTTAATCTAACCTCTGTCCGAAGGAGGAGTCGAACCTCCGACGGCAACAGCGCCCTCCGCAGCAAGACGCCATAGAGTGCTCGGCAATTCAACCGCGAAACAACAAAACAAGAGAGCACTGAGAGCATAGCAGTACTGTAAAATAAACGGCACTATGATAAGTTTTCCATTTCCACTCTACAATTCACTGGTGTAAGTAAATTACTATTAATGCGTTAAAATAATTTTAAATAAAATGCGTGCAATAATATTTATCTCAAACGAACGAATGCTTTCCAAAGGCTGTATTTATTGCTTTAATTTTGAACACTAGTGTATCTTTTCAAGATGCTGAACAGATTTATGAGGCCTGAAGAATCTACAACACCTTCATTCACAAAGACGAACACTTCCAAAATGAATTTGTGAGTACTGTTTGTCGAATTAAGCATTCGTGCTGTGAATTAATCTAGAGGAGGGAAGTTTCAGGGAGACTGTGCATCATGGACAACCTTCTACTGAAGTCCTTACTTTTTAGAATCATATTACTTCCTCTGTCTTGTATCTCGTATAATAGTTAAAGTACAAATGCAGAGAAAGTCGGACTCGATCGCAGGAAAGACTTGTACAAAGAGTAAACTGATTAAGAAACTGTACATAAGGCAAGAAATTTAGAGAAATAATTATTGACAATAAGGAAAGAAATGAGACTGGTATTGAAGTGGTGTTGAAAGAATAATAATAATAATAATAATAATTTTTTTAAAAATATCCTGAGCAACTTCAGAATTTTGTAATTATGTCGGTGCCGTTCGGATCACCGTGAATCCTGAAGAAATCACTTCTTAAGAAGAGTCATTGAAGGAAGAGTAGCAGGGTACAATAAGAATTGGAATATTGGACGACAAAAATTGATGACATTAACAGCAGGGTTAACGAAAGGGTTGAGAGGGAATTAGTTGGACAGTCTCCAGTCAATACATGTCCTAAAAAGGGATTCTTATTTTGCGTAACCATCGCGTCCCTACTTGCTTTATGTTATTTGACCGTCTATGCAACTACAATAATAAGCTATTTTTTGTTTTCGTCGTACGCATTGGGTTTTATTGAATACTAGCTGAAAACCCGGCGTTGGCCGGGTATTTATTTATTTATTCCTGCCTTGAGTTGGTACTTCTGCTATCCCTTCTCTCTTTGTCCATCTCACCTCTTTTTTTTTTTTTTTCTCTAAAACATGTTATATTTATCGGAGAATATATAAGAAATAAGGCTGTCTTGCATAATGTACAAAATTATAAGTACAGTATCCAAATAAAGAACGACAGTAATCAAAATACAAATGACATAAGATTCATACGATCTAATTTTTATTGAGTTATATGATGTGCAATTGTATAATTTTACGGGTATATATTCATTTGTAAAAGTGCTGTATGTATGTAAAATTTGTTACGAATACAGTCAGTAGTAAAGAAGTAAAAGATTATAACTTGGTGCGTAATGGGGCAGTTTTCCATGAACGTTGCTGTTTATGTGCTCATGAACTACGTGTCGTACTGTGATTCTAAGGTACATTCAGCTATATGTGTTTGTAATGTCTGTAAAATTTCCTACAGCTACAATTTGTTGTGTAGAAATTATAAATTGTAACGCCACTCCGAATGAACAGCGGAAAAATAGTAAGCGAGAAACTTCTTTCCTTTCAGTGTTTTGGTATAGTTGCCAGCGAGAAAAAGTTTAAAGAAGGTTTGAATTTATGTTTAAAGTTGTTGCAATTTTCTATGTACTCACATTCTCATATAGTGTATTTATAAAGTCTCGTCGCATTATATGGCAGTATCTTGCAACTCCTATTGTTTATGACGTTATATCTTCTGAACCATATGTCGTATGGGGTTCTTATTCCTACAGCAATTGTTATCACATAAGAAATATGTGTAGAAAATTTGGTTGAAATCCGTCCAGTGGTTTAGGAGAAAATGAGTAGCATTGTCGCTTAACGCAGCAGTTTTTCGCGCATCTCATTGTTTATGAGTCCATATCTCATGAACTGTGTCGTACTATGAGATGTTTAGTGGTATGTGTGTATACTGTCTATATCATTTCTCGCGAATAACACTTATAGTAGACGAGTAATACATTGTAACGTTGTGGCAAATGCCGTAATCTTACTGCATGAACGCCGAAAAATAATAAGCGAGAAACTTTCTTCCTTTCATCATTTTGCTGGTGTTGTCAGTGGCCGGCCACGGTGGCCGAGGGGACTAAGGCGCTCCCGTCACGGTCTGCGCGGCCACTACGGTCTGCGCGGCCACTATGGTCGGGGGTTCGAATCCCCCCTCGGGCATGGATATTTGTGCCGTCCTAGTTTGTAAGTAGTTCATAAGTAGTTTGTAAGTTTAGGAACTGATAACACCGTAGTTAAGTCCCATAGACTATACAAACATTTGAACATTTTTGTTGTCAGTGAGAAAAAGTTTCCTAAAGAATGAAATAACGTTTAAAGTTTGTTGCACGTCGCTAAGTGCTAGCCGGCCGCGGTGGCCGAGTGGTCTGCGGCGTGCCAGTCACGGTCTGCACAGCCGCTTCGGTCGGGGGTTCGATCCCCCGTCGAGCATGAATGTTTGTACCGTCTTTAGTATAAGCTAGTTCGTAAGTAGTTTGTAAGTTTAGGGACTGATGACCCCGTAGTTGAGTCCCATAAGCTCTAAAAACATTTGAACGTTATCGCTAAGTGCTCTCCTTCCCAAATAGAGGACCGATAAAGTCACACTATCACGTGCCGTAAGACGGAGAAGTTTTTGTTTATGACGTCGTATCTCCTCAAGTATCGGTCGTATCGCCAATTACTTTATAGCTGACGTCTTCTAGCTATAAACTACATTCCTGCGAAGTGTCAGCTTGATATGTGAAGTAGTTTTCGAGATTTCGTGTTTAGTCAGTGACTGAGTAAATGAGTGTCATTTTCCTTTTATAAAGGTAGAGATAAAACGAAAGGCATCTGATGGGAAAAAAAATCGCACTGCCGTATTTTACGGCCCACTTTAGAATTGTAGTTTTATAAGTTTTTGCAAACATTTTGGACGAAATAATAATGTAAATAATAAAAAACTAATTAACAAGAGTGAAACCCTTTTAGGAAAAAAAATTAGGTAGTAGCGGATTCCAAACCACCGACATTTAGCGTCATAGTTCAACGCCTTGCCCACTACGCTACGGCTATCGATCAATAGATCCTTTAATGTCATACTATTGATGGCCGTTGTTAACTGATGCTAATATGGCTTTTGTAGACACTAGATTATCATTTACTGTACGGAAAAAGATTCCGGCCGCGGTGGCCGAGGGGACTGAGGCGCTCCAGTCACGATCTGAACGGCCACTACGGTTGGGGGTTCGAATCCCCCCTCGGGCATGGATATTTGTGCCGTCCTTAGTCTTAGCTAGTTCATAAGTAGTTTGTAAGTTTAGGGACTGATGAGCATGTAGTTAAGTCCCATAAGCTATACAAACATTTGAACATTTCGAAAAACGATGTTTGTTTGTTAATTCTTCAGTGCGCCATTGCTTTGAAATGACAACGTGTAAGTTACAATAAGAAAATCATCAAATATGCAACGTAAGATGGCATATGCCAGAGAGAGTTCTGGGCGAGGAATGTCACGTGACATCTCCGAACGACTGGTTTTCGTTAATTCAATGGAGGCTGTTAAATCTCCGTTATTTTTTGCGAATATGTCTCAAACGATACGAGATATGAGAAAACATAAGGGAGTTAAGTTGTAGAGAATTTTCTCCTCTACCAATCAGGTTATTAAATTTTCGTGTTACATGAACGGTTCGGTTACAATTACAATTATATTACAAACGGCTGTTTTTGGTATTACTACCGTATTTTTTGTCCGAAAAATTTGAAAAAGGGACGTTCTGGTCTCTGGCGGCCTACAATCATGTCTGTAAAATTTGGTGCTGATCGGTGGAACGGTTCGTCTTAAAAACAGGCAACACGTTACGGACGGACAGACACGACATCCATCCCAAAATCGCCATTATTTTTGCAAATATCTTGGAAACGCTACGAGATATGGAGAAAAAAAAAAAAACATAAGGGAGCGAAGTTGTAGAGAGTATTCTCCTCTACAGATTCGGTTATTCAATTTTCGTGTCAGATGAATAGTTAAGCCGTTATTTTTATTTAAATTTGAAGCTGTCAAAAGATGATCGCAAAGGCCCACTTTTAGTGTTACTACCGTAACCTAAAGTGGGCCAAAAAGAGGTAGCATCCTATTATAGTTGCAAAGACAGACAGATAGTAGCTTTGATAAGTTGTAAATACGATATGTCGAATGGAAAAAAGAAGGAGAGTGAGGAAGAAAATACCGACAGTTGCCCTCGGCACGCATCCTCCGGAGAGAGAGAGAGAGAGAGAGAGAGTGGGCGGGGAAAACTCATTAGAGCGTGGCTTGTGACGTAGGCGGAGGGCAGGAAAGGCGGTGTGATATGCAGGGCTGCGCAGGCACGGCGGGCACGCGCGGCTGTGGCCGCGGCATCGAGCGGATATTGCGTGGGCGTGGGCGCCACGGCGCATTCACGCGGCCGTGCCGGGAGGCTGCGCGCCGGTTCACACACCTCCGCTGCTGCACATAACTCAATGGGCGAGCCAGTCCAACACGAATTTCCCGCTTAGGGCCAGCGGTCGCCTTAACCTGTTACCATATCCAGACACGATTCTCGTCCTCCAGAACTCACGAATTGGCCGTTACTTCCGCTTCCTTGCTGTTTTAACTGTATTCCCGCTAGGGTTAGGCCGTGTATATGTATCTGCATAGAAGCTGAAGAAATGGGCGAGTTTGTGACACTTGTGAGAAAACATGTTTGTAGGAAGACGGACTGTATAGACAGTTGCGTGAAATCCGGGACACTCAGCTAAAGGCACAGGATGCCTCGCAAGTTGCTTCACTGGCCCTTCTGCCGTTCCTACTACCGCTTAATTATGTAAGGGGAGATGTACGCAAAAATTAGTGAAATTCGCAAAAAAATTTTATTGGCTCAATAGATAATATATGGTATCAAGATTATTACAGAAAAATATTAGAACCTAATTCAGACGCTAAATATATATTAAAATATTTTCTGCCGGCCGCGGTGGCCGAGGTGACTGAGGCGCTCCAGTAACGGTCAGCACGGCCACTACGGTCGGGGGTTCGAATCCCCCCTCGGGCATGGATATTTGTGCCGTCCTCGTTCGTAAGTAGTTCATAAGTAGTTTGTAAGTTTAGGGACTGATGACCCCGTAGTTAAGTCCCATAACATTAAAAAAAAAAAAAAAAAAAAAAAAAAAAAAAAAAAAAATTATCGCAACCTTGCTTCATGCCACGCCCTCTTTTTTCAGTGACAATAATATATTTCTTGTCTCCAATCGTAAATATTTCAGCATATTATGGACCTGATTGTAAGATTGAGAAACTAGAATGTATTTGACATATTCAAAAGAGAATGGGTGACAGGCTTTTGAAATTAAAAAGAGAACTCAAGGGTCAGAAACTAGAAGATGGTACGTACCTAGGGAGTCCTAAGAGGCTTACTGACAAAGAGATACATACTGTACAAGTGTATTATGGTAAAGCTATTAGAGAACTGACAAAGTGTGGAAGCTATGCAAAGATCTGTTTGGGCAATTTACTTCCACAAACTCTCAACCGATGAAAATCCTATTTACAACTTGTGTGATATTTCATGGTGCAAATTCCTGCAAGCTGAAGATGTTGGCACTACTTACACCCATAAGCACAATCTTCCTGAAGCAGTTATGAATGCTGTGAATCCAACCTTTAGGTTTCTGGCTAACCCAGACCTGTTGAAAAAATGTGTACATGGCAGAACTCAAAATCCCCATGCATTGAACGGAGGAAATATAGGAGGAATAAAGACTTTGCAAAGGCTAGGTTTGAAACCAAGAGCATTTACACGGTCGATATTGAAGCGCATTAACGATCAAAGAATTGCAGCAGCTGAGTCCGCAATTGAAAAATGAAAAAAGTTTATCAACGAAGACAGTATAGAAGAAAACAACTTAAAAAGAGAGACGAAACTTTTGAATATGGATATGGTCAGCACTGAACCTAAAGAACATGCATATATCACTATAAAAACTGCGTTATATTTTTCAATTAAGTTTCTCGTAAGTTACTTTTTACAAATGTTATGTACCATTGCTCTGTAACTATTAATGATACAAAGATAAAATTTCGCATGTTGCTGTAAACCTTTATTCTAAGAAACTTTGTGGAGCCATTTTTGACAAAAGTTTGTGATACGACATTTGTAACCAAAAATGTTGAAAAAAAATAGATAAAATTGTGTGTATCAGATTTGAATAGCTAATAAAACCAAATGAATAAATATATCAAAAATCTGTTCCACAGATACTTTCAGACCACTATGTTGATTATGTGTGCAGAATTTGATATCTTAGAGTGTTATGGTTTTCTAGAAACGGTACATTTAATAGGTATATATTATAGGAAAATGTAAATTCTAGCCGGCCGCAGTGGCCGAGGGACTGAGGCGCTTCAGTCACGGTCTGCACGGCCACTACGGTCGAGGGTTCGAATCCCCCCTCGGGCATGGATATTTGTGCCGTCCTAGTTCGTAAGTAGTTCATAAGTAGTTTCTAAGTTTAGGGACTGATGACCCCGTAGTTAAGTCCCATAAGCTTTACAAAAATTTGAACTTTTTTTTTTTTTTTTTTTTTTTTTTTTTTTTTTTTTTTTTTTTTTTTGTAAATTGTAGAATGTAAGAACTATACGTCGTAGAAATTTGAAAATTGTTTTATGTATTAAGAATACACTCCTAAGTAAATGTACCAAATTTCATTGATTGATCTCCAAAGTGGCTAGTGCTATAAAGTTTTTTGTCCAGTACGGTAATTTTGCTTACGCCTCCCCTTAAAAGACCGCTTAGCTAAGGCTAAGGAAAAGTGGCTTCGTAAGATTATAAAACTCAACTAATATATTACTGCACCATATATATGGTGAATGTTTACATCTGTTGTGATATAGAAGTTATTAGCCGCGGCGGAATAGTCGTACGCACGGAGGCGCCGTGCTGCGGTACGCGCGCCCTTTGGCCGTCGGAGGTTCGAATCCTACTTCGAGCATGAGTGTATGTGTTTCCCTTAGGTTAGTTTAACTTAGCTGAAGTATTTTGTAAGCTACAGACTAGTAACCAAGCAGTTAAGTCCTATATATTTTCAAACATTTGATCATTTTGGAGTTATTAAAATTTTTTAATTGCAAGACGTTAGGGAAACAAGTACAGCTTGATAAATATCCAATAATTCGAAAATAAAAGTAAATGGAAATACAATTAAACCCTTGCCCTGTCAAAAAAGTTCCAATATATAAGAAACATAAAAATTAAGTAAATAGAACATAGAAGTATGATATCCTTCTGCAATAGATGTTCAATATTTTGCCAGTTCAGCAGTTTACAGAATGGCTTGAAGCTCGAAACTGAATGTAATTTTGTCTTTTCTGCCTACTGCCCTCATAATTTTTTGGAAGGTAAGAATCAAAGAATCACATCACACCTGTTGACAACTTTCTAGACTACAGAAAAAGAGAAATATAAAACTTTTTAAGACTATTGAACCTATGTGCCTGCATGGACCTTTAATTTGCTCCGATTTAGGCACTTACAAATTTGTGTTCTGAAACTGATCTTACTAGTTTCATTTCTCACAATCAGTCTTTGTGAAAAATTGTTCAACATTATTGCCTTGTTAATTTTTTTCGTAGAAAGAAAGGAACAGATTCCTAGAAACTGTTCGTGTCTAACAAATTTTTCCCTGGGAATATATGATAATTGTTAGCCTGTGTTCTGGACAGCGCGCCTGAAAACCGTATCCTTCAAGACTTTTTTAGACTAATGGCTCAGTAAGAAACGTATCCGAATGGCTATGTGGAACTGCACTCAAAAGTGCCGCTGCACTATCAACATTTCTAAAGGCTTAGATAAAAACGTAAACAAAATTTTAGTGAACCGGGAAAGTTTTCGAGAAGACGCAGAATACTAAACATCGATGGGAAAAGAAGAAAAAAAAAAAAAAAAAAAAAAAAAAAAAAAAAAAAAAAACTGGACGAGGCTACTGACAGACTTCAAATAAATCTCGAGTTGATGTCAACCCAAAATCTTTTCCGGCCTACGCACAAAAATTGTAATGAGGAAGAAGTTATCAAAAGCATTGACGTACCTTTAAATACACACAAAAATGCTTAATGCACTGGAGATTGTTATATTTATATCCGGACAAAGCTGCAAGTTAATCGCAAAAACATTTTGTAAGCGCCAAAAGGCACACAGACACGATGAAGTAATAAGCTTGGACTTAATAAAATAGTTACCTTTTACATTGAAGTGCGAAATAACTGCAGTATCGCATCATAACTGGAAAAGAATTGGACTTGCGCAACATCGGCAGAAAGGCGTTGCAGTTATAGCAACCGCTGGGCGGATAACAGATGCTTGGCGTTCCTTGTGAACTGCTTGCTACCTGTTCGTCCCAGTCATCTCACAAGTGTGCCTTTTCAAAAGTACTCCAACCCCTTAATGGGCATGGGGTTCAACAACTGTAGTGTGCGGCAAGGTGACAATTTGAACAGGAAACATGGATCTACGGAACGAAAAACTAATCTAATCTAATCTAAGGAGAAGCGTGTCTGGATAGCATATTAGGTTAAGACGACCAATTGCCGGAAGCGGGAAATCCGACTTCTAATCTCGATTCAGCAAAAATGTTCAACTTCTGAATGGAATTTATTTCAATGCTCTGTAACAGTCGATATTCAGTTCATATATGTACGGCTGTTAATTTTAAAAAATGGTGTCTGTTCTTTCGGATATGTGCGAAAGATCTCCCACCATATCTATTAGTAATAACATCGTTTCATATTCGAATGCAGGTTTCACGACGATGTTGTTGTTGTTGTTGTTGTTGTGGTCTTCAGTCCGGAGACTGGTTTGATGCAACTCTCCACAATACCCTATCCTGAGCAAGCCTCTTCATCTCCACATAAGAATGGCAACCTACATCTGTCTGAATCTGCTTACCGTATCCATCTCTTGGTCTTCCTCTGCGGTTTTTACCCCACACACTTCCCTCCAACACTAAATTCACAATTCCTTGATGTCTAAGAATGTGCCCTACCAATCTATCCCTTCTTCTCTATCACGACGATATGTACAGATAAAATTTTCTCGGGTTTTTAGTTGTGTCGCGTGGTTTAAAATCAAGGAGCTTTCGGACATTCGGTCATTCTGGTGACTTGACAATGGTCGAAGGGAATTCGGCTGAAAGCTCGATGATTTTAAGCCACTTGCAGTGGCTAGAAACCCGAGAATATTTTATCACAAAGTAGTTTCATGTTACTCGACATGTGTGTTAATTTTACCTGGAAAGTTATTGATGAGCCCTGATATTTTTATATGATTTCATAGTTACATTTCACCATTTCGGTATTGGGCCACCTTCAAGAGGAGCACAAACATCGAAATTACTACTGTCACTGATTTTGAAGTAAAAGACGCGTAATCTATTGGTTCTTTGTGTATACTACGAAAGTAACACAATTTATTATTTCTTCGCCGGCCGCGGTGGCCGAGGAGACTGAGGCGCTCCAGTCACGGTCTGCACGGCCACTACGGTCGGGGGTTAGAATCCCCCCTCGGGCATGGATATTTGTGCCGTCCTAGTTCGTAAGTAGTTCATAAGTAGTTTGTAAGTTTAGGGACTGATGACCCCGTAGTTAAGTCCCATAGACTATACAAACATTTGAACATTTTATTATTTCTTCGATGTACTACGCCATACCACTAAGCACCGCACACTTAAAACTTTCAATTGCGATATCTTTCCTTTCTCACATGCCATTTGCTGAAACGAAGCTCATATGTTGCCCAAGGCACGTTCGACGTTAACGTTTCAAACACCCGCACAGCCACACACACACACACACACACACACACACACACACACACACACACACTCAGACACCAAGGTTAGAGATAAAATTTAAAATCATTATATCCTTTTTGTTCACTTTCCGATTTTAATGAATTAATGCCTATCGGTTGGTCAAAGCAACGATGAACTTAACTGTGAAAACACCTTGAAAATTCAACGAGTAGTTTCGTAGATTCAAATGGTCAGATTAATGCCAGACACGACGGTTTTCAGGTTTTACTATCTGTTATCCCAGCGTCGCCCGTGCATTTACTTGATCCAATCTTCTATTAGTCCGTTTCCTCTTCCTTCTCTCTCTGGCCATTTTCTCCTTCCCCTTTTCTATGTTTATCTTCTACTCCTTCTCTTTCTACCTCAGTTTAATATAGATCTATATATTTGTTAAACTCCGAAAATTTTTATTCAAAAATGTTCAGATGTTTGTATAGCTTATGGGACGTAACTACGAGGTCATCAGTCCCTAAACTTACAAACTATTTATCAACTAGCTTATCCTAAGGACGGCACAAATGTCCATATGGTCTCTTATCTCCATTGAAACATACACACGTTTGCCCGCTGTCATAGTGTTCGGTCAATCGATGTCTAATTCTATTAATCACACAAACACACCAACATCCATTTATGTAGTCTATGTCCGTCGGAATGTCTATTAGAGCATGTCGCAAAAAGTTAGATTTTTTTTGTAACAACGTTAAACAACCACTTGTCTGTATACAGTACAATAGTGTAGATTGCAGATCTTAGCATAGACAACTTACTAGTCCATCGGAGGGAAGTGAGGTCTTGCATATATAACCATTAGTATTGAAGTAGAAATAGCCAAGAACTGGCCACTTGTCACTAAATAAAACATGTTTAACGATTAGTTTGTTTCACATAGCGGTGGGCCTTTTCGTCACAGGAGGAAACTCTGTCAATAGACAAACTATTACTTTTAATGTGAAAGTCGTAATTTACCACCGTCTGCGTGGCTAGCAAATATCTGAAATGGTCAGCATACTGTCTTTACGCATCGACGATCCTTCCCAACCGTTTAAACTCTCTGCACCTGATCTCTGATTCTTGAAGTTAACTTTAGCGTGATAGCACGGTAGGGAATAGCACACTGACTTGTAGTGCCTCTTTTACATATTAACACAGATGTTCCTGAATTTTTTATCGGCTACTTCTGGTTAAAAAGATAGGTTATTACATCTGTAGAAGGTCGTTCAAATGTTGCAAGACTGATTTTACACTAATTGCACCCTTAGTCTCGGTATAATAGGCGGTCCTTCTGGAACAAAGTAAAAAGGAAAACACTAATATTACATGTTAGAAACGACATTTTAAGTGTAAAGCCTTTCATATGTTTCTGAATAATAAAAATAAAATTGACGTGTAAGTACTTACACACCCAAAATCATGAGTTACTTCATACATTGCTTCTGAATCTCTATCATCAAAGGTGACTAACATAGAATATCATGCTAAGAAAATGATTGTTAGTATTTGCATATCAATGATCGACATTCAAATGACAGTCCGATGTTGGAAGAAAGTGTTTTGCCCTAAAAGGAAACAATTTACTTTAAATGTTTTAAAAAACGAAATACCATCCTTCTGGAAGGACGTCAGGATCACCTGGGATCTAGACGGTATCACACCTTTCCTTTGTTGCTCTAACTTCAGTACGGCGTCTTAAACAACTTCAATGTAATTTATCTCGTAGGCACACAAGTTGTAGTGTTTGAATGACATAGAAAATAAGAGGTTATGAGATTTATACTACGTTGTCCTTTCACTTATTCCAGTTGCTTCCAGTTTCGCATAGGAATGTTGGGGAGTCAAGAGTGATTGATTTGATTTGAGTCTTTCAGGGAAGCCAAAACAGTCTTGGTCTAACCCGCCACTGCCCGCACCGAAACTAAGTTTATTGTGCGGTATCGCTCCCTGTTTGTCTAGTAAAGCCCACCAATGCCCTTGAACAGTGCAAGGAGTCCCTTTACCAGTTCTTTATTAGACACAATTTCTTCGGGTCTGGTTGTCCCAAATGTTCTGTGCCTTTTACTTTCCAATGCAATGCTTCCGAAGATCAGATGTGATGCAGTTTCATCACCGTCATCACAGATCCTACATTTAGGGTCCTCTTCTGTTATTCCCATTGTGTGTAGGTGTTTTTTTGAAATTCCCATGGCCTGTCAGCAATCCAACCACGAGTCTAATCTCTCTCCTGTTCAGACCCAGGATTGCAGAGCTTCTTTTAAAACAAGGCTTTGGCATCATTACCTTGCCACGTTTTTGTTGATGGACTATGGTCCAATATTCTACGTGCTGTCTTCTGAGCCAGTTACGTAGCTCCAATTTAATCATTGCCTTGGTGATTGTCAGGACAGGTTCCGGTCCAATAAATGGAGCCTCTGCCCCCATCCTGGCTAATCTGTCGGCATGTTCGTTGCCACTGATCCCCGAGTGGCCAGGGACCCACAATAGGTTTACTCTATTGCTTTCCCCTAGCTCCACCAGAACCCTGTGACATTCTGTAACAATTTTAGACCTTGTTGTAGGAGCTTTCAGTGATCTCAGGGCTGCCTGGCTGTCTGAATAGATATAGATGCTACGATCTTTGTAGCACCTACACAAATTCTCCTCCACACATGCCCTGATAGCAGTGATTTCGGCCTGGAATACTAAGGCCAGTTTCCCTAGAGAGATGACGCCCTCCCCGTATACCCCGGCCCCAACGCCTTGGTCTGATTTCGACCCGTCAGTGAACCAGACAATATCCCCCGCACGGTGTCGAACTATTTTCTCCCACTGCTCCCTACTTCCAATTGTTATACTGAAAGGCTTGTTGTAGCAGTATGGGGGTTATAATATAGTCGGTTGGCATTTCCCCAACCTTTCCTATATTTACCTCACTCACTATTTTAGTGTGTGATTCTGGATATCCCAAAGAGTTCCAGTTGTTGACAGATTTGAGTCTGTAGGCACCAGCTGTCAAGAGTGAAGTCACAATTATATGAAACACGTTTTCAGTTATGTTGATTATGGCTAAAGGAAGAGATGAGGTAAGTCAGTGACTACGTGAATGAGCGAACCACTGTACATGCGCCATTCTGCCAGCTACCATCAACTTCATACAGCGCACGTTGAGAGCGAAACGCCTCTAGAACTTAATTGCGCGTCCGAACTGCATTATCAAGAGCGAGCGAGCGCGTGGGTGCAATTGAGTGTACCAATTTTGCACCACGAAGCGCTCTCGCTGATGGCGTGATTACCTAAATCCCTCAGTCATTAATTTTGACCTCATCAAGTGCATTCTCGGTGCACAGTGGCACGAAATTACTGTTTAAGTTCCGGGTTTGTGCATGCGACACCCGCCCACATTGCAACAGTGGATCGAACAAAAGCTGTGCATTGCGAATAGTACTTGGAACTACGTATTAGGTGAGGCTTTACTTTTAGCTGCAATGCCCTAAAGGTCCACGTTGAAAGCTCTCCAGACAAGCATGTTATAATATTGCTTTGAATACGAAGTGATTCCCTCGACAAACAGTCTGCAATTACATTAATAGCTAATGGTAATCGTGCTCCAATTACAGCTAAATTTATGAGGACGCAGGAAACTGAACAGTTGTAAAGGGTGCCTGCGTAATGTCCTGTACTTTCAATTCATGTGTCTGGATGAGCTGAGCAACCATCTCGTAGAAAGAGTAATGATGACTATATGGATATCTATATTAGTAAAAATGAATTGCTGTATGTATGAAAGCGCATCACTTGAGAATGGCTTCACCGATTTCACTGATCTTTTGTTTGTTCTGTTCGTAATTCTCAGGACAAGGTTTGTATGATAGAAATTTTTTTAAAAACCTACCGGAAAAAATCAGAATCTGACAAAAACTGAAAGTACGCTTCCAGCTCGTATCATTTTCTAGATTCTCCAACAATCAGTTTATTAATTCGCTACTCGCCTATGGACCAAATACGCTGTAACGGAGCGAACAAATACGCCAAGGAGGTTAGAATAAAGGGATATGGTGTTATCTATACTGAGAACAGGCTTTGCTTGAAGCCAGAGAGCAACTGGGAAATCTACCGTAAAATATCATAATTTGAAAATAACTAAAAGTACGTTTCCAGAGTGGTGGAATCGCGGCGTAAAAATTATCCTTCACCACTACAGTGCAAAATCCTTGCTAAAGCTAGCGCCAAGCCTATGCACACAAGGTTAAAGCAGCCTAACAGATTTAATTGAAGCAACTAGAATCACAGGAAAGATCAAAGGAGAGGATGTTCTCATTCCAAGAATACCACTGATTCCAACCGACTTGCCGTTTCAATTTAATTGTGTCCATTTCCTCCTCCGCCTTGCATTCGGAATGACGATTAATAAAGCGCAAGGTCAGTCGTAGGTAGTTTGAGAAATAAATCTGGAATCGCCGTGTTTTTCCCATGGGGATTTATACGTAGCGTGTTCGAGAGTTAGTAAACAAAATGTTCAAATGTTTGTTAAGCTTAAGGGACTTAACTACGGGGTCATCAGTCCCTAAACTTACAAACTACTTATCAACTACCTTACACTAAGGACGGCACAAATATCCATGCCCGAGGGGGTATTCGAACCCCGACCGTAGTGGCCGTGCAGACCGTGACTGGAGCGCCTCAGTCTCCTCGGCCACCGCGGCCGGCAGTTAGTAAAACAATCGCACTGTTCGTTTTCTCTCCGGACGGAAAGACAATAAATATGGTTCATCAGAAGCGTTAGAATAACGCAACACAAAGACTTCCAAAACGTTGTGTTTCCATTTCACTTCTTGTATTTCAGTTAATTATTTTGTTTCTTATGATTAACCGACAATTAATTTGTTTTCAAATCAAAACCTCTCAAGAAGATATAAACATGTAATAAAAAGAATTTCTATTCTGCTCGCTGCAAGATAAACATACTAAGCTGTGCTGTAAAAATATGCTGTTTCGTTTTCTTTTTCCCGGTCATTTTAACGAAAAACAGGAAAGTTGTTTTTATGCCTAAAAACCTGTTCGTACGATAAAACCATTAAAAGTACGGCCATTAAAGCTACTAAACTCACATATAGGACAGTTCGAAAGGTTTCTCTAATTACCCCTTTTCCAATTCACGTATCCATCCATTCTGACTTCTATTCCCAATCTTGGTCCCGATTGCATAACAATAAATAAGATCAGAGAGAGGGGGAGGAGGAGATAGAGAATGGGGGGAATGAAATGGATTTAAAAAGGGGGGATGATATAGACGCAGAGAGGAAGAGGGAGGAAATGGATGTGGTGTGGGACAAAAGGGAGTGGGGTCAAGATAGGCGGAGGAGGAGATGCAGAAGGGAGGGTGGGATAGATAAGGGAGAAGAGATCACGGTATATATAACTACTGTGAAGCGTTTCCGGGTGTGCTAGTAAGCTAAGAAGTAAAGTGCTTTTTGCCTGACCGTTTGATAGTGATGAGAAATAAAATTACGCAAAAATGTATGCCTACGTTGCTTTAAAAAGGCAGGGAAGCAGAAAGCAACACTTATAAACTTTTAAAATGGTACAGTACAGTGTATTCCTAGTCATGGCTGCACAAAATCTCAATAAATCTCATTGAAAAGTTTTATTCTTAGATTAAATCGATGCGGTAGAATTTCCTGCAATTTTAGGAGTGCTTCTTAATCCGCCTAATTCAAGGATCATCTCTTGTTTTTCATATTAGACTTTATCGCAACGTTCTCACATTAACGAAACTCGGCAAAATGAAAAGAAATTATCTGAAGAAAAACTTGAAACGTTTTAACGATCTTCCTTGCGTGTTCTACTGACGTTATTTCTGGGAATATCTGTGTCGCCCCTTGACTGAAATAATGAATCTAATCGCTTATTTCTGGGACACTTCCAGGCAACAAGCGACATCTGTTTGGAGGTTTCGACATCGGCTTAAAACTTCTGATGTGTGAGCCACTGGGTTCGCAGTGACTCTTTTTCACAAATTTATATTCGACCGTTGTATTGCACAGTTTAGTCCTGACAATATACAAGTAAGAAGAATGAAAATCAGTGTTTAAAGTCACAAAGACTGCGATGTCACTACAAACAAACAACAAGCCTTAAATAGATAAGAATGAACCCTTTCCTCATCTACGTCAACGATTTAGAAGGAAATCAGAGCATCCTTCTTAGGTTGAATGAAGATTATACTGTCGTTCAACTTATAGTAAAGTCTTAAGAACGATTTATAGTCTGCACGGCCTCTACGGTCGTGGGTTCGAATCCCCCCTCGAGCATGGATATTTTTGCCGTCCTTAGTATTAATTAGTTCATAAGTAGTTTGTAAGTTTAGGGACTGATGACCCCGTAGTTAAGTCCCATAAGCTATACAAACATTTAAACATTTTTAAACGAATTATATACTATATGGTATGGTGTGAAAATTTGGCAACGGGCTCTAAATAATGAAAAGTGTAATATCATTCACAAGAGTACTAAAGGGAATCTGTTAAATGTAACTTTAAAACATAAATCAATCAAATCTAAGAGCTATAAATTCAACTAAATACCGGGGAATTAAAATTACGACCGACTTAAATTGGAAATAACACGTAAAAAATGTTGCTGGGAAGGCGAACTAAAGACTGAGTTTTATTGCAGAGCACAGGGAACTACAAAAGAGACTGCACCCACTACGCTTGTTCATCCTCTTTTGTAGGATTGGCACGAAGTGTGGAATTCTTATCAGATAGCATTGACGGAGAATATCGATAAAGTATAAGGTAAGACAGAGAAGAGAGTGTCTCGGAAATACACAAATTGGGGTGGGAATCATTACAAAAACAGTTTTACTTGTTGCGGCGAGGTCAATTAAAAAAAATCGATAACCAACCTTCTCCTCCCAAAGTGAAAATATTTAATTGACTCCCACCTACATAGGGAGAAATGATTACCATAATAAGATAATAGAAAATAGACTCCGAACGAGGAGGTTTAGATCTACTTTTTTGCCACGCGGTATTAGAGAAATGAATAGTAAATAAATAGTCTGGAAGTGGTACGGTGAACCTTCTGATAGGCACTTAAGTGAGGTTTGCAAAGTACCCATGTAGATGCAGAACAATACTGTCATTATCTGTAGCTGTTTATGGAAGCCTCGTAAAATATACATACCAAATACAGTAGAGAAATTCACTCTTGTAGAGTGACCAAGAACAAAAATAGAACAAACCCGTATAACAAACACTGACATAGAGCACTTCTGTGTATTGACTCAGGAGAACAGTAACTAGGTGCAGATTTAATCAGCCACGCTGCTTCACTAATGACCCATCCCATTATCCTGTGCTACTGTCGGTAGAGGACCTTCAATAAAGATATATCCCCTGTTATACTATCAGTGGTTCACTGGCTCCCTACAGAATGGAAAGGCAATTCTTTGAAGTCATCTGAAAGCTCATGCGATGGATAATACTATAATTTTGAGACAGTAAGAACTGCATGAATGTCTGGAACACGAACTTCAAGATGCATTTAACAGTAGCTACTATCAAGTAGTCTGACAATGCACGGTACAGCGTGTATTTAAGGGTGACATAATTATACACTTAGAAGAGACGTGATCACTATTTTTAAGGAAAAACTTCTCTTCTAAACAGTTTTCAGAAAACAATGTTTGACGTGTCCTACAGGAATATGCACATCAGTACTTCCACCTAAATCATGGAATGGAAGTCTTAGTATTTGGTATATCTGAAATAGATTGGAACAATTCATTATTCGTATTCCGCGATTTAATACTACGAGGATTTGCATCTGCAATATATGCCGATATGATACCTGTTTATGTTTACTTTAATGGAAATGCGAAAGTTTCTGTTTGAGAACCCAAACAGTGTTTACTACAGGAAGATTATTCCATTGAACAGAATTTCGGTATTTACCGAAACGCAGTGTGAATAGTATCCCGTTTCCAGTGACCTCGCTGCATCGAAACGACGATACCAATAAGATGTAAATTAAGTGGGGAATGGCAAATGAGGAGGGCTTGTGACCCTGCCATCGTGTGCTATAGCAGCACCCGGAGGTTGCAGGTATCCTGTGAATGAGTGATAACCACCGACGAATCCATTCTACAGATTTCATTTATATGCAATGTAATTATTAACGGCTTTTGTTCGTTGCGGTTGCAAGAACTACAACTTCAGTGGACAGCGGTATTTGTCGTTTAAGTATACAGCCGAGTCCTTAGTAAGCAACTCGTTGTTCCAGTGATTGTAGACAAGCGCCTTAATGGCGAACGGTATTTGCAGAACCTGTTTCCGGAGCTCTTTGAGGATATTTATTTGGTAACAGGGGCTGCAGCGTACTTACTGTCAGAGCGGAGCTTCTACATGTTGCAACCGTTAACGTAACACATTAATGGAATGTGCCCTGTGGGCGTAGTGTTGCTTGTGTGAAGGTGTTTCACAGACACAGACTGCATTCGAGCTCTCTTCGTCAGATTATTTCTGGGATAGGTTAACAAACGATTCTATACGTTTCAAGTAGTAACAACAGGGGGACTTTATACATCGAAATAACAGGCATCACACGCGGTTCGCAGCCTCGAAACTACTATGTAGTTGCATTTCAATGAGAGGGAGGATAGTGAAGGATGGGGAGGGCGAAGGAGAAGTAATGACTGGCCGCGGTCAAGCCTGAAATCATTCAACGGCGACATTTGTGCCAGACTCAGATTCCAAGCCGGTTTCCCCCGATTATAGAATTGCAGCTTTACACCTTAATAAGATAAGAATCAAATTCGACCTAAGGAAGTTTTAGGATTTTCTATACGCAGCTGACACTGGCACTTTTATTCTCCAAGACGTTGTTTGAGCATCACTGAATAAAACGCCATTGCCAACCCTAGAAATGACAACGAACAAGGTACAGCGATGATATCTAAAGGATAGATCACCATAAAGAACATAGAGAAACCGACAAAAGGGCAGAGGCATAGCTAGTACGGTATATAATACGCACCAGGAATAAACGCTGGCTGGCCGCGGTGGCCGAGGGGACTAAAGCGCTCTAGTCACGGTCTGCACGGCCACTACGGTCGGGGGTTCGAATCCCCCCCCTCGGGCATGGATATTTGTGCCGTCATAGTTCGTAAGTAGTTCATAAGTAGTTTGTAAGTTTAGGGACTGATGACCACATAGTTAAGTCCCATAAACTATACAAACATTTGAATAAACGCTGGAGAGCTGAATTCTTCAACGAAGACTTAGTTCCACTTTTAACAATTTGCCCCGAACAGGTGATATCCGTCGTTGATTTTACAGTTGTGAGTAAGGCGGACAGCCGACTTCGGTTTATTGGGAGAATTTTAGGAAGATGTGCTTCACCTGTAAAGGAGACCGCGTATAAAACGCTTATACGACCACGTCTTGAGTATTGCTCAAGTGTTTGGGACCCGCAGCAGATCAGTTTAAAGGAAGACATAGAGGCGGTTCAGAGGCGAGCAGCTAGATTTGTTACCAGTAGGTTCGACCAATGCGGAAATGTTCCGGCATCTCAATTGGGGATCGCTGGAAGAAAGACGACGTTCTTTTCGTGAATTTCTGTTAAGTAAAATTAGAGGGCCGGAATTTGAAGCTGAGTGTAGTACGATCTTGCTGCCGCCTATTTACATTTCGCGTAAAGATCACAAAGACAAGATAAGAGAAATTAGGGCTCGTACGGAGGCATATAGGCATTCTTTTTTTTCCTTGTTCTATTTGGGAGTGGAATAGGAAAGGAAATGCCTAGTAGTGGTACAGAGTACTCTCCGCCACGCACCTTACGGTGAATTGCGGAGTATGTATGTAGATGTAGATGTAATTGTGTATTAAGTGCCAAGGAATAGTGTGGTGTTATCGTTGGACAGCACAGCCACGCTGGCATTTAGAGAGCGCGCCCTGGTATCGCCGTCAGCTGCTGCGAGCCCCTGCGGTCAGTGCACAAGTCTCACCCTGGGGCGGCTCTCCTCCGTTCTACCATCACAACGGCACAATCGATAATCTAGAAAACTTTCATAAAGGACGAGCTCTTCTTCAGCCTAGCGTCAACACTACAACAGAACACGGGAATATTGCTACTCGCCGTTTGCTACAAATCATCGCTAAGAAATGGTTTCTTTTTGTATTTACCTACAAAATTTTAACACGAATTATTTACAGAAGGATGGAAAAGCTGGTAGACGCCGATCTCGGCGAAGATCAGTTTGGGTTCAGAAGAAATGTAGGAACACGGGAGGCAATACTCGCTTTACGGATTATCCTAGAAGATAGATTAAGGAAAGGCAAACCTACATTTCTAGCTTTTGTAGATTTGGAGAAGAATTTTGACAATGTTGATTGGAATAAACTCTTTCAAGTTCTAAAGCAAGCAGGAGCAAACTATAGGGGGCAGCCGCGGTGGCCGAGGTGACTGAGGCGCTCCAGTGACGGTCTGCACGGCCACTATGGTCGGGGCTTCGAATCCCCCTCGGGCATGGATATTTGTGCCGTCCTAGTTCATAAGTAGTTTGTAAGTTTAGGGACTGATGACCCCGTAGTTAAGTACCATAGACTATACAAACATTTGAACATTTGAAACTATAGGGAACGGAAGGTTATTTACAACTTCTACAAAGACCAGACAGCGTTTGTCAGAGTTAAAGGGCACGAAAGAGATACAGTGGTTGGGAAGGGAGCAAGACAGGGTTGTAGCCTTTCTCCAATGTTATTCAATTTGTTCAAAATGTTCAAATGTTTGTAAATCTATCGGACCAGACTGCGTGGTCATCAGTCCGTAGCTCACAAACTACTTAAACCTAGGTAAACTAACCTACGGACAAACACACACACCCATGCCCCAGGGAGGACTCGAACCTCCACGGCGAGCAACCGCGCGCTCCGCAGCGAGACGCTTTAGACCGCTCGGCTACTCCACCGAGGCTATTCAATTTGTACATTGAGCAAGCTATAAAGGAAAGCAAGGAGAAATTTGGAGAAGGTGAAGGTGAAAAATTAAAAACATTGTGTTTTGCCGTTGTTGTTGTTGTTGTTGTGGTCTTCACTCCGCAAAATTAAATGTTCAAATGTTTGTAAAGTTTATGGGACTTAACTACGGGGTCATCAGTCCCTAAACTTACAAACTACTTATGAACTACCTAATACTAAGGACGGCACAAATATCCATGCCCGAAGGGGGATTCGAACCCCCGACCGTAGTGGCCGTGCAGACCGTGACTGGCGCGCCGCAGAGCGCTCGGCCACCGCGGCCGGCCTTCAGTCCGCAGACTGGTTTGATGTAGCTCTCCACGTTACCCTGTCCTGTGCAAGTCTCTTCATATGAGAATACGTTCGACAACCTACATCCTTTTGAATCTGCTTACTATATTCGTCCCTCGGTCTCCCTCTACAATTTTTACCCCACACGCTTCCTTCTAATGCTAAGACAATTCCTTGATGTCTCAGAATGTGTCCAAACAATCTATCCCTTCTCTTGGTCAGGATATGTCAGAAACTCCTTTTCTCCCCGATTCGGTTAAGCACCTCCTCATTAATTACGTGATCTACCCGTCTAATTTTCATCATTCGTCTGTAGCACCACATTTCAAAAGCTTCTATCATCTTTTTATCTGAACTCCTTATCGTCCACGTTTCACTCCCATAGGTTTGCATTTGCGTATTGCCGACGACATAGTAAATCTGTCAGAGACAGCAAAGAACCTGGAAGAGCAGTTGAACGGAATGGACAGTGTTATGAAAGGTGCATATAAGATGAACATTAACAAGAGCAAAACTATGGTAATGGAGTGCAGTCTACGAAAATCAGGTGATGCTGAAGGAATTGTATTAGGCAACGAAACAATAAAGGAGGTAGATGAGTTTTGAAAGCAACCATCCCGGCATTTTCCTGTAGCGATTTGAGGAATTCATAGAAAATTCTCGATGACCGGAGGTGAAGTAGTATCACCGTTTCTCCCGGATGCGAGCCCAGTATACCTTTCACAACCTGGTTTTGCTCGCTTCATTTCTTTGTGATTCGTGTTAGGAAGTTAGGGCCTGCATCACACAATCGTGGATGGACTGTGGTAACGTGCGCAACGTGTTTTAGTTCCATGTTTCTACACTAGGTGACGCCAGCAGTCGCCAAAACTTGCAGTACACTTACAATGGGGCGGCAAAAAAGACTTCGGGTACTGATATGCTTGTTTTGACATGCGAAGCTATCATATCTGGCAGCCAGTTGCCTTTATATGATCCTGTGATGTTATTGTGTTTTTTTATTTTTATTTTATTTTTTCAAAGAACTGGAATCGAGGTGCAGCAAAGCTAATGCAGTGAGTGCTCAGGTAAGATCTACTCTCTTCTGCAAGAAGGAAGTCAGTACCAAGACTAAGTTAGCAGTGCACCGCTCTATCTTTCGACCAACTTTGTTGCATGGGAGTGGAAGTTGGATGGATACAGATTATCTTATTCATAAGGTAGAAGTTACAGATATGAAAGTAGCAAGAATGATTGCAGGTATTAATAGATGGGAACAATGGGAGGAGGGTGTCCATAATGGGGGAATTAAAGAAAAACTTAGAATGAACACTATAGATGAAGCAGTTAGAACGAACAGACTGAGATGGTGGGGTCATGTTACACGCATGGAAGAAGCAAGGTTACCTAAGAGACTCATGAGCTCGGCAGCGGAGGGTAAGAGGAGTCGAGGTAGATGAAGAAGAAAGTACTTAGGTTCGGGGCAGAATGATTTTGAAATAAAAGGTATAACATCAGACGAGGCATCAATGTTAGCATTGAATAGGGGATCATGGAGGAATTTTATTAGAAGTACTATGCTCCAGACTGAACGCTGAAAGGCATAATCAGTCTCTACTGATAATGATGATGATTTTTTTTTTTCAAACGCATGTTACTGTAAGATGGTGCAGATCATAAAAATTTGTAGTGAGGCCCAAAAAAGAGCATGTATGGGTAAAATTTGAAAATAAATTTATTTTCTTTTTTGTAATGAATTACTGTATGTATTTTGTATCTTATGTGCTATTAATTGGGTCTGAAAGAGGTATGTTGGCACTGCGTCACCTCGGCGGTGAGGCGTGACGAGTGTGTTAGCTGTGCGCCTCCTCATTTGGACGGTGAGCCGGTATCGACGGTACGGGAAGGTGGGTAATTAGACTGTCGGGTATCGGGTAGCGGCAGGTGCGTAGCCGGCGCGGCCGCGGCGCGGCGGGGGCAACGCTTGCCGGCTGGCTGTTGACCCCACGGGCAGGCTGGCCCATCCTCCGGCCGTTGGGGCCTCTCTTGGGAGACTTGTCCCTGGCCTCCTTCCCACAAGCATCCACCGTCCAGCACACACACCTCCACTTCCACACCTACCAGTATAATCAGCGAGCCACCTTACATTCGGTCGGAGGTGAAATGATTGACGGAAACGTTCCGTTTCACCTCTGATATTTGTAATATGCGATCATTTCGCGCCGACCGCGGTGGCCGAGGGGATTGAGGCGCTCCAGTCACGGTCTTCACGGCCACTATCGTCGGGGGTTCGAATCCCCCCTCGGGCATGGATATTTGTACCATTCTTAGTATAAGGTAGTTGATAAGTAGTTTGTAAGTTTAGGGACTGATGACCTCGTAGTTAAGTCCCATAAACTTCACAAACATTTGCACATTTTTTTTTATCATTTCGCAACTCTCGTGCAGGAGTAAATAGTACGTTGTTCGACTCTTCCCGGAAGATACGCTCCCTGAATTCTCCTCAGTGACGCAGTGCCTCTCTTGTACCAAAATAAAGTAACGAAGATGAGAGTTAACGCCTCTTGTAGCGCCTGCCCCTGGAGTTTCTTGAGCATCTCCATAACGCAGTCACGCCAAGTAACGCTCCCGTGACAGAACGGGACGTTCTTCCTTGGTTCGTGTCTATTACTTCTGTTAATCCTACTTGAATTACTGTTTTCTAAGGCGCTTCTTCAGTTTATCTACATCTACGTATCTACATACATACTCCGCAGTCCAACGTAAGACGCGTGACAGAGAGTACACTGTACCACTACTAGCCATTTCCTTTCCTATTCCATTCCCAAATAGAACGAGGAAAAAAGGAATGCCTATATGCCTCCGTACGAGCCCTAATTTCTCTTATCTTGTTATTGTGATCACTACGCGAGATGTAAGTAGGTGGCAGCAAGATCGTACTACACTCAGCATCAAATTCCGGCCCTCTAAATTTCCTCAACAGAAATCCACGAGAAGAACGTCGTATTTCCTCCAGCGATCCCCAATTGAGTTGCCGGAGCATTTCCGTGACACTTGCGCATTGGTCGAACCTACCAGTCACAAACCTAGCTGCTCGCCTCTGAACTGCTTCTCTGTCTTCATTTAAACTGATTTGCTGAGAGTCCAAAATACTTGAGCAATACTCAAGACGTGGTCGTACAAGCGTTTTATACGCGGTCACCTTTACAGATGAAGTACATCTTCCCAAAATTCCCCAATAAACCGAAGTCGGCTGTCCGCCTTACTCACAACTGTCTTTACATTTTCGTTCCATTTCACATCGCGCTGCAATGTTACGCCTACATATTTGAACGACGCGACTGCATCAAGAAGCTCCTACTAATGCTGTATTCGAATATTATGGGATTCTTTTTCCTTCTAATACGCATCACCTTATATTATTCTACATTGAGGGCTAGCTGCCATTCTTCGCACTAACTAGAAATTTTGTCTAAGTCATCCTGTATGCTATTACAGTCAGTTAAAGGCGACACCCTCCCATACACCACTGTATCATCAGCAAACAGCAGCAAATTACAACTTACTCTGTCCATCAGATCATTTATATAGATAGAAAATAATAGCGGTCCTATCACACTCCCCTGGGGCACACCTGAGGATACACTCGTCTCTGATGAACACTCGCCGTCGAGAACAACGTACTGCCATCTATTACTTTGGAAGTCTTCCAGCCAGTCACAAATCTGTGAACCTATTTCCTAAGCTCGTATCTTCGTTAGCAGTCTTCAATGTGGCACCGCGTCGAACGCCTTTTTCAAGTCGAGAAAAACATAATCCGCCAGTTGCTCTTCATCCATGGCTCACAAGATGTCACGTGAGAAAGGGCCAAGCCGAGTTTTACATGAACTATGTTTCCTGAACCCGTGGTGGTTCCTAGAAAGAAGCTTTTCCGTCTCAAGGAAATTTGCTATATTCGAACTGAGAATATGTAAGTTAATGACTTACATTTCCTTAGGAATCTCCCAATGAATATCAACATGACTTCTGCTTTTCTTATGATTTGCTTGAGATGGATATTCCGATTTAGGTCAACTCAGATGGTTACTCTTTGGCATTTTACTGTCCTTACTGTTTCCAGTGATTTTTCGCCAATAGTATAACCCAACCGTTTAGATTCCTGCTCTGTTTATGGGCAAAAAAAATGTTACGATCAGGTTCAATAGCCAGTTCTTACTCAAGTCACTCAGACAACACAGACGACGAATACAATTTTTGTCTCTTATTAATAATTCGTTTGATCTTTCATTCATTTTTCAAACGATGTCAACTGCGCTGAAATTAAAAGCACCATATTTATGTGATAAAGAAATCTGTTTTCCCAGTAGGTTTTTAGATCGCGTCATTTCTAAACTTTACGAATAGTTTGAAACTTAGCACGAATGTAGGAAAATGGATAAAGTCAAACCAATTTCTTTATCTATCAATCATTATCCGTTTTCAAGGTAAGAGATTTTAAAGTCGAGTCGCTGGACTGTGACGTAAAAGTTGATAGTATTTTATTCGTTGGAGAAATTTTCATTCGTAATATGTTGATTGTAGTAAGCCTTTAAGAAAGCACAGTAAAATAATCGTAAAGGGGGGTTTATTTGATTTCTTGTGAGAAAAAATATCAAAGAACTAATTCGCAACCCTTGTGACTATTAAATAAAAAATAATCTTGATATATTCCCACTTTCTTACGAGTTAATCTTGATTCCCTAGCGAAGTGAGCTCTCGAAGGGAGTGCATTTCCAATACCAAGTACCCATGGGCGTGAATGGATGTAGCATCATATTGCACGACATGAGATATGCCACGTTGGATGGCATAATGCCACGTGTCAAGCTATAGGACACGACAGTTTAAAGCGAGTTGCTTTGCATAACCTCTAGTTTGTCGTGATGGTTTGACGTAAACGTTTTTGAAGCTACCATGTAAGTTCTCTTTTACGTTGTTGACTCTGGTCAAGAATACTGACGTTTTGTCTTGTCGGCTGGGAGAGTGACAGCTGCGAGAGGGCAGGTCCAGGGCGGAGGCGAGCGTGGGGGCAGTGGGAGACGGCGTGGCCTGTCGTTAGCCACCGCTGTCGTCGCCCTCCTTTATTGATCGAGTGTAAAGCCAAGCAGGCGCATGCTGCCGCAACCACAAGATTGCAGCAGGCACTCCAACCTGGGGCCGAGTGCGAAGACACACAGCTTCTCCTTACCTCAGACCCTTTCGCTAATAAAGAGCGCCCGGGTAATTCGACGAGTACTTACACAGTAGCCTTTAAGTGCACTGGCACACTGGGGTGATGCAACTCATGGAGTAGCGATATACATAGATACAGACAGCGGTAGTACCGCGTACACAAGGTATGAAAAGGCGGTGCGTTGACAGAGCTGCAATTTGTGCTTCAGGAATATATGTGAAAAGATTTCCGAAATTATGGCGGTACGACGAGAATAACCAGACTTCGAACGTGGAATGATAACTGAAGTTAAGACACATGGGTCATTCCATTTCGCAAATAGAAAATTCAGTAATCGGAGATCCACAGTGTGAAGTGTCGAGAGAATTAGATTTGAGGCGTTGCGTCTCACCTAGGACAGCGCAGTGGCCCAGGACCTGCCCGAGGAAAGCGCCGTTTATTATCAGTGCTAACAGAAAAGCAAAACTGCCTGCAGATGTCAATGTGCGACGTACGACCAACGTGTCCCAGAGGCCAGCGTGGCCAACTTCAGCATTTATGGGCTGCGCCAGCAGACGACCGATTCGTTTGCGACTGTTAGCAGCGAGGCATCGCCTATAATGGCTCTCCTGGGCCCGTGGCCACATCGTTTGGAACCTAGACAGCTTAAAAACCGTGACGTGGTTAATGAGCCCCTGTTTAACTTGGAGACAGCTAATTATAGGTTTAGAATATCGCCCAGGCCCCACGAAGGCAGAGGTGCCCCCCCCCCCCCCCCGTTGGCCAATGACTCACCCCTCCCACCCAAACACATACACACACCCGAGATATTAGGTCCTGGATTCGGAAGTTAAATTTATTTAGTATATAAACATTGGTTTATTGTTTTTTTTATTTCACGTTTTGTAAATTGTTTTATAAAGACCCCCCAGGCTGGCTAAAAGTACAAAATTTTCACCCTCCTCCCCCCCCCCTGCAAGAAGGCAAGGACCACGTTGTCAACAAGGAGCTATGCAAGCTTCTGCTGGATCCATAATGGCGTGTGCCGATGTTGCGTAGAATGTGCGGGGTCCCCCATTCCAACTGAACCGATAACTGAAATGGTTATCTCCTGCTACTTGGAGACTATTTGCAGCAAGTCGTTGATCTTCATTTACACAAACAACGATGGAACCTTAATTTTTATGGATGAAAATCCGCCTTATCAACTGGCTGCAACTGGTTGCGATTAGACTGAATAACCTTCTGGACAGTTACTGTAAATGATTTGGCCTGATATGAATGCCATCGATCGCTTATGGTATATAACTGAAGAGGTCAGTTCACGAACAAAAACCTGCGCCGACAACACTTTCACAGTTATGGGTGGCCACAAAGGCAGCTCGGCTCACCTATACTAGCGACTTCTTTAGTCCATGCCACGTCAACTTGCTGTACTTTACCGGAGAAAAGGGAGTTTCATCCAACATTTGCACGAATCCCATGACCCTTCTCACCTCAGTGTACATGTGTCATCCGTACATTACGCATGGCTTCGTCACGCTAAACAGTAAACTGTCCGTCGGGCGTCACATCCGTTGACCAATAACAATAGTGGGGACTGTCTACACTACAGTCTTAGACACGACAGCACTGGGCAATGTATTCGTCTATGCGAGGTATCATAACGAGTTTTGCGTAACTCAACTTGATCGTTCCGGACTATGGATCCTGATATCGATACATTCACCGTTGTGAATGACCTCTGAGAGTTTGTAACATCATAATGGAATTTCCATGTAGATCGTCCCGCAAAGCTGGACGAGACTGTACAACTCGCGGGTCCAGTTCTACAACTGGATCAAGGGGAGTGCTGGACCGTGCGCTTTTGAGATGTCCCAGACAGGAAGTCGCAGGACCCAGGTCAGGTGGCCAAGGGGGCAAGCCGGGCGGTCTGGGACCACGTCGCTGCCTTAATTGTACCACTCAACCATCGCTACTGCGTGCACTGCATTCTAAAACCACGCATCATTCGTGAAAACAGAGCCCAATTACAAGACGACTCAATCTATACTATCGGTACTAAGGGGAATATTTCATTATGAAATCTGTGTTATTTCTTGAGCACACATTTGTAATTTCTCACACACGCCTCGTTTGAAGGCCTACATTAACTCAAATTTTTTTCTTGTATTATTTACTTTCACCCGTGTTAGTTTTCACTGATTAATTCTAACATCCTTTATCATCAACCACAAACATATATAACTGATCACCTACAATAAAAACTAAGCTCGTCAACTTGAATACACCATGTTTAGCTTAACGAACGGTATGAGAGAGAATGTAAATACAGAACTAATAGAGAAGAAACAAAAGAGAAGATTGTGAGTAGATGTCAGGAACTATCAGAAAGTAGCGTCATGGATTCTTTGACCAGATAGAATGAAATGAGAACAACAGACCTAAAAAAGGATTTTTTTTTCATTTTTAATACAATCAGCGAATCAAAACAATAAAGAAATACCTATCAAAAATGGGTGTAAAGGATGAAATAATACAAAATCCTTCATATAGAAATTTTATACAAAAAATGAACTGTTATCGAGAAAAAAGAAAGAACATAATGACTGATTAATGCTGCTTACACGAAATGTGGGTAAAAATTAAGTAAGGAAATGAATAGCTACAGGAAAAAAGTAAAAGCAAATGGAAAACAGACAAACATATTATACAGGTTCATTATTTGATGTGATCCCTACGTGGACCAATTGAAAAATAAAAAAATTAAAATTAAAAAAAAGTAATTTTCCTGGTTGTCTCACACCTTGCTGCCGAGCGTGAGGCTGTTCCCCGTCGAAGGTTCGAGTCCTCCTTAGGGCACGAAAGAAAAAATTCAAATGTTTGTTAAGCTTATGGGACTTAGCTACAGGGTCATCAGTTCCTAAACTTACAAACTACTTACGAACTACCTTATACTAAGGACGGCACAAATATCCTTGCCCGAGGGGGGATTCGAACCCCCGACCGTAGTGGCCGTGTAGACCGTGACTGGAGCGCCTCAGTCCCCGCGGCCACCGCGGCCGGCTT
This sequence comes from Locusta migratoria, assembly GCA_026315105.1. Taxonomy (NCBI): domain Eukaryota; kingdom Metazoa; phylum Arthropoda; class Insecta; order Orthoptera; family Acrididae; genus Locusta; species Locusta migratoria. Next base: position 467,063,648 of record CM048746.1, on the reverse strand, counting down.
TGGGCACGGGTGTGTGTGTTGTCCTTAGGTTATTCTAGCTAGTTTAAGTAATTTGCAAGCCTAGGGACTGATAACGTCAGTAGTTAAGTCCCATAGATTTTCAAACATTTGAATTTGATTCTCTCACACAACGCAATCGCAGACCTTCTTGTGTATATTCGAGAAATGATATCTTACAACTGATTCTCTGCGACACAACGTTGGAACAGTGACAGTCGAGTAAGCTGTAACGTGGAGACGCGGATACAGCGGTAGTTCAGATTGTTCATGCCTGTGCCTTTGGCAGGCCCGCCACAAGCCATACGACGGTAACGTGTTGGGAGTTCAGCGGCGGTCACAGGGGGCGACGCACTCCACTAAGACGCGAAGCCAGTGAATGCAATTATGCGTTAAGACGTACACAGTGTGCAAGATGCGATCCGGCAGGCTAGATCGCCTGGCGAGATACGCGCCAGATAGCAACGATGCCAGCAATAAATCAAGCGACCCAGAACGCCATGAATACCCCGACGGCGTGCTCACTGCACACTACTTCCCAGGAAAGCAATGTATTAAACATACCACAGTGGCACATAGTCCAACTGATGCCTCTCCACCAGTCAGAAGCAGTCAAATCCGCAAACATTCCGTAATGTGCTGTGAGGAAGTTACAAAACACATAATCCTTAACTTAACCAAGCGGAGCAAAGGATCCTGCGATGAACTGCTTCAAAAAGAAACGCAAGGTCGTGACCTGAACACACGTAACAGTATTTCGTGGTACATAACTTCATAGCGATTTTCGTAAGTTCAATAACTTCAATCGTGAATAAAACATTCTCCTTCACTATTTACAATAGTCTGTCGACGCTGCTGTAGCTTTTTCATTCCCCAACAGTAGAAATCACATGGTTTTGAGGCGAAGAACTGTGTAGTCATATTCGGGTCGCATCTTCATGCGGAAAGGAAGTCCCTCGAGAGTTGTTCAGTAAGAACGGAAAAAGTGAAAACTTGAGAGCAGAAGATCACGTGAATAGCGTGGGTGTGGTATCAGTCTCCAGCTGAACTCCTGACCACTGTTTTTGTCAGTCTAGCAGAGTGCCTACCAGCGTCATTGCAGAGCACCATCACCCCACGCAGTCTTCCTGGTCTTGTTCATGGGTTGCGTCTACGAGGCGTCTCAGAGGTTGACAGTAAATGTCAGCAGTGATGGTTACATCTCGAGGGAGCACTCTTCCGCCAGACACATTACATTGTCTTTTCTGGATGCTTGCAAGTCTTTGTACTGGGAAACTGCTTAGTTTCGGCTCAGATAACCTTTTATTTTCCTTATGTTAGCAGAAAGACACGATTTGTCATCAATAACGATAAGGGGGGGAGTTGTCGTTGTTGTTGTTGTTGTTGTTGTTCACGAACCAACTGATGACGAGCAGGCTGGAATGTACATCTGGACATACGTAGATTTTTGTTATTTTGGCTTAGAGCATGCGGTGCGCAAACACCCTATTCAAACTTTCCTTATTGTATGCAAATGTCGAATGTTGCTGGTCTTCCTGAACGGTTCATCTGAACCTGAAAAATCACTGAGTTCGAAACGAAGTTACTTAAAACGAAAAGATTTATTCCTGTCCTGCTCTGCCCAACAGTATTATACGACACAGATTACTTTATGCCTACCCTTCTAACACTTCTTTTCTTCGAACCTCCTCCTCCATCGCACCCCCCTGCTCTCCTCATTTTTGTCCTAATCAATCCCGACTACAAACTTCTGGACTCCCCTGACCTGACCCCCCTCCTCCGCCAGTATTACCCCTCCGCCCCCATCGGCCAAATCATCAAGGACTCTGTCCTCCTAAAACCTCCGACTCCAACCTCCATAACCAGATACTTCACAAAATGCCAAGAATCCATTTTGGTACCAATGCCACCCTCGTCCTCGTCGTACCTCCAACCGCCAACTCCCCCACCGTCTTCCCAATCTCACTGCAGAAATCACGAAGCTTAGCCCAAGGATCACGGAGGCGGAGATGTTGAAGAAACTCCCTGCCTCTCTATCTGATCCGCCCACGCACCACTTGCACAATTTCAAACTTAAGTAAATGACAGGGGCAGTTTTCGGGAATCCGGCAAAACATCACATCTCCGACATCGCTGTGGCCGAAAGAAGATCGTACAAGTATTGGACCAACTACGACTGAAGAGAACCGTTCAACGTGACAGAAGTGCAACCCTTCCGGAAATAGCTACGGTTTTCAGTGGTGGGCCATGGACAAGTGTTACTGTGCAAACTATACAACGAAACATAATCGATATCGGCTTTCGGAGCCGAAGGCCTACTCAGGTACCGTTTTTGACTGCACGACATAAAGCTATACGCCTCGCCTACATTGGACTGTTAATGACTGGGAACTTGTTGCCTGGTTTGAGGAGTCTCGTTTTCAATTTCAAAAACTTCATGAATCCATTGACCCTGCATGTCAACAGGGGACTGTTCAAGCTGGTTGAGGCTGTGTAAAGGTATGGAGCATGTGCAGTTGGAGTTATATGGAACCCCTGATACGTCTAGACGCGACTAATAAAGGTGACACGTGCGGACACATGCAGGCAGATCACTGCCATCCAATCGTGTTCATTGTATATTCTGATGTGCTTCAGTAATTACAGCAGGACAATGCGACACCCCACACTCTCCTGAGTGTAAAAACCTCCGATGGCAACCAAAATTCCCAGACTTGAACATTATTGTGCATCAATGGGATGACTTGCAATACTGTAACAGATTTATAGATAGCCCTGCTGCTTCCGAAATTAGTCGAGTCCATGCCTCGTCGTGCTGCGGCACTTCTGCGTGCTCGCAAGGGGCAGGTGTACCCCTTTCTATGACTCTTCAGCGTATAACTAATGAGACGACCGGCAAAAATATCCTTAATTTTCAGTGCGGATGCACACGAGGCTCCAACTCTTTGCGGGAATAGGTTAACTAGTAAGTAAACGAGACTATCGGCCAAGGAACAGATGTCTTACTGGATAGAGCATCTGCCTAGTAAGCAGAAGGCCCGAGTTCGATCTCTGGTCTTAGCACAAATTTGAAACTGTCTCATTGAAGTTAATTAAATGCTCACAGTAATCATCTAAAACGTCCTTAAAATCCTTCAATTATTAGAGTTGTAATTATCTGTGATGGGTAGGACGAACACCTGTGTGTTTAGTGATGTTGCTAGATCTAGTAGGATATGCAAGCGGCATGAACAGCGTCAGATGTTGAGTGCTCACTGATGCGTACTCATGTGAGACAGCGATATTGTGGATAAAACGTGACAAATCCGAATTGTAGGGCATTCGAATGTGATAGTGGCTCTATGTTGATGTGCGCTGTGACGCGATTCGTTGTCACGGTATTGGTACAGCACGTCACAAGGGAGGATCGACGTACTGTGCACTAGGTGCATCGCTACCCTCTATTTGCTCCTGTCATCCGAAAAACTATGGACTCACTGCTGCGTCCTGTGTCATCCTGTTCCATTGCTCGGACACTAGCAGCAACTGGACTAGGGGGTTATCTACCGTGTGCAGGCTGCCGCTAAAACCGGAAAAAAACGGCTACGTCTAGACTGGTGCCGTGACTGTGAAACATAGGCTGCAGTCAATGACGTCCTGTTGTCCACAACAATGATTCACCCCTGATGATCGTCCTTTCGGGAGGACAGTGGTTGGATTCCACCTGTAGCCAAATGTCCTAATCTTCCTTCCTTCCTTCCTTATGATGACAAGCGTAGCAGCAACGTGCAGAGAGTTCCCATTCCTCCAACGCTTTGGAGCACCACAGCGGTGTTTCTCCGGGTGTCATGGTGCGGGTAAACAACGGGTATGACTTCAGGCAACAGCGGATACCGACTCGGGAAACTGAAGATACAACGAAAGGCCATGAAATACTGCGACTTTACGTATTACATCTCATGCTCCAGCACCGTGATGCCATTTTTCAATAGGGCAATGCTGACTCAAACATAGTAATTTTTTCTATGAACTGCCTGCATGATGTTGAAATACACAGATTTGCAGATGTGTCTGCTAAAGAATATATGTGCATCAGCTCGTTACAGTGTCAGTGTCCGGGATATCAAAGAACTGCAGTTTTTGGGCGTTTTATCACGGACACATCACAAGCTTCCCAAAACAATGCATGCATCCAGGCCAGATGTAATGCCCACTCACAATGATAAGTGGCCTCATAGTCTTCTCACGCTTTCCCCCTTCCGCGAGGTTGCGCGGATAACTATGGGATCTAGCGTGATTAATTAAGGAGTGGCTGCATGCCTTTCCTGTCGCCACCTTACTACCTCCTCGGAAGGAGATAGGTGTACCCCAACTGTCTGTTAAACACGTCGAAGTTTGCTAAAGGTTTTTTAAATGTTTGTGAATAGTGCAACTGAGGCGGAACTTTTATACTAGCTGGGTAATCAACTATCGGGATGTGGAAAACGACCTAAAAAAACCACATCCCGGACGGCCGGCGCACAACCCCCTGTCGTCAATCCGCTGGGCGCATCCGGACCGAGGCCGCCCAGTGGGCAACCAGTCAGGTAGAGTCCGCGGCCTCTCGATGTGACGTGATATGGTCTGTTGTCAGGGCTAGTCTTCTAGGTGGTGCTGACCGCGGCTAACCTTCCGGGTGGGCGCAAAATGCCAAGTTACTTTCACTGAATATGAAATAACATCATTTCATTTCGTTTGCCCTACCCTCTTTGAAAACTTCGCGTATTCCTACATACTGAGACACAATAAAATTACAACTGGTCATCTCAAGGCCAATGGGTATTTAAGATCAGTAATTATTTATTGTAAAAAATGTTCAAATGTTTGTATAGTCTATGGGACTTAACTACGGGGTCATCAGTCCCTAAACTTACAAACTACTTATTAACTAGCTACAACTAAGGACGGCACAAATATCCATGCCCGAGGGGGATTCGAACCCCCGACCGTAGTGGCCGTGCAGAACGTGACTGGGGCGCCTCAGTCCCCTCGGCCACCGCGGCCGGCATTTATTGCACAGTGCATTACGGATGACGAGTAATAGGACGAAATTTTACTTCTAGGAATGAAAATATTTGCACACAACTTCTCAGAAGATTACACCGACCATTCAAAGGCATTCGATACGACGAAAATCTTAATTCCAGAAGTGATCAGAATCAATTATGACATATACCTTCCCATTCCACAACCACATGTGCAGTACATGGGACAAACTACGGACACATTAAATTACTCTAAATCGTTTTTCGTGTCTGGGGCGAAATATAATTAACCTACTTGTGTCTCAGTATATAAATGACAATCTACGAATTCAGGAATCCGGGGTTCGATACCCAGTCTTTCTAGAGTTTCAACTTATTCTAACTTATTGTTTCTTTTCCCACCAATGATATTTGGGTAGTTGACTGATTTCTAGAAATCGTCTTAAATAATTAATTACGTCACCTTATTTTCATAACAGTGGCTCAGTAGCACAGTGGTAGAGTGCCAGACTATGAATCCAAAGGTTGTGGATTCGATCCCCACCAGGTTTTATGATTCTTATCCGTCACTTTCCACTTCTTTCACCTCTGGTTATGTTACTGATGTGAAAAATATCGAGTAGCACCGTTGTTCGCCCTACACATGGCTGGGGAAGTCAGTTCGAAGGTCGGAGGAAGGCAACGGCATCAACGGCATACCACATCCAAACAGAACCATGCCTAGTAAAGAACTGTGGTGTTCAAACCAATTTTCCGATTGTCGATTGCTTTACCTTTTTTGCTCACGACATGCCTTTTTTTCTCTTGAATGAGATTATTTTGTAAATATAAAAAGGCAAATTAAATTAAAATAATTTGAAAGCCCACTAAACCCTCCATTTGAGTCATGTGACGTCAACTGATATGTGACGCCTGCTGCCGTAAAATTCACGAACAGTGATATATTGCTTGGACACTTACGTCTCTGAAAATAATCTACAAATATTGCCTGGTTTCACATCCGCAACTCCACAAAATTTCCAAGACTGATTTCGATGTAAGCAAACATTCCGCACGACAAATATTATTCTATTAGTTCGCTATGAAGTATCATTCTCTGCAGCAACAAAGATGTAAAGTTTTATTAAGTACAGATTAGTGAGCTGATGTCTACAGTTTTGAAACAGCTGTTAACGACATATCACGCCAACGATTTGTATTTAAAGTCGTTTTCTAATGTACTTGGTGAACGTAACCTACAAATTTCATGTTAATTTCAGTTTTAATATTTACAACAGTTTAGTACTTCAGTAAATCATCGGTAAGTCAACGACTTGTGTTTCAAAATCGTCTTTTGAACGCATCTGGTGAATGCAACTATTTTTAATATAATATGATATGATTACTAATTTCGATAATAATTAGGTACTATTTCACAGTAGCACATTCTCCGAGACAACTGAAAAAAATTGAACACGGAACGTTAACCGTTACACTATCACAGGAAATTGTCGCGTGGTATAAGGCATCATGCTACAGACTGGGCGGCCGTTCCCTCGGGCATATATATATGCAGTTTGGTTCAGTAGGTTTACAAACATTTGAACAATTGAACACTACCACGAGACTACAACAAATGTTGCCCCAGAAGTAAACAACACTTCACAGATATAGACAATGGAAAACTTCGACCGTTATATTTGTTGCGAAATATTTAAAGTTGACACCTATGCCAAAATAACTGTCCCATTCTCACTCTTCTTTACAATTCCATGTTCCGATTCAAACTGACAAATTTCTTTGTAATCAACCATCACGACAAAATTCATCATATGTGGAACCTGACCAATGCGCATGATTAATTTACGTAACAATTAATCTGAATCAATTAATCTGAATCCGAACTGTAATTACATAGTTGCTCACTTATCGTGAGGTTTTTTTTTTTACATTGGCCGCCAATAACAGACGCCACATATATGTAATTAAGAACAGTGTTAATGCTTACTTACACACGTTCCTGGCGCATTATATTTTGTAGCGTTTCACTAGAGTCAGTCTGCCACGGCGGAGTGGCCAAGCGCACTGACGCGCTATGCTCCGATGCGCGAGGCCGTTCCCCGTTGGGGGTTCGAATCCCCCCTCGGGTATCGCTGTTTGTGTCGTCTTTAGTATAAGGTAAAGGCCGCGGCGGATTAGCCGCGCGTACTGGAGCGCCGTGCTGCGGTGCGCGCGGCCGTCCGCCGTCGGGGATTCGATTCCCTCCTCGGGCATGGGTGTTTGTGTTGTCTTTAGTTTAGTTTCCCTTAGATTAAGTAGTTTGTAAGCTAGGGACTAATAAGCTGTTGATTTACAAACATTTGAACATTTCGGTCCCAGTCGGGGGATCGAATTTTCCCTCGAGCATGGATGTTTGTGTTGTCTTTTGTATAAGTTAGTTCATAAGCAGTTTGTAAGTTTAGGGACTGATGACCCCGTAGTTAAGTCCCACAAGCTTTACAAAAATTTGAAACAAGCAACAGTTTGGTTTAAGTGTAGGTAATTTTACTTTAAACGCAGTTTTCACCTTTGTTATTTCCGACGTGTAAAAATCTGGGTTTTTCTAAAAACTAAGAAACCATAAAAGCATCAACTTTCAGAAGGTTTCCCTATCAGACTTCAAAAATTCTTTTTCATTCTTATATAAAGTCAGCAAATGCGTTTTCCAATGCAAGAAACTTTAATTACACGCAGAAAAGGTAAGGAAAAAATGTAGTAACTTATAACTGCTTTTAACACATATCCTTCCTTGTGTCATGCGACGTCACCAGAACTTCAGCCAATGACAGAGCGTTTTCGATCAAGTGCCCTTATCTTGAATTTAATTTCGTAAAAGTAACATATGTATCGTAAGAATATTGATCGGAAACGCTATTTAACGTTCTAATCATTCAGAACAACAACAGTTCGAACAAGTCTTTTTAACTTGGGAAAATAGCATATTCGTTACTTCAGTAACTAGTTGAGTAAGTTCAGTTCAAACGTCATTGGAGGGCAACGGGATACCAATAGTTCATAATAAAACTACTGTGGTGTTCGAAGTTAACTTGGAGCTGAGGATAGTTTTGTGCCACTCTTCGCGCCATGCAAGAAGGGTTCAAATGTTTGTAGAACTTATGGGACTTAACTACGGGGTCATCAGTCCCTAAACTTACAAACTACTTATGAACTACTTACGAACTAGGACGGCACAAATATCCATGCCCCAGGGGGGTATTCGAACCCCCGACCGTAGTGGCCGTGCAGCCCGTGACTGGAGCGCCTTAGTCCCCTCGGCCACCGCGGCCGGCTGCAAGAAGGGATCAATAAATTTGTTGCTCAGTTTCTAAATTCAGTAAACATATATTCGTGTAAATATCAAACTATTTGCAGCAATTACTAAATAAGTTCCCTTAACCAAACGTAAATATTTTTCTATGACTAATCGACCTGTAACTATCCTGGCAGTGAATCTTTGGATTATTGTTGTTCTAGGCTGACTATATAGGGTATATGAAACAGTCGAGGAATAGTCTATTTATTATATTCTGCAGCGGAGTTCACTTGCTGCTTCCTTACTTTATACAAAGCATATTCGCAAAATTCTCCCAACGAATCTAAACTACTGCTTTCTCTGCACGGCTACTACGGTCTGGGGTTCAAATCCCCCCTCGGGCATGAATATTTGTGCCGTTCTAGTTCGTAAGTAGTTCATAAGTAGTTTGTAAGTTTAGGGACTGATGACCCCGTAGGTAAGTCCCAAAGGCTATACAAACATTTGAACTGCTGCTTTCCATCTCAAAAATGTTCAAATGATTGTAAATTTAAGGGACTTAACTACGTTGGTCATCAGTCACTGGTCTTACAAACTACTTATACTAACTTAAACTAACTTACGCTAAAGACAACACAAACACCAATGACCGAGGGAGAACTCGAACCCCCGACGGCGAACGACCGTGCGCACCGCAGCTGGGCGCGTTAGTGAGCACGGTTATCCTCCCGCGGAATTTCCATCTCATTTTTTATCTGATATAATTTCGTTGTTCATTCATGCGCGTTATCTTCTATTTATGAATATGTAAGGGATGCCACTCAATACATGAAATCGTTCTATATTTCAGTGTATCGGATAAGGTATGTATATTCCAGATTTTAGGAGTAGGGCAACATTTTCAGCTTGTTAATATTTATTATTATGTCTGTTCCAAGGGAACAGACGTTGGCGGTGATCTTCAGCGGAGATAAATATAACCATTTATATGCTTCGCAAATCGCGAAATTTCCCGACGTCTGCTATTCCTGTAAGATGGACTAACGATCTGCAACACATGAAAATTTGTGCCGGACCGGTACTCGAACCAGGGGCTCCAGCGCCGGCCGCGGTGGCCAAGGGGACTGAGGCGCTCCAGTCACGGTCTGCACGGTCACTACGGTCGGGGGTTCGAATCCCCCTCGGGCATGGATATTTGTGCCGTCCTTAGTCTTAGCTAGTTGATAAGTAATTTGTAAGTTTAGGGACTGATAGCCCCGCAGTTAAGTCCCATAATCTATACAAACATTTGAACTTCATAAAATGCATTTTTTTTAAAAAACCATCAGCTGTTTATTAAAAACCTTATACATCTACCAGTTTCGGTCATGGACCATCTTCATGGATAAAAAGGTGTTAAAACAGAATGGTAAAATGCATCAAATAAAATACATCCAACTGAGATAAACAGGAGTCAGTATAACTAAAAGTGTAAAAAATTACTATGGTCATCTTAGATAAAATCTATCAGTCAAACATGACATAAAAGGTGAGAACAGTCTATGAATCATAGACTGGTATATGTATAAGGTTTTTAATAAACAGCTGATGGTTTTTTAAAAAAATGCATTTTATGAAATATTTTACGGCTGTTGACACTCGCCTCACCAAAGCATTCAAAACATTTGAACCGGGTCTCCCGCTTTCGCGAAAAGCGGGAGCCCCTGGTTCTAGTCCCGGTCCGGCTCAAATTTTCATGTGTTGCAGATCGTTTGTCCATCTTACAGAAGTAGCAGACGTCGAGAAATTTCGCGATTTGGGAAGCATATGAATGGTTACTTTCAGCTTGGTTTGGATCACAGGAAACAGTTCTCAGATCAACCTAGCCAGAGCAAGCACTCCTCCCCCACTGCCCCCCTCTCTCCCCACGGCTCGCTGGTCGCAACACAAACAGCGAGCGAAAGCGAAAGGGGGATGTCACAGCCACAGTTCAAATACCAGAGCCTCAGAGAATGATTCTGAAGTGGGAGCCAGCGAAAACATTTTGCGGTCTCGGCAAGGGAATCCGGCTGTGCATCCGGATACCTTACGTGTTGTCCGACCTGAACGGTGTTTGCAAGGGAAGCATGCATGCACGCCGTCACGTGCGCCTTGGCGCAGAGCTAACAGCCGCACCCGGAGACTACGTCTTGTTGAAACTGGCATCACTGTTTACAGCCCTCACCCGTACTTAGGAAAACGTTTCCACTCAACTTTTGTAGTAATGTTTCCCTGTTGCCAGCACTGTTTAAATGGCGCATTGTCCAAGTTAATCATGCATAGCTGTGTTACTTGCGAAGGTCGCTATAGTCACATTGCCTGAACAGTTGTAAGTTCGTTTACAACTTAAAAATTCCATCATTAGTGACTCAGAAGTGCTTTCTAAGACATTTACATGACAAGACAGAAGGCCCCACTTATAGACTGTGAGCAAGTGCCGCGGTGGAGTAGCCGAGCGGTCTAAAGCGTCTCGCTGCGGAGCGCGCGGTTGCTCGCCGTGGAGGTTCGAGTCCTCCCTGGGGCATGGGTGTGCGTGTTGTCCTTAGGTTATTTGCCGGCCGTGGTGACCGAGGGGACTGAGGCGCTCTAGTCACGGTCTGCACGGCCACTACGGTCGGGGGTTCGAATCCCCCCTCGGGCATAGATATTTGTGCCGTCCTAGTTCGTAAGTAGTTCATAAGTAGTTTGTAAGTTTAGGGACTGATGACCCCGTAGTTAAGTCTCATAGACTATACAGACATTTTTTTTGACTGATGACCACGCAGTTTGGTCCGATAGAATTACAAACATTTGAACATTTTGTTCTATCTGTTCATGTAATTTTATTTATATTTATGCCATTAGATTGTTGGAAGGTACTTAGATATAAAAAAAGATTTTTAAATGCCCTTAAAGGGAAATAGTGTTTAGTTACAAACAACTGTGACACTTCGCAGCAACTGAGAAGTGTCTGTTATCCACCGCACATGAAACCTGCTAACCGGAATACGAAGTCCCGATCAGGTCGCGCCGCGCGGGAATGGCCGTGCACTCTGGGGTGTCTCGTAACAGACTGCGCTACTCATCCCACCGGAGATTCCAGTCAGATGACAAATGTTTGTAAGGCATATGACCAAACTGCAGTGGTCATTAGTCCCCAGACTTACAAACTAACTTACGCTAAGAACAACACACACGCCCATGCTCGAAGGAGAACTCGAACGTCCGACGGAGAGATGCTGCGCTCTCCGCTCCAAGGCGCCTAGAACAAACGGCCACTCCCACGCCGCCGGAGTTTCGAGTCCTCCCTCGTAAATGTGTGTGTGTGTGCTTTATTCTTAATTGAATACAGTCCCAGCTGGCGTCTAAAGGCCAAAAATGTGACATGATAATCATCATTAAACCACCTCCGATTTTTTGTGCTAATTTTTGAGGATCGAATTATGGTTATTTTATCCTCCCTGCCCTCGAAAAACGAGCGCAGGGAGGATAAAATTACGATAATTCGATCCTCAAAGATTAGCACAAAAATCAGGAATGGTTTAATGATGATGATCGCGTGACATTTTTGGCCTTTTTACCCCAGCTGGGATCGTATTCGGCTTTCCTAGTGCAAATATTTTTAGGTGACGCCACCTCTGTGACTTTTGTTGGTCCTCTTTTCAAAATCGAGGGGAAAATGGACCGCTTTGCATATCGCAAAATACTGGAAGCACATGTGATACCACATGCGAAAAGAAATATGCCACGTAATTGGTTAATTCAACATCGCAATAACCCCGAACATTCCTTATAACGTGTTAAAGAATTTTCACTCAGAAGAAAATTAATGTAATTGGAAAGGACAAGCAAAAGTCTTGACCTAAATGCTATTGAACATTTATGGAATGAGGTTCGAGAGAAGAAATGTTCTACTCTGTATTCATTTTTTCAGCCTTTAGGAAAGGAGTGGAGAAAAATTCCTCAGTAGTGCCTTGCAAAGTTAGTGGGGCTGTGTACCAAATAAATACAGTGCTGTTATCAGGGCAGCAGGTTTCTGTAAATTTTTGAATGTTTAATTTGATAAATTATTGCATTACCTACAAAAGACTTTTGAGCTATGGCAATTATGAGAACATTTATTCTTATCTTTTGAAGTTCGTAAAAGGACTTTTTCTTTTCTAGGTGTTGTGTATCGAAATAAAAATAAACCCTTTCAGTTGGTGTCAATTTAGATATACTTATCCAACGTAGTTTCAGTATTGAATCCCACAAAAGACTTTTGAGCGCTAGTGTATATCCATTTCCACAATTCGTTCCAACACGTGTAACGGCGCTGCATCAGAATATTTCGTATTCTAAGTGAGAATTCGTTGAAACAATTTTGGACTCGAAGAGAAGACATAATAGGCAAGAATGCATCAGCTGTGCTTGAATACGTGAGGCAAGTATTTTCTATTGTATATTCTAATTTCTATGGGCAGCGAAATACGCGTATTCAATAAAAATAGAGCTCAGCCAAAGTACCGCATACAACGTAAAAACGATGGGTAATTTGCATTCAGGCTGTCAGTTTGTAACTGTGTGTTTTTTTTTCCTTTACCTTTGGTCGACAAAATGTGTCCCCTCCACCAATAATTCAAGACTTGAAGGATTCGCAGTGCAGTTTGAAGTGTGTGACATGGAAACCGAATCTTCAATGCCAACCGTTACATATTGGAAGCTTCACGGTCTGCTGAATAAGCACATAGCATTGTACTGCTGCTTCCTGAGATATCAAATAAGAGGCACAGGACATATTGTGGCAGTTTTTCAAATGACGCAGGCCGCTCTGCAACCACAAACCGGAAAGTCAATAAACGACAGAAATAAGCGCCCTCGCTCAGCCGCCTAACCGCAGACGTAGGGCGTGGTTGCTTGCTTACTGTTCTACTTAGAGAGCGGATGCTAAACTTGTGTGTTTTTGGCATGAAAACGGAAACCTACGTTCATGACCAACTTTGACTATTACACTGACACAAGGAGAGGACTGTAACGCAGACAGCAAACTGTGAAGTGAACGAAAGGAATTCAAACAATAACAGTAATTATTTTCTATATGAATCAAGAAATAAGGTATGTATGTTTTATAGAAGTGATTTGTGGAGCTTAACCCGTAGCTGAAGAAAAAGAAAACAATAATAACGCTGGAACCAAAACAAAAAACTAATATATGACTGCTATGGTGTTTCTTGTAAAATGAATAGTAGTAGTGCCAAACAGGAGTAATATATTGCAGTTTGGTCTTCTGCGATATTGCTCGAATTCGTCTTTTAAATTTAGGTTTTAATCATTTATTGTCAGAGTCCCTTTTTATCGGCATTTATTAACAGATAATCACAATCTGATAATAATGAGCTATAAAAATATTATTATTACTCATTTCCATGTGAACTACAATTCCATATGTAAAGAGAATGTATTAGCGTACTTGGTTATCTTAAAGGGGGGAAAGCTCTAATGGTACCACTAAACTAGATGCACAAAGAAAAAGTATTCCCATTTTTCTCAGTTTAAGTTAACTTTCGCGAAGCATAACGTAGCACTACTTTTCCTCATACAATGTGTTCGACTCCTGAAACATAACGGAATATTTACAATAATTACATTAGAGAACGCGAGTTTTCTGAAGTTTCTGTTTAAAAAAAATGTTCATTTGTTTGTAATGCTTATGGGACTTCACTGCGAGATCATCAGTCCCTAAACTTCAAACTACTTATGAACTAACTTATACTAAAGACAACACAAACATCTATTCCCAAAGGAGGATTCGGACCTCCGACGCGGGATGCCACGCAATCCGCAACGTGGCGCTCCAGACCGCTTGGCTACTCCCGCGCGGCTTCTGTTAAAAATAACTACACTTTAAACATCTAATACACCAGGTTTGTTCACTGAAAACTTTTGCCTTGAAGTAACATCGGATCAGAATATAATCTGGCAGAACCTTATTCAGTTAATATAAGAAAATTGTATTATTTATTTGATTCTATTCGAGGCTTCCAATGGCACAAATTGCAAAAGAGGTTCAAGTAAATACTACAAGAAGCTACACGACGGTAACTGATAATTAAAATTTATCAACTGTACACCGAAAAGCTTTAAAGATGCCGTCCTAACGATAAACTGTTTTCCAGAAACTAATTTATCCGTAGTCTTTTGCACCATTTTATCTACAGAACTGCTGAATATGTTTGTTTCGAAAATACATATTCACGCGAAAAAGGGTGATTACGAAATCAATAAGGATCTGAAAGTGAACACTAGGTGCACCCAATTGTACAGTGTGTGCCACCTCCGTAAGAATATTTACTATTCTGCACCCCTTTTCTCTAACTCTTCAACGCAGCAGTGGGACCTTCCTCAAAAGATCCGAAGCAGTCACTGACAAACCAAGAAACGAGAATTGAAGGAGTGAGATATTCAGAGAACAGAATAAGGCACAACAAAAAGTTTACTAACATCTAAATTGCATTGCAAGAGCCACGAGTAAGAGGCGGCTAGTCTACGGTGATACAATCATGATGGGCAACTGGAGACTCACGCAAGAATATCCAAACGGCGTCTCTCAGGAAAAGCGACGTACCGCAAAGCACAGATCTACCTGAAGAAGCACAAAAAAAGAAGACAAGAGTATAAGGGATACAAAACGTGGGATGTGAAAAAAGTAAGTAAACTGTTTATTATTTCGAAAGCAATCACCGTAAGTCTGACTATGTGAGACAGGACGTAAATGATTTCACCGATAAATGCTTGCGGCTACGTACGGAACAGTGTTGAATGTAACCAGGTGTGCACCCTTCGTCCGAAAGAAAACAACAACAACGACCATCCTTCTTGAGAGCTCCGAGAGATACAAAGGAAAGTAAAGAAGATTAGGATTTAACGTCCTATCAATATCGTGGTCATTAGAGGCGGAGCACATGTGTAATGTTTGTTAAGCTTAAGGGACTTAACTGCGGAGTCATCAGTCCCTAAACTTACAAATTACTTAGAACTACCTTACACTAAAGACGACACAAAAATCCATGCCCGAGGGGGATTCGAACCCCCGACCGTAGCGGCCGTGCAGACTATGACTGGTGCGCCGCAGACCGCTCGGCCACTGCGGCCGGCGGAGCACATGCTCTGACTGATTTTTTTCTAAGGATGGGGAAGTAAATAGACCATGTCCTTCGAAAGGAACAATGCCGGCTTTTGCCTGTAGTGATTTACGGAAATCATGTGAAACCCTAAATCAGAATAGGGAGATGCGGGTTTGACCTGCCGTCCTCCCGAATGAGAGTCCAGTGTGCTACCATTTAGCTACCTCGTTCATAGAAAAAGGTTACGGACTCAAGGAGCTTGTATTAGAACTTCCCAGCGAAACTTATGCAGCTTAGTCAAAACGGTGTCATTCTGTTGCCGTAAAATCTCCCCCCCCCCCCCCCCAAACATGTCGTCAACGATGTTTTGACTAAGCTGTACGAGTTTCACTGAGTAGACCACACACATCCTCCTTACATTTGCGATCTTTTTACATGTGATTTCCTTACTGAATGCTGGTTACTTGTTTGAAGATCGTGTTACACCTTGTATAACAAAGAGAAACTTCTAATAACAGGTTTAGAATCTGACAAGTCCATGATCGTGGTACTCTGAAACTGAGGCGTATCATCCGCTCGCTATATTACTGCTCGCGCTGGTCTGGTTGCAGAGGCTATAGTTCGCATCTATTACACTGATGCACAGGTTCAAATCCTACCCGTCTTCCTCGTTTTCTTGCTTTTTATTTCTTCACGCAGCACAACATTAACTAGTACGTCACCCCAATTTTTCAAAAATACCTTCTTCCGCAATAGTGATTTCATTAATGAATCAGTAATTACAATACACTTTCTTCAAATGTGCAATTTGTTTGTGGTTTTTAGTTTAAATTCCAAATATTTTAACAACAGTAGCTTTCTGCGCTTGAAAGTCTGATTTTTTGTCCCGTCTCCCTTTGCGACCATTACAAAAAGTGCTGTACAAAGTGTTTTTAGAATCTGTCATTCTTCCATATGTAGGACAAACAAGTGTCTCTATATACTGACTTTTGGGGAGGTCAGACTTTACGATCAAATCTTTGTAATTACAAGTAAAGCATTCACTTGCAGCGTAAAAATTATCTCACTCAAATCTATACACTCTATCAAACCTGTTAATTTTTACAGGTATGTTTCAGTTTTCGAGAAAAGAATTCAAAATGCTCCAGCGTAGCTGATGTACCTTGGGGTGCAACTCCTTGAAAGTCGTCGATTGCGCCTTTTATAATGTGGGCGATTTTACTGAAGGTTTTACTGTCAATGAAGTAATTTCAGAACAGACTGAAAGTTCTCATTATTTTTTAATGTAGCCAATGTATAAATCATGAACACCGATTTTCTCGACTATCAGGAGCCGTTAATAGAAAAACCGCTGACCAGGTAATCAGGACAGTAGGTTCTACGGCGTACCTAGGACTCATCAGAGCTGATGCTCTCCTTGTAACAGAAAGGACAACAGCGGAGGCGGCCATGCAGCCACGTCACGTACGTCGAGTCAGAAAGTGGGCCAGTCTGTATTAAGGCAAGTAGGCGATTTACAGCAGCGGTCACCAAACTTTAATCACAACGGGCGGGATAAATTACAATAAAACGACCGCGCCCGAATCATCACGTACAATACTTACAAGACAGACCGAAATATCAGGAACGAAACGAAAAGCCAAGTTCAGCATTCCATTTGAATCATCAGTGGGTGTTATGCAGTGCTTAAAAAAAAAAAAAAAAAAAAAAACAAGGGCAACTAACATATTTATTTACATTGGAATTTATCAGAGAAGACGATCTTAGCAAAAAGTAGTACATCAGACCTAGTGTCTAAATATATGAATCTCTCAAAAGACGTTAGTGAGAGTTGAGAAACTGACATTTGGCTATCAATGTATCATCAATATTTTGTTTGGTATTGCTGTTTCCATTCAAAAGAAATGCTTTAAATCTTTCATCGTTCACTGTCGTACAATGTACCACAATTTTTAACTTTGAAAAAAGTATCTGCTCTCAGACAATGGCAAATTTATTCAGATAAGCAAACCGAAAAATTTAATCAGTTTTCCTTCCTTGTGCTTCTCTTTCAGATAGTCATTTGTTTGCAAATCAAAAAATCGCACTGACTTGTTTTACGGTCCACTTTAGATTTGTAGTTTTATAAGTTGTTGCAAACATTTTGGACCAAAATAATAATCTAAATAATAAAAAAATTAATCAAAAAGAGTGTGTGAAACCCTTTTAGGAAAAACAAATTAGGTAGTGGTAGGTTCCGAACCACCGACCTTTAGCCTCATAGTCCAACGCCTTGCCCACTACGCTACGGCTATTGTTTTTTTTAATTATTATTTCCGGTTGCCTACTTCCCCCCCCCCCCCCCTTCTGTCCCGACTTGTCTCGACTTTGCTCGGGCTATCAATCAAAAGATGAATCTTTTAATCTCATACTAATGATGACCGTTGTTAACTGATGCTAATATGGCATTTGTAGACATTAGATTATCATTTATCGTACGAAGAACGATGTATTATTGTTAACTCTTCAGTGCGCCATTGCTTTGAAATGACAACATGTAAGCTACAATAAGAAAATCATCAAATACGCAACGCAAGATGGCGTATGCCAGAGAGAGTTCTGGGCGAGGAATGTCACGTGACATCTCCGAACGGCTGGTTTTCGTTAATTCAATGGAGGGTGTCAAATATCCGTTATTTTTGCAAATTTGTCTCAAACGATACGAGATATGAAAAAAACATAAGGGAGCTAAATTGTAGAGACTTTTCTCCTATATCAATTAGGTTATTAAATTTTCGTGTCAGGTGAACGGTTCGTTTGCAATTACAGTTATATTACAAACGGCTTTTTTTGGTATTACTACTGTATTTTTGTCCGAAAAATTTGAAAAAGGGAGGTTCTGGTCTCTGGCGGCCTACAATCATTTCTGTAAAATTTGGTGTTAATCGGTTGAACGGTTCGTTTTAAAAACAGGGAACACGTTACGGAGAGACAGACAGACAGACATACATCCCAAAATCGCCGTTCTTTTTGCAAATATCTTTGAAACGCTACGAGACATGAAAAAAACATAAGAGAGCAAAGTTGTAGAGAATTTTCTCCTCTCCAAATTCTACCAATTAGGTTATTCAGTTTTCATGTCAGATGAATAGTTAAGCCGTTATTTTCATTTAAATTTCGAGCTGTCAAAAGACGATCGCAAAGGCCCACTTTTAGTGTTACTACCGTAACCTAAAGTGGGCCAAAAAGGGAAGAGATGATTAGGTTTTAACGAATCGTCGACAATGTAGACTCGAGTGACGTCACGAGTCACTGGTGTTGAAGTCTCGTTCTAAGTTTAATATAGTTTATAGGTTTCAGTTAGTTATTTAAACAATTATTTGTGATAATATTGACTCTGTAAGTTATTTATTAGTGCATTTGATTCAAGTGGCGTTATTTGTGCCCACGCGCGCCATGCATTGAGGCTCAGAACCGTGTTTACATTTAGCTGCAAGCAGTTCCAGCTAGAGCGGTCAAGTAAAACTAGGTTTCAATAAGTACTTTGTACTTAATTATTGAATTTGGTACTTTTGAAGAAGTATTAGTGCACGACTTTTAGTAATTAAAATTATATTTTGACCGGTGTTTCTTACTGATCTTAGTGTCATAACGGTTAGCGTAACTTCAGCTTGTTCGCAAACTTTTTGCATTTTCACGTGTTCAGTTTTGCGTTCATCAGGGGGCGCTTCATTTTCTCTTTTTTACACAACACGTAGGGTGAAGTTTCTGTTGTATTTTTATTTGATATTGTTTAATACTGTTAATAGCAGTGGCAACTTTATCAGTAAAGAGTAAATTGGGATTGCCATAATAGTTTATAAAGTCGTACATGTGTAGTACCATAAATTAGAAAGCATTTTCGTTTTTGTTTGTTATTTAGCACTCTTAAGATTTTTACCATGAGAGATCCTCTCCTGGAATTGCAGGATAGGCAGCTATAAGTTAATAAAGGAACAGGAGCGTAAGATCTGTGCTCTTCATGGGATCTGATAGCAAAAAGGCAGTTAGGAAGAGGAGGTTGTCAGATAGCTTCACATTGCGTGCGAATAAAAAGTTTGACCAACTGTCAGACTTGAGTGGAGAGGAGCTTCCTCTAGCTTCAGGGATAGACAAGAAACAGCAGACCTCAGCTGTTAGGAAGGCTAAACGGTACAAAAGGCTAACAGAAAGAAGACTCTGCTGTTACGTAGCTCGCAAGGGAGAGGATTAGGCCAGCAGTTAAAAAAAATGTTGGAGAGATGGTTTGGATTTACTGGCTATTAGCAGAAATTTCGAAAGAGGAACAGGTAAAGATAATGGGTGGAGCTGGGAATATGCTTGATAAGAATGGAAAGTATGACATGGGTAGTGATCTGGAAAAGATAGCTACTTAAACTTGTGGCAAAAAATTTGCGTCGGCCGCAGTGGCCGAGCAGTCTGCGGCGCGCCAGTCACGTTCTGCACGGCCACAACGGTCGGGGGTTCGAATCCCCCCTCGGGCATGGATATTTGTGCCGTCCTTAGTATTAGCTAGTTCATAAGTAGTTTGTAAGTTTAGGGACTGATGACCCCGTAGTTAAGTCCCATAAGCTCTATAAACATTAAAAACATTTTTAAAAAATTGCATCTCGTGGAACTGTTTCTTGGAACTTATGATCGGCCTCATCTTAATACAGCTGTCAGTCGTATTAACATGAGGCTCGGGGAGGCGTTGATGGCAGAAGGCATGCCTAACATTTCACTGGTACCAGGTTGAGTCTATGTGCAGGTTGGGTTTCACTAGGCATGGCCTACACCTCAATAGATATGTGGAGGTCGGCAGAGCTTACAGGTGACAGCGTAGTGGGGGACAGATGGTTAACTCGTGGGAAAATTGCTGTCGTTTATTTATGCTTAGACCTATCGCGTGGTTACGATTGCTTTACATTTAATTTTATCAATTACTACTCGTTTGTAACAATCGGGAGTAATGACTCGTTCCAAGACCATGGCAGTTTGCTCCTTAATTTGGTGCCGCGGAAAATGAAAACTATAAATAAAAGGAGGACAAAGCTCGGCTAGTTTTCGGTTTCGAATGCGGAAAGAAATCGGACGTGCCCTTTTAAAGGTACCATTGCGACAGTTGTCCGGAGCGGTTTAGGGAAATGGCGGAAAAACCAGATGTTAATAGCTAGGTGCGGGTTTGAACCGCCGTCCTCCCGGATCGAGTCCAAGGTGCTGACCATTGCGTCACCTCGCTCGGCGGTTGCAAAGCAGTGAGCTCCACCCGTGGTTCAACTGGCACTAAATCAAGGTACCAATCAAACTGTGTAACAGAACAAAGACACCCACAATTCTGTCAAAATCTGAAATGTATAGAAAAATTATATTTCAACTCATGGATAGCTTTTCCGGAATGTCAACGTTTACATCTTCGCGGAATACATCTCAGATCTCTTTGAAATAGTGAATATGACAAATTTCTTGTACTCGATAGGTTTTATGAAGAAAATTCAAATACCATCGGCGAACATGGCGAACCGACGACGCGGGCCGGACTCGGTTGTAACGCCGACAGTCATGCAGTGTGGCTTCTATTCATAGGGACAACCACACATGGGCAGGACCAAGTTATCCTTTCAGAACTGACCCGCTTCTGCGCACAGCATTAAGTGTTCGCATGTGGGTACCCCGAGAAGAATGAAAGTAATCAGATTGCAACCGTCATCCGCAATACAAAAATTCAAATGTTTGTTAAGCTTATGGGACTTAACTACGGGGTCATCAGTCCCTAAACTTACAAACTACTTATCAACTAGCTTATCCTAAGGACGGCGCAAATATCCATGCCCTAGGGGGATTCGAACCCCCGACCGTAGTAGCCGTGCAGACCGTGACTGGAGCGCCTCAGTCTCCTCGGCCACCGCGACCGGCTATCCTCAATACAGTCTCAGGACCTGGCGTGATGGTACGAGATGTCGTTGGGCACACAAGAAATCACCTCTGGTTCTCATAGCCGGTAATTTGGAGAGCAGGTGTGCTACAGTTCTTGCGTGTTAAGACCGGTCTTTGTGCTCTACATTCTAGGTCTCTGTGACGTTAACTTACAACAACGTAACACAAGAGCACATATTGTCCGCGTTCTCCAAGGTGACACCTATCTGAAAACAGTGGGTGTCTGTTACTTTCGCCAGCACGATCTCCAGACCACTCGTCCGCTCTAATCAACTGCTCAGACGTAGCAGACACACTGGCTCGACATTACCCGCCAGCCACCACGCTGCAACAGAATTGAAGTGCCAAGGACTCTCGTAACCGAATATATCATCCAACGTAAAACTTCCATTCGTTGTCTATCCAAGTTAGAGCCATGTCGCTGCTGGAGGCGACACCTCTGTCTATTGCAGCACAATGGAGGACGATGGTCCAAATCCGCCCCCAGCCACCCAGTTTTAGGTTTCCCGTAATTTCCCTAAACTACTTCAGGAAAATGCCGAAATTGTTTCTTTGCAAGGTCGGCAATGTATTTTCTCTTGAACAGGAGCGGCAACGTTCGGGCGAGCATTGACGCTATCAAACGTTCAAATGTTTGTAGTTTTTTTACAAACTACTTATGAACTAGCTACAACTAAGGACGGCACAAATATCCATGCCCGAGGGGGGATTCGAACCCCGACCGTAGTGGCCGTGCAGACCTTGACTGAAGCGCCTCAGTCCCCTAGGCCACCGCGGCCGGCATTGACGCTATCATCATTAATGTCGTAACGCAGTGCACGACGCAATTTAATCAAACTTTTAATGCAGACTGCTGCGTTCTCAGTGGTCCCGTGTTAAAGAAAGTCCACCAGTAACACTCCAAGCATATCCCCGGACACTATCACAAGCACTTTCCTAGAACAATGAGAAACTATGACTTTTTTCCGTACTGGGAACCCGCACCTGTCATTTTTTAATTATAATGCAGTGTTTTTCAACCTTTTTTAACCCGCGACCCCCTTTCCGAGTAAAAATGACCAGCGACCCCCCAGGTCCGTAATAAAGCTATGTCAGTGATTCCAGAGGCAAAGTATTCAATTATGCAGTGAAGGCTTTCACGACCGGCTGAAATAATTGCTGTTGAATCTTACAGGTTATATGATTGTGGTCGAAGAAACATATCTGCTCCTGACGTTTCGTCCAGAGCTGCGCTGGACATCTTCAGAGGTGCTACTGGTTGTCGGCAAGACTCACCGCTTCCAGTAGCATCTCTGAAGATGTCCAGCGCAGCTCTGGACGAAACGTCAGGAGCAGATATGTTTCTTCGACCACGACCATATAACCCGGAAGGCTCAACAGCAAAGTATTCAATTTTCTTCCTTCCTAAGATCTGCGCAGCCAGCCACGGCTTTGAAACGAATCAAAACTGAAATAATATGACTACAAGTATTTGATTTATGGTTTTGCAGTTATGAATAATAAATCTCAATGTGCAATTTGTGTCGACGTGTTATGTTCGAATATGAAACCATCAAAGCTGATGCATACTTCCTAATATTTCAAGGTGGCTCAAAACTTTGGATTTCTTCGAAAGGATACTAAAAACCCTTAACCAGCAGCAAGCTACTATGATCCAGTAATAAAATGGTATTGTTATAAGCTGATTAAAAATAATACTGCATTAAAAAATCGTTACCAGTTGCAGACTACCATGATCCATTAGTAAAAAGGTATTGTTATATACGGAATAAATAATATTAAGTTAGTGATTATTTGTTTTTCTAACATAACAATATTTGAACATGTGACAAAGTCACACAAGGTGATTGCGACCATTGTAAATAACTTTAGCAGTACCTCACAAACTCTGTTAAGTTGCCGCGGCAGAGTGGCCCAGCGCATTGAGGCGCTACGCTCCAATGCGCGAAGCCGTTTCCTGTCGGGTGTTTGCGTCGTCCTTACTATAAGGTAGTTTCTAGGTTTAGCGACTGATGATCCCACAGTTAAGTCCCTTATGCTTGACAAACATTTGAACATTTTTGAACTAAACAAAGCATCACGAGGTGGAAAAATTGCTTCATTGTTTCGCGTTTCGGTCGGCCTATCATCAGAAATAAAAAGTGCCAAAGGCACCTACGGATGACTTGTTAACTAAGCAACTCTTACGAAAACCTTTCACTTCCGCGTGGCACTTCAGCCGCAATAACTGAACTTCACGAAACGTAAGTTTGCTATCGAACGTGCTGCTACTGCATCCTCCTGCGGCCGCGAACCCCCGAGCAGGACTTTGTGACCCCCCCCCCCCCCCGCCCTCCGGGATCACGACCCACAGATTGAAAAACACTATTATATCTAACGAGGTAATGAATAATATAATACATTCATTGGATTACATCTACATCTACATGGTATACTCTGCAAATCACATTTAAGTGCCAGGCAGAGGGTTTATCGAACCACCATTATACTATTTATCGCCCATTCCACTCTCGAATAGCACGCGGGAAGAAAGAACACCTGACTGAATCTCTCTGTTCGAGCTCTGATTTCTCGTATTTTATTCTGATGATCATTTCTACTTATGTAAGTGGGAGTCAACAATATATTTTCGCATTCGGAGGAGGATGTTGGCAATTGAAGTTTCGCAAGTAGCCCACGCCGCAGCGATGGGAGTCAACAATATATTTTCGCATGCGGAGGAGGATGTTGGCAATTGGAGTTTCGCAAGTAGCCCACGCCGCAGCGATAAGCGCCGTTGTTGTAATGATTCCCATCCCAGATCCTGTATCATTTCCGTAACGCTGTCTCCCCTGTATCGTGACAATACGAAACGAGTTGCCCTTCTTTGGACTCTTTCGATGTCCTCCGTCAAACCCACCTGATAAGGATCCTACACTGGTCTGCAATACTCCAAAAATGGACGGACAAGCGTAGTGTATGCAGTTTCTTTTGTAGTTCTGTTGCATCTTTTAAGGGTTCTGCCAATAAAACGCAGTCTCTGGTTAAATGTTGGTTCCACTCAATTGGCATACGATAATTAGGTGCTTTTGTTGGGTCGAAAATTAGATCTAGAATACAAGGTTCACACCACCAGTAGACATTGCTTCGATCAATAGTCGCCCCATCCACGCCACCCGCGTCCCCCTGAATTTCAGCTGGTTTATGCCATTTGGCCGACAGATATCGAACTACAGTTCGCTGCGATTCACAACTTGACGACAGTAACATGCACGCTATTTTTATTTCATAGCTCAGACGTCTGTCACTAGAAGTGCGCGTAAGAAACGAAATACCCTCCGTAGCGCAAACTTGAAACTATATCAGCGTGAAACTTCAACAGCACAGCTGAAATATCAGGACAGAAAAAAGTTATGGCGCGCATGTTCCCTGGCTGGCGTGAGGAGGTGCAGCGCAGACGGCAGACGGATCCACACGGGAGGGCGGACTTGCACGCGGCAGCTGCTGGCAGAATCTCATTTCGCTCGCACTTTCCGCAACATTTTCAATCCCCGACTTGGGCTGCCGCACTAAAAATTCATTAGGCGTGGCCGCCGCTGCGGCTTATTGGCAGCACCGCTCCCGTTATTTCACTCCTAAGAGCGGCCGTTTTAATACTGTTTCTTTAGAACAGGCATATTTCAATTTCCGGCCACCGGCTTTATGAGTCCTTGTTCTGCGGAATGAATCCCCCCCCCCCGCCTCCCGGCGTACAGCGCGGGACGGATTCAGACCTCGACCGAGTCCCAGCAGCTAACTCTATTTACACTGAGCTTCACAATCCACACTGAACATCCCCACTGGTTTCATTAACCACAAATCTTGAAAACGTTACGCTTAAAACGCCAGGCACTGCTAATAAATACAGAAATTATGTAAAGCATTCACGAATAATTATTATATACATAGACTAAAACAAAAACTGAAGTAACGAATTTTTAATATCAATTACTAGCTAAAAACCCGGCGTTGCCCCGGTATTTATTTACTTATTCCTTCCTTGAGTTAATACTTTATAACACTACCTGCGGGTTACGTAAACTACCGGCACAGCAAAATAAAGTTGAATAATTTTTTACGTAACTGAAGTGACATATATGCGGGTTTAGAGAGAATATAAAAATACAAAATAAATGTTGATCGAGGGGAAAATCTACATCTACATAGATACTCTGCAAATCACATTCAAGTGCCTGGCAGAGGGTTCATTAACCACCTTCATAACTTTTCTCTACCGTTCCATTCTCTAATAGCGCGCGGGAAGAAAGAACACCTAAATTGTTCCGTTTTCGATCTGATTTCTCTTATTTTATTGGTATGGTCATGTCTCCCTAAGTAGGTGGGTGCTAGCAAAATATTTTCACATTCAGAACTAAAAGTCGGTGATTGAAACTTCGCAAACAGATCACGCCGCAATGAATAACGTCTTTCTTTTAATGATTTCCACCCCAATTCGTGCAACATTTCCGTGACGCTTACCCCCCCCCCCCCACCCCCGTAACGTGATAAAACAAAACGAGCTGCCCTTCTCTGAACCTTCTCAATGTCTTCCGTCAGTCCCACCTGGTGTGGACCCCACAAGGGGCAACAGTACTCCAGGAGAGGACGCACAAGTGTGATGTAGCCAGTCTCTTTGGTGGAGCTGGTGCTTCTTCGAAGCGTTCTGCAGATGAAACGTAACCTTTGGTTCGCCTTCCCCACAATATTTTCTATGTGTTCTCTCCAGTCAAAGTTGTTCGTAATTGTAACTTCTAGGTATTTGGTAAAATCTACGACCTTAAGGTTTGACTGATTTATCGCGTAATTGAAGTTCAGCGGATATCTTTTAGTGGTCATGTGTATTACTTCACACTTTTCTTTATTAAGTGTCAATTGCCAATTTTCGCACCATGCAGAAATTTTGTCTAAATCGCTTTGCAGTTGCTTTAGATCCTCTGTTGATTTCACTAACCGATAAACGACAGCATCATCCGCGAACAATCTAAGGGGGCTATTCAAATTGTCTCCTAAATCGTTTATAAACACAAGGAAGAGTAGGGGACCTATAACGCTTCCCTGTGTAACGCCAGATATCACCTCTGTTTTACAATGCTCAATTACAACGAACTGTGTTCTTTCTGATAGGAAATCGTGAATCCAACCGCACATTTGGGGAGATATTCCATAAGCACGCAATTTCACAAGAAGCCGCTTGTGGGGTACATTGTCAAAAGCCTTCCTGAAATCCAGAAATATGGAATCGATTTGAGATCCCTTGTCGATGGCACTTAACACTTCATGTGAATAAAGGGCAATCTGTGTTTCGCAATAGTGATACTTTCTGAATCCGTGTTGATTACTGGTTAATAGGTCGTTCTCTTCAAGGTAGTTCATAATATTCGAACAAAGTATATGTTCCAAAATCCTATTGCAAATCGACGTCAATGAGGTTGGCCTATAATTTTGGGGCTCACTCCTATTGCCTTTCTTGAATATTGGAGTCACTTGGGCAATTTTCCAGTCTTTGGGTACGGATCTTTCGCTGAGTGATCGGTTGTAAATTATAGCTAAGTACGGAGCTATTGCATCAGCATACTCTGAGAGGAATCTAGTTGGTATACAATCTGGCCCGGAAGATTTATTTTTGTTTAGTGAGTTAAGTTGTTTTACTACTCCAGGAACTTCTACTTCTAAGTTTCGCATGCTGGCAGCTGTTCTTGGATTGAATACTGGAGTGTTCACTTCGTCTTCTTCGGTGAACGTATTTCGGAAAGCTGTGTTTAGTAATTCTGCCTTAGCAGTACTGTCATCGGTAGTATTACAATTGCTTTCGCGTAGTGAAGGTATTGTTTGTGTTTTGCCGCTAGTGTACTACACATATGACCAAAATTTCTTTGGATTTTCTGCAAGATTACGAGACAGGATTTCGTTGTGGTAACTACTATAGGCTTCTCGCACTGAAGTCCGCGCTAGGTTGCGAGTTTTAGTAAAAGATTGCCAGTCTTGTGGATTCTCTGTCTTCTTAAATTTTGCATGCGTTTTTCTTTGTTTCTGCAACAGTGATCTGACCAGTTTTGTGTACCACGGGGGTCAGCACCCTCTTTTATTAATTTATTTGGTATAAATCTCTCGATTGCTACTGATATTATGTCTTTGAAAGTAAGCCACAACTGATCTACATTCGCATTTTTAGTTTTGAAAGACTGGAGACTATAACTCAGGAAAGCGTGAAGCGAATTTTTATCTGCTTTATTGAATAGATATATTTTTCGTTTATTTTTGGTGCATTTGGGCATTTCGACATTCAGTCTCGCTACTACAACTCGATGAAAATGAACCCTGAATGTGAAGAATGTAACGGAAATGCAATAATAATAATAATAACAATATGACTGCTAGAATTTGGAATAAATGGGGAGTCCTTGCAGGCAACGTTATGAAAAACATAAGACACACAGGTACTTACGAACATTCAGCATGGGCGGGAATTATATAATTCTTGTAGGCTCTGAAATTGTTAAGCTGTTTACAAGTAAGTACACTTGGTGCCGCAATAAGAATTGGTATCCAACAGTACGTAATAATGTCGGGGCCGGATTTTGTTATACGTGATAATATATCAACGGGGCGCGTGGCGCTGAATTTGTACGTATCAAAGCATCGGACCTCGAAAGAAATGTAAAAAAGCTTTACGTTATGATGGGTCCCGGTGGAAAGGTAATTAAACATGAATCATTGATTTTAGACTGTAATGGCAGCCCGACATTGTTGCACACATTAACTGCCAATTTATTAAAGAAAGCAACTGAACTTAATAAAACATTTAAACAAAAGGGAGGTAGTTATAAATGAAAAATTGCAATGGGTAAACTGTAATTAATTTTTAATAATAATAATTGGTGGGCCACACTTACATGATACGATGATGTTCTCTCGAAACCGAAGCTGAATCTCAGTTAATTCGATTTTTGTCTCCTCCGCTCTGGCCAGCGATATGAATATGAGGGGTTTAAATAAATTATTCCACTGACCAGAGGGGACGAGCACTGGTTGCGAAAAAGGCGTAATTTATTTATTATGTATCGTTACAACTTCACCTATCCCTTCTATCTCTGCCCATCACCTTTCTTCTAGAAACATGTTATATTTATCGGAGATATTTAAGAAATAAGGCTTTCTTGCATAATGTACAAAATTACACGTGCAGTATCCAAACAAAGAAAGATAGCAATCGAAATACAAATGGCATATAAAATTCGCACGATCTCATATTTATTGAGTTATATGTTGTACAGTTGTATAATTTTTCAGGTAAATATTCATTTCTATAAGTGCTGTATATCAGTAAAATCTGTTGTGAATACAATTAGTAGTAAAGAAGTAATATATTAAAACTTGGTGCGTGATAGGGCGGTTTTCTATTAACGTTCCTGTTTATGTGCTCATATCTCATTAACTACGTGTCGCACTGTGATGCAATTCAGAAGGTACACTCAACTATATGCGTGTATACTAACTGTAAAATTTCCTGCGGCTACAATTTGCAGCGTACCAATTATAAATTGTAGAGTCATACCGAATGCCTTAGTTTTATTCCATAAACAGCGGAAAAGTAGTAAGCGAGAAACTTTTTTTCATTTCATCAACTGTTGAACTGTTTGTTAAGCTTAAGTACGGAGTCATCAGTACCTAAGCTTACAAACTACTTATGAACTATCGTATACTAAAGACGACACAAACATCCGTGCCCGACCGAGGGGGGATTCGAAGCCCCGACGGGGAGCGGCCTCGCGCATCGGAGCATAGCGCCTCAATGCCCTTGGCCACTCCGCCGCGGCTTCCGTTCATCATTTTGCCATGGTTGTCAGCGAGAAAAAGTTCAATAAAGATTTGAAATTATGTTTGTAGTTTGGTTGCAAGTCTGTAAGTATTGTCATTCTTTTACGGTGTGTGAATAAAATCTCGTCGCATTATGTGGCAGTTCCTCGCAACTATATTGTTTATGACGTTGTATCTCCTGAACTATGTGTCTTATTTGGTTCTTATCCCGACAGCATTGTGCACTAAATTTGGATGAATCGGTCCAGTGGTTAGGAGGAAATATGCAACACTGTCGTTTGTTGCAGCAGTTTTTCGCGCATCTCATTGTTTATGACGTCATATCTCGTGAACAATGTGTTATACGTGTTCCTAACACTTACGGCGACCGTCCTCGTGGATTGAAGCTTACGTGTGGAAAATTTCATAATCATTGGAAGAAAACCGTAGATTTGTATACAATACGTACACAGAAACAAACATACGAACACTCTGCTTTATATATAAAGATAGAAAGAGGCCAATAAAACTTATATGAGCGTTGCCATAGATGTGCACAAAACAAAAATTTGTGTACGCAGCCGCTCAACTGGTATAGGGAGTATTAAGCGACGTTTCGTAGCGAGAGGTACAGGTCTAGGGCGAGAGCTATCCTAGCAGTATTTCGGTTGGAACTAAGAGGCAGACCATATCCTATAACAAGGAAGTTCGGTAAATAGTCCTGTAACGTTAATGCAGAGGAACTACCCCTTCTTTGATACGAACTGTTTCACGATATTTGCTGTGTGTAGGCGAGTGCTGTCGTGCAACTTCAACACCCACTTGAATAGCCGTATCTCAAACATTCAGACTTCTTATTGCATCGAGTAAGACTACCTTTGAGGGAGAGAGAGAGAGAGAGAGAGAGAGAGAGAGAGAGAGAGAGAGAGAGAGAGAGAGAGAGAGAGAGAGAGAGGGATTAGACGGTATTTCGGACGAAACGTGACGAGTTTTTTCAACACCAACCGACAGGAAGACTTCGTGCAAAATTTCAGGGCATGTATCGCAGAGTTCAGCGGTGCATAGTTATGGGAGGTGACTTTTTCGACGGCCAGTAAGGTAAGCCTATTTCATAGTTCATCTACGCTAATGTTACAGGACTATTCACTTCACTTGATAGTCAGACGTTGTAATTCAAGAGGGGCTTAGCCTCCGTAGTTCAGACGACAGCGTCACTCACTACCACGCAGAGGGCCCGGTTTCAATTCCCGACCGTGGATCGGGTGTTTTGTGTTGTCCTGATTATCATCATAGGCACGCAAGTCGCCCAAGCGTAGTAAATTAAAAGGGCTTGCACTGCGGCCGCAGAACAATCTGTATGGGATCTCCCGGCCAAAAATACCATACCATCATTTCATTTTTTTTCCCATAGACGTGCATAAAACAAAAGTCAAGTAACTCCTGAACCGTTCAGAGTGGTTAAAGAATTGAAGGTTTTCATATCTAAAGGAGGTATTAGACGACGATATGTTGTGAAAGATGTAGGATAGCTGGCTCATGGCCAGGTACTGAGTTGCTACGAAATTTCATAACTTCTAGATCACGTCATAAGTGGAATGGATGGGAAAAGATGACATGTCGAGTGACATATCGCATTCCCGTGAGAAATTGCGTCAATACTGCCTAGACGTATTCCGATTGGCTCCCCCCCCCCCCCCCACCTCTGTATGAGGTCCCGACAATGATTTTTTAATTATAAATAGTAGACTATTGTATAGACCTTTACGTGATTTTGTGTAATTAATGTGTTTACATGAGCTTTATTATAGTATAAAAACAATTGAATGTAGGAGTTATAGAAAATGCGCTTTCCAGCACAGACGGCTCTCGCGTGAACAGCAATGACAATGACGCTCTTAAAATAGTCTCAGTCAGTTCAAACTTTATGCCGGCCGCGGTGGCCGAGGGGACTGAGGCGCTCCAGTCACGGTCTGCACGGCCACTACGGTCGGGGGTTCGAATCCCCCCTTGGGCATGGATATTTGTGCCGTCCGTAGTCTTAGCTAGTTCATAAGTAGTTTGTAAGCTTAGGGACTGATGACCCCGTAGTTAAGTCCCATAAGCTATACAAACATTTCTATTTCTATTTTCAAGATAGGAAGATCGATGACCTGTGCGCTGCTTCTGCGTTGGGACAGCAACAGATAAGAAGAAGCCAGGTTAGCGAACAGGAACTTCAACTGGACGCACTGACGATGCAGTGCAGTGCAACGTAGTTAAATCTTGTGACATTGGAACGAGTGTGGTGGTAACACCTCCGAGGCAAAGTGTCAGAGAAAGTGTTAGAGAGACAGATTATATGACATTCCAATCAATAAATTATCAAACTCTCTATCCACCTTTAATCTCAGACCTGCCGCGACGGACCGGCCGAGCGCATTGAAGCGCTATGCTACTATGCGCAATGTCGTTCCCCATCGGGGGTCCGAATCCCCTTTCGGGCATGGCTGTTTGTGTCATCTTTAGTCGAAGGTAGTTCATAAGTAGTTTGTAAGTTTAGGAACTGATGAACCCGCAGTTAAGTCCCTTTTAAGCTAGACAAACATTTGAACATTTTAATCTCACACCCCGCCGTAAAGGTACAGGTTTAGCACAACAGCCATCTAGCTGTAGAATGCATGTAACTACGGCGACCGTGTTGTAAACAGTGGAATTAAAAAATTTCACGGTAACGGAGTAAAGTTATTTCTTTGTGTCATTATTTTCCTTATTACTCTAAAAGAATAAATTCGTGGTCCTCTGTCAATTTGAATAGCTACGACTTTCTACTTCCCTTACCACATGGAAACGCAATGTTCAGGTAGGCAGTAAGAATGTGCATACCAATAAATTACATTTTCTTCGTAAACACAACTGGTTGAATTTCGAGCACAAGCAAAACTACTAATAGCAACACGTGAACACGAAGAGGGAAGTACCGATTTTTCATAATTATCCTTCTGGGAGGCCAATGAAACTTATATTATTCGAAATACACTTTTTCTTAAATGTGTTGCGTATTATGGTAAAAGCAATGACAGCTACACCACTAACGACACGGCTTCGGCAACAAAAACGGTTGGCTATACGACTTCCTACCTTCCTGAGAGAGGCGCGCATTATGAACACTATCACGTGTGTCCTATCTGATTGGCGGAATCACAGTTAAATAGCCGGCATATTCGACCTGTGAGACAGTGCGCATCTCGTCAGGACACTGCAACTACAATTCAGGACACGGTGCACTATTTCGTCATACAGTGCTACGCTTCGCAGAACTAAGTCCTCACCTTGATACAGTGCTTCAAGAGTTGTTTACATTGACACTCACAAATTATCGCGGACAGTCAAGACAACTTTTAAGTATTCATGCAGAAGTCTCAACTTTTACTTTATCAATCTGATTATGCTTCTCCAACGCCCAAAGATGAGTATTCAATTACTTGTAATAAATTTCTTATTCCAGTAGTGGAATCATTCTGTTCAAGTGTAACTACGTCGTCTTACCAATACTACCCCACTACATGCACAAAAAACCATATGTGGACGAAATCGTTAAAGTAGTGAAAGAAGTATTTAATTTCATATCTATACCCTGCTTTTACCTTCTTTACTACGAAGTATAATATCCACACACACACACACACACACAAAGTCTCCAAATGACGTTATGGGCTTCTTCATTTCATTAACTTTTCTGTAAGAGTAGCTTTTAGGTCAACTGTCACCGTTACCACAAAATTAAAGTAAAATATTAGTTTTTACTATCATAATCTTGAATTTATATCTACGTAAATACTCTGCAAGTGACACTGAAGTGCATGGCAGAGGGTTCCTCGAATCGCTTTTATGAAGTTTCTCTACATTTCCATTCTTTAATTGCTCGCGGAAAAAAGGAACACCTAAATCTTTCTGTTTTTGATCTGATTGCTCGTATTTTATTTTGTTGATCATGGCTTCCTATGAAGGTGGATGCTAACAAAATATGTTCGTGTTCGGAAGAGAAAGTTGCTGAATGAAATTTCGGCAAATAGATCTCGTCGCAATGAATAACGCCTTTGTTTTAATGATTTCCGCCAAATTGTTTATCATTTCCGGGACAGTCTCAGTCCTATATCGCGATAATACAAAATGAGCTGCCCTTCTCTGAATTTTCTCTAAATCGTCGGTCAGTCCTACTAGGTGTGAATCCCAAATGTGCAGCAATACTCCAAAATAGGACGCACAAGTGTAGTGTAGGCAGTTTCTTTAGTAGAACTGTTGCATCTTCTAAGTGTTCTGTCAACGAAACGTAGTCTTTCGATCGCTTTCCCTACAATATTTTCGAAGTGTTCTTCCCAATTTAAGTTGTTCGTAATTGTTATTGCTGGGTATTTAGTACTTTTCACTAATATATTGTTTTAATTGAGATTAAAGGGGTTCAGGTTTTTTGGTAGTCATATGGATTACATCACACTTCTCTTTATTAAGGGTCAATTGCCATGTTTTTCACTATGCAGATATCTTATTTAAATCATTTTGCAGTTGCTTTTGATCTTCGGGTGACTCTACTATCCGATAAGTGACAGCATCATCCGCGAACAGTCTAAGGGAGCTACTGAGACTATCTCCTAAATCGTTTTTAAAAATGAGGAACAATAGAGGCTCTGTAACACTTCCGTGATAAACTCCAGATATCACTTCTGTTCTACTCGATGACTTTAGGTCAGTTACAACGTACTGTGTCCTTCCTGGCAGGAAATCACGAATCCAATCGCACAACTGTGGCTGTATTTCATAAGCACGCAGTTTGATTAGAAGACGCTTGTGAGGTACAGTGTCAAAAGGCTTCCGGAAGTCTAGAAATATGGAATCGATTTTATATCCCTTGTCGATAGCACTCATCTTTTCATCTGAGTAAATAGCTAACTGTTTCACAAGAACGATACTTTCTGAATGCGTGTTGACTATGGGACAATAGGTAGTTCTCTTCGAGATTGTTCATAATATTTGAGGAAAGTGTATGTTTTAAAATCCTGCTGCAAACCGACGTCAATGATATACGCCTGTAATTTTGCGGATCACTCCTATTGCCTTTCTTGATTACTGGCGTGACCTGTTCAACTTCCCAGTCTTTGGGTACGGAACGTTCGATAAGCGAGCGGTTGTATATGATAACTAGGTATGGTGCTATTGCATCAGCATACTCTGAAAGGAACTTAATTGGTATACGATGAGGACCAGGAGACTAACTTTTTTTTAAAGTGATTTACGTTGCTTTAATATATCAGGGGTATCAACTTCTAAATTACGCATGCTGGAAGCTGTTCTTGATAGAATTCTGGAGTATTTGCTTCGTCTTTTTTCCTGAAGTAATTTCGGAAGGCTGTGTTAAGCAGTTCTGGTTTAGCAGAACTGTCATCAGTTGCATACCGTTACTATCGCATAGTGAAGGTATTGACTTTTTTTTACTGCTGGTATACTATACATACGACCAGAATTTCTTAGGGTCTCTACCAAATTACGTGACAGGGTTTCGTTGTGGAATTTATTATAAGCTTCTTACATTGAAGTTCGAGCTAAATTTCGAGTCTGTAAAAGACCGCCACTCTTGAGGATTTTCTGTCTCTTTAAATTTGACATACTTTTTTCTTTGTTTTTGCAAGAGTGATATAACCTGTTTTGTGTACCACGGCGGGTCTTTTGTTAATTTGTTTGGTATAAATCTGTCAATGTTTGTCGATATTATTTCTTTGAACGTAAGCCACATCTGATCTACACTAGCATTGTTAGTTTCGAAAGACTGGGGGTTCTGACTCAGGAGAGCGTCAATCGAATTTTCAACTGCTTTTTGAATATATATACTTTTCGTTTATTTTTTACAGATTTGGAAAATCCGATATTCATTTTCCCTACAACATCTCTGTGTTCATTAATCTCTTTGTCTGTTTTGATGCTCTTTATTAGTTCCGGATTATTTGTTGCTAAAAGGTCAAGAATATTTTCACTACCATTTACTATTCCAGTGAGTTCAAGAACTAATTGCTCGAGATAATTTTCGGAGAATGCGTTCAGTACGATTTCGGACGACGTTTTATGGTTGCACCAGGTTTTAAACATGTATTTTTTGCAAAGATATCGAGGGTAAGTTAAAGTCGCCAATTACAACTGTATGCTTGGGGGACGTTTTTGGCATTTGCTCCAGGCTTTCTTTGAACATCCCTGCAGTCGAATCATCTGAATCAGGGTTCGGTAAAAAGAGCCAATTATAATTCTTGTTGTCTGGTATAACCTCTACCCTTACCAATTCACTGGAACTATCTACTTCAATTACGCTACAAGATAAACCACTTGCGACAGCAGTAGATACGCCACCACCTTTTTCTTTACACTCATATATTTTCTCTGTGCAACTTACTATGTTTGCAATATTTCATTTACTTTCGCATTCAGTTCATGTCAGACCGAACCTCAGCGAAGCATATGTGGGTTTAGCTAGTCAATAATTATCCAGCAACAGCTGCTGGTCGTTACAAATTACTTTCTTTAAATATGTACGAGCTGTGGGGCACATAGTGTGGTGTCGCACAAGCGTAAAGTGCGCGCCACCTACTTTCGCCGCGCGCCGCCATGCACGCACGGCGCGGCGTTCTTACGACGTCAGCCACGAGCGCCCTCTGCTACAACTCCGCTCGTGGCCACCACTGAACGACATCGTTCACTTGGGACTGAGATAGGAACTAGTTAACACTTCGGAATCAGATAGGCAGCAGTGAAGACTTGGCTATCGGATAGGCACTAGTAATCATCACTAGGCAGGCCTCTAGCTCAACTATGTATCAGCATTCTGCAGTACTGAGCTATGTAAAAGTTAAGTATTACTAAGTCTCTAAGAAATATATATCTCCTTCTAATTTACTCTAGTGTTTCTAGTTTCTGCTGTCCCACTGGTTGGTCACCTCCTACCTGTACAAGCGTGCATCCTTTATTCCTGCGTCGGTCTTTCTACTCGGCCACCGATACCTACGACGGAAACGAGACACAAAAGCGGCGACGGGGCTGGGACACAAAACATAGTATAAGAAGCAACTCTTAATATAAAGTATACTTGCTTCGTAATTGTTAATTCACCACAGTTTCGAGGCTGCCTGATTTAGTCTGGGGTACAGAAGGGTGAGCCGTGCGGGTAATCGATAGGTGGCGGCACGCTGGGAGTGCGCGATCTTTGTCTAGAGGGCGTGTCTGGTGTCTTCAAGTGGCGCCCCGCCAAGGTTTCGGCTGCCGAGCAGGCAGGTTTTGTGGACGAGTGGAAGCGGCTTGTTTATTCTGCGGCTTCGTGCGCTGCGTACCACGTTCGTCCCGGTGCCTCTTTCACGAGCTCGCGGGCGTGCTAGCTGTGTTTTCTACCGGACGGCTAGGTACAGTAGAACTGGATCGTCTACACGGAGCAAGACGTCTAGCCTAGGAGTGGAGGAGAAGTGTTCACCGACCCGTCGGCACCTTCCTCATTAGAGACGCAGTACATGCCCAGGTTGTTTTTCTTATTAAGGAGTACCTGAAAACCGGCAGTCTCCTGGGTATTTATTTATTCCACATTCTCGCAATAAATCTCCCCCCCCCCCTCCCTTGAAAGTATGGCCAGCTTGCTAGTGTCGACCATGCTGGGTCTATTCAACACCACCTAGAAGACAAGGACTCACACCTCGCCGTGCCTACGTTACACCGAGAGGCCGCGCACGCAAGCTGACTGGCCGGCCGCTATGAGGCGGTGGGCGTGTCCCTACGACCAGCCAGTCAGCTGGAGGTCGGGGCCTGTCTGCGGCCAACGGGAAACACAGACCTGAGCGC
Source organism: Locusta migratoria (assembly GCA_026315105.1). Lineage (NCBI taxonomy): Eukaryota > Metazoa > Arthropoda > Insecta > Orthoptera > Acrididae > Locusta > Locusta migratoria. The sequence continues at coordinate 467,026,683 of CM048746.1, read as the reverse complement.
GCACTTCATGCTACGTAAGCAAGGTAGTTCCGAGCCGGCGCGATCGCTAGCTCAGTGGCTGCCCGCTATGACGCAGTGGGCAGTGCCCCAGCGGCCGGCCAATCGGCTAGCGATCGCGGCGGCTCGGAACTACCTTGCTTACGTAGCATGAAATGCACGCTCAGGTCTGTATTTCTCGCCGGCCACGGGCCTTTCGGTGTGTCGGTGTGACGTAGGCACGGCCAGTTGTGAGGCCTTGTCTTCTAGGCGGTGTTGGCCTATTCCGCTGATGATTACGTATTGAACGCATCAAAGTTCCGAGCGCTTAGAATATTTATCAACCGATCCTGATTAAAGTATTCATTGAAAAAAATTAATTTTTTTCACATCTTAAAGAGAGATATATTTGCTCGGCAATGAGCTGATTTTCTATTCGTTATTTTTTATAGTTACTGTGCTCCGTCAAATTAAGTAAACTATTGCGCAAAATTTTAAAGAGTTCACAGACGAAATATCGCATTGCGTAGACTTTGCGTATGGTTGATTTCAGCACATACAAAGCTGCGGATATAAGATATCTAAATTTTATTTAAGGTTGAGAGTAGAACCCTAACTCATTTCTTTCTAGAGATATAGGATGTTATATCCGACGGGCAGACCCGGGAAGTTGCGCGCAGACTTGGCAGCTCGACGAAATAATCACCCGACGACTTTTACCAAAAACAGAAGAGTTCCTGTACAATACCAATTACATCTGCGTGTCTAATGTTTTTCTTGTTTTAATTCTTTGTTTCCTGTAAACACATGTACATGAATGAGAAAAGCTTTCTTCAGGAACTGTGTATTAATTTCATGTCTAAACGAGGTTCTGTTTATTTCACTCAGTTACAAGTCATCAATTAACGGCAAATGAAACCAACGACGGGTGAATAACTTAACCTCACGATATTATTATGTTATGCAGGAATTTTCTTCACGAAATGTATACAAGTTAAAAATTATGTAGGTTTCTGCTGCGTGATTCCGTCGTCAGTGAATCCTTATTAATGTTCATTACGAGTTAAAATTATTACAGCACAGAATCAATGGTCGCTTCTGAGCCCCTAGTTTTCTCTGAAAATTTTCCTTAGCCACTCTTCTTCCTGGATTTCAAAATTCTGATGTAAGTACCATAATATTTACCTTCCTTCTTGTTTTTTAAAGAATATCCTAGAGTGCAAACTGTGGCATTATTCAAACCCAAAAATACGAATATTTACAACACTTCTAATGGCAGGCAAGCAACGTTTAGGACCAAGATGACGGAAAAAATCATGTGACTCGATTTCAGCCAATCACGACTTGAAGAAGGCGGCGCGGAAAAGGATGGCCCTAAAAGACGATTAACCCTCCCTCTCTCCCACCCTCCCTCCTTCTCTCTCTCTCTCTCTCTCTCTCTCTCTCTCTCTCTGTCTGTCTCAGCCTATCTTTTCCACCCCCCCCCCCCCCAATCCCTCTCTCTCTTCATTCCGCCTCTTCAGTTCATCTCCTCCTCCCCCAAACTACAGAAACACATTCCTGTCAACTTTTGTTGTGCTCGATGAAATACTGTCAGACTCTATTGCCATGCATTGTACGCTGACTTGCGGTTTATAAAATGCTATTCCATGAAACATTCACACACAGGCGCATTTTTCTCTTTATTTAATGGTCAAGATAGGAATAAAACTGTAGATACGTGTCGAACACGGTCAGTGAAGTATTCTCCACCATCCAGTATAAGAAGTTTTATGCAGATAGAGACCGTCCTATTGTTTCGAATATAAACTGTGTAAAATTTAATCAAGATCGGAATAAAACTGCAGATTTGTATGAATTGCAATTAAGCAAACCAACAAACACACAAAGCGACACTCTTCTTTATGTATAAGAAAGGCAAGATTAAAAATCGGTACTTCAATTTTCGTGTACATGTATTACATCTACATCTACGTATACACTTCGCAGTCCACCGTAAAATGCTTGGCGGGGGGTACGCTGTACCAATACTAGGCATTTCGTTTCCTGTTTCGCTCCCAAATAGAACGAGGGAAAAAGAATGTCGATGTGCCTTTGTACGAGCCCTAATTTCTCTTATCTTGTCTTTGTGATCGTTACACGAAATGTAAGTAGGGGACAGGAAGATCGTTCTACACTCAGCTTCAAACTCCGGCCCTCTAAATTTTCTCAACATAATTTCTCGAAAAAAACGTCGTCTCTCCTACAGCAATCCCCATTTGATTTTCCGGGGCATTTCCGTGACACTCGCTCATTGGTCGAACCTACCAGTAACGAATCTAGCTGCTCGTCTCTGAACTGCTTCCATGTCTTCCTTTAAACTGATCTGCTGCGGGTCCCAAACACTTGAGCAATATTCAAGGCGTGGTCGTACAAGCGTTTTATACGCAGTCTCCTTTACATATGAAGTACATCTTCCCACAATTCTCCCAGTAAACCGAAGTCGGCTGTTCGCATTACTCACAACTGTCGTTACATGTTCGTTCCATTTCATATCGCTCTGCAATATTACGCCTAGATATTTGAACGACCCGACTGCATCAAGAATCTCACTACTAATGCTGTATTCATACATAATGGGATTGTTTTTCCTATTCATGTGCATCACCTTACATTTTTCTACATTTAAAGCTAGCTTCATCACACCAACTAGAAATTTTGTCCAAGTCATCCTGTATGCTATTATAGTCAATTAAAGACGACACCCTTCCAAAAACCATAGCATTATTAGCAAACAACCGTAAATTCCAAGTTAATCTGTCCATCGGATCATTTATATACATAGAAAATAATAGCAGTCCTATCACACTCCCTGGGGCAAGCCTGACGATACACTCGCCCCTGATGAACATTCGTCATCGAGAACAACGTACAGCGTTCTATTACTTAGGAACTCTTCCAGCCAGACACAAATCTGTGAATCTATTCCCTATGCTCGTATCTTCGTTAGCAGTCGGCAATGTGGCACCGCGCCGAATGCCTTTTTGAAATCGAGAGAAACTCAATCTGTCTGTTGCCCTTCATCCACGGCTCACAAGATGTCATGTGAGAAAAGGGCAAGCTATCTTTCACATGAACGATTTTTCCTAAACTCGTGCTGATTCATAGAAAGAAGCTTTACCGTCGCAAGGAAATTTACTATATTTGGCTCCTTAGCCAGACTACAAATCTGAAAGTCGCGGGTTCGACCCTCGCCAGGTCCTAGGATTTTTATCTGTCACTTTACATTTCTTTCCCCTCTGGCAGTGTTGCTGATGTGAAAAATACCGAGTAGCACCGAGGTTCGGGACCCACGTTAAACTGTAGGTCCCCCTATAACTGGCTGGGTAAGTCAGTTTGAAGGTCTGAGGAAGGAAAGGGCATACCACCTCCAAACAGGATCATGCCTAGTAATGCACTGTGGTGTTCAAACCAATCTTCGGATTGTTGACTGTTTTTAATATCATGAAGCATCAGAGGAGAAGCAGTGTGCCCCTTTTTCTGCCTACAGCTGCAGCTCCTGAACAGTTGTAAGTGGCGGGTTGCCTTTCGAAGGGATAATAAGTGTTGTATTTTAGATTTTTTTTCGTTTTCACAGACGTTCTTTTTCCATTCTAAACCACCCAGTATGAAAGCGACAAAAATGTCACACGCTCCTCACACTTATCATTTGCTTGCATTTCTGAAGTACATTTCCATTGATTCCACCAATAGACACTGCACATCATATTTACACGAACCACAGAAAGGATTGCGACGATTGTAACACACGACTATCCCTGTGCGAAATTTACGTAGTGGAGTGTAAGAGCGCTCAGGGCAGTAGGCAATGTGTGGCGTGTAGAGGTTAGGGTAGGTCGTAGAGGCGTGCACGAAATGGTTCACGCGAAAAGCAGGAAATCCGGTTTCGAGTCACGGTCCGCCACAAATTTCGATGTGTCACAATTAAACTGCACAAATGACGCTGATTCATATTCGCCATACATTTCTTGTATTCCAGTCTTTTATGTCTGACACACTCAGTATGAGTCGTTATCGTAAATAAAATGAATTCCGGTAATTGAAAAATCGTTGCACGCTAAAGGAATACAAGGTTTTTGTGACTAGCACTTGGCGCATTACAGGAAGAAGGAACATAATTTAGGGTTAAAGTCCCGTCGACAGCAACGCCATTAGAAACAGAGCTTGGGGAAGGATGGTAGACGAAATACGTTTCAAAGGAATGATCCCAGAAATTGCCTGGAGTGACTTATTGAAATCGCGGAAAATCTTGACCTGGATGGCCGGAGGGGACTTGAACCATCGACTTTCCGAATACGACTGCTGTGTGTCACCACTGCGCCACCTCAGTTGGTGTGGGCTGGTTAAATATACCAAACGCTGGCGAATGTTATAATCTTTGAGACGAAAAGTAATGGGAGGCAGTAACTATTTCCTCCTTAGTGCAGTTAGAAATTTTTTTAAGGAATTCACAGCCATCCTTCCCCAAGCTCTGTTTCTAATGACGATCCTGTCGACTGGACTTTAACCCTAAATTGTATTCTTTCTTCCTTTAATGTGGCAAGCGCTAGTCACAAAAACCTTGTATTTCTTTAGCGTGCAACGATTTTTCAATTACCGGAATTCATTTTGATTACGATAACGACTTATACTGAGTGTGTAAGGCATAAAAGACTGGAATACAAGAAATGTATTGCGAATTTGAATCAGCAGCTTTTGGAAGGAGCAAAGGCGGATCTAGGACGGCCTGCTGGGGGAGGGAGGGCGGGGCGATGAAAGAATTTTTCATCGTCAGCTAAACTCTGGCTCAGTAGAAACACTCTAGTACCGGCCGCCCCTTTTTACCCCACGCCCAATCAAACAACAAAAGTTGAAATCGTTGAGAGTTGAAAGCTGGGTTAAAACGGAGACTGAAAAAATCCGAGATCCGACCGAGTTTAAAACTCACGACTCTTCTGTTTCCAGTCGAGCGCTTTGCCCCCAAACCACCGGGCCCGACACGATTCGAAATATTCTGACATCTTGACCGTCGCAGGGCACTGAAATAACTTCAACGGCGAATTTCAAAATTCGTGATGAACTGGTATTCGAACCAGAATTACCTGCTTCGGGCCAGCGGTCGCCATAACCAGTTATGTTATCCAGAAATGCTTTCCATACAGCCGAAATTCTTCCCAACTTACAGCACACTACGACGGCAGTGCCCCCAGTGCCACTTCCTGCTCTTGCTCGCAGCCTATCGAGCGTATTTATTCATTTGCATAGAAAATGTCAATTGCCCGTTGAGGGTCATATTATTCATATTGTCCCAAAGAACAAACTACATATCAATAACTAGCTTATACGCCCGTGCTTCGCAACGGTTGTTGAAGTAGGACCTGTGTGTATCATGGCTTTTTAGAGTTTCGGACCTCAGTCAGTAAAAATAGAATCCTTGTTGGATAGCTCTGTCAATAAACTCAGTTGTCCTAGCCAAGATGTCAAATAAGTGAAAGTCATTGTCCGAAACGATGTATCTTCATAAAGTTTTGATACAAAAAGTGAAACGCTTCCTTGTTGTACTACCCCATACTTATTATGCAGCAGCTTTGTTTATTAGATCTTTGGTGCACTACAGCGCCTCTATCGCTTGTTCGCTGTACTACACAATCCATACTTCAAGCATAACCTACATCTAAAATAATTTCCCTGATTCCACTTTTATGAAACGAAGTTGCTCCATGCAAATCCGTGAAGTAGTTTAGGAGAGTAGGTACTTCTAACAGATGAACAGACAGTTACTAAAAACACTTAAGATTGCGATGTATCATATTTTCCGTGATCTGATTTTGATGAAATCATGCCTATATGTTGCTCCAATGTCATCTCAAATTTCCAGTGAAAACCGCATAAAATGTGTTAGTAGTTTTTTTTCTTTTAATACGTTTGCGAAACGTGTTAGAAATAGGAATTCTTCATAAGTATGATGTATCTTACAACATACATCAGTTATATTCGCCATTTAAAACATTTCATGATCTTTCATATCTCTGGACAATGGGCTATCGAACGATAACACCTTTCACAGCAGAGAGTGTCGCGGCTCTATGTAACAGAGATCACTGATTAGCACAGACCAGTGAGGTTACTGGCACAGACATATCAATATCTATGGCCTAAGAGACATTCATTAATGTATGTCTGTTTCCACCACGCTTCCACGACAGTGATCAATGTTCCACGAGTATTTTTATCTTTAAGTCTATCTGGATTATTATCTTTGTTTTGTGTCTCTGTTCATAGTCGGTAATGTGTGGTTGACGGAAAAATGTGATCTATTTTTAAAAAAATGCTTATTTGATATTCCTCGTCATTATTAAAGTTCAAAGGACCGCATTGTCTGACGATTGAAAGAATAAACAGATTTTGACTCGTACCGTAAAGTTCGTAAGTCACAGAGTATATAGCTTTTTCCTAAGAGTATTTATTGCATATTTTGCGAATTTTCGCTCGTCACATTCACCCACTGCCACGCACCGCGACCAAACTCCCTTACTAATATAATTAGACCAAGGGCTATCTACCAACACAACCACGAGTGGGTGGCAGTATGTGGTTATGGAGAAAAGTCTGTCAGCACGTACACACACAAGCCTTTTATATGTTGTTGTTGTTGTGGTCTTCAGTCCGGAGACTGGTTTGATGCAGCTCTCCACAATACCCTATCCTGAGCAAGCCTCTTCATCTCCACATAAGAACGGCAACCTACATCTGTCTGAATCTGCTTACTGTATCCATCTCTTGGTCTTCCTCTGCGCTTTTTACCCCACACACTTCCCTCCAACGCTAAATTCACAGTTCCTTGATGTCTAAGAATGTGTCCTACCAATCTATCCCTTCTTTTAGTCAAGGTATGCCAGAAATTTCTTTTCTCCCCAATTCTGTTCAGTACCTCCTCATTAGTTACGCGATCCACCCATCTAATCTTCAGCATTCTTCTGTAGCACCACATTTCAAAAGTCTCTATCCTCTTTCTGTCCACACTGTTTATCGTCCATGTTTCACTCCCATACAAGGCAACACTCCATACAAATGTCTTCAGAAAGGACTTCCTTACGCTTAAATCAATATTTGCTGTTAACAAATTTCTCTTTTTCAAGAACGCTTTTCTACCCATTGCCATTCTGCATTTTATATCCTCTGTACTGCGACCATCATTTGTTATTTTACTGCCCAAGTAACAAAACTCATCTACCTCCTTTATTGTTTCGTTACCTAATCTAATTCCTTCAGCGTCACCTGATTTTCTTACACTGCACTCCATTTATATATAGATACAGATTTCTAATTTTTTGTATGAATCTTGGGCAGCTATAATGTAAAACTTTTTTAAGGAATTCTCCGCCATTTAACTGAAATATTGTACAATTGAAAGACTTGCACCGGGACAATGAGCCACACGAAATTATGATTATAATTCGAATTTGTAAGTTAGATATCGCTTAGCTTGTGGCTGACACCGATCCAGCGTATGGTGCCGCGCAGGTGTTGCGAAGTATCGGCGGTAGCGGCTCCGAAAAGCAGGCTTGTTGCAAGCTGGTGGGAATTATTTGCAAGCAGCGGCCTGAAGTAGGCGGCTGGTGTTCCGGCCGCCTCGTTTGCAGTGGTGACGAGGCGCGCGCACATCCGCCTGCCGCCTGCTGTTGCCGCACAGTCTGCTTTGCTTCTTTCTGGCGCCACTTCCGCGTCCGTTCGCTCGCTCACCTCGCCGTGAGAAGACCGCGGAATCACTTCTCGGAACCCAGAGAGCCGTGCCAAATGATTCTGCCCGCTGCGTGCCGACTACCGCCAAGGTTTCATTCAGAGCTAGCGCCCAGCTCGATGGGAACTTTAACACTTCTACGGAACGGTTCTCAGGAGAAACGGGGGATTAGGGTTTAACGACCCGTCCACAGGAACGATACCACAGTAGGACGTTCTCACAGTGCTCTGGCGCACGGAATCTAGAAATTCGTTGTCGCAGGACTTTAGACTTATACTGCCTTAACAAGTGACATGGGTTAGTTACATAGTCAGTGGCGGACTAAGGCTGTTGGATGCACGGGGCGGCGGCGAAACAAAATGAGCCCCTATCTCAAAAATTTTCAAATGTTTGTGTAGTTTATGGGACTTAACTACAGGGTCATCAGTCCCTAAGCTTACAAACTACTTATGTACTAGCTAAGACTAAAGACGGCACAAATATCCATCCCCGAAGGGGGATTCGAACCCCGACCGTAGTGGCCGTGCTGACCGTGACTGGAGCGCCTCAGTCCCCTCGGCCACCGCGGCCGGCGCCCCTCTCTCCTGTCCACTTGGAAATATATTACTATAAAACAGTAACTTTTGAGATTTGGACGCCCCACAGAACGAGAGGCACGAGCCAGTCTAAAAAGAATTACTTTCGATATTTGGAGGCCCCAGCAGAAAGAGATGCCAAGCGCAATAAAAGAAAAATAAATAAAAACACCATTGTTTTCGAGGCATTTGGAGGCCCCCAAGACCAGAGGCCGGGGGCGGTCCACCCCTCCTCCCCGCCACCCCCCCTCCCCCCCAATAGTCCGCCATAGCATGGAGTATAAATATCTATGGAGTGAGCATTCAGATGCGCAGAACGAGAATTCTCATATTTCGAGCGTTATTAATTCGTTATTACGAGGATATAACCTCCAGAAGTATTGTAAAACTACGCATATATGTTAACAGACATCCTAAAAATTATAGGCATTGGACGAAATTGGTTTAAACACACTAAAATCGAGAAAAATGAGCTTTATTGTCATAGCCGAACTTTCACGTTTTTCAATTCTTTTTTCCGATGAAGGGAAAAACAACTGACAACCAACAATATTTTTTATTTTCTGCAGTTGTAATACGAATGTCTATTCCAATTAAAGACACTGCATTAGCGTCATAGCAAAGGAAAAAGTGAAATAAAAATTTGAAGTCGTTACTTCTTACAGCAAAATACCACATTGCACTACTATTTTCCTTTTTTTCTCATCATTTTGCTGTTTTCGTGCAAGGACAATTGCCTATAGCATTTTTCATAGTTAGTTGTGAGTTCAAACGCTAAATAGAGAACATTAATTATTATTTTTTGGATCGATAGTGTGACTCTCTGTTCATCTTTCGGGACGCTAAAATTAAAAAATCACGTAATGTAAAAAACCTCGTTCAGAATTAAATAAAAACACACACAAGGGCTCGAGAACCTGCATGTCACTGAGGAAACTAATCTGTTAGAAGTTATTGGTATCTAACACTTTTCTCGTAAACACGTGAAAAAACATCATAAAAATTACCTCTAAAATATAATACCTAATAATACTGAGTTAAAATTTTTTCAACATTTAAAGTGCCTCATTTACAAGCAGGCATATACCGAAGTTGTACGTAACTTACCTATGATATGTAACTGGTCCTCCTTTCACGTACTCCTCCGTGAGTCCATAGTAGCAACAATACTGTGCCACAGTTGCTACTAATTTTCATACATACAAAACGTGATTGAAACAAGGCAAATACGTGTAATATTCGAGATTCGATAGTATCACAATACGCAACCAAGCCGAATCGTCCCAATACCACGTGACTTGCCCAGACAGATGTTGAAAACATGCGCAGTAGGCTACGCTCACTCCATAGATATTTATACTCTAATGATGGTCCACTAATATCTCGTGTGGCCTCCTCTATCCCTGCGGGCTACCGTGAGGCGACGTGGAAGTGATTCTACAACTCCCTGGTATTTCTCTAGACGCAGCTGACATCGTTAGCATAGCGGCAGGCAATGGTGCGCTATTCGTTGGTGCAGAATCCTTGGCACCGCGCCTGCGTTCCATGACGTCTCAGATATCCCCTGTCGGGTTCAAATATAGACTCCGTCATTTCAGTCTCTGGGACCTCCCCTGCATACCCCTAGAACCATTCCCGGAAAATGTAGGAGCGATGTAGCGGTACGTTATATTAAAATACCGCAGAACCGTCAGGATGATGGAAGGCCAAAATGAGTGAAGATGCTCCTCCAGCAGCTTAGCACATCGAGGACCCTTCAAAGTCCCTTCCAGAAAAGATAGGCGGCCCACTCCACACCAGAACCATGGCACTGACACTACCTACTTAGAACGCACCTTCTTGGGAGACAAATTCATCGATTCTGGCTGCACATTGTCTCCTACCGGGATCGTCCGCTGGATATGTCAGGTAACAGCTGGAGGGATGGGGGTGGGTGGCAGATGGGGTAGGGGAGAGGAGCTGGAGGTTAGTAGCTGAGGCAACCCAGGTCCCTTACCTGTGCGAATACAAAACAAACAGCGAGCTATAGTTGGGTAGGCGTAATATGATCCCTGACAGTTTGCATTGATGTTGCAAGCTTTCAACAACGAAGTGTAAACTGCTTCAGGCTAAAACACCAATATGGAGTTGTCATATAGACACACATGAAATTGTGTAACAAGACTAATGACAGCAGGCGCATGAAGGTGCTGCAACCATGTTACTGCAACTGTCAGGGGATCAACTTACAGCTAGTCAATTATAGTGAGCATTTACCCCATTATGTTCCAAGAAGCAACTACAGGGTCCTTCAACCAGTTGTATCGGATCCTTCCAAAGCTTATATAACATTGGTGATACAATGCGCAGACACATCGAGAGAGTGTTCATTTTCCACAAAATGCGTTGCTATAAGACACGTCTCGTTAGCGAATATTCTCCACAAATTTATCGACACTTAGTGCAGTATACATATTAAAAAATGTCCAAATGTTTGCTATGCTTAAGGAACTTAACTGCGGGGTCATCAGTCCCTAAACTTACAAACTGCTTATGAACTACCTTAAACTAAAGACAGCACAAACATCTTTGCCCGAGGGGGGATACGAACCCCCGACAAATTGATTGTTCAGCGTACCGTACGCTTTTTGTAGCTTTTTTCTGGAACAGGCCTCTTCCCTCACAATGAGAACCGCTCGCTCATCAGTTTGCGCACACACTAATCGATTATATCCTCCCAAGCATTTTCTGCTCTTTTTTTCTTATGGGAGTAGTCAAAATAACTTCACTGTGCTCGTTTTGAAATTGTGGTTCCTGCGGCACTTTAAGATAAGTTTGTACCTTCACACTAACTACTTATTCTGCCATTTAATCGTTAAGAGAGGTTCAGGCATCACAATTTACATATAACAATTATTTAGTCACAATAGTAAGATATCCGTTAGAGAAAGCTGCCCTACATCCCACTGTCACCATAATAAGGAAAGTAGTTGATATGTTTGTTTTTATCACTGCGTTTTTCTGCTAGTTCGAATGTATATTTTTTTCAACAAAGAAATTCGAACGATTTTCTTTTGCTGAAACCATCCTCCTCCTCCATGATTCAGCGGGTGTACACCACAGTCTCCACCATTAGCAACAAGTACAGCATCTTATCTTGAATGAGTACATTTCAAAAATCTACAAATGTATCATCATTGTCACCATTGTGCAAAACGAATAACCGTGCTGCATTTGAACAGATACAGTTGCATGTGCCGCAAACCATTGCACATGTTATTCCTACTGTTTCACATTCACATCGCATCCTACATCTGGCAGAACAATGGCAAAAGATGTTCAGTATAGCTTCAGGTGCTACTGTGACTGTAACTGTGTGGTGTCAGCCATACGATCCATCCGCCTTTCATCCCCATCTGAGACAGCGGAAACAGGTTATGGAGCCACCGTTGTATCTTTATGTGACTAAACACCTGTCACTAGAAATGGTATTATAGACAGCCTTATATGAAAACAAATTAATGGTATTAATTTAACTTGAAATAAACTGGAAATATGTGCTGGTGTGCAACTACTAAGGTTAGCGGTAATGAGGCGAGGTCTGGTTTTGCTCTGGTTACTGCATTTAATACTGCACCATGTCGGAGCTTATGTAATGTTGCATATATTCAGTCCCTTCATACATTTATAGTAACGTTTTCATCAACGAAGCCAAAACTAGACCTTGCCTTATTACCGCCAACCACAGGAGCAGAACACCTGTACTTTTTTAAGATTTCATTTATAGATAAATTAATTTTATTGACTGTCTGTTTCAATATTACGGTATTTACAATATCATTTCTTGTTACTTACAGGTGTCTGGTTACTTACTGAGATAACAACCTCCTACCACCGAATGAGTGGCGATGAAAATGACGGTAACCACGCATCAACAACCACAGACGCAATAGTAGCTGAATCTATATTGCACCTCGTTTGTTGTTCTTTCTTCGTTGTGTGGGAAACGATGTGGATGTTGAAAAACAGGAATTACATGGTCAGTGGTTTGTGGCACGTGCCATGGTACATGTTCAAATGGCGTACCGTTTCTAAGGTGCAACTGTTGATTCTTGAAACATATTAATTCAAGATAAGACAAGTTTTACAGTAACCAATGTACATTTTCTATTATGTCTAACTTCAATGAGCATTAAACATTGATTATATAGGTACCATTAAAACACTGGTTTACTTATTATCTTTTATTTAGGTTTTTCATACCTTGTAAGGTGGTAACTATTAGACCTTTTTGTAGGAAATTTAGGCTACTTTAATTTTCTACTGAAAAAAAAGCTTCGGATTTCGAGTTACTCAAGAAAACGCAAAATGACCTTTAAACGTTCCCGACCCAATCTCCAGCGCACAGTTCATAATTTACAGGCGCGAAATCTTATTAAGCTGACTATGACACTCCACCCTCCCTCTATACAAATATTTGCGGCTACACGAATGTATTCCTCTAATTTTCCACGCTCCTCAGTAGCGTTCCCACTGCGCTCTCGTCTTCTCTGAATAAATCGTTGCTTAGATTACTGATTCGCTACGTCTCGGCTTTCTATTTCGTTTGCTGCTATGGACTTATGATGCTGCAGTGTTCTCTCTCTTTGTCGTTGTCTTCGACCTTATTTCCAGCAACGCTGTAGACACCCTCGATTGGTCCGTCACTCTCGGCCGTTTTGAGTGGTGTCCCCCCGATCTCGATAGACCTCACTCACAAAATTTACCTACATTAAGGTATTTGAAGGACAATTGTACTTCTTATTCGTTTTATTACCATCTATCTAGCCCCATTTTTCTATTATTATTATTATTATTATTATTATTATTATTGTCTTAAGCTGAAAAATAGTAATGTTTAATGTGTATGTGTAATTTGCTGCAGAAAATTACGCAACAAAACACGTAAATTCACAGACACGATAAACGTTAAAAAATGTCGCAAGGTCATATTTTAGTGCATCTTGACTCAAGAGGCCACATCTGTGAATACGGGCACTAGAACCGTATTGCAATACTGAAACAAACATACGAGGCTGTTGACAACAAGTTTGAAGACAGGAGCAATGAACGGTGGATGCAAGTGGAGCCCGGGCTACGGCGAGCAACTGGCGAGAAGCAATTTGCGGCGACGGGGCAAGGCACGTCTGAGGGCAGGGCTGCACCTGCAGTTTTGCCCAGCAGCCGCTACCAGCCGCCAAGTGGAACGCTCCGCGCACAACTTACCGTGGCTCATCTTCAAAACGGAAGGCGTGCCGCTAGTAACGCACTCATTTACTTTTCACAAATAAAAACGGAATTTACGATTCAAGTGGGTTGTGCTGTTACAAAAATCACTTTTGTCAAAATCCGACTTCGGTTTATTGGTAGAATTTTGCAATGATGTACGTCATCTGTTAAGGAGACCGCGTATAAGACGCTTGTACGACCTCGTCTTGAGTGTTGCTCAAGTGTTTGGGACCCGCAGCATATCAGTTTAAAGGAAGATATGAAAGCAGTTCAGAGTCGAGCAGCTAAGTTCGTTACTGGTTCGTTCGACCAATGCGCGAGTGTCCCAGAAATGCTCCGTGAACTCAAATGGGAATCGTTGGAGGAAAGACGACGTTCTTTTCGAGAAATTCTGTTGGAGAAATTTAGAGGGCCGTAATTTGAAGCTGACTGCATAACGAACTTGCTGCCGCCTACTTACATTTCGCGTAAAGATCACAAAGACAAGTAAAGAGAAATTAGGGCTCGTAGAGAGACATATAGACATTCCTTTTTCCCTCGTTCTATTTGGGGGTGGAATAAGAAAGGAAATGTCCAGTAGTGGTACAGTGTACCCTCCGCCACCCACCTTACGGCGGATTGCGGAGTATATATGTTGATGTATGTGTAGACATACAAATGTGAGATGTGAGACTTTACACAGATATTTCAAATGTTCAAATGTTTGTTAAGCTTATGGGACTTAACTACGGGGTCATCAGTCCCTAAACATACAAACTACTTATGAACTAGCTACAACTAAGGACGGCACAAACATCCATGCCCGAGGGCGGATTCGAACCCCCGACCGTAGTGGCCGTGCAGACCGTGACTGAAGCGCCTCAGTCCCCTCGGCCACCGCGGCCGGCACACAGATATTTACGGACCTCTCATGTTCAGATTACACATGTTCAATATGTCCTCTATCGGTGACACGAACGATATCACATCGATAGTCAAGTTCCTCCCATACTCGGGCAAACATGTCACTTCGTTCAATGACTGCACGTGGGTTCTATTGGCCCCAAATTGGAACATTGTGTCTGTTTACCTGTTCACTAATATGGAAAGTCGCTTCATCCCTGAACACGGTGCGAAAGTGTTATCATTGTCAACAGCATAAGAATCTCGCTACAAAATGCCACACGTTTGCGTTTGTCATCAGAACGTAGAACTTATGACAGGTTTAACTTGTACGGCTTCATAATCAACCGACGTCTCAAAAAACGCCAAATTATTGTTGTAGGCAGTTGTAATTCCCTATTGGCACGACGAGTTGATTTTGAAGTACTATGTTGCAAAGCAGTTGGAATTCGTGCAACATTTTCTTCAGGAAGACAAGTGTTTCCAGGACTCTTTCGTTTACATACACATCCTGTATCTACAAACTGTCGATACCACCTGCGAATGTTCCATCCGTAGGATCAGTTTGGTACCTCAACCTGAAACGCCTTTGCACTGTAATCACGGAATGGCACTTCGCAAACTCGAGAACATAAAATGATTTCTGCTGCGGAGTAGTCATTTTAAACATATCACGGATACCAAGCAAAACAGAAGACAACTGACATCTTGCGCCTATTAATATAAACTAGACTATGTATTCGTTTCTCCAATAGCCGAGCTTAGGCGCAGCGATAGATAGTTTGGAAAAAAGAACAATTTGTAATACATATATTCATTTTTAAATACCCTGTATACCCTTTTTCGTGCTCCGAGAGGAGCAGTTTCCAGCCGGTTCCATTCTTTCCATTTCTACAGCAGGTTATGATGTTTATAAAATAGAAATCCGATACTTCTGTAAAGAACTAAACGAAGGTGAACCGCCGTCCTCACGAATGGGGGTCTGTAAAGATTTGATTCTTTATAGGCGGCGACATATTTATTTACAGTGTATGACGAATAAGAAAAATAAAGTAACCTCCATGTACGATGTCCAAAAACAAATTTCTTAAACTGGAGTAACAAGTACTTCCTAGCGGCCGCCAAATCCGTTTGCACGGAAGTGAGCAAACCATGCGGGTTCGCCTACTGGATATGAAACCAGTATCTCGAGAACGCAGTGAGATACTGCTGTATTCTCAATTTTAAATATTTCGATATTTCCTTTGCATTTCATATGCTGCTATGTATGACCCAGAATCTACAACACGCAAAGTCTACACAATGGTTTTTAACCTCCGCAAACTCTTCAAAATACTTTGCCATATAGTTTGATGCTACTTGGTAAATCTAATGAATAACGAAAACAAAATCAGCTGCATGGACCTATTTTCGTACCCAAAAATCATGGTGTTTCGGGGTTTTCTCAACAACGACCCATGAACAAATGCTACTTTCATAAGTCGGATAAAAACCACTCTAGATCACACGTGCTGTGCAAAAACCAACTGGTTAAATGGTCTGCAGGAAGTGTGTAATATTTAAATTTTAACACTGTACTGTAGGATGACTACAGCATGCCAATACTTCTGATATATAGTTAACAATTACAACTAGGAAAATGGCTATCCAAAACTACACGTCTTATCTCTGTCATCAATAGAACCCGAGAACTGGACTTCTGAAGAAACCCAATTTCCCACGCTGAGTGTTCGAACATATTAATACCGTGGTCCGGTTTGCACGTAATGATAATGGAGATTAAGGTTTTTTTCATTAATTCTTTTCTTTTTCAAGGCAATAAGGAAAGATAAAAGTGGAATGTTTTGAAAGACAATAAATTCCATAGAAGGTTCTATCTAGTATATCCGCAAGTAAGACTCTTACGATCTACAAAGATTATGATGCGTTTTGGGATTTTTAGATAATTGTTTCCATTCTCAGAGTGGAATATAATTGAACAGTTCACACATGGCTTCTTATACGTAAGGAATTGTGGAATTTGTGCAAGTTACCAACAAAATCTGGCAGGCGGCATATTTATAAGTGCTTAAACTGACAAGACTTTTAAATTGGGCAATAGTAGCGATAAAGAAAAACTGAAAAATATGTAACAAATTAGTGGAACAAGGTACATTGTGTGCAAAATAAGCAACAACTTGCCATTAAGAAATAAAAACGAGCATAGCTATTATAAACAAATTATTTTACAGGACACGTAGCATTTTCTGTGGTCCATTCAGTACATAATTATGAAAGTAAGTAGTGAGTGGAGTGTTGCCTTGTGATGTTCAGAAAAACGTACACTGCTCAGGAGAGAGCAGGAATGATTGAAGGCTTCTAAAATTTGGAGAAGAATGGGAGGTGTGGAAGGGGCAGACAAAATAATGAATTAGTTTGTGTTCCAAATCATAAACGATAAATGACAAATACTGCAAAAAAACTAAAAAATGATGTTTTTAAAGATTTCTTTAAGTGATTATCCACAGCCATTATGTATTATTATTGTGCCAACGGCTATACAATTTATTGTTTATTCTCGATCAGTTTCGGTACTGACTGCCGTTAACAGGAGATTTTACACTGTACATTAATTGGTATAAAATTAACATTCTGGCAAAATTCGGTCTCTTCAAGTATAAATCTACTTTTAGATTAACTGATATTGAATGACGGGACAAAATTCTAGGGTATCCAGCAAATATTTGTTTACATATTATACTTGATGAGGCCGCATTTGGCGAGAATTTATTTTTAGACCAATTAATGTACAGTGTTCATTATAGTCTGTACCAAAACCTGTCGAGAGTAAAAAAATAAATAGTACAGTTCCTGGCACAAGAATTATTTTTTCCTTAAATGAGAAGAAATAAGCAAGGGCACTGGATGATAGAATTTTCAAAATAATCGGACAATGCGTTAAAATGAACTGTTCATCAGAAGAGGACCAGAAGAAGA
Organism: Locusta migratoria; assembly: GCA_026315105.1. Taxonomy (NCBI): domain Eukaryota; kingdom Metazoa; phylum Arthropoda; class Insecta; order Orthoptera; family Acrididae; genus Locusta; species Locusta migratoria. Next base: position 467,009,268 of record CM048746.1, on the reverse strand, counting down.
AGATACCACGTAACTCATACCGACGTAAATGCATCTAAGGTATGGGGAAGAACACATTCTACGAATAAAATCAATGACTTTAATGATCGATATGAAAAACAAAGCACTATAAATCAATTCAATCGACAATGTAGGAAGAAGAGCAGCTGACGTCTTAAAGTGGTTCACCTTGTACAGTACATGAAACAAAAATACAATGGCGCAAAGAAATTACTGCGCAGCGGTACGAGCATCAAAACACTTCCTTGCGCGTAAGCGGCCTACGTCATCGATGGTGCTGACGTCTTTCTGCCACTCACTTCTTGCAGCGGGGAAACCTACGTCCCGCTATGTGACGTCTTTCACTTAATGAGGTCGCAGCACGTCATACAAGAAGCGCTCCGCTCCTGTTTGCTTAAAACGTGACATGCTTCAAGTGATGTTCATTGCCTGTGTTTAGAGTTCGATGTCACCGTCTCGCCCTGCCTCATAGTCCCCCCTCTCCCCCCTCCCACTCACTGGTGCAACCCCACCGGCAATGTTCTGCGAATCTACAAGACCGCCTCTTTGCATCAGAATCGTTTAGCAATTTCAAGCACGCCGCTACTTCTGCTCCAGAGTAAGTTTATTAACAATTTCAGCACGCCAAAACAAAGGTAACACTCTTGACCACACGACTTGATAGCACAAATGTACTGCACTGCCGGCCGCGGTGGCCGAGGGGACTGAGGCGCTCCAGTCACGGTCTGCACAGCCACTACGGTCGGGGGTTCGAATCCCCCCTCAGGCATGGATATTTGTGCCGTCCTACTTCGTAAGTAGTTCATAAGTAGTTTGTAAGTTTAGGGACTGATGACCCCGTATTTAAGTCCCAAAAATGTTCAAATGTTTGTAAAGCTTTTGGGACTTAACTACGGGGTCATCAGTCCCTAAACTTACAAACTACTTATGAACTACTTACGAACTAGGACGGCACAAATATCCATGCCCCAGGGGGGATTCGAACCCCCGACCGTAGTGGCCGTGCGGACCGTGACTGAAGCGCCTCAGTCCCCTCGGCACCGCGGCTGGCAGTTAAGTCCCATAAGCTTAACAAACATTTGAACATTTTTGTACTGCACTGAAAGCTACCTCACGGTTCGAGGCGGGGGTGTTTTGTGTACCGCAGTCACTACCTCCTGCTGTTCCAGCCGAGCAAGTTTCGCAAGAAAATAAAATCGCTGGGAAGCCTCCGTGTGACCTTTTAATCTTATATCTTCAAACGAGAAATTATGATTTCGATGAAATTTTGTATGTACACTGTTTTTTCCCTTGAAGTTCACCTAAATAGTTGTATTTTTCGTAAGAAGGCAATTTTCCAAATGTTCAAATGTTTGTTAAGCTTATGGGACTTAACTACGGGGTTATCAGTCCCTAAACTACAAACTACTTATCAACTAGCTTATCCTAAGGACGGCACAAATATCCATGCCCGAGGGGGTATTCGAACCCCCGACCGTAGTGGCCGTGCAGACCGTAACTGGAGCGCCTCAGCCTCCTCAGCCACCGCGGCCGGCGGCAATTTTCCCAAATTATTAAGTATCTATATATATATAAAAATGAATTTTTGTCTGTGTCCTCTATGTGTTCATAAACCATTCATTCGATTGCAATGAAACTTTGGTGAACTGTTCACCGTACGCCACTGTCCCAAAAACAAAAGAGCACGACACATAGCTCAGGAGATATGACGTCATAAATAATGACAGGTGACCGCCTGAGAATACCCAGATTTATGAGTCAATTATTGGAAAATGGAAGTAGTTGGGGATCTGTAACAAATTTTGCATGTAATTTCGGATATTTATGAAGTGTTTTGTAACTGACCCGCCCTCCCCCCCCCCTGCCCCCACAAAGTGATGAAAAGAAATCTACCGCTCACAACAGTTCCGCTTAGATGCCGTAAAACTGTCGCATCAGGCATGACGTTGTATCAAATAAAGCTAGCATTGCAGATTTGCATGTTACTATTTATTTTTGTCTGCAAGTCCCCCCTTAATTCTCTTGCATCCAAAATTAAGCAATCTGTTTTCTTAATCTCTATCTATCTATCTAGGGCACTCACTCACTCACTCACTCACTGACTAAACACGAAATCTCGAAAACTACTTCATTTATGAAGCTGATATTTGGCAGGAATGTAGTCTATAGGTAGAAAACGTCAGCTAAGAAAGTATTTTGTGATAGGTGCATGGCGGAGCATACTTCTCATACAGGCTCACTAAATCTACAGTTTCCTTCCGATCTTCACGAAATTTCGCACGCTTGACCTTCAAAACAAGAGGAAAGTCACCGTCTACCTTAAGTTTCACACAGTTCATGGGGGAGGGTGCTTTGCAACATAAAAATGGATCCCTAAATACATTGGTCGTGCCATAACTTGAGAACGGCTCGACCGATTTCACAGATCTATCTTTATTTATTTATTTTTAATTTTCGAGAACAAGGATTGTATGAAATAAAATTGGAATATTTGAGAAGAACAAAGTGAGTTTTTCAATGTGACACTGCGTTTCCATAGCATTGAAATCTATAGTTTTGTTCCGATATTGATGAAATTTTGCACACTCGACAAAACAAGAGGAATGTCACCGTCTGCATAAAATTTCGTTCGGTGCAAGGTGGAGAGTGCTTAACTTACTGAATTTTATCAAATACACATTTTTGCTCCAATATTTGTGAATTTTTGCACATATGACCTTTAAAACAAGAGGAAGATCAGTGGGTACATAAATATTTGTATGGTAAATGACAGAGGGTACCTTGCAGACGAGTTTGCAGAGAGCGGGAAAAGTGGAAACTAACAGAGAGATGGGAGAGAAAGATGTGGATGCAGAGAGGGGGGGGGGAGGGGATGTGGACTTCGAGAGTGTAGAATAAATAAACACCCGGGCAACGCCGGGTTTACAGCTAGTATATATATATATTTGTGTGGGTGTGTGTGTGTGGGTTAACCTCGAAAACGCCTTTATTTATATAACAATACCGCTATGTAAAAGAAAAAAAATCGCGAGAAACGCTCGGCACCCTATATTATCTCTAATATTATCCTCATGGTCTTTTCGGGAGATGTGGAATGAAGCAATGTATTGATTGACTCTTCGAGACACATACGCACTTAGAACTTGGACTGAAGCCAGTACCGTACACAACGTCTGGAGTTTTCAGATCATCTCCATGACGCATTCGCGCTTCCTAAACGAACTTGTAACAAACCGTATTAACGCGCGAAGGCAACATTCATTCACTCACAAATTAGCGTAAACACATCGAATTTACACTACATGTCGCGGAGAAGGCGAACTGAAAACGATTTAGTTTGACAGTCTCGGTAAAAACAATGCCACTACCTAAGTACGAACGTACAGTTCAGAAGAAGAAGAAAAAATATAACAACGCAGACGTATTGAACTTACAAAACAGAAAGAAAGAAACTAGGAAAGAATTCCTTGAGAAAAATCTGTGACATTATTTCACTGAAAGAGAGGAATGCACAATTAAAAATAAGTAAACCATTTATTGAGAGGTTGTAATACGGACCAAAATAAGAAAAAATGTCCAGTAAACAGACTTCAAGAATGCAATGGATGTTACAATGTCGTGAATATTCGCTTTTCATAACAAAGACTGTTCATAGAAGAGGCTGGTTTCTTACATATCGGACTGTCAATTTTAATGACCAACAGATTCGGTTGATACGAATTCACGCGTAGCTGGAAAATAAGAACATTAGAGACGATTTTCAATCAAAGTACTGGCAGGAATTCCTAGCGATATACTAATAGAATCTTACATTTCACCAAACAGGTTAGCTGGTGCAAGATATGAGTTCCTTCAAACGAGTTGCCCATCCTACTAGAGGAGGTAACATTACAGCAACGGATGGAGATGCGGTTAATAAGAGATGGATCAATCGGTGAATTCCATGTTCAGACTGGTTTGCCAACTAGTTCCCCGATCTTAATCTGTTGTAATTATGGTTGCGGGAACACTTGAAATCTTGGTGTATGCTAGTATTATTAACGATGTACAACTGCTATAGACAGGTTACATTTAAACTCTACTGCTTCACAGTAACAGATCAATGTGTTATCGGTTTGTTCATTCGTAAACTGCATTCTGGAAATCTTTCATAACGGCATAGGTCTTGCAGTAGAAGAGATACCATTTATAGCAGCAAAAACGAACAAGGCACGTAGTTACTATAGCGTTTGTCCTTCAAGATGTTCCAGTTGTCATCAGTCGATCCAGTCATGCAGCCGGGGCTGTTTGTGAGTTTGCCAGTAGTTAAATAGTCGAATTCGAAATATTTAAACATTTAGTCCGTTTCAGGGCATTGAAATATATTCAAGACGAAGTTGAAATTTTGTGCTGGTCCGGAATTCGACCTCTGATTTTCCGCTTCGGGCCAGCGACCGCCTTAATCAATTAGACTATCCAGGCACGCATCCCTTCCAATCCAAATTCTCAAAATGTAGCACACCACCATTGTAGTGCCCCCTGACAATTTGATTCCACTTGCTCGCAGCCTATACTGGATTCTCGCAAGGGATCGAGCATATTAATGCGTCCGCACTGAAATTGTCAGTTGCCTGTTGGGGGGAAGTTTACATTTATTGATATGATGTCTGTTCTTTTCGGTCATTAACATAAATAAATATATGTTTTTAACTTCGGCTTGCAGGATCACAGTCAGTATCTCACCTGCAGTAAAGACTCGGTGCTTAACGGTTTAAAACTCACAGGGTTAATTCCATCGAAATAATATGAATGTACTTTAGGTTCTGTCCACTGTTTTTAATATTTTGTTATTTCTATTTTAAAAGGACAGCACGTGGCATTTATGCCACACAATTTGTATTCACTGCTGTAGCGGCTCAAAGCGGTGAAGAGACAGGCTGCCGCTATACAATTGACATGATCACACGTCAAACTGATTAGTAGCGTACTAAAGCATTGACAGTAGTGTGTATTGCCCCTGAGCAACGGTCGATCGAAGGAAACCCAGTAACAAATGTGACGCGAACAAAGCATAATATCCGGTATCAATACATTTCTCGTTTCAATGAGTAACAAACCAGTCCACCAGTGCTGACCCTTTACCTATAATGATGCTGTTACAATTGCAATTCATTTAGTGAAAATTAACCTGTGAAAGTTAACAAAGCAGTAGATCACTGTCACGAATATAGGAAGAAACTGCAGAACTATCAAGAAAGTCTGTCCTGTGCTGGCACACGCGGAACACACACTAGCTAGCATAAGCTTTGAGAGAAACATCAGTCAGCGTCCATTATTTTTAACACGCAGGTTATCAATTGTGAGTAGTTGCAATATAATTTTGCCTCAGAAAATATTGGTTTCAATTTATCAGTTAATTTATGTTTAATATTTCTGGTGCTCAAAGTATTACGATCAAATTCCGCGATCATTATAGTGATTTATGACCTTAAGAGTGGCTCTCACGTAGGATTTATTGTGTTATATTAACGAAGTTTTCCTTATTTTAAGTAGAGCAATAAATAAGTTGGCATGAACTTTTCTTACAGACTTGGAACATTATGGCCCCTAGTACTGGTGTAGCACTCCGAAAAGCAACAAGGAATTTCAGATATTACAGTAGCATGTAAGAATGGCAACAAACGGAGAAAAATTACGGTGGAACGACGGAGTTACACACGACGCGAGAAACTAGTGGAACACCGAGTGCAAGTTGTTATGATTTCCTATTCGTGTCTTCCAACATCTGTCCCACATGCACCTTCACGTAAGCGACAACTTACAGTATTATAATATTTAGATACAATAATTCAATAAGTCGAGATAAGTTGGGAAACAGAATTAGGAAAAAATTACATGGGGAGAAATGTAAATAGCTGTGAAAAAGATGGAGGGAACGCTCCAGGACCTGATGAAGTATCAGTGGACACGATAAGAACAGTATCAGTGGGAATGAAATGGCTATATAGTATACAGAGTACTGTCAAGTGTGTGGAGAAATCGTACAATACCTGACGATTAGAGGAGACATTGTTCCCATCTTCAAAAAAGGCAATAAAAAACTTTGTAAAAACTACTTTATGAGTCATACAGCCAAGATTTTTGAACGAATTTTACTAAATAGAATAAATGAAAAGATAGAAAAGGAATTGAGTGAGGAACAACATGGATTTAGGAAAGAAAGAAGCAAGTCGTCTTGATATTTTCTATTCGTCAACTGATGGAAAAAAGTTGGAGTATAACAAAAGGGTGATAATGGTTTTTATAGACATAGAAAAGACATGTGACTCAGTTATCAGGGAAGGACTGGGAAGAAGTGAAGAAGATAGGTATAGAAGATGGGTACATTAATGTGATAAAAACAACATATAGAGGACATAACTGTAGAATCAGAACACCACTGAGGAACTCTGAATGCTTCGAAATAAGACAAGGACTTAAACAAGGAAGTATTTTATCTTCTGCACTTTTTAATGTTGTGATGGAGGGAATGAATACGGAAGTTAAAGATACAGTAAAAGAAAAAAAGATGATTTTTGTAAACGATTTGGTAATATGGGGGATAGAGAGGCAGATGTACAGTTACAACATGATGCGTGGAAGGAAATAATGGAAAGGTATGGATTAAAAATAAATAAAGGTGAGAGTGAAGTAATGGTATTTGGAAGAGACAAAGGGTTCACCAAGAATATTACTTTGAATGGGAAACCCCTCAAAGTGATAGTTTGACTTATTTAGGGTGTGAAATATCTAGCGATGGAAGAATAACCAACGAAATTAACAGGAGGTTACAGAAGGGAGGCAATTTATATCAAACAATAAAACACCTGATTTGGAATAAGGAAGTTGCAGAAAAAGCAAAACTCCTTATGTATAAGAGTCACTACTTTCCTATTGTCACCTACGGAGGAGAAACATGGACAATGACAGAAAGGGACTGGAGCAGACTGCAAGCAGCGGAAATGAAATTTCTCAGAGCAGTTACGAGAAAAAAGAGAATGGACAGAGGAATGTAGATATTAGAAACGACCTTAAACAAGTAAGTATGAGAGAAGAAATCGAAAAAAAGGACGTGTCGGCAGAGACTTCCCAAAATTATGGAAGAACTGTAGCTGGATGGAAAAAGACCTAGTGGGCGCCCACGTACATGGTGGAAAATGGGTGTGAGAACATCTGTAGAAACAAGAGGTGTGACCTGGCAGCAAGTGGAGGAAGAAAAGCGGTGGGAGGACCGAGCCAAATGGACAGGACTCGTTAGCACCCAGGCCCGGCAGTAGCTGCAGCGGGATCCGGATACATATATACATACATACAATTCATTGCAGTAGGAAGATTCTCTATTCGATCTGTTTCAGGCAGAGGAAACAGTGAATTTAATTTTATGAAGGAGAAATCCTATAAGCAGTCTATTCGAAAACAAAAAAAGACATTCTCATGCGTAGTTGTTGTTGTTTCCGTATCTCCATTTCTGCAGTATTTTCTCCAATTCGTACTAAACTTTGAAGAAGAGTGTTCTCAGTTTCTGTCCGTGAAAATTTCAGTCGGTAGTCAGTGCGACTGCAAACCATGTGAGGATCCCGGGTTAGATTCCTCTTGTCGCTAGGCATTTTTCCTTGGGGGGGGGGGGGGGGGGGGGAGACCTGACACCTGGTGCACTCAGCCTCTTGACGTCAGTTAAGGAGTTGCTTGTAGCGGCACCATGTTTGCAAAACTGACCGCGGCCGGGAGTGTGGTATGGGGTCATCCCAATAACGCCACTAACTGAGGACGATATGGCGATCCGTGGGACCTGAGGGTTTTTACCGTCATTGCGTCATTAATTGATGTTCGTTATTAATTAACGTTCCGTGTGTCAATGTGATGTTTCTGATTAGTGTACAATGCTCCGTAGTCGTCAAACGGTATATTTCCACAAAACATAAGTTATTATGGCTCCTTCAAAGTAGTCGAAGATAGGCTTTTCTGCGGCAAGAACAACAGTGCTTTACTTAGTTTTCTGAAAATTTCACATTTTTTCTGCATTTCTCCCAATCAACAAATGAACATCAGACCAACTCAGAATGAACCGGCTTCCAAAATCAGAAAAAAATCAACCGTTCTGAACACTTCTGTGGTGGCATCAAGCGCCTTTTTCATACATCGCTAAATATAAAAAATATATATAGGAAATGCGAGATATAAGTGTGGACATTTGATGTACTCGAGTCCCAATAACGTAGCAACTACTTTTAGAATATGTGCCAAATTCAATTAATGATATGGACACGGAAAATGCGGAGCAAAAACTATAAAAACATGTGGTCATAATGATCAGTTTATCGCAATTACTAACATTTGATGTATTAAATTTAAAAGAGTTAGGTGTCTCTAGAAACACACATAAATGGTATGAGTGCGTGCCACCAAATCTGTCAGCTTAAAGATACCAATTACTGCAACATAAAAATGATCCGGAGAAATAACAGTGCCACTAACGATCTTCTTCCCGTTGTCAGGAATTCTCATTACAAAAGATAAATAGTTAAGAAACTATTTGTTGCCCGAAAAGCGTTTGAAACAGTTCACAGAGACCAGCCTTATGAAGCAGCATACTTTGGCCACTGAAAGCTTCTAAGGGGCCTCGAAAGTAAAAGCAAAGAAATATCTCTGGAATTCCTAACGGAATTTTCCATCTTCCTTAACTCTCGAGCAAATATTTGCTAACTTTATTGGAGGCTGCACATAAAACGTGTCTGATACTGATGGAACAATCTGTACTGAGAAGTATATCACACTGCAGTTCCCCCTTTGGATGTACTGCCTTACTGTACAGAACGCAATAAACTTGGCTGCATGAGTCCGCCTAACTGTGTTTGACTGAGGTACAGCGTCTGCGTTGAGTCGTATCTGAGCCACCTCGGTAAAAGTCTTCACACTGTACTCATATTCGGGAAGGACATTCAGGTTTTACGTAGTTTTCCAAAATCGCCTGAGGTGAACATTAAGATGTTTTCTTTGAAAAGATCAGGGCGACCTCATTTTCTAATCTTCTCAAATGCGAGCAACGAGCCCGTTTCCCTACTGGTCTCTTCATCGACTGGACACTAAATTCTTAACTCTTCTCCTTTGGTAATCACACGTATTGTAGATCATCCTAGTCGCTCTCCACACACAGACTTAATTAACTTAGAATAGCGCTTTTATTCGATCTACATCTTCTCATCATATCTGTAGATACGCATCTAACACGTGACAAATCATATAAAGTCTGCACAGCCCATGAAGGTAAAAATTATATAAACTGAAGAATAACGGGTATTGCGGTAATTAAGGATCTATTTATCAGAAATGAATATTTGGTTTTTATAATTATTTTGTATGACATATACATCATTGTTGTTCTATTTTTTGTAAGTATGTATTTCACTGTCAAGGAGACCAATGTTTAAAAATCAATTTTCACCGGCACGATTCAAAAGCTTCTCCTAAAGTCTTATTGTGCAAACATTTCGTTTTAGAAAACCTGACCAGCCAGCTACCTATGGCTTCAAAGACCGAGTTTCGCTTCGGTCTCTGTAAATGGCGATAAAACCTGGTGCGAAAACTTTTCTCCCACCATTCGTTACGCTTCGCGAGAATTACATCCTGCTGCACCATATATTAAACGCATAACTGCAAGTTCCTGCAACTAGTAATGCTCCACCTTCAACAAATCAGTCATCAACAGCAGTAAACCGTTTTAACACCACCGTGCACACATCACAAAAGGACGTGTTTATTTTCTGTTAGCGCCACCAACCCCGTGGCGGAAGACACTTGCTCTTGTTCGGTGAATGTTCCCATATTTTACAAACCGCACTGGCGATGGTGAGGTGCCCGAACATACACATTGAGGGACATGTCAACAAGCACCCTCTATCGTGCAAAGCACTGCAGTGAAGCGGTGGTACAGCTGCGTCCTAGCTAACAGGGTCGGTATGAGAACACGTGTAATTCAACAAGGAGGGCAAAATGGAGCAATGGAGAAACACGTTAACTTCAAGTTTTGTTTCAAATTAGGCAAAACGGAGACGGAGACCCATAGCATGTTAATGCAAGTGCATGGTGTTGAAGCAGTGAGTAAAACGTGTATGTATGAGTGGTTGCGGAGCTCCAACAACGCGATACCTCAGTGCTTGGAGCGATTCCACAAGAAACGTTTACTGAGTTTCCAACAGCTGTACAACCGATTGTCAGAAGTGTATTGTAGGAAATGCGATTACTTCGAAGGCCAGTGCAGGTATTTTGTTTGTAACTATTGTTTCCTATATTGCCTGAGTCCATTCACAGAATTTTCCAGACGCACCTTGTGTTTTTTGCATATAACATCTCGTACATCAGAAGTGTTCATTACCTACCAGAGACAGGGCACATTTATTTTACTTTTTTCTCACATCGAAGATAACTGAAGGTTTCTTTGTGTTTGTCATTCTAATCTACAGTTAATTTCTGGGTATCCTAGAACTGGATTTCGAAGACCGCATGCGAGTTCTAGACGATAAGGTATTTTCAGAGGACGCGATATTTTGATACAACTTACTATACACCTCTGTTTACTGAACTTGGGAATGGTCATTAGTCACACACTTCTCGCTTACCGTGAGCGGTCGCCTAACCACTCGTGTTACCCTTGTGCGTTCTACGGATCCTCAATATGTTACACGTCTACATTGCTAATTCATTGTCGCATTACTTTAATTTCTGCAGTAATGAGAATGAAAATAGGAGGAATTGAATCTAATGTTGTTATTGTCGTTTTGTATGTATGAAGGAACAGACATTGTAAAATTAAATAAATTGTTAAAAATGTTTCAAGTCGTCCTGAAACATCCCTTCTGTCGAAACTTCCTGACAAATTAAAATTGTGTGCCGGAACCTGGACTCGAACCTGGGACCTTTGCCTTTCGCCAGCAAGCGCTCTGCACTGAGCTATCCCGACACGACTCACGGTGCAGCCTCACAACTTCAATTCTGCCAGTACCTCGCCTCCTACTTTCCAAACTTGACAGAAGTTCTCCTGGAAGCATCCTTAGGCTGTGGCTAAGCCATGTCTCCACCATATCCTTTCTTCCAGGAATGCTAGTCTTGCAAGTTTCGCAGGAGAACTTCTGTGAAGTTTGGAAAGTAGGAGGCGAGGTACTGGCAGCGCTTGCCCGCGAAAAGCAAAGGTCCCAGGTTCGAGTCCCGGTTCCGGCACACAATTTTAATCAGTCAGGAAGTTTCATTTCAGCGCACACTTCACTGCAGAGTGAAAGTTTGATCCCTTCTGTCTATTGATATATTGCAATATTACATTACGAGAAGACTGTGATCTTGTTCGAGTGACCCTCATGTACACCCGTTACAATAGCTGAGATTTATAAAAAGGTTACAGACAAATGCCACCACGAAAATTAGGAAAAGTTTACTGGAAACAGGGGAGACATGTTGAATCAAGCGTATTGTGAATGTTTTATCTCTACGACTGGAACAAGGGACTGATAACCGTTGCAGTTTAGTCCCTTCCAAAAACCAACAACAACAACAACAACCTGGCGAAAGGTCACAGTGAGCGTCCCTTCTGAAGATCCACATTTTTAGAGCTCCTGCAATAATGGCGTGGGGAGCTACTACATATGAGAACAGGTTTGAGTTGTCACTTAAAACAGGCTGAATTGGTAAAGTCTATCATCTTACCCTTCATCACTAGAATATCAAAAACAGGCTTCTACTTTCATACCGGCCTCGTCAAGAATAAACACTGGAATTTTTTTAAGGTGTGAGAGTATATTTCTCAACATGGCATTTTGCTGTTGTTTGCTCCCATGGACAGTTTGTGAATGGAAATGAACTTTATTATTTGAAACTTCATCCAAAATGCGTCACCAAGAAAGACCGGAGATATTCAAGCCATATTTACTTAGGATATAACCCATTTTCCTGCGATCACATGACTGAAAATTGCATTGAATCGAAGAGGCTCTGGATGTATTGTTTGTTGCGTAGCAATCCATACTGCTTCCAAAGCTGTTCTGGTGTAGCAGCAAGTCGTGTATCTGGATTGGAACGACATTGTTCATATCGACAAATCCCAATTCTGTATAAATCTGCACGATATATTAGAGTGCGGAGACACCGCGATGATAAATTGTGGAACTGCTATGTTATGTAACGCTATACTGCTGCTGTAGCTGGTATTATAGTATAGCATGTAGTGGATTCTGCCCCCGCAGCCCCATAAGTTGTATTGCCGATACATAAATCAACTAGCGTGACCTATCTCAAGTGCTGGAACCCGTGGTACTCCCATACCTTTGGAACGTGCTGACTATCGCATTGCAACTGGCAAATGCGCAGCCACACGTGGTACGCAATGTTCCAGACTTCTTCGTCTCCCATCGTATTGTCATGCTGCCTCAGCCGCCTTGATCTATATCTGGCCTACCGAGAGTGTCTGGTCAATCAGTGCATAACGACTGGCCCGGAATACACCAGCCGCTGTTACATAAGTGTGGCAATACATCGACGCAGCAAGGAGTGCTATACCACATCCGGAGTATCTACGATTCTATGCCGAGGTGTGCAGCAGCCGTTATAGACACAGATGGCGGCAGCCATCAGTACTGATTTCACTGTCATCTACATTTCACATGGGGCTGAATTTTGCATCATGATCTTTGTATGACGTGTTATCTCTCAAATTTCGTTGTGATAAGCCCGGTCATTCTTGGTGTCGCGTTTTGGTTGACCAGTTGCGTAGATATGGAAACAGGTCTGATTTGGTCACCGAAGGAAGAGTTGATGCTCGTTAACATTAGAGAGGCGGTATAAAGTACTGTCATACTTCTTATGACTGGGGTATCAAATGGTAAATCGGTGCGGAATAAGGCAAGATACCAGCAAGCAGTCCATACCACATGTAGCATGAGAAATGTACGATTGCTTGACTGACCTAAAGTCCTCCCTGCCTGTCACATGTAGCAAATGTCTGCTTTGCGATGGCCATACGTAAACTTTCGTACTAGCCTCTAGCCAACAATATATTTCTCAACATAGCACTGAGAGTTTCTTGTTGTCACGCAATAACCAGTACAATAAAGTATTGATGCCGGCGATGGGTCAATTTTATACTGGTGGGATTATAATCAGTTACGAGCGGAAATGAACTGTAATCTTCTATCTATATCTATAAATATGAATGTCTGTTCGGTGTACGTTTATCACGCCTGAACCACAAGACATAAAGAGCTAAAAATTTGTACAGTTACTAATGTCTACCCGGGGGAGGCTTTAGGCACGGTTTTATGGCGATCGGATAGCTATTTGTCTATATATATTAATGTAAATGTCTGTTTGGTGTACGCTTATCACGTCCGAACAACAAGACGCAGAGACTTAAATATTTGTACAGTTAGTAATTTATACCTGAGGAATGTTTTAGGCTCGGTTTTATAGCGATCTGATAGATATTTTGTAATTTGAAGAACATAACGCGAAATGCGAAACAATAATTACTCTTTGAAAATTATATTTACTCCTTGAAAATGGTTTTATTGGTTGCATTGTTGCTTCAGGGTTAATAATGATAAAAAGGTGGAGTATATTGCGATGGAAAGTTAACGGTGTATATGAAATTCTAGGTGTGTGTGTGGGTGTGTTAATATTTCGCAGCGAAAATTACAGAACGCAAACGATGTCCGAAGTCTCCCGTTGTACACCATAGCTGTTCCATGCCGATAGCTATAAGGGGGTGGAAGATATGCTGGTTGAAAGTCGTCAAATTATAAAAAATTCGGACTGAAGGCCAGCGATGACGTTTGTGATTCTGTAGCAAGGAGGTTACATACAGCGAAACGTGATGCATTGATCTCTATACTATCTGGATGTTGAACTTCAGCTGTCGTAGCGTGCCAGCCATAGATATTCATATTTAGTTTCTTGCCAAATTCAAACATGGCTGCTATGAAGCATTACAAGTAAAATAGAAGAAAATATATTTAGATTCCACTCCCATATCAGCCTACTACATCGAATATTGAATTAAATTCCAAATGAAGAGGTAAGCAAGCAATTTTTTTGTTACGTAATAACTGATAGAAACTCGTTTGCCAAATTTAAACATGGCGGACGATGCGAAATCGTGTGCAAAACATATGAATGTGCCGCCACGCTGCAATTCTATGCTCATACACCAGAGTTATACATCCAGTTTGTATAGAGATCACTGACGTGATGTCACAGACCATATCTTTGGTCTATTCGTGCTACAATGTCTTCAGCTCTTTCTCTGTAAGGATAAGCATACGAATAATGAAATATAGGAATAAATAAATAAAGCAGTAAAAACGAAATTTCTTTTACTACATCTCTTTTAAAAAAATATCGATAAGATGTTTCGCGCATTACATCGATTGATCGATCCGTGATATTATTACAATCATTATTGTTGAATTTCGTGATTGGATTCTTCGAAACGAGTGCATTTTTACGTATGATTTGATCTCATAGCACACTACCGGAAGATAGCTTATCTATCATAATCAATCACCACGCGAGCGGAGCCGCGGGTTTAAGCTAGTGTAGTTAGTTATATGTGTGGTACTCACGTTGTTGTGCGGCGGCATGAATGCGGTCCGGGAGTGCGGGCGCGGCAGCACGGGCATGACGGGGGCGGGCGCGGGCCGGTAGTAGCCCATCACCTGCGTGCACGACGCCTGCTGCATGCTGCTGATGCTGCTGCTGCTAGTGGCGGCCTGCAACACACCGCAACACATAACTGCACAACATTACCAACACCTCCAAACACCTGTCTCTACCAACATCTATACACGGTGATCGGAAATTCCCGTAACAAACTTGAAGGACTTTTAGAGTACAGTACATGTTGTGGTCTTCAGTCCGGAGACTGGTTTGATGCAGCTCTCCACAATACCCTATCCTGAGCAAGCCTCTTCATCTCCGCATAAGAACGGCAACCTACATCTGTCTGAATCTGCTTACTGTATCCATCTCTTGGTCTTCCTCTGCGCTTTTTACCCCACACACTTCCCTCCAACGCTAAATTCACAATTCCTTGATGTCTAAGAATGTGTCCTACCAATCTATCCCTTGTTTTAGTCAAGGTATGCCAGAAATTTCTTTTCTCCCAAATTCTGTTCAGTACCTCCTCATTAGTTACGCGATCCACCCACCTAATCTTCAGCATTCTTCTGTAGCACCATATTTCAAAAGCCTCAATCCTCTTCCTGTCCGCACTGTTTATCGTCCATGTCTCACTCCCATACAAGGCAACACTCCATACAAATGCCTTCAGAAAGCACTTCCTTCGGCTTAAATCAATATTCGATGTTAACATATTTCTCTTATTCAGGAAAGCTTTTCTACCCATTGCCATTCTGCATTTTATATCCTCTGTACTGCGACCATCATTTGTTATTTTACTGCCCAAGTAACAAAACTCATCTACCTCCTTTATTGCTTCGTTTCCCAATCTAATTCCTTCAGCATCACCTGATTTTCTTACACTGCACTCCATTACCCTAGTTTTGCTCTTGTTAATGTTCATCTTAAATGCACCTTTCAGCACACCGTCCATTCCGTTCAATTGCTCTTCCAGGTCCTTTGCTGTATCTGAGAGAATTACTATGTCATCGGCAAAACGCAAGGTTTTTAATTCTCCACCCTGAACTTTAATTCCTTCTGCAAATTTCTCCTTGCTTTCCTTTATGGCTTGCTCAATGTACAAATTGAATAACAATGGAGAAAGACTACAACCCTGTCTTACTCCCTTCCAACCACTGCATCCCTTTCATGCCCTTCAACTCTGACAACCGCTGTCTGGTTTTTGTACAAGTTGTAAATAACCTTACGCTCCCTATATTTTACTCCTGCTTGCTTCAGAACTTGAAATAGTTTATTCCAATCAACATTGTCAAAAGCCTTCTCCAAATCTACATAAGCTAGAAATGTAGGTTTGCCTTTCCTTAATCTATCTTCTAGGATAAGCCGTAAAGTGAGTATTGCCTCCCGTGTGCCTACATTTCTTCTGAATCCAAACTGATCTTCCCCGAGGTCGGCTTCTACCAGCTTTTCCATCCTTCTGTATATAATTCGTGTTAATATTTTGCAACAATGACTTATTAAACTGATGGTTCTGTAGTTTTCACGTGTAACACTTTGAATAGGAACCCATGTCCGGAAACGTATCGTTTCCGTTCTACGACAGTTTCTATTCTGTTGATTACCTCATCCACTCCTACTTGAGGGATGTAATTAGGCGTGACTTCTACAATTGTGGCAATCAATTTGATGGATAGAGTGTACCAGAACATGCTTCGAAGGTACATTGTGTGTAACGACATTGGTGATCGCCATATCGAGTCGCTGTTGTAATGCATCAGTAAGTTGCGGCTGGTGCCGTGGATGCTGAGTTCTTGTTGTTGTCGACTAATGTAATTGTAATGAAAATGAGTAAGTAATAACGGAACGATTCTGTTTGCTATACAAATTGATTGCAACAATTATACTGGGTCACGCCTAATTACATTCCTAAAGTACGAGTGGATGAGATAATCAACAGAATAGAAACTGTCGTAGAACTGAAACGATACGTTTCCGAACATGGGTTCCTATTCAAAACGTTATTTACTCACTATCATCTACAACTCCTAGAAGTTTGTAACAGGAATTTCCTACCACCCTGTACATGGAATGATCACATTACAACGTGACACGCCGCATGTAAGAAGACAAACTGCCTTGGGATTCATTATTACACATCCGCTCCACCTTTTAACGTACTTCTGCAACAGTTGTCGTGCCACCCACCATATACATCAAATACCGCCCCCCCCCCACCCCCGGGGGCTCACGGTTCTTTCGAGAATACGTGCGTATCGAGCCCGGGGCCCGTTAATGCAGTCTTCCTTTCCGGATTGCATTTCCTTTCCCTCCTTTCCTATCCCCACTCCTCCCCCCCTCCCCCCACTGGGGGACTGATAACCTCAGTAGTTTAGTCCCCCTATCCCAAACAAACAACCCAACCTTACTGCTGGCCAGGGAGGTTACTACCTTGAACGCCATGTAAAGGAAGGAAGGAAGATGAGGGCCCAGATCACGAAAAACAGATTGTGTATATCTAATACATAAAAATGAATGTTTGTGTGTTCGTATTTTACGCGCAACAGTACCGTTCAACCGATTGTCCTGAACCTTCGCGATGGTCATAGGCACCATTAAATGAATGTAGACAAATAGTTCAGGAGATACGACGCAATAAACAATGAAATGTGCGGAAGAAAGCTGTATCATGCGACGTCTGCTTCTAAAACACTGTATCGATTTCAACCAAATTTGGTACACATATTCCTTCCATGAGGTAACAATTGACGTAGAGATAAGACTTGCTTAGGGAGATACGACGTCATAAACAATTAAATGATTATTTTGTCAAGTAGGCTCAACCACAGAAATCGTGTAAAAACACTAAAATATGACGCGTTTCAAGGGTCATATTTTAGTGTTTTTATACGATTTCTGTGGTTCAGCCTACTTGACAAAATAATTAAGTAATACAACCGCGACCTCACATCCATTATGGATATAATTCAACAATTATATGGTTGAAAACCTGTATCATCATGCGACATGTGAATAAGGACACTTTATTCATCCTAAAATCTTCATGACATTTTGGACACATGACTTTCAAAATAAGAGGAAGGTCAATGTCACGTAAAATCTTAAATGGTGTATGACGGAGGATACTTTACATATAGACTTCGTCAAATTCTAAAGTTGTATTCCGATACTGATAATATTTTTAAATATGATTAACAATTCAGTTTATCAGTGCAGAATTAATATATGGAGATTACCCACAACCATTTCAATTAATTAACGTGACTAAACAGTTAATTTTCAGATCTCGGCGAAGTTTCGAATTAAATAAAATTTCTGAAATTTCTAGTAGCTATATCTGGAAGTTACGTTACATTTTCAGAGTGATAATCATCAAAGAAACATTTAAAACATAAATATTGTTCAATCGATGTGAATTTTATGTAAGCAATTTCAAGTAAGAATTTAAAAAATGCTTCAGTGGAGAGCATACTCCATTCAGATTTATAAATAACGGATTTTTGGCTATCAGCTTCGATGCATACCAAGCGTACCCAATCATTGGGGTGAAAACCAAATACAACCAAACGACCACTAGTTGTATGCAGGCAAAATCCGAAGGCCTCAGTCCCCTCAGCCCGTTATTCCATGTTCCAAGTGATCCTCTAAGGGCACCAGTCGACCATGCCCGTCGATGCTGTGTGTGGGTGGAAGTCGGGCTCGAGGTGTGATTGCCTCTAGTCCCAGAGGTAGCCCGTTGGAAACATGTCCCCGTTGACAGTTCTCGGCTTACAAACCCTATTATCTGTGTACGATCTGCCACTACTGCCCTTACAACACGACCATCTTGGCGGACGTCTGTGCTGCGGGGACGTCCAGAACCTCTTCTATGGATGTGATAATGTTCAGTGACCATTACAACCAGCATCGTTGCACAATTGTAACAGCACGTTCAACTTGTGTGGCAGTTCTCTCAGCGGACCGTCCCGCCCGCCGGAAGGCCGCAATTTGACCCCTTTCAAACTCGCTCAGTTGGCTGTAGGAAGCACGAGTGCTTCTCTGTTGCATGACACCTGTTTGCTTTACCCGTTAATATCACACTGAGCGTTTTGGCTGCAAACGTTCCGTATTAAAGCGTTCACACTGATGACGTTCTGGCAGCCACGTCACTACGCTCTTTGTTGGCGGACCAAACTGATACCGACAGCGTTACATCTAATATCCTCCAGGTGGCAACTGCCGACATCGGATCAAAATCGTCGTCGGCTTTCGAAGTGTACTACTTTTTTTCAGCAGCGTATTTCCGTTCGAGCACAAGCGAGCATCGGATCCGTGATAGTCTCTCCCAAATGTCGTGATGATACAAAATCAGTTGTTCGCTTTTGTGCTTTTTCGATGGTCGTCCGTCAATGCTTATCTCGTTAGGATCCCTTACCGCGCAGCTACATTCTAGCAGAGTAGAATGGGTTTGGCTTTAGTGGATTTGTAGTGTCAGCTAATTGTCAACAAAACGCAGTCCCTGGTTCGCCTTCCGATCCTTATTCGTTGTTCCTAGTTGAACTGACAGCTTTAAAATGTGTGCTATTTCGAGGAAAAGAGAAATTCGCATTTCTTTTAGTACGGTACTCATATAAACGGCAACACATTTGCGTGTATTTAGTGCCAACAGCCACTTCCCGCAAGCGCCATACAAATATCTTCCCTCTATTATGGTGCAGTTGGTACTGATTACGAAATAAAAGGGGTGTTACGTCCTACGTGACTCTCTCTCTCTCTCTATAAAAATATTATTCCAAAATTCATTAAATTCACGTCTGTGTCGGCAGCTCTGTTGCAAGTTTTCATAAAACTATTTAACTGGGACTGATAGCAGCAAAACGAGTAGGTATCAATAAAGAAGGCGTGTCGACGCCTTCCCTTGACGGGCAGGAATCTTAGGCACAGACGACGTTGGTGAGTCCAATGACAACTCTTGACACAGTTTTGTCAGACGAGTCTGCCTTTGTTCACAGCACGAATGGACGTTTCGGAGGAGCAACCTTCGAGGAGAATGATTGTTGCCAAATCACATTTTTGTCGTCATAAGCGTTCGAGTTGTGTGATCTCATTGAGTGCACAACAGAATTACCGTTGGATGGTCTAGTCTATACTTTTGACATCTGGTGGATGTGCCCTACGCTGGGGGTAGCGAGCGCAAGGTGAGATGTAGCGCAATACATAGGGTGTTCCGCTGTTGCGTGTTATGGTATATGGAATTCCAGTCATTTTACATCCATCCTAAAAACAAAAACTTTCGACACCATGGGCAAATTACAGTATGGTTCGCACGACCGTTTTTACGTTGTTCTCAATTCCTTTTATACCACATATTTGTCTGTACAAGTTAAAATCACTGTAGTTTTAGTGTAGTCACAGATATTTAGGTTAATATATAATTTTGACTTACGTGACTGTTTATGATTCAAAGAGACTGTATACTAATGTGTGTGTATATATATATATATATATATATATATATATATATATATATATATATATATGAATGTTTGTCTGTATGTCCTCTAGGAGTTCATAAACTATTCATTCGATTGCAATGAAACTGTGGTGAACTTTTCACCGTACGCCCACGACGGTTCGTGACCCAAAAACAAAAAGAGCACGACAAATAGCTCACGAGATATGACGTCATAAATAATGAGAGGCCACCGCGTGAGAATACCCAGATTTATGCGTCACTTATTGTAAAATGGTGGTAGTTAAGGACCTGCAACAAAGTTTGCATGTAATTTCGGACGTTTATGAAGCGTTTTGTAAGTGACCCCCCCCCCCCCACACACACACACACACAAAATGAAGAAATCAAGAGAAGTCTACCGCTCACAACACTTTCGCTGTATATGACGTAAAACTGTCGCATAATCTATGACCTTGTATCAAATAAAGTTTGCTTTACAGATTTGCATGTTACTATTTATTTTTTCTGCAAGTCTCCCTTAATTCTCTTGCATCCAGAATTAAGCAATCTGTTTTCTTAATCTCTATCCATATAAAAGAGAAAGGACACTCACTCACTCACTAACTAAACACGAAATCTCGAAAACTACTTCACCTATGAAGCTGAAATTTGGCAGGAATGTAGTTTATAGGCAGAAAACGCCAGCTAAGAAAGTATTTTGTGATAGGTGCATGGCGGCGCATACTTCTCCAACACTCACGAAATTTCGCACGCTTGACCTTCAAAACAAGGGGAAGGTCACCGTCTTACCGTAAGTTTCATACGGTGCATGGGGGAGGGTACTTTGCAACATAAAAATGGATCCCTAAATACCTTGGACGCGCCATAGCTTGAGAACGCCTCGACCGATTTCACACCTATTTTTTCGTTGTTGTTGTTATTCTCAGGACAAGGGTTGTATGATATAAAACTAGAATATCTGAGAACAACAAAGTGCGTTTTTCAATGTGACCCTGCGTTTCTATTGCATAAAAATCTATAGTTGTGTTCAGATATTGACGAAATTTTGCACACTCTACCTTAAAAACAAGTGGAATGTCACTGTCTGTATAAAAGTTCGTTAGGGGATTGGTATAGGATACTTAAGTTATGGAATGTTGCAAAATGCATAGATTTGCTCAAATCTTTATGAATTTTTACGCACATGACCTTTAAATCAAGTGGAAGATCACTGGGTACATAAATGTTTGTTTGGTATATGATAGAGGGTACCTTTCAGGAACTTTTCCGAGAGAGAGGAAAAGGTGGAAACGAACAGAGAGATGAGAAAGAGGTGGGGAAAGGGCATGTGGGCTACGAGATTGTACGATAAATAAACACCCGGCAACGCCGGGTTTACAACTAATAGAATATATTGGAAACTATTCGTCTTTTGTTTGGTACTTTTATTAATGTGTTATTCATCTTCATCAGGTCGGGCCTGGTTGTCTTGGGGTAAAGTTCTCAACTGGAAACCGAAGGGTCGCTGGTTCAAAACCCGGTCGGACCTCGGATTTTTTCAGTCTGCACTTTAATCCATCCTTCACCTCTCAACGATGTGAGGAGTCGCCAGAAACGACACGTTGTTCGGATTCCACGTTAAGCTGTAGGTCCCCTTTTCCCGGTTGGATAACTGGGGTAGGCTAGGGACACGCAAGTCGCCGAAGTGGCGTCCAATTGAAAGACTTGCTCCAAGGCCAATGAGCTACACGAAATTATTATTGTTATCTTCATCAGTAAGAATATTTAAGACACTTTATGCAAATTCTGTAAATGCACACATGCATTTGCAGGTTAAAGATAATTGGTAATTCTGTTATTTCTTACAGTACTACCACTATTTCACATATGATTATTAAGTACAGTATGTAGCAAATATTTTCACGTGTAAAATTTCAGTGTATTTGTACATTTATGTAAATTATTATCACAATTTAATTACGGCTTACTTAACAGTTGCTCTGCAAAATAATTGAACGTGTAAATATGTGCCCTAACCTCTTTGTTTAGATTGCGGGAGAGTTGGCTCCATGAGTCGAAGAGCTATGACTGGCGGACATAAGTCAGAGCTGGGGCTTTAGCTGACGGAAGTTGTCAGTTGGAATTTGTGAGTTGTAAGTGTTGACAGTTGTAAATGCGGCAGTTGGGATTTGACAAGTTAAAGTGAATAAGCTTCTTGGAAGTGGTGGTGTTTGCAACGGATCCTCAGAAGTTTGACTGAACCTTTCGTGAAAGTTCTCATTACGTTCACTAACAACCTAGAAGTTTGGTTTTCTGCATGTTGAATATTTCGACGATCTGTTGAAACGTGTTGGCCACTTTGAACATCCAAGTATCGTTTCACCTGGCCATTATCGCCACCATATTTCTCACCAATAACAACATCTGGATGAGCGAAATCAGCAATGCTAGCTCTAAATACTGCGGTAATATTGCGCAGAGGTTCTGACCAAGCTTATCGCTGAATCATCGAATTATTCTTAGCTTTTTCTTTCAAACACAATATGTATTGAGTTTTGGCATGAGATTACTGTTTCAACTGTCGTTGATGATAGATGTATTATTCTCAACACCATTTTGTATTCATTATTGACTATCATGTTGGTATAACACAATCTGCATGTGAATACTGTATAGATTAAAGAGAAGTAGTATCCAATATTTCGAGGTTATGTATAAAACTTTAGGTCAGGATAAGGAATATTAATTAAAACGTTTTACTAATGATAGTAAGAAAACAGTCTAGAGCGTATCATTTAAATTTATTATCTACCTGTTTCGAGCCTAGTGTGTATCAGAATATTTACTTTCAGAAGGATATATAAGTAAAATGCGAAGTTCTACCCAATGTTGAGATATGGAGAGAAGCAACCTCCAAGTTATGTCATTGCTGGAGGTACTAATATATAGTGATACTGACAAGTGGAGATGACTAAGGGGCGAGGCTTCCACTATTTAAGTGCACCACGTCTTGGTCTCTTCAACAGTGACAACACCTGCAGGTTCCCACAACACCTGCTTCTCTCCACTTGTCAGCATTAGGTAGTTTTATTTGCCTTTTAATTTAACTATACAGGGTGTTACAAAAAGGTACGGCCAAACTTTCAGGGAACATTCCTCACACACAAAGAAAGAAAATATGTTAAGTGGACATGTGTCCGGAAACGCTTAATTTCCATGTTAGAGCTCATTTTATTACTTCTCTTCAAATCACATCAATCATGGAATGGAAACACACAACAACAGAACGTACCAGCGTGACTTCAAACACTTTGTTACAGGCAATATTCAAAAAGGCCTCCGTTAGCGAGGATACATGCATGCACCCTCCGTCGCATGCGGCCGCGGTGGCCGAGGGGACTGAGGCGCGTCAGTCACGGTCTGCACGGTCACTACGGTCGGGGTTCAAATCCCCCCTCGGGCATGGATATTTGTGCCGTCCTTAGTGTTAACTAGTTCATAAGTAGTTTGTAAGTTTAAGGACTAATGACCCCGTAGCTAAGTCCAATAAGCTATACAAACATTTGAACATTTGATCCGTCGCATGGAATCCCTGATGCGCTGATGCAGCCCTGGAGAATGGCGTATTGTATCACAGCCGTCCATAATACGAGCACGAAGAGTCTCTACATTTGGTACCGGGGTTGCGTAGACAAGGGCTTTCAAATGCTCGCATAAATGAAAAGTCAAGAGGGTTGCGGTCAGGAGAGCATGGAGGCCATGGAATTGGTCCGCGTCTACCAATCCATCGGTCACCGGATCTGTTGTTGAGCAGCGTACGAACACGTCGACTGAAATGTGCAGGAGCTCCATCGTGCATGAATCACATGTTGTGTCGTACTTGTAAAGGCATATGTTCTATCAGCACAGGTAGAGTATCCCGTATGAAATCATGATAACGCGATCCAATGAGCGTAGGTGGAAGAACATAAGGCTCAATCAAGACATCACCAATAATACCTGCCCAAACGTTCACAGAAAATCTGTGGTGATGACGTGATTGCACAATTGCGTGCGGATTCTCGTCAACCCACACATGCTGATTGTGAAAATTTACAATTTGATCACGTTGGAATGAAGGCTGGTCCGTAAATACAAAAATGAGCTCTAACATGGAAATTAAGCGTTTCCGGACACATGTCCACATAACATATTTTCTTTCTTTGTGTGTGAGGAACGTTCCCTGAAAGTTTGGCCGCACCTTTTTGGAACACCCTGTATATTGTATTTTATTTTTATATCCTTCTAAGTGTAAAAAAGCCTCTGTGTTTTGGAGTATATCTGACGATGATCCCTATTAGGATCGAATCCGTGAGACAATAGATTTAAGTGGTAAGCTCTACTGCGGTCGGGGGTTCGAATCCCCCCTCGGGCATGGATATTTGTGCCGTCCTAGTTCGTAAGTAGTTCATAAGTAGTTTGTAAGTTTAGGGACTGATGACCCCGTAGTTAAGTCCCATAAAACTATACAAACATTTGAACATTTGGTAAGCTCTATAGTGCTTTCTTATTATCATTGACACACAGAGCGTTGTTAGTTCCATAATATGTTGTAGAAAATAATTGTAACTAATTCATACAATACTTTCATTTAACTTTAAAATAACCATTCCTGACTAATATTCAAGAGTGCCTGTGTGAATCATTGTGGCCGGATTCATACACACTTTTACAGATGTTTTTTACGACTTAGGTTACTGAGTTATAAAATATAGGATAGATTTGCACATATAATTTGCCTAGGGAACACTGGAAACAATACAGAAAAACATAAAATATACAGAAAATGGTCACGGGTTGCCGAAAACTGGCACCCTACCACACACCAACTATTAGCAATGGTGCACTCTGGAACAGCTGCAACAGCTTTTGACTCTACGCAGTACCGCGTTAGGGCAACTGTTTCTGCCGGAAGGAAAGAAGCGAAGTGTTTAACGTTCCGTCCACATGATGATCATTAGAGACGGCTTTCTACCAGAGGTTTGGGGTTTGTATACTCCAACAAGTTACCATTGAATTGAAACATATATTGTTCCTACTATATACGAACAATTAATGTTATTTCTTATCCTTCGTGGTCCTGAAATTTCAATCGCCAGCAGTGTATGCAATACACACAATTTGGTAATTAGTGTCAGGCAGTCTTTTTAAACCTTTTCGAATGACCTTTTCAAATGTGCGAGCCCCTTCCAAGAATAAATATTCTGGAGAACTCTAGCCCCCGTCATTATTACGTACCCTGATAAAATTATTTTAGAGCCTCAAAGGCAACGCGTTTGTTTTTGCTGATACAACTTTCTCGTAAATTGTTAGATGTTGTTTTTGTGTATTTTTCGGAGTAGAATGAATTATACCTGTTTTTACTTCATTATTGAGAGAAATATAAATTGTGCATAACGAGTGTTTTGCATTTGAGACATGAGTCAGAAGGCCCCACTTATAGACTGTGAGCAAGTGCCGCGGTGGAGTAGCCGAGCGGTCTAAAGCGTCTCGCTGCGGAGCGCGCGGTTGCTCGCCGTGGAGGTTCGAGTCCTCCCTGGGGCATGGGTGTGTGTGTTGTCCTTAGGTTAGTTTACCTAGGTTTAAGTAGTTTGTGAGCTACGGACTGATGACCACGCAGTTTGGTCCGATAGATTTGCAAACATTTGAACATTTTTGTGAACAAGTAGTACCTTGTCCGAATTTTTTAGATTTAATTATTGCATCTTGCTCATTTTCCTATCGATTGGTTCCAAAAATGTGTTCATGCTTTCAGCTTATCATCGTTAACTCTGTATCTATGTGTATAAAAATGAATGTTTATCTGTATGTCGTCTATGTGTTCGTAAACCAATCATTCGACTGCAATGAAACTTTGGTGAACTGTTCACCGCACGCCCACGAAGGTTCTTGACCCAAAAACAAAGGAGCACGACTCATAGCGTAGGTGATATGACGTCATAAATAACGAGAGGCCACCGCGTGAGAATACCCAGATTTATGCGTCAATTATTAGAAAATGGGACTAGTTAGGCACCTGCAACACAGTTTGCATGTAATTTCGGACGTTTATGAAGCTTTTTGTAGCTGACGTCTCCCACAAAATGATGAAACGAAAAGATGTCTACCGTTCACAACAGTTTCGCTGTAGATGCCGTAACACTGTCGCATCAGGCACGACCTTGTGATATTTTATTTGATTACTGATGACTGTCTTCGCAACACATTTTTCATATAGTATCGATATGTATCATTAAATGTGCCATCAAATTAATATCACTGTACGACGCATACTTCAGGACATATGATGTCATAAACATTGAAATGCTATTAAAAATTAACGCGTCAGACATGGATTTTCGTTTTATTAATTCTTCGGTACTATTGCTATGCGCAAATAATTTCGGAAACGAATTAAATAGGAAGCTATACACAACCATGCGCGAATCCAAATGCAACGTTGTATCAAAATTTCCAAGAAATAGGACAACTTTTGGAAATTTGCGATTAGAAACATCTACAGTTTCTGTTCGTTTGTTTCTTAATAGCAGAAATTTCTTGAACTACTGATCTGAAATTTTGACACAACGCTGCATTCTGTTACGAGCATTGGCCGTATGTCTGTATGTCCTTTATAGAATCGTAAACTACGCATTTGTACAACATATAATTCAATAAATATGAGATCGTACGAATTTGTATTTTGACTACTATCTTCCTTTGTTTGGATATTGTACATCATGCAAGACAGCGTTATGTCTCATATATTCTCTGATAAATATAACACGATTTTAGAAAAAAGGAGATGGATAGAGAGAGAAGGGATAGGAGAAGCACTAACTCAAGGCAAGAATAACTAAATAAATACCCGGGCAACGCCGGGTTTTCAAAAAATGTTCAAATGTTTGTATAGCTTATGGGACTTAACTACGGGGTCATCAGTCCCTAAACTTACAAACTACTTGTGAACTAACTAATACTAAGGACGGCACAAATATCCATGCACGAGGGGGGATTCGAACCCCCGACCGCAGTGGTCGTGCAGACCGTGACTGGAGCGCCTCAGCCCCCTCGGCCACCGCGGCCGCGCGCCGGGTTTTCGCCTAGTTTACTATAAAACACTCTAAGTTCTATTCTATACAGAATTAATGTTAAACATTGCATTAAATACTTTTAAAATAAATTTCACTTGTGCCCCAATGTTTCTGTATAACGGAAGCTGTAGTAGTCAGACATGCACTGGTCTGATTGTTTTATGGTGCAATTATTGTCTCCTGGGGGTCGCGAAGCATAGGTTGAAAATCATTGGTTTAAGAAAATAACGGAAACTGGTGTAGAATCAAATCAACTTTCCTGTCCTTCAGAGTAACCCATGGACCGGCTCCTGTTTGTAACCACAGACAGCCTGGCGATAGTCGAAAGTAGAAAACAAACGTTGTTGGGAGCTTCAGAAATTTCACTTGACAGTCGTGAAGTGGAGTGGAAAAGTCCTATCGCTGTCTTATACCAGAGGAATTGTTCATCCTATTTTGTCGAAACTTGGCCTTTTCTATTTTCTTTTATTTTTTTACATACGCAGAAAAAATATATCAAAAAAGATGCCATGACGGACTACCTGTTTTTTCTATTAACGGTCTGTCACCAGGCGGCCAGAAGCTTACAGATAGTGCCACGACCTTGGCCTGTTGCTCTTGGCATAAACTCTTGATACGCCATAATGGCATTGTAATTTGTCGATTTAGAACTTACTCGGTTACAACTGTTCACAAGAACGACTGGTTAGAATCTGCTCATTTAATATTGAGATACAACAACAAGGAAAGAAGGGGTGAAGCAATATTGGTATTTCGTGTCTCAACCACTGCTACGAACTACGATTGATGTCGGAACTTCTCCAGGATTTCTTAATACTGTATGGGAATGATCATGCGTATCTCATGAAGTGATTTGGGTGGCTACAGAAAACCAGTATCTGCATCGCCGATCCGAGAACTGAAAATGTTCAAATGTTTGTAGAGCTTATGGGACTTAACTACGGTGCCATCAGTCCCTAAACTTACAAACAACTTATGAACTAGCTAATGCTAAGGACGGCACAAATATCCATGCCCGAGGGGGGATTCGAACCCCCGACCGTAGTGGGCATGGGGGTTGGAACACTTGCGCGGAGTGACACTTGCGCGGAACCCGGGACCCTTGGGGCGGCTAATGGCTTTTCCTGGGCACAGGCACACCAAGAAGTCTAGCACTGCTGTTGTCAAGTTTCCACATTGACAACATAACACGAAAATCAGTGAAATTGCACAACCCTTTGCAAGCTGAAGAGCAATATAGTATCTTGTTCTAACTACATATTAATCCGTTGAGTGTTCCTACTGTAAACAAAAAGGTATTTTAATAGTGATAATGTTTGGAGAGTTATTAAGACATTCTTTGCTACTACAAGACGATGACTTTCCACATTCATACCTCCTAAAAGCATATTATTCAGAACACTAAGCATATCAAGACACCTGCGCAAGCAATAAATATATTAGGCATCCTGCACAGATACGTTGATGTAATTGACCGCTATGTAGTTAACCCCACTATCACGCAACTTCCATCTCTTTAAAAAAAGCTACTATGCTTTTTAATAGGAGATGCAACCTTAAACCTTCAATTAAAAACGTTAATAATAAGTCAATGAGTATTTTACATACTTAAAGCGTTTATTCGTAGTCCCCTAAACGATTTGGCTGTATTCGAATTACAAATACATCTAAGAATTATATGAAATACGGAATATCTAAGAATTATATGAAATACGGAATGTGTAAGGGAATGTCACACACCGAAATATGCTAAAGATAAATTCTATTTTCCATCACCGTCATATAGAACCATTTTTACTCCGAACTTGGCATAAACCAACAGGGAGAAACAAGTTGCAAGACTTCCAGGAAAAATGAAGCGAAATTGGCAGCCAAGAGTTGGTTATAAATTACATAGCCTGTTAACTGTATAGATATAAATTACGGAATACGCGGAACTACTGTCAAAAAGGTCTAAGATAATAGGCAGTGGTTTACAATCAGATATCCGTATCACTCTCCTCCTCAAGAAGTCTGTGTGAAGATTTATATTCAAAACATTCAAGAAAAAGGTGTTGAAACTATAAGAAGCAGCTCATTTACTCAGGAAGGGAAAACGTTATGGTGCCCGTAAATTTGAATGGCTGTATCTCTTGTAGTATGTTCAAATGTTTGTTAAGCTTAAGGGACTTAACTGCGGGGTTATCAGTCCCTAAACTTACAAACTACTTATGAACTACTTACGAACTAGGACGGCACAAATATCCATGCCCGAGGGGGGATTCGAACCCCCGACCGTAGTGGCCGTGCAGACCGTGACTGGAGCGCCACAGTCCCCTCGGCCACCGCGGCCGGCTCTCTTGTAGTAACATTTAATTTTTGATAGAATGTTAAAATCCAATATACCAGAATTTTGTTTTTCTAAACTCAGTGCCAACTTTTTTTTGTCGAAATTTTTGCAGGAAGTAGTCTTGACGTGATTTCATAGTTCTATGCATAAATATTATCAAACATGTAATTTGTGTCACAAACTGCGCGACCGGTCCGGTCGGAGGTTAGAGTCCTTCCTCGGACATAGGTATGTTTGTTTGTACTTTGCCTAAGTTATTTTAAGTAAGATAAAGTAGTGTGTAAGTCTAGCGACCAATGATCTAAGTAGTTTGGCCGCATAAGACTACACATATACACGTAATTATTTATTTCATAACCACATTTAAGTACTAATAATTAAAGAAACTTAAAAGAGAAATTTGAAGTAAACACTGAAAACAAATGATTGATATTTCTCATAAGATGAATGCACACAACCGTTGAATTATGTCTTGTGAATGTACCTACAAATTCTGCCATATGAAAATTGTAGTGTGAGTCCCAAATATGTGTTTTTTGTAATAACATTAAAAACATATTAAAAATTCAGAACTCGAAGATCAGTGAAGTTTTGGACTTGAAGCGTTTTGTGTTGCTACATCTTTACATAGTAGACACGATGTTAAATTTGGTTGATATCACCAAAGTAGACGAAACGTTAAATTTTTTGGTGTAATCTTCGCCGTGTAGACTGTATGCTGTAGAAGTCTACGTCGGACCTAATCATACATCTGAGGAGAGAACGTTGTTTGCACTTCTCCTGCGTTTCCAGTCGGCTGTGAGGTGCTACGTAACGACATCATACCGTTCCACTTTACCGAGAGCTATATATGTATTGGTGTGATGTCTGTTCTTTCGAAATAAGTCATCACACCAATATATGTATCATTTGGACGCAAAGATTCTGGGTTCTGTTTTCATCGCTAACGCGATTAACAACGTTAGAACTTGCGTGAAAACAAAATGTTCAAATGTTTGTATAGTCTATGGGACTTAACTACGGGGTCATCAGTCCCTAAACTTACAAACTACTTACGAACTACTTACGAACTAGGACGGCACAAATATCCATGCTCGAGTGGGGATGCGAACCCCCGACCGTAGTGGCCATGCAGACCGTGACTGGAGCGCCTTAGTCTCCTCGGCCACCGCGGCCGGCGTGTGTAAACACTTAAAGGTTATGAGTGCCACTGGAAAAATGCATAAGTAACACCTGTTGTTTGAGACTTGAAGATGACCTGAAATTAGCCGAAATCGATATCTCATAATAAACATAAGGTGTAGCTGTCTATATTTCATAATGCTATTCCTAACATATTTAAAAGCTGCTCAAAACCACCTACAACAAACCTTTATAATGAGATTGTATATAATTCCACGATCAAATTGTGTTTTAGTTATTTGTAGTAATACACCCAAAGATCTGCCCTTGCTTTTAGTGCCTTGATCAGCTGTTTATTTTTAGAGGTATTACTAGGGACAGGAAAAATTCGCATTTGCGATAAATGCGAATATAGATGCGAATTCTGACCCAAAATGCAGTAAATCCGAAATTGTAGTTAGCAAAGGTTGCGTTCAATTCCGATTTCATCACATTCCTCTTCACATGGTGCTGTATTCTAAATCGAGTGATATTTGTATGACGTGTTATCTCCCTGTTGAATGAGGCTGTGATATCTCCGGGCCGTTACTACTGCTCCACCTCGCTCGGTGGGCCTTTCCCTGAATACGGCACAGGTAGCGGCTGGAGGGCGAGGAGTAGGGGTGGTGTATCCCTACTTCTGGAACACCCTGTTCACTACCTGCAGCGTCCGGGTCTCCGCGCAAGTGTCTACACATTCCCTTTCCGCGCAAGTGTCACTCCCCGCAAGTGTCACAAACTCGTGGGCATGCAGACCGTGACTGGCACGCCGCAGTCCCCTCGGCCACCGCGGCCGGCCCGAGAACTGAATGAATGTCTCAAATGCGATTTCAGGGCGTTAGCCACTACCACTTTTCCGTATTAGTATTCACTGAGTTTTCTTCACGCGGATCCTAATAAGAAATGTGTTTGTGCCGGTTTGTAGAACTCTGATTGAGACTCTCGGCATTGCCGGCCGCGGTGGCCGATGTGACTGAGGCGCTCCAGTCACGGTCAGCACGACCACTACAGTCGGGGGTTCGAATCCCCCTCGGGCATGGATATTTGTGGCGTCTTTAGTCTTAGCTAGTTCATAAGTAGTTTGTAAGCTTAGGGACTGATGACCCCGTAGTTAAGTCGCATAAGTTCTACAAACATTTTGAACTCTCGGCATTTTGGGTGACACAAAAAGTATATAGCTAAGTCACTGCAAAACAAAGACAGGGAGAGAACGGAAAATTGGTATCGAAAATTTCCTGTGATTTTTCGCGGTGAAATATCGTAATACAAGGAAAGTCACCAAGTTAATTACTTATGCACCGCAACACTTGATATGCGACATTTCCACTTATCGTTGACAGTTTTGACGGTTCCAAGATGTTATAAAAACTGCAACAGAGGAAGCATTACTGTAGGCAAAAGCATGAATTTAATGAGTTTTGGAATAATATGTAGTATAATAATAATTTCGTGTGGCTCATTGGCCTGGTGCAGGTCTTTCAATTGGACGCCACTTGGGCGACTTGCGCGTCCCTAGCCTACCCCAGTTATCCAACCGGGGAAGGGGACCTGCAGCTAAACGTGGACACCGAACCACGTGTCGTTTCTGGCGACTCCTCACATTGTTGAGAGGTGAAGGATGGGTTAAAGTGCAGCCTGAAAAAGTTCTGGGTCCGACCGGGTTACGAACCCGCGACCTTTCGGCTTCCAGTCGAGCACTTTACCCCAATACCACCGGGCCCGACATATGTAATATAAAGATTGAGTTCAAATGTTCAAATGTTTGTATAGTCTATGGAACTTAACTAGGGGGTCATCAGTCCCTAATCTTAAAAACTACTTATGAACTACTTACGAACTAGGACGGCACAAATATCCATGCCCGAGGGGGGATTCGAACCCCCGACCGTAGTGGCAGTGCAGATCGTAACTGGAGCGCCTCAGTCAGCTCGACCACCGCGGCCGGCAAAGATTGAGTCACGTTTTATTCGGTGAACGGTTACATGTATCGAGACGTGGTTCTCATAGATGGCAGTTTTTTTAGCGCAAATATCAACAGAGATATTGAAGCAAGTACGTTTTTAATGGAACCGTTAACTTTTTATAACTGAATTCAATAGCTCTTTTGAAAGTTCAATGATAAAGCGTCGACATTGAAAAAACCTATCGTAAAAAAAAAAAATAAAATAAATAAATAAATAAAAAATTAAACAGGTGTCCGAGAAGATGAAAGCACGGTGGCCACAATCGGCATTAGCGGTGCAAACACCATTAAGCAGTGCTTTCGTGCTATGCTGAGTTAGAAGTCAACACGATTTACTGTTTACTTGTTTGCACTGTAGCCCCCTCATACCTGTTTCAACATTCGTTGCGTGCAGACATGTATACCAATTAGGAGAAGTTAGATATCCTACATTTACATGGTGAATGTAAACGAAACGCCGTGAAAACGGTACAGCCATATAGGGCTATCTATCCGGATCGCCGACGTCCGACGCGCCAGGTAACTGCAGCAATTATTAAGACGCCAGAGCGGACAGGCTGCTTAAACGTCACGAAGAGGACGATAAAGAACACGAGGAAGCTGGTCTGGCTACGACGCTAATGAATCCGCACCATGGTACAAGAAATACTGCCAAGAAATGTGGAATCAGCCGAACAAATCATTTGTCAAGCTATGTCGGCACTCTACGACCATGATTTCGGACGTTGTATGGAATTTTGTCAGTTTGCCCTTCGGCAGCTGGCCGCGGTGGCCGAGGGGACTAAGGCGCTCCAGTCACGGTCTGCACGGCCACTACTGTCGGGGGTTCGAATCCCCCCCTCGGGCATGGATATTTGTGCCGTCCTAGTTAGTAAGTAGTTCATAAGTAGTTTGTAAGTTTAGGGACTGATGACCCCGTAGTTAAGTCCCATATACTATACAAACATTTGAAATTTGAATTTTTTAGCCCTTCAGCAGCTGAGTGACGACCCTACGTTTTTGGTGTAAGACCTAAGCGACGAAAGATCTGCTTTTAGTTTATAAATTTTTGGCGCCGGGACAGAAAAAGACTTGTGTTAAGACGCCATGAGCAATATTTCTTTACAAAATACTGTTATGAAATTCCGGTTTTTAAACCACAGTATCTTAAAATTGAAAGGTTGAATATAAACAACGGCTGCTACTGCTGCCAGTCGCAACGTTCGACTTCTTGTTTTGTAGCTGGTCTGAGAACGTGTCTTGAGTGTTAATCAACAAGGCGTTTAGAGATTAATAACGATGAAGATATTTCTCCTCCAGTTGGATCCCGAACATTTCCGATTTCCCACGTCTTCACGAAACTTTAATCTCTTGTGCGCCGGGCGGAGAGGCTGAGCGCATTGAGGCGCTCCGATGCGCGATGTCGTTCCCCGTCGGGGATTCGAATCCCCCCTCGGGCATGAATGTTTGTGCTGTGTTTAGTGTAAGGTAGTTCATATGTATGTTTGTAAGTTTAGGTACTGATGATCATACAATTAAGTCCCATAAGCTTGACAAACATTTGAACTTTTCTTTTGTCCCTTGTGCCTTTTGACTATAGCAAATGAATGTTGCATCGTGCAATACTTTCATGAAATATGGCTAACAACTACCATTATTATTTCAAATAGAAAAACTGCTTTAAAATCAGAACTTCTGTTTCAGCATAACGTTGGGACAGTCAGACAGACAAACTTACGGGTTAAACATATAATACACGTTTGTTTAGCATTGGGAGTTAACAATTCCCCCCCCCCCCCCGTCCCCCGTCCCATGAGAGCTCCCAACCATTGTGGATCGTCAACCATATTCTAACAAAGGTGCTCTATACGTACAGTTGATCAGCAGTTATGACATAAATTACGACAAGGAATAAAAATTGTTCGTGAAAGCACATTATACTGCAGCTCATATGCAAATACGCCTTACGTTACTTCTCCTTGACACACATAACATTGGATGTCGCCCTGCGCGCGAGTGCGCTCACACGCACACACACACACACACACACACACACACACACACAGTAGCTCGCTCCTGCCCATCGCATCACTTGGCGATCCATTGTCACGTTCACTTGCCCTGCCACAGCGGCAAATTGTAGTAAGGTTGTGACTTAATACACCTATATACTGTTTCAAATCTCCGATGCCGAACTGTTTAAAAGAAGAAAAAAAATCATCTGAGAGGTGTGGGAACGCTTTCCGGCCGAAATTAAGCCCTGGATCAAACTACAGTGGTGTTCGGTCCCTAAATTTACGTACTGCTTAAACAAATCTTTGCTAAGGACAATACACACACACACACACACACACACACACACACACACACACACACACACACACTAATGGCCGAGAGAGGACTCGAACGTCCGGTGGGAGCGGTTGCGCAATCTGTGACATGATGCTTCACACTGCGCGGCTTCCATTTTTCCAGCGTGTGCTGTTTACCAATGAAGCAATGTTTATTATCCACGCCACTGTAAATTTGCATAACATGCACTACCGGGCAGCCGAAAATCCACACAGGCTTTGTCAAGTGTTAACATCAACAGCCGTGGAGTGTATGCATAGGGTGTGCAATCATAGGAAATTACACTGTCGGCGTTCGGGTCACCCAGACAACATCGAACGAGTGCATCACGTGCTTATGGATGAACGTTAGCTGTCTCTGAGAATGAAACCGGAATAGTTGAAGATAAGCTAAGACAATATAAGCCCTACTGCTCAGGCGTGGATTTGTAACAACGCGTGACCACAGTGCATCAAACGTTTCCACAGAAGAATTTGCTGACAGTTTCCAACAACTTTACGACCGATGTGTTGTAACCAACGTTATTTTAAAGGCCAGTGAATTTATTTTGTGAAACATGATTTTTTTATTTTCTGAGATCATTCACTTAACTCTTAGGCCTAACACGCACCTTCGAGGATTTTTTAAAATGCGAATGGAACATCGCTCACAAAAGCACAAATAACTGTGAGAAGAAAATTCCAGTTTCATATATTTGTTTGGTATAGTCATTTATTATATCGTGTATTGGTTAAGGAAACCACCTTCGGAAAATGCCTTGGGTTGGGACAGGCGGAAGTGTGTGGACGGAGAACAAGAAGCTACCCGGCAGACATCCTGTTTGGTGTTGACAATAAGCGGTGGATACGCACAAGGGAAAGTATGCCACATGCGCCGCGTACGCAACCAACCGTGCCCGGAGGAACTATGGTGTTTCCAAAGTAAGGAGCTTCTTTCGCTTGGTACTGCACTGAAAATTTTCTTCCATTTTCCAACCAATGAGGTCATCAATATTACCGTTTTACGTGGCAGCTAGTTAGCAATTTATTCTTCTAAGTAGTTATACATGAAGTACAGAAAACTCGCTTTCGATCGGTTAAGTACTGATTTGCGTAAAAATTGACACAGATTTTTTAAATTTATTTCAATCCCTACTCTGGAAACTGGAACATCTATGTAATTCTTGATGTGTCAACAAAATGGTTCACATTGTGTTTGTTTCTATAAAATCACTTTGTTTACATTGCGGAAAATCACTTGAATGACAGTACTGTGAAAAATGTGTGTGAATTGTTTCATCTGGGACAGGTGTTATTGCTTCATAATAATATGTTGTATGGGGCCGGTCGCGGTGACCGAGGGGACTGCGGCGCGCCAGTCACGGTCTACACGGCCACTACGGTTGGGGGTTCGAATCCCCCCCCCCTCGGGCATTGATATTTGTGCCGTCCTTAGTATTAGCTAGTTCATAAGTAGTTTGTAAGTTTAGGGACTGATGACCCCGTAGTTAAGTCCCATAAGCTCTACAAATATTTGAACTTTTTGTTTGTTTGTATGGGATAAATGACATAAATCAACTGTAGACCTATCACGAAAATACAAAGTATTGGCAAATGAAAACACTCAAATTAACATGATTCTTAAGTAAAGCTAGCAAATTCAGTTCTCTAATTTCCTCCATTTAATCCTTGCATCACAATTAAATTTCTGCTGAAAATTATTGCGTATACTTTCACTATACTGCAAATTTCTTTTCTTTTTCTATTTGAAAAAAAGTGTCTACTCATTTCCTCTTCACATTTGAACCATAACGCCACGTGCCACACTGGACGTTACCAATTCCTGACAACTCTGAACTCCCATGACATTAAAGGCTCCTCTCCTTAGCCAAGAGTGCTCCTATTATGACACCTTCCCTGGTATAAGCAGACTCGTATTTCGTAAGTAAAAACGATGTCGTTTCATTCGGTCGTTCATCGTATTGATGCGCCGCAGAACAGAAAAGGGTAACAAAATACAAACTATTATTAGAATGCAGTCATGTCGTCACAGGCGATAGTGAGGGCAGAACTGTAGGCGGAAGTAGAAAGCATTTTGATTAGTCGCAAGTAAGAAGGCCAGTTGCACGTTGCGAAACAACATGTGGGCTGAAAAAAGTTAAACTCAGCAGAAAATCAAAGGAAGTGAGATAACGATGTGGGTACATTTTGTAACTTCAGGTAAATTTTACACGATACCACGTAGTGGAGACTGAAGTCAGTCAGCAGTAAACAGTATGTCAAGCGAATATAGCAGAAATAACTGGCACAGGTTCGGTCATTACAAACCGAGCTCCACGTTGGAGCCTCCTTGATAGTTTCTTTGAATACTCTAGCTCTTACAGCTTGAGAGCACTCGGTCATGGGGATCGATGGCAAGCACATGCACCGCACTCGATTCTATGAGGCGCGTCCAGAAAGTAAGTTCCGTTTGGTAATAAAATGAAATTGTACACAGATACAGCAGAAATTTTTATTGCACAAAATTCTACAACTCTTAAACTACTTTTCCACATAACTGTCGAAATTTTGCAGGTATTTGTCATAGCGTGGCACCAGGTTTTATATACCTTCTTCATAGATATCTGCCGCCTGTGTCTTCAACCAGTTGGAAACAGTGAAATTTGGGGGAAGTCCATAGCGAGAGCACTAATTGTAAACCTACGGTTTTCCTGGATCTTGTCATCAATCGCGTGTACCAGTTCTTCTGTAACTTCGTTCTTCATCGTGCACACCACTACGCCCGCCATTGAACTGTCGGACCCATCTTCTCACCATCCAATCTCTCAACGCATTTGGTCCGTAAATTTGCCGATAAATTTCACTTGGTTTCACTTTCCTCGCATTCAGAAACAGAATCACCGACCTGATTTCACAGGTGGCGGGATTTTCAATCAACGCCGACATTTCAAACAAGCACAACAAAGCGTACGTAACTGACAAGGATCTCCAAATGGCGCACGTTCTTCTCCTTGATACACAACGTCTACAGCGCATGTGTGGAACTGCAATCACAGCGCTCCAGCGGAGATAAATTGAAACGGAACTTACTTTCTGGACACGCCTCGTATGATTGCAATACTGTGAGTGTTCCTAGATGATCCAGCTAGTGTAACTGGCAGAATCTTCCGGGTACTGGTCTTTGATCGAGAGGGCAGATGCTGCTGTCTTTTGCTGCTCACTGATGGAGTATCTGGTTGTCTTCCGACAACGTGACCTCTTCCGACGATAAGGCATCACGGAGAGTTGCACGTGCTAACCTCAACGCGGTAAGCGACGGCAGGACTTTCGAGGTACCCTTCCTGTTCGACCCCAGGCACTTGAGATTGCTGACGCCTGTCTTCGGAGGTTCAAGTCCTCCTCGGACATGGGCGTGTGTGTTGTTAAGTCTAGGGACTGGTACCCGTAGCAGTTTTGTCCAATACTTTTACAAACATTTGAACATTAGGTAAAGAAGCAATAAAGGTGGTAGATGAGTTTTGTTACTTGGGCAGTAAAATAACATATCATGGTCGCAGTACAGAGGATATAAAATGCAGAATGGTAATGTAAAGAAAAGCGTTTCTGAAAACGAGAAATCTGCTAAGATCGAATATTAATTTGTGTAAGGAAGTCTTTTCTGAAGACACAGTGGAGTGTTGCCTCGTGCGGGAGTGAAACTTGAACGATAAATAGTTTAGAATGGAAGAGGATAGAGGCTTTTGAAATGTGGTGCTACAGAAGAATGCTGAAGATTGGGTGAGTAGATCGCGTAACTAATGAAGAGTTACTGAACAGAACTGGTGTGAAAAGTAAATGTTGGCATACCTTGACTAAAAGAAGGGATAGATTGGTAGGACACATTCTTAGAAGTCAAGGATTAGTAAATTTAGCATTGGAGGGAACTTTGCGGAGGAAAAATCGCAGAGGGAGACCAAGAGATGTATAAGGTAAGCCGATTTAAACGGATGTCGGTTGCAGGTCTTATGAGGAGATGAAGAGGCTTGCTCAGGATAGAGTAAAGCAGAAAGCTGCATCAATCCAGTCTCCGGACTGAAGACCACAACAACAACAACGCTGAAATCACAACACTATGCTTTTACGTCACTCATGTTCGTACAGAAAAATTAGCCTGTAGTAGGAATTTGTATTTCACATATTAGCTATTAATGAGAGCATATTACAGTCTCCGTCTTACTTTTAAAAAATCATGTAGCCGGAGCTTTGCCGTATATTATTTCATTCTGTTCCAAAACGAAGGAACATCCGGAGCTAGATTGTTCTTTCGATCGTCCCCTTTTACAATTTAACTGCAAATGTTCAAGTAAATTTTTTACTGCAGTTTAACTGGACTAGCTACCTCGTTAGTTGTGTCAAAGTTACATGTGGCATTGAAGCTTTTGTCCCGTATTAGCACTCAGTGGCTGTGCATGCAACGCACAACATAAAACTTGTCCTTATTATTACACTTGACTGTACTCGAGACAGCTTGGCTTTCGCTCCACACAAAACGGAAACCAATGAGATTCCAGCAGAGGCGGAAGAATACATAGTGTAATGTTTACAAAAAGGTTGTTCTTATGGTGAATGGAATATAATGTGCATATCTTCAATCCGCAAACGCACGCTGCAAATTTCACCTGATTCTGATGTTTCCATTCATTAGAGGTATGTATTTGGGGTCTATGCTCTCTAGAACTGGAGTATGGACGTACGTGACACTCCGGTATATGTCATTGTAGTCGCTTGACACGCTAAGAGCTACTGCATTAGATTTTCGTAGTGATCCTCCGAGCATATTATGTTTTATGAACGTTCTTGTTAACAAAAAGTTTCACTTTCCTTGAGATAAAAGAAAATTATATTCGACAGTTTTTCTAAGTCACTTTTGTAAAATGTCAGCGGTTAAAAACTCTCATTATTTTTCAAACTTGTGGAAGATTACCTTTGCAAAAAACCATTTTACGTTGTCATAATTCGTAACGGTCTTTGTAGAATGAATATTTTTTCTGACACGTGCACTCGAATAAGTGTGGAAGCATGCACTTGAACAAGTGTGAAAGCGTATAGCTTACTGGTCGCTATGATTACCGGTACTGCAAGTAAAATGTAGTTAGAATTACTAAATAGTTTTCTAATGGTACTGACACTGATGTCTGCCGTTTTCCATACATAAGTACGTGTTATTCGATCGTATTAATGCCGCGTTCGGAAGTCAACTGAATTGGGGTGAGTTCAATTTACAGTCTCAAATAATGAGGGGGGAATGAAACGAATTACATAAGCACAGGACATAGCGTCGCGTGAGATTTTAACCGCCCAGGTGCACAAAATACCCATACAGACAAATATTTCCATCGTTGGCGACCGATTGCTGTGGGAAATCATATGCTTATGGTATCTCTATCTTATACCACACAAAAAAATTCTTAGCTACTTTATGACGTTGCGAAAAGAGATCCATCTAACCTCTTAAAATTTTCTGTAGCGTTTTCCATAGCTTCCTAAATGCCTGTAACTTCAATTTTAGGGTACTTCAGTGATTACATAGTTTTATTTCGGCCTCGTTGAATCGCACTTACTGTATTTCAAAATTCAAATGTTTGTATAGCTTATGGGACTTAACTACGTGGTCATCAGTCCCTAAACTTACAAACTACTTATGAACTAGCTAACACTAAGGACGGCACAAATATCCATGCCCGAGGTGTGGATTGGAACCCCCACCGTAGTGGCCGTGCAGACCGTGAATGGAGCGCCTCAGTCCCCTCGGCCACCGCGGCCGGCTTTACTGTATTTATTTCGTTTCATTTCATCCTTTTTAAACCCTACAGGCTCTATTGCATGAATGCTTTTGGATACAAGGATGCAGAAGTTTGCAAATGTTTGAATTTATTTTGCCTAAAATCCCATGCAAACAGTAAACTCGTAAGAAGGTTTCACATGACACGAACGTGCGGTCTGAAACTTTCCACTGGTTACATTTGTTTTTCATTTTCCGTTTGTTTGTATAATATGGACGAATATTAGCAGATGGCAAAACTAAAGTGATCTGAGTACAGTGGCATCAGCTGGTGGAAAATCGCGTACCAGAATCTGGGTCAGCCTGCAGACACACAGAGCTGTAATGTCGGCCAAAACAGCAGAGGGCGGTCGCGTCAGGCCGGGCTGCCTGTCTCCTCTTCCTCCCTGTCGCCTCTATTGAGCACAGCCTGCCCGTGCCGAGCATTCACACTTGGGACACTCAGTTTATCGGAAGCCAACTCATACTGATTTATATTTACGGGCTTCAAGTTGTCACTATCCGTCGCAAACCAGTAGTGTCCTTAAAACACTTGTTCACAGAGCCCATACAATCTCAGATGCTGATAGTCTACCACAAGAGCTGGCTCACCTCCAGCAAGTGTTTCGAGACAACGGATGTTCTAACCAGCAAATAAGTAAGGCACTCTCACTTAGAAAGAAGAACAAGAAAGTGGAGAACGAGGAGGACACACCGGCAAAATCCCTTGCTTTACTTCCGTTTGTGGGCAATATTTCTTTTAAAATAGCAAGAATTCTCCATAATTTTCAAGTGAAAGTAATTTTCCGCCCACCATCCAAAATTTCAGACTTGCTGGGTTCGGTTAAGGATGACTTGTTGTTACGTAAGGCTGGCGTCTACAAAGTTCCCTGCCAATGTGGTATGGCTTATATAGGCCAGACTACGCGCACTGTTGAAGAACGTTGCAGTGAACACAAACGCAACACACGCCTTTTACAGCCAAGCAAGTCTGCTATTGCTGAACATTGCATTTCCACCGGGCACTCTAAGGAGTACGATAAAACGGTAATTTTGACAACAGCAACATCTTTTTGGGACTCCATTATCAAATAATCTGTGGAAATACGTTTCGCGGAAAATTTGATGAATCGGGATAGTGGCTACAATCTTGACAAAGCATGGAATCCCGTCATTACTAAAATTTGCTCAGATCGAAGACGACGGAGAGCGCCGACGTCGGCTGTGAGCGGCAGTGGCAGTGCAGAGGACAGCTGAACTCCGCGGCTCCACCAGCGAGGGCGCTGCCGTTCGGCAGTGTGGCCTGTCTGTTTATGTTTTGACGCATGCGCTGTAACCGCCAAGTTTTCTATATATAGTGGAACGCTGGACGCACTCTTCAGTCTTCATCGACTCACCTGAAGATGGCTAGCAGGTGTCTGGTCGAAATATCGTGTGATGTTTTAGACGACGACCGGCTGCATACCCGAAACTTCTATGAACATTCACACTCGAATTCGCCAAGCCTGAGCGCGGCGCACTCGAGCGAGTACGAACGAGCCTAATCCGTTATATACAGATCTCTACTTTGCATATTGGGTCGCCAGCAGTGGAGTTGGTGTGTGAGGAAGTGTAGACGTTCGGTCGGGCAGCGTGCGAGCAGTGGGTGGGTTTGTGAGCGCGCCGCCAGCGGTGTGGGGCCCCCGTAATAAAGAGAGCGGCAGACGGGAGCTTCGCTTTAATTCCCGGCCCAGACAGATACATCTCCGGCGCAACAGGTGAGGCCAGGTCGCCCAAGGCCGCGGTGAACGCCGCGCCAGCCGCCGACAACAGCTGGTCGCGCGACCCCGCATGCCGCGCCGGGGAAACTCGCCTCAGCGCGGGAGTAAACGCTTAGGATAAGTTAAACAACACTAAGGCCGGTATTACACTATCAAATTATTGGACAAAGAATTGGACGAAAAAATTGGATGAAATATTGGTCATATGTTTTGACAAAGAAATTGGATTAAACGCAAAAGGGGGTATTACACTATCATCCAATATTTTGTCAAATTTGCTTCAAATTGGCGGTGTAATGCTCAGCTGTTGTTTGTACTACAGTTGCGTTGTGTCTGCATTTGGAAGAGAAGGATGGAAAAAAGAAAAGGGAACGCACTTGGATGAAACCGTGGGTGTCAGGGCGAGATAAATAAAATTTGTTACGGGACCGCGAGGATTTCTTTTTTATGCCGTCGGCAGAACAGCCAGGCCGTTCACTGCAAATCATTTTGTCGCTGTTCATCCTTCACAGTTTGCAATAGAGTAACAAAAAAGGCTGGCTCATACAGTATATACGAATAAGATTGTTAAGTTGATAAAGCAAGTTTCATTAATTAACGTTTTAAATGGAAAATGTGAGCACTGACAAAGAGGATAATCTAAATTGTTTCTGACGTTATTAACAATGTAAGGGGGGAAACACTGCTGATAAAGTAAATAGGCTATCTATTTCCTTACAAAAATGACTGACGTATTTATATGTACATAGATTCGCTTGCAAACATATGTCAATGTTTTGAAAGTTGTTTCATTTCCCAGCACTTAGCACACCTAAGTTACCAAAATCATACATTCTAAAATCTGCTTTGGCCGTAAATAAGATTTAGGGGTATTACTTTTTTCAATTCCGATAGTATATTATTACTCTTTTACATCACGGATTGTAACTCACTTCACTTTCGCCGCAGGGTATTGGGCTACGCGAATTGACGTGACGGACAGTGTGAATCGGCCTTGTCGCCTGTTATACAACGCTCCATCTGATTTATACATTCATTTTAATTTTGTTGTTGCTGGAAAACACTACACAAACATTCCACTACTAGCCATGTTTACGAATACGAACATTATGTCCAAGTAATGTCAGATATTTAACCTCCAAATAAAACAGCTGTGGTGGCAAGGAAGCTGTATACTACTAGCGCTCCAAGCGGTCACATTTCTCACTGCAGGAAACAGAAGACGAGCGATTTCTTTGTCTCTCACGCGGGACGCCTCGCAGCCGTATGTGCGAAACAGACTGTCAAATCAGTGAATCTGAACAGGACACATTTTGAAACAAGAGAATGTAATAATCCATTCGGGAAATTTCTGGTCTGTGGGACGAAGCGTTTCAGCAGTGTAACTGGTGTGTGAAGATTTGTTCATGGAAGGCCGCAGGACACGACGAGATGTCAGGTCGCACTACCCAGACCATCCCTGAC
Source organism: Locusta migratoria (assembly GCA_026315105.1). Classification (NCBI taxonomy): domain Eukaryota; kingdom Metazoa; phylum Arthropoda; class Insecta; order Orthoptera; family Acrididae; genus Locusta; species Locusta migratoria. The sequence goes on along the minus strand of CM048746.1, from coordinate 466,965,281 downwards.
AAGATCGACATCTCATCCGAATGCCATTGCAAGAGAGATCTATGTCCTCCTCGGCTCTGGTGCAACAGTAGAACACATCGCGCACTATCAGGGTGACAGGCCGTCGACGTTTACCAGGGCATGAGTTCCGTGCGCCAACCTTTGACTAATGCGCTGATACAGGCTAGGCGGTTATAGTGCATGGAACAACGTCACTCAGGACAGGAATGGTATCATTTTATCGGACAAATCCTGGTTCCGTTTGTTTTGAAAAAGTTCACCGCACTCTGATTCGCCATAGTTAGAAGGGAGGAAGGAAGCTTAATGTTTAACGTCCCGTCCACGACGTGGTCACTAGACACGGAGCTCACTCTCGGATGTGTCAGTAAGGAAGTGGAAGGAAATCGGCCCGGCCCTTTCGACGGAACCGTTAGGGCATTTTCCCTGAGCGATTTAGAGAAATCAACGAAAACCTAAAAATATATGCGGGTTGTGGGTTTGAACTACGTCGCCCAGAATGCGAGTTCATTAGAGGTTTGCATCTGGCATCTATGCTGGCTCCAACTGAAGAATGAACGTAATTCCGTGGCAGTCCGGTAGGTGTCAATGTAGTTGCTTAACACACTACAAGAAACTGCATTCGATTTGCCTTGCTTTCGTTCGAGTATGCCATGCTCAAAATGGCCGACCGTGTACTCCGAGAAAGGGGATATATTCTACTACACCGATTTTCATGCCTTAAAAAGACTTGAAGGTAATACGACTACGCCCATATCGAATTTTTAACAAAACGTTTTACTTTCAAAACGTTGAGATGTTTGTAATTCTATGGGACTAAACTACTGCGGCCATGATTCCATTGGCTTACAGTCCTCCGACTGTACTTGTCATCTTTACACAGTTTTGAAACTGTCAGCTCTCCTGAGAGTACAAGAGACCACACAAAGCTTTAAGTTCAAATGAATTCGTGGGCCCCATGAATGATTGTTCATGTTCGTATATCGATGACATACGGGTTAGTTCTTCGTTGATGTAAAGGGCGATAGTCTTCATTATTGCGTCAGTTCAAACATTGACAATAACACGACCGCGGTGACAGCAACTTTAGAATTTCCTGTGCCTACAGGAAGATACATAATATTGTTCTAACAGGTCTCTGGCTCGTCGCTATGATAATAGGGTCGTATCTGACCAAATGGTTGTTTGATTTCTTCACAAAACGAAATATATAGATTCATTCTCAGATGACGATGAAGTTGCGTTGGTTGAAACGTTATGGGAGTGGGGTTTGATCCTTACAGAGGAACTGGTTGTCTCACTCATCATAACTGATTCGACATAGTCTTTTATTCACTGCAACACTCGTCAGGCTTTTCATCCACTACTAAAAGTTTCTTATCATTGGTGCCTTCGAAACTCTTTTACACTACCTCCGTCCGAATGAAGGCGCTCCATTTGCAGAGAAAAAAAGGTCAGTCATAAGATGCGACATAAGGAGGTTATATGTCTAGAAAAGAACGTTCCGAGTAAGAAGCGCACTCCCATTCAAGGTACTGTAGAGTCCGCGCCGACCCCGCGGAGGCCTTGTCTCCGATTACTTCGGAACAAGCCGCGGCAGAATAGCCGCGCGCACTAAGGCGCCCAGCTGCGGTTCACGCGACCCTTCACCTCAGGCATGGGTGTTTGTGTTGTCCTTGGCATAAGTTGGTTTAAGTTAGTGTAAGTAGTTTGTTATCAGTAGGCTCTAGTATTAGTTTGTCTAGTGGGTTATAAAATTAACAAACACTGCATCTACAATGAATGTAGAATAATGCAACCCAATTGAATTTTAAGGTGTTGGGTTATTATGTATCAAATAAATTATAAAGTAGTTTGCAAGCCTAGGGAGTAATGACCAACGTAGTTAAGTCCCTTAGATTTACAAACATTTTTACTTCGGAACAACTCAATTTACGTACCCCTGTCTGAGGCACGCTCGTGTACAGAGGTGGATGGCAGGCTTTTGAATCACACTCCGTGGCAAACGTCGAACGTTTGTGTCGCAGAGGGGGGGGGGGGGGGAGAGCGCTCGAATCCTCATTATCCGCATATTCCGTAAATTTGGCGTTTAAAACATTATTTACTTCTTTGTTACTTTTTAGTTTTAAGCATTAATTTCGCTCTTCATTATAGACGGTCACTATGTATGAGATTAACATAATTACATGGTAGACGGATATAGATAAATGATTTTTCGAACGGAGTGGACACTTGCCACGTGTGCAATATGAGGTTACTGGATATGGTTAGTGCAGTTTCGTTACCCTTTTCGAACTTTGTCCGACCTGCTGATAAATAAATTCTTAGCGCGCTAAAGACTTTCATTCACACACAACTTGCATATAAAGTAATTTCACAAAAATCAAGTACACTCGAAGCAAAATAAACATAAGAATGGAATCCTCCTGGGGGGATTTGAACACAGCACCTCATACGCAAAGATCGTTAAGTAATGCTCGGACATTGGCATATAAGTTATATATGTGGTGACTGTCTTCCGGACACGTGCGACAAGTCCAAAGAATGAACACCCATATGCAACTTTTTTAATAATCAGGCGATGACGGCCGAAGATCCTTTTTTCAGTGCGTTTGCACACCAGCCACTGACTCTCACAGGAATCGGCTGCATTCCGCGAGTACTGAGTCATACGGGTAGAGCCACTACGTCAGGCCGGCCGCGGTGGCCGAGGGGACTGAGGCGCTCCAGTCACGGTCTGCACGGCCACTACGGTCGGGGGTTCGAATCCCCCCTCGGGCATGGATATTTGTGCCGTCCTTAGTCTTAGGTAGTTCATAAGTAGTTTGTAAGCTTAGGGACTGATGACCCCGTAGTTAAGTCCCATAAGTTCTACAAACATTTGAACATTTTTGAACACTACGTCAGTAAGGTGTGGATAACTTGAGGACAGTCGGGCCTAGTAGTCTCGGGGTAGAGCACTCGACTGGAAACCGAAGAGTCGCGGGTTCGAAAGCCGGTCGGATTGTGGAATTTGTCAGAATGCGTTTTAACCCACCCTTCACCTCTCAACACTGTGAGGTGTCGCCAGAAACGACACGTATTTCGGATTCCACGTTAAGCTGAAGGTTCCCTTCCCTAGATTGGATAACCGGGTTAGGTTAGGGACACGCAAGTAACTGAAGTGGCGTCCAATCGAAAGACTTTCCCGGAAGGAAGTTAGGAGCTTAACGTCCCGTCGACGGCGTGATCATTAGAGACGAAGCTTAGGCTCGGAAGCTTTGGGTAAGGATGTGGTAGGATATGGGCCGTGCCCTTTCGAAGGAACCATCAGGGTATTTGCCTGGAGTGATTTAGGGAAAGCACGGAAAACCTAAATCTGGATGGTCGGAGGTGGATTTGAACCACAATCCTTCCGAATGCGAGTCCAGCGTGTTACCACAAATACTAGCAGCAAGCCACTGAGCTACACGACATTATTATTACAGTGATTGTTGTGTCCAATTGGCCGTAACTGCCTAGTAAGCAGAAGACCCGGGTTCGAATCCCGTCAACTTTTTATCCTTAGAATATTCGAGAATATTCGTTATTATAACGGATAAGTTTTTTTTATAAAAAATTAATTCCGTATATAGACAATTCTGAAGTGTCCGCCAATATTTCTGTCTTCTCTGAAGTGAACTGAATGTATTACGTAAGTGCATCACTGAAACTTCTCATCCGAAACAAGTACTGCCAAAGTGACAGATTAGATCAGTGAATCCCCAGCCACATGAAAATGTGAAATAAATTTATTAAAATTATAGGGTAAATCTCACGTGACGAGGAAAGGGAGTGCATTACTTATCACCAAATATCACAAAGGGGACGGGTTTAAAAAGAGAAAAAGGGTCACTCTCTTATAATTAATGAAACAACAATGTTTCAATTAAATACAATTTGCACAGAGTACAGTAAAGTAAATAATGTAGTAAACACCGAACTGACGTAGGATGTTCTCTAATCTGTTCGTAAAACAAGCAAGTTCCTCGCAGCGTAGCAAGGAAGGAAGCTTAGAGTTTAACGTCCCGTCGACAGCTTGATCATTAGAGACGGGGCGAAAGCTCGGAGTATTTGGGTAGGGATGAGGAAAGAAATCGACCGTGCCGTATGAAAGGAACCATCCCGGCATTTACCTGGAGTGATTTAGGAAAATCACGAAATACATAAATCTGGATGGCCGGAGATGGGTTTGTACCACCGTCGTCCCGAAAACGAGTCCAGTGCGTTACCACTGCGCCACCTCGCTCCGTCGCAGCGTAGCATGGCGCGGCTGCATAAAACATCGGTAGCCACAAATAATAATTGTATCTACATAAAACAAGATTTGTTGAGTTTGCGTTGTACTGAACCAATTCCTTTCTTGCTTTGTAAAGTTTTTTCACAAAAAGGCATTAGTTTTCAAGAAATCTTCTCACTCGGTCTTTATATATAAATCGGAGTGTCCGTGTGTTTATTTGTGTGTACCTGTTGCATACAAAGCTACGGTTATGTTCCAATCTTTATGCAATTCTGCAGCCGTAATCTTAAATCCATGAGGACCGTAGGACGGTCACCGTAAGTGTAAAAAATCACGTGCAAAAATAGTTTACAAGGTATGACGCCATAAACAATGAGCTGCGAGAAAAACTGCTACATCACGCGACAATGTTGCACATTTCCTACTAAAGCACTGGAACGATTTCGACCAAATTTGATACACATATTCCTTACCGTGAGGTAACACTTTCTGCAGGGTTAAGAATCACAAAGGACACATGGTTAAGGAGAGAAGACGGCAGAAAAAATAGGAATTGCAAAAAACTGCCACATAATTCGACGAGACTTTATTCATACACTATATGAGAATAAGAGTACTTAGCGACTTGCAACGACAGTAAATGATGAAAGGAAAAAAGTTTATCGCTTACTACTTTTCCGCTAATCATGGACTAAAACTACGGCATTCGGTACGACGATACAATTTCTCTGGGGGCACGGCAGTGTCCCCGCCAAGTCGAGCGCATTATCGTACCATCCTTTTCTCGAAGCAGTTCACGGCACTTTCGATCCCCCTGCATCACTGTTGTCGATAAATCTAGAAGCCTAAATTTTCGATTGCGAAGAGTATCTACTATAACTAGCAAATTTTTTAAAAATATAATATTCTACACCCTACAGTTTAGGAAATATTAGCAGTCGAAAATCACTCACTGACTCACCGATCATCAAAATTCTAAGGTACTCCTAGCAGACACACAATCGCAAATTTTGTATTTAGATAATGTTTAGCCTGAAATGAAAGGAGTGCAAATGTTCAAATGTTTGTAGAGCTTATGTGGCTTACCTACGGGGTCATCACTCCCTAAACTTACAAACTACTTATAAACTAGCTAATACTAAAGAAGGCACAAATATCCATGCCCGATGGGGGATTCGAACCACCGACCGTAGTGGCCGTGCAGAGTGTGACTGGCGCGCCGCAGATGGCTCGGCCACAGCGGCTGGCCGAAATGCAAGGAAAAATTCAAACATATGTAAATATTCATTCCGTTCACGAATATATTTTCGCTTGACGGAAGAATAATTGCCATCTCGGCGACATAAAGACTGTATTAGTAATGGTCTTGTCGTAGAGCGTTGGGTTCACGTCCGAGAGGTCGCGGGTCGATTCCTGGTGCCGTACCTTTATTATTATTACTATTATTATTATTACTGTTATTATTATTATTATTATTACTTTTCATTTTAACATAGCCGTCACCTTTCTAATAAATGAAGAGTCATCAGTAATAGCATATGGCTCCTGATTAGAGAATGAAAAATAACTGGTAAGATATAGCTTAAATTGCTGCAAATGGAAACAGTACCAATGACACTTACATTCTAGCTTGATTTCAGCAATAAATGAGAAAACTGTTGCTCCTAATGTTGAAAATTCCGTCACATCATGCGGGCCAAAAACGTTAGACCGGGAGCAAAAAAGTTAGATGTTGGTTTCAAACCACAACACGGCAGAAATAGGGAGACGCCATTGTACGCGAACTAGAAAGTTGAAGTACCGATTCTTTACGATAATTTTATCAGGGGGCCAATGAAACATATAATGTGAAATATGGTTTGCTGTAGATGTGCACAGTACAATAAGCTTGATTGTACATAGTCATTAAGAGTGGTAAAACGAAATAGATGTTTTGACGATTTAAATTCTCCATCTCTAATAAAAAGTGAACGTTAAAAACTGAAGTGCTACCAACTAATGTCCTAGGGATAGTCGATATTAGAAAAATATCGATGGTAATATCAATGTCAGCATCAATTAAAAGAAATCGATATACGATGAAAATCGAAAGGAAAACATCGAAGTCAGAGAATATCAATGTTTCAGGTGCCAAAACAATCCTCGGCAGAACCAATTACAAACATTACTAGACTGGCACTACCGAATACAGTATTATTGGTCTTCCTGTCATTTCAAACAACGTTTCAACAAATTGTAGCCGCACGAAATATTACAAGCAGTATACATACATATAGCTGAATGTAGATTCGAAATTCTATCACAGTACAATACGTAGTTCATGAGACATGAGCTCATAAACAGTAACGTTCATGGGAAACCGGCCCATCATGCACCAAGTTTTAATCAATTACTTCTTTAGTACTAACTGTATTCGTAACAGAGTTTACCTGATACCTCAAAAATTATACAATTGTATCACATATAACTCCGATGGGTAAAAACATTTCACATCAGGCACCACGTTTTATTACAGAAAAAAGGAGATGGATAGAGAGAGAAGGGATATGAGAAGTACTAACACAACGCTTGCATAAATAACTAAATACCCGGGCAACGCCGGGTTTTCACCTAGTAGAATTATACATGAATTAGCAGAAAGAATTATACTACCATTAAAACCCTTTGTATCTGAAGTGCGGAAAAACGCCGATGACGTTACTAATTTGAAACAAATAAAAGTATATTAAGTGGATAAAGTTATGGTTTATTCCATTAGTGGTCACGGGACTTTGAATCTACATATACATAAATACTTTGAAAGTCACAATGAAGTGCATGGTAGAGGGTTCATTGAATCCCTTTTATGATATTTGTCTACAGTTCTCTTCCTCAAAAATAAATTATTCGGTGAGTTTGATTGATTCAGTGCCAGGAGATCATGTAAGTTCAAAACATAGCTTTGTACTGCTACGTAAACAGAGAGACACCTGTAAGCGTCTCCCAAAGTTCTCCAATGATTATTAACAGATCTATTAATATATTCAACTAGCTTTTACCAGTGGCTTCAAAAATGTTCAAATGTTTGAATAGTTATCGGCTAACTGCTGTGGTTATCGGTCCCCAAAACTTACAAACAACCTAAACTAACTTATCCTAAGAACAACACACACACCCATGCCCGACGGCGTGGAAAAGCCGCGCGCACCGTAGCAAGGCGTCTTAGTGCGCACGGCCATTCCGCCACGGCCCAACAGCTTTTTCCCATCAGTCGTATTGTTATCATCAGTGAATATTGGAAAATAAAAGCTTGCGATGTGCACCGTTCATTCGCCACCCCGCTACGACACGACCGTATTGATTTCATTGCCGGCTTTTTTTTATTTAATTGAAGGGTAGTTTAATCAGACTTGTCGCGACACGTGTTTGATGAAGGTTTGTTCAGCAGTAAAACGTAATTTGCTACATAAAACGAAGTGTTTACCGGTAGCAACACACTGCTTAATCAATATGAGATGTATAATTGATGTCATACTGAAATACAGACTTCAAAAACAGCGAAAGTGTTCGCAAGTACATAATTTAAATTAAAAAAAAAAAAAAAAAAAAAAAAAAAAAAAAAAAGGAAAAAGAAAGAAAAAGGACGAGACGCTCCGCGAAGGGAATTTGAATGACACGATAATCAGTAAAAGTGATGTATATGAATCAACAAATAAATGATTAAATTAAAAAAAATATATAATTTATAAATTGATTCAAGAGGATCAGTACGGCTATAGAAAGCATCGCTCGTTTGAAACTCAGCTTGCGTTTTCATCATATGCCATCTTGCGAGCCAGGGATGAAGGTCAGTAGAGAGACCGCATAATTCTCAAAGTACGAAATGCGTTTGCCACGAGCCGCACTGCAGATTGCTAATGAAGATACGCGCAAATAGAATAGGTTCGCACATACGTGTGGCTTCAAGACCTCTTAAGTAATAATAGTACCCAGTACGTTATCATCGACGGCGAGTATTCAACAAAGACTAGGGTATCGTCATGAGAGCCCCAGGAGAGAGTGATGGGACAGTTATTTTCTATCTACATGAATGATCTGACAATCTACTGCTGTTTGCTGATGATACCGTGGTATACGGAAGGTGTCGTCATTGAATGACGGCAGTAAGATGCAGGATGACTTGGACCAAATTTATAGGAGGTGTGAGGAATGGCAACTAGCGCTAAATGTAGAAAAATGTAAGGTGATGCAGATGAGTAGGAAAACCAATGCCATAATGTTCGAATACAGCATTAGTAGCGCGCTGCTTGACGCAGTCGCGTCAATTAGAAAGCTAGGCGTAGCGATACACGGCGAAATGAAATGGAAGGAGCATGTAAGGACAGTCGTGGGGAAGGTGGATTGTCAACTTCAGAGTATTGGGAGACTTTTGGGAAGAGAGCGTGTATTGCTCAAGTGTTTTGGATCTCCACTAGATCGGTTTAAAAGAAAACAGAGGCGGGCTCGAAGGTTTGTTACTGGAAATTTTTATCAATACGCGAGTGTCACAGAGGTACTTCGGACACTCAAATGCGAATCGCTGGAAGGAAGGCGACGTTCTTTTCGAGAAACTCTTTTGAGGAATCTGAAGCAGTCTGCAGAATGATTATGTTGCTACATTTCGCATTAACAACACGAAGATCAGAGAAATTGCGGCTCGTACATAAGCATACGGGCATTCGTTTTTCCCCTCGTTCTGTTTGGGAGTGGAATTGAAAAGGAAATGGCACGAGGTACCCTCCACCGCGCATCATGCGGGGAATTGTGGAGTATGTATGAGGGTTGGAACTTAAATAGTGGCAACAGTGTTATGGAGACACTGTGCAATGGAATATACTATTGTCGTTGATAGCACACGTTGTTGACATACCTACTTCACCTCCCAGCTAATGGACTCGCGCGACCCATATCACCGGCGCGTTCACAATTGAGGGAAACACCATCAGTTGTGAGTGAGAGGTCTAACGTAACGGTGTCACTATGTTTTCAAAACTGTTCAAATGTTTGTATAGCTTATGGGACTTAACTACGGGGTCATCAGTCCTTAAACGTATAAACTACTTATCAACTAGCTTATCCTAAGGACGGCATAAATATCCATAGCCGAGGGGGGATTCGAACCCCCGAGTGTAGTGGCCGTGCGGACAGTGACTGCAGCGCCTCAGTCCCCTCGGCCACCGCGGCCGGCTCACTATGTTTTCGAAACAGGAACAACGGAGACCGTCAGTGCACAGTAATACTGTTCGTTTTTGGATCATCACCTGCGACCAGGTTTGCGAAAGAAGGGCAACACTTTCTGCGCAACCCACCCATAATTTTGCAAGACAATGCGCTGCACTGACGTATTGTACAATCCACCATACGCCCCGGACTTAAGTCCTTGTGACTTTGATTTGGTCCCGAAGATGAAGGAACCACTTCTTGACATTGGATTCAGAACTGTTCCAGAGATTCGACAGGCAGTAGATCGCGCCATTCGCACTATCAACAGAACAGGCTCTGCAAACAGTATACTATGCCTTCCACATCACTGGCAACTGTATCTACACAACGCTTGTGACTACTTTGTAGGAAAGTATCAGGTGCAAACATGTAACGCTTTTGTATGGGTTGTGAATAAATAGTTGCCATTATTTAAGTTCCAACGGCCGTATATGATGAAAAAGTTTAGCAAATCAATAACGCATGACCCACCTCTGACCCTTACTGCAAGTAGATCGGCACTGACTGAAAGAGTTGTTAGATGTTCTCTGGGAGGACGGCGTGCCAAATTCTAGTCAATACCGCGCAAGATCGTTGGAGCCCCGAGCTGGTTGGATGTCCTGCCCAGAACGGTCCAAACGTTCTCAGGACCCTGAGACACTGATTGTCACGGTCGAATTTGGCAAAATCCCTCGCTGTGTTTATGGGCAGGCATTACTTTGCTGAACAGTAAGTCTAGTATGGATTTCCATGAAGAGCGACAAAACGGGCCGCATAATATCGTCGACGTACTGCTGTGCTGCAAAGCTGCAGCGGATGGCCACCACAGGGGTCCTGCTGTGGAACGAAGTGGCACCTCTCAACATCACTCCTGCTTGTCACACGGCATTGGCGAGTTTCTTTGCAAAACTGATTTATGCGTTTATGTTATTGATCATATCACATGATGGAAATGTTGCGTACAATCTGACTTCTGTACAAATCTTGTGCACTATTGCGATAACTTTAAATAGGTCTTGTAGCACGTCTTTTTATTTTATTTCAATGTCAAGACGCGTGGCTAAAAGAGCCTAAGAATTGTCATATGTACTCAAGTATATTGAACATTTAACTTTTCGTAATAAGTTTTATGACGTTTTAAGTCATTGCTTAAGATTTTGTTTTATTTACTTACTAGCTGGAGACCCGGCGTTGCCCGGGTATTTGCTTATTTAGTCCTGCGATTTTTCAGGTATTTATTCATTTATATAAGAGCTATATGTCTTTAAAATCTCTTGGGAATACAATTAATAGTAAAGAAGTAATAGATTAAAACTTGGTGCGTGATGGAGTGTTTGTCCATGAACGTTACGGTATATGTGATACAATTTAGAAGGTACACTAAACTATATACGTGTATACTGTATGTAAAATTTCCTGCGGCTACAATTTCTAGTGTAGAAATTAAAAATAGTAACGTCATGGTGAATGTCGTAGTTTTAGTCCATGAACAGAGGAACGTTAATGTTTATATGCTCATATCTCATGAACTACGTGTCGTTCTGAGATACAATTTAGAAGGTACATTCACATGTGTTTATTCTGCCTGTAAAATTTCGTGAGGGTACAATTCGTAGTGTAGAAATTAAAAATTGTTACGTCATACCAAATGCCGTAGTTGTACTCCATAAACAGCGGAAAAGTAGTAAGCGAGAAACTTTATTTCCTTTCGTAATTTTGCTATGGTTGTCAGCGAGAAAAAGTTCAATAAAGGTTTGAAATTATGTTTAAAGTTTGTTGCAACTCGCTAAATACTCTCATTCTCATATAGTGTATTTATAAAGTGTCGCAGCATTATGTCGTAATATTTTGCGATTCCAATTGTTTATGACGACATATCTTTTGAACCATGTGCCGTATGTGATTCTTAACCGTGAAGCAATTGTTACCTCACGGTAAGGAATGTGTGTACCAAATTTGGTTGAAATCGGTCCAATGGTTTTGGAGAAAATGAGCAGCATTGTCGCAAAATGCAGCAGTTTTTCGCGCATCTCATTGTTTATGACGTCATATCTCGTGAACTATATATCGTATGTGATTCTTACACTTACGGCGACCGTCCTCATGAATTGAAGCATACGTGTACAAAATTTCATAAAGATTGGTACAAAACTGTAGATTTGTATGCAAAACGTACAAATATACGGACACTCTGCTTTATATATTAGATTTGCCGATCCCACATCCACTAGGGTAACTTAATTTAAGCCCTATGGGAGGTACGTTAGAATGTGTGCTCTCATTTTGAAAGTACACCCGTGTATTCTTGTTTCTGACATTTTCTGCAAACATGAGGATCTCGTCATTATGGATCAATTACAGCGTAAAGTACGTCTAATCTAATCCATAAAGGGCGACAATCAAGATGGTATCCTATCACACGTCTGGGCGCCTTCGCTGGCCATCGGCTCAGTTCGAAGCGGGACTGATCACTGAAGACAATTCTAGTGCAGCCAATGAGATTCCAGGCCTAATACGCCCGACACCAATGACCAAAGTGCTAGTTGCTGTACAGAGGCCACTGGTAGTCGGCGCAAGGGGAGCATCCTCTCTGTGAGCCGCCTGTTAATGATCCTTGTGCATACCGAAGCACCAGTTGAACATCGACTGGATGACAGCGATGGATGGATTGGATTCTTAGGGTTTAACGTCCCGTCGACAGCTTGGTCATTAGAGACGGAGCTAACGCTCGGAGTTTTTGGGTTAGGATGAGGAAGGAAATCGGCCGTGCCCTTTGAAAGGAACCATCCCGGCATATGCCTGGAGTGATTTAGGGAAATCACGGAAAACCTAAATCTGGATGGCCGGAGGTGGATTTGAACCACCATCCTCCCGAATGCGAGTCCAGTGCGTTACCACTGCGCCACCTCGCTCGGTGACAGCGATGAATCCGGAGCTTAGAGTGTCTGTCTGACGTTTGTTCGATCGTCAGCTTCTACCGTCTCTGCTGGACAGTCGCTACCTTCTTGACGGTGTTCGGCGATTTTTCACCCACTGCAGTCATCTTCGAATAGCGGCATCGCTCTTAATGAGATATTGACGTCTTTGAGCCCAGCTACACGCCTTGTCTCAAGACAAGGATAACCGCATCCATGGTCTTCGAGCTGATAGCCCGTGCTGCTGCAAACATCGTCGAATTGTTCATGCAGAAGGTTGTTGTCTTGCAAACGTCCCCATCTGTTGACGCAGGGATCAAGACCTGGTTGCACGATCCCTTACAGCCATGAGGATAAGATGCCTATCATCTGGACTGCTAGTGATACGAGGCCGTTGGGATCCAGCACGGCGTTCCAGATTGTCCTCCTGAACCCACCGATTCCATTCTCTGCTGAAAGTCATTGGATCGCGACCAACGCAAGCAGCAATGTCTCGATGCGATAAACCGCACTCGTGATAGGTTACAATCCGACCTTTATCAAAGTCGGAAACGTGATGGTACGCAATTCTCCTCCTTTCTCGAGGCATCAGAACAACGTTTCACCAGGCAACGCCGGTCAACTGCTGTTTATGTATGAGAAATCGGTTGGAAACTTTCCTCATGTCAGCACGTTGTAGGTGTCGCCACCGGTGCGAACCTTGTGTAAATGCTCTGAAATGCTAATCATTTGCATATCACAGCATCTTCTTCCTATCGGTTAAATTTCGCGTCTGTAGCACGTCATCTTCGTGGTGTAGCAATTTTAATGGCCAGGAGTGTACTTCAACTTATTCTAAGAACCACACACACACACACACACACACACACACACACACACACACCTATGCCCGAGGGAGGTCTCGAACCACCTTCGTGGAACGGCTGCGCGCACCGCAGCAAGGCGGCTTAGTGCGCACGGCTATTCCGCCGCGGCTGGACGTTATCCTAAGCACCGTATTGCGAGCGGTTTCCCCCACATTACAGTCCTCTGCCGGGATTTGCGGGCACTTGTGAAAAGCTACAATTCGCACATATTGTTTTCTTCGCTTGCATTTTCCCTCTCAAAGCATCGTGAACACTCTCGAGGAAAAGACATATCTTTCCTTGCAAGTGTCATGTCACTGCTCTCCAACATACGAGGGCAGATCAAATTTTAAGTAAGTTGCAATTCCACGTTATGCTCATTTATTCAATCACCTATACGAAAGCAACACGGCTATAACAGCATGCAATGTAAGTTCACTTTTTTACTCAGTCTCCAAGAGACCGTAAACAACTTTTGCGATTCCGGATGCACAGAAATCTCCTCCAGAGTTTTGTAACCACACTGCGGCAGCCGCTTTCACCTCCTTATCGTTTCGAAAGCGTAGTCCACCCAGATCCGTTTTGAGTTTACCGAGAAGATGAAAGTCGCACGGCGCTAAGGCAGGACTGTATGGACTGTGTTTACACACCTCCCACTTTAAGTACTGCAGCAGTACGCACCTTTGGCGGGCCTTGTGAGGTGTTGCGTTATCCTGCAACAAAATCACACCGTCGAGCAATTTTCTCGGTAATTGTTTTACGCGCCATTGCTTTTAGCCCGCTAGTCACACAAAACACAGCGAACAGCCACAGCAAACGTCCTACTTGATGTCTGCGCATTTAATGTCCCTTTCCCCAAGCGCGCCACTCAGCGGCCTCTTGGCTTCGGGTTAATGCAGCCTACTTTTTGATCCGCCCTCTTTTATCTGACATCTCGCACCTGACGTTTGCTGTCCTTTTTCATGCCATATGCCTTAATAAAATCCTCTAGGACAGATTTTACAAGCATACAAAACACTCAAAGACGTGTATTTATGATTCAATCACTTTCAGAAGATTACTTTCGTTGAATATTCAGTTAGCTCTTTACATTATTTCCTTATGTTTGTTGTTGCCGACGGACAGTTATTTTAAGACGAATAAATGTATTTTGATTCTGTCATCTGGTTTCTTCGTGTATGGAATATTTTGGGCATACCTTTTACATAAACCTAAAATTATTCCAAAGAACTCAGATTTTACTTCTTAAATATGCGTTAGATTACACACGGCATATTGCGGGAATCATGTCAGTTACTGTTGTTGTTGTCAGACAACAATGCAAGAATAAATGTTCAAATGTTTGTATAGTCTATGGGACTTAACTACGGGGTCATCAGTCCCTAAACTCACAAACTACTTATCAACTACCTTATACTAAGAACGGCACAAATATCCATGCCCGAGGGGGGATCCGAACCCCCGACCGTAGTGGCCGTGCAGACCGTGACTGAAGCGCCTCAGTCCCCGCGGCCACCGCAGCCGGCAATGCAAGAATACCAACCGGATCTTAGATAGAGCGTGCTTTGACAGGAATAAAAAACTGTTCAAATGCTTGTAAACGTAAGGGACCAACCAACTGTTGAGGTCATCGATCACTACACCTACAAACTACTTAAACTTACACTAAGGGCAATACATAGACACCCCTGCGCGAGGGAGGACTCAAACCTCCGAAGGGGAGCAGCCACGCAATCCGTAGCAAGGGCCTTAGAGCATGCGGCCATTCCCGCGCGGCCGACAGGAATATGGAAACCGTTTTTGCCCGACGGTTGTTAGCCCCTATTACACAAAACACCTAATGCGTACACTAACGCAGCAGCGCCACACGTGTACACGTCTGGAACTGCAGAGTTCGTGCCGTCTCCCGAGCAGACGATGCACGCAAAATGGTCCCGGCGCGAACTCTACATCACAGCCACGCAAAACTAGTAGGGGACATTCTTATTTCTTGTAGAGAGGTTTAATCTAAAAATTTCTTAAAGTTTGATGTTCCTATCTATTAAAAATATGGTTTAATAATAGTAATTATTATTATTAAGTAACTGTAGTTCTTTCACGTGGCCTGTCGTCGACGATTAACGCTGGTTCAGAAGGGACGAAGGCAAGGGTATGTATTTCCTACTGAGGAAGCAGCTGAGGACCGATGATCAGCAATAATTTTGAAACTTTATGGCTCCGAACATGGTCGATATACAACTAGGATTCCACAGTAATGTAGGAGACAATTTCAGCTAAGTTGAAATAAGAATTATACATTTTTTTATTCATTTTGTGATCGACCTGTCACTGATTGCTGACGGCAAGCTTCTCCTTACCAGTATGCTGAAGTAAAACAAAAGATACAATTGAATTAAACGTGATCTTTCTTCAATTAGGGCCGTAAAATAAAACAAAAATACAAAAAACAAATTCACACATGTAAAGCTATATGCGTATTATTCATAAATAAAATTTTGATTGCGCCCCTCATTACTATAAATCAGATCATCAGGATCATACAAACACCTTTCCTCGCTACACTCCTGAATTATGAAATTTAGTGCATCTGTTTACAATTACGTTATGGATATCATGAAGAAATACATACCAGTCATATACTTGCGATCAGGAATGTATCATTAGGCATTAAGACGTTTAAATGAAGTTTCCAGAAAGTTAAAGCTTCAGAAGCGATCATATCCACAATAAACAAGAGATATATGAGTTCAATAACACAGTTTTTCGCCCATTAAATGCCGTTGTTAGAATTAAACACGTTTCTTTAACAATCTCCCCTCTCCCCCACACAGAGAGATCACTGGCATGCATGAGGAAATCGTCCTTTTTCGTTATTAAAATTGTCGTGAAAGATACTGATAACCAACTTCGTTTACTTGAATGAATCAACAACAATTGTATAAAACAAAAAGGGCTCGGAAGAGCGAATTTTGACTGAGTTTACAAAATCAAATCGGGATTTCATTAAACGTGACATGCAAAAGTGGATTCCGATATCTGATTTTCGTCTGTCACAAACTTCATCGTATGCAATCAGGGTGTGTCTAACATCGCTGCTTGTACGGCGAAAATCTTGTTTTTTCACCCTGCCTCGGTCATAGACGCGAGATTTAAATGTGGAGTTGCTCTGTGCATAATACACGTGTGAAAAATACTCAACAACTAAAATACTTTTAAGAGATGCATATGAATGATACGAATAGTTCTGTAAAATACTTCGGACTCAAAGCATATTATCATGCCCATCGATAACTTTGTATCCTATAAGTATGTCGTGTTTATTACCATACAAAGTGCTTCTGAGATTCCTGAAATAATTTCTTCCATTTCTTTCATTAGTTATGCCACAATTCTTATGACTATACGTTCATTACCATTGTACGAAAAGTCACATAAAAGTTACCAGTGACCTTTAATTGCCGTGTCTTCACAGAGTGATTTTTGATCACCATGTCTTTACACAACTTAGCTCCTTAAACTTTTGTTCAGCTGTTAAATACTTCTGAAAGTTGGTATTTTTATTTAAAGAGACGAAACGATGTTTTCTGTCGTTATTACCAACAGATGGTAAGGAAGTAAAACAAGAAGAAGATAAAGAATATCAACCGACCATATGTACTATCATGTTCAAATGTTTGTAATTCTATTGGACCAAACTGCTATGGTCATCAGTCCCTAGACTTATTAACTACTTAATGGAACTTAGACAAAGGACCACAAACACACACACACACACCAATGCCCGATGGAGGACGCGAACCTCCGCGGGTATGGCAGCGCAGTACGTAGCTTGACGCCTCAGACCATGCGGTCATTCCGCACGCCTAGATTCCACGTATTTTAGATTAAAAGAGAAACATAAATGCTGAAATATTTACTGAATTAGAACAATGAACCTGCTTGGCAAAAACGCCCATTGCGTCATTTGGAAATGGACAAAAATGGTACAGGCAGTGCGAAATAGACATGTAACTCAATGGTGTTGTACACAAACTTCAGCAGAAAATGCAATAAACAATGAACAAGATAGGAAATTAGTTAAATAAAGCAGAAAGTTCCAAACAAAAACATCCTATTTGAAAAGTGATTTTATAAAATGAGCAACCACAGATGTTGAATGTATTCTTGTTAAATAACTGGGAACTGTTCCAGTAACAACTACGTATTTCAATGTGTATTTGAATGTGTACTATATGGTGCAACTTAACGTTGCTAAACCAGTAGTACTAATAAAAAAGTGTTTAACTGCTGATGTGGTTAAAAAAAATCCACTACATTTTGTTTCGTTACGATTCCAGGCTCTCGCCCCCCGACAAAGTTCTCATACTTTTGAACTTACTTTCAGATTAGCTTTGATGTTACATTGTAGATAGCTGACAGGCTGAATCCTTTGAAAGCCCCTATAATGCTAACAACTTCCCATATAGTGGCGTCTTATAGTGTGACTGCCAAACTGTACCTGCGGCAAGGTTATGCACTTTGAAAGGGCAAAGAAATGTGTGTGTGTGTGTGTGTGCTGCAGAGAAGAGGAGAGAGAGAGAGAGAGAGAGAGAGAGAGAGAGAGAGAGAGAGAGAGAGAGAGAGAGATTATCTAAAATGATCTGAAATTGTGCGTTTTTATTGCTTCGTAATAGCTGTTTCATGATTTATTTAAAGAATAACGTTTGGCGCCAAATCTCCGTAAAATTGACGTTGGATGATTCAGCTAAAACCAGCATTCAAACTTCGATATTACCAAAGCACGAATTTAAAGAAGCACAAAGAGTAAAAATGCAACGTAAGGCATGTTATAGGTCACCTGACAAGAACGGCATCTGGAAAGACACATGAAATCGCTTATCTCAATATCCTACGTTGATACTCACGAAACGTTAACTCTTTCATTCTTCCTCATTTGTAACTCATGCTTTTCATGCCATGTTTACAGCTGAAAAACATTTGTGTCCAGAGAAACAACCAATGATTGGTAAAGAGGTGTGAGAGAGGGCGGAGAGATATCAGTAAAACAGATACGAAGATACAAGTTATATATATGTGGCGTCAGACATGTCCGAAAGGACAGATGCCACATATATATAACTTATATAAATACCGATGACGGGCGATGATCCTTTATTCAGTGCGGAGGCACTCCTTGGCTCTTACTCTTACGGGCATTAGTTCACAGTAAGTACGAGTTTGAGTTCTAGTGGGCAGGGGTAAAGTTGACAATTTGTACCTGATGGGAGGCGTACTTGAGTAATTCCGTGCAGGCGTGGTGATCGCTGTGTTCCCGTGGTGCAGGGGTCAGCGCAACTGGCTAGAAAGCAGGAGATTCGGGTTCGAGTCCCGGCTGCGTAGCTTAGTAACATCCATCAAAATGACGGCTACGTTCAAATTGTCAGTGAGCTGTGTCGTTTTGAGGAACAATGTTAGTAACATGGGTTAATGTCATACATTCCGTGAATATAGATATGAAGATCGGGATGAGATTCGACCATTCGTCGCTAATCACTTAACTGAAAGGAAGTCCTTTCTCGATATGTGTACACCTTTAACATGTCAATGTTACTCTTGATATACATCTCGGAGTGAAATTTTATGACCTATCTTGAAATGGCCTCATTTGGAGTGAGAAAAAAGCAGCTCAGTATTTACCAAGAGTCGACCAAGAAGTTTATAGAGGCGAAACACAAACAAGTACTGGACTGAGATACGTAATCAAATAGAAAATGACATCGGCATCCGCCTAAAGAGATCAAGAGAGGCAACGAAAAACTCGCACTGGCGTGTTCAACGGCCCACTTTGTTTTCCCGTAGTTTTATGATTTTTTGCAAACACTTCGGACAAAAATAATAATAATATAAATCATAAATAATTATAGACGATACGACAATGACTCTACTATTGTGATAATATCTATGCAATCAACACGTAATATTTTAATAAACAGTCAAAATTATTTGATTTCTGAATTTAGCTTTGTCAAACATATTTATTTTTCACTTTACCTCTTTAAACTATTATTTTAATATCTCAACCATATTGTCATTACCTTTTTCCGTTAAGATGTTATCACCTGTCTTGACGGGGTAGTTTCTCCTCTTTTTCAAATTTAGCCGCGGCGGAGTGGTCTAGCGGTCTAAAGCGCCTGGAGCGTGCGGTTGCTCGACGTCGGAGGTTCGAGTCCTCCCTCGGGCATGGGCGTCTGTGTTGTCCTTAGGTTAGTTTTACATAGTTTAAGTAGTTTGTAAGTCTAGGGACTGATGACCATAGCAGTTTGGTCCAATAGGTTTACAAACATTTGAATATCTTTAATTTCTTATATTTTTATTATTTTTTCCAAGTTATTTTCTTTGTCTGTACTGGTTTACGTATAATCAAGCGACTGTGTCAAATCGCCATTATTTCTGTAAATATCTCTGAAACGGTGCGAGGTATAGAAATAATATAAGACAGCAAAGTTGTTGAGAATTTTCTCCTCTACAAATACGTTTATTCAATTTTCGTTTCAAATGAACGGTTAAGGCGTTATCTGCAATTAAATTTCCATCTTAATCTGTTTTGACGCCATCGCATAACTGTTTCCTAATTATTACTGTACTACACGCACCAGTTGTCAATAATAAAATATATATGTTAACACGACGTGTTTCGGGACGACATTATCCTATTACCAAGTTCTGTAAAGCAAGGAAACGTAGAATAATAAGGGCACTATATTCAAACGACTGTGCGATCAAGTATTCCAATGAAACTAACCTCCTACCTACCACAAAACTTATTTGTTGCTACGAAGCATCGTTAAACAATAGCTGTACATTGTCAAAAACAAAATAAAACAGCCTTCTTTAAAGGGGCATTTCATAGAGTAAATATAATTCTGTTGACCCCTGAAAACAAGGACGCTGAAATGAAGGCTCTTAGACAGATAGCCGTAGAAAAAGATTATGACGCGGGTTTGATAGATTAGAAAAGACGATAACACCTAAGAATCAACTACGTGAAGAAAATTCGCACAATATAGGATTATACCATTCTGGGGACCCGTCTCCTACAAATTGGCGAGACTGTTTAAGAAGAGAGACGTTAAAATTGCTTTTATAACAGACAAGAAATTAGAACATAGGCTGAAGCATCAGATTAATGCAGGTGAGAACTGGATGGGGAAAACGGAGGTATACCAAATAAAGTGTAATGATTGTGAAATGAAGTATATAGGACAAACGGGAAGGAATTTTAAGGTGCGGATTAAGGAGCTCGGTAATAGAAGGGCTCATATACAGTGATAAAACACCTTAAAATTGAACGACATTCGTTGGGCTCCATAAAAGATAGTTTGAAAGTCATGCACTATGAGGACAAAGGTTGGTTATTATCAAATCTCGAAGAAATTGAAATCTTTTGTGCGTTGAAAGAGGATTCCAGCAGAATGCTCAACGAAAAGACAGAACTATCTAAAAACCATTACTGGGCACATTTTAGCAACCTCCTCCTTTAAAAACACTGATGTGTGTGCATGTATTAAATATCGAGATTTTGCTTTTAACTTCACTGAAAAATTTAGAGCGTAGTTCCATTACACAACCTTTAATTTAGTGATTGATTTTATGAATAAATGTTAGTTATCTTGGCTAGAATATCTTTGGCAACCAATGACAGAGGTTAAGCATATAGACAATCTGAAGTTGGATCAGCTGTCGGTCAGTGCACAACTTGCTGCCATCCAGAGAAACATGTGATACTGCGCAAAGTTTTATTTTTAACAATGTGCATACACAGCTATTGTGTTTAACGATGCGCCGGCCGCGGTGGCCGAGGGGACTGAGGCGTTTCAGTCACGGTCTGCACGGCCACTGCGGTCGGGGGTTCGAATCCCCCCTCGGGCATGGATATTTGTGCCGTCCTTAGTCTTAGTTAGTTCAGAAGTAGTTTGTAAGTTTAGGGGCTGATAACTCCGTAGTTAAGACCCATAGACTTTACAAACATTTGAACATTTTTTTAACTATGCTTTCTAGCAACAGATACGTTTTAAGATAGGTAGGAGGATAGTTTCATTGGAATATTTGATGGTAGTCTTTTGTATACATGCTCTTATTATTCAACGTTTCCTCGTTTTACAGAACTTTATAATGGGATAATGTCGTCCCGAATGATGTCGTGTTGACATATATATTTTATTATTGACAACTGGTGCGTGAAGTACATTAATAAATTTCCTGCTGTAAAAGTCCATCACAAACTGTCTATTTTTAGTGTTACTGACCTATGTTTTGTCCGAAATATTTGAAAGAGGGAGGTTTTCGTTGCTGGCGGCCTACTATTATGTCTGTAAAATTTAGTGCCGATCGCGACCTGAAAAGTAGGTACACGTTACAGACAGACAGTCAGTTTCAAATCGCCATTATTTTTGCATATATCTCTGAAACAATGCGAGATATGAAAACAAAACTAAGAAAAAGTTGTAGAGAATTTTCTCCTCTACAAATTCGTTTATTCAATTTTCATTTAAATTTCGAGCTGACAAAAAGCGGTCGCAAAGGCCCACTTAGTGTTACTACCGTAACCTATAGTGGGCCAAACTGAATGTCTAGAAATATGAACAGGGATTTGACGCCTGTAACCACCCCCACTCTCTCCCAGCACTACTAGCTAATGATTTCTTAAAAAAAAATATTCAGGGCGAATGAGAACTCTTACCATATTTACAATTATTTAAAAAAATTATTGAATAATACCACCCTGAAAGACACCGATGCTACTAGATATAGGTTTACCGTGATATCCCTAACTCGCTTTTAACGCAAATGCTGGGTTAATTTTATTGAATGGACACGTCCGATTTCCTTTCCTAAGCCCAGCCTGTTCTCCGTCGCCCTTGTTTTCACTGTCACGGAGCGTTTAACTTTTAATCACCGTTCCTCTCTTTTTTCGGTCAGATGAGGTTCACATTAATTAAAGAGCCTTATTTATTACATACAATTCATTTAAATGAGGAAAAGTCAAACCTAAGCCAATTAATGTGCGATAATGTGTGGTGAATTACATGTAAGAGGTGAAACTACGTTTCAGGGTGATGGGTTTCGTTATTGCTTAGTTTTGATGTAACGCCTCACAGAAGAATACCCATATCGACAAATGACACAATATACGAACGAAAACTATGCTGACATTTTACAGAGATTACTCTTGTATATCAATAGTTTGACTGTTAGTTTAATAACAATACTTAAAATATTGACTGGCAGGAAGCTCGAGGACTACTTATATCCGATATTAATTTTTCGTCTGCATTAGGATACAGAACCTACACAATTACAACAACAATTAAGTCTTCAACATACTGAGAAGCTACTGTATTCTAAATAATTTGCAGACAAAGATTCCTACACAAATTATTAATACAATATAAAGTGAAACCTCCATACAATCTTGGTAGCTGAATAACAGACGTAATACTGAGAAACGCAAGTGGTAGATAAACTAATCCAATAATGTTTGAATATTAAGAAAACAATTCTTACTAAAAAATGGCAGATATTACTGATATTAAACCGCTACATGCTTATTAAGTTCGAGTCTTGCTAAGAAATAATACATACGTTACCAAAGACTTTACGCAATTAACAGATATACTATAATCAAACTGTAAAACCGCCCACCTAACTCAACGAATTTCCACTCGGTTTTCACAATAATATGTTTGTGGAAACATACAGGTATTTTATCGAAATCAGATCGTGGAAAAAGAAAATATCGTTAATTAAAGCTGTATATTTAAGTGACGTATGTATTTGAACACGTCTTTCTCCGGAAATGCAACACAGATTTTTATGGGGTGTAAAAGTACTTTACAATAACTTGTGGCAACATGTAGGCTTTATTTCATCAAAATCGGATCTCGGAACTAAAAGATATCGTAATTTAAAGATTTAGGTGTTTGCTCTGCATGGCAGTAGTAAATTAAAGATCCAATGGTTATTGCTGTAACCTTCAGTAAAGGGTATATTACACGAAGCGTATTTGGTCGCTAGTCGCTGGCGAATTTGGACGCAGCTGCTAAATTCTCTCCGTGTAAACAAGGACAGCGAACAAAGTCGCTGCTCCGAAACGCGAGCGTGTAAAGTTTAACGATGGGCTACTGGTCGCTGGTGTTTTTGGTCGCTCGCAAGTGCTGGTCGCTCCGTGTCATATACAGGAGCGTATAAAGTAGTCACCAGTCGAGTCAAAATGTCGAAAGAAGTAATAAATGCTGGCATTGCGTTTCTCGCAAGAGTCTTATTGAGAGAATTATTGTGTGGAGATCCTTCTGCCTACAGAAATATAATGAATGTGAGATTTTTAATTTTTGTTTTCAGGTGTTTGGTATCCATATACCCCAAGAGACCTTCAGTCTTCAATTCGTCATTCGTCAAACAGTTGGTTAAATTGAGTGTCTTTAAGTTTAGTATAGAGGTTGGTAGCCCTGCACAAGGCCAAACGTGCGGTGTCAGAGCGATCGGAAAAGATAAGTAATTTAAGTAGAAATAAAGCGTAGTTTACCACTATAAGTAGCTAAAAACATTTATTACAGTGCTCTTAAAGCTTACCATTAAAGGTTTTTCTTTTACTCACGTATTTATCCAGTAATCACGAAAAGTACGGTTTGTTTACATACGTCCTTGTTAGGCCTAAATTCCGAGTGTTCATATTTAGCGTTTCTCCGTAATTTTAAGTGCATTTAACACAGTTAACTAACTAAATACGTTTATTAGTGTCGTCTTCAAGCTCACCATTAAAGGTTCTTTTCTTTTTTCGCGCATTGCCTCATTAATCGCGAAAAGTTGTTTTGTGTACATTCATAGGCCAAATTCGCGAGTGTGAAAATTTAGTGTTATACCGCAATTTTAAGTGCATTTACTAACAGCTTACACGTATTTTAGTGTCCTAAGCAAATCTAGTAACCCTTGTATTATTATTTAATATATATTGTCAATATCACGTAGTAACAATCATGAATGCAATGTGTTTGAGCTGCAGTAGGTTTGTTCGTTTTGGGTTTCGATGCAGCTGTTGTAACAAGTGGTTTCATTGGGGGGGATGTAGCGGTGTGGGAAAGAGGGAAGCAAATGAGTCTCTTCCTTTGTTTTGCAAAGTGTGTTCAAGGGACAAAAAAATAGCTGAACAGGAAGGGAAGATTAGGGCCCTTCAGGCTGAACTGGATAGTGCTAGGGAGGAACTTACGAGGTTAAGGGGGGAGAAGGGTGAGCATGGGTGGGAAGTGGTAGCAGGGAACAGGGGCCACAGAGAGAGTATAGTTCCTGACAGCTTCACAATTGGCACAACCAATAGATTTGCCTTGCTACCACAGTCAAGTGAGGAAGAGGCTCCTTTAGAAGTAGGTGCAGTTAGGAAGCAACAGACTTTCACAAGGAAACCAACGGTTTCAAAAAAAAGTAGATAGTAGGAGGAAAGTTATGTTGTTAGGAAGTAGTCATGGAAGAGGTGTGGGCCAGATTTTACAGGAAAAACTAGGTGACAGGTACCAGGTCACAAACATTTTCAAGCCCAGTGCAAGTCTAAGCCAGGTGGTAGAGGATATAGGTTCCTTGTGTAAGGGTTTCACAAAACAGGATCATGTTGTTATAGTGGGTGGGGTGGGAAACAGCATTGATAGGGATCAGGGCTACAATATTGAGTGTGACCTGGTTAAAATAGCTTCTGCAACGACTCAGACAAATGTTGGACTGTTGCCTGCTTTCATGCGGTACGATCAACCCCAATTGAACCGCTCCGTCAGGAGAGTCAATATGGAGATTGATCAACTGCTTAGGGCGGACACTCTGTCGGACATCGGTTTGGTTCCTGTGGATGCTATTGATAGGTGGGATTTCACTAGACATGGCCTACATCTCAATAGGAAAGGGAAGGGGAAACTAGCTGGGTTGATAGCAAAGTCCTTAAGGGGGGACACTGCAATTCATGAAGGTACTTCTTTTTTAGACTAAGATCAGTGTCCAGTGAGAAGCTCAGGCAGGCAGGTGCTAAAAATGTTGAAAAATCAAATATTTATCAGAGAAGTAAAGTAAAAAATAATGTTAGCATTTTTCACCAGAATATTGGGGGACTAAAGAATAAAATAGATGAGCTTTTAGTTTGTTTAGATGCTATAGAAACTGATAATGTAATAGATATACTATGCCTGTCTGAGCATCACATTGTCACCGGTATGGAAAATGTGAATGTCAGTGGATATAAATTAGTCTCAAATGTAAGTAGAGATAATAAGATAAGAGGAGGAGTTGCCATATATGCCAAAAGCTATCACAGTGTAAAAAATTTAGAAACAAAAAAGTTTTGTGTAGAGCAGCATATTGAAGCATGTGCCTGCCAGCTTAAACTTAATGATGATTATCTTATAATTGTAACAGTATATAGGTCCCCTTCAGGGAACTTTCAGTTATTTCTGGAAAACTTGGATGCCTTGTTGTGCTATCTGTCAGATAGGGGGAAGCAAATTATTATTTGTGGTGATTTCAATGTAGATTCACTGAAAGAGTGTAATAGGAAGAAAGACCTGGAAGTCTTACTTGGCTCATTCAATCTGACATCCGTTATTGATTTTCCTACTCGGGTAGTAAAGGACAGCAGTACATTGATAGATAACTTTTTTATAGACCAAGATAAGTTTAACAACATAAATGCTTGTCCCATTGAGAATGGTCTTTCGGATCATGGTGCACAGCTAGTAACAGTATATGAAATAGCTCCGTTCAGTAATTCGAAACTGTCCACCAGAATAGTGCGCTCGATTAATGACTTAACAACTACAAATTTCAAAGAAAGTCTACAGCAGTTAGACTGGGATGAGGTTTACAAGGAACCTGATGTTAATTTAAAATATAATTTATTTCACGATACATTTGTAAGGGTATTTGATAACTGTTTCCCCAAGAAATTAGTAAAATTTAATTCTAAGAAACCATGCAAAAAACCATGGCTTACTAAAGGTATAAAAATATCGTGTAACCGAAAAAGGGAACTATATCTGTCCGCAAGAAAGAGTAATAACCCAGAAACAATAAAATATTATAAAAGCTACTGTGCTACATTAAGAAAAGTTATTAAAAAATCAAGAAGCATGTGCATCATGTCTGAGATTAGCTCCTCTGATAATAAAATTAAAACAATTTGGAATATTATTAAAAGGGAGACAGGGCAACCAAGAGCAGAGGAAGAGGGTATTACCATCAAAACAAATGAAAACTTTATCAACAAAAAGTCAGAAGTTGAAAACATTTTTAATGATTACTTTTTAAATGTTGTGGAGAAAATAGGATCTAAATGTTCATTAGAAGGAGCAAGGCAATTAATGGAAGAGGCCATACCCACACAATTTGATACAATTGAAATTCCACCCACCTCACCTTCAGAAATTAGGAAAATAATAAACTCTCTCAAGAGTAAACGGTCATATGGAATTGATGGCATTTCCAGCAGGGTATTAAAAACTTGTTCCCAGGAGATAAGTAGGATTCTCAGTCATATTTGTAATAGCTCATTAAAGCAGGGTATTTTCCCAGATAGACTGAAATATGCTATAGTTAAACCTTTGCATAAAAAAGGGGATACATACGATGTCAACAACTACCGGCCCATCTCACTTCTGACAGCTTTATCAAAGATTTTTGAAAAAGTTATGTATTCTCGAATTGCTTCACATATTAGTATAAATAATGTTCTAACAAAATGTCAGTTTGGTTTTCAAAAAAGCTTTTCAACTGAAAATGCTATATACACCTTCACTGATGAAATATTAAATGCTTTGAATAACCGGACATCACCAGTAGGGATTTTTTGTGATCTTTCAAAGGCGTTTGATTGTGTAAATCATGGGATTCTTCTAGATAAGCTTAAGTATTGTGGTATGAGTGGGACAGTGCACAAATGGTTTAAATCATACTTAACTGGAAGAGTGCAGAAAGTTGAAATAAGCAGTTCACATGATGTAGATGACACAACTAATTCTTCTAACTGGGGAGTTATTAAAAATGGGGTCCCACAAGGTTCGGTCATGGGTCCTTTGCTGTTCTTAATATATATTAATGACTTGCCATTCTACATACATGAAGATGCTAAGCTAGTACTTTTTGCTGATGATACAAGTATAGCTATCACACCTGACAAACAGGAATTAACTGATGAAATTGTAAATGATATCTTCCAGAAAGTCATTAAGTGGTTCTCTACAAATGGACTCTCATTAAACTTTGATAAAACCCAATATATACAGTTTCATACAGTAAATGGCATGACACCATTAATAAATTTAGACTTTGAACATAAATCTGTAGCTAAGGTAGAATATTCAAAATTTTTAGGTGTATGCATTGACGAGGGACTGAATTGGAAGAAACATATTGAAGATCTCCTGAAACGTCTGAGTTCAGCTACTTATGCTATCAGAGTCATTGCAAAATTTGGTGATATAAATCTCAGTAAATTAGCTTACTACGCCTATTTTCATTCACTGCTTTCATATGGGATCATATTCTGGGGCAATTCAACATTGAGTAAAAAAGTATTCATTGCACAAAAGCGTGTAATCAGAATAATTGCTGGAGCCCACCCAAGAGCATCCTGCAGACATTTATTTAGGGATCTAGGGATACTCACTGTAGCTTCACAATATATATATTCACTCATGAAATTTGTTATTAACAATCCGACTCAATTCAAAAGTAATAGCAGTGTGCATAGCTACGACACTAGGAGAAAGGATGATATTCACTATTCAAGGTTAAATCTAACTTTGGCTCAAAAAGGGGTGAATTATGCTGCCACAAAAGTCTTTGGTCACTTACCAAGTAGCATCAAAAGTCTGACAGATAGCCAACTAGTATTTAAAAAGAAATTAAAGGAATTTCTGAATGGCAACTCCTTCTACAATGTAGATGAATTTTTAGATAAAACATAAAAAATATATAAAAAAAAATAAAATAAAAAAAAATTACAAAAAAAAAATTCTTAAAATATAGATTGTCAAGTATAGACATAATTTACTAAACTGACACGTTCCACATCATTACGAAATGTCGTATACATGATCTAAGGAACAAGTATTAATCTAATCTAATCTAATCTAAAAGTATTTAAATAATAATTTTGGTAATTTGGTAGAACCCGTGTACATCCCCTTCATATTTTGTTTGGCGGGAAACAAAACTGTTTGGTATCATCTAACCTCCAAAGCAATGCGTCATATGAAACGTCACGTTTCAATTGTTTTTACGAAGACGCTAGCTGTTTGTTTGTTTGTACAGTTTATGGGACTTAACAACGGGGTCATCAGTCCCTAAACTTACAAACTACTTATAAACTAGCTAATCCTAAGGACGGCACAAATATCCTTGCCCGAGGGGGGATTCAAACCCCCGACCGTAGTGGCCGTGCAGACCGTGACTGGAGCGCCTCAGTCCCCTCGGCCACCGCGGCCGGCGAGACGCTAGCGTCTCAAGTCGCTGCGTGTCATTGCGTCAGCGTATTCATTCGCTATTCGCCTATACGCTGAGCGACAACAGACGCCAGCGACTAGCGACCAAATACGCTCTGTGTAATATACCCTTCACGTAGTACACAAAAAAATAGATGACACTGTTATTTTTAAGCTCATAATCAGCGTCAGTAACATTTACGGAAGCTTACGTAACCGACAGTATTGAGAAAAACAGTCGTACTTGATTTTCCTGATTTTAATATTTGCATTTAAAAAAAAAAAAAAAAAGATTGTAAAGCTTACGGAACCTAACAACGGGGGGTTATCAGTCCCTAAACTTACAAACTACTTATCAACTAGCTTACAATAAAGACGGCACAAACATTCATGCCCGAGGGGGGATTCGAACCCCCGACGGTGAACGGCCTCGGGCATCGTAGCATAGCGCCTCAATGCGCTCGGCCGCTTCGCCGCGGCTTTGCATTAAAAAGTTAAGGAATTTCCTATCCTTTTTTTCGGTATATTTTAAATATTTGACTTCTTGACGAAGTGATGGAAATAACATCTTTGTTTCCTATCAAAGCGGTGAAACATATCATGTTAATTTTAACATTGCACAAGGAAATATACGTGCTTTCAACGATTGTCAACACCCGGTAAAATTTTACTTGGGTAGTGGTGACGTAGTATTCTAATGTTGGCAACAAAATGCTAGCTTTACGAGAATTTAGAGACCGGACAAGGATACAAAATACGATCTGTCAACCACAGACAAGAAACAGCATTAATTATTTTGTGATTATCACAAAACATTATTTCCCTGTTGATTTTCAAAGAGCAGTCATCGGGAATTGCCAACTTTAGTACACTATGCCACCGTTGCTACAGCTCCATTACTTTCTTGTAAATTGACTTCACCCGTGATAATAATTATGCTGACATATGTACAGTAAGCAGGAATATCAGTAAAAACTCGGTGCTGAAATCAAATGGTTTATCACTGAAGAATTCTAAGGGATTCAATTTACAGAACTTACAAATCAAGGCCATCAGCTACATAGAAGAACTAGAAAACTGATATTGTCTTGAAATGATGGTAGCGAACACCGACGACTAAACCATCAGCATTCTGTAGATAAACCTGATAAATTAAGTCTATGGATAAATTCTAATGTCCGGCTTTTAAGTGCCGTCAGCTTTGAACAATGATATCATACCCGATGCACAGACAGTGCCTACATGGCGTATTGGGAAAATGTAACGCTAAATCCTAAACAATGGAATGTGGCCTATGTAACAATTTATTACGATGAAATATATGCATGGCTAAATCATTTCCAACGAAATAAATCGAAATCAAATTTAATGAAGAAATGAAAAGATATGAAAATAAAACATTTCTGAAATATAATTACGAAACATTTCTTGAAAGAACCAGAGAGTACATTTATAGAAAAGTGTATCTTAGTGCTTTTAAAATCATAGTATTATAAAACTGAATATCAGAGAAGTTTAATAATATTCATGGAATAGTGGGGGATTTGGGTTCCGATAAACCAAATTGAAACATCGGAAAAAATGCCAAAAAAGTTACAAAATCAAAAGAATCAAATCTTGCAATCAGTAATAGGAATTACAAATTGCAGCTATACCTGCATAAAATTATTATTATTACTTCATTATTATAGACGAAGAGCTAGTATCGATAACTAGAATTGCGCTATATATGTGTACTGGTGTTGCCCATGAAAAACATAATTGACGCTGTTCCTGCTCCATAGTTGACAGGTAGGTTCTTGTATGTGCCCTTGTACAGGCAGGAATTTACTTATTCTTGCAAAGCAAACATTTTGTTGGCAACATTAACACAAAGTCACGATTTTCGAGGATGTGGTTACGCAGAAAACTAAAAGCACAGATTTAGTTTACGTCAAAATGCAATTACATTGTTCAATATAACTAGGAAATGCAAAGGAAAATGTTCAAATGTTTGTTAAGCTTAAGGGACTTAACTACGGGGTCATCAGTCCCTAAACTTACAAACTACTTATGAACTACCTACAACTAAGGACGGCGCAAATATCCATGCCCGAGGGGGATTCGAACCCCCGACCGTAGTGGCCGTGCAGACCGTGACTGAAGCGCCTCAGTCTCCTCGGCCACCGCGGCCGGCGAAATCCAAAGGAATATTGATATACAATAATAATATCTGCGACACGTAATAACCATAATTCAGTCAATGCCATAATTATAATCGGTGACGAGTACAATGACCAGCGATCTTTTTACAACCTGGACATAACTCTGGTGTCTGGGCTGAGAACCGCCTGTAATAGTATACGTTAGCGGCGGAACAATACCACTTCTGTTTTGGACCAGAGACTATACACAGCACGGGTAGAATCTTTGGCATGATGACAGGCGCCATTTTAAATCCAGCTTATTCAGAAATGGTGAACTTTAAACTTGCAGTATAACATTATTATGCCTTTAAGAGTAATCATGAAAACGCTTACCTTTCAAATAAATAGTAGTTTACATCAACAACGTAACTATTCAAGGTTTAAGTACTCTTATAGTCTCTTTAGGCGTATGTGTTTGTAGCGTAATGAATAGCGTTGTGGATTCGTAATTTGTAACATGTGGAGTTGTAGGTTCGGATATTATCGTCTCATAATTTTTTTCTTTCATCTCTAAATTTTAATTGAACTTCTCTGAATTTATTAAAAGTTAGTTCTACGATTGTCTTTTATTTGCATTTACAACTGATTAGAATACAAAGGACGAAACAATTATTTGGATAATAATTTCCGAATATGTGAGGATTTCCGAATGTGTGTTTAGGGGAATACTGTCCTAATAAGAAATCATTGTAAATGTAATAATCTTTTCGGATGGGTAACATCACTCAACAAAGTACACGGAGGAGGATAAATATTTCTGTATTTGAGATTTGACAGTAGGCATTATTCATTGGTGGGATCATTAATAAAGAAAACGTTGTTACCGTAACTCAGGTTTGTCTGAGTAATGTGGTAATATAAATATTTTATAAGCAGCTTCTTCTCCATCTGTAGAAAATAGGTCCTAAATGAACTAATGACATAGTGTGCATTAAAATGTTTCATTGTGGGTACAAGGCAGGTACAAGACAAACAATCTATTGGTATCGGCAATTATAAGATAAATAACTGTCGCAGCTACTGGATTTTCAAGATATTCCGAAATACATATGTTGTAAGGAAGTGCCCCAAATTCTTATTTTTAAGCTTTTATGGCCATATGCTGACATGTTGTCCGTTGGTATCTGTTCCAGGATTTTCTGTCGAAGTTTGAGCTTTGTCAGACGTTTCGCCCAGTATGAGCTGCTGTCATTGCCCAAGTTTCACCCACCAAGAGCAATGAAGTATTAAAATTTAACAGTGCTCGCCAATTTGAGTCTGAATTGTTGGTAGCGAAACGTCAGCTGCAACATCAAACAATCGTGGGCCGAAAACCCCGAGACAGAAGATTAGGCTCCGTGTACAACATAGATTGTTGCTGGATTTAAAGAACGTCATTATTGAATAGTTATTTCAAACAAATAATTATTTGAATAGTCACTGAAAGATCCATACTGTCTGTGAAATAGTTACTTTTCACTCGGACAGTAAAGAAAATTAAGCAATACGTAAAGAAACACCAAGCTATTTCGCGAGTAATCAACAGACTGAGGTAAACACTAACCGAGTGTCAACACAAAATAGCATTTTTACGAAGTCTATGAGCATGATCGTCTGCTTTGTTTACATTCTAAATTGTCATTTTGCGTTGCGTAACCTAGTCAAAGATCTTGAAAACACAGATACTATACTTCTGACAACTTACAGGCACTTCCGGTTGGTCTTTTTCCATCGCTAATGTCATGTGTCTGCAATTCGTATGTTTTGGCAATATTTTGCGTTGTTCGCCGGGTTTTAATATGGCAAATCAATTTCCATCAGTTTTTACATGGAAATAACTGCTTGCTTACTTCTGGATAAGATGTGATACGACGTAAATAGGCTGAGATGGCAGTAGAATCGAAACGTACTTTCAATTATTTTTCTAGTAACATTTCGCATCACCCATGTTGCAATTTGGCAAGAAACTAAACATCAACATGTATGGCAGGGACGCTCACACAGCTGAAGTTCAACATCTAGGTGGTACAATGAGGTAACATATGACATCTTTGGACGTAGCCGACGGGTGTTATCGGACACTTAGAATTGATCCGATAAAACACCTTTGCCAGCAAAGACATTAGGCTGAAGATATATCAGGATGTCCAGCACAGACTGTCAACGAAAAACCCATAATCTGTTCTGTACTTCTAAAATTTACTTTTCGTCAATTAAAAAGATTATGCTACAAAATTCTCAAACAGGAAAACCTTCTCTAATGACCATGATGTCAACGGGACGTTATACCCTAATTATCCTTAATTAAAGAGGAAACAACTAGAGCAGTGAACGTTATTAAAATGTTCGAAAACGCCGAATGCGAAATTACGTTCTCCAGGGTCGCATGTCTCTGATACTATGCATCACAGAAATAAGGGGTAAACTGTTTTGGATAACTCTTGGCCAAGTGATCATATGTATTGAAATGCTGTGTCGAAACTTCAATATTACACACTTCCTGCTGAACAGTCAAATAAAGTAAATCTGCTGCTTTATGTAAAGTACATGTGGTGTATGGTAGTCTTTATGTGGTTTATACAAACACCCTTTGCCCATGGGACATTGCTAGGAAAACCACGAATAACCTCGAGTTTCGGGGACAATAACTACAAATTGTGTGGATGATCACTTCTGTACTTTTTATTCACTGCAAATCTTAGAAATTGTTACGATTTGTTGTTCAGATTGTACTCTGAAACTACTTTTTTAATTTCTTTGCTATCTATATTCGTTACCGAAATCCTAAGGTTCTAATTTTCCGTACTTATCGGTTTTTAGCCATTTTGCGCCGTGGATCACAAATATCTAAATAACTAACCATAGCAAATGGCTCAAATTTTAACAATACATTTTCCCATTTTCGAAAATATTTATTCGTTATTAATGATATACCTGAAATACTATGATGTTTGGTACCGAAAGTGCAAATTTCACCTGAGAGACGGCCTTCAGCGCGCAATGCAAGTTACCATTCCATGTCAAGAAATGTACTTACGGAAAAATTTATCTCTCCATATCTTAGTTTGGTATTTCCACGCAATAAAGGCTTGATTTGATTTTCGTAGCATTTACCGTGTAGCACGAAATTACATACAGCATTGCTAGATATTATAAAGGGTTTGCAGAGGTAGGAACACACTGCGTAGACTTTCCGTATGGTTGATTTTAAGTCACGCTTAGCAGCGTATGAAATCCGGAGGAGATATTTCATATAGAGACTAGAGCAATATCTCAGTGTATTTTCGAGATATTTGTTTCGTATCCGCACTGTTTGCTCACTTTCGACCAAGCGGCCTTGACGGCCGTTAGAAAATACTTATCATTCCATTTAAGTTAAAAAATGTTCATATGTTTGTAAATCTATCAGAGTCAACTGCATGGTCATGGGTCTGTAGCTTACATACTACTGAAACTAAGGTAAACTAACCTATGGACAACACAAACACCCATGCTCGAGGGGGGGGGGGGGGGGGACTCGAACCCCCGACGGCGAAAGGCTGCGCGCAACGCAGTCCGCGCACGTTTGATTTTGGACATCGTACAGGATTATTCTTCTCATGATTTTTGTTATTCCTCTTGTATATAAAGATGGCGAAGCATACAAGGAATCCAATCATCACATATCTACTATAGACAAGCATTCGGAAGGACAGTGCACAGTGGTCTGAAACGTCCGAAAAGCTGACCAGAAGTACAAAAACGAAATTCAGAATTATGAGTTTAGTCACATAGAATGATGTTCAGAGGGCAAGGGCAGCACTACAAATTATATCACAGGGAGGAAAACCTACCCCTGATACCGATGAAATAGTTCAAAGTAACCGTTGACGGAGTAGCACGAGTTACGCAGAACCGTTTCTCAATACATGCTGTGCTTAAAGTATTTATAACTTTTGATGCAATGTTCATTGCAACTGTCTTTAATAGAGGATGTTAACGAGGGTCGTAGAATATGTTTATATGTTTTGTGCTTGTAAATTTATGCTCTGGATTTATTAAAAGTCACATCACAACATAATCTGAAAACGTCCTCAATTCACATATAGAGTTATCGTAAATAATCGTAAAAGTTGTGATCCCCGGAGGATCTGGGATGTACGATAGTGTAATATGTAGCGTAGGAAGTTTTGTGTAGAAATGTACAAGAATTGTCTGCTATTTGTTGCTATTTTCGTAATATTAACTGTTTACTGAAATTGTGCGCGGCAAGAAAGGCAATGTTCCGATTGACTCACTGAGTCTTAATCACTCACAAAAAAAACCAATGACGATAGAAATTTAAAATTTGCAGTATGTGTTGATCTTATACTGTTCACATCATTTAAGAAGGGACTTTTCGAAATTCTATCCTGCTCGGCATTATTATTATTACTTTACACTTTTCCGACGATTGATTGTGTATAATTACATCCTTTTTGCCACTTTAGCAATTCTTATTGCAAAGATAAAGATATATCAGGTAGTTACAGTTACATGAAGTTCTTGTACAATTAAACAACAAACAACAAAACACATTCATGTCAATATTACACTACTATAACAAAAAAGTGCGCACATTCCTTGATCGTTTACAAAATCAAATATTCAAATGTTTGTTAAGCTTAAGGGACTTAACTGCATGGTCATCAGTCCCTAAACTTACAAACTACTTATGAATTACCTTATACTAAAGACGACACAAACACCCATGCCCGAGGGAGGATTCGAACCCCCGACCGTAGCGCCCTGCTGACTGTGACTGACACGCCGCAGACCGCTCGGCCACTGCGGCCGGCTTAATTGTTTACGCGGCATTATACTCTTGTTTTTTTATTCTCCATTGATTATCAAATTATGTTGACACGTGAGTAAATGATCAGGATAACAAAATATTAACACAGCAGACACTCATTTTTTCATTTGTTGCGCGGTTTTATTTATTCATTGTCGCAATCGTCACTTGCTTCAATAGTTGTACAAAATTCTGGGAGGTAAGTATCATACTAACACCGAAAGCACAGAACATTGCAGCACCACGCACATCTAGTAAACTTTATTTAAATGATTCAAAATGTTCAAATGTTTGTAGAACTTATGGGACTTGACTACGGGGTCATCAGTCCCTAAGCTTACAAACTACTTATGAACCAGCTAAGACTAAGGACGGCACAAATATCCATGCCCGAGGGGGGATTCGAACCCCCGACCGCAGTGGCCGTGCAGACCGTGACTGGAGCGCCTCAGTCCCCTCAGCCACCGCGGCCGTCTTTAAATGATTCAAAAATTGCTTAGAGGTTACTTCAATAATCACTTAGATGTTGTTAGTAGATTATTTATTGTCAAAACACAATATGTTTCGGGCTTAGCCCATCATCTGGTGACCGATATTATATATTTAGCTTTGATGCATTTACATCTAATAAACGCTACTGTTCTATATGCGCACGATGTTTTCATCAGCGATACTGGAGAACCAAAGTCGTTTACTGTAATTACCTGATATAACTTTATCTTTGCAATAAGAATTGATAAAGTGCAAAAAAGACTACAATTAAACAAATCAATCGTCGGACAAAGTAAAAAAATAAAATTCCGAGCAGAATTTGAACTTGGGTCGTCTCGTCTATGTGACAGTCGAGCGCCTTGCTAATTATACCACGCTGACTCACGTTCTGCTGGTGACTACGTACAGGTATAGCTGTTACGCGTAAGACTTCGATCTCAATTTTCGTGGAAACCAAGGCGCACCGGAATAAAACCTTATAGCTTGGTGGTCTCGAGAAGTATCCGCACAACATACCTGCAACCCATCAAAATTCGTTTGTACCATACTTGGTGTTCCCCTTGTTAATGCCCGAATGTAGTGGCTTTTGCGTATCGTTCTCAGTGCAGTGAATCAACACTGCGTGAAATAATAGCAGAAATCAACATGGAGAATCCGAGTAGAGTCGTGCAATTTGGCATTAATGGCAGCAGGTGACCGGCCCGAGTGCCTCTGACAACAGCACGACAAAGTTTGCATTGCGTCTCCTGGTCTCGTCACCGTATTGGCTGGGCGCTGAACGAATGGAAAACCATGTCTTGGTAAGATGAGTCCCGATTTCAGTTGGCAAGAACTGATGGTAGAGTTGGAGACTCGGTCCCAAGTAGTCAACAAGGCATTGTACCGTTGTTAGTGGCTCCTTACTAGTGTGGGCTGTTTTCACTTGCAGTGGACTGGTTACTCTGGTCCATCTAAACGATCTTTGACTAAACATTGAGACCATTTGCCGTCATTCGTGGACTTCATGCTTCCAACCAGCGATAGGCATTTTATAATTCACAATGCACCGTGTCACGGGCCGCAATTTTTAACGATTGCTTCGAAGAACATCCTGGATAATTCCAACGACTGGACTGGCCACCGACATCTCCCAACATGTATACCACTGACGATTTATGGGACATAATGCAGAGATCAGTTCGATAACAAATTGCTGCACGAGCAATAATTTCGCATTAATGGACGGCAAAAGACTCAGCATGTCCCATGACTTTCGCATCTCGGTGCACGTTGCTTTGAAACACACAACACCGTGTTAGATGCAGCCAAACATATGTACACTACTGTTTGCAATTCATTATTAATTGCTGTCATGTGCATGCAACAATTGTTTCACTTCGAAAATGTTACATTGGTTTCGTGAATAACAAAACTATAGAATAGCGTTTGGAGACTCTTTTGTCCTAAAAAACTGTTTGTTCCAGTCATTCTGCTACGTTAGGTCAGCTTTTAACATACACTTCTAACATCATACACAGAGAGCTTTTCGAGTTAGATTTATACCAAATCTAAAGTCAGCTGACAGAAGTAAAACCTCTACACTACAAATAAAGGAGTATCCAAAATTGATGTATATGTAACTAAAACATTGTTTCAAAGAGTCCACTAAAATGAAATTTGATTCCTTTAGACTATTATCAGAATTATAATCGCACACATAAATGGCGCATGTTGACAATTTTCATCAAAATACATCTACAATAAGCTGATGTTTGGAGCAACTCATGTGGTGGACGTCGGCTTTAGTGTGTGACACCGTGATAATTCCACTTATCGAACCACCATGCATAATATCATTCTCTCGAAAAGCTGAAAGATAATGGAAAATACTTATTTCAATAATTTCCTGCCAGAAGAGAACAAAATGAACCTCTTGCGAAAACTTGGACTCGCGTGCGATATAAAAAATTCGAATGGAACAACTTAACATCAGTGGCGCAGCTAGATAGCCTGTGTAGGGAGAGAGTGGTCATGCGTGATATTGCTGCTGATTGGCTGAGAGCCCAGGACGCCATGTTTTTACCAGACTTGGCTGGCTTTACATGTGAGTGAATAGCTACAGTGAGCGTTTCTGTAGTGTACAGTGTCTTAAAAGCATGTCAACGATGTCACTGTACAGTTACGTACAGGTTATATTACGGTAGACACTGCTCGACTTTTGCACGTCTTTTTTCGGTTCTATTTACATAAATTAACGTGTTGTTCGTTTGACGATAACCATAGAAAATGTTCAAATATTTGTAGAGCTTGTAAGGACTTAACTACGGGGTCATCAGTCCCTAAACTTACAAACTACTTATGAACTAGCTACAACTAAGGATGGCACAAATATCCATGCCCGAGGGGGGATTCGAACCCCCGACCGTAGTGGCCGTGCAGACCGTGACTGAAGCGCCGCAGTCCCCTCGGATAACCATAGAACTTCGCGGCAATTTTTAAGATTATATGTTGGTTTGAAGTGATTTACTGAGGGCAATTAATAATGTGTTTCATACAATCATTAAGCGCAATCAAGAAAATGGCTCGTTGTTCCACTTCCTCTCTTGGCTGTAAGAACCGAAGTAAATAGTGTTATATGATGCATTTGTTCGCAAGGAATGAGGAAATATGGGAAAAGTGGCCAGTGAAAATTAACCGAGAAAGCGAGAACCGTAAAGGCGATTTAAAAAGCAAGAAAGGCGTTGATGAAATTCAGTAATAGTACTACGGCCTGTGAAATTTCCGCGTGATTTAGTGGTTGCGTACTGAATTCATAATGTGAAGGACGCTAGTTCGAATCCGATAAGTGGTAACTTTTTTTAACAGTATTTGCTAGCTTTTTGTTAGTTCCTGGTTGTGGTCGTGCTACGAGGTATGTTTTAACATTGCTACGGCACCTCCCCCTTGGCTGCGTTTTATTCGTTATTCACAATCCTGTAATTCGTTACTGGCTGTGACGTGAGAAAGAGAGGTGGGGGGGGGGACTATTGTAGGTATTCAGTTACCTATTTTGAATCTGTTTCTGTTGTTTCACTAGAGATAGTATCGGTTTTTCCCGATTATTTGTGATACTCTGTCCCTAAAAGTATGTACAGAATGACATGTTTCGTATTTCCCAGTGTAGGAATATGTTATAAGATCGGCGGGGCGGAAAGCGATAATATTGTATTAATTGCGGCGATGGATATTTAGACAGAGAATTCTGAAACAGCATTTTTTTCTTTGAGATACATAACATGGATTATCTCTTTCTTATTAATCAACTGTCGAAATTGCCATAACATCGTAAAATATGGTATTAACATTTGACAGTCATAGAAACTGTTTCACGAGACTTATTTGCTTACAAATTTATTAGGCTATTATGAACATAGATGAATGGCATTTCTCTAACCACGTACTGATTAGTAAGCTAGAAGAAGTGCTTTGGTGTCATGGCTTATTTCAGTCGTTAAGTGGCTGCATTTCTGCCTGGGTCGCTATGTAAATGCACGGCCCGCGCGGTCTGGTAAAAACGTGGCGGACACCGGCCGGTTGGCCACTCTCTCCCTATACAAGCTCTCTAGGCGCAGCGAACGTTTACTGCCGCCTGGTGCTCCATCCTTAGTGGCAACCCCCCCCTCCACCCACCACCGTCCTTCTGCCACGAAAACCAGAATTGCTATAGCAATTATCAATATTATACACAGACTTTACCCATAATTAGACTCTAATTTAAATCTATATTAATAAAAATCAATTGCCGCACGCAGCACTTGAGAATGGCTTGATCGATTTGGCTATTTTTTTTTTTTTTTTTTTTTTTTTTTTTTTTTTTTGTGTTCGTATTTCTCAGGACAAGTTTTCACGAAAAAAAGAAAAATCTGGACAGCTAGAAAATAAAGTCGAAAAATTCGAGCAAAAGTCGTAATTCTTCCTTCATAGCTGATGATAGTAACGTCATATTTGGTTTAACCGGTCACCATAACATTTCGCACGTATCTGTACTTTTTCATCGAGAAGGTTTTTATGCTCCGCAACCCACGGTATGGTGCATGGCGGAGGATACCTTGCAACAGACTTCGACGCCAGATCACTTCAGAACGGCTCGACAGATTTGGCTGCTTTTGTTGTTGTTTTGTTGTGTTAGTAATTGACGGACAAGGTTTGTATGAAAGAACAGTTTTTGAAAATCCACCGGAAAACTTTGATGGTATTTTTGAATGAATATCTCAATCGAAGACATGCATTTATCAGTTTGACAGTTCCACTGTCATCTTTTAGTTTAGTTTGTGAGTTCCACTGTCGCATGTTTTCATATCAGTAACAAAATCCGCATGTTACTGATATTTTGAGGGCAAAAATTCAATTGGAAGCAATAGTTTAGTGTGATATTGGTGGTGATCATATCTTGCATTTTGCAACGATTGAGCCGAGGTCATTTCGCGGTAATTTGGTGTGCTGCAAACCTACAGTTGATTTCCATTCGTAGTTTATTTATTTAGAAAAAAATTCAGTGAAGCGTCGAAACAACGGTCCGCATAAGCGCAAGACATCAACAAATTCGACATTGAATATTTATATTTATCGAAGAAGAATAGAATTGAAAGATGAATTTCAGTGTGTTCCCCGTGTGGATAAGGCATGTTGCTCGCCGGTTCGGTCAGATGTGACGTCATTTTAAGTTATGCACGCTGTATCGAAAATGAAAGAGACTGCGATTGTTCGTGACGTTTAGCTGCTGCAGACATTACTGACGAATTAATGGTTCTGCTCCTTACTTACTCGGTTGGTAAAATCACTACGATTTTAGAAGATATCTGTTTCTTACCTTTCTTTCGAAGTAAGAACGTGAGAGCTTTAGTAAACACATAAGAAAAGATAATATTCTTAGTGATGTGGCGCCGCCAATCGCCACAACGCCGGCGGTCCGCGCAAGTCGCCGCGCCACTTCATGAAGATCTGATAAGTCGCGTCACAGTACTTCGACCGCAGGGGGCGCCTCAATTCTCGTACCTCTCTGCCGCGCGCCGGCCAATCACAAGAAAAGGGCTCGCCAAGATATGCGGCGCGTCGACAGTCACGACAGGAGTATAGCGGAGGGCAGTCCAGCATAGCAGTGAACGAGACAACGGAAGAGTACGTCAGTAGAGCAGAGATCCGTCTACGGACAGCCAGCTGTCCACGTTAACTCAACCCGGAACACTACTATTGATTGATGTATTGCAGAACTATGTATTAGATAAAACCTTGTATCACATAAAAGTTGAGTAATCCTTTCTTTTGTCATAAAAGTATATATGAACTAATCGCTTCTTACAGTTGCAGACATTGTCCATAATTCTTGCTAGCCACGCCCCACCTTCCGAACCTACCGTTCACAGCGCTCATCCCGAAGATTCAAAACTTGTTAAGTACAACTCCACTATGTGATCAAAAGTACACGAACTTGTGGCTGAGAATGAGAAGTTAGTGGCGCCCTCCATTAGTAACGGTATAATTCAATATGGTGTTGGCTGACCCTTAGCCTTGATGATACCTTCCATTCTTGCAGGCATACAATCAATCAAGTACTGGAACGTTTCTCACGGAATGGCAGACCATTCTTCGCTGATTGCTGCACTGAGGAGAGGTATCAATGTAGGTCGGTGAGGCTTGCCAAGAAGTCGGCATTCCAAAACATCCCAAATGTTTTCTATATGATTCAAGTCAGTACTCCAGGCCAGTCCATTACAGAGATATTGCTGTGTAACTACTCCGCCACAAGCCGTGCATTACGAACAGATACAGTCTCCATCCCTGAATTGCTCTTCAACAGAGTGAAGCAAAAAGGTTCTTAAAACGTCAGTACAGGGCTGTGCTGTGATAGTGCCACGCGAAACAACAAGGGGTGCAAGCCCCCTCTATGAAAAATACGACCGCTTCCGAATTTATCTGTTGGCACTACACACGCTGGCAGATGACGTTCAAGTTGCCATTGGATCGCCACATTGTGTACCTTGATTCGTCACTCCACACAATGTTTTTCCACTCGTCGTCCAGTGTTTAAGCTCCTTACACCAAGCGAGACGTCGTTTGGCATTGACCTGCTTGATGTATGGCTTATGGGCAGCCGCTCGACAATGAAATCCAAGTTTTCTCACCTCCCGACTAACTGTAATATTACTTGGAGTGTATACTGATGCAGTTTAGAATTCTTGTGTAACGGTATGGATGGATGCCTGCCTATTACACTGTACGACCCTCTTCAATGTCGGCGAACTTTGTCAGTCAACAGACGATGTCGATCTGTACGCTTTCGTGCTGTACGTGTCCCTACACGTTTCCACTCCAGTGTGGAAAACTCGCGTACAGATTTATGACACAAGTGACGTCCAATCACCTGACCACGTTCAAAGTCCGTGAGTTCCGTGGAGCGCCCTTTTCTGCTCTTTCTCACGATGTCTATTGACTAATGAGGTTGCTGATACACACTACCTGAGATTAGGCGGCAGCACAATGCACCTACGTTTTGGGGGTGTCCGGAAACTTCTGATCACATAGTTTATTAAGGAGTTTCGGCACGAGTGAGCGTATCACAGAAGTTTCGTACTCGATTACGGTGCGGAGTATGCGAGGTTCTGTGTACGACAATACTGGGAATCTCCTTTTTTATTATTTTATTTTGATGCGGGATACCACTTAATGTACGACATGGTGCGTTTGTCTGATTTTCGCCAACACTAGAAATAAAATGAGCTGGATCTTAAAAATATTACAGTAACGTGGTAAACACAGCGGAACTATATATATTTTATATCCGTTTATCCTACTTTTAATTAAAGCCATTTAACATAGTTTTTAATCATTTTGTTTGAACTATATTCAAAAGGAAGTCTTAATTTGTTAGTCGTGGTAGTGCACTGCATTGAATACTTTTATGTTTTGGTTAAATTCTCGGTATTACTCATTTCTCAATTATTAAAGAAGTTCGGTTGTTCATCAAAAGCCCATAAATATGAATAACGAAAATATGTCCTAGTACTGGCAGTTTAATATTTTTATCCAAATTTACGGAACAGTCAACATTTATAGCTTGCTTCAGCCCATTATTCATCATGATTTGACCACTGCAAATAAAGTACTGACCAAAATTTTAAATGTATAGAAAGGCAGTATCAGATAAGAAACATATATCACTAATATAACATTTTGTAAATGTTCACAAGTCAGTATGGTCACTAAACTGATATTTGAGGAAGAAGCTCTTTTGTCTTATGTTTTCAGCAAAAATTTCAGTACTTACAATGCAAATATGATTACTGAATCGAGGAAAAATTACAACATTGTTGAATGCAATGCACTGCTGAAACTCACAATGAGTTCTTAACGTTTCATTCTATTTCATGGTGGTTGCTGGTGCAGCAACAGTGGTGAATGAATAAAAACTCATCAGTCTGTGTACTTAATGGACTATGCTATGCTGAAAACAGAACAGCAGATCCAAATGTTCAAATGTTTGTAGGATTTAAGGGACTTAACTACGGGGTCATCAGTCCCTAAGCTTACAAACTACTTACGAACTAGCTACGACTAAGGACGGCACAAATATCCATGCCCGCGGGGGGATTCGAACTCCCGACCGTAGTGGCCGTGCAGACTGTGACTGGAGCGCCTCAATCCGCTCGGCCACCGCGGCCGGCACAGCAGGTCCTACTGAACTACAGAGAAGAGATAGACATTATGTACTTTTCCCCCTTGCTGGCTATCGAAAATGCAACACCAAGAAGACCGGAGATATTACAGCCAAATTTTGTTCAAAGAAGGGCACATTAATAATAATGCTGTTTTATGTGTAAGAGGAAGATGACATGAGTGCTGAGTGCTGCGGCCACTGCTGGCTGCTACAGCCACGGCATTGAACCCTGGACATGTTGGGATACAGCTTCCACATACTGCCACGGCTGATCTTGATCCCGGAGCCACGACATTTCCCGACCGGGTCACAAACTTGATAGTG
Organism: Locusta migratoria; assembly: GCA_026315105.1. Taxonomy (NCBI): domain Eukaryota; kingdom Metazoa; phylum Arthropoda; class Insecta; order Orthoptera; family Acrididae; genus Locusta; species Locusta migratoria. The sequence continues at coordinate 466,921,089 of CM048746.1, read as the reverse complement.
CCCCCTCTCACCGGACCCACTCGCCGGGAACACCTCGTCATCTTTTCAACCTTTTCTTGGAGATCATTTGGCGTCCCAGTGCAGGTACCGCTGGGACAGTACATCCGGTTTGGCTACTGCCCTGGATTCGAGGATGGCTGATCTGGTGTAGCAGCCGGAGATGCCAGTAGTACCACAATCATCGACCGTAGTTTTTCGATAGGCGAGAGATCTGGAGAACAGGGAGCCCAAGGCCAGCGATGCAACCGAATTTGTGAAACGGTGCTGCCAGGCGCGCGGTATGGCTGCCTGTCATCGCGTTAGCTGTACAAACAGTTGGCTGGAATCGGCTCCAGCAGTTACAGATAGTTGTTTGGTTACGTCGGTATCAACATCGATTTTGTGACAGATCACCCGTAATACATACAGGCAAGTATTCTTCATTGGCAGAACTCCAACCGTGATTGGAAGACGCTCGCTGTCTTCTACGATGCACACTAAAGCCCTTTCTAAACGGGAAGTGAGAGGGTACGAGATTACCCATGATGCACCGGTCACGCCGCCCGCGTTCAGTGTAGACGCGTCCACTTGCACAAGATGCACGCATACGATCGCTAGTAGACGGAATAGGATGGATCCTGTTCTCACGCGTATGGAAGAGCTTGGCGCATGCGCATACGGCCGACTGGGAAACCCAGCTGACAAAACGCAGCCAAGTCAGGAATTTGTTTAAGAATGTGTACTTGTCTTCTGCTCAGAGGAACGTAGTTTTTCGACTCTTAATATAACCTGTGTACAATTTTTATTGAATGCAGAGATATAGCTGTTAATATGAAATCCAAACAAACATAGAGCAAATGTAAATCAAGAAATTTTCACTGATTTATCCGTCAGTTCTTGGTAGTACAACATCACACTTGCTTAAATGTAGAATTTTGTGTATGTTCTACACGTTCATTTCCACTTAGTTACCCGGTTTTCAGCTTACTAGACCATATTCAGTATTTAAACTACGTCGAAAACCGGTTATTTAAATAAAGTCAATATGGTGATCTACCAAGAACCGACGAAAGAATCAGTGAAAATATCCAAAACAGTTTGTTGTACATACAAAGAGCTGTATCTCTGTACCCTATAAAAATTGGACACACGTTAAACGGAATTTTAACTGAAAATCGTCTTTATTATTATTACCTGCTGTAGTTAACAGATGAAATATTTGATTTTGGTGAGCATTATTTGTAGCTTAATCAAAGTGAAAGGTCTATGTATAGACACCTGAGCTTGTTAAGCATATACTTAGGCGCCTCAAACCGTAAGGGCTGGAAGCGTGTAATGGCATCTTATAATGAGGACGTTAACACATGTGAGCGACGTAGTTACGCAAGAACTGCACGAAAACAACTAAATACAGTTTCACAGTGACAGTCTAAAACACAGATAAATGTTTTAATCATCTCAACATATCATACAGTTTCGAAAAGTGATGTTAACGCGGCAATTCATTTGCTGTAAATTGACAACAAACTAAGTAGACGCAAGAAGCAGACGACTCAACAAATGCGTAACGTTTGAACGCTTCTTTGTAGTTAGACGGTCTATCGCAAGGGGCGCTACAGCTGTCAACGACTTCCTTCTGCGTGTTGCACGTCTCGTATAGAAAGGGCTTAAAGCTGCTTACACGTAACAGCACCAATACCAGTGCGTCCACAAGACGTCCGTTTCCCTTCATGAAGCACGCGCAGATGGCTACCGTGCTGTGCGCCTGAGATAAACTGGAGATCGTGTCAACCTCTGGGTGGCCACCAGTGTGGCAGGGTAAGCAGTAGAAACATTCGTTCTGACAAGCAGGAAATATGACAATGGCCGAATAAAATGACTTTAGACAGGGAATTCTTAGTTCACCCACAGCTGAGTCGCCGCGTATTGACGTCGGAGTATAACCCAGATGAGGAAGAGCGTCCGGTATGTGAGGTGACACGCGGTGTGTGTGGAGCGTCAGGGCCACTTAAATCTAATCGTCTGCGCAGGCGGCCATCTCGCGCGAGGCTTTCAGTGAGTCACAGCGCGAGGCCGCAGCCATCACACTAGTGGTGTGACGTGTCCGCAGGGCCCTGCCGCCGCTGGCAGCACAGGGAAGTCCCGAGCAGTTGCGCAAGTCCGTCAAGTTCCTGGGGCAGACCACGGCCACAGAGTATATTTGTCTGTGCCACGGCCATGTCTTATATTATAGCGGGCCCACGGTGCTGTTCTGCAGCCTCTTTAACACGGCCGCACAAAACAGCCACAAAGGTGGCGCTATGGTAATTCTGCAGCTGACGTCCAAAGTAGTCCAGCGCGGCCGGCTCTGCGAAGTTGTCGCTCCCCCTCTGTGAATCCCGCATACAAACAAAATACGATGTACGTCCAGAAAGTAAGTTCCGTTTGGTTATATAAAACAAACGTGTACAGATACAGAAAAAAATATTTATTGTACAAAAAATCTACAACTGTTAAACTACTTTTCTACATAGCTGCCGAAATTTTGTAGGCACTTTTCATAGCGTGGCACAAGTTTCTGTATGCCTTCTTCATTGAAGGTTGCCGCCTGAGTATTCAGCCATGTGGTAGCATGTTCATTCAGCTCGTCATCGTTGAAGTGTTGACAGGACAAATTTTAGGTGTAAGAAGAGGATTTCCATCAATAGGTGGTGGTTGTTTCCAGCATAGTGCCCGACCTCATGTGGCGAATGTGACCAAATAACTCATACGGGAATTTCACTGGGACGTGTTTGATCATCATCCGTACAGCCCGGGCCTCTCTCCTAGCAACTTTCACCTCTTCTTACACATAAAAATCTGCCTTGGTGGTCAACATTTCAGCGATGATGACGAGCTGAAAGAACATGCTACCACATGGCTGAATACACAGGCGGCAACCTTCTATGAAGAAGGCAACAGAAACTTGTGCCACGCTATGACAAGTGCCTACAAAATTTCGGCAGCTATGTAGAGAAGTAGTTTAACATTTGTAGATTTTTGTACAATAAATATTTTTTCTGTATCTGTACACGTTTGTTTTATATAACCAAACGGAATTTACTTTCTGGGCGTACCTCGTATTATCAACTACTACATTGACAGTATAACATTATATTTGTTCGCGCGAGTTGTTTGGACTATAGTTGTATAAGATACTGGTCGGGTTATGGCCTGAACTAAACTGGTATCCAAAATTACAGAAATACCCCACAAACTGTTCATACATATGAAACTTCCTAGTAGTTCAAAATTGTGTGCCAGAACCGGGATTCGAATCTAGGACATATGCCTTCCGCGGACAAGCGCTCCACCACTGAACTATCCTGGCCCGCTTCACGGTCAGTACCTCGCCTCTTACTCTCCAAACTTCACAGAAATTCTCCTGCTAAACTTACAGAACTAGCACTCCCGGAAGAAAGGATATGGTAGAGACATGGCTTAGCCACAGCCTAAGGGATGTTTCCAGAATAAAACTTTCACTGTGCGCTGATAAGAAACTTCCTGGCAGATTAAAATTGTGTGCCGAAATCGAGATTCGAATCTGGGACCTTTGGAAAGTAGGAGGCGAGCTACTGGCAGAAGTCAATTTGTGTTGACTGACCGTGAAGTACGCCGGGATAACTCTGTAGGAGAGCGCTTGCTCACTAAAGACAAAAGTCCCAGGTTCGAATCGCGGTTCCGACACACAATTTTAATCTGCCAGGAAGTTTCATATGACCGTACACTCCGCTGCAGACTGAAAGTTTCATTCTGTTCATAGATATCTTTATAATTGCATTCAGCACAGAAGAGGGCAATCCGGTCAGCGTACAACCCTGCCAACGATGATACCAGAGCGCCTACCAAACGGGACAGAGTTTGCTTGGTAGTCCCACATCCACAGTAGCTGTGGACACATTCACACACTGGGCCAGCCCCCTAAATTTCCTCAATAGTTTCATTCACCAATAACGTCATATTTTGCCCATCTGAATTACCGAAACATCTCCGTAGTACCGTAGTAGTAGCTTGTTGATCGAAACTGTCAGTAACAAATCTAATTGAACGCATATAGCCGCGGCGGAGTGGCCGAGCGGTATGAGGCGCCTTGCTGCGGAGTGCGCGTTTGCTCGCCGTCGGAGGTTCGAGTGCTTCCTGAATGTGTGTGTGTGTGTGTGTGTGTGTGTGTGTGTGTGTGTGTGTTTGTCCTTAAGTTAGTTTAACTTAGTTTAAGTAGTTTGTAAACCTAAAAGCATTTTGATCGCGTCTGAATTACTTCTGTGTCTGATGGGGACCTGAAACACTTGATCAACACTAAAAAATTGTGGTACTAATGTTCTATAAGCAGTTTCTCTTAAACCTGCACAACCACATTTTCCCGAAGTTCTCCCAATAAACTAAAGTCGACTTTCCACATTCCCCACAATTGTCCTCTCATCCTCGTTCCATTCCATACCACTCTGAAACGTTAAGCCTTGATATTTAATCGACGCTACGAGACTGCATGAAGTAGCTTAATACTAATTCTATATTCGAACATCAGGGGTGCTATTTTTACTTCTCAGCAGCATCACCTTACATTTTCCTACATTTCTACATTTAGAGCTAGTTTCCCTTCATCACACCGACTAGCACTTTTGTTTAAGTCATATTGTATCCTACTACAGTCACTTTTAATGACAACACAGCATTATGAGTAGAGAGCCGCACATTGATGTCCACCTTCTCCGTCAGATTGTTTATGTACATATAAAATACAGTCCTGGCCATTAAAATTGCTACACCACGAAGATGACGTGCTACATACGCGAAATTTAACCGACAGAAACAAGATGCTGTGATATGAAAATGATTAGCTTTTCAGAGCATTCACACAAGGTTGACGCCGGTGGCGACACCTATAACGTGCTGACACGAGGAAAGTTTCCAACTGACTTCTCATACACAAACAGCAGTTGACCGGCGTTGCCTGGTGAAACGTTGTTGTGATGCCTCGTGTAAGGAGGAGAAATGCTTGCCATCACGTTTCCGACTTTGATAAAGGTCGGATTGTACTCTATCGCGATTACGGTTTATCGTATCGCGACATTGCTGCTCGCGTTGGTCGCGATCCAATGTCTGTTAACAAAATATGAAATCGGTGGGTTCAGGAGGGCAATACGGAACGCTGTGCTGGATCCCAACGGCCTCGTATCACAAGCAGTCGAGATAACAGGCATCTTATCCGCATGGCTGTAAGGGATCGTGCAGCCACGTCTCGATCCCTCAGTCAACAGATGGGGACGTTTGCAAGACAACAACCATCTGCACGAACAGTTCGACGATGTTTTCAGCAGCACGGGCTATCAGCTCGAAGACCATGGATGCGGTTATCCTTGCCGCTGCATCACAGACAGGAACGCCTGCGATCGTGTACGCAACGACGAACCTGGGTGCACGAATGGCAAAACGTCATTTTTTAGGATGAATCCAGGTTCTGTTTACAGCATCATGATAGTCGCATCCGTGTTTGGCGACATCGCGGTGAACGCACATTGGAAGCGTATATTGGTTACACGTCAAGGTCACCTCTTGTTCACATCGACGGCACTTTGAACAGTGGCCGTTACATTTCAAATATGTTACGACCCGCGGCTCTACCCATCTTTCGATCCCTGCGAAACCCTACATTTCAGCAGGATAATGCACGACCGCATGTTGCAGGTCTTGTACGGGCCTTTCTGGATACGGAAAATGTTTGACTGGTGCCCTGACCAGCATATTATCCAGATCTCTCACCAATTGAAAACGTCTGGTCAATGGTGGCCGAGCAACTGGCTCATCACAATACGCCAGTCACTACTCTTGATGAACTGTGGTATCGGGTTGAAGCTGCATGGGCATCTGTACCTGTACACGCCATCCAAGCTCTGTTTAACTCAATACCCAGTCGTATCAAGGCCGTTATTACAGCCATAGGTGGTTGTTCTGGGTACTGATTTCTCAGGATCTATGCACCCAAATTGCGTGAAAATGTAGTCAAATGTCAGTTCTAATATATTTGTCCAATGAATACCAGTTTATCATCTGCATTTCTTCTTGGTGTAGCAATTTTAATGGCCAGTAGTGTAGTAGTGGCCCAATCAGACTTTCCCCTGGGGTTTTCCTGATGGTATCCTTGTATTAGACAACATATGATGACAACATATTGGCTTCTATTACACTGCCGGAAGTAAAAATTAGCATATCATTCTGCAGTTTTCTACTTTACTTTAGTAGTGCATACGGAGTATCTTAAATGGTTATAAATGGAGAGCCGGCAGCGGTGGCCGAGCGGATTGCGACCCGCCAGTCACATTCTGCACGGCCACTACGGACGGGGTTCGAATCCCCCCTCGGGCATGGATATTTGTGGCATCCTTAGTATTAGCTAGTTCGTAAGTAGTTTGTAAGTTTAGGGACTGATGACCCCGCATTAAGTCCCATAAGTTCTACAAACGTTTGAACGTTTTTATAAATGGAGAGCAGTAGCTCAAGCGTTCCTGAAGTACCAGGTGTCAATGCTTGCTAAGATTCCCGCATAAGTATGAAGTGTAGCCTCCATGGACAGTAGTGATAGCGCTGATCTGACATCCATTTGATGATATCAGATTGCGAATACTCTCCTGGACTACATTATTCCACGCCTGTTCCACCTGTTCGCATAGTTCTGCAAGAGTTTTGGATCGACAAGTCACACGTGTCAGTTGTCACCCATCATATTCCACACACAATCGATTGGAAACAAGTCCGGAGATCGTGTTGTACAGTAATGTTGCTATACGTCATGCAGGGCACGTAGAGTTTCACGCGCGGAGAGTGTGGGGACATTACGTTATTTGATCAACACATCACCCTCCTGTTGTAAGAATGACAAACGGCAGGTCTTACGACATTCTGCACGCACCGAACACTTGTCAACGTTCCCCCCACAAAGACTAAAGCTGGGCGAGAATTGCAGCTTATCGCACCTCAGTCTCTAAGGCCTGGAGCGCGACCAGTGTGCCTTTGACAGATGCAGTTTACGAGATAACGCTCGCCCAGTCTACGACGAACAAGAAAATGGGCATCGCCTGCAAGCCTACGGAATCTGCTTTCATCGCTGAAGACAACCGTGATGGTCATCTTTCAAGTGATAGTCTGGTGGTAGCAGTCGAGGCATGCACGTCGATGGTGTTGTGATTGGAAGATGGCAGGACGTGTGCGAGCCCGCAGTCCAAATGCTGGTAACCTGTTGGTAACAGTTCGTGCTGATACTTCTGGGCTCACAAACGCCGTTATCTGTGATGTGTTAGCTATAGGATCTGCTATTTCTACCCTTAAAATAAGTCGTCTGTGCTGCGTGGTCGTCCATGATCTCGTCTAGGGGTGTGACAAAACAATCGGCATCGTAGCACAAATGATGCAGCACGTCCAACGTGTGTGGCTATTTCGGAAAGACCTTTCCGCCACTCGGAAGTCTACAATCTGCCCCCTATCGAAACTCGCTCAGTTTGCTGTAGAAGGCCCGAGTGCGTCCGCGTGTCATGACACCTATTTGTTTCATACGTCGATATCACACTGAGCCTTATAGCTGTAAACATTGTCTATTGAGAAACACAGCTTGCCCTTTAATCACATGAAGTGTTAAGTGCCATCGACAAGGGATCTCAAATCGATTCCATATTTCTGGATTTCAGGAAGGCTTTTGACACTGTGCCTTCTAATGAAATTGCGTGCTTATGGAATATCTCCCCAATTGTGCGATTGGATTGACGATTTCCTATCAGAAAGGACACAGTTCGTTGTAATTGACGGTAAGTCATCGAGTAAAACTGAAGTGATATCTGGCGTTCCACAGGGAAGCGTTATAGGTCCCCTACTCTTCCTTGTGTTTATAAACGATTTAGGAGACAATCTGAATAGCTCACTTAGACTGTTGGCGGATGATGCTGTCGTTTATCGGTTATTGAAGTCAACAGAGGGTCAAAAGAAACTGCAAAGCGATTTAGACAAAATTTCTCCATGGTGCGAAAATTGGCAACTGACACTAAATAATCAAAAGTGTGAAGTAATACACATGGCCGCTAAAAGAAATCCGCTGAACTTTAATTACGCGATAAATCAGTCAAACCTTAAGGTCGTAATTCTACTAAATACCTAGGTGTTACAAGTACGAATAACTTTGACTGGAGAGAACACACAGAAAATATTGTGGGGAAGGCGAAACAAAGATTACTTTTAATTGGCAGAACGCTTCGAAGATGCACCAGCTCCATCAAAGACACTGCCTACATCACACTTGCGCGTCCTCTCCTGGAATACTGTTGCCCCTTGTGGGACCCTCACCAGGTGGGACAGACTGAAGACATTGAGAAGGTTCAGAGAAGGGCAGCTCGTTTTGTTTTATCACGTTACGGGGGGGAAAGCGTCACGGAAAAGTTGCACGAATTGGGGTGGAAATCATTAACAGAAAGACGTTATTCATTGCGGCGTGATCTGTTTGCGAAGTTTCAATCACCGACTTTTACTTCTGAATGTGAAAATATTTTGCTAGCACCCACCTACTTAGGGAGACACGACCATCCCAATAAAATAAATCAGATCGAAAACGGAACGATTTAGGTGTTCTTTCTTCCCGCGCGCTATTAGAGAATCGAACGGTAGAGAAAAGTTATGAAAGTGGTTAATAAACCCTCTGCCAGGCACTTGAATGTGATTTGCAGAGTATCTATGTAGATGTAAATTAATGGGTACACATAGATGGCGCTTCGTAGCCCTGTCACTACGATACCTGTTGGAACCGTTATCAGTATACCGCTGTCCACCTGGTAATATCATCCTTCACAATTGTCGTGGTATTTCCAAGTATACTATTTTTTTTTTCTCTGGCAATGTATTTGAGAAGTCTTAAAGTTGCTCACTTAGCTGGGAATGTATTATAAGCTCGTAACCTTCTTTAGCAGTCTGCGGTTCGACAGCGGGTTGTAACACATCTTTCGGAAATCAAAGAATATGCAGTCCGGCTGTAGCCTTTTACCCGTGGCTGGGAAAATATCACGTGGGAAAGGGGGCAAGCTGAGTTTGAGACGGGTGGTGCTGCCTAAAGCTGTGACGATGCGCGGCTGACAGCCAGAATACGGGGCACCGCGACAGTGGCGGCGTTGTGAGGGGTGAGAGTGGAGCGCCTTTGGAGAGCCGTCTCGTCTCGGGCAGAGGAGGGCGGGTCGCGGGATCAATGTGGCCGCCAGCAGACAGCCGCCGCCCCGCGGCACACCTGCGCGGTCAGCGCCGCCGGGAAACGCCGGCTCTCTTCCTTCCACGAAGAGGGATGTACACGCATAAGAAAAGGCTACGCATCACCCTCAAAACAAAACTTCTATGCTATCTCATACCAAGGCGAACTGAGGACTTGGATGCGACAACAGCTCTCTTCCTTCCACAAAGAGGGATGTACACACATAAGAAAAGGCTACGCATCACCCTCAAAACATAACTTCTATGCTATCTCATACCAAGGCGAACTGAGAACTTGGATGCGATAACAGCTCTCTTCCTTCCACGAAGAGGCATGTACACGCGTCAGACAAGGCTACGCATCGCCCTCAAAACAAAACTTCTATGCTATCTCGTACCAAGGCGAACTGAGGACTTGGATGCGATAACAGCTCTCTTCCTTCCACGAAGAGGCATGTATACGCATCAGAAAAGGCTACGCATCACCCTCAAAACTTCTATGCTATCTCATACAAAGGCGAACCGGGGACTTGGATGCGATAACAGCGTTAAGCCGTCGGCACACGGAGCGTGCGTCTGAACGTGTGTGGTCAAAGTGCCGAGTCCAACGTGCGGCTGAACGCTCGTAGACGGCGCGACTTCGGCATACGAGACGTGTGCCGCAACGAGCTACACGCGACCGCAGCACGCTCCAGCGACAGTCGCTGGCATCCGGTTCTGGGATTACACTGTTTACGAAATCAAAAGAGTGGAATTCCAGCTTTACCTCTATTAAATCGCATATTTACGCGCTTGTGCAAATGTTCGTTATGTTCTGTGATATAGGCCTACTGTACATAAGTAACAACAAAATATCTAAGGCTCTTATAAAAGTTCCATGTTACGTCAATAAGTGCAGCGAATAATAACTCTTTCGTGACACTGTGCGATTACTGCGATATGAAATTAGAAAATTCCTTCACACGAGGCAAACATTATTGCAAGTCTCGCTTATTAGTAAAACGTAAACGTGCAATACACACATAAATGTAAAACAACAAATATTTTATGTACAGCTGAACACTGAAGGGGTTTGAAATAAAGCGAAATGGGTCTGGTCTGAATAACTAATTTACAGTTGCAAAAGACGGTAATCTACCCTATACAATCTGTATAATCGCAAGTACGACGGAGGAGGCAAAAAAAAAAAAAAAAAAAAAAAAAAAAAAAATCTTTTGGTGATAGTTCAAATTTTTGTAAATCTATGGAACTTAACTGTTTAGTTATTAGTCCCTAGTTTACACACTACTTAAACTAACTTAAGGTCAACACATACACCCATGCCTGAGGGAGGACTCGAACCCCCGACGGAAAACGGCAGCGCGCGGCGCAGGACGGCGCTTCAGTGGGCACGGCCATTCTGCCGTGTCTCTGATGATAGTAAAGCAACAATCCGTGACTGAGCAGACATCGATATTCTTCTTCTCGCCATCGGAGAACGTCCATACAATGTATACAAACGCCCTGCACTCTTCCTACACATGTCCGAAAGAACAGACACCGCACCAATACATAGAATTGTACTTTCACGCGATGGCGAAGTAAGGTTCATCTACTTCACCGCAGACGCAGTAATAACGTTCGACCACGTACGGGAATCCGAAATGAGGAGAATCGAAGGACAAGGACGATGGCCGTAGTGTGCTACTTGGAATTTGAGACGGACGGAAAGCGAGTACGCGGGTAGCCAAGTAGTTAAGGCAACCGCTGGCCCGAAGTGGGAGACCTGGATTCGAATCCCGGCCCTAATGCAGTTGAAAAAATGTTCAAATGTTTCTAATGGTGAACCTATTGGACCAAACTGTTATGGCCATCAGTTCCTATACTTACAAAATACTTAAAATAACTTACACTAAGGACAACATACAAACACCCACACACACCACTCACTCATAATGATCGAGGAAGGACTCGAACCTCCGGCGGGAACAGCCGCCCAGTTCGTAACAAGACGCCTTAGACCAAGCCGCCATTCTACGCGGCAGAGTAGCTGAAGTTACTTCTGTCCTTTCTCATCCTTCTTCCTTCCTCTCCTTAATAGAAAATTTGACATGGTTATGCTTTCAATACATGGGACTACGTATAAGAACAAAACACCGAAAACAGCGCAAGAAGATTACTCATTCAGTTTTTCTATTTAAGAGAGACAGTTCAGTGTGAGTTATTGCCACAAGGTCACACCGTTCAATGCGGAGTACCAGTTACAAATTTAACACAACTAACGTGGCCCAAAACAGAGAAAACGGAATTTGTGGCAAAAGAATTCATAGCTTTCTTCCATAGATAATGCACATTTTCACTCTTCTTTGCCATAAACAGTACGTACTTTAATATTGGCCCAGACTGCATATTTGCCATACATAGATACATGTAACTTGTGTGTGTACGCAAAAATAAAGAAAATCTTCAGTGGCCGTCGCTTATCATTTTATATCATACTACTACTATGAATTCCATTCGCCACATTGAATTTTCATATATACTGCCAGTGTGAAACACCATGCATATAACCTAAGGAAAAAAAAATCCCAAAATGCGGTCTGCAAAAGACATGTGGCATTCGGCAGTGGCACTGTCGGCTTGGTTAGCATGCTATACACTGTACGATACGCAGTTAAAAGGGATATACATTTTTCAAACGTTTGGAAATCTAAGGGACTTAACTGCTGCGGTTATCAGTCCCTAGGCTTACAAACTACTTTAACTAACTTATGCTAAGGACAACACACACACACCAATGCCTGAGAGAGGACTCGAACCTCCGACGGCAAGCAATTGTGCGCTCCGCAGCAAGGCAGCTTAGAGTGCTCGGCCACTCCATCGCGGCTGTACATTAAAAAAACATTAATACAATGGGCTTGTTTTTAAGAGGAGTGCACCCGCATTTGAAACACCTACTCTCAATTCCTTGGCTACATTTAAACGCATACTGTGGAGGGCAAACAGTAACAAACAACCACGGCTTGTGAAAAAATAACTGCGGGATACGTTCACCAAGTTATAAGCGCTTGGGGCAGTATTTGCATTCTTTTGCATTTTCAGTTCAGATGCGTGTTTTTGCGCTGAATTCCCTGTAAGCAGTTACCGTAACCACAAAACGTTTGATACTATGAGCCGATAGCAACTACAGTGATTGTGGCGGTAGATTCCGTGGACTGAAAAAATGAGAGTGCACACTGAAAACTATTAATTTTGGGACTATCGCAAATTTTTTCATTGGCGAAAAATGTCCTCAATGTGTAACTCGTTTCGACATTTCGGCTTAAGAAAGTATACAGTGGCATTACTGACATTTTATTTCATATACTCCCGCTTTTCCCGGGATTATATGAAATCAAAAGTCAGGATTGTGATATGAAGTACGTAGGGCAAACGGGGAGCCTTGTTAAAGTTCGATTTAAAGAGCACAATAATAAAAAGTACACCTTATGAACAATAGAGAAGCAACTCAAGATCGAAATTCGTTGGGTAACAAATGATAGCATGAAGGTCATTCACTCTGAGGAGGAGGAGGAGGAAGGAAGCTTAGGGTTTCACGTCCCTCGACAGCTTGGTCATTCGAGACGGAGCTCACACTCAGATTTTTGGGTAAGAATGGGGAAGGAAATCGGCCGTGCCTTTTGAAAGGAACCATCCTGGCATTTGCCAGGAGCGATTTACGAAAGGTACGGAAAACCTAAATCTGGATGGCCGGAGGTGGATTGAACCTCCGTCCTCCCGGATGCTAGTCCAGTGTGTAATCACTTTGAGCACAAAGGATGGTTGTTATACAGTTTGGAGGAAATTGAGATCTTTTGTGGTTCAAGGGAGGATTCCAACAACGTTCTCAATGAGACGACCTAAAAACCATTGCTAGGCGCATTTAGCAGTCTCCTTCTTGAAAAGCGATGATATTTTCTCTAGTTTTAAATATTAACGTCAGAATTTCATCCATTTGAAAATGAAAACTGAATCAGTTTATTTCTTTCGATGTTTCGACAATGTACTTACATAAAATGCTAACAAACAGAATTAAGCTCCATTGCAAATAGCCATAAACAAATCATAGCCAAGATTATTAAGAAAAAATCCTGTTTCAAAATGAATCATACTGTACGAAAAATGTATTACTTTATCATTGTTAACTCCATTTAATAACATTTTAGTAATAGTTTATTCATGTACGTTTGTTTTGTAAACATTTATGTATACTGTGCACAAAATGTTAGTTGTGATGTTCAATATGTGTGAAATTCTACATAAATGTAACATCAAGAAACTGTAAGTAGAACTTTTTCAAAAGATTTCGCCATTTACTATATATAAAAACCGACCAATAAGTAAAATTCAAAATTTAATCGAGGCAGTAAAGACAACAAAATAATGAAGACCTCATACATCAGAAACACTGCAAATTAAATAGGATAGCACAAAATCGCACTTTAAAATGGGAATTATTTCCCGAAACCCGTCGAGCTAAACAAAGTAAAATAGTGACTGGTAGCAGAAGTGTTATTTATAAACAAACCCATTGACGTCAGGTTTTAGTATCGCTTTTTTATTGAATGACTAGACGCATAATTTTTCAGATGACAGGACAACATTATCTCAGGTCACCTTTGAAAGTTTCTTTGCATACGAATAATTTTTGATATGTCGGAGCTGCTGTCAGTTCAAAACTGTGCATCATCGGAGCAGAATGTTCTTCCGATAGACGCCCTTACTTTGACAATGCAGCATGGAACTTGAGAATGGAATAATGTCCCAAAATATACAAGTGAGAACTGGTGTGTTGCCTCAATAGTTAGAGAAACAGCAGTACGATGGCGTCAAAACAGATTATTTCAGTCGCGCGGGAGTCTAAGGAGCTCTGCTGAGGAGTGCGCGTCTGCTCCCCGTCTGAGGTTCGAGTCCTACCAAGTGCATGGGGCTGTTTTTAGACCATTTCACTTCAGAATTTTTTAGTCTGAAGCGTACACAACAGCGGTCACCATAAAAGGAATGGCACGAGACATCAACGTATTGCACAATACTTTTGAATTTGTGACATTTACACGTGGGTCATCACTGGAACAAGAGCTCGACATCAAGAACTATAGGGGAAAAGGTTCTGACGTTGGTGTTGGTGGAAGGGTCGATGGCTCCGTGTACTCACATCGTAAGTTAATCCATCCGCAAGGCGTTCAGTAATTCTATAGAAGAGGATTTTCAGCTCTTCTTGTGCTTTATTGTTTGCATGGTTTTCATGAAATGAAGACTTGGAAAAATTTCTTACAAGTATTCTGCCGCAAAGGACACTAGATACATAAAAGCGAAAAATCTTATCTCTATATATAGAAGGCAATGTCCAGACTGATTCACTGACTCATCATCGCCCAGCCCAAACCACTGACGATAGAAACTTGAAATTTGTAGAGAGTGTTGATCTTACTCAGTAGGTATCATTTAAGAAGCGATTTTTCGATATTCCGTCCCTAAGGTGGTGAAATAGGGGATGAAACGTTTTTTGAAAATACGTTGCTATTTAGGCAATTTTAAAGCTAGAACCACAAAATTTCGGATATTAATTCAGGGTTCGAATTTAAAAGACATGTGTTTTAGTATTTCTGGAAATTTGACCAATAACCTGGTTGAAATACGGGATGCAAAAATTGATTTTCAAAAATATGTTGCTGTTATCTCAAATTTGACTTTCGGTATTTTTGGAAATTCAACAACTAAGGGGGATGTTTTCCGAAAAATCTTTTGCTATTAAGGCAATTTTGAAGCTACAACCACATAAACTGGTATATTTTTTCTTGGTCAGAATCAAAATGTGTGTTTCGGTATTTTTTAAAAACTAATCGTTGCCGGCCGCGGTGACCGAGGGGACTGCGGCGCGCCAGTCACGGTCTGCACGGCCACTACGGTCGGGGTTTCGAATCCCCCCTCGGGCATGGATATTTGTGCCGTCCTTAGTATTAGCTAGTTCATAAGTAGTTTTTAAGTTTAGGGACTGATGGACCCGTAGTTAAGTCCCATAAGCTCTACAAACATTTGAACATTTGGTTTGTAAGTTTAGGGACTGATGACCCCGTAGTTAAGTCCCATAAGCTATACAAACATTGGAACATTTTTGAATTAAATTTAGCGGGTGAAATAGAGTATGAAAAATTTTTTGAAAATAGCTTGCTACTAAGCCAATTTTGAACCCAGAATTATATTTGCATACTTGGTTGGAATATAAAAGACATATGTTGGGGTATTTTTCGAAATTCAACTATTAAGGTGTTCCATAGTGGGTTACAAGTAGCAAAATGAAATGTTCGGATGCTTGTAAATCTTAAGAGACTTAACTACGGGGTCATCAGTCCCTAAGGGTTATTAAATAACTAACTTATGCCAAGGATAACACAAACACCCATGCCCGAGGGGCGAATCGACCCCCGACGGCGAACAGCAGCGCGCACCGCGGCATGGCGTCTCAATACGCACGGCGATTCTTCCGCGGCTACAAGTAGAATCACAACATTTTATTATGATAGTACTTTAGCTATATCTATGAAAATTTATATTAAGAGGGAGAAACAACTGGTGCAGACCAACCAGCCTACGCATGCGAAGCAGTGGGCGTTAACCTAGTGTTCAAATATTACACTAACTTCCGCTAAGGCTAACACACGCACACGCACGCACACACACACACACACACACACACACACACACACACACACACACACACACACACACACACACACACGAGGGAGGACTCGAACCTCCGACGGGGAGCAGACGCGCACTAATCGCGACTGCCAATGTTACACACTTTTCACACACTTTTGTGATTTGGATACAATATTAAATGTAAGTAAACAGTGTTTTTGTTCATTTCATCTAGCCGCCTGCAATAGGTTTCGCCATTATTAATACCAAATTATTAATTTGTTTTCAAACAGTAAACTCCACCAACTTTCTATACATATATAAAAAAAAAATTATTGATAGAGCTGAAGCATTGAATTAAAATTTGTGGTGCGGCCGGGAATCGAACCCGGACCTCCATGCTTACTAGGCAGACGTCTTAACCGTTAGACTACCACACCACTAACGATTAAGGCGCCTCGGAATAGTTGTGGAGGGAAATCGTACATAGACTATTCCGAGGCGCCTTAATCGTTAGTGGTGTGGTAGTCTAACGGTTAAGGCGTCTGCGTAGTAAGCATGGAGGTCCGGGTTCGATTCCCGGCCGCACCACAAATTTTAATTCAATGCTTCAGCTCTATCAATAATGTCTTTGACATATTTGAGACGTAAATCCGTCTCAGGGATTCTTTCATTGTATTTAATTGATAAAAAAAATGTTCAAATGTTTGTTAAGCTTAAGGAACTTAACTGCGGGGTCACCAGTTCCTAAACTTACAAACTACTTATGAACTACCTTATACTAAAGACGACACAAACATCCATGCCCGAGAGGGGATTCGAACCCCCGACCGTAGCGGCCGTGCAGACTGTGACTGGCGCGCCGGAGACCGCTCGACCACTGAGACCAGCTACAGATAAAATTCTGAATGTTTAATCACCTGAAGATGGGCAGAAGCCCGAAACCGTTCGTGTCATAAATAAATAATACGATCTTTAATATTACTGGTAGCGGTTTTTATTCTCAACCCTGCATTAGTAACAGTCACGGAGTTCAAACACATCCATTATGGATAAAACACGATGAATAAATTGTCATGAAATAGTAGTTTTTACTAGTGAAACAGTCCGCCCTAATGAACGAGAAGAGCCAGAGGTTTTATTTGGTAAACAGTTTTTTTCTCTTTTAAGCAAGATTTAAGGCGGAGAGAGCTACGTACTGTCTTTAAAATAGCGTTCGATGTGGCTGTACGTATATATTTTTCCCTCTGATCAAATAAATGCCAATGTTTTGAAATGTTTCATTGAGATTTTTCACACTGTTCGATTTCGCAGCAGTTTACTATGTAAGATTTATCAAAGTCATTTTCATACTATATTGTGACTTTTCGTATATTGTTTAAGGGCTTGGACAAAATAATATGAATACCAACAAAGACACAATACTTATTAATTAGTGAGGAGTTGCTCCACCATCTGCTTTGAGAACAGCTGCAACACTTCGAGGAACAGTTTCGTGGAGTACCTTTATAGTTTCCAACAGAAACCGATACATCCGCAAATCACTTAATGTTGAAGTTGTAAATATGCTCCACATTCTCTGTCTTAAACTCCCCATGAGGAGTGAGACATGGCGACTGTGTCCAAGGGAGAAGTATGATGATTTTCTTATGCTTTACAAAGCACACGAGAACGTTTTTGGCTGTGACTGTAAGCGTAGAATCATTTTGCAATCTGGCTGCGTTTGTTTGCAATATATTGGTCATAGTAAGCAGCTCGTTGTTGAGGATGATGAGCTATTCATTCACAGTTATCCGGCCAGTGAGGATAATGCTACAAACGGCTGAATACCACGATATCGATGCCCAAATCATAACGGAATCTCCCCCTAGCTTGACTATGCCATGTCGCAAGCTTCTTTTGGGGTTTTCCAAACACAGAACCGGTTGTTTTTAGGAAGCAATGTAAACGAAATGCTACTGTACGCTTTCCCGGCGTTTGCTGCTATTGAGGATCTCGGGTCTCCAGTCAGGTGGCGGCGTTTCGGGAAGTGCCTTACTACCCATCTTCAAGCGAACTTCCTGAAACATCAACGTCGCCACCCAGTTGGAGACCCAACAGACCATCAATGTAAACAATGATTCATCGTGTTTTGTCGTTCTCGACGGCCTGTCTTTCAGGAAAGGTTCTATCAGGACGCATGGTATGCATGGTCAGCTGAAACAGCTATGCAGATTAGTAATAGACGTTTTATGTTCTGAAAGTTACACCAAATACTCAACTTCTATAAAGTATGTCTCTTCTCGCAGCGCTTTCTTCCTCGATGCTCTTAGTGACTGACTAGTTCGGAGCCGAGTTCAGACGGGCTCTTCAAGACGCATGTCGGCCTAGATATAACAGCTTGTAGAGGGCGCGCTTCTAAGTTTCTCCCTCCAGGATGCGCAGCACCGGCGTGCGATTGGCTGCCGGTCATCCGCTGCCTTCTAAACGATTGTTCTCGTGCGTCTGGCGTGTGGCGCGGACTTTACGCCGCAACACATCGGACCATAACATATACTTCCAGCCATCAAGTGTCCTCGTATTTTGAGCGTCGAACCACTTCTTTTGCAGCTTTGCACCGTTTTCCGTCATTAAGGGTTTAGCAATTGCAACCTTTCCATGAATGTAAAGCTCCAGCCGTACTAATTTTTTTTAATTTTTTTATTTTTTATTTATTTACTTTTTTTTTTTACCTAAACACTGTTACTCAATTGAGTGTTGAGTTTTGCAGTCGCATTTTCCGTGGTAGTTTTATCTGGCAACAATATTTCTTAATGTCCGTCGTTCGTTTTAGCTTACTTCGGATTTCGCTCGCTCTTCCTCATTGCAAATAATGTTTCACGATGTTTTGTGTACTCTTCTCATTACCGATGGCAGTGTCGCAAGTAACTTACACAATGTAGCCATTTTTGTCACAAGTGCTAACTGCGCATTCTCGAATTGGCCTCTTTGGAAGTCTAACCGATCATTTATGTTGACCGTCGCAGAACAGATGGTATAGATAATATACTGCAAGCTAATGTCCACGACTTGGTACAATTGAGTACTATGGTTGCATCTCAGAGTCAACACGTGGTACCACTTCCAACAAAGTGTAATATAGGTGTGTATATTGTAACATAACAATTAGAGAGCAGGCGACATCTCTAGTATGTGATTCGATCCTCTATTCTAAAACGCAATACACCATCTTTACTCATTCATCAGATACCGTTTATCTGTTTTACTGGCCATTTTCTTACACCAATATATTTATAGCATGACGTAGCATATATCATGTATCCGGTTTACTATGGTTGTTTTAATTACTTTTCATACATCAGGCGATAACAAATACTTTAACATATCTGTCGGAACCTTTGTACTGCAGAGAAACCGTGTCAATTACGAATAGAATTTGTCATGCTGGAACATTCTAGAAATGTATTTATTGGCCATTGTTGTAATTTGCATAATTATGTGTAAATGATAATATATATCAATGAATCTAATTAATTTTCAGTTTTAAATGAATTAAAACATTTATTTGCGATCTGTTATATTTCTATAAAAATAATTACGAAGTTCTCCATATTTCTATAGCTTCCAATATATGTAATTAAATTTCTAATGAGATATAACATCTCTAATGTCGAAACTTATCAAATTGTTCAGTAATCATATTGTACGAAACATATTTTAGCTGTTCATAAAGTTCTAATTGTATCAAATTAATGACTGTGTTAATGATGAAATGTATTGTCATAAACCTATAAATGGAGGCGCATCGCGCCAATTGAGTTTGTCTTGTTTTGATAGCCTCGGATTATTAGTCTTAAACTGTGTATCAGTCAGTTCAACAATAAAAGAAGTATCAGTGCATTTGAGTATTATTTGTTACATCCGAGAAACATAATACCTGCAAAGTTACGCAAATATTTTTATTGATTATGATCATTTGATGAAGTACTATAAAATAACAGAAGTAATACATATGACCACAAAAAGAAAACTGCTGAATTCAATTACACGATAAATCAGTCAAACATTA
Source organism: Locusta migratoria (assembly GCA_026315105.1). Lineage (NCBI taxonomy): Eukaryota > Metazoa > Arthropoda > Insecta > Orthoptera > Acrididae > Locusta > Locusta migratoria. The sequence goes on along the minus strand of CM048746.1, from coordinate 466,901,168 downwards.
AGGTCATAAATTCTACCAAATACCTAGGAGTTACAATTACAAACAACTTAGACTGGAGAGAAGACATGGAAAATTGTGGGGAAGGCGAACCAAAGGTTAAGTATCATTGGCAGAACACTTCGAAGATGTAACAGCTCCACCAAAGAGACTGCCTACATAAAATTTGTGCATCCTTTCGTAGAGTAATGTTGGCCATTGTGGGACCCTCACCGTGTGAGACTGACAGAAGACATTGAGAAGGTTCAGAGAAGGGCAGTTCGTTTTGTTTTATCACGTTACAGGGGGGATAGCGTCACGGAAATGTTGCACGATTTGAGGTGTAAATCATTAAAAGAACGTCGTTTTCGTTGCAGCGAGATCTATTTGCGAAATTTAAATCACCAACTATCTCTAACAAAGTCCTGAAGTCAAAAATTGTCGCATGTTCTTTGCACTCTACAATGCATTCATTGACTGGGCTATGAGCGACAAACTGTCCAACATTTATTCGTCTGTCGGGCCGTTCACATGGCCGTGGCCGTCGTCCACTCTTTGTCATCCAACACCACCTAGACTACAAGGCCTTACAACAAGCTGTACCACGTCACGCCGAAAGGCCGCGAAAACTAGCTGACTGGCTGGCCGCTGGGACACAGCCCAGCACCTCGTAGTGGCCGACCAGTCAGCTAGCGTTCGCTGCCTCTCCGTATGATGTGGGATGGCCTGTTGTAAGGCCTCGTCTTCTGGCGGTGTTGTGTCATCTATGGCCCATGATACAATGCCTCGGCGCCGGCTTTGGATATCGCCTTTTTACCATGCGCGGTATTTAACAAGGGCGGCACGCGAACAGTTCACAAACTTATACGCTTCGAATATGCATCCATCTTTGGTCTGAAACTCAATACTCACTATTTTTTCGACGTCAGAGAAATAGTCCCGTTTCCGAATTATGCCCAATGCATAGTCCCACTTTGTGTATCTACAATATTACCTCATAAGCGCCACAGGTTTTTGTCCGTCTAACTTCTAGTACGGCTGATGATGAGCAGACAATAGCTTTGAAATTTCATCTATCTAGTGACTGTATGTATGCCCTGTAATCTCTTACCTAAATTGGTTAGTATGGAAATCGGCCTTGTGGTCGAAGCGTCAGGATATTGTCTACCTAACTGATGAATGAGAAGGTGGGCCGAAGTAGAAGCTTTCTCGTATAGAGCTGTCGTATTTCACTTGTGTATGTGGCGTTAGATGGTTCACCTAAGAGGTCCTTAATGTATGTGTAGCAATCAGCATCCACAATGACCACGGAGGATTCTGTTCAGTAGGCTCTGTAGGTTTATCACAGGTGAGTCTGCAGCCATCGAGTAAACTTCTACGCCATAAAGCATGGTTGGAAGGATGGTTTGTCGATATATTCTGAGTTTACTCTCTATGGTAAGTCTTCACCCTTTTAGTAGCAGGAACAGCTGGGTGAATGCAGCGTAACCCTTTCCCCTTGAGGTATTGCGTTGCTTCGCGAACGTCAGTCTTTTGTCTAACTCAGGCCGAGATATATGGCCGAATCACTCCAGTTCCCTCCCAGCAACGGAAATTTTCCTCTCTAGTTTTTTCAGCTTCGTTGTAAATATGACTACAACAGTTTTTTCTGAATTTATTTTTATATTCCAGTTGCTGAACCACTGTGATATGTTGTCCAGGTGTTGCTAAAGGTTCCTAACAAAAACGTTTAGGTTGCTGCTACTTTTAAAGACTGTTTTATAATCAGCCTACAGCGCAATCTAGCTACGTGCTAGTTTTGGCACGTCATTAGTATACAACGAGGATAATATGGGGCCCAGAATCAAGCCCTGTGGGACTCCTGCCACAGCTTCCCTGGTTGTATTTACATGTTTGCCGCACCTAACTGAGAATTGCCGCCCCGTCAGGAACGAAACGATCATGCTTATCATGTGTTCTGGAATGCGTAACTGGGACAGATTGTAAATTAAGCCGTCCTACCAGACTTTGTAAAATGTTTTCTCAATGACGAGGAACACTACTCATGTGCACCCTGTCTCTCTCCCTACGTAAGTGCTTTACCAAATGCTGGCATTGGTGGATGCTGCTATTTTCAGCGCGGAAGCCAAACTGCTCAGGTGTGATTAAGTTGTTGTTTTGTAGGAATAAGATAAGGACTCTATGGATAAGGCACGATATCACTTTGCCGAGAAAGCACAGAAGTGAAATTGGGCGGTAGCTTTGATAAAGGAAAGGTTTTTATTGGGTTTAGGTAAAGTTATAACTTGAGCAGTTTTCCAGGCTTTGGGGAAGTAGGTTAAGGTGCGACATTGGTTGAATATATTGGTGAAGTGAGTGATATGCCAAGCTTTATATAGCTTCCACTGCTAGTGTTGCCACCTGCTGTCTGTGCGTGGTTATTGCATGCTGCACGCGGTCACATTACTATGACGCCCGTAACAGAACGATAAATTGATAATCTGCCTGCGAAACGGAGATCTGATATTGCGGGTTAGGTCTGGCAAGGTTTTCGACGATTTACGTTTTACATCTGGTGAATGTTCAGTTCTTTCTGAATTAATGAATCATTCGTGTACTGTTGATTTCGGGTACAGTTTCTTACGATTAAAATTTTCGGAGCTTTAATTACATACCCAGTTACATTGGGCATAGTACTAATCAACAGTTTCATTCAGAATTATCCTTTAGTAAAGCCAGATATTTACTATTCACCCTGGACACTCCAATAGCTCTATCATCTCTCTACTAAATACTCCGAGAATGAACACAAGTTGTAATCGGTGGCACCCCTCTTACAAAGACACAGAGAGAAACTCAAGTCCCCTGAATTGAAACGAAGCAGCACACGTTATCAGCAGCTGAATGCTGCGATCAGCCGCCGTACATGGAGCCGCTGTGTGGTGGCGACAGAACAACACTACGACCCCCGTATGAGGAGCGGACTAACTGAAACCGCACGCCTTTTGCCGCTGTGAAGACCCATTATGCTCCGCGGCGCAGAAGAGAGCTCTGATGTAGTGCGACAACTTGTTGATGTAAGCGGTCGATTTAAACGCTTCGCGAGACCACCCTTTGAGTGAACCTCTTTGTGCTACTTGGTTTTCTGAGAACAGCCTTTAAAGCTACACACACACACACACACACACACACAATGGGAGGGAGAAGTGTTCGCGCCACCGCTACGCGGAGAAAAATGGGGTAGCTGTATTTTCGTACTCAACGCGTTCACGATACAAAATAAAGGATGACAAGTGCTCGAAGTTTTACTTAAGCGATACGCAGCCGTGATAGTCCTGAAAACAACTAATACGTTAGGCTATATTTTATTTCAGAATATGTCTTCAGTTACCCTCATCGTTGCGTCTGTGAAGTCTTCATTGTCGAACTACCAAAGAGTGCCAGAATTATATTTTCACTTTGCAGCAGAGTGTACGCTGCTATGAAACGAGTGATTATCAGAGTGGCTCATGTGTTTCAACTTTTTAGTAGTTCAGCACTTACATAGTTATCTTGCTGGAGAAGAAACCAATCTGTGCAAATTTTAGGTCAACCAAAAACTCAAAGGCGACCACCATCGACCATTCCTGAAACTTTCAACTCTAGGGTAATTAAAAAATTGTAGTGACGTTGATAGTGAGGCTACCGAAGACAATTACATCACTATCGATACCGATAGTCACGGCCACAAGACGTGGCGGTAAAGCCGTGCGCAATAAGGCGCCTTGCTGCAGTCCTCCCTTGGGCATGGGTGTGTGTTGTTGTTCTTAGTATAAGTTAGTTTAAATAGTTTATGGACCGTTCACCACTTCAATTAGGTTCCATAACATTACAAACATTTGAACACCGACAATTGGCAATGCCACTCCCTACATTCCCGCCAGAGGCCGCACATTACCAAACCTGACTGGGCAAAGCACAGCTGAATAGCCGGCAATTACGGACTGTGAAACAGCGTGCATCATGTCGGCAGGTACTGCCTCATATCCTCCCCCCACCCTTGAATTCATCTCTTCGTCCGCTGTGAACCATTCGTCATAAGTGTGACGTCGCCACGATACGGTGCTACACTGTGCCTCAAGACTTTTTTACGTATTGAGACTTAAAAATACCCCGGACCGTCAAAGGGAACTTTGAAGTAATCTCTCAGGTATCTGGACTTACACAATCAGTCCGGAAGGATTGTATTTCTCCAATGCCAGAGATAGTGGTAAAAACAGAAAGTTGCTGTACAGGGTGGTGGTGTAGCCTTGTGTTTACCAAACGAATTACACGAGCGTCTGGATTGAAATAGTGCAGTGAGCAGCTAGTGCAATGCAACATCAACGCCACTTTGTTTGTAATAAATGTCGTATGTTGATAATAATCTTCTCGGGTTTCCTGCCGGATAAATACGTCATCTGGACACAGATGACGTATTTATCCAGCAGGAAATCCGAGAAGACTATTATCAATCATTATGCCGGGAAAGCCTACGTATTCACAGTGTCGTATGTTCGTCAAGTTGTGATTTCTTTCTGTAAAAGTGTACCTAGGTCGCATTACCAATAACAATCCACAACTACTTTCGTTTTAGTTAACTGGTCAACTGTTAGTAGAACTTATGGGACTTAACTACGGGGTCATCATCCCTAAGCTTACAAACTACTTATGACCTAGCTACGACTAAGGACGGCACAAATATCCATGCCCGAGGGGGGATTCGAACCCCCGGCCGTAGTGGCCGTGCAGACCGTGACTGGAGCGCCTCAGTCCCCTCGGCCACCGCGGCCGGCTCGTTCTAGTTGTTTCACCTACAATCTCCTGTAGAAAATTTATACTATCATTTCACAAAATTAGTTTTCATTAATTTTTAAGCAAAGTCTAAATTTTTGTGTCACAACTTCGTCGCCGCTTTTGTGTCCCAGCCTCGTCGTAGGTGTCGGTGGCCGAGTGGAATGAGACCGACACGCTGGTGCAGGTACGGAGGGGAGCAGCCAGAAACTATAAACACTCGAGTAAATTAGAAAGATATATATATTGAACAGCATGTAACAATACTTAACTTTTACATAGTACTGTAGAATGTTGATACATAGTTATTAGAGGCCTGCCTAGTGCCTGTACAATAGCAAAGTCTTCACTGGTGCCTATCTGATTACGAAGGTCCTAACTCGTTGCTATCTCAGTCCGAAGTGCCCAGTGTTCTTCCGTGGTGGCCACGAGCGGCGTTCCAGCAGAGGGCGCTCGTGGCTGTCGTCGTGGGATCGCCGCGCCGTGCGTGCATGGCGGCGCGCGGCGAAAGTAGGTGGCGCGCACTTTGTACTTGTGCGACACCACATAAATCTTTCTAGGATGTATTTTCCGAGCATTCTTTAAAACTATTTAGATACTGTTACGAAATGACTTTCGTGTCATAATCTTTGTAGATTTATAACTGGCATCCGTATCGTCCGATCAAGAGAACATTTTTAGTATCGCTTGTTGGCTATTGTTCCAATTAAATCATTGGCGTCAAACTCCTCTTAAATCGCTTGTCCCCTCACCAGGTGGGACTGACGAAAGATATTGAGATAATAGTAGGCGGATATTTTAATTTACCCTCAATCTGTTGGCGAAATTATATTTTCAAATCAGGAGGTACGCATAAAACATCGTGTGAAATTGTACTCAACGCATTCTCTGAGAATTACCTCGAACAATTAGTTCATGAGCCAACTAGAATTATAAATGGATGTGAAAATATTCTTGATCTCTTAGCAACAAACAATCCTGAGCTCATAACGAGCATCAAAACGGATACAGGTATTAGTGAACTAAAATCACTTAACAAGAACAAGTCTTCTGGTCCGGATTGATTATGCTGAAGCGATAGCTCCTTACTTAACAGCCATATACAACAGCTCTCTCAAAGAAGGATCTGTACTAAAAGATTGGAAAGTTGCACAGGTCACACCGATATTAAAGAAAGGCAGTGGGAGTAACCCATTAAACGACAGGCCTATTTCACTGACTTCAATTTGGAGCAGGGTTTTGGAACATATCCTGTATTCAAATATTATGAATTATCTCGAACAGAATGATCTATTGGCCCAAGGTCAACATGGATTTAGAAAATATCGTTCATGCGAAACACAACTAGCTCTTTATTCACACGAAGTGATGTGTGCTATCGACAAGGGTTCGCAAACTGATTCCGTATTCCTTGATTTCCAGAAGGCTTTTGACACCGTACATCACAAACGGCTTTTAATCAAATTGCGAGGTTACGGTATCTCGCCCCAAATTTGCGACTGGATAGGGGATTTCTTGACAGAGGAAACAGTTTGTAGTGGTCGATGGTAAGGCATCGACTAAAACAGAGATGATATCGGGCGTTCCACAGGGTAGTGTTATTAGTCCTCTGTTGTTCCTTATTTACATAAACGATTTAGGGGAATATCTAAGTAGCTCTCTTAGGTTGTTTTGCAGATGACGCCGTAATTTACCGTCTAGAAAAATCATCTGAGGATCAAAACCAACTGCATAACGATTTGAATAAGATATCTGTATGGTTTAAGAATTGGCAATTGACTCTAAATAATGAGAAGTCTAAAGTCGTCCACATGAGTACGAAAAGAAATCCGTTAAACTTGGTTTACATGATAAATCAATCAAATGTAAAGGCCGTAAACTCCACAAAATACCTAGGAATTACAATTCAAAAATGTTTGTTAAGCTTAAGGTACTTAACTGCGGGGTCATCAGTCCCTAAACTTAAACTACTTATGAACTACTTACGAACTAGGACGGCACAAATATCCATGCCCGATGGGGGATTCGAACCCCCGGCCGTAGTGGCCGTGCACACCGTGACTGGAGCGCCTCAGTCTCCTCGGCCACCGCGGCCGGCGAATTACAATTACTTCTGACTTAAATTGGAAAGAACAAGTAGATAGTGTCGTGGGAAAGGCGAACCAGAGACTGCGTTTTATTGGCAGAACCCTTAAAAGATGCAACAGAACTACTTAAGAAACTGCGTACACTACGCTTGTCCGTCCTTTTATGGAATATTGCTGCCCAATGTGGGATCCTTATCAGGTGGGTTTGACGGAGGACATCAAAAGAGTCCAAAGAAGGGCAGCTCGTTTCTTATTGTCGCGATATACGGGGGACAGCGTTACGGAAATGATACAGGATCTGGGATGGGACTCATTACAACAACGGCGCTTATCGCTGCGGCGTGGGCTACTTACGAAACTACAATCGCCAACATTCTCCTCCGAATGCGGAAATATATTGTTGACTCCCACTTACATAGGTAGAAATGATCATCAGAATAAAATACGAGAAATCACAGCTCGAACGGAGAGATTCAGGAGTTCATTCTTCCCGCACGCTATTCGAGAATGGAATGGGAGGTAAAATAGTATAACGGAAATACGACGGTAATTTACCCGTAACAAAATTTTTGTTGTACAGTGATGGAATGCTGCATCCAGCCATCACGGGACAAGTTGATAACTTTTCAAGACAAGAAACAATTGTCAGAAAGTCTTGAAATTCCAATATCTTAAAGGTAAATGAAATCCATGCCTGTTCTCCAAACAGTGGGTAAACTGTACCTAGCTTGTTGACAAGGTCAGTTGTTCGATTGATAATAAAACATATAAACATTCTAAATGGGGAATAACAAAGTAAATTCTGGTACTTGCATGTGATCCACAAAAAAAGTTTAAATGTTTGTAAATCTATCGGACCAAACTGCGTGGTCATCTGTCCGTAGCTTACAAACTACTTAAACTAAGGTAAACTAACCTAAGAGCAACACACACACACACACACACACACACACACTCATGCCCCAGGGAGGACTCGAACCTCCGACGGTATGTGATACGATACGAGGCAACACAGGCCTAAGGGAAAGCTACGAAAATTATTTTATTGAGTAATAACGACGTACTTTATCTGCCTTGCCAAGTTAGTTTTGAAGAAGGGAGGAAGATTGGGGTTTAACGTCCCGAGTTAATTTTGAGGAGCTGTTCCTACTCACTGATGAAGCAATTATCATTCAGATAAAGAATGTACCTGGCCGCGGGAATAAGGTTACAGCTATAGGTTTATATCACTGGTAGCCAGGCTCATCCCCCTCCCATCAGAGATATTAGGTCCTGGATTCGGAAGATCAATTCATTTTACAGATAAACATTCGTTTATTGTTCATTATAAATAACTTCAATCATTTGTTGAGCCATTTTGAAATAAAAACTAAAAGTATATTGGTTGGTTTGTAGTTAACAGTACTTTCAAGTCGAGGAAAATGCTCAATTTCTATCCTCTTGTAACTTGTACTTAAGAAATTATTGCCCACGATACTGCACTTAACGTGTTCCTAAACCTTTGAGAAGAGTTTCTTCCTTCGGGACATCCACCGATAAACTTTCACGATAGGTGCAGTTATTAACCGGAACATATGTTTCGACTGTTGATTCACGAGATTCGATGGAGTTGCCTTTACAAAAACTCCGGTGACCGTTGAGTGCGGCTGGACCCTCCCATTGTTACTGCCCACAGCCCCACTAACCTAAGATCGAAATCATGCACTGTTCTGCTTATATGCGAAGTTTGGATTTCTAGTTTATTACCTAATAAATATGGTTTTGCCATTTAATATTGACATTAAATATCTTTTATTTCACGTTTTGTAAACTGTTTTATGAAGACCCCCTTCAGGCTAGCCAAAAGTACTAAATTTTCACTGCCCCACACCCACGGAGTTTTCGCCATGAACCCCGCTGTGGGCCCCTCTGCTGGTAGCAAAAACCGCATAACCGTGTCATATTTAGCGATATTGGATTCCTTTAATACCATCTCTCGACGCAGAAGCAACAGATTACCACGAACATCTGCAGTGGAATGGCGAAATTTTGAAGAAACAAAAAAACATCGTTTTGTTTTCTCGTAGCTGTAACTCATCTATTGGATGGCAAAGGCAATTTTCGTGTTCAAGATATACCTCTTTCAATAGCGCCTATTAGTTTCAGTTTTGTCGTGAGGATGAATTCTTGGAATAAAATATGTCTTATTTGAATTTATGTACAAGCCTAGCTTCTGACATAACGGAATTAAAGCACCTTACCATGATTTAATATACACAGCCAGATGTTGAATTATGATAATATTGGCCTAGAAATTGCGAAGATTACAGCCGAAAACAAATCCTAGTACTTGTGGTATTTAGTTTCTAACCGAAAAACCGACTTTTCGTTTTTCGTAACTCCTCATACAAAAACTCTTTCTAGCAGATTTTCTATCAATATCGATTTCATCAACACAGACTCCTCAACATGCAATTTTGATTTTAGATACAAAAGTGTAATTGAAAAAAATTAGAAATATGCTTTTTATGTGACGAAAGAAGTATCACATTCAAACGACATTGTCACGTAACATGAACTGATTGTGGCAGGAGAACGTTAAACATAGTTGATTGATATTAAATTCTTTCTTCGAAAAAAAGTAAAATATATCTTCGGCGTCATCGTCTTTCTACTCATTAGTAGCATTAAATAAATCACACTGCTGTTAGTGTATACACGTTAGGTGCATTATTGATGAAAATCTTTGTTTCTCCCAGTTTTCTGTGTTTCTCAGGAAATATTGAAGAATATTTGTTTAATTTTGGGGCGAAAATTTTTAATTAGTGCTGTGGTGGTCCTAAAGAGTTTTCAAAGATATCTATTAAAACAATAAAAAGAATGGACGGTATTAACTGATAAGAGTTTCGAGTTTGTTCGATTGGGCTTTTTTTTAAGGCTCATTAGGGTGTAGGAGCATCAAATTTCAATCTTTCAACAAATTATCTACAACTAAGCTAAGGGCTAGTCTAGTGAGTAATAATCTCCTATATAGAGCTACAATCCGCTATGCCAGGGGCGAGGGGTATGAAAGACATAAAACACCTGCGTTCTTTGTATTGTAATACAGTAAAGTCCCGAAAACTCTGTTCTCGGTAACCCGATAGTCCGGATAACTCGGCCACATCCCGGCACACCCCCTGGAATTATTCCGTTCTCGCATAATGCAGGATACTAGTGAAATCTTAGCATATAGCAGTTAAAGGCTGTGCTATATATGGGCCAAGACACCTTTTCTTGTGCCACCTACACTCTATTTAAGAATCCTTTGAGTTTCATTAATGCGGTATGTAAATGCGTTTTCATACTAAAAACAGTCGTGATCAAAGTTACGGGGGTGCATTTTTTTTACACTGTCGTTTAAAACCGTGATGGACAAATAATGAACTCGGTTATAGCAGACAACAACGACAGACATGTGACGCGCCCGCGCGCCCTCTGCCGCTCTTTCTGCCTACAGCCTTTGTTTTTTTCTTAACCGAATTTTGTTAAGGCCATGTTAGTGTAAGTAACAAATATCATTTTTAAGATTTATTTCGTGTTACTGTATTCCAGGGAGGACAGGCAGCACCGATGTGACGTCAGCCCAGGCTACTCTTCCTGCTCACAAGGAAGGAGAGTTAACCGTGTGACGTCACGCGCTCTGTACTGCTCCCGCGGAAAAACGATAATGCAGCATGTGGAGTGCAGCAATTTAGGAAAAACAGGGAACAGATCTGGTCTGAAGAATACAGTGTCTACGGTAATTAGCATCTTCTGACATTTTCCATTTCGTTTTTCTTTGGTTAGTTTTTCAGCGTTAGGATGCAATGTTTGAGATATTTTTAATCGAAAGCTACATGTTAGGTTGCGATCTGACAAGGTCTTTCGGAATTGGGATTTTGCTAATTTCATAATAGAAAAGAATTTTTTCAGACACATAAATGGAACCAAATATACGCAATATCCTTGAAGGAATGGCGTACAACCTGAGAAATCCAATAACGGAACATTCTTATAAAAAATCTGCCACGCCTTCGTTGTGTTCATATTTGTCCTCCAATAAATCGTCACACTGTAAATTTAACAGTTCCATTTGAAACCTGGAAGGAACATTGTTAACATCCACTGAAAACGGTGTTCAAATGTTTGTAATTCTATGGGACCAAACTGTGTGGTCATCATTTCGTTGCTTGCAAACTACTTAAACCTAGGTAAACTAACCTAAGGACAAACACACAGACTCATGCCCCAGGGAGGACTCGAATCTCCACGGCGAGCAACCGCGCGCTCCGCAGCGAGGTGCTTTAGACCGCTCTGCTACTCCACCGCGGCTGAAAACGGTGTTGCAGAGAGCTGACTGGTAACGAAGAGTTTCCAGATTTTGAACATATTCTTCAGAGAGTACGATAGGGAGCACACACCCTCAGTAAATGTTGTAACTTCCCTGGCTATATGTAGAGCTATTCTGTAGCTGAAACGGACAGACATTTCCTACTCTGATAGTCCTCCACGTCAGCACGTTACTTTAATTCAGATATTAAGGCGTCTCGTTCTTTCCTTCGTATTTCCCATACTCATTTGCGTAGCGCAGGGAATAATGACGATATAAATTCCTTTTTTCCCTTTTTAATTTCTTCGTACTTCTCTATTACATACCAAACACTTTGCATCTTCACTGCTTTGCAAAAAAAGAAACAGATTTTTTCCCACACCGAAAGAAAAACCGATTGCTCCACTCGGCATGTTATTATCGTCAAGACTGCTATTGTCGACTAAGTCATCCAGCCCCGACTGACAGCCCCGTTCATATAGGCAACATTGCGAACACAGCTCTCGCCTGACGTCACACGGATTGACAGGCTTGCTCTTCCTGCTCACACGACACACCGCCTGAATTTGTCTTCCTCTGCTGTATTCCATCATTTGTATTGTATTATAAAGTAACAATAGAAAGTATTTCATAACAAAACAACATCATCTATTAGTTTTTCACACCGTTCCCGATAACCCGGCACTTTCACAAACTCGTCCAGCCTTCGGTCCACATTTACACCAAGTTTTCGAGACTCCACTGTAAGTCTTGAGCGCAGAGGTAAAAATTTTTATTTTGCCAGTTTCATCCTAATATACGTCATCTTCAGAAATAACAACACAGCCCATGTGGTCGGTGCTGGACCCTGTAGGACCTTAGGTTGGTAACTGCTCCTGCGTCCTGCCGCGGTGGAGTAACCGAGCGTTTTAAGGCGCCTTGCCGCGGAGCGCGCGGTTGCTCGCTGTCGGAGGTTCAAGTGCTCCTTTGGCATGGATGTGTGTGTTGTCATTAGGTTTGTTTAAATGGTTTGTAAGCCTAGGGCCTAATAACCAAAGAAGTAATCTCCCACAGATTTACAAACTTTTTAACATTTTGAGCTGCGACGTGAAAAAAGGTTCACGCCAACCAAAAGAACCCGCATAGTCGGATGCTGGACGCCAGACTACGAGTGCACCTACAGTCAAATGTTCAGATGTTTGTTAAGCTTATGGGACTTAACTACGGGGTCATCAGTCCCTAAAATTAAAAACTACTTACCAACTACCTTATACTAAGGACAGCACAAATATCCATGCCCGAGGGGGGATTCGAACCCCCGACAGTAGTGGCCGTAAGGACCGTGACTGGAGCGCCACAGTCCCCTCGGCCGGCACCTACAGTCAAAAGAAGGCCTACTCGATAACTTTAGTTAAACATACATGGAAGCAAGCGCTCCGTTTAGCTCCGCAATTGTAACCGGAGTTTTGTCGGTTAATTTCGCAAAACGAAAGTTCCATAATTACCATTTTACTTTGTAATGCGCAAGCCGAGAAAGTGCAGTTTAAAAGCAGCCTTGAATGAAAGTTGGTTACATGCACAGTCAATTCTTTCAAATGAATGAGAGTGCGAGGTCTATTCAAAAAATTCCGGAACGTTGTCCGCAACACTTTTCTACGCCACTTACTTATTGTGTGCGAGTTCTCCTTTGAAATAGTCTCCGCCCCCAACGCCATTTCCACTTCCGGAAGCAGTCTGGCTGGATCGCGCGGACCGCCGTCAGAGAATTTTCTTGTATTTCGTCTACCGTTGATATCAACGTCATAACTATAGACCCACGTTTCATCGCCGGTTATGATTCTCTTAAAGAACATCTCGTTTTCATTAGCGCTATCGAGAAGCTTTTCACGGATTGCAAGACGATGGATGGTCCTTCTAGTCTTGACTTGGCGGCAAAACGATGCATTGCACGATGCTGTGTTGGGATTTCAAGACATAATCCAAATGAAATGTTACTTTCTGCTGCAGTTTCTTCGTTGACGTTGCTGACATGAGCGTCGTCCGTAGACTAAAGGAGGGTCATCTTTAACTTTCGTCCGGCGGTTTTTAAACCGCGTGAAGCAATCGTAGAGTACGGCTGAGGCACTCGTCATCGTAAGCTTCCTGCAATATTTGATGTATATCTGCAAAGGTTTTCTTGTTTCACATAAAATTTGATGCATACGCGTTGCGCCCCTAACTCTGCCATCTCGAAATTCGCTAACGGTACTACACAATGTTCTACTGAATACAGCACTGAGCAATGACCAACAGACAAACAATAATGAAACTTCCTACAGTTATACATTCAACAAAGGCGTGTGCAGGGATGCCAACCGTATTTTGATCCAACACTCCACTGGCGAGGAATTATGAATGTTCCTGAAGATTTTCAGCAGACACTGTATTTGGAACAAAGTGACTACAGTGCAAATAACCACATTTAAATAATAAAACGAGTTTATTACTCGATTTATAAATGAATGCACATAGCACCTATAAAAACTTCTTAAGTGGTTTTCATCTCAAAAGGCCATCAGGTAGCTTCTGTTTACAACATACTGGTGAATAGCGTTTACAGAGAAATCACAGTCAAAAGTCGGTTGGACACATCTGATGAGTATGTCATCTTCTACAGCGTAATAATTAAATCGTATAAAACATCTAAATTAATCAGTGAATACGTCAAAAAAAGTGGCGTTAGCGATGGAGTGGAGAAACACATATCAGATAGAAATGACACTGATAAATTAAAACCGTGGTCTAACATAAACTTTGATTGCTTCTGTATGTTCCGAATAACAATACAGACTGATAAATAAATCTGAAAATTGCATAACTGAACAAGAAATCCAGTTGAATAACAACTCACAATGTAAACTGGAAGGAAAAAAGGATTACCTTGGAGAAATGATTTAAGGGACTAGGTGAAATCAACGGTCACCGAAAGAATAATGTTTAAGTGCGCCTGAAAACCAAGTAAAAAGACTAAGCCACTGATTACATTCTGTAGCTGCGACCTAAATTCAGTACGTTTTCACCAAATGCTTTTGTTACGTGCATGGCACAAATCAAATTCGTAAAATCGGTTTCTACGAAGCTATTTCGACGACACGATATACCATGAACAGATGTCGATACTTAGAAATTGTAGCTGCGGGTATTCTGTACTTGACGCTGTGTCACTGAAACCGATTCAATAGCATATAAACAGAAAGTGGGCGAGAACGATCACTCTGCTGGTACTATAAATAAAAGCCAAAAGTCACCAATCATGAAGTAGCAACTGTGATGGAACATCATGCTACTGGGAACACATTTGGATGCAAAAATTGAAAATGAAAAAAAAAGCACCTCTAACTATCACGTCTACAAATGAAGGAACAGGAAAAGTATTGCGGCGGCGTATGCATATACATTAATTATATAAAATTTTGGCAAACAAAAAAGCACCATATCATCAAAATTAGATCGTGGAAAAGAAAATATTGTGAATTTTTATCTCTAACCATAGTGTCTGTCAGTCTATTCGAACACGCTAATCTCCGAAACTACTACACGAATATGCACGGGGATTTCACTGGTAACTGGAGCGCAGCCTGCGGAAACTTATAGGCTTTATTTAATTAAAATAAGATCACCGAGTAAATACATTTAGAAATGTAAGTATTATATCTAAAATCGTTATGTCTGCTTCTTTTTGAACACGCTAATCTGAAACACTACTACAATACTACATGAATTTTCATGGGGAAGGCAGAAATAACTTGAGAAAATCTTGAGACAATATAAATGCTTCTTCTCATCACAGTCTGGTCAGGAAAACGAAATATACCATAATTTAAAGTTGTATCGTTAACCGCCTTGCCTGTATAGCTGAATACGCCAAACTGTGAAACTACTATACGAATCTACTGCACCATAACTTGGCGCAACGCGCAGCTTTTATTTGATTACAATGGGATAAGATAGAGAAAAGATATCGTAATCTTTACGAATATGCACGAACATTGTAAAATATACGGATTTACTGATTTCGCTTTGCGTGTTGGGAACTTAACGAAATTCCTATGTTTATTTCGACATATGTATTTTTTGCGTGTCTAGCGAAAGCGACTTTATTGAATCTGTGATCCTATAAGGTTTTCACCGATCGAAGTACCGAATCCTACAAAGCGACAGTATGCGAAAAACTTTCTGTAACCTTCCTCGCGAAGCACGGGCGCACAGCTAGAAACGAAATGTATTTCTTAGCTAACGCAACTTCTGCATGATCTGCAAAAAGCGCGCTTGCAATGGGCAGCCGTCACAATTCGGCAGAAATTTCAACCGTTTCAAAATGCAGTTAACGTGGACATTAAACAGCTTGAAACACTCCGAAACCATGGCATTTCATTTTCGTTACTGTGTTTGGAAATAACTCTGCGTATGAACTGTGGAGGACTACATAGGTTACTAATGTTCAAATGTTTGTACCGGTAAATCTATCGGACTCAACTGGTGGGTTATTAGTCCGTAGCTTACAAACTACTTAAACTAAGTTAAACTAAAATAAGGACACCACAAACACCCATGTATTACAAATTCTGAACTTATTTTTATTGAAGTTTCATGTCATTGATTTTTTACTGATCATATCCCCGTTGCTCATGACACTGACTAATTCCATTAATTTCTGTCAACTTGGACATTCTACTGACATTCTGATACTCATGTTACGTTTAAGACGTTTGGAGGCATCGATAGACTTTTCCATATTACAAGAAAGTCCGATCCACTAAAGAGCTCGGGAGAAATTCGTAGCAGTTAACTCAATGTATGGGTCGATTACTTTTAAGTATCTCCGTCTGTGTTCACATACACCTCCCCATCTCATTCACTTGATAAAAAGGTAAGACTACAAAAAGTGAGACGACTCCTTTCTTTATTACTTATCGACAAACATAGGTAACTTACATTGCGACTTTACGCGGTGGCCTTCTCCGATTACACAGGGTAGTCAGAAAGACTGAAAATCTTGTAAGCGTGTTGTCGGATTGGTTGTACAGAGAAATAACTGGTAGCTAAAGAACTGAATATGTTGCTCCATTTCCTATTTAATTAGAATTGAAGGTCGCCAATCAGGTCTTCGCGTGCGCCAAATTTCAAGCAGCCTGTCTGAGGAAGACCAAGGCCTCACAACTGACCGTGCGTCTGAGGCGGTGTCGCTAAACGTGAATCGTTCATTACATGAAACCAAACTGACAGAAAATTGAAAGCGCAAGAGACGCTCAACTGTTTGATCCAGTTCGAACCTTGCTCCCCACCGTTATCTTGTTCGGTTTGGGGAAACAACCCGATAAAGCGTTTGGCAACACCATCACCGGAACGCTGTTTCAATATACGCCCGCAACGCTCTCATTGACTAAGTAAAATGATAATTAAATCGAAAAAGGGACACTTTAGCAATTTTTTTCTTTACACTTTTTCTCCGCCACTTTCTTCGAGCTTTTCACACTATGCAGAGTACTTCAGTGCAGCAGTTACAAACTTTGAGGGGAGAGAGAGAGAGAGAGAGAGAGAGAGAGAGAGAGAGAAATCTACATCAATACTCCGCAAGCCACCATATGTGTATAGCGCAGGGTAGCTCGTACCAGTATTAGACATTTCAAATCCTCCCTAATTTCTCTTTGTGGTTTTCACGCGAAATATAAGTAGTATTCCTAGAAGATGGAAGATTTTACAACAAGTGATAGAAACGCATTCCTGACATGATAGTGATTACACAAAACGTAAGAAAGGAAGGAAACGAGTATGTTGAGAAAAACAAGCATGCCTCTTATGCTTCGAACTAGAAACCCAGATATAAAAGCAAAAACAGAAGTGATTCATTAAAGAAAGTATTCGAAATTACGATTCCGTTAACGGGTGTTTCATACAATAGCGTTTTCACACATACTCGAACGAAGTAGAAAAGACAGTTGAGTATTCATCATTTTTTATGTGCAGCTCTTAAAGTAAAAAATTCTGTGTTATCCACAGAAACGCAGAAGAGAAAGTGTGCTCCAAAACAAACTGCAAGTAATGGACAATACAGGCTGGATGATAGAAATATCCCTGCTCACCAATTTTACGTTTCACACTAGTAGTAGTAGTAGTAGTTTTCGACAGAATTTTTCTGTTAAAATGTATGGCTGTGCTGTAACAACAGGGTGCCTGTCTTATAGCAGGAAGACAAAAGAAGCGGATGTAAGCTATGATTCGTTTCCGAAAGACATTCAGCTTCAAAAAGTATGGATTATGAGTGTCAGAGGAAAGATCGCTTCAATGTTACGACGTCAAGTTTGTTCGCTACATTTCACGCACGATGATTACCTTCGTGACTTGCAAGTAGAACTACTTAATTCACCGCCGAGAAAAGTACTTAAACCAGAAGCAGTGCAGAGCGTAAACATTCCAGGAAGTGATTTGAGTGCAGAAGATACAGTTTCCACAAATAGGGCAGGCAGGTTGCAAGCAAGGAAGACAATGAAGAGTGCACTTGAACATTGAATCTCTAGCTAATGTCCCCCACCCTCCAAAAAAAAATAGACGAATGTGAAATTGACAGTGAACAGATCAGAGAACTTACCAAACGTGTGGAAGAATTAAAATATAGGAACCGCAGGATGACTTCGTTGTGTGCTAACTTTCGGTTTAGAGAAAAGACTGAAATAAAAACTGAAATCTTCTGTCCGCAGAATTAAACGTCAGGAAAAGTGTCATATGAAACTTGTGCAGAAGAAAGTGACAGAAAGGCTAACTGTTTTCGAGAATTCTAATAAACTGCTTCTTTAGTGGAAAAAACAAGCAAACTGGCAAAGGTCATCTGCGAAGCAGTTACGCTTCGTGCTGTATCTAAGAAGTGTTACTTGTTTTTTGACAAATCAGATTGGTACCCCACTTCCAGGACTACACTGGATTCTATTCCTAAGAAAAAATATTGTAAAAACAGTCTGTGCTTCTATCAAAGCTAAATATCCAGACTTTTCCCTGGACATCGTGAAACTTTATCAGAACTAGACAGTTCATTCGCATGAGGTTTCTCAATACGAAACTAAAAACGCAAAAAGCAGCGGCAGCACAAAAGTGGAAATCACGGCATTGGCACTCTTCATCCGCTACAAACATCTAAACACGTAAACAAACTATTTAAAATAGTTTTATGATAATTTATAGCAGTTATAACTAGTTATTTGTGTTTGCAAGTAGCTTGCTCGCATGCCGCTGCCTCGCTTTGCTCCTGTGGTGGCGTCACGCCGCCAGCCAATCGCAGCCCTTCTCGCTTCGGACCCAACCTTTTTTTTAATAACCTTGGTTTAGGATCTGCGATTTTGCTAGCTAACGCATCGTGCCACCCCGACCGATTAATTGTTGCCGGCCGTGGTGGCCGAGGGGACTGCGGCGCTTCAGTCACGGTCTGCACGGTTCGAATCCCCCCTCGGGCATGGATATTTGTGCTGTCCTTAGTGGTAGCTATTTCATAAGTAGTTTGTAAGTTTAGGGACTGATGACCCCTTAGTTAAGTCCCATAAGCTCTACAAACATTTGGACATTTTTGATTAATTCTTGACAATAAGTTGAAAATGTTCAAACTTTTCTAAATTTATAGCACTCAACTGCTTGGGTATTAGTCCGTAGCTTACAACTAACCTAAACAACAACACAAGCATCCATGCCCGAGGGGGGCCTCGAACCCCTAACGGCGAACGGCCGCGCGCACCGCAGCACGGCGCCCCAGTGCGCACAAATAATCTGCCGCAGCAACTGTACGTTGTATTCAGACGTCCATCGAGGCTGTAATACTAGGGTGTCATCATGTTAAAACCAAATGTTCAAATGTTTGTAAAGCTTATGGGACTTAACTACGGGGTCATCAGTCCCTAAACTTACAAACTACTTATGAACTAGCTAACACTAAGGACGGCACAAATATCCATGCCCGAGGGGGGATTCGAACCCCCGACCGTAGTGGCCGTGCAGACCGTGACTGGAGCGCCTCAGTCCCCTCGGCCACCGCGGCCGGCATGTTAAAACCAAGTAGCAGAACGCATCACAGTCTTCAAATACCTACGGCAATACTTCATGCAGAAAGATGAGGGAGGTTGCAGCTGTATACGTTGGGCCACGAAGTGATATGCCGATCCATATATTAACTGAAAACAGTCTCTGGGCTACATATGAGTTCTCCCCTGACCACACACGTGTGTCATGTGGGCTTAAACATACCTATGGGATTATGTTTGTAATGTTCAAATGTTTGTATAGCTTATGGGACTTAACTATGGGGTCATCAGTCCCTAAACTTACAAACTAGCTAATACTAAGGACTGCAAAAATATCCATGCCCGAGGGGGAATTCGAACCCCCGACCCATCTGGGATTAGCCCCGGCAGTTTTGGTTTTTCCGTACTGTCCGGGATAGCAAAATTTTCCTGGTTTGGAGAATTTTATAAGTCGCTAGGTCTTGTTTTCAAATTTAAGATCTACATGCCTGTTTCAGGCGACATTGTATCAAGCACTGACAATGATGGGGAGGCACGGTTACAGGTTCCGCCACAACTTTTCGCTTACAAGCAAACTTACCTTTGTGTACACCATCAATTTTATCTAAACACACTTGTAGAGTAGTAAAACTGGCACGTATTTCTTTAATATCGTCGATATGGCAACATTAAGTATGAAAATACAACCAAGAAAGGTAATGTGGCATATTTAGTTTTGGGTATCTTCGAAACCATGAGAGATAAACAAAAATGTTTCAAATAAAAGGTTAATGGTAACTTTCTTGAAATTTGCAGTTAAATTTTGTAACAATTTGATATTTTGAAAAATACCACCATAGCGATTAGTTTACGGAATCTTTTCAAAAAATGGCATTTCGGAAACAAAATTTGTCGTACGTTGTTGAACTTACGTGAAATTTTAATTTCTATCCATTTTTTTAATTTTACAAAATAAATTGTTGGTGACGGGGTTTTTAAAATATATAAAAATATGATTTTTATGTGTTTAAAAATGTTAAGTTACCATTACATTTTCATCTGAAACGTTTTTATTTATCTGTTATTGTAAAAAAATTTCTCTCTGCAAGTGTACAGAATTTAAAAAAAAATCTACGGCTGACACAAACATAGATTTACTTGTTGGTTAGTTGCCAACACTTCAGGGGCAATGTGTTTCTTGTTTACGAGTGAGACGTACCTTTTCTAAACGTCTTTGATCATCTATCCGGCTATTCGTTTTGTGCCTTGACATCCAGAGATGAGCAAAAGAAAGCGCGTGTTTATGGTATGAAATCGTGTACCGATAATATCAACGTGTTTATTGAGCAATGAGTTCTGGAGAATTTTGTGTTGCATATACAGGAAAGGATGACAGGGCCTCCCGCATGAAACCGGATGAACATCGGAGTATCACGTGGGTTGACATTCCCTCCCAAGTGATCACTTCATCAGTGAACAAAATAGTGGCTGGGACACGGAGATATGTAGTAGAAATCTGTAAATACCACCATGTATCTCCGGTCGTGGAGCAAACTCGACTTTGGACAGTAGCTAATTGCACGCGCTGGGTGCGATATGAGTGCACGGAGTTGTTTGCAGGATCCGTCAGATGCTACTGTGGGAAATCCCGACTGACGCAATGAGTCCGCATGCTGGCGACGGGATGTTTCTGTACACACTCTCCTCGTTGTTACTGGTCGCTCAAGTTTCTCGTTAAAAGATCCCCTTCGGACAACCACCAGGATGTGGTATAACGCTGTGCGTGCGTACGTGTTGTGCGTCTCGCCACCGAATCCTGTTTTGGTTTTTAAAACTCTTCGCGAATTCAAATTGTACGTGATCAGGAATATCTTCAGCATCATTCATCGCTAAATGTTTTATTATCAATATTGGATGCACGTTGACCGATGAGGTACAAGAATCTGAACGTTGCAGCTTGCAGCGCTTGAAAACACGTCAGTGACATGGAAACCAATTTGTGCCATATGTACATATTTTTCACTTTCTTTCAGGTAAATCGAGAGGGATGCTGAGTGTAGGACAAGCAGTGCTGTCAATCAGCAATTCCGTTATGCGTGGCTAAATTTTTTTTATGCTAGCCGCAGGATTGTAAAACTGTCAAAAATGTAGCGGAATTTAATTTCCTTTAGCTCAAACTTCTAAATTTCCATTCCAAATTGCATTAAATGTTTAATTCGGTATTACGTTAATTTTAGGGCGTCAATAATTTATAGAAAACAGAGTATTAATATTTACTGTGCATATTGCATATTGTTTAATCTACACGCTTTCACATTGTTTGAGATATAAAATGATCGGAGACGATAACATTTAAGACATCACATGTTTATAACGCCAACTGATGAATGATAACAAATTACTGTTAAATCAGTTCATTACAACAAGTCGCGTCAAAGCCACAAGGCTACTAAATAATGAGTGCTTCAACTGGCTCAAGGGTGACCAAATTGAGAGGTTAAATTATCGCTAGTTTGAGCATGAAAAATCCCTAGAAAGTCGCTAGATTTCCGACATTCAGTAAATTACGGGGTGGGAGGAGGTACTTACACTGAATTCATACGGTGGGCAACGTCGCGTTAACGACAGTGACGTAAAGAACCGTCAAAATCTAAGTGCATGCCCATTGGACGGAACGTCATGAGACGTCAAAAACATAGCACCAGTTCTAAAAACGCAATTGCGCTGATATTTGTTCACAAAAGCGAACGGCAAACATTAGTGTTGAAGCATTAATTATAACTACAGTTGCTTCAGATGACGAGAAGAGAGAGCAGAAATTCGCGTAAGGCAAGCAAAACGATTAGAGGCTAATAAAATGCTTTTGAAGAAAATGTCTGAAGGCAAATGTCACACACTGTATCGAGAACTTAATGACTACATTTCACAAAAAAAAGAACACCTTGGAATGGAGACACTTTTACGGTAAAGTGTCTCTGATAAGCGGGAGGATCAAGAACGCAGATAAAAATATGAGTCAAGCAATCCTCCCCCTCAAATAAATAAATAAAATGGTAGTGTCTTCAGTTGTGTCTCGTGTTTCAGATTTACCGAGTCATTTACGGTTTCTTTCTTCCTATTTTTTAGAACAAAATATTAACTTTTAACAGTACACACAATAAAAAAACCCTACAAACATTTGACGACAGTTGTAAGTTTAAAAACCCTAACTAGTGTTTGTTTTTAAAAATAATAGCTACTGATGTTAATATTCTGTAAATAGTGATGTAAGACAACAGTATTTTATTACATTTTTTTCTTTTCTTAAAAACCTTACGCAAACTATTATGGCCATCTAAACAATTAGCCAAATCAGTGCAGACGTTCACAACTGATGCCAACCAATTAACGACATTTTATTTTTAAATATTTTTTTTCAATGTTGTTACTTAACAGTTTCATTTGTTAATCAACATGTAATTTAAAAATATAAAAGTTTGCCTAGTGAGCAGAAAGCTGGATTGAATCCCAGCCTGGCACTTATAGTCAACTTCCTCCATTTCATGCAATAGTAACCAGGAGACCCAGGTTTGAATCCTGACCCATAGCAAATTTTCACGTTTTCCCTTGTATTTATTTCAATGTCCACTGGCAGCTACTGTCTCTAATTCCACACACACACACACACACACACACACACACACACACACACACACACACAAATGCTAGCTTTCGCAGCCTAGCTGCTTCGTCAGGCAGAAGGGAAGGAGAGGGAAAAGGAAATGATGAGGGTTTTAAGGGAGTGGGTAAGGAGTCATTTCAATCCCGGGATAGGAAAGATTTACCTTGGGGAAAAAAAGGAGGGTAAACAAATACACACACCTCCACACATTTACATAGACGCACAGTATGTCTGCCTAGGTGTACTTGTGTCTGTGTAAATGTGTGTGTGTGTGTGTGTTTATTTGTTACTATCACTGCTTGTGCTCCTTCGCCTGGTAAGTTGGTTTCTTGTTCTTTTTGATAGGTCCCAAAGAACAGACACAAAATACATATTGTATGGAGTGTGCTAACTGTTTCAAATCTAAGAATTTGTGAATGCATGTTGTGATAATTTTCTAAAGCTGGTCTTACTGTTTGGGTGCATCTAAGTGGGAGGGGTAGCGGAGGGGGAGAGCACAATTTATACTTATATATTTGTCTTTCAGGTGTAGCTGGCTTGTTGGTTACATCCAAGATACAATCTGTTTTGGAATGTTAATGGTCTGATAGACCTCTGCTGAAAATTAATAGAAATGGTGTAGGTTTGAGGCAACACAGCTGCATCACAGAATACACCCTTCATGTAATGCTATGATAATTGTATGTGAGTATTCATTGCTGGGAATGATTTCTACACTTGAAAATTACCACATTACATTCTGACTCTGGTTTCAAATCAAATTCTCCCACTGAACGATCAACTAGTAAACATGCAAGATACAAAGGAGATTAGCAGTTACACTAATTGCACAAGAACAACGGTGTTCAACATCCAAAAGGAGCTCCTCACTATTGATCACTTGGAATGAAAAGCAAATCTAATCCAATCTTGAGCGAACTACAAGGTGTAAGCAATGCAGTTTTCAAGGTAGCATTAGTTTAATACACTATTCTCTTCATCTGATGTGAAGAGGAATAGTTAGTGTTGCAAAATAAACTGTGGGAATTGTATGAATAAATAAAAAGCAGCTTATCTGCATGTATACAACTCAAGCAACCATGTCTGCTGTCTCTGACCAGCTTCATTTGATAGAAGGCATGGTGGCTAAACATGGTGGTCATATGTAAGTGAGTTGTAAAGGTGTTTGTGTGTGTCCAGAACTCGGGAGTATCTAGAATCTACCCACACAAGGCTCAAGAGGCAGCTCACTCAAAAAATAGAATTTGGTTTTTTTAAATACTGCCATTAAAATCCATCTGACACTCGAATAATATTTTTTTAAATGTTAATTCAATTTTGTAACTACTACAGCAACCACTGAGTGGCTGCAGTAAAGTGGCAGATGTCATAGAGGTTTATTGTTTATAATAAGGGACACTTACTAATTTACAACAGATGAAAACTAGATGGTACTATTGAGTGTGACATTACACTTATATGCTTCCTGAGAACATTCTATCTCATCCCAATACATTGTTTGAAGACCAGCAACAGCTAGACTATGGGATTACTGTCACTTGCACAGGCTGCTGTTCACACTACAACACAAATGGCTGAATTTTGAATGGTGGCAAGACTGGGAACTATGCATTGTTGATGAATGATATTGCACTGTATTAGCATAATAAAGACAGTCAGTGGTGCAGCCAGGATTTGCTTTTGGGGGGGGGGGGGGGGGGAGCTAATTTTTTTTAATAATGGCTACTGAATTTATTAGTCTATGACTTATTTCTACACTGTTTATAATTTAACCAATTATACTACAAAAACAATTACACAAGAAATAAAATGAGTAGGCAGGCATTAATTTGAAAGTGTAAGAGGAGCAACATTGTGGAAATTGAGTGTATGTAATCAGCCCATAAAATAATTAAGCAGCTTCTATGTTACTAGTTAAAGAGAAAAAGGTCTTTCCAGTTTAATTAACATGAGACTGTACGTGTAAAACTTGAACTAAAATGCCACTGCTAAGCAGTGGGTTGCGTCATATAAACAATCGGCTCATAACTTCAGCATAGCAGTAACAATACCGGCAGCATAAACTGTTCACAGTAAAAGCAGCACACACTGTCAGTGGCGGAATCATGTTGGCGACCCATTGTTACGTTCACTTGTGCTTGGCAAATTATAGTTACATTGTGATTTATTACATGTGTACTGTTTCAAATTAGCAGTGCCGACTTGTTTAAAGAAAATAAAAAATAATACAATTAAAAAATCTTTAGCAGGTGCGGGGAGGGGGGAAGCTTCCGCTCCATTGGCCCCCCAGCCCACCCCGTGGCTATGCCACTGAAGACAATCCATGTTGAATAGTGGAAAATAATTTGTGTCCCACAAATAACTGACAAAATCAGGAAAACAGGAATAACTTTGCATCATTCTTCATTGTGAGGGAGTTGCAGTTGTCACACAGTACCACAAACAATTGATTAACTGTCAGAGAAACAGTGAACTGATGTCTCTCTTCCTATGTTCACCTTATTTATCATCAAACAATTTCTTTTTGTTTCTGTGTACCAAAATTAGTGAGGGAGTGTGCAGTAATTTCCATCACTCCTAGACACTGCTTAACACTAGAGTGAGGAAACCATATTGTTTCCAGAATTGTCCCAAACATAAGCAGATGTGTATGTATAAAACAAATAAAATCAACAATACAAAGATTTGTACAAAAACATTTGTGTTTCATCGTTCCTGTGAAAAGTTAAAAGGTTGCATTGTAAAACCATTAAAATGAGAAATATAGCATTATGGACAACCCATGTTAGAAAAAAAGAGAATGACAGGTAAGAAAGGGGGGGGGGGGGGGAAGAGGGGAAGCGGTAGTCTCAGTAACAAGAAGACATTGCCTACTCCGGTCAGTAGATCTTTTCCAATTCCACTGAAAAACAGCTAAAGTTGTGGAAGCATAGAGCTTTGCGATGATGTGCTTGTACAAACACAGTGGATTTGCAAGGTTGGAAGATAAGCTGAACAATTGTGTTCAGGAATATCACAGGCATGGTAGATCTAGATAACAATTGTATATTTAGCTACTGTACACCACTGTGATCACAGACATATAATCATTGTGACTCAAGTTGTCAAATTGTGGATTGGTTCTTTGTCAATAACGAGCTAATATTTGTATCCACGGCTGCTTTGAAGTAAAAAGTCCTTTTATTTCTGCATCAACAGTCATACAAATGAGAACATGCAAACAAACCTGCTTCAATAAGACTAGATGGTGACAGATATTCTGGAAGATGCAGCTCTATTACATAAACAAATGTCTTTAATACAGTGGACATTACAGAGTAGACTTGTGTGTCCTGTCTTTCAGCTGCAAAATACCTTAGTGTGTGTTAACGAAATATACAAATATCCTACCAGCATAATTTTAGTAATGCCTCCTTCAGTGCCTATAATGACCCACAAGGATAATACAACAGGACACATACTGCTGGTGAAGCAACATAGGAGCCTACCAGTTATATTTAACTAGTCAATCTGAAATGAAAAACTTGTCATGCCTCAAATATAAAAGTTCAATACTTGTAACTTTTGCAGTGAGAAAAGTATTTATAGTTCTTCAGGGTAGTTTTGACTGAAGTTTTAAACATCAATATCAATTATAACCATCCAATTATTTAATGCAAAAAATACACAACATCAAAACAGATCCTGTCTTAATCATCCTAACTGCAGACAAAGATTCAGCCACTATTGTGATGATTTTTGAGAACATTATGTATAACAATGATATTGCAAGTAATTATTAATTCAAGTAACAAGGCAGTATAGTGAAATAAAAGAAATTTAAATCTAGACTGCCTTGTTACTTGAATTAACTATTGTGATGAAATGCAGCAACTATGTGGCAACTGACTCTGTCAGATGCCTGACTCTTCCACCAGTAAACTGTGCCAAGAAGATCCCATCATGAAAGGCCAACATCACCTCCAATTCCTGCTAAAATCCTATGACCTTTCTCAGAACCTAACCCCCAAATCCATCTCCTTGGTTCATATTCATTGATAATATTTTCACGATTTGAACTCAGGACCACGACATCTCCTCTCCTATCCTCTTTACCTGGTCCTCGCAACCTGGCAACTGAAGGTTAACCTCTATTTTGTTTTGTTGGTGGCTCCAACCACACCTCTGACCACATTAAACTCAGCACAAAACAGTACCTTTAGTTTGACAGCTGCCAGCCATTTAACACCAAAACTTCCTCCAATACAACCTTTGCAGCTATGGATTGGGTACTTGCAGTAATGATAGTCCTCTGACCCGATTCGTTGAAGGTATCACAAACAGCTTCAGACACAACTAATGCGCAAACAATTTCCTGTGCCAAATTCCGACATCTTCTATCCCACCTTCAACCTAAAAAGTCAGGTGCAAAGTAGCACGCCGCTTCTTTTGTCACTCATTACCACCCAATACTGAAACAACTAAACCACATCCTTTTGACTATCATCATACAATAAAATGAGTGACATCCTAACTAAGATCCTTCCAACCCCTCCTGAAGTGTTCTGTTGCTCACCCAACCTCCACTACAATCTAGTCCATCCCCATGCCACTTCAAATCTCAGTCCCTTACCATATGGGATCAAGCCCTGTCATGTGCTTATCCTACCCTATAGGCCTGGTTACCTGTGTAAGCAACTCTGTTGAAATCGTTACACACCTTTTTTTATTGTCTTGACTACCAAACCGATTTCTATTATGACGACTGGCCACTGTCAAACTTTGGACAAGAGCAGGATGGATCATCCTGTAGGACAACATGCCGCTTAACATAACATGTTCAATTTCAATAGGTGCTTTACAACGAAGCCTGAACGTCCCCTTCTCCTTCAGTGCTTCTGAACTATACAGTTTGGAGATATACTGGGTGTTACTGACGATGTTCCAAGTGCTGCAGTGTGGGCTGTACACATCAAAGACAATGAAACTTCACGAGTATGTTCAGTAATCGGTCCACTTGCGGAGTATGATGAAAAAAAGTGATAGTTTCACTTTCTGCCATCATGCAAAAATATGGGACTGTCAGCAGTCAGAATGTGAAATGTATCCTGGTCTACATCTACTTTAATACTCTGCAAATCACACTGAAGTGCATGGCAGAGGGTTAAGTGAAGTGCTTTTATGATATTTCTCTATCGTTTCATTCTCTAATAATGTGCGGGGAAAAAAGGAACACCTAAATATTCCCATTTCTGATCTGATTTCTCTTATTTTATTGTCATGATCATGTCTCCCAATGTAGGTGGATGCTAACAAAACAGGTTTGCATTCAGAAGAGAAATAAGGTGAAAGAAAGTTCGCACATTAATCTCGTACATCATTTCTGTGACACTCTCTGCCCTATATCATGACAATACAAAAACGAGCTGCCCTTCTCTGAACATGCTCTATATCCTCTGTCAGCCCCACTTGGTGGGATACCAAACTGTGCAGCAATACTCCAAATTACCACACACAAGTGTAGTGCAGGCAGCTTATTTAGCAGACCTGTTGAGTCTTTTAAGTGTTCCGTGAATGAAATGTAGCCGTAGGTTCGCCTTCCCAACAATATTTTCTGTGTGTTCTTTTCAATTTAAGCGATCATAATTGTCATTCCTAGGTATTTAGTTGAATTTTTGTTATATAGATTTAACTGATTTATTGTGTAAATGTTTCAGGGCTATCCTTTAGTGGTCATGTGTACGAGTTCACAGTTATCATTATTTAGGGAGGTCAACTGCCAATTTTCGCACCAAGTAAATATCTTATCTAAATCATTTTGCAATTGCTTTTGACCTTCTGACATTACTGGTAACAACAGCATCATCCATGAAAGTATACGAAAGTTGCTTACATTGTCTCCTTAATTGTTTAGAAAGATAAGAAGCAGTAGGTGCCATGTAACACTTCCATGAGGAACACCAGGTATCACTTCTGTTTTACCTTATGACTTTCAATCAACTACAATGTACTGTGTCCTTTGACAGAAAACCAGGAATCCAAATCGCACGTAAGTTATGACATTCCATAGGCATGCGATTTGATTAGAAGATGTTTGTGAGGTACAGTGTCAAAGTCTTTAGGAAATCTAGAAATATAGAATTGATCTGAAATCCCTTGTCACGTGTGATTAAAGAATGATACTTTCTGAATCTGTGTTGAGTGTGGGTCAACAGGTTATTCTATTCAAAGTAGTTCACAACGTTTGAGGAAAGTATATGTTCTAAAATCCTGCTGTGAACTGACATCAATGATACACACCTGTAATTTTGTGCAGCACTCCTACTGCCTTTCTTGAATATTGGAGTGACCTTGAAGCAAATTTTCAGTCTTTGGGTATAGAGATTTCGCTGAGTGATTGGTTGGATATGGCAGCTAGATACGGGGCTATTGCATTAGCATACTCTGAAAGGAGCGTAACTCGTATACAATTGGGACCAGGAGACTTTTGTTAAGTGATTAAGTTCCTGTAATACTTCAGGGAGAACTTCTACTAAATTACACATGGTGGCAGCTGTTCCTGATTTAAATTCAGGAGTATTTGCTAAATCTTCTTTGTTGAAGGACATCAGTATGCTGTGTTTTGAAGCTTAATAGTTCAGTTTCTGAAGTGACTGTTGGTGTAAAACATGCATGGCGAAACACTACCCTGTGGGTGCAGGCACCCTCGCCGTGCTCACGGGAGGCCTTTGGCGCACCCCTGCCATGCGCACTGTGCGCAGCGGCGTGTGTAGCAGTAGCGACACATGGTCATGGCGGGTGAGTGAACTACAGTGTACTCTGCCCAAGGGTGCGCCCACTGGCCAGAAATGGTGGGCGGCCAGAAATGTTGGCCGTGTCTGGTGTAATGGGTTAATAAAGTTTAATTTTTCCGCATGAACTGTAGTGCAATGACTATCAGACTAAAAGATCATGCACTGCTGGTAAAGTTGTTTTTTAGAATGGCAGCAATAGAAGCACCGTATTATGGAAATATCACCAGTAGAAAAAGCTGCTAAGTGGCACCATGTCAATAAATAGGCTTAAGGATATGATCAAGAAATTTTAAGAAACAGGTGAATAAGGTGGTGCAGCAGGCAGAGGGATGTGCCCTGTTTCCATGTCAGTTGTTGATACAGTTTCTGTAGCTATAGGTGACTGTGTAGCACATGCCTCACATTCTGCAACCCTTGCTTGAGCTAAGGCATGGGAATTGTCTCTCCCCCGGTCAATAGTTCAACAGATTTTGCAGCACATTATACAGTGGTAACCCTACAAGGTTCATGATGTGCGACAAATGCAGCCCCAGGATAGGCTACAAAGCCATGAGTTTGCCCTTCATTTTTTTAGCACACATGTAAATGGATGACATGTTCTTTGGACAGGTAAGGTACATTTTACTCTGCATGTTGCTGTGAAAGTGAATAAATAGAACTGTTGTATACAGGTTTCTGCTGCCCCAAACAATGTGCAGGAACACCCACAGCACTCAGCTTATGGTAGTTTCACAAGCTCCTTCATTCTCGGTCCATTTTTATTTAAATGTTACTTCATAAGCCTGTTGGTTCTAGTAACAACTGCACGCTATTACGACCTCCTCATGCAACAAGTGATTCCGACTTCGCAGGAACCAAACTGTGTCCACCACCATCATGCGAGATGGGACGACACCCCATGTTACTCACCAGGTGAAAGAAGTGCTTCAATAAAACTTTGGTGATGACAGTATCATCTCTAGGCACTTTCAAGATGTATAGTTTTCTAGATCCCCTTATCTAAATTCACGTGACTTCTTGCCTTGGGGATATTTGATGGTTGATGTCGATCAGTGATATGACGAAATATCACCCACATTCCTTTGGATATACTACTGGCAACTGTTGACCATATTGTATTACAGATACAGCTGAGTATGGAGACCATATTAAACACTTGCTGTAACTTGTGATTATATCCTCGTGAATGTGCCAGAACCACTGTTCTCATGTGCTTGATCAGTCCTCCCTTATTCCTATAAGCTGCTTACAGACCCATATTTTCACCTGGTGACAAAAGGTGGAACAATAGGTTTATTATTATTATACTCTGCAATTGTACAGATTACTGAACAGACGCACAAAGTTTCAGTTCTACGATTTATACAGCTGGCACTGAAGCAACCAGAATGTTGTCAGTTTAATTACAACCAACCTGTACTTACAACATATTCTGTGGTCTTGTAATCATCCTCGCCTCAGCTTACAGTAATGTACACTTCAAACCCACAGTGCCCCTCCACCCCCCCCCCCCCCCGACCTAATTCTGCACACTTCTTCGTTATATTAGTTGGACTGCAGCAACCAGGGAATGGCAGCTGTCTGCACAAGTTGTGCCACACAAAACTCAAAGTGGGAGGAAATCTTGTAGCTTTGTGTTTTTGTGCCTAGCCTATCAAAAATGCTTTTTGTTATTTGGTGAGTGCTATCTCAGGTTAACTGAAGCAAGCTTTGACTCCTGGTGTTGGTGTGTTGCATCAACCGCAAAATTGATCATTTTCATTTTGTTATGAATATGTCATTACTTTTTTCAGTACAAACTGATCAATTTATGTTCACCAATTCACCGACCAGAGCACTATGTTTTAATTTAAAAACACTAACCACTTGAAACTTTGCTAATTTGAAATGGTAATTGCTTGACAGAATACCATGGTGGAATAAGGTTTCTTCTTGCATAACGATAAGTTTTATTTTATCAGTTTTGTGTTTTGGTATGTTGGTACCTGTGTTTTTGGTTTCCATTTAGTATGTCCATGGCCTGTGATGTCATGGGACAAAGATAGATAGTATCAGGTCCTTCAGTATTGCTCACATCTCTTATTATTAAATTTTTACAGTCTATGAGAACTTCCCTTGTTATAATTAAAAGATGCTGAAATGAACAATCTACATCAAGAAGTTCTTAGCAAAAATAGTAGCCTTAGTCAGCAGCCCTCATCACACCAAAAATCATGTCTAAAGAATCCACATTCAAACTAATTTAAATGTTGTATGAATTTGAGATACAATTATGCAACTTTTTATGACTGCAGAGCTATTACAAATTTATGACCACTAATGAAAACTGGTAGCCTGTTAAGAAAATATACCAAATTATTGCATAATTCAAACATGAACAGTAATCTACCAATATGTTTGTTTATTGTGTGTCAATCACTATCTTAATTCTTCAAAAATTTGGACACAGTAGATTTTGTTGTGCAATACATATGTTGCGTGTCATTTACCTTTAATTAAAATTGATATCCATTTTTCACTGTCATATTGTGTACCAACTTCTGACTTTTCCTCCCTTCTCCACAAGTTTGTGTTCTCTACCTACCACTAATCATTCCTTCAATGTAATTTTCTTGCTACTTAAGTATGGAATAAACTACTGCACCAATAAGACAATTTTCTGTAACTATCCGTGCTTGATTTCATGTGCATCAAAGCAAATTTCCAAGGTTTCATATACACTTTTAGTATTATAATTATGTACTTCCACAAATTATTTAGCTTGTTTCTGATCAACCTAGTCTACAGATCAGACTACATGTGAACTGTAATGTACATCACAGAACAGAGAATATAAAGATGCAGCATTCCAATTATGCCTTAATGTAGGGCAGTTACTAGAATCAACACGAGTCAAAAAGAGAATGTGTTTCACACATTTTTTCTGATTAATATATCTATGTACCGAATACATATCACTCAGCTTCCAAAGTGACTGATAATTAACACACTGCCTTCCTTCCAAACAAAGTTACATAATTTTGTGTAAATATAAGTGTGACATCATAATGGCAAAAATAAACAAAGCTTGTCAAAAGAGACTGTTGACCAGAAGCCCAGGAAAATTAAGAATTAAAATTTACAATCTCAGCTGTAACAACAGTGGCTCCTGAATAGTTGTGCTGGACTGGGGTTCCAACTCTGTTTGCTGCCTTATGTGAGTGGTACAATGCTACTTTGCTCATCTGGGAGCAATTTCGACCTGGTCCAGTTTCCTTATTTGTCACTTCCTATTTGTCTATGTCCCCTTTGCTCACAGTTTTTTTTTTTTTTTTTCCTCTCTTCTTCCTCTCTCTCTCTCTCTCTCTCTCTCTCTCTCTCTCTCTCGATTCCCGTAAGACATCAAATTTTCATCACAAAAATCGTGTACTTGCTTCATCTACATTACAGGTCACATTGTTACTACCTCTTAACTCTTAACTGTACACTTGCAGAATCACGCTAGTGACTTTTCTTTAGCCATGTACATCCAATATACTAATCGTTAGAAGATTCTTTAGCTGCAACATCAAATTTTTGCATCACGATCCACAAACTATACACCACATCAACACATCTAATCCCAATAAATAAGATTAAGAAACTAACGAGGGCAATTCCACATTGCACCAGTCTCGGATGTAGAGATAAAATGACGTAGAGGGATAGACTCAAATTGCACACAGATCAAGCTCGAAAACAGAAGATGGTGTACGGAACTGTGATAAAAAAAAGCAAAATGAAAACAGTTAACAGTCCAAACCAACAAAGTCCAACATTGGAGAGACAAAAAGAACCACAACATTGTTTTCTGTGCTCTTAGTGTAGGATTGTTATGTGGCAGACCCCTGCTTCAGTCTCCCTCATGCTGTTTATTTTTTAATTTTTGTCTTTAAGAAAATTACAAACTGGCCTTCTGGTCACTGACATTTTTGTTCTCTTTATTTAGCCTTGACAATTGTCATACTATACTTTCATTATAGAATATGAGTCATGTCATACGAATGTATTTCCATCATAAAAAAATGTGATATATAGTAATAGGTGCCACACAGAACTCTCACATAAATGAAAAATTACTCCACAGTGCACTCTAATCAACATATGTCTGTAGTGTGTGTTTCCTCCTGTTTTGATATTTGTTTTGGTGTAGCATCCCAATATTATATTGGGGCTACTGCTTCCAGTCAGGTCTTAAGCAGTAGCAGGGTTGTGTACAAGACCTTCTACATTTTCACTGTTACTAAACACTGGGATCCCATGGTTAATTGTTCTAAACAACCACATATTATGTATGACCAATTCCCTTGCTGTAACATTGTTCACGCCTGTTTATTTATTGTCTGTTTCTGTGAGAGATCTACGTGGCACTGTGTGCCCTCAGTATTACTCATATCTACTTTCAACGGTAATGTATTCTCACTACAGGACTCACATTCTCTAATGTATATTATGACAATTGACAGGGCTACAAAATAGAACAAACATGTCTATTACTGTACAGACAGTAATATTTATGGAAAGGTTAAACAATTAAAACAATTTATTCATATGGCAAGTTCACATAATAGTGCTGTCTTTCACGGACCATGAAGTACTCAAACGTGTATCTTGGAATAAACTTCAAATCCAAGATCCTGAAACATGTCATTGAATGAATGAATAAAAACCCATTGAGCCAGGTAATTAAAATGTAAAGCTCAGTTCACTTATGTTGGAATGTTGTAGCAGTATTCAACAAGGTAAGAACATGTCTATTGTACAACCAAATAACAACCAAGGGAGTTGCTTCACAAAAATTATACAGTATATATTCTAAGGACAGTTTATGCACACAATACCACCCGTTGGCTCTGAACATTTATGTCCGTGTGTTATGTTGTATAACTCTAATCACTGATCATTTTACTTCTGTTACAAATGTGACAATGTTTGCAATACAAACTGATCAATTTTTATTCACCCATGCACCTACGCGAGTTACACATTTTAATTAAAAACACTTGTCACTTGAAATGTTGATTATTCATAATGGCATCTGCTCGGCAGAACACTCTCACAAAGTAAAATTTCCTCATGGGTAATGGAAAGTTTTATTTTTTGTGCTTCAAAACGTTGCTTCCACATTTTTTCCCCAGTTAGTAAGCCACCGCCAGTTACATCACGAGTCATAGCAGACGGGAAGTATCAGATCTTTCAGTACTGCCATAATCTGTCCTAACTTATCGAACACCTTGAATAAGAGCAGTGCTTTTGTCTCAAAGTGGAAATGTTTTTTCTTAGACTGCTTCAAAAGTTAAAAAAAAAAAAAAAAATGCTTCAGAGTTTGATATTTTAATTTTTTTCTCATTTCGTTTTTCCTTCAAAATTTTGATAGCTTCAAGCAGACCAATCTTCTAATGATACTAATTTTGGATTGCAGCCTAATACTGGCTGTTTTATTGATTTAGACTACAATTAATAACTATTGCAAACACAAACTGCCACAGGTCAGAAATTCTGGCATTCATTTAAGTCTTCTCAAACTGTTAGATAGTCTGTATGCCAATAATGACATTAACTTTGCAATATACCAAATAAAAGAAGGATATATGAATACAACATGCATTATTCACAAACCATGCAAGTACTAATTACTCAGTTTTTAAAAACCTTTATGAGGCTAACAAAAATACAAAAGAAAATTCATTATGTTAAAATTATTGCATCGTAGTGATGAGCAGGGTGGAGGGGGGGGGGGCGAGAGGGAGGAAGGGGGAGGATGAGAGGGAGGCTGCTGGAGCCAGCCTGTATGTGACAGCACTCACCTGTTACAACTTCCTCACTAACTTAACTTTTCAGAAGGTCTGAGAGGAATATAACTGAATACAGTATACATAAAAACATCAGGCAGTGAAGTCTAGTATATGAAAGTACTACTAAAAACCTATCAAAATAAAACATGGGAGTCCACTTTTGCACATGCTAAAATACTTAACATCTGCACAATCCCACTACCTGAGCACATTTCACATATGAGCTGAAAATTTCAAGCAGCAGTTTCTCACACAGTTTAGGCTTTTCACAAATGTTACTTACAGACTACACTACCCAAGTGTAAACATATTACCTTTGTGACAGTGATTAAGATCAATCACCTGCTACAGCCTGCCTTTCTGTTGGGTGCACTAATCTAGCAGCACAATGAAAAAGCATCTGAAGTTCAAGTGCAACTGGTAGCAAGATGACACATTGAGTCAGTCTATGAAGTGTACATCTATAGCTTAACTGGTTGGTGAAAACACTATTTAAGTTTGCTTTCCAATTCCGTCCACAGTTTTAAGTTTTCACTTATTATCAATGTATTTCCTGTTTGCAAAATACTTTACAAAAGGATTCTTGCCAATAGATGAATACTCATTTGATAAACAAAAGTATATATACGGACAATTCTTATACCCTGGAAGAATGATTACTTCACATGCCATCAACAAAGTGATTTACAGATAGAGCATTAGCTTGTACCAAGCAATGATATGGACAGACAATAGGTTGTCATTTTTCAAAGTGATTTATTCTGCCATAAATCTATAGTATTCAAAGGAAAATACTTCAGTAAAGAAAGCATTATTTTAATGTAATAACAACAGGCCCAAACAACTTTCAGTTAGGCCTACATGTTAACCATGATAAGACTACACACAGGTTGTCATTATATGCCTATTCTTGTTTTGCATATTGTCTGAAACTATTTTCAATATATTTCTTGCAAAAATTATGGCCATAATGTAATTACTGTGCAATACATGTTATTTATTGGGCTAACCAAAATGAGTATTCACACACAAATATCACTGAACATTTTTAAGTTGTGAAGTTTTCAAAATACTGGAAGTCTTCATGTATAGAATTTCAACACACATATATCACTGGATTTATACTAGTATGCTATGAACACCTGTGCTCAAGACATACCGAATATTCAGCCTACTACTTGTTTTCAGACACTATTACCAACTTTCATTAAAATTAAGCCTGGTAATTTTCGTACATCTAGCTTATTTGGGGAATAAAATACACTCAACATAATTTTCATATTACACATTCAACATTCCAAATTAATATTTTATGACTCTTAATGTAGCACAACACGTAACTTAATTTCACTGCAACTTGTATATAATTCTGTACTTCAGGTGGAACAGTTGACTTCATACACACCAAATAAAATTGGCCAATTATGAGCTACATGAAACAGCAAATATTTTCCAAGAACAAAACAGCCAGAATCATCTACAGTAGGGACTCTAGCATCACACTAAAATGTAAATGATACTTCACGTCAATGGAGCCAGAAATCCAAAATGCTAATACTCCTTTCACATAGATTGACAGCATTTAACCTGCCTTACAATAATGTTCCCTTCTAAAGTTTTGCATTTACTCTTCCAATGACAGCAAGCAATAGGAAAATAAATTTATATTTACACTAGCAGGCACCATAAGTACCTCTGCAAAAAGTACCACTGTTAACTCTTGAAGCCATCATTTGTTTACCTGCATGACAGAGTTTCACATTTAGCTTGCTTTTAAAATAGTATCCAAGAGGAGATGTTTCTGCTGATATATTGGGTGCAAACTGCAGCCAAAGTTTTAGTCTGTATATATCGACAACGTAATAGCTCTCACACAGATGCATATATTTTACATTGACACGTCAACCTTAGGCCATACCTATACACAGCTAAAAAAATCTCTTATTTTTAAATCTTCAGAATTGACTAGAGGAGCATTCACTAGTGTACCAAATGTCACATTCTTGTTGCACAGTTAAGAAAATAATTGTGTGGTCAATACAGACAAGAGGAATGCAAGCACTATTCTAAAGATAACTTAATATTTGGAGAAGACTGACAGCAAAGTAACTTTAATCCAATCATTCTATTCTGCTAGAAATTGCAGAATACCTTAGTTCCTGGAGAAACAGGTCCACTTTGAGGAGTCTGATTTCTAACAGTAAAAGAAAATTGGTTTTTTTGCAAATTCATGCAGCTTTATTTCCAAATCAGAACTACATTATTTCATATTTGTCTAATTACACAAGAAATGCAAGTACTAAACATACCTCTACTTTTTCGCAAAATCGTTTTACTACAGGTGTGTCAAAATTAAAAATGATAAACTAATTATTACAATGTTCAAATTTATCAATAACATTTGTGTGCATTGCAGAAAAGGTGCACAGGTACTTACACTAAACACTATGTGGTCCGAATGCAGACGCGATACAATTAAGAGGAACTGTTGAGTGTATGAAGTTTAATATACGCAATAAAAGTCATCCGTTATTAAAAGTCTTTTGTAACCTAAAACAGAAAAAGTTGTCACGTCTAAATTTAATTTCGCAGTCACTTTTACAAATGGCAAACAACACACGTAATGCAGAATGGATTGATATTAGACCTAGTAAAAACATGTTTAAAACCACAATGCGAAGCAATTGTTACTTCTTTACAAGGAAAGAAGCGAGAAAAAGTAACATTAACAGTTGCGATAGCTGTATCGCAGTTGTGTATCAAACACAAGTTCATTAAGTTTTTACTCCTCCCTGTAAACCTAATACAACTTTCGTATTCAGTAAAAACAATTGATACGAAAAGAGAATCACTGTTACCTTTCATTCTATAAGGCAAATTCTCAGTTCCTTTTTTAATTGCTAAAAAACTACAGTACAAGTCTCAAATTTGCATATAATTTAGACGCTCCTAGTGGGCGTGGACTCCGCGACTTCATCCCTTCCAGTACCTGGACCAAAGATATACCGCACGAAATGAAAAACAAATTTAGTCGATGTAAGCTTCTGTTTAAACATCCTGTCCATGGTTTTGATGGTACTGTTACTCATCTCAGTTACTTCAGAGAAATAAATATAAGCAATTATTGTTGTGTCTCTTAAACATAGATTATTGCAAGTACAATGAATGTTCTTAAGAACAAGAATACAGAAGAGAATATTAGGCTAACCTATGATTATTTTCAGAGAAGTGGTAATACTCTAATTTTCGAAATAGAAGTTGAGACTATGTTCTGAAAATTATCATTAAAAATTTTCGTATTCATGTTTTGTACAGTTTTCGATTTTTAGTTGCCGTATGTGTTTTCACAGCCATCAGGAACATTCCAAGTCAATATTTTCTGTCAGTGAAGTTTTGTCTGTCGTCGAAACTGTAAATTCTTTCCAACTGCTTAAATCTATTATAACTGGATGTTAAACTTAGGCTATCTGAGCATGTCAGCCATTGAGGTCCTTAATTAGTTTCTTGCCAAATTACAACATGGCCGCTACGAAATGTTACTATAATATACGAAAGAAAAAACGTTTTATAATGCTGCCACAGCAGCTTATTAAGTCGCATAATGTGATAAAAGTTAAAACAAGAAGCGACCAAGCAATTATTTGCCATGTACAAACAGTGAGCTCAAAAATAAAGCGGTGACTCTGTACAAACGTCGTATCTTTGTTTGCCAAATTAAAACATGGCGGAAAACGTACATTTATGTGCAAAACGTTTGACTGCGCAGAGACATCCTGATTGTATAGAGATTACTGGTATAAATATTATCGTTGCTGAGATATAAACACTTGGAATTTTTTAATGAAATTGTCCAAATTCATCGATTAGATTTGAAAATTTAACATGTAGATTTAACCTTGTAGCTTTACTTCTTTCTACTTCAATCTCGTCTATACTTTTGTTTCTCTTTTATTTGTAAAACTACTCGGCTCTTAACCCTCTGTCGGGCGCATTCGGCCTCACAGGCCAGCAAAACACATTTTTGATGCTTGTGCTTAACAGTGGTGGCCCAGCGGCCCGCATCTTTGTTTACTTGCGTAACTTTGGGAACCTCACACAGTACCGATCCGCAAGCTGCCATCAATTTCCACGCGGATCACGGGGAACTCCTTTGGGCCTCACAGGCCGTCTGCGCCCGATTATGTTATAGTTTTTAAGGTGAGATTTTTCAAGATATTTTTATTTTATTACTTCGTTTCAATCAAACTAAGTCTGTGCTCTGTGTTTTGCACCGTTACCTTCGGAAAAAAAGAAGACTTTGACGACCCTGGCCCTTCAGACTGAGTGCGCCTGATCGAGTTCTAATTTCACTTTTCCTTTCTTTTCCTACGTTATCACATCCATATTTCCCGCTAAAATGTCCAGAAAAGTATATTATGCCTCTAAGCCAATGATCTTGTGAAATAATGCGCCTCCTCGAGGACAAAACTGCTGAAGATCCAGCCGCGCTCGAAGATTTAGTCGATGAGAGAGACACCCACTCTCAGGATGAGGTAGGAGAAGGCAAGGAGGACTCAGCAACTGAACAGGAAGTTTAGGGAACAGCTCGGGAATATGAAGAAGAGAGGAAAATATGTGAGGAGTTTTTATCTTGGAAAGGATAAGATGACGAAGTAGTCTAAGTAGACACCTTCTACTATTCATAGTGTGAAGAGTCTCATCATTATTACACAACATCCAGTGTAAAAGATATTGCTACAAACGACACCACCAATTGCAAAACCTTGTGTCATCAACTTCTGACTGGACAATTTAGCCTGTGTATGCTATGAATATATGTGGAATGTCGATTTGGCTGCAAACTCGACGGAGAAAATTTTTACCCACAAGGAATGGGAAAGTTCTCCCACATTACCTCCCAAATGGCTAAAACGTCGACCATGCGTGGCTGAAACAAGAGTTAGGAGGATGAAGAATCACGAATCTTCAGCTTGTCATCAACCAATCTGCTTGAGCGACGTATACATTCTGTGCCATACCTGTGTTTCAGCTGTTGATTTGGGAGCTATAGCATCAGTTTTTGGCTGCAAATGTGGCGAGAAAATATGATTCCATGTCAGAATAGACTGCCTAACGTCCTTTAAAAATAACTTCATTTCTTTTATGGATGTCTGTTCGACCAACTTTTAATGCTCTTTGTGGGAAATTGGTAATTTTGGTTACTTTACTTTAAGGTATATTGTTTTCAATAAATCCATTATTATGCTTTAAGTTTGCTGTAATTCCTTCCTTTAGATCCTCTTCAAGACTAGCCAACACGCATTTTGAATTTGATTTAACATGGCGGAGCTAGTCCACAAAATATGTGGGTGGCTTCTCAGGCCGGGTGCACCTGATTTTGTTTCATCTGGAGCTGCGCCCGACGGAGGGTTAAACGAAAGGGGCCATCTTCTGGATATCCATTGGGAAAATTTTACACCTTCAGTGGCAGACGTGATTTGTTGCATGTAATAAATGATATTCCTAATATTTATCAATAGGTAGCGTTAAATTTCAGATACTGTTAAACTACAGTGATTATGTGTTTTTATTTGCACCCTTGAATTCGAAAAAAGAATACAGCAAGTTCTATTAAGTACAACAATTGCTTCCATAATTCAGACTGAGTCAGAAACTATAATACTGTAATCAAACCATCTGTACAATACCATCTTTAAGTTCAAGGCGCTGCCATTGTGGTACATTATAATATAAAGGTGGCATTCTGATCAGGGAACATCCTTCATGAACGGTTGATACTACATAATCTCAAACTAAACTGAGATGGAAATCATTGTTCACATTGTGTAAATTTTCATGTAGTATCTACTGAAAAGAGACAGTGTCTTCCACTTCAGCTCTGATTAGCTAGAAGCATTTTCTGATTATGAGCACCAGCAATAGAAAGTGCAGACTGGCAGCCACTATGCTCTCCACACATTGTCATTTCCACAAAACTGTCGTAACCAAATGAATGTTCTTATATCCTCAACAGCCGAGTTAGCAGAGTATTGTGTTTGTGGAGTATGCCTCTCCCAGTAAGTCGAATGGATCTGCTTTTGGCGGATTGTTTGGCTGTTTCAGCTCATCACTGGATGAATTCATTTCATTTACTTACCATTGCTTTGGAATCACATTAATTTATGATGAATTTACTTTCCCAAATACATTTACTGAGTATTAATATAACAAATTGTCAAATTTATTCTATATATTTTCATGTTTTGTGTGTAGTATATGGTTTTTGCTATTTTGATGAGATATATATGTCCAAGCCTCGATCAAAGACACTAATTAAATTAATTTCTCCTTCCTCCTGGCATGAGATACTTTGCTCCAAGATGCCTTTACAACTCCCAACCTGAACACCTGAACTTTTCCAAAGGTATGTAGTATGTGCTTGGTAAGCATCTTAACGATGTGCATGCTGCAAGTTCTCTTTTGAAAGGCATCAGTGTAGGTCTGGGGTGATAAATTCCAGGTTCATTTTTCTATTGCGCTGATTTACGGAAATCGTCTTACCTAACTATGTAGTTGGGTGTTTCCTAATTTAATGAACTGCAGAACTGGATGAGCCACAGAACAGACTATTTGGATAGCCAGCTGTGGGCAACATGTGTGTCCCTTAATATGGTGAGAATTCTAAACGATTGTTAAAATGAAGAGATAATGGATCTTGACCACTTACAGCAAGTAGGCTGCCAACCATACCACTTCATCGTTTGGTGCCGGGCAGTCACATGCAGCTTCAAGTTCTTTCCATTAATACCATCTAATATAGCAGGGGTGATGTCCTAAAAAGTTCGGTTTGGGCACAATGTTGTGGGTCCAAACAGTTGAAAATAAATGATTTAACAAGCATTTAGAAATAAATTATCAACTGATGTTGCCTCAATGAATGTTTTCCATTATGGTATATGGTTCTGTGAGTTCAGATCTGTATTCTTTTCAGTGTTAATCGACAGCAGAATGTTTTCAAGTGTGCTTTCCAATTACATGCTGCCAATTTCAACAATTCAAATTTTCCGCAGTTTGAACAAAGGACCTGCAATCGGCCCAACTGGCATGCTCGGGTATCACTCCGTAGGTCACGTGGTTGCCTAAGAACGTGTAACACTGCTATCACAACCGAACATTTTGCCAGCTTCAGGGTACAGTGACTTTGCTCAAATCACAATTTCAGGCTCTTCTACAAACTCTTCTTACAGTTCAGAACAGTTTTCTCGCGCCTTTTTCTGCATACACAATGAACATTACAGACAATGCCATTGCAGCACATCTCACGCAGCCACCTCTTGGAAACTAAACCTTGAAAGTGTTGTGGTTTCGAGCTATTGCCCCAGTGATTTTACATATTCGAAATCCATATACAGTGACAATACTTTCAGTATGCAGTACTGTGCCGGTTCACACAACGTGTCTGCCGGTGTTGCGACCACAAGAGCCCTTCTCGCACACACACATGGCTGACACATTCAGATACTTGCGTTTGGCCTCGTTTGCTCAACCACCCGTTTTCTCGCCACAATCCGGTGCCGCTGCCACGCCGGACTTACCTGCTGTGTCAAATGATCGTGCTGACACATATTCGTTGGTTTTATGGTCCCACTGGGGACCCTGGGCGCTCTGCACAGCCTCCACGCCCTACCACAACAGCTATAGTGATGCTGTTATCTCGGAAACACATGCCCAGGCACCGGATGCACCGCTTTCTCCACCATCTGTTCGGCTACATAAAGTGCCACGATTTTTTTTGGTTTGCACTGGTGGAGCAAATCTTCAATCACTACTCGTTGGATGATGCAGACAAATACTAGTGTCTCATCACCCACCTCCACAAACATGTCGACCTGATCTGTGACTTAGTCACCTCCCCGCTGAATGGTAACCACTATGTCATTGCCAAGTGAACTATCCTTGAGCGTGTCTCTCATAATCCAGATGTAACCAACAGATACATACCTCATGAGGATTAACTTCATGACAAGAAGCCCCCACAGCTGTGACACCATCTTGATCTGCTCGAGAACGAGCACAATGAGCATGACTGCAGTTACAACATTCTTCAGTCGCACAGCGAACACATCAAAATAGCGGACTGTATAAAGCCCACCTCAGTGAACCTCACTTCAAATTGCACAGGCCACCACTGCACGTCACACGTCACCTTCCAGGTTCTGATCAATGACGACCTCGCAACATAGACGCTGTACACAAAACTTCTGGCTCCGTATGTCCCCCACACTCCAGGCTCCAGTCTTGTTGCCTCCTTTGTCACCGGTGCAGGAGCTGCCAGCCAACACTTCACATGATTCAGCCGTGGCCCCCCACTGTTGATCACATCCCCCAGGAGCGGATCCCAAAAACCCATTCTGCTAATTCCACGGATGGTTTGGTGATGCCACTAGGAAGTGCCACCCTCCATGTACTGCCGATCGCCGGATGGTGTAAGTGCTGCCTCCTCTGGTGACACTGACAGGCTTCCTTACATTCTTCACATGGTTCGTAACTTTTCAACCATCGGCGATCGCTTATATCTTCAAGACTCTGCCTCTGGTACATGTTTTCTTGTGGACAGTGGTGTGAATGTGTCTCTCCTCCCCTCTTCCATGTCCACAGGCTGGCTCCTCCCAGACCTCACATTTTTTCGAACTGTAAATGCCACTCAGTTGACGTACACAGGTTCAACGATCTTCACCATTCAACTGTCGCCCAGCTGCAAGCTCGAGTGGAACTTTCTAGTGGATAACATCCCTGAGCGGTAACTGTTTCCGCTCAGCATGCTCTTTGAGGGTGTGGAAGTCATCACTGTATGTGTCAGTCATGGGGCAATGTGCATAGTGCTCTGCCATGTGCTCTGCAGTAGTTGTTGAGATTATGCAGAGCATACCCTGGATGGTGAGGGATGGGATTCCTGTCAGTGGACAGTATCCATACCCGAGGCAGGGAGGTGTGGGAGCTGATAGTGGCGACATACCTCTTCCAGGAGTCCTGCTTACTTTGGGAGTATCAGTCGCCGAGCACATTCATGAAGCTGTTTAAAGGCTAAGAGGTTCTCCATGGAAGGATGGTGTCGGTGGCGTTGCAGCGCTCGCTGTCGTTCCCAGAGAGCCTCAGCAACCTCTGGTGTCCACCGAGGCATGGACTTGCACCTAGGGGAACCGGTGGGTTGAGGAACAGCTGCCTCGGCAGTTTAGATAATAGTGGCAGTCACCTGTTGGACTGCAT
Source organism: Locusta migratoria (assembly GCA_026315105.1). Lineage (NCBI taxonomy): Eukaryota > Metazoa > Arthropoda > Insecta > Orthoptera > Acrididae > Locusta > Locusta migratoria. Next base: position 466,856,491 of record CM048746.1, on the reverse strand, counting down.
TATCGATGTCAACTGGTAGTGGCGCATCGATTACAGCAGACGAGGCATAAGCCGGCCAGTCGGGTCTACAGAGGCACCATCGATGCAAGCAGTCTGCAGGTGGGTAATGCAGGAACGACACAAAGATAGGAAAGTGGTCGCTGCCACACAGGTCATCATGCATCTGCCAATTGAGGTGTGGTTGCAGACTTGGGCTACAGACGGAGAGGTCGATGGCGGAGTAAGTGCCTTGCATCATGCAAGAATGTGTGGGGGAACCAAGGTTCGGGATGAAGAGGTCTTGCTGTGCCAAGAGGGCCTCGAGGTCCCTTCCACAGCCTATGGTTTGAGTTCCACCCCACAATGGATGGTGCGTGTTTAAATGCCCCAAAAGAAGATTAGTGGGGGAAATTGGGCTACTAAGGTAGCAAGACCTATTAGAAGGAGTATCTCAACCGGTGGAAGATAAATTGAACACATTGGTAACTTTTGCACTGTCTGAATCCTAACAGTGACTGCCTCAATATATGTGTGGAGGGGCACAGCAGCACTGGGGACTAAGGCAAGGACATATACACAAACACCTCCAGATACTCTGTCACAGATGAAGCGGTTCTTGTAGTAGCCCCTAAAACTGCGAAGGGTAGGGGACCTCTGAGCAGGAAACCAGGTTTCCTGCAGAGCTAAACTGAGTGCAGGGCAGCGGTATAGAACTTGTTGCAGCTCAGCTAGATGGTGAAACAATCTGCCACAATTCCATTGTAGGATTAAATTTCCTCTGTGCTATAAGGCCATAAAGAGATAAGAAAAGGTTATTCCATAGAATTTCCTGCTGATGAGGTTTCAGAAGTTATGGGATCATGAACCATAGGTTCCAGGGATCCAGTTAGAGCGAGATCGTCAGGTGAGTCGAAGATCTCCACCTCATCGTCTGAAGCAGAAGATGTAGGAGTCTGTGGTTTTAGAACCACCGAAGATTCCTTGTTCTTCTTATCTTTCTTTTTCTCCTTTGCCTATCACTAGCCCTTTGGCTTCAAGGGCTTGGAGGGCTTTTCAATAGTGGCATCAGGGGATGACAAAGAGCAGGAGGCCCTTCGACCAGGAGTTTGGGGATCCTTCAGCGTCTGGCTGGAATCCTCTTTTGTACTAGGAGAAGCCTCAGAAGCGAGCGTCCTAAGGGACCTCTTTCGAGCGAGAGGGGCTGAAGGGGGCTATTGCTCCTCCGTCTGGGGAGTGACTACTGATGTCCCCAGTGTTGGTGAGATAGTTGCTCCCAAGATGGGAAGATTGTGAGTGATCAAAGAGATTGGTCCCCCAACTATCACGGTGGCAGTCAGAGATGATTGGGCCTGGTGGCCCAATTGCATTGGTTGAAATAGTTGTTGGGTTGCCACCAGGGATAGCGACAACAAAGCTGCTTTGGCATAAGAACAGAGAATGTCAACTGGATGAAGCTTAAGGTATTTCCGCTTCGGTTCCGAGTAGGTCAGCCTCTCCATGGTTTTATACCCCATTATCATCTGTTCCTTGCGGAGAATGGTGCAGTATGATGAGCATGGGGTGTGGTGTTGGCCGCAATTAACGCAGACCAGAGGAGGGGCACAAGGGACGTTAGGATGAGAAGCAATCCCGACAGGTGGGGTTACCTTCACACCTGGAAGATATGTGCTTAAACTTCCAGCACTTGTAACATGGCATAGAGGGAGGAACATAGGGCTTTACGTCGCACCGGTAGATCATCACCTTGACCTTTTCAGGCATTTAATCGCCCTCAAAAGCCAAGATGAAGGCACTGGTGGCAACCCTATGAATTCGCCTTATGAAACAAACGCCCTGCCATTCCAAATTTGCTTGAAGTTCTTCATCAGATTGCAAAAGGAGGTCCTTATGGAAGATAATACCCTGGACCATATTTAAGGTCTTATGAGGAGTTATGGAAACGGGAACATCACCCAGCTAGTCACAGGCAAGCAAGGCCTGTGGCTGGGCTGGGGATGACTGCGTTATAAGTGCTGCCCCAGATCACATTTTGGACATGCACTCCATCTCCCCGAACTTGTCCTCCAGGTTCTCTACGAAAAACAAAGGCTTTGTCGTCATAAAGGATTCCCCATCAGTTCGATTACACACTAAGTACTTAGGAGCATAAGCCTCACCTCCAAGTTCCGTTCTGTAGAATGACTGTTTTGTTTTCTTGATGAGGACATTATCCTGAGTAGCTCCCCCTGGAGATCCAAATGGGGGACTATTTTCCCTCTGGTATGTTTTACCAGAGGATGCCATCATCATAAATTGATACAGCAGAGATACTTGTCCTTGGGAAAGTAACGACTGTAGTTTCCCCTTGCTTTTCAGTCGTTCCAGCAGCTGCATGGCAAAGCCACAGTAGTTGATATTACAAGACTAGCTCAGTCATTCGTCCAGAAAGTTGCCCCTATAAGTACCGATACTGAAAAGACTACTGCCTCTTTTCGGGAACTAGACGTATGTCTGGTCTCTCCACAGATACCCCTCTGTTGCAGTTGCACCTATAGTACATCTACCTGTGATGTTGAAGTACACAAGCCACCCCACCTCAGCAACGTCGGTGGTTTATGAGTGTGATATGTATGTCGAGTTTATTCTGGGAATACAATCCACCCAATTCCCATAAAGTTATTTCAGTTGTTGTGTACCTCGTCACCCACTCCCTCTGTTAAGTTTTATATCTTCCAAATTACACTGTTAGCTGTCCAAAATTCAACACCAATATGGATTGGAGATATCAGAACAACATTTATTAGCGAGATAACACATTCTGCAAAGATAACATGATTGAAAATGATGAAATTAGTACAGAGTGCGATTGCTGGTTGTAACTGCTGGCACACACTCTGGGATTGAATCAAAGAGGCTCTGGAAGTGTTGTTGGGCTACAGCAGTCCTTTCTGCTTCCACATTTCGCTAAAGTTTATGATGAACAATAGATCGACAGACAGGAGGCCAAAGGAAACAAAGCAGTTCAATGGGTCACAAAAAAACCTTTGAAAATCGTGGCATGCATGGTCATTCATTACGCTGTTTTAATTTAGCTGCAGCAAGCTCAGTAAGACTGGGAGGACAAGAGGCAGTTTAGTGTACCCGACATGCATACTAGGAGGATGTGAGAATACTCTACCCCCAGTATTATGGTTTTCTATACTATCAGCTGGAGGGCCAGTATGGCGATGCATGTCACGAGTCCAACAGTGGCTAGGGACTGTAATCCATAATCGCGGTAGTGCAGGCAGAATACAAATACTGTGGCATCAATGAGAGCACATGGATAAAGCAGTCTGTTAATCCAGTGACCAGACCACTACACAAGGCATGCTGGCACTCCTGCCTGAACCTTCTCCTTACCAGGAGGTTCTTCTCTGTAATAATGCCCATTGTGACAGAGACAACAATTCTGGCTGTTGCTGAGGAATTACATGAGGGAATACCAACAGGGGCGTCTTCTGGATGGCCTGGGGGCTTTAGGGGGAAGGGAGCTGCCCCTCTGTAGGAACCTAAAGGTTTTAATAAACTTCTGGAAGAAGTTACAGAAGATCTGAGGAAATTGTGATTTAACCCAATTTAAATCTTAATAATTTGTGAAGTTTATTATAATTACTTCTTAACTTGGCATTATAAAATGTCCTTAGTTCATTGAATCACTATTTCTTAGTTTCCTCATTCTCTTTCTCATTCTACCCCCTCCCCTTCCTGGGAAACTGCTCTTATTTTCAGAACTTATGAAATCATTTTACAGTGTATGAATCTCGCTCCAATAATAAGAGCACATCTCATTACTAATACAAAAGCACCATATAAGCTTGTAAGCGGTATAAAATAGATCACATAAAAGGTCCATAACACCCCCAGTGTGCAAGTGAGGAGCCGCATTTATCAGAGGATGTGTTATAGTCATACCACTTCCAGTAATGCACAGAATAATTTGATTTACTGGGAACAAGCAAAAAGACGAAGAAACATTGACTTGAAAAATATAAGTGTTACAACAGGGAAAAACGTTGGCTTGTTGGTAGGAAGCACATATAGTTAAACTGATAGGCATTCATACATCAGCTGCAGCTCGTGATATACGACAGTTTATTCTGCTGCTCAATAATGTGTGCTGCTGCACTCAGGGATGATGTTTTGTAGAAGTTACGTGACCACTTGTCAGCAGGTCGCAGCAGTCACGAAAGTATATATAGAATAGCCATCGAAAGACACTGGCACAGGGAAAGGAGACATGATAAGAATGCACATGCTCTCCATCTTTCTGAAACATCATGGTACATCAGTATTGCGAGAGATATAATGTCAAGCAATACGAAAACAAATAAATAAATAAAAATAAAATGTACTTGTGCAGAAGCTATGTGGGAATGACTGCATGGTTGTTGGGTTTTTGAAGGGGACTATATGGATGGGTATCAGTCCCTGTTCCCAGCTAAGAAATCACGTAATTAGATTTACGATTTAGAACCAAGTACTCCACATCCAGTAAACGACATGTAGAAAGAGACAATAAGTGCTAAAAGGACAACATAAAAAAGGAAAATCACGAAAGTAGTGGACAACATGATCAACCGTTCTAAAAAATCACAGCAGAAGATTGTGCATGGCTGATCACAAGGATAATAAAGGATGTTTGCTGTTGAACCTTCCGGGTTATGTGGTCGTGGTCGAAGAAACATATCTGCTTCAGACGTTTCGTCCAGAGTTGTGTTGGACATCTTCAGAGGTGCTACTGGTAGCGGTGAGTGTTACTGCTACCAGTAGCACCTCTGAAGATGTCCAGCAAACCTCTGGACGAAACGTCTGTAGCAGATATGTTTCTTCGAGCACGACCATATAACCCAGAAGATTCAAGATCAGTTATTTCAGTCTGTCGTGTAAACCTTCACTGCATGAATAAAGGATGAGCCAGCCACTCTGGTCATACTAAAAATCCCCAATGATAAAACAAGATGGAAAATAGCAACAGAGTTAAAGTTCTGGAGGGGTGGGGGATGGCGATGGTACCCATCACTAAATAGAACGATAAAATCCAGTTGCATGAATAAAACCTAAAATGCACTCAGCCATTGAGGCTTCGTCAACTAAAATTAAGAAAAGCGCAGTTGGCAGATCAAAGTAGTGCCGGAAAGCGGCGAAAATCGGACAGTACAACAGAATGAGGATCATTGTCAACAAAGCACCACAACAGCACTTTGGTGGGTCCTCTCGTCGAAGGAGGTGGCCTTGTGTTAACCACATATGGCCAATATTAAGTCAGCAAAGAAAAACAGACTCCCAACGAGAGCCCCACAGGAAGGACTTCCAAATATAACTGCACAGACCTTATTTGGGGTACTTGACTGACCCCATTCAGAGTTTGAAATCCCTAGGATCTTGCAGTGTAATTTCCATTGGAGATTCCCTTCCTGGAGGCCAATCTCAAGGGGCCATGACTTGGTGGCCTCTTTGGCCAGCTGATCAACAAATTCATTCCGCCTTATGCCAAAATGACTCAGGATCCAAACAAAGGCCACAGAATGGCCAGACTTCACCAGGGTGTATACGGAGTCTGCACCAATGGGTGTTTCGGAAAACACTGATCAAGTGCTTGCAAGCCACTCAGGGAGTCACTACAGATGATAAACGACTCCCTGGGACAGGCTCGGATATGTTCCAGAGCTTTAGCTATAGCAGCCAGCTCTGCACTTCTCCCACTTGACAAGGACTGCTGTTCAGTGAGGTCACCATGGAGGTAGGCATAACCAGCATGGCCGTCTACTAGGGAACTATCAGTGTAAACGACTTCTGTGCCACTGAATAATTCAAGCAGTATATCGTAGATGTGACTGAAAGTCGTAGTAGAAGTGTGCGACCATTATTTATTCAATTATATAAATGACTCTAAAAAGGCTGAAAGGTCGCAAACAAGTATTCACAGGATATCAGAGTATAGCGGTTCGCTGGTCTCTGATATAAAAGCTATCTGCGGGCCAGTCTTTTACACACTAAAGCCTCCAGCCTAAAAGCTTAGGCCAGAGTCATGACAGTTCACAAAATTATAAAAGTTTCGCCACACTCGCTTTGTTGCCAGCTAAAACAGAGGACTGGGCACCACCAAGGTTAGCCGCTACCCTCTCAGCACGACATAAGATACAATCAGTTAAAATGTGACGTACAGTCATTAGCACGCCACAGGCATCACAAATCGGTGGATCCTCTCGAAGGAATAAAAAGCTGTGGGTCAATGGGCAGTGCCCAATGCGGAGGCTCGTCAGGATCACTTCAGACAGCCTGAATGACTGGCAGGAGGTGCGCCATGGTCGGACAGTTGGTTTAACCAACCACAGTTTATTACCTGTCACTGCCAGCCACATTTCCTCCCACAACTGAAGGGATGTCTGCCGCAGCCCAGAGTAAACGTCCCGCAAGGGAAAGGCACACTTTTCGACATTTGGGTCACTACAGGCCGCATTGGCAGCCATAGCAGTAGCTTCATTACCCCGAATCCCCACATGCTCAGGTACCTAAAGAGATGACACCTCCTTACCCCATCTCTGGAGGAAGTATAGTTGCTGATGGATCAACTGTGTGATAGCGTCAGATGGGAACATGACCTGCAGTGATTGTAAGGCACTAAGGGAGTCAGAGCAGAGGAGAAACTGTGTACCTTGAGCACACTAGATGTGTTCTATAGTCTTGAGGATAGAATGCATCTCTACAGAAAAAAAAAGAAAACGAGTAGGCAGTGGGACGATGGAGTCCCCTTGTTTGGATCTGTCAGTGATGCCTATTTAAAATGTTAAAAAATTCCCACTGAACGATATGACAGGGTTGAAATCTTTTTTTAAAATTCGTTAAATCTAAAAGGAGTCTGGGCCTAAATCTAACAGGAGTCTAGGCCTCTGTGATTGACATGGGGGAAATCCACCCCAACTTCGACGTAAAACGGTAAAACCTGACATACTCATATCTATGAAACAGTCCTTAGCATGAATCCCAAAAGGCCTTGTAGCTCTAAGCAAATTATGGAAAGGCTTTCTGTAGGTGGCCGAGCAACTGTATTGTAAGCAGGTGTATATGGCGTGGACAACGTGGCATACGCCTGATGCACCAAGAGGAGCTGTCGCTGTATGTGAAATGGTGTCTCAGCAGCCTCGGCGCAAAGGCTTGGTATAGGGCTGATCCGAAATGACCTGGTAGCCAACCGAATCATCTCATGGTGCACCACGTCAAACATTTTTAGGTATGACAGTCTTGCAGACATACACTGTGCTGCCATAATCAAGTCAGGATCGTACAGCGGCTCTATAAAACTGGAGCAGACGAGTCCTGACAGCTTCCCATGAAGTGTAACTAACAAGGAAAGTACTTGGGCTCGAACAAACACATATACACCAAAATCGTATGAGAGATAATGTAAAGGTCTATTATTGCACTAGTGATACTCTCGCATCTCCAAAACTCTGCATTCGTCCGTTAGAGGCCTCTGAGTGTGTCTTGCCACATTGCACTTTGACCTGTCGGTTCGGCAGTAGGGACGACGCATTGTGCCTCCGAAGCTGCATTTTGTGACCTTGTTTGTATGGTGAAGCGTCACATGGGGCGGCGATTGATAATCAATCCTGCTAACGTATTGCAACTGGTTGAGATGAAGTTACGAAGAACCCTTCTTCGTGAAGATGGTATTAGTGTAGAAGATGAACAACGTCACACCTAAAACACTACCCTGAGGGACACCGTTTCCCTGCTCAAATCGGCCAGAGAGTACACTACCAACTCGATACATAAAATAACGTGGAGAAAGGAACGACCGAATAAAAATGGGAAGACAATCACGAAATCCCCAATCGTGAAGCTGCCTGAGTATAAGATGCCTCCAACTAGTATTGTAGGCCTTATATATATATATATATATATATATATATATATATATATATATATATATATATATATATATAATTACTGTGGTGTCGCACAAGTACAAAGTGCGCGCCACTTACTTTCGCCGCGCGCCGCCATGCACGCACGGCGCGGCGTTCTTGCGACGACAGCCACGAGCGCCCTCTGGTACAACGCCGCTCGTGGCCACCACTGAAGGACATCGGCCACTTCGCACTTCGGACTGAGATAGCAACGAGTTAGGACCTTCGTAATCAGATAGGCACGAGTGAAGACTTTGCTATTGTACAGGCACTAGGCAGGCCTCTAACAACTATGTATCAACATTCTGCGGTGCTATGTAAAAGTTAAGTATTGTTACATTCTGTGCAATATATCGCTTTCTAATTTACTCGAGTGTTTATAGTTTCTGGCTGCTCCCCTCCGTACCTGCACCAGTGTGTCGGTGTCGTTCCACTCGGCCACCGACACCTACGACAAGGCTGGGACACAAAAGTGGCGACGAAGTCGGGACACAAAAGTGGCGACGAGGAGTGATAGAACCTCGGACCAGCCCGCTTGCAGCAGCCAGACAGCAGCAGTCGGAGCACGCAAAAATTGCTCCCGCCCACCCACCCTTATTATAAGATTTTTGGGGGAACATATTCAGTTACGTGTTTGTGGACTTTTTTTGTTGCAGAGCGTCCTCTTTCATATTGCATTTGTGTTTTGTTATAAGTTACTTGTATACGCGGCGCCTAATCGGTCAGCATGGCCACTACCCCGAACCCAAACTTAATGGAAATTATTCAGTTACAGACGGCGCAAATTACCCAGCTTCTCCAGGCCGTGTCGCAGTTGACGACACAGGCTGCTCACCAACAACAACAGTCGTCGCATCAGCAGCCCACACCTGCCGCCGCACCGCTTCCGACGTTCCGCCGGTACAACGAACGTGAGGAAGAATGGAGCGACTACTTAGCACAGTTTCAAGAACTCGTCGCGGCTCATCAAATTACAGGTCAGAAAGTGAAGCATCTGTTATTATCTGTAGTGGGCCCCCAGACCTTCGTGTTATTGCAGAAGCTATTCCCGCACGCATCTCCTCGTGATGTAGACTTTGAACAAATTGTAGATGCACTGAATGCTCATTATGAGAGAAAAGTTCTTGTAGCCGCTGCACGATACCGATTTTTCAGACTTAAAAAATTACCGCAGCAGTCACACCAAGAGTGGATTACGGAATTGAAGGGCTTAACCCGCCAATGTAAATTTACTTGCTCTTGTGGACTTTCGTATAGTGACGTGATGTTGAGGGATGCGATTACGCAGAATATTCAGGACCCCAGAATTAGAGCAGCAATTCTGAAACAGTCTGACCCCTCATTAGACAGTGTACTGCAGCTTATAGATGCGCATGATACTTTTGACTTAGCAGATGTAGAAATGCAAAGCCACCGTGTTAATTCAGTGCGCCGCAACGGACGCTTTCCTAGCCGTAGTTCTCAGTATAGCACTTGTGATTCTTTAAATTCTACCTGTCGTGCTGAACGGACAGTGAACAGTAGCCAGAGTAAAAGTGCGACGCAAAGGTCGCCCCGTAGTGTTAGACACAGTAATTTGAATAACGGGCGCCAACGCTCATTTCAGAAAAATGTACGTAAATCTTGCCCCCAGTGTGTGTCTCGCCACAAGCGTGCTCATTGCCCTAGTCGCAAAGCAACCTGTTATCAATGTGGCAAATTGGGACATGTGCAGTCTGTGTGTATGCAAATTAAAAACTCACAGAACAGTAACGTTAGAAACGGTGCTTCGCAAAGTGCGAGAACAGTTCATTCTGTAAATGTTATACGGGCTGTGGAATTAAACAGTGCCTTCCTTGGATCTCAATTTCAAGAAAGTAGTTCTGCGCCTATGGCAAAACTATATAGTGCACCACGTAGCAAGCGCCAACGAGCGCGTAAAACAGTGCAACGGAAAAGGGTTCGGGACAAGCAAAATGACTATGAACAGTGCATTCCTGTCGTGAAATTAGTGCCTTCTGCAACTGCTCCTTGTAATAGTGCCCAGTACTGTGTAGCTAGTGACAGTAGAATTGGTGTAGCTACTCAAAGTAATTTTAGGGCAGTAGCCTCGCATTGTGCGGACGCCGATCCGGCGGTAGTGTCATCTAGTGACAGTGTGGTTAATCCGCTGTGTGCCGAGTATGCGCCGCTTCCTACCGCACGCAACCCGCGCAAGCGCAGAAAACAATATGTATTAAACGTTGCCCACATTCGCGCACCGGTCGTGCGCCAGAAGCACAAGCTGTTTGTTACTCTCTCTATAGAAAATAAGACTGTGCAATTTCAGCTTGATACTGGTTCCGCTGTTACCTTAATAAATAGAGATACTTATGAACTTCTGGGTTCGCCAAAATTGTCGCCGTCACAGCAAGTGTTAACAGCTTATACAGGTCAAAATATTCCCGTGCTAGGAACGTGTAGCCTGCCTGCCTCTTTTCAAGGTGTTACGAAAACAGTTGCTTTTGTTGTTCTTCAGGCCAAATCGACACAGAACATTTTTGGACTAGATGCTTTTGACTTGTTTGGTTTATCAATTCAAAGAGATGTGCTTCAGATTTCGTCAGTAGTGCCTCAGGACAAAATCCATGCATTGTGTGACAAATATAGTGACTTGTTTTCGCCGGAACTAGGTTGTGCAAAAGACTTCGTGGCACATGTAACTTTAAAAGAATCTGCAGTTCCAAAATTTCGTAAAGCTAGACCAGTGCCTATCGCAATGCGTGATACAGTTGCCGAAGAACTTAAACGTTGGCAAGATAGTGGGGTGATTTCTCCTGTTTCTGCGAGTCAGTGGGCCTCGCCTATAGTAATTATACCCAAGCCGTCAGGAAAACTTCGTCTCTGTGCGGACTTCAAATCAACAGTGAACAGTCAAACAATTGTAGACACTTATCCCCTGCCCAGACCTGAGGAACTGATGGACAAATTAGGACAGTCTCGCTTCTTTTCCAAGATTGATTTAGCAGAGGCATACTTACAGATTCCACTTGATGACGAGTCAAAAAAGTTTTTCGTCATTAATACTCACATAGGCCTTTTTCAATTTCAACGCCTACCTTTTGGCAGTTCTTCCGCTCCCGCTATTTTTCAGCGTTTTTTGGAACAGCTGACAGTTTCTGTACCGTGTTGTTCGAACTATTTAGATGATATTGTGGTATCCGGACGTACAGTTGAAGAACATTTAGCAAACCTGGAGTGTCTTTTCAAAGTTTTGACTGCAGCAGGTCTACGTTGCAATAAAGCAAAGTGTTCGTTTTTTCAAACTGAAATAGAGTACCTAGGCCATGTGATTAATGCCCAAGGAATTCATCCCTTACAGTCACATCTTCGAGCAATCAAAGACTTGCCTCCTCCTAAGAATGTGCACGAATTGCAAGCAGTGATGGGAAAGCTTAACTATTATTTCAGGTTTATTCCCAATGCCTCTCAGATTGCAGCTCCACTGCATCATTTACGTAGGAAGAATGTTCCTTTTGTATGGTCCAAAGATTGTCAGGTTGCCTTTGACAAATTAAAGTCTGCACTACTCAGTGATGCATGTTTGATTCCCTTTGACCCACAGAAGCCTGTAGTGTTAGCAGTTGACGCCTCATCGTACGGTGTCGGCGCAGTTCTGTCACATCGTATTGGATGTCATGATCGTCCTATTGCCTTTGCATCCAAGCTACTGACGCCGACGCAACAGAATTACAGTCAGATAGAAAAGGAGGCCTTATCAATCATTTACGGCGTCACAAAGTTTCATCATTATCTCTATGGCAGAAAATTCTATTTGTTGACAGACCACAAGCCTCTCACGTCGTTGTTCTCACCCACAAAGCCGATTCCGCCCCGTACGGCACAAAAGCTTCAGAGATGGTCCTTGATATTGTCTAATTATCAGTATGAGACTTTGTACCGACCTACCACTAAACATGCTAACGCGGACACACTTTCCCGACTTCCGGTTGGCCAGGATGTATCATTTGATTCTTCAGAAATGGCATGTTGTCAGATAGACTCCAGAGATGCTTCCGCTGTCGCAGATTTTCCTTTGAACTCTCGTCGGGTTGCACAGGAAACAGTTGCGGATGCAGACCTAAGTGTGGTAGCACGTTTTGTTCGCTCAGGGTGGCCTGCCAGAGCCAAAGACATTGATCGGCCTCTGGTTCGACGTTATTTTGCACAACGTCATGCATTATCTTTAAGTCAGGGTGTACTGTTGTTGCATACCGACAACGACCAAGCAAGAGTGATTGTTCCTCGTTCCCTGCAACGAGAAGTGTTACGCCTCCTGCATCAAGGACATTGGGGCATTGTTAGGACAAAGCAATTGGCCAGACGTCATTGTACCTGGGTTGGTATGGACGCTCAGATAGAGAGCATGACATCACAGTGTACAGTTTGTGCGGAGCATCAGGCGGCTCCTCCACAGCGTTTCTCAGACTGGCCACGCCCCAAGGGACCATGGCAACGTTTACACATTGACTTTGCCGGACCTTTCTGGAATACGCGCTGGTTAATCGTTGTAGACGCTTTCAGCAAGTTTCCTTTTGTGATTGCCATGAACTCAACGACAGCTTCTAGTACAATCAGTGCCTTAACATCAGTGTTTTGCATCGAAGGCTTGCCTGAAACTATCGTCAGTGACAATGGACCTCAGTTTGTTAGTGCGGAATTTCAACAGTTTTGTCGTGTGAATGGCATTCAGCATATTACCACTGCACCTTTTCACCCTCAGTCCAATGGTGAAGCAGAACGTTTCGTTCGAACATTCAAGTCTCACATGGAGAAGATGAAAGGTCAGCACTCCAGGCAGCAAGCTCTTCAAATTTTCCTGTCTACGTATCGGTGCATGCCACGTGACGGCCCGTCTCCTGCCGAGCTGCTACACGGCCGCCGTCACCGCACTCTCCTTCACCTGCTGCAGCCTCCCACGCACCGAGTCGGTTCGTATGGCGCTACGCGTTTTCAGGTTTCCACGCCGGTGCTGTACAGGGTGTTTGCTGGAAACAAGAAGACATGGTTGCCGGGCACCATTCAGCGCGTGCTTGGTCGCAATATGTTTATTGTACGTTCTTCCACAGGGTCGGAGCTGCGGCGCCACGCAAACCAATTGCGCCTGCACAGGCCGCGCGATCCTGTCTCCGGTTTCTTGATTCCAGACCCAGTTCACCGCCCAGGCCCTCCTCCCAGTGCCGTCGCCGTGGCCCTCAGCCCTACGCCACGACGGCGCGGTGGTTTGGGGGGGAGGGGTGTGGTGTCGCACAAGTACAAAGTGCGCGCCACTTACTTTCGCCGCGCGCCGCCATGCACGCACGGCGCGGCGTTCTTGCGACGACAGCCACGAGCGCCCTCTGGTACAACGCCGCTCGTGGCCACCACTGAAGGACATCGGCCACTTCGCACTTCGGACTGAGATAGCAACGAGTTAGGACCTTCGTAATCAGATAGGCACGAGTGAAGACTTTGCTATTGTACAGGCACTAGGCAGGCCTCTAACAACTATGTATCAACATTCTGCGGTGCTATGTAAAAGTTAAGTATTGTTACATTCTGTGCAATATATCGCTTTCTAATTTACTCGAGTGTTTATAGTTTCTGGCTGCTCCCCTCCGTACCTGCACCAGTGTGTCGGTGTCGTTCCACTCGGCCACCGACACCTACGACAAGGCTGGGACACAAAAGTGGCGACGAAGTCGGGACACAAAAATTACACCCACAAGGTGATAACGGCAGGAAAGCCTGTTGTAGAGCCGCCTCCAGAAAGGCCAGGTTATCGAAGGTGGAACGATATCTCCTGAACCCATACTGGAAGCGACTAAGGAGCTACCTGGATTCCAGCATCCAGACAAGGCGACAGTTGACCATCCATTCTAAGGTCTTGCCCACGCAACTAGTGAGGGAAAACACTGCGATAACTGTTTGGGCATGTGCAATCTTTCCCGGGTTTTAAAAAGGGGATTAAAATTGCCTCTCTACACGAGCCAGGAAAGTGACCTCACGATCAAATGGCATTATCAGGAGGATTTCTTTATTTCTCTGTGTTAGGTGCTGCAGCATACTGTAGTGGATTCTATCATTGCCAGGGCTGCAGACAATGCAGAATTCAGCTCCCACAGTATGAAAGGGCAGTTATAATCCCGATGACCAGTGGACCTGAAGTCCAAATTACCCCTTTCATCAACCACTCTGTGCGCTGGAATGCTAAATCCTGACTGGCAGTGGCTATAACATTGGCAAAATAAAGAGCTGTGGTCTGGGCAGTGTCTCACAGCCTGGTTTGGAGAATGCCTTTCCCCATTACTGAAGCCACTGGACACCTCCCCCTTTTCCCAGAAATCCTCCTAATGCTCTCCCATACTGTGGAACTTTTAGTGGATCAGGTAACGGTACTCAGGAACTGTTGAACTGTTGCCAAGATCTCTTTTTGCTCTCTCTTATAATTTGGCGACATTTTGCCCTCGCCATCCAAAAGGCCGCAAGGTTGTCTGCAGTTGGCTGGCTCTTAAACCTAAGCAGAGCTGCATGCCTCGCCCTAATTGCCGAGCGACACTCAGCAGTCCACCAAATTACAAGCTGCCATTTCGGTTCTCCTAACGGCAGTGGCATAGATGCATCAGCAGTATTGTGCATCGTTTGAGTGTTTGTCATGAGTTTCCAGCTCAGCGAGTTGGGTGAACAGTGTCCAATCGGCTTTACTGATCACCCACTGAGGTGTCTGCGTTTGGGCTCTACTCTGTCTGGCAGGTTAAGTCCAATGGGGAAATGGTCACTGCCATGCAGGTCATCGACCACTTCCCATTGTGTAGTGTGGCGAGAGCTGGAGTGCAAAGTGAGATACCTATGGCTGAGAACGACCCTGTTGCAGTACAAAATTGTATGGGATCTCCTATGTTTAATGAATGTGCGCTCAATGACAAGAAGTCTCTCGGTTGCTCAACCCCTGAGGCAGGTACTGGCAGAGCTCCAAAGCACGTTATGTGCATTAAAATCATCACAGAAGGTCTTCGAGGGACCATCAAACGTGTCATGGGGTGGCAGATAGAGGGAGCACACCATCAAACGATGGCGTACATATTTGGATACTGCAACGGCTTGTAAATTTGTGGTGAGAGAGAGGGTCTGAGAGTGATAGATCGTATTAGCCACTCCGCCTTTTGTCCTCCTTGTGGAGAACATAGCCCCGCAGCTCAGGGCTGTCTGATAATTTAAAATTTTTCTCCTGTAGACATATATAGACTGGTCTACCCTGAGTCAATAAATGTAGTTCCCCCATATGCATCCTGAAACCCTGCAAGTTCGACTGCAGTAGTGGAGCCATATATCATGGAGGTTGGATCTTTACTAGGGATGGCGGTTATTGCTGAAACAACCGGTTTTCGGTTATACCGGTTCTTTTCGTCTCCAGTTTAACCGCACTGTAAAAACTGCTCAAGATAACCGGTTTTTTATTGCTATCATTTCCAGTAGAGTTCGACAGAAACATAATTTTCGGCCGAAACAGAAACAGTAATCGATTTTTCGGTTCATCTAGTTTCGGCCTAAACCGAAACGTACGAAATTTAGTTAAAATTTAGGTAAATTTATCTTATACGACAAATCACTAGTTTTTCCATATTTTGCAAGATTCCCTCGCAATACTACGCCTTCTTGAGTGTGTGTAAGCCTAGCCAGGAGGCCATAGATGACGATATACGAAGCATACAGATTTTCTGGCCTAGTATTTCCATCCGGCAGTTGCGAATACTGAGCCAACCACTCCGTAATTGGACTTGTGACCCAGCACATACGAATATCTCGTTATATACACAATGTATGTATAAGTTAAGTCAGTAAATGAACTTCAATCAGTGTTGCAGAAGTATTTCGAAAATTAAAGTCACAGATCCGACTAACAGTATGATTGTTGTCAGTGTAAATTTATGCAAATTGTACTAGGAAAGCTGTGTACTACATGATCAAAGAATGTTCAAATGGGTGTGAGTTCTTATGAGACCTAACTGCTTAGGCCATCGGTCCCTAGACTTAAAAACTACTTAATCTAACTTAAACTAAGGACAACATACACACGGATGACCGAGGGAGGACTCAAACCTCCGACTGGAGCAGCCACGCAGTCTGTAACATGGAGCCTCAGACCGCACGGCTACCTCACAAGGCACCACATGATCAATTTTACCTAAGCCCATATTGGTTATTAAAAAAGCCCCTCGCTTTCAAGGAATCACATTAATAAAACTTGTTAGCATAACAATATGATAATACATTTAAAGTTATTATTTAAAGCTTAATAATAGGTATATGAATCGAATTTACCTTTTCTTCCAAGAAACATTTTGGATGCTTTCTCCTTAAATGACACCGCATGTTGTAGTACCTCCACCCATTTTCAGCTTTTTCAAGCAAATGGAGCATTGTACCTCACTGCTACCGTACTTCGTGAACTACTTCCACACTCGGGAGTATGCCATTTGAGACACAAGCGATGTCTGGCGACGACAGCAAGGAACTGCCGCATGACCAGAAGGCAAGTCTTGTACACTGCCGGTGCACGCGCGTCGTCTAATAGGCCACGCCACACGGCAACAGGTGCATCGATGCTTCAATAGCTGCACCATTTCTTAAGTTCTTATGCCACGCGTTTGTTGCGCGTTTCTGACTGCCGCGATTGTTTTTAAATTATCACTGATCGCTTTTCTTAGTTACTGCGGTGACCTAATATTTCACAGCAGTGGAAATTTTAGGAATAGCCCTAAATATTAGGGTCTACTAGTTTCAATTTTTTAAATTACTTACAAAAAACACATTTTGAACCACCGGAAGTAGCCGTACCTGTTTTTACCCGGTTCTTGGAAATTAATAAAAAAAAAACCGGTTACAACTGACACCAAATAAATACCGAAGAAACCCGATAATTCAAAACTAAAAAAGCGGTATCGGTTTTAACCGGTCGGTTTTTGCCATCCCTAATCTTTACCCTCTCTTGCTTCCTAGATGAAGACACTGAATGTGGTAGAGGTTCAGAATTGGGATGAGATGTTTGTCTCCGAGGGATATCCAGCTCCATGAGGTCTGGAGCTGGGTCAGACGAAGCATCAGGTAGGATAACTATGATGCAGTCTGACAATTTCATTGCTGGTTTCGCTTGTGACTGCGATTTGCTGGTATTTTTTTTCTCTTAGGTTGGTTGGAAGTGGATACAGAGGACGTGGATGCAACTGTGGTGGTGGTGGTTGTGATGGCGACGGGTTCTGCAGGAAGAAATACCACAGGCTCTTTTATCGGCTGTTTTATCGGCGTACGAAATAAGTAGGTTTTGTGGCCTTACAGGTGCACTGGCAAGTGTATGTGTTGATGTCTACACTAACAACGTCCATTTGTGTGGCAACTCTCTTTGGACTACAGAAAAGAAGGAGGTGGTAAATGCAGGAGGTTGTGTGGCCTTGAAGGTCTTCTTGATTCTGCATAGGAGATTCGCCGAGTTTGTTTAATTTGTTGTATCTTCTTTTCCTGATGGTAAACCACACAGTCCCTACTCCAGACTGGATGATCGCCTGAACAGTCAGCACACTTCATAGGTGGAGTACGATACAAACTCGTTGTGTGCTGCTTTCCCACATTTGCCACAGGTAGCTTCTCCCCTGCATCCCAAGATGGCGTGTCCAAAGCGCTGGCAATTGAAACAGTGCATAGGGTTAGGGACACAGGGTCATATATTGAAGTGTAGAAAACCTGCCTTAACATGCTCAGGTAGCTGAGGGCTATTGAAGGTGAGGATGAAGGACTCTGACTTGACCAGTGCTCCATCCACCCTTTTAAAATATTCTGCACATCGACTATGCCTTCTGAAGCTCATTCTGTCTTCAGTTCATCCACTGGGATGTCAACCAGATCCCTACAGTAGACTGCGCCCTTACTATAATTCAGGGAACTGTGTAACGGTGTTTCAATTTGATATTCCCCAACACTCTTTCCTGCTTGAAGTTTGGACAGCTGCTGGGAAGTTGATGTTTCCACCAACAGGGTGCCATTCTGCAACCGTTTTACTGATTCCAAGTTACCAGCAATTCCTTAAAGACCTTTGTTTATATACAAGGGCGATAGCTTTTCAAACGAACAGTCCTTTTGTTTCATGACATCAAACACATTCCAGTTAACAGCCTGTGTTCTGTTGCTCTGAACATGAGACTTTTTTAGGAACCTATATCTGGAGGACTGGATAGCCTAGTCCTCATTTTTGATTGGGGTTGGTACCGCTCAGTGGTACACCCATCCCACTGGAATGTTTGAGGAACAAATTAAAATTATTCATCTCGGTCCCCCTAGCAGCCAGGGAACTACATGTCGGCCTAGACAGAGCTCTGTGTGCCTAGGTAAGCCTTATACAACTGAGGTTCAGCAGTATCCCCAGATTTTGCTCGCTAGCAACTATTTCACCTCAACAGCCATGCATCCCATCGGCATGTAGCACACATTACGATTGAAGAGTTTTTATAGAGGTACAATATTGGCCATTAAAATTACTACACCAATAAAAAATGCAGATGATAAATGGGTAAACATTGAACAAATATATTATACTAGAACAGACATGTGATTACATTTTCATGCAATTTGGGTGCATAGATCCTGAGAAATCAGTACCCAGAACAATCACCTCTGGCTGTAATAACGGCCTTGATATGCCTGCGCATTGAGTCAAACAGAGCTTGGATGGCGTGTACAGGTACAGGTGCTCATGCAGCTTCAACATGATACCACAGTTCATCAAGAGTAGTGACTGAAGTATATAGTCTCGAGCCAGTTGCTCGACCACCATTGACCAAACGTTCTCAGGTGGTGAGAGATCTGGAGAATGTGTTGGCCAGGGCAGCAGTCGAACATTTTCCGTACCAGAAGCGCCCATACAGGACATGTAACCAATGGCACCCCATACTATCACGCTGGGTGATACGCCAGTATGCCGATGACGAATACACGCTTCCAATGTGTGTTCACCGCGATGTCGCCAAACAAAGATGCCACCATCATGATTCTGCAAACACAACCTGGATTCATCGGAAAAAAATGAGGTTTTGCCATTCGTGCACCCAGGTTCGTCATTGAGTACACCATCGCAGGCGCTCCTGTCTGTGATCCAGTGTCAAGGGTTGTTGTTTTATTTGTAGGGGACTAAACCACAATGTCATCAGTCCCTTGTTCTGAGCAAAGATGTGACATTTGACGAAACGAAAACACAGAGAGAACACGGATGAGAGAAATTCTTGACGGGTGTAGAACGATAATGACCGTTTCACTGAAACTCAGGGGGATAAACTTACTGTTGCACGAGCATTTGCCATGACTGGCTGATCACTAGGATAAAAACGGATGAGCGAGCTATTCTGTGCACACAAAAACCCACTTCAACCGAAAAGGAAGAGGCCATCAACGAGGTAAATGTACTGTAAAAATGTGGACCTGAGAATCAGGCTTAAGCACCTTCCATTAAATGGAATGATAAAAACCAGATGTACGAATAAAATGTAAAAAAGTAGTAGCCATGGTGACACTATCACCTAAGACTGAAGGTAGCGCATCTGGTAGGCTAAAAAACTGCCTCAAAGTGGCTAAAAACGGACAATCCAACAGAATGTGGACCACCGTCAGCACGGCGCCACAAAGGCAATCTGGTGGGCCCTCTCTACGCAAGAGGTGGCTGTGTGTTAACCACATATGGTCACTGCGGAGTCGGCAGAGTACAACAGACGCCTGAAGGGATGACCTCCACATTGTCGTAGAGGGCTTAACTGCAATCGATTCAGCCCACTCAGCATTGGAAAGTTCCAGTACCTTCTGACTGAACACCGTTCGAAGATCCCTCTCCTGGTGCGCAATATCTAGTATGGTTGAGGTAGTAGCCTCCTTTGCCAGGTGGTCGACACATTCATTTGACGTTATGCCATTGTGGCCTGGGGTCCAAATGAAGATCACAGTGCGACCAGATTTGCCTAGACTGTATACAGCGTCCTGATTTGACCGTACCAAAGGGTGCTTCAGAAAGCACTGGTCGAGGGCTTGCAAGCCACTAAGAGACTCGGTACAGATAACTATAGACTCCCTGGAGCAGGCTCTTAGACCCGCCAAATGGCGACTAGTTCTGCAGTAAACACGCTACTCCCACAGGACAATGAATGTTGTCAACATGCTGACCTTGGGTATAGGCATACCCAGTATGGCCATCGACTAGAGAACCATGTGTGTATGCAAATTCAGCGCCACAGTACGAATCAAGGATGGCCTGAAACTGTTGCCGGAGAGTCGTTGGCTTTGGAGTCTCAGCACAAGTCCAACTGAAGCTGGAAGCGACGAATGATCCAAGAAGAAGTATGAGAACGGTACTAAAACGTGAGACGGATGGGAAGGGACTCTAGGGAAGAAATAAGAGAACAAACACGGACCGTAATCGGAGACCCGACCTCGACCGTCATCATGGGGAAGGGAGTGTGACAGCTGGGAAGAGGAGCCTCCGATTTGGGTAGTGAGGTAAGGCATGAATATGGGCAACATACGAAGCCATCAGCTGTTGCCTTCTGAATCTCTTGGTGGGAACCCCAGCCCCAGCAAGAAGGCTTGTCACAGGACTTGTACAAAAGGCCCCTGTTGCTAAACGAATGCCACTGTGATGGACCACATCCAAGAAATGCAGTGAAGATGGAGCTGCAGAATCATACACAAGGCAGCCGTAATCCAGGCATGACTGGATAAGTGCCTTATACAGGTGCAGTAGAGTGGGAAGAGCAGCCACCCAACCAGTGTGGCTGAGGTAGCGGAGGATGTTCAAGTGGTGCCAGCATTTTTGTTACAATTGGAGAAGATGTGCCACCAAAGACAGCCGAGCAACAAAGAGCAAGCCTAGTAAGTGGTGTGTCTCCTTGACGCAATGGGGTTCATCATTCAGATATAGTTCAGAGTCTGGGTGAGCTACCCGATGGCGACAAAAGTGCATGACGTGGGTATTCTGGGCCGAAAATTGGAAACCATGCACAGAGGCCCAAGACTGGGCCTTTCAGATGGCCCCCTGCAACCGCCGCTCAGTGACGCCAATGCTGCCAGAACTAAAGCACAGAGAAAAGTCTTCAGCAAACGAGGAAAAGATATAGACGTTCCTACTGCCGCAGCTAGACCGTTAATAGCAATTAAAAATAATGGCACACTGAGAACGAAGCCCTTTGGGACCCCATTCTGTAAGATATGAGAGGAGCTAAGAGAGGTGCCAACCTGAACCTGAAAAGAGTGGAGCGAGAGGAAGTTCTGTATCAATGTCGGGAGGGGACCATGTAAGCCCCATTTGCCAGGTTGTATCATATGCCTTGCGGAGATCAAAAAAGACTGTGATAAGATGTTCTCGGCGGGTAAAAGCTGTGCATATAGCTGACTCCAAGGATACAAGATTGTTGATAGTAGAACGGCTCTGGCGGAAGCCTCCCTGATGTGTGGCCAGGACACCCCGATCTTCAACTATCCACATAAAGTGGAGACTCACCATACGTTCGAGGATCTTATACAGAAAGTTAGTGAGGCTGATAGGACGGTAGCTCTCAGTCTTCAGCGGATCTGCGTCTGGTTTTATGACTGCAATGATGGTACTTTCGCGCCATTGTGTGGGTAAAAGACCTCTTGTCCACAGTCGATTGAAAAGGGCGAGTATATGGCGTTGAAAGTCCGCTGAGAGGTGATGGACAAACTGGCTGTGAATAAGGTCTGGCCTGGGAGAGGTACTGGGGGATACAGTAAGAGCAGTTTTGAACTCCCACTCAATAAATAGAGCATTTTACAGATACTGTCGACGAGTGCGGAATGATAACTGCCTCTGCTCCACACGCCCCTTGAGTTCGTGGAAGTCCGCACTGTAGGTTGCAGTCACAGAGCAACGTGCATAATGCTCTGCCATGTGCTCAGCAATAACTGTCAGGTCAATTCTGAGTGATGGGATTCCACTTGGTGGGTGATACCCAAAAAGGCGCAGTACCTGGGACCACACTTTAAAAGGGGAGGCGCGGGAACCTATGGAGGGTACATATCGCTCCCAACAGGACTGTTTACTCTGTTGGATCAGACGCCGGGCTCAGGCGCCGTGAAGCTTAAAAGTTATCAGGTGTTCCACGATGGGGTGGCGCCGGTGGTGCTGGAGCGCCCTCCGACGCTCCTGGATAGCTTCTGCGATCTCCCTCGTCCACCAAGGCACAGATTTGCGCCGAAGTGAGCCTGTGGTAGTCGGTACAGTTGCCTCAATGGCGGAAACAATGTCCTTAGTTATATATTGAACCATCATGTCAATGTCACCTGGTAGCGGAATAGTAACCACAGCAGTTATAGTGTAGCTCTGCCAGTCAGCCCTATGGAGAAACCACCAGGGTAGGCAGTCTGCAGGGTAAAACTGTGGGAGTGACAAAAGGATGGTAAAATGGTCGCTCCCACATAGGTCATCGTGGACCACCCAAGATAAAAGTGGGAGTAGGCTAGGACTACAAAGAGACAGGTCAATAGCTGATAAAGTGCCACACGCTACGCTGAACTGCATGGGGGCTCCACTGTTCAAAACACATATGTCGAGCTGTGTAAAAAGGTTCTCAACATCTCTGGCCCATGATCTCAGTTCCATCCCACAAGGGATGATGCACATTAAAGTCTTCCAAGAAAAAAATGTTCAAGTGTTTGTTAAGCTTATGGGACTTAACTACGGGGTCATCAGTCCCTAAACTCACAAACTACTTATGAACTACTTACGAACTAGGACAGCACAAATATCCATGCCCGAGGGGGGATTCGAACCCCCGACCGTAGTGGCCGTGCTGACCGTGACTGGAGCGCCTCAGTCACCTCGGCCACCGCGGTCAGCGTCTTCGAAGAGGAGGAACGATTGGGGTAATTGGGCGACCAACGCAGCGAGGTCAGCAGGAGAGAAAACAACTTCTGGGGGAAGGTAAAGGAAACAAATGGTGAATTCCTGTATTGCCCAGATGCGAACTGCCACTGCCTCCAGGATCGTGTTGAGAGGCACGGCTGCAGTAGGGACGATGGCGAGAATGTATAGACAAACTCCACCAGATACCATGTCATAAATACTGCAATTTTTGTAATAGTCCCGATAGTCACATAGAGCAGGGGTCCTCTGTGCAGGAAACCAAGTTTCCTGGAAAGCTACACAAAATGCGGGGAAGCAGTACAACAATTTCTGCAACACGGACAAATGGCGGAAAAAAACCGTTAAAGTTCCACTGTATGATCATAGTGGCTCCTGGTGGCGAGGACATGCTGTTTTGAAGGGGCAGTGGGGTCCACAGGGTCGTTTGCTGTCACTGACGGCAGACACGGAGCCTCAACGTCCATCACATCTGGGAACTCAGCAAAAGCCAAGTCCTCAGGGAACGAGAGAATCTCCATCTTGTCCTCTGAGACACCAGGGGTCTTTCTGTTTGGTTTTCTTCTTCTTCTTTTCCCACTGGTCCTTTGGCTTCTCCTGCTGGGAGGGAGTTGCAGACTCATCCCCAGAGACTGAGGACGCCCTTGAGGCTCTACGACCAGCAGTTGGTGGCTTTTCAGCCACTCACTGGTATCAATTTTATCAGTGGGAGAAACAGTAGGAGGAAGGGTTCTGGGACTTAACTACGGGGTCATCAGTCCCTAAACTTACAAACTACTTATGAACTAGCTAATCCTAAAGACGGCACAAATATCCATGCTCCAGGGGGTATTCGAACCCCCGACCGTAGTGGCCGTGCAGACCATGACTGAAGCACCTCAGTCCCCTCGGCCTCCGCGGCTGGCGATGATTTTAACATGTATGGTGATGCAACAGTGGCATATTAACAGGGTGGATCTTTTCATACTTCTTCTTAGCCTCTGAATATGACAGCCTATCCAATGTCTTACACTCTATTATTTTGCGTTCTTTGTGGAGAACTGCCCAGGTTGAAGAGCAGGGAGAATGGTGCTGGCTGCAGTTTACACAGACTGGGGGATACGAACGTCCACACTCCCAACAGGTGGGGTTGGCCTCACAGCGGGACGACATATGGCCAAACCTCCAGCACTTAAAGCAGCACATAGGGGGAGGAATGAAGGGTTTGACATCACACCAATAGATCATCATCTTTACCTTCTCGAGCAATGAATCACCCTCAAAAGACAAGATGAAGGCACCGGTGGTGACCCTGTTGTCCTTTGGACCCTTGTATACGCGCCAAATAAACTGCACTACTTGCCACTCTAACTTCTTCCGAAGTTCTTCATCAGACTGTAGGAATAGGTCTGGACCATGTTCAGTCTTTTGTGGGGGTGATTGTAAAGGGAACGTCATCCACCTTGTCGCAGGCAAGCAGAGCCTGTGACTGATCTGGGGATCACATCGTTATCAGAACAGTCCCAGACCTCATCTTTGACATTCCTTCTACCTCCGCAAACTTATCTTCTAGATTCTCCACAAAAACAGAGGCTTCGTTGTCAAATACGATTTGCCATCTGTTCGATTGCACACCAGGTATCGGGGGGCATATGCCTCACCTTGATGACGAGCCCAACGTTCTTCCCATGGCGTAGCCATGGATGGAATCAATTGGGGTCATGTGATGCTGCATTAAAGAACACTCTTTCACGCTTTGAGACGGTGGTTAAATGCCCACCACTGTTGCTCTGAGATCTTTTCATGGTATTCCCACGAGCAGCTAGGGATATAAAGGTTAACCCAGTCAGAGCTCTGCTTGCCTGGTAAGCCTTATACATCTGAAGTGCGGCAGGTTCCTCAGAGGTTGTTCACTAGCGACTGGTCAACATCAACAACCATGCATTTCCTCAGCACGTAGCACACTTTAAGACTGAGTGTTTTTTTATAGAGGTTTCTACCGGCCTCACAACCCGGGTGATTAAGCCAAGATCCCCAAGCTCTGAAATGTACAATGTTCCAACGTTGTGCCGAACAATGGTCGTTGAAGCACAAACAGAGCTTATGGTGAGGCAGACGGCATGACACAGTCCACAGCTATGGACCCCGGGTTCACCGTACTCAGCAAATTAATGCCAAAGCCCTGAGGGGAGCGTCAAGGGTAACTGCAGCCATGGTCTCCGAGCTAATAGTCCATGCTGCTGCAAACATTGTCGAATTGTTCATGCAGATGGTTGTTGTCTTGCAAACGTCCCCATCTGTTGACTCAGGGATCGCGATGTGGCTGCACAATCAGTTACAGCCATGTGGATAAGATACCTGTCATCTCGACTGCTAGTAATAAGAGGTTGTTTCGATCCAGGACGGTGGTCCGTATTGCCATTCTGAACCCACCGATTCCATATTCTGCTAACAGTCATTGGATCGCGACGAATGCAAACAGGAATGTCACGATTCGATAAACCGCAATTGCAATAGGCTACAATCCGACCTTTATCACAGTCGGAAATGTGATGGTACGCATTTCTCCTCCTTACACGAGGCATCACAACAATGTTTCACCAGGCAACTGTTTTTTGTGTATGAGAAGTCAGTGGGAAACTTTCCTAACGTCAGCACATTGTAGGTGTTGTCACCGGCGCCAACCTTGTGTGAATGCTCTGAAAAGCTAATCATTTGCATCTTTTTTTTCCTGTCGGTTAAATTTCACGTCTGTAGCACATCATCTTTGTGGTGTAGCAATTTTAATGGCCAGGAGTGTACTTCCTTCTTCGCGACCTGGGCTGACAAGCCAAAATCCCCATTCCCTGGTACACACGTTCCACTGCCGCGCCACACGGTGATCGCTGAAGCATGTCCACAGGTTACCGTATCTCATAGACTGGCGGTGCTTACCAGTCACCAGCTCAGGGACCCCAGGTTTGCCAAGCCCTTACCCAGAAAATGAACGCTGAGCCCCCCTGAGGGGGTGTACAATGAGACATTATTTCGAGTGTTCTGTTAAACCTTACTTCTAAATGCTTGTAAAGTTAAAAGGGTATCCTTTGTGAATTTGTTCTGGTGTGCACATCAAATCTTTATTGTAATATTTTGACTGTTGTGTAAAACCTTATTCTAAACCGGAATGTTCTTGTTGTTTAGTACCAATGTAGCCTGATGTTAAGAACTTACTAAATCAAAGAACTTAAGAATTTTGTAAATTGGTTAAAGAACTGTGCACCTGAAGAGTTTGAGTTGTTTTAAAAGGAAGGTAACACTGTTGTTTACTACCAAACCATGCAGTGTGGTAAATAAAAGAAAAAGGGAAAAATCATTTCCAAGTTATAAGATCTTTTGCGCCTGGTGTCTTCCGCTTAGGGATCCTTGTATCGCTACTCAACAGTTAATGAGTCTAACAGGACCATTTCACTTTGTATGTGCTGAACTAAACCAAACACAAAGTCTACGCAACACAATTTTTTTGTCTGCAAACTCTTCAAAATTTTGTGCAATAGTTTACTTAATTTGATGTAGCACAGTAATTATAACGAATAACGAATAGAAAGTGAGATCACTATTATGTTAATATATCACACAATAAGATGTAAAAAATTGATAATTTTTCATTAAATAGTTTTCTCAGAATCAGTTGATAAATATTCTAAGCCCTCAGAGTGCTGTGGTGCTCAGCGTGTAAGCAGCAGCGGAATAGGCCCACCGTGGCCAACACTGGCAGGCTGACTATAATTTCCCTTTACAGATCTTTAATAAAGATAGGCCATCTGGTAGGTGCATCCACAGTGGAAAGTGGTCACTGTCATGAAGATAATCCGTTGCTTACCATTGAACAGAGCCTGAGAGGGCTGAATAGTAGAGAGAAAGGTCAATGGCCGAGAATGTCTCTGTGGCAGCACTAAAATGTGAGAGATTGCTCATGTTGAGCATGCAGTGTTGGTGGGATGGCATGTGGCACTCTACAACCTGACTTCTTGGGCAAGTAGAGTCTGAGGCCCATCATACATTGAGGTCATTGAAATCTTCCAGTAGAAGATATGGGTGGTTGAGTTGCCCTATGAAACTGATGAGAGCCTTTTAGTTTATCTGTTCTTGGGAAGTAAATACAAGGAACAAACTGTGATCCTCAGACCCACATGAACTTACACTGCCACAACATGGAGCTCAGTAACCAAAGGAATGGCCAAGGAATGATGTGCATCATTGACAAACGCAGCAACTACTGCCTTGGCCCTCTCACTAGTAACATCGTTCTTATGGTAGCTGGTATAGCCTTTGAGTATAGTGGTGTCCGAAGCTTTAAAGTGGGTTTCTTGTATACAAAAGATCAGTGGATGTGTCTGTGCTAGAAGTTACAGTTCTGCTATGTGAGTCCTGAAACCATTCATCTTCCACTGTAATATGGTAGCCATGGATTATGGAAGTTGAACTTTAACTTTTTCTTCCCACTTTGGCAGAGATGATGTACTAGGTTTGGGTTCAGTTTTGGGGCAAGAAGAGTGCCCCAGATTGACATCCAGCTCCGTATACTCTGGAGTGGAGTCTGAAGAAGCAGCTGGTATTAGAACTTCAATATGGCCTGAAGGTTTACTACTTGATTTCACTTGCGACTGGGACTTAGTGGATGCCTTTTTTGCCTTCACTTGCTTTGTAGCAGCTGCAGTAGAAGTGGTAGTGGCCATGGTGGATTTTTCAGCCGTGATCTACGAATGGAGTTGCACGAGGGGTTGCCAATGTTGGTAGCATTCTCTGATGTGTTTGAAGGAGTTACAGGCACTGAGTCAGTTGCAGTTTTTCATGTGAACTGACAAATGCAGGCGTTAGTGGCAACACTAACAACCTCTGTTTGTGTTGAAGCATCAGATTTCTGCAATGGCTTTGAAAGAACAGCAGCAAATGCAGGAGGTCGCATGGCCTTAAATATCTTCTTGGCCTCCATATAGGAAATGCGCTTAGTTTTTTAAACTTCTTATATCTATTCTTCCAAATAAACACTGCATTCCCTACTCCATACAGGATATTCCCCAGAACAGTTCACACACTTTGGAGATAGTGAACAAGTGACACCTTCATGGACAGGTTTACCACATATGCCACAGGTAGATACTCTATTACGTACCTGAGTTGCATGCCCAAAGCATTTAAAGCAGCATGTGGGATTTGGGACAGATAGGTGTAGAAATCCTGCCTTATCATGCTCCAGGAGTTTTGGGCTATTAAATGTAAGAATAAATGAGTCTGATTTTTGTAGCTTTCCATCCACCCTTCTCTGTTTTGCACAACACTGATGCACTCTTCCACCCACTCAGCCTTCAATTCTTCTCTGGAAATGTTCACAAGGTCCCCACACATGACAACTCCTTTGCTGTAATTCAGAGTGTTGTGTAGGTCTGTCTCAATACTCCCCCAAGGCAAGTTGCTTTTTGAAAATTCACTGATGTTTCTATTAGCAGAGTCCAAATGCACAAACACTTAACTGATTTTAATGAACCAGCAATGCCTTCCAAACTCTTTTGAATAGAGAATGACAACACTTTCTCAAACTTACCTAATTTCCTTTTAATGACTAAAAGCACATTCTGATTACCAGTATGGGTTCTGTTACTGAAATTTTTTTTTGGACAGTGCTTCGTTAGGACGACTGGATACCCAAACTCTTTTTGGTAGTTGGGTACCCCTTAGTGGTTCACCCATCCCACTAGGAGCTGTGAAAAAAATGTCAAAGGATCTGTCTTGGTGCCACGAGGAGCTAGGGAACCAAATGTTCACCTAGACAGTGACCTGCATGCCTAATACAACTGAGGTTTGGCAGCATGCCCAGAATTGCCCGACAGCAACTGTTCTGCCTCAACAGTTATACATTCCATCAGCATACCTTGGAATTAAAGTTTTATTTTTATTTATTTAATTTTTTTGTATAGAGGTATTTGCCTTCCTTGTGATCCAAGCAGTCAAGCCGAGGCGTGTACAGAGGTTACGGTGTCAGAGGACTGGCAGCACATACCAGTCCCCAGCTCAGGAACCCTGGGTTCGCCAAGCCTGCACTCGGCAGGCTAATGCTGAGCCCCATGAAGGGATCGATTTGTGGACATATGATGAGACATCAAGAAATCATAAATTTTATACTGGAGGGAAGTGTGGTGGCTAAAATCTCAGAATAAGACCATGAGATAAGTGTAGTAAGCAGAGTGAAAATGATGTAGATTGCCACAGTTATTCAGAGATTAAGTGGCTTGCACAGGGTAGAGTAGCATGGAGACCTGTGTCAAACCAGCTTTCAATTGAATACCAGACCACCACACAAACAACAACAGAAAATCAAGAAAAGGAAGGAAGGATGGAAGATTTAGGTTTAATGTCTCACTGAAATTATGTAATTTAGAGAAAGAGCACTTGTTAGGATAAATTTTTATCAGTTGTAACCTTCGAAAGGAATCATTCTAACATTTTCCAGAGTGATTTAGAGGAATCACAAAAAACATAAATCAGATGGCTGGAGGCAGATTTCAACTGCCATCTTCCAGAATGGGTGTCCATTATGTTACCATCGCTTAATTACAGCTCAATGGTAATAATCATATTGTTTTAAAAATCTGCAAAGTAGTTCATCAAATTCACAATGAATGTAGTTATCAATAATCAAAGGGCAAAATCAGCTAATCATTAATTACATTAAATGAAGTGCTAATTATAAATTAAAGTTGCATCATGTAAGGAAAAGACTTCTTTGAAGATGTTATTGGCAGCTGTCAAACAAAGATAAAAAAGAGAGTTGGTTTATGTGGACTTAAGGTGAAAATGTATGATAATCATCAAAGAAGCTAGACACTGCAAATAAAAGTATAGCATATAATGAGCTGACAGGAAAGGTAAGTTATGAAGAGGCAGACAGTATTATTAAGCAAACAAATGAAAGCACCAACATTTTATTCAATATAAAAACATTTATTATATTTTACACACACATTTCATAAAAATACAACATGCCAGTTAGCTGCAAATTGGTTTCCTATACTTTGCTTGAATCCAGACACGATACATTTTTAGCATTTTGCTGCGGTTCACTTGGAGCCGCCTGTCTATGAGATTTTGTTCTTCCAAGAAACCAGCAGTTGTAAACATACTTCTTACTTCATCTGCAACAAGAAGAAAATACACCATGGTACTTTTATAGGAGAGGAAAAAAAAAAAAAACTCAATATTACATTTTAGACAAAAGGAGAAACATGAAGGTAGAATTATATGCCAACAATGACAACAGATTTGGCAGTGGCTAAGTATAGATATTTGGATATTTTCCCTGGTTTCCTTAAATCCCTTCATATGATTGTCAGGACAATTTCTCCTGCAATACCATGACATTTTCTCTACTGTCCTTGTATGACTGAGCTTATGCTATCAGATCTTCTTGATGGAATGTTGAGCTCTACGAACTTGATACTTCATTTCATATTCACCTTCCCTTTCCTCTATTACCTCTTGCCTAGTACATTTTCCCTCTTCAGCATATTATTATTCACTCACTTCTTTTATATGGAACTTCCATTGTTTATTGGAGCAATTACTTTAAAAATTGTGATAAGCAGCATTCAAACAATTTTAATTAAATTTTTGCTAAATCTTATCCATTATTCTGGCTTTGTTACCTTTAAAGTATGTCTATCGTTTCTGCAACAACATTATTTCTGCTTTCTGTAAATATTTAAAATGATGATTAGTACCAGCTATCTGTTCTACTTGCTTGTAATTTTAAAATTAACAACTAGTAAATTATTGGATAGAATTGTTTGTTAATATTTATCTTCAGGAAACAAAATTGTTAGTTCTGTCGAAAAACACACACAGAACTAGAAAGTAACCTAGTTCTTGGTATTATTATTTCTTTCCTCAGGAAGGAACGAAGGATAGGCTGGAGAAGGTAAAAAATAAAATAAAATAAAAAGATTGTGGGGGCTCCGACTCCAGATGAGAAGGTGATCTGTTGTGGTCTCTCACCATCCTTACAACAGGTGTATCCATCTCATGGAGGGTTTGAGAGGATTACCCTTTCTTTCTCTCAACCTATCTGTCATTCCTCCTTAAGAAAGGATGAAATAGTTCCATAAACTATGATAATTTCTTGTTCATTTATGTGGGCCAGTCAACAGTACTATCAATTTTGATTTTGAAGCTTCCTGGTCAGCAATTCTGTCTTGTAAAGTTATAGTTTCCTGACATCAGTTTTTTTCTTGTGACAGATTGTAAAATAAATTAAAATCCTCTATCCATAAGAAAATGCTGCATGTAATTGCCAGCTGTTCTTACAGTTTAAATATGAAGTCATGACTGGTAGAGTGATAAAAACTGTTCTAGTTTTGCAATTACACTGCAAAATATTGATCTACACAGTATCACAGGTAATTTAATTAAATCACCACATTACTTCATATTTAATGTCATATACCTTCATCAGCCTTTCAATACATAAAAGTGTTTTGAATCATGTTTGTTTTGATGTAACAGCTTTTCTACTCCAGCAAGATAATGAATTATGCAACATCTGTACAACATAAAAACACAATATACATAGCATTACATATAATAGGGAACTATTAACAAAGCTATATAGAATTAATATGAATAATGTGTGCATTTCTCAAGTGTGATATACGCTATCACTACAAACATGGATTAAAATAAGCTCCTTTGGTGATGTGGAGCAAGATGTTTATTACAAAACATTGTTGTGCTTCCTTAACAAATGGATTTTAATCCAGACAATATACTGGGCAGTCAGAAATAATCTGAACAATTTGGAGAAACAATTGTCAACAAAAAATGTATATTTTGTGCCATTTCCAATTTAATTAGAGTTGAATTTAACAAATCAGGTTACTGCATGTACAAATTCAAGCATCCTCACAGAGGCGATGTTGCTCAACAAGTTGTTCTTTGGTTTATCTGATACAAAATGGTAGTCTGCGAGACTGCTGCGCAGTTGCCAGGATTCAAATCTTGCTACATTACAATGTTCAACTCTCCTCTTGTTTCGTCTGAGGAAATCAAAAAAGGAACATGTTTGGCAACATCACCACTGTTGTTGTTGTTATGGTCTTCAGTCCGGAGACTGGTTTGATGCAGCTCTCCACCCTACTCTATCCTGAGCAAGCCTTTTCATCTCCTCATAAGAACGGCAACCCACATCCACTTGAATCTGCTTACTATACGCGTCTCTTGGTCTCCCTCTGCGAATTTTACCCCACACACTTCCCTCCAATGCTAAATTTTCGATTCCTCGATGTCTAAGAATGTGTCCTACCAAGCGATCCCTTCTTTTAGTCAGGGTATGCCAAAAATTCCGTTTCTCGCCAATTCTGTTCAGTACCTCTTCATTAGTTACGTGATCTACCCACCTAATCTTCATCATTCTTCTGTAGCACCACATTTCAAAAGCCTCTATTCTCTTCCTGTCCACACTGCTTATCGTCCATGTTTCACTCCCGTGCAAGGCAACACTCCACACAAATGCCTTCAGAAAAGACTTCCTTACACTCAAATTAATATTCGATGTTAGCAAATTTCTCTTTTTCAAAAATGCTTTTCTTCCCATTGCCATTCTGCATTTTATATCCTCTGTACTGCGACCATCGCATGTTATTTTACTACCCAAGTAACAAAACTCATCTACCACCTTCATTGTTTTGTTACCTAATCTAATTCCTTCAGCATCGCCTGATTTTCTAAGACCGCATTCCATTATTTTTGTTTTGCTCTTTTTTATGTTCATTTTATACACTCTCTTCAACACCCTGTCCATTCCATTTAACTGCTCTTCAAGGTCGTTCGTTGTCTCTGACAGAATTACAATGTCATCAGCAAAACACAGTGTTTTTAATTCTTCACCCTGAACTTTAATCCCTATTCCAAATTTTTCCTTGTTTTCCTTCACCGCCTGCTCAATGTACAAATTGAATAACATCGGAGAAAGGCTACAACCCTGTCTTACTCCCTTCCCAACTGATGCTTCCCTTTCATGCCCTTCGAGTCTAACAACTGCGGTCTTGTTTTTGTACAAGTTGTAAATAACTCTCCTTTCCCTGTATTTTACCCCTGCTGACTTCAGAATTTGAAAGAGTGTATTCCAGTCAACATTGTCAAAAGCTTTCTCCAAATCTACAAAAGCTAAAAATGTAGGTTTGCCTTTCCTTAATCTATCTTCTAAGATAAGACGTAAGGTAAGTATTGCCTCCCGGGTTCCTACATTCCTCCTGAATCCAAACTGATCTTCCCCGAGGTCAGCTTCTACCAGCTTTTCCATTCTCCTGTAGATAATTCATGTTAAAATTTTGCAACCATGACTTATCAAACTGATGGTTCTGTAATTATCACACCTGTCTGCGCCTGATTTCTTTGGAATGGGGATTATTAAATTTTTCTTAAAGTCTGAGGGTATTTCGCCTGTCTCATACATCCTACATACCAGTTCAAATAGTCTTGTCATGGCTGGCTCTCCCAGAGACTTCAGTAGCTCTGAGGGTATATCATCTACTCCTGGGGCCTTGTTCCAACCTAGGTCTTTCAGGGCTCTGTCAAATTCATCTCTCAGTATAGTATCTCCTATTTCATCTTCATCTAC
Organism: Locusta migratoria; assembly: GCA_026315105.1. Classification (NCBI taxonomy): domain Eukaryota; kingdom Metazoa; phylum Arthropoda; class Insecta; order Orthoptera; family Acrididae; genus Locusta; species Locusta migratoria. The sequence goes on along the minus strand of CM048746.1, from coordinate 466,823,046 downwards.
TTCCTCTTCCCTGCCTACAACATCGTCTCCAAGTTCATTTCCTTTGTAGAGCTGCTCTATGTACTCTTTCCACCTTTCAGTTTTCCCTTCTTTGCTGAGAACTGGTCTCCCATCTGAGTTCTTGATATTCGTAGAATGGCTTTTCTTGTCCCCAAATGTCTCTTTGATTTTCCTGTAGGCGGTACCTACTTTTCCCCTTGTTATACATTCTTCTACATATTTGCATTTGGCTTCTAGCCACTCCTGCTTAGCCATTTTGCACTTCCTATCAATTTCATTTCTTAGTCGTCTGTACTCCATTTTGCCTGTTTCATTTACTGCATTTTTATATTTTCTCCTTTCATCAATTAAATTTAGTATTTCCTGCGTTATCCAAGGATTTTTTGTAGGTCTTGCTTTTCTACCTATTTTGCCCTCTGCTGCCTTCACTATTTCATCTCTCAATGCTACCCATTCCTCTTCTACTGTTTGATTTCCCCCTGTTTCTGTCAAATGTTGCCTAAATCTCCCTCTGAAATTCTCTAGAACTTCACGTTCCTTCAATTTATCTAGGTCCCATCTCCTTATTTTCCTACCTTTCTGCAGTTTTTTCAGTTTCAGCCTACAGTTCATGACTAACAAGTTATGGTCAGAGTCTATATCTGCCCCTGGGTATGTCTTGCAGTTTATAACCTGGTTCCAGAATCTATGTTTTACCATTATAAAATCTATCTGATACCTTCCGGTGTCTCCTGGTCTCTTCCAAGTATACAACCTTCTTTTGTGATTCTTAAACCACGTGTTTGTTACAATTAAATCATGTTCCATGCAAAATTCTACCAGGCGACTTCCTCTTTCATTCCTTCTGCCCAGTCCATATTCACTTACTATTTTTCCTTCTCTTCCTTTTCCTACTACCGAATTCCAGTCTCCCATCACAATTAAGTTTTCCTCTCCCTTAACTGTCTGAATAATTTCCTTTAGCTCCTCATATATTTCTTCGATCTCCTCATCATCGGCAGAGCTAGTTGGCATATAAACCTGTACTACTGTTGTTGGTGTTGGCTTCGTATCTATCTTGACAATGATAATGCGATCACTGTGTTGGTCATAGTAGTTTACCTGCATTCCTGTTTTCTTATTCATTATCAGTCCTACTCCTGTGATACCCCCAACTGATTTAGCATTTATAATCCTGTACTCACCTGACCAGAAATCCTGTTCATCCTGCCACCGAACTTCACTAATCCCCACTACATCTAACTTCAACCTATCCATTTCCCTTTTTTAAATTTTCTAATTTTCCTACGCGATTAAGGGATCTAACATTCCACGCTCCGATCCGTAGAATGCCAGTATTGTCTTTCCTGATGACAACATCCTCCTGAGTAGTCCCCGCCCGGAGATCCGAATGGGGGACTATTTTACCTCCGGAATATTTTACCCGAGAGGATGCCATCATCATATGTTCATACAGTAGAGCTGCATGTCCTCGGGAAAAGTAACGGCTGTAGTTTCCCCTTGCTTTCAGCCGTTTGCAGTAGCTGTGTGGCAAAGTCACATTAGCTGATGTTACAAGGCCAGCTCAGTCAATCATCCAGACTGTTGCCCCTGTAACTACTGAAGAGGCTGCTGCCCCTCTTCATCACCACTATGTGCCACAATCTGATTGGTTGAGTTCAATCCTAATTAAATCAGAAGAGGCACAAAATATAACACTTTTCTCTTAAACATTATTTCTCAGCACAACTTACCTTGCAACATCCTTGGAAGCCTTTAGACTGTTTCTTACCACCCTGTCTATTATGAACCCACTTCACGTAATACGGCACTCTTAGTGGATGAAGTGGCCTTTCATCGCAGAACCCTGAAAATACCCTACAGGGGCAGCTGGACAGTGCTGGACAGCCCAGACAGTCTAACACCTTACTCAAGAAGAGCAGTAAGAAGAATCTAGCTTAGCTGTATTTTTGCCAGGTAGCAGTCTTCCTTCCACAAGAAGAGTTAGGAGAGTGTTGTTATATCTGTCAGATGTCCCTCTTTTCAAGTCTGAAGTAGTTAAGTATTTTCTTTTGTACATCCAATAAAGTTGTTATATTAATGAGCAAGGTTGTTCTAGCTTTGCTTCCATGTCCACATGCTTATTTGTGAGCTGACTGCTGTTAAATTCCCCAGCAGCCGCCACACCATATGACAAAGAGGTTGTTCAACATTTATGAGTTATAGCAGACATTCACTTTTGCCTAAGTCACAGCCAACATTTTGCAGTGTGGCACTCACTAACTAACTTTCCTTTCATTTATTTATTTTTTAAGAGGTGTGCTTTGCATTTTTTTTTTCTTTTAGATATTTTTTTTTTTTTTTTTTTTTGCTTTCTGGCTTTCTATCCTGTAATGACTACCACACTTTCTGCACAGAATTCCTGCCTCAGGCAGTTGTAGCTTTGATACAATGCAATTTGTTCAGTTTCAAATCAACCAAATGATCCAGCTTGTAATGATAGTGCAGCAGCTGATCACAAAATGAGCTGCTGCTGCTAAAACTGCGACCAAACCTGCAAGAATCCGACTGTTTCAAGTTTTCAGCAAGACTTCAATGAGCAGTACCCGCAATTCAGAAATTCTGCCAGCAGCCCATTTTATAGGCCTGCACAGAAATTGTTTCAGACTTTATGTATGGAGTTGCTTCAGTCTGATGACTTAATTAGTGACCTTACTAAGTGCTATGAGGATCAAGGGATCAAGTGCAAGTAACTGCTATGTGTTATCAGTTTTTTTGTTTGCGTAAGCAGCCTACTCACGGAACTTCAGGCCTTGACATGATAGTGACAGTTTCAGTGTGTTTGTGGACAGTATTATGCAGACACTATAATCTGCGATAAAATTACATACAAAGGTTCTGAAAGCTGGTTGACGCCAGAGATACATTGGTTGGTTGGTTGGTTTGATGTTTTAGGGGGACAAAACTGCGGAGGTCATCAGTCCCCCATTCCATCAAAGAGCGAGATAAGTGTGGAAACACTGAAAGATTTGCCCAGAGTTAAAACTGCTATGGGAGGAAAACCCCACTCAATCAATAAAATGTAAACAAATTCGACAAAGGACAACAAGGCAGGAGACAACAAGAAAGGACAAAATCACACGGAAAAATGTGGGCCACCGTCAAGGGACAGCCACAACGGCAACGAGGCGGGTCCTCACCGCGGAGGAGATGGCCATGGGTCAGCCAAGTGTGGCCGATGCGGAGCCGGCACAGGACTACCTAGTCCCGGCGAGAGGCCCGCATGGACGAGTGCCACACAGCTGTGGTCTCCTTTATTGCCCTGAGTTTGTTGGGATGGCTCAGGCTACACCACTCTGCGGCCCAAAGCTCACATACTCTATGGCGCAACACAGACTGGTAATCTGAGGCCGGGAGGCCTATGTCTAACACGGGCGAATGGACAGCCTGTTTGGCTAGCTCATCGGCTCGTTCGTTGTTCGGGATGCCGATATGACCAGGAGACCAAATGAAGACCACAGAGCATCCTGACTGGTCGAGAGCAAAAAGTGTCTCATGGATAGCCAGCACCAAGGAGGAACGTGAGTAACATTGATCGAGCGCACGAAGACTGCTCAGGTAGTCACTGCAGAGCAGAAAAGACCCACCTGAGCAGGAGCGCATATGCTCAAGAGCACGGAGAATGGCCACCAACTCGGCAATGTACACACTGCAGCCATCCAGCAGAGACCGCTGCTCGGCGTGATCGCCATGGACATAGGCAAAGCCAACACGGCCACGAACCAACGAACCGTCCATATAGACGATGTCGTATCCAGTGTACTCTGCAACAACAGCAAAGAACTGACGGCGGAGTGCCTCTGGAGGAACAGAGTCTTTAGGTCTATCGGCCAATTCCAGCCTAGAGCATGGCCTTGGTACACACCATGGGGGCGTTCGCGTACGGACCCGATGCGGAGATGGGACAGGGAAAGACTCTAGTTCCAACAGAAGGGACTGGACACGGAAGGCGATCGTGTGACCGGAACGGGGTCGCCGTTGTTGAGGACGGACGACCGTGCGGGAGAAAAGCAAACGTTGGTTTGGGTGACCTGGTGAGCTATGAACATGAGCAGCATAGGCCGCGAGCAGTTGCTGGCGGCGGATCCGCAGAGGTGGGACCCCGGCCTCTGCAAGTAAACTGTCCATGGGACTGGTGCGGAAAGCACCCGTCGCAATGCGAACCCCACAGTGGTGAATGGGGTCCAGCAAGCGCAATGCCGAGGGGGATGCGGAGCCATAGGCGAGGCATCCAAAGTCCAGACGGGACTGCACCAAAGCTTGGTATATCCGCAACAGTGTGGACCAATCGGCACCCCAGTTCGTATGGCCCAGATGGCAGAGAACATTCAGTTGGCGCCAGCACTTCTGTTTCAGCTGACGAATGTGGGGGAGCCACGTCAGCCGAGAGTCAAACACGAGCCCTAAAAACCTGTGAGTGTCAGCAACCTCTAAGAGGTGGTTGTCAAGATAAAGTTCGGGCTGTGGATGAACCGTCCGACGCCGACAGAAATGCGTAACTCTGGTCTTTGCAGGAGAGAACTGAAATCCATGGGCTAGAGCCCAGGACTATGCATTCCGAATGGCGCCTTGTAACCTACATTCAGCAACTTGGGTGCTGGAAGAGCTAAAAGACATGCAGAAGTCGTCAGCATAGAGAGAGGTGTAGTGGGGGGAGCACACTGTGGAGAGCCCCCAACCGTCGAGGGAGCTGATGCAGTTTTACGGCCCTGAGGGCCCACAGAGGTTGGTACAAACAATGGGGCCGCCGTCACCGAGGGGAAAGGGGACGACGTGACACTCGCAAATGATGTCTTCAGTGCTACGGGGTGCAGTCTCTCAAATTTCTTTTTGGCCTCGTTATATGACAATTTGTCCATGGTTTTGTACTCCATAATTTTCCTTTCTTTATGGAGCATCGTGCAGTTTGGCGAGCAAGGGGGATGGTGCTGTCCGCAGTTGACACAAATAGGAGGAGGAGCACAAGGAGCGTCCGGATGGGATGGACGCCTGCATTCTCGACAGGTGGAGCTGGAATTGCACCTGGAGGACATGTGCCCAAATCTCCAGCATTTGAAACACCGCATCAGAGGAGGAATATAAGGTTTTACATCGCACTGGTATACCATAACCTTGACCTTTTCGGGCAAAGAATCGCTCTCAAAGGCCAGGATGAAGGCACCAGTGGCTACCTTGTTGTCCTTAGGCCCCCTACATATGCGCCTGACGAAGTGGACACCCCGTCGTTCGAGGTTGGCGCGTAATTCGTCGTCCGACTGCAGAAGGAGATCACGATGATAAACTATCCCCTGAACCATGTTGAGACTCTTGTGAGGGGTGATGGTCACAGGCACATCACCCAGCTTTTCACAGGCCAGAAGTGCCCGTGACTGTGCCGGGGATGCCGTTTCTATTAGAACTGCACCGATTCTCATCTTCGACAACCCTGAAACTTTGCCAAACTTATCTTCTAAGTGTTCAACAAAGAAGAGTGGCTTAGTGCTCCTGAAGTTATCCCCATCGGTTCTAGCACAAACAAGAAATTTAGGGGAGTATGGCTCAACCCTTTCTTTCGCCCGTCGTTCCTCCCATGGGGTAGCCAGGGAAGGGAACGATTGGGGGTCATATTGTGCGGCATTATATGTATTTCTACCTCTCTTAGAGACGCCGTTTTCGCGGCCGGCCACGCTTCTATTTGCTCGCTTCATGTTTGACCCTCGAGCAGCTAGGGAACTAAAGGTCCACCCAGGCAGAGCCCTGCTTGCCTGGGTAAGCCTTGTACAACTGAGGTTCGGCAGGTTCCTCAGAGATTGCTTACTAGCGGCTGTTCAACCTCAACAGCCATGCATCTCCTCGGCACGTAGCACACCTTGAGATTGAGGTTTTTTTTTATAGAGGTTTGTACCGTCCTCGCGACCCGGGCGATTAAGCCAAGATCCCCGAGCTCTGAAACGTACAACGTTCCACCGTTGCGCCGAACGATGGTCGTTGAAGCACGCACAGAGCTTACGGTGTAGCGGACTGTTGGCACGACACAGCCCACAACTCAGGACCCCGGGGTCGCCAAGCCCGTACTCAGCAAATTAATGCTGAGCCCCTGAGGGGAGAGATACATTCAGCCGAAATTTTTACAAAGGGCTAAATGGTCTTCAGAAAGGTTAGATTAAATAAAATTGGGAGTTGGCGTGTTTATTACTGTTACAAATGGTTCATCCAGCAGCAAAATTTAGGCAGATACTTCCTGTGAGTTGGTATGGGTAGAGGTTATGCCTGACAACTGTAATAAATTAATAATTGGATCTTTTTATCAGCCTCCTGACTGAGACGATGCAATTGCCGAAATGTCCAAAGAAAGCTTGAATCACATTTCAAATAGGTACGTGAAATATACTGTTATCATTGGTGGCAACTTTAATTTACCCTTGATACGTTGGCATAAATACAAATTCAAAACCGAAGGCAAATATAAAACATTGGACAAACTAGTTCTGAATGCTTTTTCTGAAAACTACTTCGAACAGTTAGTTCATGAACCCACTAGAATAGTACATGGTTGTGAAAATACCCTTGATCTCCTAGCAACAAAGAATCCTGAGCTAGTAAAGAGCATCAAAACAGACTAGTGAACATAAAGATGTAGTAGCAAGACTGCATATCGACATTCCCAAATGCACCAAAAATAAACGAAAAATATATCTATTCAATAAAGCAGATAAAAATTCGCTTCACGCTTTCCTGAGTGATAGTCTTCAGTCTTTCAAAACTAAAAATGCAAGTGTAGATCAGTTGTGACTTACTTTCAGACATAATATCAGTAGCAATCAAGAGATTTATACCAAATAAATTAATAAAAGAGGGGGCTGAACCCTGAGCTACACAAAACAGGTCAGATCACTGTTGCAGAAGCAAAAAAAAAAAAAAAAAAAAAAAAAAAAGAGGGCATGCAAAATTTAAACAGACACAGAATCCCCAAGGCTGGCAAGCTTTTACAGAAACCCGTAATCTAGTGCGGGCTTCAATGCGAGAAGCTTATAATAGTTTCCACAACGAAATCCTGTCTCGTAATCTTGCAGAAAACCCAAAGAAATTCTTGTCATATGTGAAGTACACTAGCGGCAAAACACAAACAATACCTTCACTACGCGATAGCAATGTTAATAGTACCGACGACAGTACTGCTAAGGCAGAATTACTAAACACAGCTTTCCAAAATTCGTTCACCAAAGAAGACAAAGTAAACACTCCAGAATTCAAACCAAGAACAGCTGTCAGCATGCAAAATTTAGAAGTAGATATTCCTGGAGTAGTAAAACAACTTAAGTCACTAAGCAAAAACCAATCTTCTGGGGCAGATTGTATACCAACTCGATTCCTCTCAGAATATGCTGATGCAATAGCTCCATACTTAGCTATCATATACAACTGACCACTCAGTGAAAAATCTGTACCCAAAGACTGGAAATTTTCCCAGGTCACTCCAATATTCAGGAAAGGCAATAGGAGTGATCCCCAAAATTACAGGCCCATCTCACTGATGTTGATTTGCAGCAAGATTTTGGAATATATACTTTGTTCGAACATTATGAACTACCTCAAAGAGAACGACCTATTAATAAATAGTCAACATGGATTCAGAAAGTACCACTCTTGCGAAACACAGCTTGCCCTTTATTCAAATGAAGTGTTAAGTGCCATCGGCAAGGGATCTCAAATGGATTCCATATTTCTGGATTTTGGGAAGGCTTTTGAACAGTACCTCACAAATGGCTTCTAATGAAATTGCGTACTGATGGAATATCGCCCCAATTGTGCGATTGGATTTGCGATTTCCTATCAGAAAGGACACAGTTCGTAGTAACTGATGGTAAGTCATCGAGTAAAACAGAAGTGATATCTGGCATTCCCCTACTCTTCCTCATATTTATAAACAATTTAGAAGACAATCTGAATAGCTCCCATAGACTGTTCACCGATGATGCTGTCGTTTATAGGAAAGTGTAGTCAACACGGGACCAAAAGCAACTGCAAACCGATTTAGACAAAATTTCTACATGGTGCAAATATTGGCAATTAACATTAAATAATGAAAAGTGTGAAGTAATACACATGACCACTAAAAGAAATCTGCTGAACTTCAATTACAAAATAAATCAGTCAAACCTTAAGGTCATAAATTCTACCAAATACCTAAGAGTTACAACTATAAACAACTTAGACTGGGGAGAGCACATAGAACATATTGTGTGGAAGGTGAACCAAAGGTTACATTTCATTGGCAGAATGCTTAGAAGATGCCACAACTCCACCAGACTGTCTACATCACACTTGTGCGTCCTTTCCTGGAGTACTGTTGCCGAGTGGGGGACTCTCAACAGGTAGGACTGACAGAAGACATTGAGAAGGTTCAGAGAAAGGCAGCTCATTTTGTTTTATCAAGTTATAGGGGGAACAGCATCATGGAAATTTGCACAATTTGAGATGGAAATCATTAAAAGTACGACATTATTCATTGCGGCAAGATGTATTTGCGAAATTTCAATCACCGACTTTTACTTCTGAATGTGAAAATATTTTGCTATCACCCACCTACATAGGGAGACATGACTATCCCAATCAAATAAATCAGATCGAAAACGGAACAATTTAGGTGTTCTTTCTTGCCATGCAGTATTAAAGAATGGAAGGGTAGAGAAAGGTTATGAAAGTGGTTAATGGAACCTCTGCCAGGCCCTTAAATGTTATTTGAAGATTATCTATGCAGATGTAGAATGTTGGACTGTTGGCTCTGCAGGCAGATTTTGAAACTTGTAGATCTGACTTTGCAACAGGTGTTAAAAATTATAAAGCATCAGGATTCACGTGACATTGCTGCGAAAAACTTAGAGGCAGCCCTTATTTGCCGTATGACAGACAATGACAAATATGAAAAGCCTAGTCACCAATCGTCATTTTGTTACACATCTGCCGCACCATGTAAAGAATAAACAAGACTCTTAGCATCTGAAATCATGCCACTACTGCTTTTTCAAGCATGTGAACCAGAACTGCCCTTCAAGGAACACAACTTCCTCTTCGTGTAGGAAGTCTGGTCATGTGCAGTCTGTGTGTTTGCAAAATATGCGGCACTCTAACACCACTCACTCTTGTAGACCCTGAGCAACTACTCATTCTGTGTGGATTATGTTTTCAGAGTCAAAGGCAAAGCCTAGTGATGTAAGAGGGCAGGATGTGCCTTCATCCCTCCCTGGTGCAGTGCAAAGACAATCAAATAAACTGTTTCTGACCTTAGACATTCCTGGATGCCATGTATATTTTCAGTTAGACACTGGTAATCTGTTACTTTGCTCAATCATGCCACAACTGTTAGACTCGTCATAATTAACAAAAACTACTACACAACTTACTGCATATAAAGGATAAAACATCCCCGTGTTTGGCTGCCACATTCAAAGCTCACACCAGTACAGTGATATTTTCAATTTTGTGTGCATGAGACTATGAAAATATTTTTGATTTAGACTGTCTTCATATGATGGCCTTCGTATTCAAGACAATGTGCTTTGTGTGTTTTGTATCCAAAGGTCAGTCTTTCTCAATTGCTTGCTGACTTCAGATTTGTTTTCTAGAGGCCAAGGTAAGGCAAATAATTTAGTAGCGCATGTAGGACAATGCGCAACTTAAGTTTTTTTTGGGCATGGCCCATCTTTCACAGGCTTACAAAGAACTTAAGAAATTACAGGACAATGCTGTTCTTGCTCCTTTTTCAGGTAGTCAGTGGGTTTTGCCACTTATGATTTTAGTCACATTTTCTGGCAGAATTTGTCTGTGCACTGTTCTTAAACCCACTGTGAATCCACAAAAATATTGACACTAATTCCCTGCCTAGCCCAGAGTAATTAATGCACAGGCTTGGTGCAGGTAGATATTTTTCAAAACTTGACTTACGCCATGCGATTCTGTGAATTCCACTAGATGAAAAGTCTCAGAAAGTGTTTGTGGTCAACACCCATTTACGGTTGTTCAAGTTTTTGTGCTTACTCTTTGGCAGCACTTCTGCACCTGCCATTTTGCAGAACTATTTAGAACAACTTACTGCAACAGGTCCTTTCTGTTCAACATACTTAGACGATATTATGGTATCATGACATATACCAGAGGAACATCAGCAATAAGATGTGTAGTTTATGCAAAAACATGGATGATACACAGAGTGGACAGGAAGTGGATAGAAGCTTTTGGAATGTGGTGTTACAGAAGAATGCTGAAGATTAGGTGGGTGGATTGTGTAACTAATGAGGAGGTACTGAACAGAATTTGGGAGAAAAGGAATTTCTGGCATATCTTGATTAAAAGAAGGGATCGATTGATAGTACACATTTTTAGACATCAAGGAATTGTGATGTTGGCATTGGAGGGAAGTGTGTGGGGTAAAAATCGCAGAAGGAGACAAAGAGGTGAATACAGTAAGCAGATTCAAATACATGTAGGGTACCGTTCTTATGAGAAGATGAAGAGGCTTGCTCAGGATAGAGTAGGGTGGAGAGTTGCATCAAACCAGTCCCGGACTTCAGTTCTAATAATGGAATTAATAATATAGTAATAAGGACAGTTTACAACTCACTGCAAAGTCGTGGAGACAGGCACATACAAAAGAGACACACATAAAACACTTTCAGTTATCAGCCATGGCCTTCTTCAGAAAATAGAAGATTCACACAATCACATAGGCACACAATACAGTCATATAACCGTCACCTCGTGCTGCCACACTTCGAAGATGCAAAAGTGCTACTGAAGAAATTGCCTGCACTACACTCGTGCATCTTAATTTGGAATGTCACAGAAATGATGCACGAGTTGTGGTGGAAACTGCTACAAAGCATGATTGTTCACAACACAGACTAGTTGAAATCCCGCTGACAATACTGAATGTATCTGCCAGAGGTCTCAAGCAACACTCGACAAAGCTAGTGCCACGACACCTAGAGGAGAGCAGTGACGAGAGCTGAGGCAGGCACAACTACATCAACAGTTCAAGTTGAAACTTAGCACGGTGAGCTTCACTTGTAGTGTTACAACATTATTTGGTGATGAGTTTTCATGTTTCTGTGCTTATTCCACTCGCTCGTGTTTTATGTTTGGGCTTAAGGATACCTAGGCTATGATTCAGACTCTTCTTGAGCAATAGAGCTTTTATGTCTGCTCTCAAGATGCTTTCCACAATGTTGTCAGCATGGGTTTCTGCACCGTCAATGTTTCCAACCCTGTTTTCTCAGTATGATGCTTTGCCTGAAGACTGGAACACTAAAGAGAAACAGCTTCAGAAACATTTTCTCGTGCTCGAGGTCATGGATGCCTAACATATGTATTTTTAAGCTATGTTTTTGTCCTGGCTTTCTCCTTGAGTCTATCAACTTCTCTGTCAGCTGGCCCCTTATCAGGACCCGGTGTCTGTTTCTTTTGACAAGAGATATCAGTTGTTACGTACTTACTATCACAAATGCACGTGTTGCATGTGTGTGTAATTTTACCACTGTCACAATAAGCCCCACCAGACCTATCACACTTCGGTAGTGGAACTCCAGCATCTTAATCAATTATGTCTGCTCATTACTGATGCTCACAAGGTTTTTCTGCCAATTACATGGTTCGTGATGCTGTTATTTGGTTAGCTCCTGACAAGGTGGTTTGTCAACATGCTCTTCAATGAAAAAACTGATCATTGGTTGAGGTATTGAAAATTGCTCACTTCTTTTAGATTTAATGGGTAAATGATGATCAAACTGAAGTTTTGTGTGATGTGCCAGTGATTGTTCCTGTTTCTCCAAGTCCTCCTTTTGTTGATTCACATGGTGGGGATGACGTAGCAGCAGTAAACACCCCCCTCCCTCAAACATAACGTAGGACAGCAGCCAGCCACATTGGTCAACATTACAGCCTTGCTCAATACTGAAATAATTCCCTTTATGTTTTGTCCAACATTACCAAGCGGCTGTCCCAAATTCCATGCCATGTGCAATAATTGCAGGAAGAAAGGTTATATTATGGCTGTGAGTATTTCTTCTCAGTTTTCTGCTGACTCAGACTCAGTCATGGAAGTTAACTGTATTTTTCCTACAGCTTCTGGCATGACTAAATTGTTTTTATAACTTCAAGTATTGGGTCAAATGCTGCACTGTTTCACATACAGGGGGCTACTGGTGCTGCTTGATACTCATTAATTCTCAAACTTATGTAGATCTGGGGTCCCCTGCAGTCTCTTCAGTCGATACATGCTAGGTCAATTATAACAAGCAAAGCATTTTAGAAGTGCCAGATGCTGAGATGCAGCTTGCGCCACCCTCACTGATCCTTGGACGAACATATAAGTGTCCGAAGTCTTGTCACTTTGTTCCAGACTCTTCAGTACCAACAAGGAACCCCTCATCAAGCTTGGACATGCCTGATTCTTCCACCAGGTAAGGAATAGAGATTGATGGCTAATGTACTCCATGGCAGAGCATCTACTTACCAAAGGGAAAGGGACACTACAAAGCACAGCAACTGAAGTATGCTGCATGCTTTCTATGCCTACAGCTACAGGAGGTTCCTCTCTACCTAACTCAATAGTTTGTCAAATGTGTTATTAAAACCAAAAATATAACTATCTGAGTATCTTCTCCTCTTAGCTATTACTATCAACTGTCAGTTCCCATTCCCCAGCCACCCTTTCCATTCTCAGGCTATCTAGTTTCTTCGTTCATGCATTTGAATGTTGAATATCCTATTGTAAAATGAATGTCTACTATCCTATAAGTACCCCAATGCTATTTCCACGCCTATTAGCACTTGATGTTACAGTAAAAATGGTTTTTGTGACAATGGAACCTAACCTACGCAGGACTGTAACAGCATGAAATACATACTATCTCGACACAGTCTAGACAACAACCAGTATTCGTCCATTTGTATGAGACAGGGTCGTATAAGGAAGAAGGGAAATTTGAAGAATGTAACTGAAATGCTCTAACACTAGACTTTGAGAAAAATGTGATTAACACTACGGAAGATGACCACAATGTCAGTACCAGGTACCTGGACTGCCAATACAGGATAAGACAGATGTCTGCACAAAGCATTTTCCATGACAGTTGTTACTACCCTTATCACTTACAGCATGTGCAGGGCTTACTAGCAACAGACTTTTGCATCTGGACCTGTCACTGGTTTATTCACCAGGCAACCCCAATTCTGGGATTTGTGTCATCCGTCTTATTCACAGATGAGACCACCTTTACACGGAGTAGTATTTTCAACTTTTATAAATGTAATTTGTGGAACCCATATGGCATGGTGATACCGAATCTTCAGCTTTGGTGCAGTCGAAATGTTTGAGGCAGGATAACTGGGGACCATATTTTGGGACGAATCTTCCTTCCACGTCACCTAACAGACTGGAACTATTGTCATTTCTTGTGACTTTGCCTACCCTGTTGGAAGAAGTTCCACTGATGATGCAAAGGGTTACGTGGCTGCTGCATAATGTTACTCCAGCCCACTTCACCATTAATGTCAAGTAGCATCTTAATTGTGTTAATTGTGCCTTTACTGGTTGATGAACTGTGAGAAGAGATACAGTTGCATGGCCAGGTCATTCACTGAATCTTAAACCGTGTATTTTCTGGTTAAGGGGCCATCTCAAAAGCATCATGTATGCAGAGTCCATTGAGATAGGAAGACAATGGAGAAGTGTATTCATGCTGCCGTTACCACTGTTTGATGCAATCTAGTTATGTGAATGTGCAACACAGAACATGCTATGGGATATGGAAAATATTTTCAAAATATAGTCTAACTGTGACTGCCACATACAGAGCATGTTAGACCGCAGAGTCTGAAATGGAGGAGGACTGAATAAATGGTCTACTATGCATTCCCGTACACGAGTTCATTACACATTTTTTTGTCCTATATCTTTCCTCGATTAATCCCTAGTTTGTACACAGTGCAGAAAAAAATCACTATCATAAGCTGACTTTTGTTACAACTTCTTAAAGTATGAAAGGTCTTATGGAATGAGTTTGGAAAATACATCACTAGTTTTTGTTGTAATTTTAGATATATACATATGTTCTTGTGAAGAACACAAAAATTTTACCTTGGGTAAAAAAGTACACCCTAGTTCCATCACCACGAGCATAAAAGTTGGATCCTAAGCACTGTCCTTTTTTAAATCTGAGTTGAGCCATGTCATATCGTCCATAATCTCTGAAAACTAGGAGGCCACCAGGTCGGAGATAATAAAATATTTTCTCTGCAACATACTGAAACCTGTAGAACAAAGAGATGATTGAGGTTACATTTAATACACATGGGCATATCTTTTACAATTTAATGTGAAACTGTACTATCTTGTTTATGCATGGAGTACAAACAACTTTATCTGGAAGCCACTATAACACTTGAGAACAATTATTTCATATAATGACTAAAGTCGGCAACCCCCACAAAAGATGCAAGTGGCAGTTGCTCCTCGAAATAATAATAATAAAACCACTTCACAATCTGAACTTGCATTGATTAAATTGTTCAAATGTTTGTAAATCTATGGCACTTCTTTGGTGCTCAGTCCCAATGCTTACTTAAACTAACCAAATGACAACACACACACTCACACACACACACACACACACACACACACACACACACACACAAAAAACACACATGCCTGAGGGAGGACTTGAACCTCCGACAGTGACCAACTGCGTACTCCGTAGCGAGGTGCCTTAGACCACTCCACCATGGCTTGCATTCATCCCAATCAGACAGAGAGCTGTGTTAATTATCAGGTTAAAAAGACCAGAACACGTAATGGATATTAACTATTACTAAGTGTAGGCCTACATAGAGATACCTGTAGTCATTCTATCATTCAACCCCATCACCACACCACTAGTGGGTTTCTTTGGTGCATTCTTACCCACACCACTAAATATAATTTAAAAGTTTTCCAACTATTTAGTCATAAATTGAACACTGTTTTTCCACACCAGATGCCAAGAACTCATAAATAGTCTAGTCTGCCATGCTTGTTTTTAAAATAAATGAATTTAAAATAAAATACGAGGGTTGGAACTTAAATAATGGCAACATTGCTGTGGAGACACTGTGCAATGAAGCCAACTATTGTCACTGATAGCATTTACCTTAGCTCTGAGCAAATGGACTCACTTGTCCCACGTCACAAGCTGCACACGACCTAAGCAAACACAGTCACTTGTGAGCAAGTAGTCTAACATAACAACGTCAATATCATAGAATGAAGGCTTTCACGGCAGGTATCGTCATTATTTAAAGCTTCCGGGCTGAGATGCTGTGGTCCATATATGAAACTTTCTCCTGGCGTACTCCGCTTTACCTCCGAGGATGCCTTCTGCAGACAAGGGCGAAACGTCAGGGGAAAGTTTCATATATGGACCACGGCATCTCAGCCCGGAAGCTTTAAGTATTAACGTCACTATGTTTTTGAAACTGGAACAATGCACAGTAACACTTTTTACGCAACCCACCCATCATCATTTTGCACAACAATGCACGAGCGCATATAGCACAAGCTGTGGCTGCTCTGTACAGCCAATGGAACTGGGAAGTCCTATATCATCCACTATACTTCCTGGAATTAAGTACTTGTGACTCTGACTTGATTCTGAAGATGAAAGAATGCTTTGTGGCATTCATTTCAGAACTGTTCAAGAATTTCGACAAGCAGTAGTATACCACTCCATTGGAACCATCAACAGAACAGGCTCTGCCAACAGTACACTATGCCTTCCACTTCGCTGGTAATGGTTGCACCCAATGCCGGTGACTACTTTGAAGGACAGTAACAGGTACCAACATGTAACACTTTCCTATCAGCTATGAATAAATAATTGCCACTATTTAAGTTCCAACCCTTGAATTATGGACGTGTGACAAACAGTTGAGATAAATGACAACTGGAAAATTAATATTATTCAAAACAGATAGAGTGGCTAGCCAGTACTTACCTTAGTTCTGTACTGCTGATAGTGACTATCAGCACTACAGAACTAAAGGAAGTACTGGCCAGCCAATCTCTCTCTTTTAATCATATTTTTGCATCTTAGTGGAGAGTTTCTGTCAGATTAATCAAACTAGAAAATTAAGGAAGCTGCAGAGGTTTTTCACCACATGCAAAATGTGTCTGTATTTTCATCTCGTAGATCTTATTAATTTCAATCAACATACGGTAATTCTTGCAATGGTTTCCTTTTCTCTACAATGTCATGACTGAGCGAAAATTACACAGATACTAAAACTTTCAAGTTGTCTGCCCTTTACCTGCATGTGTGGTATGGCTGAAGTTCTCAGTCAAGATTAAATGCAGAGCATAAAAATCATTTTAAAATAGTGCAACTACTTTTACCCATTCAGTTGAAGAGAGAGAGAGAGAAAATGAAAAGAAAAGAAAACATTCGTAACAAAGGACACCTACCTGTCAGGGTGAATTGCCGACATTACAAATATTGCAGCAACAATATCAAGACTATTAGCTTCAAATGGGGGCTCCCAATCATCTGCTGTCACATCACATACAAAAGCACAGCATCTGAAACATGAAAAAACTATGTACATTATGTGTGATTTCTTTAAAGAAATGCAGGTAATCAGAATACATCCATTATGTTGTAGAACATTTGTACAGATATATTATAAGCTAGCAAGAAACTGCATTTTTGATGTTTCCTGAGTGTAATATACAGGTACTGAGTTTTCAGCTAGCTGGCTGAGTAAAAAATTCCATTTTGTGCATAATATTTCAAAAACTGATCAAATCATTTTCACCACTTGCTGCAAAAAATGCTATCAATCCTCGACCGCACCACTTACAGAAAATGGTAAAGACAATCAGTTGAGAAATTAAAATGTTATGTGAAAAATCAAGCTGGCAACTCCACTTGACCCATCAAACCATAGGACTGAAAACAATAAGAAGCTTATTGTAAATTTAACTTGATCAAACAATGTCACAAACTAAAGCATTTTTCAATAAGGTCTGAAAGGCACTGCTACTTCAGCTGTGCAAAAATCACATTATACACCTATATGAAGTGCAAAACTTCTTGCAGTAATTAGCCTCGGACTTAAAACATGCATCACGAAAAATTTGCAAGAAAACAACAGTGGGTGGGGGGGGGGGGGGAGGAGGGGGGACAAATGGTTGCAACCCAACAAATGAATGTGCCGGAGTACTCCAATGCCTGCAGACAGGAAATATGTTTGTGTAAATATGTGTATGGTTTTGAAAGATCTCTTCAACTGTGCTTGTCTATGACTGGTTTTGCCAGATTAAACTGCCATCACTGGATCTTTGTTTAAAAGGTTTCCTTTGTGTTTTGCATAAAAAATCAATTGAACAGATCAGCCCCTCTCCCCAAATATGATGAACTTTTATGGTTTTTTTTTTTTTTTTTTTAATGCATTGAATAGTTCATTGAATTGCCAGCTCAGGGCTGCTCTTTTCACTACTAACCTTCCATGACAGGCACCAAGTGTGACCCCTGTATCATGTCAATTGTTTTCCAGAAATAACATTTTAACTTGAGCCACCTCTACAGTTTACAACAGCAGAAATATGAGAGCAATGTTATGCAATCAAGCTTTGAGTTCTGTGGCACAAGACTGCTTCCAAAATGGTTCAAGATCCTTGTAGAACTTATGGTGAGTATACAATGTGTTGTGATTCATGTTTCTGATGGCACTAAGATCTCAAAGACAGAACAGGCAGATGCTGGAAGGAGGGAAGGAAGCTTTCACCAATGTCCTTATTAATATTACAATGAACACTGTATCAAGCAAAATGTGTGAAGATTCTTCATGTGCTTGTAAAACAACTCCAGAAAAATCTGGAAATTATGGTAACAAGTGCCCACATATGGATATCATAGTTGAGCCAATATAATCTGCTGTGCTGCTGCTATGATTTCTGTGAACATTGATAACTAAAGCAATCATCTTAACAACCTTTGCTGACTACCACCAATGTGTCCATTGAATGCACCAACCGATGCCACAAAATGATGACCGCAGACAGCTATCATACACTAATATCTTTATGGAAATGACATCCCTGGTGACACTAACTGACACCAGTAGATGACGATGCAAATACTGTCTGCTGTGTTCCTTGTGAACATCAATAATCGAACGGAATCAATATGGCAACATGTACCTAAATACATCTCTGACTGTAAGCAGCCATGGTACCACAGAAATGGCCTGACATCAACCATCAACAGCAGACCGCGATAACATAGACCATCATTTCAAATAATTTTAACTGCTTTCAGCACTGTTTCTTATATTTTACATTTCTTTTTACATTATTAATGTGAAAATGATTATACATATTTATTTTAACTTTATTAATTAATTCAACTTAGTATGGCTGTAAGTTCTCACTGGCTGGTGCTGATATCATGTAGCTACGCACACATGAGTTTTAGCTATTTAACACGTTGGCTGCTACAATGACGTCAGAGGTGCGCAAGAGCAACCTGCTGTGGCCGCTGTTGGCCACATGGCAGCCAACGTGTTAACCCATGGCAGCTCAGCCATCAGCAGCAGTTTATTGACTGTGACAGAACGTCACTGCTCATGACCACCAGCAACAGCCAAACAGGAATGCTACACTTTTTATTCTTCATTTGTAAACAGTAATATGTAGTCCTGACATCTGTTTGTAATGCTGTATCTTCTGTACTTATTTACAGTGGATTGCATCAGAATATAGCAATAGATTTTTGCTGAAACCAGTCCTTTTAAAATAAATATTGTGATATTATACTGTTTAATTAATTTATGTTCCAATTCAACAGCCACGCATCACATCTGTACGTAGCACACCTTGTGACTGTGTGGTGTTTTATAGAGGTATTTTCCTTCCTCACGACTTGGGCAGTCAAGCCATGATCCCATTACCTAGTACACACAGCGTTCTGACACTCCGTCACACGGTGCTCACTGAAGCCCAGAGGTTATGATATCAGAGCACTGGTGGTGCTTACGAGTCCCCAGCTCAGTGACCCCAGTTTGCTAAGCACGTACCCAGCAAGTTAATGGAGGAAGGAAGCCTGGAGTTTAATGTCCCATCAACAGCATGGTGATTAAAGACGGAGCTTATGCTTTGAATATTTGTGTAAGGATTTGGAAAGAAATTGGCCGTGCTGTTTCAAAGGAACCATCCCAGCATTTGGAGTGATTTAGGAAAATCACGGAAAACCTAAATCTGGATAGCAGGAGGTGGATTTGAACCACCATCCTCATGAATGCGAGTCCAGTGTGGTACCTCTTCGGGAAATTAATGCTGAACCCCTTGAGGGACGGTTGACTCTACACTCCAATGTCTTTCCTATGACACCACCAAGCCCAACAACTCATAACTACCAGATCACTGGGAACTTTATCTGGTTTTAAAATGTGGGTTACAATAGGTTCTTTCCACAAACTGGAAAAGTCTGGTGCCATCAAAATGTTCTTAAACAGCTGAAGGAGAACATCCACTAACCATGGGTTCAATTGTTTCAGTAGGCTGTAATTTAATTATGAATGGGTAAAGTATAATTAGCTACTGACAATGCAGCATCAAGCTCCAACAGAGACGAAGGCTGATTGTAAACCTCAATGTTGGAGGAATAGAAATTAAAATGAATCCACTCCTTTATCACCTGCTATTCATCTGTGATAAATCCTGACTACAATCGGCTATATAGGCTTCTACAGTTCAACCATTGGCTGACCAATATCTGTTGGTGATGTTAGAACACCACTGAACTTGCAAAGCTCCTATTAGGGTTAAGAATTCCACCTTCAGATCCTTCTTATGGCTTCCCACACTTTACTTGTGAGTGTGGATTTACTGATGGAGTTCAGGAACTCTTTCCACGACCTCTCTGCTTACTCTGTCTAATGATTCGCCTCATCTGTGACATCACCACTTGAAAGACAGGAAGATTTGCATCTTTAGGGCACTGACAGAATCACTGCAAAACTCTCCTACTGTTCCTGCTTGGAGAATGACACTCATCATTCCACCAAAGGACAGCCTACCTAAGAAGTGTTGCCTTCGACTTCAGAATGTATGTATCAGTTCCATGATGAATCACTGCTGTAATGTGATTCACCCAATCCTGAACACTTCCACATTGCTTGAAAACAGCCATCTAAGGAGTGTGTTGTCATGATTCATTCCAGCTGGCAAATGGGGTAGTGGTCACAGCCATGAAGGTTGTCATCCACACCCCAATGAGAAGTATATGCAATGGCAGGTGGGTAAAACGAAAGGTCCTTGACTGAAAACAAACCCAAAAGGGTGGTAAAATGTGAAGCCTGACCTTTGTTCAGCAATATGATTTCTGTTGTCCATATCAGATCCTAAACCACCTGACCCCTGCAGCAAGTGTTGAGACATTGTTCCCCTCCACACTGATGAATGTGTCAACACATCTGTACCCATTAAATTCACCAACAGTACCTCAATTTGACAGCTGCCATCCATTCCAAAATAAAAATAAAAAAATCCCTCCCAACAGCCTGAATACAAGTGGACAGTGTATATGCAGTGACAAGAACTCTATTGCCAAATATGTTTGAGAGGGTCTGCCTTGACAGACAAGACACTACCCCCCCCCCCTCTCTCCCTCTCCCCCCCCCCCACACACACATACACAAAATCCCCCACACACACATACACAAAATCCTTCCACTGACCCCATAAAGCCATCTTCACCACCCTGGACTGGAACAACTGAATGACATTGTTTATTAGGGCTTTGTTTATCTATCACCATGCCCTGAAATGAGATTCTTCCTAAGATCCTGCCTATCCATCCTAAATTGGTATTCTATTACCCACCAATCTCTACGAGGAAAAAATTAAAGTACATAAATAAATAAATAAGAATAATAAATAAATAAAAATTGGGAAATTTTATTTTCTCTTCGGTACAAAAATTACCAACAAGACACTATGGGTAATCTCAAGTGCACAAGTGGTTTGCTCAATTTAAAAATACCCAACATGTTCATTGATGACAAACCCCATTCTGGACATCCAACAACTGCCTGAAGGGACAAAAATATTGAAATATTGTCAGAGATTTGTGGTTTATATTGTAGCTTGGTTCAGTGTATTTTAATAGGATTTTGGAATGAAAAAGAGTGCTGTCAAGTTTTTTCCTTGGGTTCTGACTGTCAATCAAAGAGAGTGTTGAACTGAAACATGTTGAAACAACAGCTTCAAACTGATCCAGATTTTTCTGTCTAAGCTCATTATTGGTGACAATCCAGAAACAAAGCAACAGTTAAGTCAATGAAAGACGTCACTGTCACCCCATGTAAAATAATGTTGTCAAGTCAAATCAAACATCAAAACAATGCTGATCTGTTTTTTAATGCCAAAGGCATTTGTGCACACTTTAGTCCATCCCTATCAGACTTTCAAACCAAACCCCTTGCCACAAGGGTCATCTCCATATGGAAGGCCTAAGAGCAAGATAAGCCCACACTTCCTATTTCAGACCGGTTAAAGGTTTATCCTACCTCACCAGAGGCACGGCCACCTGTAACAGGAACATTATATACAAACTCTGCTACAATCATTGCACAGCATTTTACATTGACATGACTACCAACATCTGTTCACTAGGATGAATGGCCATTGTCCAACTGTGGCCAAGATCGATTTAGATTACCCCATGGCACAACATTGTAGTGTAACATTGTACACTACTGGTTCCTAACTCAACCCAAGATATTCAAATAGTTTTCAGTCTTTGGGGTCCATCTGTCTTTTTTCTTCGCTCCAACTTCCTGATCTCCTATTTTTTCATTTCTGTCTTCTCTTCACGGGGTATTTTCCCTCTTTACACAAAGCACGTTGATATCGGTGGAGATACTTGAGGGTTTCTGTGTCAGACTTTTTTTTTTTCTCTCCGTTTAGTCTGACTACAACCCCAGTGATTAACCTGGGGGTACACCTGAGGACTAATATGCTACAACTTTTACAAAATTACACACATCCATTCACACAAACATTTGATATACAAAGCTTACAAAATCAGACTTATAATACAACAGCACATAAAATTACACACATATACATGAGGTTTAGGTATTAGTCATAGGGATATAGTGCATGGAAACATTTAAGATCAGGAAATAACAATACCCATATTCTTGTATGGATGAGAACTGGTGAGACTGAAGAGTTGGGTTTCTTTACTCAGTGTACACTCGTTTCGGGTGTGGGGAAGAAGTGATAAGAACAATTATGAGTGCACATTCGTAAAATAAAAAATGCCATGAAAGGAAGAAGATTTATAACATCTGTGACTAATTATCATTTCTTTTATAGGTAGTAGTAATAATCATTATCAATTGTGATTCCATCTGAAATACATCAGAACTGATCATGTCAGACTAATATAGTAGCTTAGTTCTGAATGTAATAAAGTTATGCATAATATTAAAGGAGGCTTTGTCTTTAATCAGTAAAACTAAGAAGTAAATTTAGTTATTGTAATAACTTCATAAAGACAACTTGAGTCAGATCTGGACCTTGTGAAAGGAAAATCTTAACTTCTCTATATTCATACCTAAGGACTAATCATGTTGAAGGATATTGTACTGTCTAAATATTGAATAAAACTCACAGTGACAGTACAACATGCAGCTGAACAAAACATACTTCATTTCAATGGCAGC
The DNA here is from genome assembly GCA_026315105.1 of Locusta migratoria. Taxonomy (NCBI): domain Eukaryota; kingdom Metazoa; phylum Arthropoda; class Insecta; order Orthoptera; family Acrididae; genus Locusta; species Locusta migratoria. The sequence continues at coordinate 466,800,264 of CM048746.1, read as the reverse complement.
TTCACAACTTGGTCCACCTAGACCCTCATATCCAGCACCAGCTTTTCTGATCTGCACAGATGAGTGTTATCCTTACAGCATATTGTCCACTTACAGAATCATTTGGGTCAGAACCCTCCTACTCCACCACCTCCTTCTCCCCCCCCCCCCAAAAAAAAAAAAAAAAAAAAAAAACAAAAAAAAAAAAAAAAAAAAAAAAAAAAACAATCTCTCCCCACTGAAGACCATTCTTCTGTTCACTGAATCTTTCCCCTCCCCTTTCATAAAATCACTTTGGCCAAAAGGGTATGTGAACTATCTTTTTGCCATGGCTGGCTGCTGCCCAACATGGCCTCTTTAAAGTGAGTAGGAACCTTTTTCTTTTTTCATGAGATATTTCTTTCATTCTACCATAAACCCTGAATTAAAAACTTTTCAAGAGTCACAAGAATTTCAATGGTGCAGTTAGTGCATGTGCAGAATTAACTGTTGTAAATCATTAATTTAATACATACAGTGCTACAAAATGCAACCAGAAGGAAACTGGTGCAATGTGCTTGATCATGTATGAACTATCTTGATACAAATTTTCAAGCCGTGGCAGAGTGTCCGAACGCATTGAGGCGCTATGCTGAGATGCATGAGGCCATTCCCTGTCGGGGGTTCGAATCCCCCCTTGGGCATGAATGTTTGGGCTGTCTTTAGTTTAATGTAGTTCATATGTAATTTGTAAGTTTAGGGACTGATGACCCCGCAGTTAAGTTCCATAAGCTTCACATACATTTGAACATTTTGAATAAATTTTCAAAACTTTTTATCAGGAAACTATAAACGAATTTCACCTTCATAGTAAAACACAAAATTCATTAACAAAAATAAAAAAGTCTACTGAACTAATCACTACTTTCTAAATACACTTTCCTACAAAGAAAGATTTTGTTTCCAAGATACTGGCCTTATCCAACGTAATAGAAGGGCTGCCTAGAAAGTAATGCACCACATTTTTTTCCTCAGCCAAAACAATGTTGCAAATGCAAAAAATTATATATTCATTATTTGAATATTTTAAGTTTCCAGAGAGTTCTAACAGAATTTCTGGCTCTTCTGACATATGGTGCAAATGCAGGATTGATTCAAAATGGTGTCTGTAAGTGGTTACGTTACAAGCAACATGCTATCTTCGAATTTCTCACTGTAGAGTGTGAAGTCTACAGAACACCTAGAGTCAGCAGGAGTACAGTTAGTCGCTGTGCACAGAGGATGAGCTTATTGAAAGATGGATCCATGACTGACGAGGACAGACACATTACAACTTGGTAGTTGGCTCTGAATCTGTCTATCAGCAAGAAATGGAGGCAGTGAAAAAATGGTGCCAGAAGCAAAACTTACAGGACATATATGACCTTGTTTTGTGTTGATTGGAATGGAGATTACATGGAAAAATGGGTGTGTAGAGGAGACATCTTTCTTTCGTATGTGTAATTGTGATTATATGCAATAAATAATAACTAAAGAAAAAAAAATGTTGTGGTTTTCTTTCTAGACAACTCTTATTTACCCTTCAGTCACATACCGGTATCTTAATACAAAAGGATAATTATTTAACAGAGTACATAATTTAAATTATTCTTTTAAACTGATATAAAGTCTAGGTGCAAAATAAGTTAACAGTTTGCAGAGCAACTGTCGATGATAGAACATTATAATAAGGTTCCTTTGTAATGTTTACATCAATTACTGCTACTGTATCTCAAGACATTATTCACAACACTATTTCATGCAGGGTAAACTTGCTTCCTGTGATCTTAGTTACACCACCATAAAGACAGAATTGAAAATAATAATATGTACTATAAATATTTTATAATACCTTTCTGGTTCATATTCTGGATTTTCTTTAAGTATATTTACAGCTGTTGTAGAAAAATCACATGCATATACGAATAAATTTGGATTTTTAGTATACTGAAGAATAGGAAAAACTGTGTTTCCAACACCACATCCTATTTCAAGTATTCTCATTGATTTTTTGTTTCTTGCACTATCATCTTCTTTATTATTCATAGTTCCTGAATCTTCAGAGTTAGGATTCTGGGTTGTTTTGCAAGATTCTTTACTGTCTAATGCTTCCAAATTTTCCACCTTTGTAATGTCACTACAGGAAGCAACATTATTAGGTTCACATTCACCAGTAGCACCTTTAGTAAAATTTACACTAAGGGGCACATTTTGGTCCACGTCTGATTCAGGAGCAAGCTCAGGAAATTCTGTGAACAGCCAGTGCCTGTCCTTGAAGAAACTGAAACAATAAACCTAATTTAACAATGTCCAAACAAGTTAGTCAGATTATAAGATTATACAAACTACAGTAGACTCACAATAATCCAACATTTGACAGTCCGACACACTCAGTAGTCCGAGACTGGACTGGAGGTTGGCAGTGCGTTTGTGTTGCTCCAGAGACAGATAGTGCACACCTGTGCATGGCATTCACTTGTTGCAGATGGGCTGAGAAAAAGTCAGCTGACGAGACAGAAGCTTCTCAATTCATTCAAAATATAACCCTTAAATGCAAGGTTAGTGTGTGTGTGTGTGTGTGTGTGTGTGTGAGACGATTCCTCAGCAAAAAATATGTGCCGGCGCCCCCTGCTGCTAGGGTGCTGCGTACTTTCTCCACACACAAAAGTTTTCCTTCATGTTTTCATTTCATAATTTCTCTTTAAAAAACATATCTTGTGTTCTGATTTGTGAGCAGTTTCTTGGAGCATGAGAATTCCAATAAGGGTTTTTACCTAATCCCTTGTAGTATCCAACCAACAGCAAACCCTGGAGCATGATGCTAAATGTGAATGAGAAGCTATGAACTGTTGTGCATTTAAGTTAGTCTGTTCAGCTATCATTTTGTGCAGAGCACTATCCAGAATACACTCAAAACAAGTCATATTGTTTCAGAGGCATCACTGAACCAGACTACCACTGAACAAATGTTGATCACGAATTGAACCAGTACGCACAAATGCACTAGGTACCATCTATCGCAGTAGTGTATCGTCATCAGTTGTTTCTGAATTGAAGTCATTTTCACTAGCCTCAACATCTGTGTCTTGAAAACTTTCAAGTCTGTCATTGAAATTATCATCACTCTGTGAAAGACACTGCTCTATTTTTCAATCTGATAAACTTCTTATTGTTGCCATTGCAAAAGATCACTCAATAATGCAGCAGCTCCACTGAACAAAAACTGTTAACTTGTGGCCTAGAACAAACTGTTGTAATTAGCCCAGAATAGGCTGAACTGCCTGAAAAGAGCTGCCATGTAGTGGACCGCAGTTGCAATGTCAGGGCAAAATCTAGTCATTCCCATATGCTATTAGCCACAGAACATGGCAGAGATATATCCGTCATTTGCACTTTAAGAGTTAAATGTCAAAATCTATGAACTGGGTCTTATGCCAAAACAGTAATTGTATAATGCCCATAAACAGGCTTAAATGGCAGCAACTCACAACAAAAACTTTTGTAACAGAGGAAGAAAAAAAAAGTTTCAGGAAGGTAACCTCAAAAAAAGGTTATTATGTTAATAGTGTGTGCAAATACTGCTGAAAGCCTTATGAATTAAAACTCTCAACTCTGGGAAAATTCATGTCCCCACAGGAATTTACAAACTTAAAAATCAAATCTCTTCCAGTGCCATACAAGAAGAGTAAAAATCTGCCACTGACGGACCCATTGTTACGATAATGCTGCAGGACAGTCAGACAAGGTAGGATTGAGAGATGATTATTTATAAGCTTCATAACTGCAAAAAAAAGACTACATTGACTCAGCCAATGGATCAGAAATGTTATCAATACACTGAATGCACATTACATTGATATCAACAGGCAACCTGATGCAGACATCACATCAATTCTGATAAAAATTAATATCAGAAATGCCATAATGATTGTAGTATTTGCATAAGGAGGACAACTAACATTTTGTGATAAAATTAACATTTCACAATATGATACAGAAAAATTGTGAAGGTGGGTGTTTCATGATAATGTTAGTTCTGAACTGACAGAAGATGAGATAATCCATACAGTTGCGGTTTGTGTTGCAAACGATGACCTGACTGAGGCTACCGTGTTACCACTCCTGGGTATTTGATGGAATTCTATTTCACCCACTGAAATGACTTACTTGACCAACAATGAAATTTCAGTAAGATCTTCTTTGCTGTGTATGGGACCTGCTACACAGTTCCCATATTCCATGTTGATTCTGGACAGGCTAGACTTTTTCCTGATTGCGTAGGGAGAGAAGTGGCTACCAGTTCAGCAGACTTTCTTCTACTGAATGAAAATAGGCATTCTCATTTAACTCATATATTTTAGAGCCATTTGCTCAAAACTCCGTTACATGGTATCAACACAAGTTGTTAAGAAGTTTATACATAAAATGTGACCTTTCTGAGTCTGGACATAGAATGAACAAGTTCACTAATAACAATTCACTACAAGGAGACTTTCTTTTGTTTCCATTAATTTAAGAATACACAGTCAGATGGTATATCGAATACAATCACTTTCTCTTTGATGTTGGGAGCCGGCTGCTATTTGGACCTCCACCGTCGTACCTCCTTGAACTGGTAGCACAATGCCAACTATCAACTTGCATGTTCAACTAGTCACCTGGACACACTGAAATAACTCGTGGCAGAAAAGGATCACTCCCCTTTAACCTAACATTGTTGTAACTATATCTTCTCATCGGTAGCATTTGCGTGTTAGCTTTCATAGTGTAATTCTGTTACACTACAAGGTGGACATGGAAGTGAAATGCACCATCACATGTCACATGTTGCTACGTTGGTGGGAAGGGAGGGACCTCAACTACGAATACCTTTCAATGTTAGAAGGTGTTAAGTAAAACCGTGACAGACTTTTTATCGGAAAAAAAACCAGCTGCAAATAAATACACTATTTCTACACAATTATATGTATTTGTGTGTATCTGTAATACAGAGGTAATAAATTTGTCATATGTACATACATATTTTTATAACCTCAATGGTCTTAAACATACGTAGTGTAACAATAGAAGTATTATAGTATGTAAAATAGATAATATTTACACAAAAAAACTTACAATGCCTAACCTCAAAAGTCCAAATTCCATTTAAAAAAGTCTGCCTTGGTAATCCAATTTTTGATAATCCAACACCTCTTCAGTCCCCTAACAGTCAGATTATCGTGAGCCTACTGTATTATATTTATAAACATACCGATTTTGATGAATTTCATAAAATGCATCCCAAAACTGACTCGCATTAGTATCAAATTTCTCTCTCTCAGCTTCATTCAAAACAGCTGATGAATTTTCAAGCACTTTGTTTCTAGCCAGTTCCTCCTGTGTGGCATCCCATTCCACATTATCCCTGAAACAAGACATCACAGAGATTATATGTTGATTAGTAATTTAGAAACATACAGAAGATATACTAATCAAAACCACAAATTGCTGGAACAATTCATACAAACTTGAGAGTAAAGAAGTGTTTCTTTTTGAGGTAGTAAGTTTTATTTCATAGATCATTTGCAAGATAAATAATAATTATGTGCAATGAGTCACATTGCATTTACATCAGTTTGAATATATGGTCCATGTGGAATTTTTTGGGTGTTTCTTGTTAAATATACAGCTGACTGTTAGTAATTTATTTCCATAATCCTTTACATACAACAATAACATAAATTATTGTAAAAAAAGGAGTTGTAATTTGCTTTCTTTCTTTCTTCCTTCAAATTTGTTTTGAAATTTAACTTTGATATCTAACAAACATTTTACATCACTTGATTAATGATAAATAAATTTAGCTTTCTGTTACAGACAACCTTAATGTGGGATAATTACTGCGTTGTTTTTTTTTTTGTGTTTTAATTATGTAAATGATTGTTCCTTTCAAATTTCAGGGAATTATTCACAAAAAAATTCCTGGGGGCATAAATATACTGTGAATCAGTAGTCAAAATATTAACTACTTGAAACAATGCCTACAACATGATTGTAGGTGAGCACCAAATGTTATTCTTTCAGCACATTAGTTAGCAGTGGATACATTCTTGTTTAAAGATAAGTTGCCACAGAATGTTATTACATAATTATGTCATTATGGAATAACAACATGCAAAATAGGTTATCTGAAGTGGCTTTTCCTCAGATATGCAATAAGTCTAACAAGGGGAACACCACGTTTGCTACAACGGATTTTGATGGATCACAGGTACGTTGTGAGGGAATTCCTCCAGACTACCAAGCTAAAAAGATTTGTTCCAATGCACCTTGGTTTCCATGAAAATCGAGATCAAAGTCCCGTGTGTAACTCCAATAACTGTAAAATGTGCCCTCAGTGAGTCAGTCAGCATTGTGTGGTGTTAAGGCGCTTGGTTGACATGCAGATGGCTCGTGTGAAATCCTACTGGAAACTTTCTTTTTCGCAGTTGTCCGACGACTGATTGTGCATAATTGTATGCCTCTTTTTCTATTTATCAATTCTTATTGCAATGATAAACTCGAAGTTACATCAGGTAAGCACAGTTACATCAAGTTCCTGTACAATTAAACAACATAACACATTTCTATCAAAATTACACTTGTATAATAAATAAACTGCACACATTCCTTCATTTTTATGAGCCACTATACTCCTTTTTCATTGTCTATGAAATATCAAATTATATGCTTTCACAGCCATTCCTATGTTAATGTTTAAATAAATGGTTAGGAGAGTAGCATAGAACTCAGTGCATTCAAAAAAATTGGTCTTTTGTCAAGTAATTGCGACACAAATCAATCAGAGGAAGGAAGGCTGGTGCACTAAACTGATACAATAGTAACAAATGTATTCGTATTGAGTCCTCTCGTGAAGTGATTTCGAGATTAGTTGTTAATAATTTGAAAGCGTTTTGTAATCTTTTAATGAAGAGTTTTACCTGATGATAAATATGCACATCACATGGTTGGCACAGGGGGGTTACACTTAAGTGGAATAACTTTCAAAGTGCAAGATCATGCTTCTGTTTCGGATAAAATGTTAGGGGCACACAACAACTAGGTGTTTAGCGCCTGTACAAGATAATTAGGTGAGACGTGCAACCTGAGGAAAAGGAAATGAACAAAAACAGGAAACAGAAAGGTAAGTAACAAAACTACACAAACGATAAAGGGAACAAAGCAAACACATACACACAAATATTGCAAGGCAAGAATGTAAGTTGGTCTACTAAGGTACATAGTCGTAGACGTCCCCAAAATGCTGTACCAGAGTATCATGAACAGCTGATCCCTGATATAAAAGTGGTGGGCTAGCCATTCTTTAACACCCGAAAACCTCCAGCCTAGAAGCTTAGCCAGAGTCCAGAAAGATCATAAAAAACAAAAACTTTCATCAAACTCGCCTCATTATCAACTAAAACAGAGGGCAGGACCCCACCAAGAGCCACCGCTGCCCTCACAGCACAGTATAAAATACATTCAAGTAAAATGTGGTGTACAGTGATTTGCACACCACAAGCATCACAAATCAGGGAATCCTCTCAACGGAGTAAATAGCAATGTATCAGAGGTCAATGCCTGATTCGGAGACATTCCAAGGCCACTTCATGCTGCCTCAATGACTGGCTAGAAGTTCACCATGGTCAGACAGCTGGCTTAACCAATCAAAATTTATTGCTCGTCACTGCCAGCCACGCCTCCTCCCACAAACGAAGGGACCTCTGCTGCACCAGAGAGAGGATGTCCGGCAGGGGAATGGCACAATGTGTGATACCACAGCCTTCGCAAGCCTCCTTGGCAGCCCGATCAGCCATTTTGTAGCCACAAATGCCGATATGTCGTGGTACCCAACAGAATGTCACTTGCTTCCCCCATTGCTGAAGAGAGTACATTCTGTCATGTATGAGCTGTACTATTTTCTCAGCTGGATACAAACTGATGAAAGGTTGCAGCGCACTGAGAAAATAGGAGCACAGAAAAAACCGTGTGCCAGGAACACACTGCAGTTGCTCCAGTTGCTGCAGGATCACATGGAGCTCGGCTGAGAAAAAAGAGTATGCAGGGGGTAGGCGAATCCCAATGGTGGTGTGGGGAACACTATGGAGCAGCCTAGAGAGTCCCCATGTTTGGATCCATCTGTGTAAACCATGGTAAAATCATGATGCTTATCTAAAACAGTAAAAAACCTAGACTGAAATGTAAAATCAGAAGTATAATCCTTCTTCAAATGTGTCAAGTCTAAAAGTAATCTGGGCCTCTTGAGAAGTCAGGGTGGACATTTTCTCCAACCTGGATGTAAAACATTAAAATCAGACACACCCATTCCAAAAGACAATCCTGAGAACGTATCCCAAAAGGCCTTGTTGCTCGTAGCCTATAAAAAAATGTGGTATACACATGGCGTGCCGTGAGGAACTATCGTAGTCAAGCCAAGTACGCACAAATGCGCTATAAAACCGGAGCAGACAAGTCCTGTCTGCAACCCATTAAATGTGACTAAGACACTTTAAAATAATTAGTGCTTTGAGGCACCGTCTCTTCAAATCTGTAAGATGTGGCAACCAGATAAGTTTAGGAGACAAACGTGAGCCCCAGAAAATGCACAGTGTCCTTAAAATTCAGAACAGTGTCCCTCATCCGCAGTTCAGGTAAGGTAAAAATAAAATGTGAACAGTTAAAAAGAACACACACAGACTTCTCAGTTGAAAATTTAAAACTGGTCTACTGTGCCCATTCATCAAGCCATCTGAGAGTGAGCTGCAACTGTCGAGTTGTCGTTGCAAGGTTAGAAGAAGAGCAAAAGACAGAGAAATCATCAACAAATAATGAACACTGGACAGGACTTTTCACAACAGAAGTAATATATTAATTGCTATAGCAAACTAAGTAACACTTTTAAACACTACTCTGAGGGACCCCATTTTCCTGCTCAAAGTGATCAGAGAGCACGCCACCAACCCGATACCTAAATTAATGTGGAGAAAGAAAAGACCGAATAAAAATGGGAAGGTAACCACAAATACCAATTCAAGAAGTATAAGATGCCTCTAAGTAGTATCTTAGGCCTTCTCGATATAAAAAAAATGCATCCATAAGGTGATGACAGCACAGGAAATCCTGTTGTATAGCTGCCTCCAGAGATGCCAGGTTATCGAAGGTGGAACCATGTCTCCTGAACCCACACTGGAAGCAACTAAGGAGCTGCCTGGATTCCAACATCCAGACAAGGCGGCGGTTGACCATCTGCTCTAGGGTCTTTCCAATGTAACTATTGAGGGCAACACTATGATAACTGCTGGGATATGTGGAATCTTTCCCGGGTTTTAAAAGGGGAAATAAAAATCACCTCTCTCCATAAACTGGGAAAGTGCCCTGAAGTCCAGATGGCATTACAAATGTTAAGAAGGATAAGTTTGTTTCGCTCTGTAAGCTGCTGTAACATAGCATAGTGGATTCCATCATAACCAGGCGAAGTGTCTAGAGCCACACACAATGCAGAATCCAATTCACACAGGGAGAAAGTAAGGTTGTACTCTTCAGTAATCCCGGAGGCCCCTCTCAGCAGCCACTCTGTGGCGCCGGAATTCTGGATCCTGACTAGCAGTAGGAGTAATGATAGCGAAGTAAGTAGCCATGGTCTGGGCAAAGTCTGCTGGGGTGTTTGCGGAGTGCCATTTTCCATTACGGCAGCTTCGGGGCACCTTCCTCCTAATTCCATAAATCCTCCTGATGGCCTCCCATACTTTTGTGTTGGTCGTAGAATGGTTAATGGAACTCAGGAACTGCCGCCATGACCTCTACTTGCTCTCTCTAATAATCTGACGACACTTGGCCCTTGCCACCCAAAATGCGGCAAGGTTCTCTGAAGTCAGCCGACACTTGAACCGACACAGAGCCATCCACCTGGCCTTGATGGCAGAGCGGCATTCGTCATTCCACCACAGGACTGGCTGCCCTGTTGGACGTCCCGAAGACCGTGGAATGGATGCATCAGTGACGCAGTGCATCATGGCAGTAATATGGTGCACCCATTCTGTGACACTGTCTCAGTGTTCAAGGTTAGCAAGTTGGCCATAAAGTGGCCAATCCGCTCTATTGAGCATCCATAGTGGTGGGTGTCTTTCAGGCTCAATTCTATATGGGTGAAAACGGCATCTTGAATGAACCAAACCAAATGGGGCTTTAGTCGAAACTGGTCAAGGGCTAGCAGGCCACTCAGAGAGTCACTAGAGATAACTATCGACTCCACAGGGCACTCTTGGAAATGTTTAAGAGCTAGAGTGATAGCCACCAGTTCAGCTGTGAAAACACTACTCCCAGAGGGCAAGGAGTGCTACTCAAAGTGGTCACCATAAACATACACATACCCAGCATGGCCACCTATAACAGAACAATTCAGTGAGTGCCCTGAACTGGCGACAGATGACCAATGAAAAAACCGAGACTTTCGCGTCACTGGAAAGGTCTAACTGAATCTGTAGGCAAGGTATAGACCATGGAGGTGTGTGGAAAGGGTAGTGAGACGTATAGGAAGGGATTCAAGGGACAATAGGTAATGAACATGAAGTGCAATCGGAAGACCCGACCTTGAGCGTTGTCATGGGGAAGGGAGGATGACAGCTGGGAACAGAATCCTGTGATTCAGGTGGTCAGGTGAGGTGTGAATACGGGCAATGAAAGAAGCCAGTAGCTGCTGCCAGCAGATTCGTAGGGTAGGAACCCCAGCTTCAGAAAGAATACTCGTTGCTAAACAGACGCCACTATGATGTATTGGGTCCAAGACACACAGTGCAGAAAGGGGCCACAGAATCATACACTGGGCTGCCATAATCCAGAGAGCATTGGCCTTATATACAGTTGCAGGAGAGATGAATGGGTGGCTCCCCAGGTGGTATGGCTTAGGCAACAAAGAACGTTCAGGTGGGGCCAATACTTTTTCCGTAGCTATTGAAGGTGTGGGACACACATGAGCTCGGCATTAAACTGTATGCCTAAGAAGCAGTGCATCTGTTTAACAAGAAGCAAGTCATCACCCAAATGGTGGGGGTAGTTATGTGATCAAGGCAATGATGTCAGTGAGAGAGACAGCCTCATCTGGGGGAAGTAGATAGAGCAGATGGTGAATTCCTGCATCACCTGGATTAGAACAGGAGCTCCCTCAAGGGTCATGTGTAGAAGAACGGCAGCACTGTGGATTCTTGCAAGGACATAGAAACACCCCCCTCCTGATGTCTGTCGTATGCAGCCCAGTTTTTGTAGTATCCCCGATAGCCGCAAAGGGTCGGGGTCCGCTGGGCAGGAAACCATGTTTCCTGCAGTGCCAACCAGAGCACAGGAAAATTGCACAACTGCTGCCGTTCAGCTAGGTGGTTGAAAAACTGCCACAATTCCATTGTAGAATCACTTGGTCTCTGAGCTGAATAGTGATAATAAAAGATGGGGAACACATTAGTCCATGAGGACGTCTGATGTCAACTGTTCAGAATCTCCGTGATGAACAATCATAGATTGTGGGGAACCTGTTATCAGTAGATTCTCACGAGATGTGAGGATGTCAAACTCATCCTCTGAAGCAGAGGATGTGGGTACCTGTGCCTTTGAAGCCACCTTCTTCTTGCTTTTCTTTTTCCTCCCCTCCCACTGGCCCTTTGGTTTGGTGGCCTGGGAGGGCTTCTCTGTAGTGGCATCAGGGATGGGAGAAGAGGGAGAAGCCCTTCAACTAGCAGGTTGTGGATCATTCAGCCGTTGGCTGGGATCCTCTGGTGCACTGAGAGAAGCCTCAGAAGAGAGTACCCCAAGGGACCACTTCAGCAAGAGGGGCTGGAGAAGACTGTTGCTTCTCCGGCTGGGGAATGGGGGCTGGTGTCCCCTATGGAGGGGAAACATTGCTCCCAAAGTTGTTGGGGAGGAGCAATTGGTGTAGAGGTGCCCCCACCTGTTGTGGGGGCAGTGGAAGGTTGATGACCTGTGGTGCCAATAGATGGAGAGAACACTGGTGTTGTCACTCTCAAAGTAACTGGTGCCACTGTGGCTATGGCAAAAGATGTTGTCATATATACAGGATGGAGCTGCTCGTACTTCTTCCATGCCTCAAAGAAAGTCAGCCGGTCCAGGGCTTTATTTTCATGATTTTCCTTTCCCGACGTAAGATAATGCAGTTCGGCAAGCATGGCGGATGATGTTGCCCACAATTCACGCAAAGGGGAGGTGGGATACATGGTGCACCTGGGTGTGATGGTCACCCACATTCCCTGCAGGTTGGGATGGAAGTACATTGGGACGACATGTGCCCGAACTTCCAGCACCAGAAGCACCACATAGGGGGAGGAACATATGGCTTTACATCACACTTCACCTTCTCGGACAATGTGTCACCTTCAAAGGCCAAGATAAAAGCTCCAGTGGCAACCCTGTCATCTTTAGGTCCCCTGTACACCTGCCAGACAAAGTGAACCTCTCAATCAATATAGACACCCAAAAATTTGGAAGTTATCACCCTAAAATATTCTTCAAATGAGAGAGATTGGCTGGCCAGAACTTACCTTAATTCTGTACCAAGGGCAGCCACACAAAAACATGAAAATGTAAATGAGAAATAGGACACAAGATTTGGAAATATTTTCTTTTGTCAAGTACGAGAAGGGGGAAAGGGAAACAAAAGGGAAAGGTTACTCATGACCTAGGCCATGAAGTGGTGACGTGTGATTTGTGGATGTCATTGATACTGTAAGTACTGAGCCAAGCCAATAGCAAACCAAAGAAGTTAGATAACCAAACGGGATAGATCAAGCATTAAAGAGAAGTGAACAGAATAAAGCTGAGTGAGGGATGGTGGAGTGGGGGGGGGAGGTAGGTAAAAGGTTTTTGGTAAAGATTTAGAGGGAAAAAACACCTCAACTCCTTCTCTAAGCTGAAGTTCACTTGGTCCTTCTCCATAACTCAAGCCACCTTCGTTGATGTTGAAATTGACTTTGTTGAGTCCCAAATCAATACCCCAGACCATCTTAGGCCACCACCAATTCAGGTTTTTTTCCCTTTTCACACCCTTAGGGGTTCTTAGTGTATGCAGTATGACTGGCTCATCCTGTTTTTTCTTTGTGATCAGCCAGACAAGATACTCCACTAGCCAGTTTTATTCCTGACCTCCTTTTAACAATACTGTGTGTCTTCATTTTACATTATCAGTGGTTTGTCCATTGTCAACCTGTATCTTATGTGCGTGACCAGTTTTAGGGCTTTGTTTTACTTTTCGTTATTGACAATGGACTCTCAGTAACAGGGGACTGATGACCTAGCTGTTTAGTCCCCTCAAAAACCAACAACAACAACAACAACAACAACAACAACCATGTTGTTATGGTCTTCAGTCCGGAGACTGGTTTGATGCAGCTCTCCACCCTACTCTATCCTGAGCAACCCTTTTCATCTCCTCATAAGAACAGCAACCCACATCCACTTGAATCTGCTTACTATACACGTCTCTTGGTCTCCCTCTGCGATTTTTACCCCACACACTTCCCCCCAATGCTAAATTTACGATTCCCCGATGTCTAAGAATGTGTCCTACCAAGCGATCCCTTCTTTTAGTCAGGATATGCCAAAAATTCCTTTTCTCACCAATTCTGTTCAGTACCTCTTCATTAGTTATGCGATCTACCCACCTAATCTTCAGCATTCTTCTGTAGCACCACATTTCAAAAGCCTCTATTCTCTTCCTGTCCGCACTGCTTATCGTCCATGTTTCACTCCCGTACAAGGCAACAATCCACTTCTTATCAGTTCACATCCTCTTACAACCACTCGTTTCCTCCACTCTTTCCACAACACCTCCCGCCCATGTCTTTTGCTGTGCCACTTTCCTCCTCCTCCCACTACTATCCTCCTGTTTCAGTCCTCCTCCTCCCATATTACTGAGTGGCATGGCTGAAAGTAGGACGGGGGGGGGGGGGGGCTGAAAGCAAAATGGACTACAGTCATTTCTTTTCCTAGGACATGCAGCTTTACTGTATCAATATATGTTGTTGTTTTCAGTCCAATGATTGGCTTCACGCAGCTCTCCATGCTGCCCTATCCTGTGCAAGCTTCTTCATCTCTGATTAAAATTGGCAATCTACATCCTTTTGAATCACTAACTGTATTTGTCTTCGGTCTCCCTCCACTGTTTTCACCACACATAACTTCCCTGCAAATTGATGTTTCCCTGAGTCTCAATGTGTCCCACCAATCAATCCTTTCTTTCAGTCAAGTTATAACAGAAACCACTTTTCTTCACAATTCTGTTTGGCACTTCCTCATTGGTTATGCAAACTTCTTACTTAATCTTCAGCATTTGTCTGTAGCACCACATTTCAAAAGCATCTATCCTCTTCCTGTCCGAACTATCGCCCAAATGTTTCGCCCCCGTACAAGGCAACGCTCCACACAAAGAAAGGACTTACTTCAGAAAGGACTTACTTACGCTTGAATTAATATTCGATGTTAACAAATTTCTCTTTTCAAAAACGCTTTTCTTCCCATTGCCATTCTGCACTTTGACTCCCCTGTTACTGCGACTATCATACGTTATTGTACTTCCGAAGTAACGAAACTCATCTACCATCTTTATTGTTCCGTTACCTAATCTAATTCCTTCAGCATCGGTTCCATTATTTTTGTTTTGCTCTTGTTAATGTTCATTTTATATGCTCTCTTCAACACGCTGTCCATTCCATTCAACTGCTCTTCCTGGTCCTTTGCTGTCTCTGACAGAATTACTATGTCATCAGCAAAACACAATGTTTTTATTTCTTCCCCCTGAACTTTAATCCATATTCCAAATTTTTCCTTGCTTTCCTTCACCGCCTGCTCAATGTACAAATTGAATAACATCGGAGAAAGGCTACAACCCTGTCTTACTCCCTTCCCAACTGATGCTTCCTTTTCATGCCCTTTGAGTCTAATAACTGCGGTCTGGCTTTTGTACAAGTTGTAAATAACTCTCCTTTCCCTGTATTTTACCCCTGCTGACTTCAGAATATGAAAGAGTGTATTCCAGTCAACATTGTCAAATGCTTTCTCCAAATCTACAAAAGCTAAAACTGTAGGTTTGCCTTTCCTTAATCTATCTTCTAAGATAAGACGTAAAGTGAGTATTGCCTCCCGGGTTCCTATGTTCCTCCTGAATCCAAACTGATCATCCCCGAGGTCAGCTTCTACCAGCTTTTCCATTCTCCTGTAGATAATTCGTGTTAAAATTTTGCAACCATGACTTATCAAACTGATGGTTCTGTAATTTTCACACCTGTCTGCGCCTGATTTCTTTGGAATGGGGATTATTACATTTTTCTTAAAGTCTGAGGGCATTTCGCCTGTCTCATACATCCTACACACCAGTTCAAATAGTCTTGTCATGGCTGGCTCTCCCAGAGACTTTAGTAGCTCTGAGGGTATGTCATCTGCTCCTGGGGCCTTGTTTCGACCTAGGTCT
This sequence comes from Locusta migratoria, assembly GCA_026315105.1. Taxonomy (NCBI): domain Eukaryota; kingdom Metazoa; phylum Arthropoda; class Insecta; order Orthoptera; family Acrididae; genus Locusta; species Locusta migratoria. Next base: position 466,784,780 of record CM048746.1, on the reverse strand, counting down.
TTCAAGGCTCTGTCAAATTCATCTCTCAGTATAGTATCTCCTATTTCAGCTTGATCTACTTCCTCTTCCCTTCCTACAACATCGTCTCTAAGTTCATTTCCTTTGTAGAGCTGCTCTATGTACTCTTTCCACCTTTCAGCTTTCCCTTCTGTGCTGAGAACTGGTTTCCCATCTGAGTTCTTGATATTTGTAGAGTTGCTTTTCTTGTCCCCAAATGTCTCTTTTATTTTCCTGTAGGCGGTATCTACTTTTCCCCTTGTTATACATTCTTCTACAGATTTGCATTTGGCTTCTAGCCACTCCTGCTTAGCCATTTTTCACTTCCTGTCAATCTCATTTTTTAGTCGTCTGTACTCCATTTTGCCTGTTTCATTTACTGCATTTTTATGTTTTCTCCTTTCATCAATTAAATTTAGTATTTCCTGTGATATCCAAGGATTTTTGTAGGTATCTCAATGCTACCCATTCATCTTCTACTGTTTTATTTCCCCCTGTTTCTGTCAATTGTTGCCTAAATCTTCCTCTGAAATTCTCTAGAACTTCACTTTCCTTCAATTTATCTAAGTCCCATCTCCTTATTTTCCTACCTTTCTGCAGTTTTTTCAGCTTCAGCCTACAGCTCACGACTAACAAGTTATGGTCAGAGTCTATATCTGCCCCTGGGTATGTCTTGCAGTTTATCATCTGGTTCCGGAATCTAGGTTTTACCATTATAAAATCTGATACCTTCCGGTGTCTCCTGGTCTCTTCCACGTATACAACCTTCTTTTGTGATTCTTAAACCATGTGTTTGTTACGATTAAATCATGTTCCGTGCAAAATTCTACCAGGCGACTTCCTCTTTCATTCCTTCTGCCCAGTCCATATTCACCTACTATTTTTCCTTCTCTTCCTTTTCCTACTACCGAATTCCAGTCTCCCATCACAATTAAGTTTTCCTCTCCCTCAATTGTCTGAATAATTTCCTTTAGCTCCTCATATATTTCTTCGATCTCCTCATCATCGGCAGAACTAGTTGGCATATAAACCTGTACTACTTTTGCCGGTGTTGGCTTCGTATCTATCTTGACAATGATAATGCGATCACTGTGCTGCTCATAGTAGTTTACCCGCATTCCTATTTTCTTATTCATTATCAGTCCTACTCCTGTGATACCCCCAACTGATTTTGTATTTCTAATCCTGTACTCACCTGACCAGAAATCCTGTTCATCCTGCCACCGAACTTCACTAATCCCCACTATATCTAACTACAACCTATCCATTTCCCTTTTTAAATTTTCTAATTTTCCTACCCGATTACGGGATCTAACATTCCACGCTCCGATACGTAGAATGCCAGTATTGTCTTTCCTGATGATCGCATCCTCCTGAGTAGTCCCCGCCCGGAGATCCGAATGGGGGACTATTTTACCTCCGGAATATTTTACCCGAGAGGATGCCAACATCATATTTCCATACAGTAGAGCTGCATGTCCTCGGGAAAAGTAACGGCTGTAGTTTCCCCTTGCTTTCAGCCGTTCGCAGTAGCTGCGTGGCAAAGCCACATTAGCTGATGTTACAAGGCCAGCTCAGTTAATCATCCAGACTGTTGCCCCTGTAACTACTGAAGAGGCTGCTGCCCCTCTTCAGGAACCACACGTTTGTCTGGCCTCTCCACAGATACCCCTCCGCTGTGGTTGCACCTAAGGTACGGCTATCTGCATCGTTGAGGCACGCAAGCCACCCCACCTCGGCAATGTCTGTGGTTCATGGGGGTGGCCCCAGACCATATTAAACCACAAACAATCAACAGTACATTCACTTTGATAGCTGCCATCCTTTCAATATCAAATGATCCTTTCCCTACAACCTAGGCATCTGTGGGAAACATATCTACTCCAGTGTTAAATCTGTCACCACCTACAACAACAACAACCTGTCCAATGCTTTCCACTCCCACAACTATCCTATAGATCTTCTCAGTAGGCAAATCTCTTGAGCATTCCGTTCCTCCCCTTCCTGCAACAATGTTCCTAACCTCAGCCCACCCAGAAGCATACCCTTAGTCACCCAGTAACATTCCGGTCTGGAATGCCTCAACAAATTGCTCCACCAGGACTACAACTTTCTCAAGTCATGCCCTTGAATGAGATCAGTGCTTGAAAGTATCCTTACCACAACACCCAACGTATCCTTTCACCATCCTCCCAATCTTACCAACATCCTTGTCCAGCCTTACAACATTCCAAAACCACCCTCCCTACTTAATGGTTCCTACCCCTGTAACTGATGCCACTACAAAACCTGCCCTGCCACAGGAAAAACCTACCCCATTAAAGGAAGGGCCATATCTGAAACAACACATGTAATCTACCTACTTACATGTGTTCACTGCGCAGCCTTTTATGTTGGTATGACCACCAACAAATTGGCTGAAGCATCAATGGTCACAGAAGAACTGTTCCCCTAGGGGACACACATCCTGTGGCAGGATATGCCCTACAACATAACTCCAGGGACCTTGGCACGTGTTAAACCACACATGCCATCTGGATGCTGCCACCCAACACCATTCCCTCAGAGCTACGCAGATGGGAACTTGCCCTCAACATATCCTCTCCTTCTGCCATCCTCCTGGCCTAAATCTACAGCAACCCCTCCCATTCCTCCATTGCCAACTCATTTCTCACCTCATTCCCTGACTTTCGTTCATGCATTGCTGTGTGTGTGTGTGTGTGTGTGTGTCTCTAAAAATCTTTACCAAAAATGTTTTACCTAACCCCCCTTGACCATCCCACACTCAGCATTATTTGGTTCACTTCTCTTTAATACGTGATCTATCCCCTTTGGTTATCTATCCTCTTTGGTTTGCTATTGGCTTGGTTTAGTAATTGACACACAGTATCTCTGACTTTCACAAATCATCCATCATCACCTCATGGCCTAGGTCATGAATAACCTCTCTCTTCTGTTCCCTTTCTCTTCCCTCCTCTCTTACTTGTTGAAGGAAAATATTTCCAAAAGCTAAGGTAAGTACTGGCCAACCAATCTATTTCATTTGAAGAATATTCTAGCATCTCAGTTGAGAACTTCCATTAATAATCGAAATTTTAATCCTATTTATTACTGATGAAAAACATAGCAGTGACCTGTTATTTATTTGCTTCCACTTCTTATCAGTTCACATCCTCTTACAACCACTCGTTTCCTCCACTCTTTCCACAACACCTCCCGCCCATGTCTTTTGCTGTGCCACTTTCCTCCTCCTCCCACTACTATCCTCCTGTTTCAGTCCTCCTCCTCCCATATTACTGAGTGGCATGGCTGAAAGTAGGACGGGGGGGGGGGGGGGCTGAAAGCAAAATGGACTACAGTCATTTCTTTTCCTAGGACATGCAGCTTTACTGTATCAATATATGTTGTTGTTTTCAGTCCAATGATTGGCTTCACGCAGCTCTCCATGCTGCCCTATCCTGTGCAAGCTTCTTCATCTCTGATTAAAATTGGCAATCTACATCCTTTTGAATCACTAACTGTATTTGTCTTCGGTCTCCCTCCACTGTTTTCACCACACATAACTTCCCTGCAAATTGATGTTTCCCTGAGTCTCAATGTGTCCCACCAATCAATCCTTTCTTTCAGTCAAGTTATAACAGAAACCACTTTTCTTCACAATTCTGTTTGGCACTTCCTCATTGGTTATGCAAACTTCTTACTTAATCTTCAGCATTTGTCTGTAGCACCACATTTCAAATTCTTCTATAATCTTTCTGTCTGAACTACTTATTGCCCATGTTTCAGTCGCCTATAATGCTACACTACAGACAAATGCTTTCACAAAGGAGTACTCCTGCTTGCCATGCTAATGGCCCACTGCAAACAAACTAGTGCCTGGGAAAGGTTGCCTGCAGACGTGTCCTCACTTATCTGCTGAAATGAACACAGCTCCGTTGTGCTTAAATCAAATTCAGAATGTCCACCAGAATCTCTCACATGTGAATGAGATATGTGTGAGCGTCATGTCGGCCCAGCAAAATGTATGGCCTAATTAAACAGTCTCCTATGATGCCAGTAACTATGCAAAAAGGGCAAAATATTTTACATTTCAGAGCAAAAGCACACAAGGCTCTATCTCTTTTCAAGAATCAGCTTACCACAGCCACAAGTAAATGTGGAGAATGGGCTAAAGAGAACAACATAGTAGTTTAGAACAATACAGTGCATGTCTGAACACTAGTGATTCAATAATATAAAACACTTGTGTAATATGAGTTATGTCCACAAAGTAAGTTCCGTTTGTTTACATATAACAAATGTGTACAGATACAGAAAAAATATTTATTGTAGTACAAAAATCTACAACTGTTAAACAATTTTTCTACATAGTTTCCAAAATTTAGTAGGCACTTGTCATAACATGGCACAAGTTTTTATATGCTTTCTTCATAGAAGGTTGCTGCCCGTGTATTCAACCATGTAGTAACAGTGACTGATTGGCCTCGTGGTAAGAAATCAATCAGCAAAAGGTCTTTTCTGTCCACCCCCCCCCCTCCCCCCTCCAAAAAAAGTGCACACGAGTCTTTGGTGTGTCAAGATTTGCTTAGGCTTATTCTTTGTTGGAGATGAAGTATGGCTCCATTCCATTGGTTGCTGTTTTGTTTCAGGGATATTGACAATACCCAAGTTTCATTCCCTGTGACTATCCGAGAAAGAAAACCATCACCACCTTCGTTGTAGCGTGTCAAAAACTTTAGTGTACTGCCCATATGTTGTTTTTTGTGTTCTTCAATAGGAATTTGGGGTAGCCAATGTGAGCAAAGTTTTCAAAATTTCAGTTTTTCAGTAACAATTTCATGACTTAGTGATGGTGAGATTCATGGAATTTCCATAGCAAGGGCACTAATTGTAAACTTACGGTTGTGCTTAATCTTCTCTTCAATTGTGTGAACCAGTTCATCAGTAACCACAGGCAGGTGTCCACTTCATTCTTCACCATGTACTTGATCACGCCCTTCAATGAACAGTCTGACCCATCGTCTAACCTTTGAATCATTCATAGAATTTTGTCCATAAACCTTGCAGATCTGCTGATGAATTCATTTGCAATTATGGAGAAGCACACATCGGCAGCAGCAATCTAAAAATGACGTTCATGTCTTCTCCGTGAATCAGAGTAACTGCCGTGCCTGCTCGGAACTGCGGTCGTAGTGCTGCCGCTGATAGAAATAGAAAAGGAACTTACTTTGTGGACAACCCTCATAAAAGAGATAGAATTTTACATTAGAATTACACAATTCCTTATTAACATTAATTCTACTTTCAACAGAATGTCGTAGTTTGTTTTATAATAAAGGCAGTGCTAATGATGAATAAACGTTTTTAGGAATCATGATATAACTGACTGTAGGGGGGGGGGCATATATTTGAATAGGTTGGGAACCACTGGTGTAGGATATAATCTGAGAGTTAGTTTGTAGTTGGCTGGGAGCATGTCAGAGTATTTCCTGCAACTGTGATGTCCGCTGTTTTGAAGTGGCTTAGTCGATAGAGCATCTAGCTAGTAGTCTGGCTGCCTGAGTTTCCTGATTTGACAGCTTTCACTGCACTTAGAAGATATTCTGGTTTGTAGTTAGATTTCTGTGTTTGTCCCCTGAATCTTTTAGTAAACTCGCAGAGTAATCAGATTCACCACATAAAAATGCAATTTTGTTATTAGGCCTGCATAACGTCTAAGCTTTATCAGCAATGAACAAAAATGTGAACTGTATCACTTAAGACAGTCATACACAAGCAATAATACTGCAACTTACCAGTTACACTTTGGAAGTAACAGGTACCAGCAGAAGTTTTCACACTGTTGTGTTGACTTCACGAGTGTACCATAAGAATCACACATCTACTGACAATGCGATTTGCTGGTTGCCCACATTCCAACACACCGCTGTTGTTTATAGAATAGTCAAGAATTCATGACAATGGTTAGCTGTAATGTAATTGTTAAAATGCTAAACTCAGTAATCCGAAAGTGGAAAAAGCAGCAAATGATCGAATTCACCCCACCTGATTGGATTCACACCATTTTACGATACACTGTTCTCTTGAGAGAAAGTATTTGACAGGACCGAGCCCACACATGTTTTAAAAATGTGATCTTGTAAAAAGTTCTGTATAACAATGGGTAAGCAACCGTGGAATCACCAAGCATGTAATGTCTGAAGAATCCCTTTTCTCCAACAGGTATCGTATGCCTTCTCCAAATCAAAAAACACAGCTACTGTTTCCCACTTCCACAAAAAATTGTTCACGACATGGGTTGAAAGGACAATAAGGCGGTCTATGGTGGAGCGGTGTTTGCGAAAACCCTATCGGACATTAGTAAGGAGATTCTGAGATTCAGACAACCATACCAATCGACCGTTAATCATTCATTGCAAATGCTACTGGTGAGGGAAATTGGACAGTAGTTAGAGGGAAGATGTTTGTCTTTCCCAGGCTTAGGTATGGGAACGACTATGGCTTCACATCAGTGACTAGGGAATGTACCGTCCGTCCAGATGTGATTATAGGTTTGAAGAAGAAAATGCAGACCCTCAGGAGAAAGGGTCTTAACATCTGTACATGGATGCTATCAGGGCATGGAGATGAGAGCTGAGATGAAGAGAGTGTGTGATAAAGCTCCCTAATAATAAACTCGGCATTGTAGCATTCACCATTCTGAGAGGAGAAAGATATCGCCCTTGCTTCCACCACCCGCTGACAAGGGAGTTGTCTACAGGGTCCACTATGACTTCATTCGCCACAGTCAGTCCGGGATTCTGTGAGTAAGATGAAGCTCTGGAGAGTCATCAGAGGTTACCCCAAACATCCGAAGAGGGAGTAGAACTGTTGAAAGAACGAGTAAATGCTATCCAACTGACCCATTTACACTCCTCGCAGCCTTTTGTACTGAATATAGTTCTCCAATGTGGGATGGTGCTGAAAGACATGGATGGCTCATCTCCAAGCTCTTAGAGCATCACAACAAGCCTCAGTCCACCAGGGGATGGGAGTAGGTTATAGCGTCTCAGAAGTATGAGGGATAGAACATTCTGCGGCAGTGAGGATTGTAACAGTTAGGTAGTCGACCGGCTCCTCTATATTTGAAATTGCTGTTCTTGGAAAGTCGCCAATGAGGAATAATGCTGCCAGTTTGCTTTGGCAAACTGCCATTTTCACGGACACGCTGCTGGATGAGGCATTAGCATACTGATGACACATGGTAAGTGGTCGTTCGAGTGTGTAGCAGAGAGAACAGACCACTCTAAGCATCAAACAAGCTAAGGGCACTCATTGCAAGAACCATTTGGGGTAGAGTATGTGTGCAGTCTGAAAGATATGTTGGTTCACCAGTATTGAGACAAAGGAGAGTGAGGTGATTAAAGATCTACACCCAGAAGGTGCCCTCTAACAGGGGTGTGGAGAGCTCCATAGGGGATAGCGGACAATAAAGTCGCCAACCAGCAGAAACAGAGTGGGAAGCTGATCGATGAGGTGCAAAAGGTCTGTCCTGGTAACAGTGGACGACAAAGGTGTGTAGTTATTGCACAGATAAAACTTAAAACCAGGGGGGAGAGAGGCTAACAGCAACAGCCTGGAGCTGTGTATCTAGGGCAATAGAGCGACTGTGGATATCGTCTCATATGAGTAGCATGATGCCTACATGAGCTGTGATTCCCGCAGTGAGGGGATACTGTTGAAGTGTGGGAAGTTAAAACGATTGTGTGGGTTTAATTTGATTCCCTGGAGGCAGAAAATCATTGGCGAAGAGGTTCGCATAAGAAGCTGCAGTTCAGTCCTATTAGACCGGATGCCTCAAATGTTCTATGGGAGGATTGACATCACTGAGATAGGTCAAAAAAAGAGCAGTCATACAAGTGACTGCTGACTGCCTCTGTGTGTGTGCTCAGAGATGCCACCGTCTATGTCCGGAGGATCCTGGTCCATGAAATCCATTGGTATGTCAGGTTCTGCCTTGTGGCGGCTCCCTGACTGGCTATTGTTGGAATGCCCCTGTGGCACGGTAGACGACTTGGGGTTGGGTGTCACTAGGTGACACCGGTAAGTATGAATTACGAGAAGTTGAAGGTGAGGATAGTTTCTTACTGGACCTTTTTGACCCCTGACGGGTCGCATACATCCCTGAAAGCTGTTGGGTAGGAGTGAGCAGGAAGAAGTCATGGAAGTATTCCTCTTTGGATTTCCTGCTTTCTGTTTGTGAGGACTGTGTTTTTGGTGGTGCAAGAGGTGGTTTGGTAGGGTGGTGCATGCCCTTCGTGATTGAAGCTGACGAAATTGTGGCTCTGGGTGTCGACACGGATCCTGCACTGAACTGGAGGTCACTATTCTGTGTTGCCATTTCTCTCATTAATTGAGTTGTGGCAACAATGGAGCTGTAAGGGCCAGAGGGTGGTGCACTAGATTTGTGACTGGTGTAGATTTTTCATCCTACAGCTGTCGGCACTTTTTCTTTCACTCTAATTTCCTGAATAGCTCATTCATTGAGAAATACATGACAGTCTCATGAGGATGCTATATGATTACCCCTACAGTTGACGCAGTGAGATAATGGAGGTGGACCGTCAACCTTGTGAGCATCCCTGCCACATGTAGCATACTTAGCAGCACATCTGCAGAATTGTCGAGTATGGTTGAAACATTGGCATTTGTAGCAATGTGTGGGATTCGGGATATATGATCACACAGTAATGACCTCCAAGCCAGCCTTGATCTTTGGTGGAAAGACTACTCTATCAAAAGTTAGAAATAAGGTGCGAGTTGGCACTAAGTCCTTATCGACCCTTTTCATGACTCTGTGGACAGTTGTGAATTCCTGAGCAGAGTATGCTGAAGCAATAGCTCCATACTTAGCTATTATATACAACCATCACTCAGCAAAAGATCTGTACCCAAAGAGTGGAAAGTTGCCCAGGTCACTCCAATAATCAAGAAAGGCAATAGGAGTGATCCCCAAAATTACAGGCCCATCTCACTGACATCGATTTGCAGTAGGAGTTTGGAACATATACTTTGTCTGAACATTACGAACTACCTCGAAGAGAATGACCTACTAACGAATAGTGAACACGGATTCAGAAATTACCGCTCTTGCGAAACACAGTTTGCCCTTTATTCACATGAAGTGATAAGTGACATCGACAAGGGAACTCAAATTGATTCCATATCTCTGGATTTCCAGAAGGCATTTGACACTGTACCTCTAAAGTGGCTTCTAATAAAATTGTGTGCTTATGGAATATCACCCCAATTGTGCGATTGGATTCACGATTTCCAATCAGAAAGGACACAGTTCGTAGTAATTGATGGTAGCTCATCGAGTAAAACAGAAGTGATATCTGGCATTCCCCAGGGAAGCATTATAGATCCCCTACTCTTCCTTGTGTTTATAACTATTTAGGAGACAATCTGAGTAGTTCCCTTAGACTGTTCATGGATGATGCTGTCAGTTAATCCGCTGAACTTCAATTACAAAATAAATCAGTCAAACCTTAAAGTCATAAATTCTACCAAATACCTAGGAGTCACAATTACGAACAACTTAGACTGGAGAGAACACATAGAAAATATAGTGGGGAAGGGGAACCAAAGGTTACGTTTCACGGGCAGAACGCTTCGAAGATACAACAGCTCCACCAAAGAGATTGTCTACATCACACTTGTGTGTCCTCTCCTGGAGGACTGTTGCCCAGTGTGGGACACTCACCAGATGAGACTGACGGAAGACATTGGGAAGGTTCAGAGAAGAGCGGCTTGTTTTGTTACAGGGGAGAAAGCATCACAGAAATGTTGTACAATTTGAGGTAGAAATCATTAAAAGAACAACGTTATTCATGACGGCGAGTTCTATTTGCAAAATTTCAATCACCGAATTTTACTTCTGAATGTGAAAATATTTTGCTAGCATCCACTTACATAGGGAGACATGGCCATCCCAATAAAATAAGAGAAATCAGATCGAAAACGGAACAATTTAGGTGTTCTTTCTTGCCATGAAGTATTAGAGAATGGAACGGTACAGAAAGGTTATGAAAGTGATTAATGAACCCTCTGCCAGGCATTTGTGATTTGCAGAGTATCCATGTAGATGTCTTCCTCGATTAGCCCATCCAAGAGGTTGCTGAAAACAAACCTATGACAAGAGTTTAGTGTGGTGAGCCTTCACCTGTACAAATAGCTGTGTAACAGGGTGATTCTGAGCAGGCATTGTGTTTGAAAGGCAGCAGAAGAGTGCCACTTCGAAGACGAGAAAATGATTTTACTGGGCTTGTGATTGCATCGACTCCTTTTTGGATCACGAACAGATTCACAGAAGAAAAATGTTTCCCATCCTCAGTCCAGGACACCATTACATAATGAGGTGCTGCAGAAAGGCTGGTCAAGGCAGTGTTTTCTTTCGAATCTATAATTTCTATATATTTTCGTTTAGAGGAAGAACCCATTGCAGTTGAATCCCCCATGATTTCCAACGTCTCCGATGGTGCGCTCCTTCCTTCTGGGGGAACCTCAAAGGGGGCTCACCCGCATTATGTGATTGTTCACATCTCAGGTCACACATTCCAAACTTCAGATGGAGGAACCAATTGGCATACTGGAAAGGCAATCATCCCTCCCTGGGTCTGGCCTTTAGCAGGGGGTACATGGGAGACCTACGTGCTGAGCCAGGGCTGGGACTTATGCATTACCCAGTCATTTTTCATGCAGTGAGTGCGTGGGCAGTCTTCAGGAGCACATAGGGAGGAGAAAAGATGAAGAGATCTCAAATGCCAAGTTGGAGGTAAAGAAGATTAAGAAGAAATAGACAAGTAAAAAGGAAAGACACAGATAGAACACATGTAATTGTACAACCTTTGGTTTCCCGAAGTAGATGCAAAACTGTCCCCAAGAGAGGGGAAAAGGATAGTGGGAGGGTAGTCAGGCAGTGCAGAAAGGAAGTAACAATACTAAGGCTGGGGCCCTGTGTTTGCCACACATGTACTCACCAAAGAGAGGTGAGCCCCCTGGGGGATGAAGGATGTCTTATCTTTTCACAACTCAATGACAAGTTACTTCTTAACATCATATATAGGAGACAATTGTGAACAATATAATAATTGCAGCAGTCTAGATCACAATATGGTATTTATTTTATTATGATGACCAGTTTTGATCAATAAACATCATCCTCAGACCATGTCTTGCGAGGAGCTGGCCCATCTCTTGAGGAGCAACACTGCTCAATTTAGTTAGGCACTAATCTTAGCATATTATTTCTTTTTAATCTGAATGGACAACATGCTTGTAACAACTATTTGCAAGTGTAACACTAGGAAGCACATTCCTGTGCGTATAATGCTCCGATTTTTTGTATTTCGTTTTTGTCTGTCAATTCAATATAGGCCTGTAGCAACAAAAAATCATCTTGTGAGTTTCCATTTGTTTCTGTTTTTAGAATAGTAAAAGTAAAATTTGCATTTAGAGTTCAAATAATGATATTTCATATCATGAGTTGCTGTTATGGGGAAATTCAAAGCCATTATTTAACAATAAATGAGAACAGTACGAATAACTTGCAGATACCTGAACTGTAACAATGGACAGTCCAGGTTGTAATTCAACAATATAATGAGGTTAGTCTACAACTCAGCACAAAGAAATATGTCAAGCTGTGAAAGTAATATAAAAGCAGAAAAAAGGGGACAAAAAGGACAAGCTTTTGGAACACAGTTCCTTCATTAGGTGGGAAAAGGAGGGAAGAAGAAAGGATGGGAACAGAAGGTAAAGGTAGTTCACGACCTAGGTCATGAAGGTGGTGTTTCGGGAGTGTGGACGTCAGAGATACTGCATGTATGTACTGACCCAAGCCAGAGAGGATAAATATAACCAAAGAGGAAAGATCAAGTAGTAATGAGAAGAGAAGATGAGTGAAATGAATGATGCTGAGGGGTCTAGGAGGGGTAGGAGGGGCGGGGGGTTTGTCTAAAACGTTTTTCATTAACAGGGAAAGATGGATGGACACACACACACACACACACACACACACACACACACACGGGGGCAGAGAGAGAGAGAGGGAGAGAGAGAGAGAGAGAGAGAGAGAGAGAGAGAGAGAGAGAGAGAGAGAGAGAGGGCGGGAGGGAGAGGGGGAGAGAGAGAGAGAGAGAGAGAGGGCGGGAGGGAGAGGGGGGAGAGAGAGAGAGGTAAGGAAGGGATAATGAATAGGTGAGCTGAGGATGAAGGAAGGGGAGGGGTTAGTGTAGATTTAGGCCAGGGGAGTGGCGGGAGGACAGGATATGTTGGAGGGCAAGTTCCACCTCCGTAGGTCTGAGGGACTGGTGTTTGTTGGTACTATCCAAATGGCATGTGTGGTGTGACACGTGCCCAGGTCCCTGGAGTTATGCTGGAGGGCATGTTCTGCCACAGGATATTGGGTGTCCCCCAGGCAAACAGTCCGTCTGTGCCCATTCATCCGCTCAGCCAATTTGTTAGTATTCATACCAACATAAAAGGCTGAACAGTGGACACATGTCAGCTGGTATATGAAGTGTGTTGTCTGGCTTGTGGCCCGGCTTTGAATCGGGTAGGTTTTTTCTGTGGTGGGGCTGCAGTATGTGTTAGTGGGAGGATGCATTGGACAGGTTTTGCAGCAGGATCGGTTGCAGGGTTAGGAACCATTAGGTTTTGGGATGTTGTAAGGTTGGACAAGGATGTTGCGGAGGTTGGGAGGACGGCGGAAGGCTACTCTGGGTGGGGTGGGAAGAACAGTTTGGAGTGATGGTCTCATCTCAGGGCATGACTTGAGAAAGTCATAGCCCTGTTTGAGGAATTTGTTGAGGCATTCCAGGCCAGGATGGTACTGGGTAACTAAGGGGGTGGTCTGGGGTTAGGAACATTGTTGTTGGAGGGAGAGAAATGGACAGCTTGGGAGATCTGTTTGTGGATGAGGTCTTTAGGGTAGTTGCGGGAGAGGAAAGCATTGGATAGATTGTTGTTGTAGCTGGTAAGGGATTCAGAACTGGAACAGATATGTTTTCCACTGATGCCCAGGCTGGGCGTTTAATATGGAAGGGATGGCAGCTGTCAAAGTGGAGGTACTGTTGCTTGTTTGTGGGTTTAATATGAACTGAGGTGTGGATGTGAGACTCAGCAAGGTGAAGGTCAACAACAAGGAAGGTGGTTTGAGTTTTGGAGAAGGACCAGGTGAATTTAAGGTTGGAGAAGAAGTTAAGGTCATCGAGGAAGTTCAGAAGGGTTTCTTCACTGTGAGTCCAGACCACAAAGATATCATCTATGAATCTATACCAAACCAGGGGAGGCAACTTCTGTGTCTTAAGGAATGCCTCTTCCATGCGGCCCATGAAGAGGTTGGCATAGGAAGGGGCCATCCTGGTACCCATAGCTGTCCCCCTGACTTGTTTGTAGGTCTGGCCCTCAAAGGTGAAGTAATTATTGTTGAGTATGAAATTAGCAAGTGTTACAAGGAATGAGGTTTTTGGGACCCTCCCGCCCTCTCTGTCATTCTCTCTCTCTCTCTCTCTCTCTCTCTCTCTCTCTCTCCATGTGTGTGTGTGTGTGTGTGTGTGTGTGTGTGTCCATCCATCTTTCCATGTTAATAAAAAACGTTTTAGACAACCCCCCACCCCTCCTACATCCCTCAGCATCATTCATTTCACTCATCTTCTCTTCTCTTTACTACTTGATCTTTCCTCTTTGGTTATATTTATTCTCTCTGGCTTGAGTCAGTACATACATGCAGTATCTCTGACGTCCACACTCCCGAAACACCACCTTCATGACCTAGGTCGTGAACTACCTTTCCCTTCTGTTCCCATCCTTTCCTCTTCCCTCCTTTTCGCACCTGATGAAGAAACTGTGTTCCGAAAGCTTGTCCTTTTTGTCCCCTTTTTTCTGCTTCTTCATTTGTGTTACTATCAGCGCTACAGCACAAAGGTAAGTACTGGCCAGCCATTCTATCTCGTTTCAACAATATTTATCATCTCTGAGGAGAATTTTCATCAGTAATCGAATAAAGTAATATAAAAGACATTCATACAGAATGCATTCTAGCTTACGGCCATTAGACTTCGTCAGAAAAAAGATATCACTCTCAAAATGAATTAGGCACACTTTACAGACACAAATGTTATCTCTGGCTGCCATACTCTAGATTACACTCTGCAGTGAGGGAATAGGAGGAAACAAGAGGGGAGGGGAGGGCAGGTAGGTTGCTAGGTAGTGGTGTGGATGTATACAACACAACCTTATGGAGCACATAAGGACTAAATGGGTTAAAAAAGATGGGGAGGCCTGGATAATTTCAGGATCAGATATTGTACTGTACGGATAACCCCCTTCTGTGTAGTTAAGAAAAGCTGGTAGTGGGAGGGGGAAGGCCCCTAATGGCCCTGCTTGTGAAGAAACTGTTGAAATCAAGTACATGCTCAGCTGCATAACTAAACTAGTTATTGAGAAATATTACAAAAAGATGCCATTTCTATATTGTCTTTAAAGTTACCATCAGGTCCCCCCCCCCCATCCTCTTTTAGCGGTATGTAAGAGAGTCAGCACAAAGACTTCATGAGGCTTGTACAACATCAGTTATCAACAGATACTGTCCTTTTGGTTCTCACTGGGAACATGAAGTCAGTGCAATTATAATTTTCTTTAGGTCCTGACCGATAAACCAAACTGATGTAGTGAAGGTGGAAGAAAGTACCAGCAGCAGTATTAAGATGATTTATTCAATTACGTAACTGGTTTCGGTGTTATATTTGCACGATCATCAGGCCCCCATTGTGTAACTGTCAGGGATAGCACATTTAAAAGGGGTGGCCATTAACACCGGTAGCCGTATTCTTAGTCCTTTCATGTCAGAAATCCAACAACAGATGATTATGGAGATAATTAAGATTAATATAGTGACTTATTCAGTTTTGATATCCTTCTGGCAGTGAAAGAAATCAGTGTATCATGAAGCAAATAGGTATGATTGCTGTGCCATACAATGCTTAACTCCATGAGATAAGGCTATGAGTATAATATAGCACGCAGCCTTTCAGTAAGTACTCATAACACTAATTATTCTTCATAGGTCATACGTCTCTGTCACCTACTAATACATGTACTTAACACGAATATAGTATCAGACTACTTTGAGATTTTGTTACTCACTGTACATTATACAAATAGAAAAAGAAATGATTTTCATACACAAATGCATAGCACGGTTTTGCAAAGAATTAAGTGCTAGAACAACCAAAAATTAGCTTAATTACATTGTCTGAAGAAATAAATAAATCCTGCCCCGAAATGAGATCCGTCCTTCATGACATCCTTCCTACTCCACCGAGAGTGTCTTTCCGCCGCCCACCTAACCTCCGTAACCTCCTAGTCCACCCCTATGAAATCCCCAAACCACCTTCCCTACCTTCTGGCTCCTAACCTTGTAACCGCCCCCGTTGTAAAACCTGCCCTATGCACCCTTCCACCACCACTTACTCCAGTCCCGTAACCCGGAAGGTGTACACGATCAAAGGCAGAGCCACTTGCAATAGTACCCACGTGATCTACCAACTGACATGCCTGCACTGTGAAGCGTTCTATGTGGGAATGACCAGCAACAAACTGTCCATTCGCATGAATGGTCACAGGCAGGCAGTGTTTGTTGGTAATGAGGTCACCCTGTGGCTAAACACGCCTTGGGGCACGACCAGCACATCTTGGCACAGTGTTACACCGTCCGTGTTATCTGGATACTTCCCACCGACACCAATCCTTCAGAACTCCAGAGATGGGAACTAGCCCTTCAGCATATTCTCTCTTCCCATTGCCCACCTGGTCCCAACCTCCGCTAAATTCGAATTCCCACCCACCATCTTAACATCTTTGCCTCAGTTCTCTGGACAGAGCCTCTGCCTCAAGTGGTATCTCTGTCTAACTTCTTAACTTCTTTGCTTTCTACAGGATGTCTGCCTAGGTGTACTTGTGTCTGTGTGAATGTGTGGGTGTGTGTGCATTTATTTACCCTCCATTCCCCCCCCCCCCCCAAGGTAAGTCTTTCCTTTCCCGGGATTGGAATGGCTCCTTACCCCCTTCCTTAAAACCCTCATCATTTCCTTTTCCCTCTCCTTCCCTTCTGCCTGAAGAAGCAACTGGGTTGCGAAAGCTTGCGTTTGTATGTGTGTGTGTGTGTGTGTGTGTGTGTGTGTGTGTGTGTATTCATTTATTTATTTGTGATGCTGTTATATCTGTGCTCCTTCGCTAGGTGAGTAATCTTCGTCTATTTTCTATTTTTTATATTTAATTTTTCCTGATAGGAAATTTTCGTCTTTACACACACACACACACACACACACACACACACACACACAAAATGTGTGAACACTGCAAGAGTGTATGTGGTCTTGTGTACTTGCAGTGCGCATGCATTTTGTATATATATTTACATTTATTTTACTTTATTTTATTTTATTTTCTCCCCTCACCACTCCATTCTTAAGCTGCACCTCGTTATTCCCATCTAACCCATCCCCACCACCGTGACGTAACCTTCCTATCCCCTCTCCCCAACCCTCCCGTCACCAATTTGCTGCAGAGCGTGATTCAAAGTGCGGCAGCCGGAGGTGATGTTTGTATGTCTGTGTTGTGTGCCTGTGTGAGTGTTCTATTTTCTGAAGAAGGCCATGGCCGATAGCTGAAAGTGTTGTATGTGTGTGTCTTTTGTATGTGCCTGTCACGTCTTTGCGGTGAGTTGTAAACTGTCCTTACTATATTATTAATTCCAACCTGGACTTTCAATTATTTTAGTGTAATGAATGCCATGTGAGAGATGTTCAATGAATTTGAAAGAAATGTTTTGTGTACTGAATGGGCTGAAAATCCTATGAAATTTTGGTCCTACATCAGATTGGTAAACGGTTCAAGGCCCAATTGAAGACTGAGATATAACCCGTCGGCTTTGACCAATGACGTCATATCTTAGTGTCCAAGATACGCTACATATATATCAGCTAACAAAACGAACACTGTCAACAAATATAAACATATGAGATAATATCGTAATACTTATGTATTAATAAGTATTAATAATACTTATGTATTGTTAATCTGTGATTAACCTCATAAATTACTGATTACAACTGAATGCAGCATCAACCACAGGTCTCAGCCCAAAAATTCTCACCTTCAGCACTATCAGAGAGAAGCTACAGAACACTTTTTAAATCCAAAATCATAATCTATAATCTATGTTCTACTTGTCAGCAAACTATCATGTTTAACTCAGATATGACGTTGTTGGTCAAAGCCGACAGGTCGTATAACAGACTTCAATTGACCCTGGTTTAAAACCAGATATCCACACACTTTGTGACCACAATGGCATTGGAACAGAAGATGACACAAAAAAAGGGTAAAATACTAAATGTCTTTCTCCAACTATGTTTCACAGAGGAAGATAGCACTGTAGTTCCCCATCCAAACCTCATAAATGACAAATGGCAGTTTATGAAATAAATCTCAAAGAGAAAGAAAAGCAACTGAAACTACTCAACAGAGAAAGGGAACTGGATTTGATGGGATACCAATCTGATTTTACATGGAGTATGCAGAGGAACTTGGCCCCTTTCTAGTACCTGTGGAACAGAAGGTCTAATTATTAGGGGGGAGGGGGGAGGGAAGCAGGCCATTCCAGTTTTCAAGAAGAGTCACCAATCAGATGCAAAAAAACTATAGGCATATATTACCGCCACTGATCATTTGTAGATTTAGGAATATGTTAGAGTATTATGACATCTCATTTGTATGAATCAATGTGGTTTTCGAAAGCAACGATCATATGCAATACAGCTCACACCAATCATCCACCAAACCCAGAGGGCAGTAGATACAGGATCCCAGGTGAATGCTGTGTTTCTTGACTTCTGTAAGGCAGCCAATCCTATCCTCACCACAACCTGATGAAGAAAAAGTGTGAGTATGTGGAATATCAGACAACTGTGTGGTGGTTGGAGGTGTTTCTAGCTAACAGAATGCAGCATGTCATTCTCAGTGAAGAGAAGTCTTTAGAAGATAAAGTGACTTCAGGTGCGCCTCAGGGATGAAAAATTGGTGAAACATAGGATGCTTTTCAATTCTTCAGTAGAAAGGTAGACAGCTAAGAACAGGGTGCTGACGGTAAGTGTTCAGCAAAAAGCAACACAGTGATACAAATAGCATTCTGAAGACCAAGATCAGGTAGAGTAGTTGATCTTTTGGTGTTGCCAAAAACTACATATCTTGGCCAATACCTGAAAAGAAGAGGCACACTTTCTGAAGGTGGTGACATACTGCTGCTAGCATTCTTTTTTACTACACTTAATTAGATAGTGAACTTTGATGTGGAGTCATTTAAAAGTAAGGAGGGCAGCCTGAAAAGGATGCCACTTGAAACCCTGCAGATTGCTATGATGAAAACTATTACACCAACTGGTGATGGAGGGGGGCCTGTAGAAATGGGAATAGCATTTCCAGTGTAGTGAAGTCATGAGATTAGGGGAAGAGATTGTTACATCAATAGATGGACAGGTATTCTGGGTAACACTGAAATGTGTATAACTTGATCACTTATAAGACACAGTAGCTGGTAAAAAGCTGGCCTGTCAGAATGCCCTTAAGAGATGTGGTAATCCCCCCATATAGGGCAGTACACAATGAAATCCCCAAACAAGTAAAACCCAGCAGAAAATTATTGGATTAAGGTAAGTAAGTAACTGGGTTGCCTGGGAGTAAACAAACAATGGAAATGGACACCACTGAGGCCACCGGTATAGCTTCTATTGTGGTGTAAAGGAGAATCCATTTGCAGATGACTTCTAAGCAGACCACTACAAAGAAACTTCCAGATGTCATCTTGGGACCACCACTTTTCTGTAAGAATTTACTGGCCATAGAGCATTGGGTAATCGTTAGTGAAGCATGTTTCATGGAGAAAAACACTAGGTCAAAAGAAGAGAAAATAAAATGTTGAAGTGCAAACAGGTGATTACAACATCCATGTCATGGAATGCTCATTTTACAGGTGTCCGGGCAAGGTACAAGGGGTCAGGAGGATTTTTCATGCCCAATGTCCTAGGACAACTACCTGTCACTGATGGGGATGTAAACATATCAATGAGCATTGGTTCAGAACCTGATTGGCATCTGTTGCATCCAGGATGACAAGAGTAGCCTTCTCATAGAATTGGATGTACTACTGGTGCTCTGCATTTTCAATCTCAGGAAACACTTGATGAAAACAACAACTGACAAAGTCAAAATATCATGTTGAGAAAACGCAGACCACCAGTAGTAAAGCCAATTATATGAGGTGGCAATGAATTGGTGGGAAAGTCTATGAAATTGTAAGGGTAGCCTTGTCCTGATTCTTTTCCTCCGCTTTTGCAGACTTTGCTGGCTGAGATTCTTGCAAGACCAATTTGTAGTTGGTTTCAGGTCTTTGATCTGTATGAGGAGAGAACTGCCAAAAGGGAGCCCTGTCACTGGTAGAGGCCAGAGAAGAACTGCTTTTCTGCCCAGGTAGAGAAAGTGGTTCCCAAAAATACCAAGAAACCCAAAAGGAGAGATCTGTGGGAGAATTAGTTTCAAAAAGACTCAGGGAATGGTGGTATGGTTATGTCTTTCAGTATCATAGCTTTAGGTTTTAGACTTTAAGCTGCCTCATACACATAGCAAATCTTAGTTTACTGAGTGCCCACTACCTGGTGCTAGTCTATGCCACAGACCACCTACCAGAAGATTAACATGTTTTTCGCACCTTAGTATACAACAGGCAAGCACGATGATTTACATTACAGCATTTCCTTCTCCTTCTTTATGACATGGGATGATACATTCCTTTCACTGGCTAAAAAAAAAAAAAAAAGGCATTTGGATCTCCTTGGAAATCATTGGGCACAGGGGACAAAATGTACACAGCACTAGTTGAGGTTAGCTCATATATTTGGAGCATAAGGTCTTTGTCAAAGGTGATTCCTTGGACCACAATCAAAATTTTGCATGAGAGCAATGGTCATCTAGTCATTCACATGACTAAACAGCTGTTGACTATGCAGTACAGTAGACTTAACTAATTTGCAGTGTGGCAGCCGGAGATGACGGTTGTGAGATTGTGAAGTGTGCCTTTATTCTAAAGAAGGCCATGGCTGATAGCTTCAGTGTTGCAATGTATGTGTCTTTTCTATGTATCTGTCACATCTCATTGTTATGTCTTTGTGGTGAGTTATAAACTGTCCTCATTATATTGTTAGACTTTAACTAACTGCTATCCATTGCATATTTTCCCCAACTGCACATTTTTCAGTAAAACTGTAGAGTTCTGGTACCACAGCACAGTACTTACGACACTTTGCGCACCAGTGTTGGCAGCAGTCATTGTGGTGTATGCTGGCACGAAATGGCTGGATTACACGTGTTCCAACAAAAATTATGACCCTAGTAAATATTCACCTAACTGTAATTTTCATTGCAAATTACAAATTTTTCAAATGATCAGTGTCTTTAATTTAAAACATTTCATTTGCTAGGTGGACGCATGAATGTAAACAAATGAAATTCTATTAACACATTCTGGACGGCGCTCGAGCCAGACTCATTCATCGATAGTCAGGAGTTTGGTCTGACTTGTGCAATGCTAAAAAATTTGTAGCTGCCATTGCACAACCTGTCCTCTGCTGGTAACATTGTAAAAGTGAAGAAGGATGATACTCTGCCTTGTACTGCCACATAGTAAGTTGAGTTCTATATTTGTATGCAACAAAAGGCTTTGTATATCCCGCTCTCTATTCAGCTCAACGTTGCTTTCATCAGATATGTTATTTTACTAGCCTGTCTGCCGAGTGCTTGCGCTCAGCATATTCTTGACATGGCGAATTTAGATGAGAGCAATGTTTTCAATGCTCTGTAAGAGGAAACAAGATGATTCTGGGTCAGAAGGAGAAGCTGATTACCGTAAGACTCATGTGTGAAAGTTTCTTTTCTTTCTGGGAATAAAAATTCAATTTATTAAAAAAATTAATATAAAAATTGAGTATATGCTAAATTTAATATTTGGTAATATTTTGCATTGATATGTACCCTTGTCTGGTCAGTAAACTGAATGTCATTATAAAGTGAATGTTAAAGATGTATTTGTTGTTGTTACCTATAAACAAACACATCTCAAAACTAGCATGCACATGGCCACATACCTTGTAGCAATGACATCATATAACACAACATTTCAATGTCACAAAGTTGCATTGCCAACCCAAGCACCACATAGACATTCCGTGTACCTGGGATTCTAGAATTTAGTGCATTTCTCCCAACACCTCAACATCTTTAAATTAATCTTTGCACAAAAAACCATGGCTTTGTCACATTACAAATATCCCAGTCAAGTAAAACAAGTACTTAGTATTTGATAAATTGTTTCAGATGTTTGGTTTCTATCTTTTCCCATTGTATAGGGAAAGTTGTAGAGTTGTAATTATCTACAATGAAATGTCAACAACAAATGAGATGGCCAGATCAGAATAGGCATTGTTTCGGTATAATTTTAAATACTGATATATTTCTGTGAAAAAAGTCCACCCCGATGTCATCTATTCTGGGCATCAACAAGCTGCAGCAAGGTCATCTGATACAACAGCCACTATCAGAGTCTTAAAGCCCAAGGAATACAGCCATCTACTCGTTGGTGTGCACAAGGGCTAGCAGCTAGGCATCAATGATGTGATCTCTGTTGTGTGAGTCAGCTAAAACAAAAGGATATGTAATGACTCCCCCATGTCAGATTGGGTACAGAATTTGCTTTATTGCACGTATAAAAATCTACCCATATAATATGCACAGTGATCTTTAATACTGTGCATATTAGGTGTTCACCCCTAGTCAATCCAGACCACAGAAAATACTTCGACAACAAAAGACAAACTCAGACGGGAACCAAACATTACTTCAGTCAAAGATGATGTAAAGTATATGTAAGAATATAGTAAGGACAACAGAAATGTGTGATCAGTTGTCTCATTCAAATGAAGCTAAATCACAATACTTACAGCAAGAGACGTCAAGTTCGACAGCACAATTACCATAAATGGATGGTCTAGAGCAGTGTTTTTCAACCTTTTCAAATATGCACCCCCTGCCATGTAAAAATATTCTGGCAATCCCTTCCAAATAAAACTATTACCATATGTGGAATCTTGTCCCCCTCCCCCACTCCTTGCAAACCGTAACAAAACTCAAAGGAAAGAAACTCAATCTTCTTTCCTTAGCTTCAGTCCTCCTTAGACGAATTTTTTTCATGTATCTTCAGAATGCAACACATTATCCTATTTTTATACGATTTCCGACAGCAAAATATATTTTGCCTAATGTGTGTTTTGCATTTCAGGCAAGACTCAGAAGCGAATTATGCTCATTAAAAAAGGTCCCACTGTATAAACAATTTGTATAAAGTAGATATTTTTTGAATTTTTCAAATTACTTATTGTATCATGTTCTTTTGCCTATAGCGATTGGTTCCTGAAAACAATTTTCAGACTTTACACGGCTTCATCATCAATGAAAGACATATAACCTATTCAGTTAATAACCAATGTTACACAAGAAAACTCATAATTTTAACATTACATATATATCACTTATGCATGTGTTTCTCTATTACCGGACCCCTTGTGATTTTATAGGGCAAGTACCTCCTCCTATGACAGCGATTCAGCAAGCACATCTCTACAACTCTGTGACACTGGGGAGGTGGGGAGGTGTGTGTGTGTGTGTGTGTGTGTGTGTGTGTGTGTGTGTGTGTGCGTGTGTGTTGGTGGAGGGGGGGGGGGTACTATCAGTGTTTATTCCATACCAGAAGAGTTACTTAAAGCTAAAAGGTTGACTTACCACTGTATATGAATATCTTCTTGTTACAGATCACTGACTATCAAATTTGTGATTTATTCAAGATTACAACGTTAATATCGTAATTTTAATTTAAGGTCTATTTTATTGTTGAAAATTAATGTAATCTGGCAGAGTATCTGATTACCACTGGTCAATGACTCCATCAGAATAAGTAATGATAATAAATAGCCTGTAAATTAAAAAAATAGTGACAATTATTAGAACAGTCTTTCTTTAGTTTAATTAGTTTCATGCTCTGGTCATCATATGCCAACAATTCAATGAGCTTTGTTGGTGGAATGAATGTAAGACAATTCAGAATGGCAGAGGTTTTACTGAAGCTGGAAATTGCATATTAATCATGATATGTTTGGAAGATGAAAGAAAACAGCTCTTAAATTATTAAAGTAAGTGAAGAAGGCTCCACAGCAGATATAGTGAAATTTCCAAAATTCCTCAGCTTCTTCTTCATTGCTATAAAAGAGGCCTCAGTCTGCGTCCTAAGAAAAAGGAAATTGTTCTGACCCAATATTCCTGCATAGCTGCTAACTGATTTTGCTGAATATTTACATTTCTTTTTGCGAAGATGAGGTGCAAGTGTAAGTTAGTATTTTTCACTTTATCACTGTGGTGTTTAGATTCTCATCACAGCTCAAGACAAGTCTCTACAATATTTTTTCTTCCAGAAGAGCTAGTTTTGCTCAAGAACTTCTGTGAAGTATGGAAAGTAGGATGTGAGCTACCACTGAATCTAAAGCTATGAGGACATATTGAGAAGGATTCCAGAGTAGCTCAAAAGGTAAAGGTCCCATGTTTGAATCTCTGGTTGGCACACAGTTTTAATCTGCCAGGAAGTTTCATGTCAGCACACATTCCACTGCAGAGCGAAAATATCATTCTGGAATGCAAGAGGATAATTTCAGTGCTCCGACATAATTCAATTTACAGTATTTTCTCAGGTGTCATGCTCAGCATAATTTTATGATGTGGTTCCACAGTCCGTCTGCTTTGACCCATGACATCAACATGTCGAAAACCCGTATTTCAGTTGTAGCCAACTGCAAATAACAAATGTTTCAATTGATTAATGTTTTTAATTAAATCTTGGGGCTTGTTAAAATTTTACTGGTAAATTGGAAGAGGTGTCGCATGTCTCAGTTTTAGCCTACTATCAATACATTTCAAAAACACAAGCATTGCAGTGCCATCATTGCTTGTCCACTCACAACAATTTAAGCTGTAGGCCTACTCTTAGTTTGCTGCCTAACCACATCCTTTAAAATTATGACATTTCGTAATAAATGTTAAAGTACTTTTGTCAAGCAGAATAGACATCTACAGCCTTGCTGGTCGAAAGTTCTTTGCCCACTACACAACACACCGATCCCACGGGTGAAAGACAACAGGTGGAACTGCATCCCATAAATGACCTCCATGCTCATGTAATTTTTGATGTTATAAAAGTGAAATGTTTATGTCCAGTTTATCTTATTTGGTAAATAATATGACTTTCATTTTCTGCTTACAGGAAAACTTTGGCCAACAATAAGTAGCAAGTAACATGAGTCATTCACTTCTTCAATATATTACAATATTTTCTGTGGTATAAATACCTTTAGAAATCTGTAATTGTGTCATTTGAATGGCAATCTAATAAGCATTTTCTGTTATAAAAATCAGTACCATACTGCTAATAGTTTGAGGAAACTTTTGCCCTCAACACTGTATGTTGAGTTACAATATAAATTACCAAGTTAAATATCAAAAGAAATTTCAGCATTGGTCATATATTAACATTTATTTTTATTGCAAATCGATTTTGACTATGGAATAGTCATCCTCAATGCAACACGCACAATCGAATTCATACATTAATTGTGTTACATGTAAGGCCCAAGGCATAACTACAAAATATATTATTGCTTAACTAGGATAATTAATTTACTGAACAGACTAGGGCACATACGAACATGTCAACCATAGGACAGGAACAGCATTAATTACTTATTTTATGGTCAACATTGTCATCATCATCATCATCATCATCAAAGACTGATTATGCATTTCAACATCTGGAGCATAGTCTCCCTAATGAAATTCCTCCATGATCCCCTATTAACATTGATGCCTCACCTGATGTTAAGCCTTTTACATCCAATTAATTTCCACCAAATCTAAGTACTTTCACCTTGTTCTACCTAGATTCCATTTACCCTCTACTGCTGAACCAAAGAGCCTCTTAGGTAATCTGGCTTTTCCCAAAAGATAGAATTTGAATTCTCCCACTTTGACCTCTTTTTTACTCCCTTTACCCTAACGTCACTAACAGCTAAAACATCTAAAGGCTCAGCCAGTTACCTTCTTCCCAGTGTAATCTCCATTGACATTAGCTACCCATCTTATTCCAGATCATTTGCCAAATTGTATAGGAGTCCCTGGTCTGTCAATTATAGGTGGGACTCCTTCACCTCCAAAGGTCAGAGGCATTTTGCTCTGATTGTTGCCAGCATCATATCGAAGTGCCTGGGAGGCAGGTTGCTGGTCTTACTTGCCCAGGGCCCCACTGGGTTTTACCCCTAACCATTGAGGGACTAACTGGTGGATTTGGTAGTCTTTACCGTCTGAGCACAAAGGTGGCCACAACTCAGAACATGTCAGAGATGCCTAACCTTATTCCAAAGTGACTGCTATCCCACTTACCTGGCCACTAATAAGTTACCCACGGTTCATGAACTAGGACATGACTACAGGAACCCACACCGTGAACCACACATTGTCAACAAGAAAAAATATGCTCACTCATTCTATGTAGATCAACAGCTACACTGCGAAGGTAGTATGCAAAATTTTTGGCTTACCCAAAACTGCAACATAGTTAACTTGAGTGACACACAACACACAATTTTATGTCTTAATTACAACAAATTTAGTAATAACTTTGGTGCAAAACGGAATCATGGTTCTAGTCTACCAACTGCTTAAGAAAATTTAGTTTCTTTATCAAGACTTTCATAGAAGTTACTTTTCCAGTCATGAAATAAAATAGCTAGCAGGCAATGTCTTTACAAAGGCTTTTCCATAATTACAGAGCAGCCACTAAGTCTTAATTTTTAAATTCAGAGTTTTTCAGGTGGAAATAATAATTTTCCAAGTTTTCACATTTAACTTATTGTTTATTCAATAGATTTACAAATCATACTACACTAAAACGACCACGTTCCATATTGTTAAGCCTTTCATACTATTCATGGAACATATGTTGAAAACAGTAGACTGGCAGGACGGGATTAAAATAGGTGAAAACACAATTTAAGCAGTCTCACAAATGGAGATGACTTAGCTGTGATGGCAAATTCAATCTAAAGGTTACAATCTAATATTTCAGAGCTCAATCAGAGGTATAAGAGTTACGATAAGAAGATCAGCATCTCGAAAACAAGAGTAATATCTGTGAGAAAGAGATTAAACAGACTGAGTGTCAAATAGGAGGAACAAAGTTAGAATAGGTAGACAGTTTCAAGTACCTATGCTGTATTTTCTCACAGGATGACAAAATAGTGGAAGAACTGGAATCAAGGTGTAGCAAAGCTAATGCAGTGAGTGCTCAACTAAGATCTACTCTCTTCTGCAAGTAAGTTAGTACCAAGACTAAGTTGGCAGTGCACTGCTCTGTCTTTTGGCAAAGTTTGTTTTATGGGAGTGGAAGCTGGGTGGATACAGGTTACCTTATTCATAAGATTGAGATTACAGATATGAAACAAGCAAGAATGATTGCAGTTACCAATATATGGGAATAGTGGCAGTGAGGAAATTAAAGAAAAACTGGGAATGAACATAAGGGTCATTTATAGGATGCCATTCCACCCATCAACTTTGACCTGTTACGGTATAACAACGCGGTAGTTTTTGGGTGTGTGCGTGTTTGTAGAAGACGTGACGAATTACGTGATGGCCGAGTTAAAGACGATAGTTTGTTTACAAACAGAAAAGACTATAGATTAATATTTTGTGTTTAAAAGAAGTGATGTGTAGCTTCCCTCTGATGGTAATCCCCCCCCCCCCCCCCCCAAATTGTCCCGCATGTTAGCGCCGAAGGCACGAATTTTTGGGCTGAGACTTGTGATCAATGGTACATTCTGTTATCTGTAATTTACAAGGATAACCACAGATTCTTTATTATCTACAACATAGAAGAATTAAGATATCCCGTATACAGGTTTTACGACATGCTGATGAAGTCATGGGTCAAAGCAGACAGGTGGAATAGCGTCGTAAAATATTGCGAAACACAACAGATGAAGCAGTTAGAGTGAACAGGCTGAGATGGTGGGATCACAAGCATGGGAGAAGTAAGGTTACGTAATAGATTCATGGGCTCGGCAGTAGAGGGTAAGAGGACTCGAGGCAGACCAAGGAGAAAGTACTTAGATTTCGTTAAGAATGATTTTGAAGTAAAAGGCTTAATATCAGATGGTGCATCAATGTTAACATTGAATAGGAGCTCATGGAGGAATTTTAGTATGGGACTATGCTCCAGACTGAACACTGAAAGGAATTAATCAGTCTCTAATAATGATGACAACGATGATCATGATTGAGCACCGGTGGTTTTTGACTGAAATCACCATTTCTTTAATTATGTTCAGAAGTACAAGCAGGTTTTGTGTGAAACCACTGTTACCAGTGCAAAGCAGAGACTTCTAATGACTACTCGAAAATGCCCTGAAAAACAATTGGGTGAAATAATTGACTCAGAAACTGGGGAACAGTAAATTTACTTTGGAGGTTTTTCACTTCCGTTAGTTTAACGAAAATCATCATGATCATAGTATGTATGCTTGTGAGGCACTAAAACAAGATCAAAAGGACTTGCCCAAAAATTAGAAGCCTAAAAAGCAAAATCAGTGTGGAGAATATGACTACAGATGCAAAGAAGAAGGCATGCCTGTGTTTATATGGAATGACAGGAAGGGAATTTTATTTCTCTCTCATTTTCATGATCCCTGGCAAACAACACTGTCGGTTAAATTGTACGACACTTCTCGCCGGGCTGCAGTGGTTATGTTGGCACCAATGGTAATTATGGCAATTCAGATGACCAATAAATGTTTTTCCGTGACAACTGCAATTAAAAGGAATTTTTTTTTCTGAATAGACAAGGGTACATACAAGAACCTGTCGACCATAGAGCAGGTATAGTATTAAATTTGCTGCTCGTTTCACCCGCAGCAATAAATATTTTCTATGTAGCTTGTGAAAAATATTAACGCAATTCTACACTTCATTGTACACCTGTTGCCAACATAAGCACTGGAGCCAGGTGAGAAGCATCGTAAAATTTTACCACACTGTCTCAAAAATTAAACGATAGGACAGTAATTGAAATCTCATTTGTTTAACAGTACACCAAGCTTATGGAGTATGTTGATAAAGCAGACATTCTGAAATCTCTACATGAGATTCATAGCAAAAGCAAAACATGGTGGCTTAGAATTTTTGGCTTATGCTGGATGTATTCATTACAAATTCATTGTTGTAGTTAAAAGAAATAAGCGATGGGGCAACAATGTCAGGGAAGGAGTTTTGCATGGCAGTGGTTCATGGATTTATTAGCTAAAGAAATGGTACATCATCAAAAAGGTGCAAGAATTTATATGAAAAATCAAAAAGACAGTGCATCAAGAACTGAGAGAAATCATGTCCGAACACATGCTGAAACAATGATGATCTCATCATCGTGCACACTGCAGCACACTAGCTGAACCTCACAGAATGAAATGACATTGAAATGTGCGAATGTACCTGAGGAAAGTCCGAAACTGCTTTAAAAAATATGTATCAAAATCATAGATGGTCTATGCCGTGTTGCAGTGACATCATCTTCATTGAAGAACTGTTTTTTTTTTTTTTTTTTTTTTTTTTTTTTTTTTTTTTTTTTTTTAAATCTTATATTCATCACTTATAAGAGTAATAATTAAGTGACTTTTGTGAAAATTACTAGACACAAAGTGTTAAAGTATATATTGTCCAAGCTGAACCATGCCATGTTTCATTAAACTGCAGTTCATGAGGGTGGCGCTCGCTAGGTTAAGGAACGGCAGAGCAGCCAATCAGTAGTCAATTTATGCCTGTCTATAAGATTGCATGTTTTATGACAAGTAAATGTGGCATCAATTTTGAAGTTTATTCAAGGATTTTGGTGCGGCGTTTGAGTGATTGTAACTGATTTTCCATTTATAAGAGATATTTAGATAATAGTCGTATTACAGTCATAAGTGACATATTAATACACCACAGCAGTCAACCAATAGAGCAGGTACAGCATGTTTCACAAAACAGTGATCATTTTAAGTAAAATTTAGGTTAGGTATAGGTTAAAAAAGAAGTTGCTTTTAGTACGTGAGGGCGTGTAGCGCCCGAATTTCCGGTTCAGAAACACTCAATCATCAAAAAGTTTTGCATAGACTGCTTCAATTTGTTTTCATAGTACAATTGTAACACTCTTTCTTATTGGCTGCTGCATCGTGACTGCCGATTCGCTGTTCTGCCGCTCCTTAACCTAGTGACCGCGAACCGCATAAATTGCAGTTTTACCCCATGTTTTAGGCCCTAATGTGCACCATGTACAGTGTAATCTACTAGTAAGTCAAGTTGGCACAGCTGGAGGTTACTGGACATCAGAATGGTGCCTTCTTGTATTTACACCCCTGGCCATACAAAAGGCAACACTAAGAAGTACTGGAGATATGACAACCAAATTTATTGGTGAAATAACACGTTGTACAAGAATACATGATTGAAAATTCACACACATTTGAAGTGAGGAAGATACGAACTCAGTATTGAGTGTTTCCACCACTGCTGGCTTTAGCCACTGCTACAAACTTTAGCAATCCATTGAAGAGACTCTGGTTGTTGCTTCCACATACTGCCCAAGTTGATCTGGTGTACTAGCAGATCGTGTATCACAAGCCAACTATTCCACAATCATTGACCAGACTTTTTGATAGGCAAGGGATTAGAAAACAGGAAGGCAAAGGCAGTCGTGCAATTCAATGGGCAATAAAGAATTCTTGAACAATGCACACCACATGTGGTTGTGCATTAGGCCTATTCTGTTGCAATATGACCACTGGCAAGCTCCAAAGGTATGGGAGGATAAGAGGCTCCATACCTTCAGAGATGTAATGCTGGGTTGTTAGTATACTGGCAATGTATAGCAAGAAGGTGTGGGAATACGACCCCAAATCATTACATGTTATGCAGGACCAGTATGGCAATGCATAAGGCAACAGTTTTACACCATGCCATCTCCAGACTCTAATCAGACCATTGTGGTGGTGCATGCAGAATTGGGATGTGTCAGTAAAAAGTCATCTTTCCAGGCGTGATTTTGCCTGCATCATCATGATGGTAGCATTGGGAGTGTGGGGCACACCAGTGAGAGACTGCCTGTTGTCTTACACATCGCCATAGAACAACCTATTGACCCACAGTCAACAAAGATTCAGAAAGTAGCATTCTTGTGAAACACAGCTAGCTCTTTACTTACATGATGTGATGAGTGCTATCGACAAGGGATATAAAATAGAATCCATATTTCTAGATTTCCGAAGGGCTTTCGACACTGTACCTCACAAGTGTCTACTAAACAAACTGGGTGCTTATGGAATATTGCCACAATTGTGTGATTGGATTCATGATTTTGTCAGAAAAGGCACAGTACATTGTAATTGACAGAAAGAAGTGATACCTGGCATTCCCCAGGGAAGTGTCATAGGACCCCTACTGTTCCTTATTTTTATAAACGATTTAGGAGATAATCTGAGTAGCTCCATAAGTTTATTCCTGGTTAATGCTGTCACTTTTGGTTAGTAAAGTCACAAGAAGATCAAAATCAACTGTAAAATGAAATGTAGATAATATATCATCATGGTGCAAAAAGTGGCAATTGAACTTCAATAATGAGAAGTGTGAAGTCATCCATATGACCACTAAAAGAAGCCCGTTAAACATCATTTACACGATAAATCGGTCAAAACTACATACTGTAAATTCAACTAAATACCTAGGAGTAACAATTACGAACAACTTAAATTGGAAACAACACATAGAAAACATTGTATGGAAGGTAACAAAGACTGCATTTCATTGGCAGAACACTTAGAAGTTGCCTACACTACACTTGTGCATCCTATTTTGGAGTATTGTTGTGCATTGTGGGATCCCCATCAAGTGGGATTGATGGATGATTTAGAGAAAGTACAGAAAAGGGCAGCTCGTTTTGTATTATCGAGATATAGGGGAGAGGGTGTCACAGAAAAGATGCAAAAGTTGGGGTGGAAATCATTAAAACAAAGGCATTATTCGTTGTGACGATCTCTATTTGCGAAATTTCTTTCACCAAATTTCTCTTCCGAATGTGAACAGATTTTGTTAGCATCCACCTACATAGGAAGACATGATCATTAAATGAAAATAAGAGAAATCACATCGAAAACGGAAAAATCTAGGTGTTCCTTTTTTCCACGAGCTATTAGAGAATGGAACTGTAGAGAAACATCGTAAAAGTGGTTCGATTAACCCTGTCAAGCACTTCAATGTGACTTGCAAAGTACTTATGTAGATGTAGATTCTGGTTCTGCTCCCAGTGCTATGGTTTGGGGTGGTTCTGGATTCCACTCCCACATTCCCCGAGTAGGCCTACACAACACTGGTAAAATAAACGGCTAGCATTAGCCTATATCTTCTAAGTGCTGGAACCTGTTGTCCTCTTATACCTTTGGAGACTGCCAGGGGCCAAATTGCAACAAGATAATGTGCAACCAGTGTTCAAACTACTGGTAAAATTTTACGATGCTTCTCGCCGGGCTCCAGTGCTTATGTGGCAACAGATGACAAAGTATACAATTGGGTTAATATTTTTCACAAGCTACGGAGTAAATGTTATTGCTGCTCGTTTCACTCACAGCAAATTTAATACTGTACCTTCTCAATGGTCGAAAAGAGCTTGTATGTACCCATATTCGTTCAGAAGGAAAAAAAAAATCGTTTTAATTGCAGATGTCACGAAAAAAATATTTACTGGTCATCTGAGTTGCCATCATTACCCGTACCATTGGTGCCAACATAACCACTGCAGCCCGGTGAGAAGCGTCGTGCAATTTAACCCAAACTACTTCGTCACCCAACAGACTCCCTTGACCACCCTGTTTCCCTGATCTTCCACACGTTGAATATGCCTGGTCATTGATTGCAGAACAACTAGCCTGGGATACATGAACCTGCTGCTACACCAGGTAAACTTTGTAAATGTGTGGAAGCAGCGTGGACTATTAACACACCCAGAGTCCCTTTGTTTTAATGCTGAAGTATGCAGCAGCACGGTAGCAACAATCAATACTGATTTCATCACCTTCTTTTCCTCACACTTGTCAGTATTTTCAGTAATGTGATCTTTGTAAATAAATCTGGTTTTTATATCTTCAGCCTACTTGCTGCTGCGGCTGAGAGTGAATCAAGGAAATAACGAAACAAAGACACCTACATTTCAATTGTTCATCTACGATGGTAACATTGTATTAGTAACCAAATGGTTTTGATGACCATGGAAAATTGAGTTTGGATTGGAAAATAGTTTCTACCATAAATTGTTCAGTGATTTGCGATTGAACTTTAATTATGCCATGTTCGAAACACTGCATAAATATATTTACTGGATACGAACTCCATTTGCTTGCAGAAGTTGTAAATGCTTGACTATCAGTATGGCTGTCCAAAGCACTTTTACCTCACTGTCGAAGTGATATATTGTTATTACTAACATCAGATCAATACTAATTCGTACGAAGTTTTAAGTTTGAATTATAAAAACGCACGTAAGCAGGGTCACCTTAAGACAGGGATACTGCCCGTCAGCTTTCACTCATGATGTCATCGCAGCACGTAGTTTTGAGATGAGTGCATGTTTGTAGAAGGCGTGAGTAATTATGTGGTGGCTGAGTTAAAAACGATAGTTTGTTCACAAGCAGAACATAGAGTATTGATTAATATTTTGTGTTTAAAAACTGATCTGTAGCTTTCCTCTGATGGTACATGTGAGTGTCGGAGGCGCAAATTTTTGGCACAAAACCTGTGACTGATGGTATATTCTGTTATCTGTAATTATGAGGATAAATACAGATTAATATCCTTTATTGTAGATAATAAATAAGATATCCCGTATAGGGGTTTTCTGGCGATGATGTAATTGGTCAAAGATGACGGGTGGTATCCCAGTCTTCAGTTATGCCCGTAAGCCTATGGATAAGACTTTCCACCAAAAACTCAATCAAAAGTTCTTAGTGAAGAACAGATCTAATATTAAGGTAAAGTCCAAGATAAAACGTTGGTATCATTTACTGAAATATAAAAGTTTTATGTAAATAAACATTGTGTCCCGTGAAAGCTGCGCCTCCACATTGTCGCATAGTGCAATAACACAGCCACACATCACGAAAAAAATTTCGTACGGTTTCAGATACTGAGATAAAAGACAACGCAGATAATGCTGAAAGACATAGGTTGTTATATGAATGCATTTTCAAAAGTCAATAAGTTGAGTTGAAAAAAGAAATTGATGATATTAATAAAATCCAGATTTATCGTGGAAATTCAAAGTCTTTTGACGTTTTTTCGAATTCATGGCTTTTCCAGGTTCGGTGGCCACCCTGCGAAATATTTTTATCTCAGCAATAATGCCTCACCTTGTAACAACACAAATTACATTCTCCTACGTACCAAGCGTTGAACTGAAATACTTTTGAATGATCTTTCAAGTATCTCGACCCATGTGGCGGTCTTTTTCTGTATCTCGTGTGGCACAAACGCCGGCATTTTATGTTTATAAGCTGATTTACAAAATTTCTGCCCAACACCACATTCGCCGAATATACACACATATTTCAAAATAACCTAAATATGACCCAAATTTTACCAGGCATTGTGCTGAAAAACTTGTTCTTCATCTGTCAAATATCTATTACCAAATTGTTTTCGTTTACTATCAGTTTCACCACAACTTTGATCCATCGCACTCTAGTCACTAACCACACATCTGACACAAATGTAAATATAAACAAATAAGAAGATATACGAAAGATATCCCACACATTTTCTATGAGTGCTTCACGACAGCAAAGCACCAAAGCCAAAGACCTTGTAAAAATAAGCAAAGCAAAGCAATAGCAGTGCCTGGCAAATGCATAAATCGCCAATTTTTTTGCGATTAAAGAAGGACAAAACTGTTATTAAGACTTTATGTGGGTGTTTAGTAAATTAAAAGCTTGTGTATCATTTTTCATAATATATTTAGATAGTGATTCGTGAAATATGTCCAGTGGCCAATTCGGGAAGGGAGGATATCTCCCCCTGAACGAGGAGTTATGCTGTCTTGAATTGCAGGGGGCAGAAGCTCTCTTAAACTTGATCTTGGATCAGTCAACGAGCTCTGCTATGAAACACGCAATGGATCGGGCTGAAAATCATAAGAAGCGACGAGTAACTATTCCTCAAGAGCTCTTCTCTCAGGTATGTCTAATAATTTTCCTATACCAGAAGTGCCAAATCCTTTCCCTCTCAATGGAAACTTAAAACCGTAATTGGGATGTTATCTTACATCAGTAAACATCAGCAAGATACTCAAAGCAGTCTACAGGAATATTCTCCTCAAGAAAAAGCGCCTTCTAACGATGTGCTGAATAAAATAAACAGATATCAGCATAATGCAGGTGGTCCTTTTCACATATTTGTGGAGGGTCTTAATGGTAATGCAGGGAGATTTCATCCCACGGCTTTGGGAAAAATACTTTTCAGTTTAAAATCTGACTCAAAGAATAAAATTACAAATAAAATTATAAATCTAAGGTGGTGGGTAAAAACAGGATTCGAATCGATCTTGCTACAGGGGAGACGGCGAATACATTCGTAGAAAAGGACCCCTTAAATGTCAAACAGATGGTGGCATATATTCCTAAACACAGTACACATCGACTGGGTGTAATACGGAATCTAGACATCGAACTTCTGAACTTAAGCTGAAAGAAGCTATCCAGCCCCCCATTACTGTCACTCATGTTCATAGAATGTTTAAACATGTAAATGCAACAGATATAGCAAGCTGTATCCCAAGACAAACACGTGTAATTACGTTTGCGTCACAGTTCTTACCTGAATATGTATCATTATATGGCTTGAAATGTACTTTTGCGCCTTGTGTACCAGTTCTAAGACAATGCTTTCAGTGCCTCTGCTATGGGCACCTGAGTTTGCAATATGAATCAAAAGCTAGGTGCAGTAGGCTAATTGGGGAGGAAATCATGAGGACACTCAGTGCACGAGCCATATACCATGCTCTGTTCACTGCAAAGGAAATCACTCTTTTAGAAGTAAAACATGTCCATTATACCTTACACACCAAGAAATTTTTAAAAAAGTCTGCTACAATAAAAATGACCTTCAAAGAAACAGAAGAATATGTCAACTATCGACCCTATGCTTTAGTGATGGAAGCTCTGGAAGTAGCAAAGTGGAGAGGGAAAAAGAATTTCCAGTTGTACAATCCCCTTCAACATAGATTTACGAAAATTGTTCTCCATAACAGACCAAAACAATTAAAATCTCTACTGACCCCAAAATTCCTTTTAGCAAATGTTAATCTTCCATTGACTCCTATTAAAGAGAACCTTTATGCTCCTTCATCACAAAATCTCGAACTTCTTCAGGCATCCGTAACTGGAGGGGAAGACAAAAATAAAGCTCTGATTGAACAACTTGTTTCTGGAATCATCAAACTAATTACACAGCTCACCTCTTCACAAAAACATACTTTGGATAATGTACATATATACAGAATGGTTTCTTCAGTTTTATCTAAACAATAATATTATTAAGGAAATCCAGATTTAACAGATACCACCCATATCAGGTGATATCCTTCCTTTTTTATTGTAACTGTGAAGCCTATAAAAGTACTTCAGTGGAATGAAAGATCTGTTAATTCCAACAGAGATATCTTACCGTACTAAGAGAACTTTTCACCAGTCAGTCTGATATTGTCCTGTTAAGTGAAACATGGTTCCAGCCTCAACAGAAAGTATACTTTATGAATTATAATATATTAAAGAAGGACAATTTTGATGGGAAAGATGACATGGCCATTTTGGTTAAGAATACATTGCCGCATATTTTATACCCACTTAATGTAAGAGGCAACAATATCGAAGCGATTGTTGTGAAAATTCATTCTTCTTTAAAAAGCTTTACTGTCTCGGTAGATAAACCACCGAAAATAAATATGGTGGAATAAGACTTACGATACATTTTACGCCAACTGACTCCGTCTTTCATAATAGATGGAGGTCTGAATGTGCATCACATGGTGTGGGGAGGAGACGTTATGCACGGAAACAGCGGAGAGTTAATGAACGCTATTAATGACTTTAACCTTGTGATAACGATGGAACACCCACTACAGTCCCTTTTCCTGGTCGTGGGCATTCTGCTATAGATATAACACTATGCTCCCCTTGGAGACATTATGGACGGAAGCAGCGGAGAGTTACTGAACGCTATTGATGACTTTAACCTTGTGATAACGATGGAACACCCACTACAGTCCCTTTTCCTGGTCATGGGCATTCTGCTATAGATATAACACTATGCTCCCCTTGTTTATCAGAAATTGGTAATTGGTATGTTAAGTCTGATTCCAAGGGATCCAATCATCTCATGATCGAATTCCACATCAATATTAACACTGATTCCCAACACATCTACTACTCCAATAGTAAGTGGAGAATTTTGGAGTCTAATTGGGACAAATATATAGAAACCGTTTGGCGAAATCTAGACAAAATGCGACATGAAGTACACGAACAAAATACACACCAAACTTTACTTAGTGCTATGGCACACGCTGCAGAAGTTAGCATTATGAGAATATATATATATAGCTGCTCAGGTTAAGAAGTGCTGGAAAAAAGGACAGATGGATTCAGTTCTGTTCCTTATTAAATAAATCATGTATCATGAGGGATATTTGGTACAAAACAAAAGGTTTTAGAAGCAGCAATATTCAGTCTCCTCTACCTATTTCTACTGCATGGATAGACGAAATTATCAATATGATTGCACCTCCTACTGTCCTATACCAGTTTTACCTTCCTCCCGCTTTAATGCCCACAACCCCCTGTGGGGTGGTTCTACGATCTCTGGCCGTGGCAGGGTTGTCGAGGACCTGCTTTCTCAGCTCGACAGAAGACTACCATCACAAGCTGCCTCACCCTTTCTATATAGAAAAATTAATTGATGCTCCAAATTCATCAAGTGACAGCTGCCCTGGAATGGATTTCACTGCTTATTCTATGCCTGCTATAGTCCCTATGGAAGCAAAAGAATTACTTTTGTTCAGTTTTAATCAATATTGGATGCAACAGGATCTCATTGATACATGGACAACACAAGTTGTACTTCAATCTTAAAAATTGCAAAAGATCCAAATATGGCTTTCAGCTATCGTCCAATAACATTTTCTCCATGTATTGTAAAACCTCTAGAACAAATGGTTAAAAGGCAATGGGAATGGTGGTTTGAATATAATAATCTGATGCCACAGAGTCATTATGAATTTAGAAAAGGCAAAAGGACTATGGACAATCTGTTTATTCTTGCTGTGTATATTTCATCAGATTATCAACAATAAAAAAAAAGCAAGAAAACTGTCATCGCCGCCTTTCTCGATGTTAGGGGTGCTTATTATCATGTTGAGATACCAATTCTCTTCAACAAGCTAGCAGAACTTGGTATTCCATTGAAGATTATTTATGGTATCAGTACCTTGATTTCTCAAAGAAGAATATATATTAGGTACAAAGGAAACATGCTGGGACCTTTTCTTGTATCTCAAGAATTACCACAGGGAACAATTTTGAACCCTCTGTTATATACTTTGTATACTCATGATCTTGAACATGTAATTAATCTTACCACAAAACTACTACAATATGCAGACGATATATGTATTTATTCGTCAGCAGAAACATACTTCCAAGCCAAAACTGAATTGCTCACTAATATAGAAAATGTAAGTGTATGGTTGTCTGCCAATGTTGTTGTTGTTGTTGTTGTTGTTGTTGTTTGGATGTTTTAGGGGGACAAAACTACGGAGGTCATCAGTCCCCCATTCCAACGTTAGGCATCACAACAAAAGGTGTTAACGCGTAAAAGAGCCTGAGTGAATAACAACTAGGGGGGAGGAATATCCCCTGAGTCAGTTAAAGGACAACAAACACGGTAAGAGACAACTAAAACAATGACAATCACACAGTATAACTGAGCAACGACAAGAAATAAAATGTAAAAGTCGACGTCTGTGGCTGACCGACCGTGAGACTAAAAACAGGAAAAGTCAACCACACAGAAACGAAGGGAAACCTCCAATTGGAGGTCATGACAGGATGGACACAGACACTGAAGAAAAGCTTTAAATGGAGCGGTAAAAACCACTGTCCCGAATAAAACTTAAAACAGTATCAGCCTTTTTGGCATTATCAATTAAAACTTGGGATAAAAGCGCAGGAAAATTAAAACTTCGCCGCAGACGGGCTAAAACAGGGCATTCCATTAAGATGTGCGCCACCGTTGGGCGGGCGCCACAGCGACACACAGGCGGTTCCTCACCACGAAGGCGATGCCCGTGACTTAGCCATGAATGGCCAATGCGAAGCCGGCACAGGACTACGGAGTCCCGGCGGCAGGCCACATTGAAGAACGCCACACAGCCGTCGTCTCCTTTATAGCCCTACGTTTGTTACCTGTTGCCAGGCTACGCCACTCGGTAGCCCAAAGACCACGCACTTTATGTCGCAGCATTGTCCGCAGATCAGCAGCCGGGAGGCCGATCTCTAGAACAGGCGCCTCAACAGCCTGCTTGCCCAGCATATCAACTCGTTCGTTGCCCGAAATACCGACATGGCCCGAGGACCAGAGGAACGCCACTGATCGACCGGACCTGTCAAGGGCAGATAGGATCTCCTGAATTCCCAACACCAGAGGAGACCGCGGATAACAATGGTCAAGGGCTCTAAGGCTGCTCAGGGAGTCACTGCAGATGAGAAAGCACTCACCTAAGCAGGACCTGCTGTGCTTGAGAGCGCGGGAAATAGCCACCAGTTCTGCAGTATAGACACTGCAGCCTTCTGGCAGAGAGTGTTGTTCAACATTGTTGCCATGAGCGAACGCAAAACAAACCCGGCTCTCAACTTTCGAACCATCCGTGTAAATTAGGTCGTGTCCAGGAAATCTAGCTACGAGTGCTAGAAACTGGCGACAGAGAGCTGCAGGTGGATCTGAGTCTTTGGGTCCACAGGCCAAGACCAGCCAAATAGATGGCCTTGGAAGGTGCCACGGAGGCGTACGTGCGTGGGCCCGATATGGAGGTGGTAGGGGGTAAGACTCAAGTTCCTGCAGCAGTGACTGGACCCTGAAGGCGATCGTATTATCCGACCTGGGTCGTCGCCATTGGTCATGGACGACCATGCGGGAGAAAAGAACACGGTGGTTCGGGTGGCCTGATGAGCTGTGCACGAGTGCTGCATAGGCTGCAAGCAGTTGTCGGCGACGGATCGACAAAGGTTGTATCCCGGCCTCAGCAAGCAAGCTGGTCGCAGGGCTGGTACAAAAGACACCCGTCGCGATGCGAACCCCACAGTGGTGAATGGGGTCCAGCAAGCACAATGCTAAGGGTGACGCAGAGCCGTAGGCGACACATCCAAAATCTGAACGGGACTGCACCAGAGCCTGATAGAGCCGCAACAGGGTGGAGCAATCAGCTCTCCAGGAAGTATGGCCTAGGTGGTGGAGGACATTGAGGTGGCACCAGCACTTCCGTTTTAGTTGACGGATGTGGGGGAGCCACGTCAGCCGTGAGTCGAAAACGAGCCCCAAAAAACGATGAGTGTCCACGACCTCTAATAGGTCGTCACTGAGATACAGTTCGGGCTGAGGATGAACCGTTCGAAGCCAACAAAAGTGCATAACACTCGTTTTTGGAGCAGAGATCTGGAAGCCGTGGGTAAGAGCCCAGGTCTGCGCCTTCCTAATGGCTCCCTGCAGCCTACGTTCGGCGATGTGACTGCTGGAAGAGCTAAAATAGATACAAAAGTCGTCATCATATCGTGAAGGGGATGCTGACGACCCAACTGCTGTAGCTAAGCC
This sequence comes from Locusta migratoria, assembly GCA_026315105.1. Classification (NCBI taxonomy): domain Eukaryota; kingdom Metazoa; phylum Arthropoda; class Insecta; order Orthoptera; family Acrididae; genus Locusta; species Locusta migratoria. Next base: position 466,744,598 of record CM048746.1, on the reverse strand, counting down.
GTTAATGGCTACTAAAAATAAGGGGACACTCAAAACAGAGCCCTGAGGAACCCCATTTTCCTGCACATGAGAGGTACTACGGGGGGCACCTACTTGGACACGAAAAGTACGGACAGCTAAAAAGTTTTTAATAAAAATCGGGAGTGAGCCCCGTAGATCCCAACCATGTAACGTGCGAAGTATGTGGTGTCGCCAAGTCGTATCATATGCTTTTTGCGTATCAAAAAAGACGGCTATCAGAGGTTGGCGCCTGGAAAAGGCTGTGCGGATCGCAGACTCGAGGTACACCAGGTTGTCGGTGGTGGAGAGACCCTGGCGGAACCCGCCATGGCATGGAGCCAGTAAGCTCAGAGTCTCGAGGATCCAGCACAACCGCCTACTGACCATGCGCTCCAACAGCTGACAGAGGACATTGGTCAGCGTAATGGGCCGATAGCTATCCAAATGAGCAGGGGTTTTGCCTGGTTTCATCAGCGGTATGATGATATCCTCCCGCCACTGCGAAGGGAATACCCCGTCGCACCAGATGTGGTTGAAGAGTGCAAGGACATTATGCTGGCTCTCCGCTGACAGGTGTTTCAGCATCTGGCTGTGGATGCTATTGGGTCCTGGAACCGTGTCAGGGCACTGTTTAAGAGCACTCAGGAATTCCCACTCTGTAAACGGCGTGTTATATTCCTCCGTATGGCAGGTGGTAAAGGAGAGGGGCTAGCGTTCCACCTGCTCCTTTAATGTACGGAAGGCCGGTGGGTAATTCGCTGAGGAGAAGGCATGAGCATAATGTGCGGCAAACAGCTCTACAAGCGTGGCTGGGTCCATGCATACTATGCCATTCACAGATATCCCAGGGATTCCTGCTGTTGTTGGGTATCCCCTTAAACGCCTAATATTGTTCCAGACCTGGGTGGAGGCGGTACCTGTGCCAATTGTGCAGACGTACCTCTCCCAACACTCTTGCTTCCATCTCTTAATGAGAGAACGAGCTCGTGCAAGAGCCGCTTGAAAGCTACGAGGTGCTCCAGAGACGGGTGCCGCTTGTACCGCTGTAAAGCCCGTCGGCGATCTTTAATAGCCGTTGTGACCTCTGGCGACCACCATGGTACCGTCTTACGCCCTGGGCGCCCTGAAGAACGAGGAATAGTAGCTTCTGCACCAGACAATATGGATCGTGTGGCGCCCTCAACCACCACATCGATGGTATCGAGTAGGGGAGGGCCTATGACGGCAGCAGAGGTGTAGCCTTCCCAGTGAGCCCTTTGAAGAGCCCACCAAGGAGGGCGTGCTGGGGACTGACGTTGTGGGAGTGATAAAAAGATCGGAAAATGATTACTGCCACACAAGTCGTCATGGACAATCCAATGGATGGATGGCGGAAGGCTGTGGCTACATATCGACATGTCAGTGGCTGAGACTGTGCCGTGTGCCACACTGAAATGTGTGGGGGCACCTGTATTCAAGAGGCAGAGGTCGAGCTGAGAAAGCAGGTCCTCAACAACCCTGCCACGGCCAGAGATCGTAGAACCACCCCACAGGGGGTTGTGTGCATTAAAGTCCCCCAATAGCAAAAAAGGTGGCGGAAGTTGCGAGATAAGTGCAGCCAAGACAGCCATAGAGACATCGCCATCAGGAGTGAGGTAGAGACTGCAGACAGTAATCTCTTGTGTTGTCCTTACCCTAACAGCCACCGCTTCCAACGGTGTCTGAAGGGCACAGGTTCACTATATACAGAGGTAAGGACATACACACACACTCCATCTGACACCCTATTATACTGGCTACGATTATAGAAGTATCCCCTATAGCCCCGAAGGGCAGTGGTCCGCATTGCCGGAAACCAGGTTTCCTGGAGGGCAATGCAGAGAGCAGGTGTAACGCTCAAATGTCGTAGCTCAGCCAGGTGGGTGAAAAAACCGCCACAGTTCCATTGGAGGATAGTGTCCGACAGCTGGGAAGGCATGAATGAAAGGATGTGATGTATTACACCTCAGCAGTTTTTGCATCCACCGGTAGCGATGCATCAGCGTCTAAATCCATTGAGTCTGATGCGTCCAGAAGAGCAAGATCCTCGGGGGATGCAAGTATCTCCACCTCGTCCTCAGAGGGAGAGGCGGAGGGAGCGAGTGGCACTGTGGCCACCGGGGTTTCTTTAGCCTTATCTTTATTCTTTTTCGTTCGAACCCTCTTATCCCTCGGGAGCTTCACCGGAAGGAGAGGCTTTGCAGACTCAGCCTCCGTCTCAGTGACAGAGGGAGAGCCCGACGCCCTGCAGCCAGCAGCCGGCGCTGGTGCCTGCTTCTGGCTTGTGCTGGTATTGGCACTGGTGGAAGCCGCAGAAGGGAGCGTCCCTAGGGACCCCTTCTGGATGAGGGCAGCCGGAGAAGGTTGACGGTTCTCCGACGGAGGGTTGGGGGCCGCTCCTGAAGCAATTGCCTTGGGAGCAGGAGAAGGAATGGAGCCCCCGACCACTGTGGGGGCAGGTTTGAGTTGACGGCCCTGACGGCCGGTGGAGAGAGAAACACGATTGTCTGCTGCAGTCACAAAGGTGGATGGTGACGATGTCACTGCTGCAAAAGAGGCGGTCATGGTGATGGGATGAAGTCGCTCATACTTCTTTCGAACCTCAGAAGAAGAAAGCCAGTCCAAGGTCTTCAATTCCATTATCTTCCATTCCTTACGGAAAATGGTGCAATCTGACGAACAAGGAGGATGACTTTAACCACAGTTAATGCAGACTGGAGGCGGTGTACATGGAGCGTCTGGGTGTGCTGGACGTCCACAGTCCCTGCATGTAGCGGTGGAAGTACATCTGGAGGACATGTGGCCGAATTTCCAGCATTTAAAACACCTCATAGGGGGAGGAATATAAGGTTTCACGTCGCACCGGTAAACCATCACCTTGACCTTCTCAGGCAGGGTATCATCCTCGAAGGCCAGGATGAAAGCACCAGTGGCAACCTTGTGATCCTTTGGTCCCCTATGGACACGCCAGATGAAGTGGACACCTCTGCGCTCTAAGTTGGCGCATAACTCGTCGTCGGATTGTAACAGCAGCTCTTTATGAAAAACGATACCTTGGACCATATTGAGCGACTTATGTGGTGTAATGCTCACAGGGACATCACCCAGCTTGTTGCAGGCAAGTAACGCCCGCGGCTGGGCTGGGGATGCTGCTTCTATGAGCACTGCACCGCTTTGCATCTTTGACAGACCGGAAACTTCGCCTTACTTATCCTCAAGATGTTCCACAAAGAAAAGAGGGTTTGTTTATGTAAAGGACTCACCATCTGTGCGGCTACATACTAGAAATTTTGGAGAAGGTGGCTCATTTGCAGATTTAGCCCGACGTTCCTCCCACGGTGTGGCTAGGGAAGGGAGCGAACGGGGGTTATAGCAAGCAGCATTAAAATCTCCTCTACCTCGCTTAGAGACGCTGTTTTCACGACCGGCCACGCTTTTAAGTGCTTGTTTCATCCTGGTCCCACGAGCAGCTAGGGAACTAAAGGTCCACCCAGGCAGAGCCTCGCTTGCCTGGGTAAGCCTTATACAACTGAGATGCGGCAGGTTCCTCAGAGGTTACCCGCTAGCGGCTGTTCAACCTCAACAGCCATGCATCTCCTCAGCACGTAGCACACCTTGAGATTGAGGTTTTTTTATAGAGGTTTGTACCGTCCTCACGACCCGGGCTCACGACCTGGACTCCGAAAGGTACAACATTCCACCATCGTGCCAAACAATGGTCGCTGAGGCACGCACAGAGCTTACGGTGTTGTGGACTGTTGGCACGACACAGCCCACAGCTCAGGACCCCGGGTTCGTCAAGCCCGTACTCAGCAAATTAATGCTGAGCCCCTGAGGGGGTCTGCCAATGGAATGGATATCTCGAGTGAGAAATCAGTGATCGTCTCTTTTTTTTTAATCAAAAGCTACATACACAGATGAACGTGCCACATGTGGAAAATACACGTTCCAAATTAAATCTCATGCTCGTTTTCTAGGTATGACCTTTGACTCATGGTTAAGCTGGGCACATCACATAAGTCTACTGTTATGAAGTGCGAAAAAGGTCTAAATTTACTTCGTTCTCTCACTTGGCTGTGGTGGGGTACTCACCAGGGTATTTTACTCACCGTGCACTGAGGGATTATACAATACGACTGGATTATGGCTGTATTATATACCACATGCATCTAAAATACACCTCATCAAACTAGATACCATACAATACAGAGCCATGCGTATCTGTCTTGGAGCAATGAGATCAACACCCACACACGTCCTTTTAGTGGAAGCATAGGAGATGCCCCTTAGTATTAGACAACAAATGTTGGCATATAAGTTTTATATTCAAGGTATGACCTGTACGGACAGTTCGATATATCAAATTAGAGATTGTATCTGTAGATTATGAAAGGAATAACTCCCCAGCCATTTCTACCAGATATAATACATGGTATCCTTTCATAAGTTCTAAAGGATGTTAATCAAAATTACCTCCTTTTGAACATAATCTTGACACAATCAACAACAAAATACCAGTGTATTATTTTAACACGACCTACATGAAAAGATGTAATGCTAGTGACAGATACAATAATATCATTGAAATTCAGTGGAATGACCTTTTTTTTATTTATACCAATGGTTCTAAAATTTCTCAAGAACAATTTACTGGGTGCGATTTTCTTTGCCCTCAGATACAGTTTTGGAAATCCTCCAGACTATCCAAATTGATATCTATATTTACAGCGGAGACAGTGGCAATTTTGGAAGCACTAAAATTTATATCTTCAACAGAATTACCCACGATTTTAATCCTTTAATCTCAAAGCGCTTTTACTTGTATACAACACCAGAGATGGAGCAGAACTGCAAATCAGTATCTACTGGATGTAGCTGCTGAGTGTAATCGTAATATTCAGGAGGGACGCTTAATACAAATGTTTTGGATGCCTTCTCATGCTGTAATTCGTTATGATGAAGAAGTAGACTCAATAACGAGACAAGCAGCAAATATGGTTAACTGTCCTGGATATGCTATTACCCAGTATGGACTTTCTTCAAGAAGTTAAGAGTCATGCAACAGATCAATGGCAAGATTAATGGAATATATCATATCAAATGAAAGGTCGAAACTATTCTATTTTACAACCCAAAATTCCCTCAAAGCCCTGGTACACAAAAACTCATCTCAATCACTCAGCAATTTCCACAATCATAAGAATGAGATTGAGTCATGCTTGTTTTCCTCTGCATCTACAGTGAATAAAAATATACGATTCTCCCACTTATGACTGTGACCAAGAATCTGAAGCTGATGTAAATCACATCTTGTTCAAATGCCCTAAACATGACTGTGGGAGAATGGTATGTATGAAAAAATTGACGTCAATCGGATATCACAATCCTCAATCAGCTCCATCTCTTTTATGCACCAAAGAAGTTCTCTTATGCAAAGTAGTTTGTAATTTCCTGAAAAATATAGGACTCAAATTGTAATCCAATGGGGTGAATATTATGATACATTATGTTACTCCTATTTTTTGAGAAGTTAGCTCTGTAATTTCGAATTATCGATGGCTAAATCGAGTTAACTCTCGGAAGGTCAAAAATAAAATAAAATAAACACTGCATTTACATGCACCATTTTAAAGAAGGGAATTTCCAGAATCTATTTTGGAGTGTTTACATGACCAACCAAAAGCGGATTTGGGAAATGGATTTATGAAATCCAGTTTTGGGAGCCCACATAAATGGGATGAGTGATGCAATTGATACATGGGAGTCACTATGTTTACATGCAACACATCTTCTTGAAGACAAAAACTTATTTCGTAAACCTGTAGTGTTTATGTCTTTCAGCCTGAATCGGATTATTTGTCTTTATGTCCCATAGACATGTATTACTATACTGGCAATGCCATATGGAGCATCATATGTGTCAGTGAATTCTCGCCAGCATATTTCTATACTGTAAACGTGTATGCCATCGTTTGTGTTATTCAGGAAAACAGTCATAAAAATACCGATGAACAGATGTAACTATGCTGTCTGTAGACTTTTGACATACGCGAAATTCGTGTGTTGTATATGGTTATAATTTTTCAGCTGGGGTAAGCTTTGACACATACAGCAACGAGTTGCATTGATTTGCTGTTATTATTAATCTGTACCAATTTCATTCAATTTCATATTTCCTTTCAGTAGTATTGTTAACATAAAAGTGTTGTTCTTTGTGGAAAACACTATTCTTCTTCTTTTGAAAATTCTCACGAAATCTACAGTCAGCTTTGACACACACACACACACACAGACACTAATGAGTTGCATTTCCTGTTTTTATTGATCGGTTACCAGTTTCAATCAACTTCAGCTATTATTTTAATAGTATGACTGTTACAAATGTGCTATTTGTCGTGGGTAACACATATCTTTATATTTTAAACATGACTGTATCTCAGCAACGGTTATAGGATAGCAAATTAATAACAGCCAACCAGTTGCAACTGATTGGCTGTTATTAATTTGATAACATATCTTTATTATTCTATGTGTTTTTCAGATAACTACAGTCTGCTAAAAGTGAACTTAACGCTAAATTTTTACTTGCCATCTTGACAGCCTTGCATGATTATGTTGGCAGCATCGAGAAAACGGTAGAAAGCAACACCAAGATGTCAATATTCTTAGTAATCTACACAGAGTAACTTGCTTAGTGTTTCATACAGACATTTAAGTAAATAATTAATGCCGTTACTGCTCTATGGGTCACAGGTATGTACCCTCGTTCACTCAGTAAAAGTAATTGCCATTGCAAACGAAGACTTCATGACAAAACATTTGCGTTATCAGACGATTGGCTAATGCCAATGTCATGTTGCTTAGAACATAATCATGTGAGGCCACCATTTAACATGTTCTTCTCATAACAAGATTCGACATTGTATACATATGTGTTAAATTCAATTATTCTGTAAGTACTAGCTCAAATACAAATCATGTTCAAACCAAATAGTAAAGCTTAATATGTCATATCATATCAGAAGATCATAGTACTAACGTATGGAAACTTTTTGATGTGGGTGAAGCAAGATGGCGGCATCAGGCTTTAGTCACAGAGGAGCATATGCCAGTCTACTAATATATGTCTTTGTTTCATCCCATGCAAAAAAAAAAAAAAATAAATAAATAAATAAAAAAAATTAAAAAAAAGAGAGAGATTTACCAGATACTGCCTGTTGGCATTCGACAAAGTTCTAAAAGATTCATGCAGTAGTGTCAAGAACGTTCCTTGAGTAGTGCCATGCAGTAGATGCCAGCAGACAATGCTGTTCTGAGTATTCTGAAAACACTTGCAAAGGATCTTAGTTAACCACACACTCTGCAAACGTTACATATCCATAAGTAAGATAACAAATATTGGTGACAACTAACGAAATGTCTACGTGAGCACATTGACAGAAATCGGGCCATAGTCGAAAATAAGCAGCAAAGTATTGGAGAGAAGCAAGAAATATCAGCCTAACCATACGCTCAGAAATCACGAGATAATCAGAAATAAATAGCCAAATCTTTCTGACTGGCGAATAATGTAAATGTAATTGATACTCATTTCACTCACCAGCAATTTTCACGTTTCCCATAGCTTTGTCTCTAACCAAATTCTTGGAAATCGCAAAATATTTTGAACAAACGTCAGAGATTTTTGAGAAGAAAGAAGAAAAATGTCATTGCTGGTGGTATCACTCGCACCAACAATTTCTTTTCCGGTTTTCAGTCACATAAAAATCACAAATCTATGTTACTAATTATTCAGACAGCACTCTCTTACAAGTCACATCGAGCACAAACCATTATTATATGATTAAGAAACTCCCACAGTGTGTTGTGCATAAATAACTTCTATAATATGTTACAAACTTTATGATTGAAAAAAAAATGCATGAGAGGAGTCTCAAATAGAGGATGTCTTACTTTGTAGACTACAACCTAACCACTACACTACAACAGCTCCACAGCAGTGGGGTTTCTTGTATTTTATATAACATTGTTCTCACAGGCTTTTTTTTCATGGGTTATGTGATCTAATTTACATTTAGTTATAATACATTGAACCAAAGATGATTTTTTCATTCATCTTTAATGCACTGTTGCCATGAAACGGCTTTTTGCTAGATATAAAACGAAAACTGTGAGATGTATGGAAAATCAAAATGGTGTCTGTGACATGGAAGGAACAAGTCACTTTCCAGATCGTCGTCCATTGGCTAATGTCACAGCAAATTTCATTTGAGGGAAAGACATTTTTGCTTGGGATATAACAACGAGGTTACCTCCATGGAATATAAGAACTCCTAATGGGATTTTCTACCTCACTCAATTTGGCGGCTGAAAAAACGCTGATTCCTGATTTAGTCATCACAATCGCTATTTTATTGCACTTAGATATATGTATTGATACTCACTCTAACATGTATTGATTGATTGATTTTGTCAGGGAAGCCAAAACAGTTTTGGTCCAACCCGCCACTGCCCACACCGAAACTAAGTATCGCTCTCTGTATATCTAGTTAAACCAACCAGTGCCCTTGAACAGTGCAAGGAGTCCCTTTACCAGTTCTTTATTTCTTCGGCTTTGGATGTCCCAAATGTTCTGTGCCTTTTGCCCTCCAATGCAATGCATTCGAAGATTAGATGTGATGCAATTTCATCACCATCATCACAGATCCTACATTTAGGATCGTCTTCTGTTATTTCCATTGTATGCAGGTGTTTTTTGAAATTCCCATGGCCTCTCAGCAATCCAACCGGGAGTCTAATCTCTCTCCTGTTCAAGCCCAGGATTAAAGAGCTTCTTTTAAAACATGGCTTGGGCATCATTACCTTGCCATGTTTTTGTTTATAGACCTTGGTCCAATATTCTACGTGCTGTCTTCTGAGCCAGTTATGTAGCTTCAATTTGATCATTGCCTTGGTGATTGTCAGGAAACGTTCCGTTCCGATAAATGGAGTCCTGCCCCCATCCTGGCTAATCTGTCGGCATGTTCATTGGCACTGATTCCCGAGTGACCAGGGACCCACAATATGCTTACCCTATTGCTTTCCCCTAGCTCCACCAAAACCCTGTGACATTCTGCAACAATTTTAGATCTTATTGCAGGAGCTGTCAGTGATCTCAAGGCTGCCTGGCTGTCTGAATAGATATAGATACTACGGTCTTTGTAGCACCTACGCAAATTCTCCTCCACACATGCCCTGATGGCAGTGATTTCGGCCTGGAATACTGAGGCCAGTTTCCCTAGAGAGATAACACCCTCCAGTCTTGGCTGCACCCCACATACCCCAGCCCCAACGCCTTGGTCCGATTTCGACTCATCAGTGAACCAGACAATGTCCCCCGTACAGTATCGAACTATTTTCTCCAACTGCTCCCTACTTCCAATTGTTATGTTGAAAGGCTTGTTGAAGCAGTATGGAGTTATAATATAGTCGACTGGCATTTCCCCAAACTTTCCTGTATTTAACTCACTCACTATTTTAGTCTGCGATTCTGGATGTCTCAAAGAGTTCCATTTTTTGCCAGATTTGTGCCTATATGTACCAGCCGCTGCCTCCATCTTGACCCAAAGCTGTAATGGGGGCATATCCAGCGTGGTTTCCATCACAGCATTTGGTGTACTGCTAATTCCACCTGTTATGGCTAAGCAGGCTAATCTCTGCACCTTACCAAGCTCCTTAGCAGCAACCTGCTGTTTTACTTTCTTCCACCACACAACCGCCCCATAGGTGATCCTGGGTCTAATCACCATGGTGTATATCCAGTACATACCCTTGGGGCTCAAGCCCCAGTTTTTGCCACAAGCTCTCTGGGTACTTACCAGAGTATCTTCCACCTTGCAGCAAATATTCCTAATATGAGATGGCCATGTCAGTTTCTCATTTCATTGTCCCCTTCACAGGTAGAGCTTCATCGAAAAGCTTTATATTCCAACTTGAATGTTGTGAATGTTGGATATGCTTCTTCGTGAATGGTACAACAACAGTCTTCTTAGGACTAACCCTCAGATCCTGTTCTCTGCACCAGTCTTGCACAATGTCCAACGCACCTAGTGCCATATTCCTGACTGTGTGAGAAAATTTGCCAAGTATTACTATGACAAGGTCATTTGCGTATGCCTAGAGTTTAATTCTCCAATGAGTTCATTTACCACAAGATTCCACAATAAAGGGGAAAGAACTCCTCCTTGCAGGCAACCCTAGTGGTGGTGATTACCATTTTTTCATTCATCATGATAGCCTCTACCTTTCTTCCACTGAGCATGGCCCCAGTCCACCTCCCTAGGTCATGCACCTCTGCTGCCCTAACCATGGAATCGAAGGTCATGTTGCTAAAAGCCTCCTCGATGTCCAGGAAGATACAGAGGGCTATTTCCTGAAAGTGTAGTGCTTTCTTCACTTTCACCAACGAGTTGGTGGAGAGCTGTCTCACATAATTTACCTGGCTGATATGTATGTTGGTTTGAATGTAGAGGAGCCCTACTTAACCTTCTCTCTATAACATGTATGTTATCCAGCTTTTCCAATGTCTTAAGAATAAAGGAGGACAGGCTGATATCCCTGGCCTTGGTATGATCAATTCTCCTTGGCTTTGGAATGAAGACAACCTCCACTGCCCTCCAGACATTGGGAATGATTCCTGCTGCTAGGCTAACCCTAAATAACCTGCATAGGAATCTTATAAGATTTTCTCCCACTTGTTGTAGGAGAGCTGGAAAGAGTCCATCAGGGCCAGGTGACTTGAACGGTTGAAATGTTCCCACTGCCCATCGGACCTTACTGAAATCGACAAACTCCTTCCCCAAATCCCTTTGCGAATACCTGAGAACCATTGTCTCTCAGGGATCGTATTCTGGTCTGTGTTATCCACTAGAATATATTGAGGAAAGTGAGTCTTGAGGAGCAGTTCCAGCATCTCAAGTCTCTCTTTGTATACTCCCAATCCTTATTCCTCGATGTTCCTCCTGTATTAGTTGGTACCCTAGTGAGAATTTTATGAAGTCTGGCTTGAGCAGCCATGCCCTCCACTTCCTCACACAATACCTTCCAGGATGCCTCCTTTGTCTGATGGCAAGATTGTAATTATCAAGGGCCTCACAATATTTTGCCCATTGTCCTTTGCACCTTGCAAGGTTAAACAGTCTTTGTACCTGTTTCCTTTGTAATTCCACTATAACATGTATACTTTTATTTAATGGTAGAAAATGACATTCTGTACATATGTGCCGAAAATTCTTACCAAGAAAACACAATCTGACAAGCCAAGAACGCTTCAAAAATGGTTGCGTTTACATGGGTACGAAACTCGATTGTGGAATTGGGAAACCGCTTTAAGGCGGGTTTACACTGGCTATAAAAACGGCGCCACAGCATGTGGCATTGCGGCTTACATGTAACTGACTGGACGTTAAATTCTGAGCTTCCTTGGGTCGCGAAGGTCGCAGTCGCAGATGGTAGTCGCCACAAGTATGCAATGCTGCCACTAGATGTCATGAAGGGAAAATAACTACAGCATACATTAGTTACTGCTGGACTTGTTACACCCTCTGTATTTGTTTGCTCTTTCGTGAGACAATACACAACATAAATTTTACTGTAATAAACGTAAACAAAAGTGATTATTGCATGACATGTAGTATGAATACATTTTACAGGGCTACTGTTTGTGGTGTAATGGTTAGTGTCATGGGTTGTCAAATGAAAGATCACTTGTTCAAACCTGTTTATTGCCTAATTATTTTACTTATTTCCATTTCAGTGCTACGTTTTCTGTCATCTGGAAAATCATAAGGAAAGGGACATTTATTTTGTATTGTGGATTGTGTGAAACTATTCGATACAGACACATGAAGTACACCAACAAAAGCTACTGGAGAATAATTCCCATTTTTCACTGGCGAGAATGCTAAAACGAAATATTCTTCCAGCTTAAAACGCGCTAAATTTCCCAGGAAGTTTCATTAATAGCACAAGTATAATTCATACTTGATTTCGTCACAGCCTCATACAGAGAAGATACTATAAATTACCAAGAGCCATGGTGGAGTGTCTGAGTGCATTGAGTCTCTATACCCCAATGCTGTTCCCCCTTGGAGGTTGGAATCCTCCCTTGGGCATGGATGTTTGTGTTGTATATATATATATATATATATATATATATATATATATATATATATAAATGTAGAAAATGCATCTGTTGTTGGCTTGCAGATTCTGTACTGCCTTTGGAATTTTTACATCCAGTCTTCCAAATTTTTACGATTAGTAAGCCATATGTGGTGAATGCTCTGCTGATCAACTGCTTGCGCATTCTTCTGGGGTATCTGATATCTCCTCTGTTTTCTGCTAATGCCCAAAAATCTCGTCTCTGTTCCTTCCTTCCGAGGAGAAAGGATGTACGAATTTCGCCAACATCATTGATGAAGTTTCTTGGCAGATAAATTTCAATTCATTATGCAAGGAAATTTCGTTTCAGCATGTAGGCTATTCCGCTGAAGAGTTTGAATTCACATCTATTCAGTATAATTTCCAGATCACAGAAAATATAGCATTGAAGTAAAAGTAAGTAAGTGAAGTTGCTAGAATGCAGTTCAGTACATGATACCAATTCATTGCAAATAAACTCTCGTCGTTTAGCCACCAGTAAAAGCCACAGTTCTGAGAAAATAGATATATTCATAAGTTGATTATGTGTGATAAACGCTTGTATTAATGTTTATTGAAGAAACATTAATACAGCGTACTGTCTGACCCAACAGCAAACACATGCAGAGTGTGTAACAAATTTGACAACATCTCAATTCATCACACTTCTTTTCATGTTATGAAAAGAAGAAGGTGTTGCACCTGACGCCTAGTGGCTGCACTACTCCAAGGGAGCTGGGAATACAGCTCACGATAATAAAATAATTGTTATTGAAGAAGAACCTTGAGAGGCTTCAATTATTGCTTGAAATCAGAGGTTGTACTCGAAATTAGCCTATTACTTGAGCGAATGCTATGTCATCTTACAATCTTGGAAGCTGTCATGACAGAATAAACTCGAGTTTTATATATATTCCCGTATATATCCACAGCCGCCTCCGCCTCCGCCATATTGTTGTTTGTGTCCGACACTTTGTTGTTTATGTCCGCCATCTTGTTTTTGGTGTCCGTCATCTTGTTTGTATCCGACATCTTGTTGTTTACGGCCGCTATCTTGTTTTTGTGTCTGCTTTGTTTATGTCCGCCATCCTGTTTATGTCCGACATCTTGTTTATTTCCGCCATATTGTTTATGTCCACCATCTTGCCCCTGCGAGGTAGTCAACCAGACGGTCAGGAGGTTTACATTCTCTTCTGAACCCCCCAGGCTGTCCAAAAGCCTCCCTTGGCTGGCTCAAAACTCTCATAGCATACCTACTCACAGAGAAAACACAATGGCGCGTTGTCTTCTGTCCTCCAGATATCTGTCCTCCTGTGTGGCGTCATGTTGCTGGAGGATCTGGTTTGACTGCGTCGGTCGGTTCCTAGTCTGCCGTTTGGCGGCTGCAGCCTAAGTCATGGTAGAGCGAGGTCATTCTTCACGTCGGGTGCGACTGACGGGGCTGACTAGTGCTAATGTTTGAAATACCTCTTCCTCAGCAGCTTCAGCACTCTCATGACGTTCTGGTCCTCAACTGGCTCAACAATCCTGTCTGCCATAAACTGTTGTAAATCTTCTCTCAAAATTTGTCATATGAGAGAAGCAAAATCATGCTCGTTTTCCACAACGGACATAGGGACTACATTGGGAGTCTGTCATACTTATTTTGTCCAACCCTCCTCTGTTCCAACTCTTCAATTGACTGACACCACTGGATAAAGTCTTGTGTCGCTGAAACTTCTTTCAACATAAGAGCTCGAAACATGTCTTCTGCAATGCCCTTCAGCAGGTGGGAAATTTTATCGGCCTCAGTCATATCCGGGTTAACTATGTCACATAGGGCCAAAACATTTTGTATGTACGACTGCATTGACTCACAGTGTCATTAGGCCCTGTTCTTCAATTGCTCTTCTGCAAACGGACTTGTTACTGGTGGTTTCCAAACCTCTTCTTAAGTTCTGTCTGGAATTTTTCCCAGCTATCGAGTTTGGCCTCGTTATTTTCAAACCACTGCTGAGCTGTCCCATCCAGATAGGAAAATACGTTTGCCAAGCACTTAATGTGATCCCACTTATTATACTTTTTTCAGGCATTTGTTTGGGTCCTGTCCAGCATGTCCAGAGAACACTGATGGGTGTCTGATGTGCAGCTGGCTTACTGCTGTTTTCGTATCAGTGAGTCTTTTGATGACACAGACCTTCAGAGCGAAGTAGTCAGTATACCCTTTGTATTCCAGTTCTTGTATGTGTAGGTGATGGCTCCTACACTGGCTAATCGGAGTCACGATGATGCAGAGGATACTCGGCGCCTCCACCAGAATGTGTCACGTTGATAAATGCAGGTGGTTCCGAACTCGAAGGCTGGTCATTAATAGAGCATAACACTTACCACTTAGAACAGGTTTATTGCTAACACAAGCACGAACTCAGAACAGACTGCCTCCTGCTTGGAGTGCTCCATTATTCATATATAGAAAGATTTTCCTGGAACTTACAAGCACACCAAACATAAGAAACATGTCGAACAATCTACAAACAGTAAATAAAAGAAATAATTTTTTCTGCCCTTGGCGGGATTTGAACTGGGGACCTCAAGCACAGCAATATTCAATGCTAGTCACTGCATCTCATGTTACGTCGGAAGACACGCGGCAATATAATACTCATTTATGTCGTAACAGCACAGGTCTGTAGACAGATTTTTTATTTATTTTTTTTTTTTTGGGGGGGGGGGGGTGGGGGGTCAGTCAATAAAAATTGTAAATTATGACGTATATTCTAACTTGTGAAGCATTATAACATAATTTTTTTTCTTGGGGGTGGGTGTGGCGTTGATCCCCTTCATTCTACTCCTTGGTCGCAACACTGTAACTTTAGCTTGCCGATATAAAGGCGGCCGGCCCAAAGGTTCAAATTGTCCCTGCAACAGCAGCGCCATCAGAGAGTCTAGTTATTTTTACAAGTTCTTTGACATATCTAGTCAAAACACTCCCACAGATTTTTGTTATACACTGTGAAAGCAATGCTCCAAGTGGTCAGCAAGCTACATTTTTTAATATATTATCAGATGAGTATCACTTATATTTATTTGCACAGTCAGAGGAAAAAGGATTGGTCAGACCGAATAATTTAGGATAAAAGAATACGACATTGTGTATGTCCAAATTCATATGTGCTCGTGTGCCCAACTTCAGCAATTTGTGGAGCTTCAACTTGCTGTTGACATTTTCAAATAGAAGCAATGTAACAACTAAGATACAGTATATGTCGAGTTTCATTGCAGTTTAACTCATCAAATTATCTTCAAAATCATTCCTTGAGCACAAAGTAACGTTGGAAATATAAGAACTCCACGCCAGTAGAATAATTACAACGACGAAAGTTTCGCATCTGTTTCAGTGGCTGAGTGGATGTTGGCACGGTAGCAGGTCAGCATGTTCGGTCAGAGGGTTAGCTGTCTTCGGTAATAAAAAATTAAAAAAAAAACTGCAAAGCAACTATCTAATCGAAGAAAAAGAAGAAAAAAAGGATAGGCTATCAGTTTACAAAGTATTCTAATTGGAGCCAATTGTCATTTTTTTAAATTTAGCCCTCTGCCAGGTTATATTTTTAAACTTAATTTGCTAAAAATTATGACATTGTAGGCCTCTAGGTTCCATTCTCTTTCAGAAGGTTCATTTTTATAATAGTATAATCTTTAAACAAATAGAATAATTGTCATATTAATAAATATTGAAAATGGATGTATTTATTTGTAATTTCTTCTATCACCATCTGGTATCTCTATAGTTTTCAGCTAACAGAGATGAATCATCTAATATCCATGCACCATATTTCTCCTTGAAAACGTCTCAATTTATTTATTTAGTGTATGGCAATATAGATGAACTGCAACTAGCATTCATGAGTTTGTTTGATTTTACAAAATTCACAACAACAAAAAAGTACATTAACTGCAGAATTTTACAAGCTATAAAAAGGTAAACAATTAAATCTACAAATTAATATTAGGTTTTCTATCCATTCAAGGGCTGCCTCTGTCACTTCAAAGACATCTTCTAGATTTTCTTGAAAAGCTCTTCTGCAACAGCTTGTAACGATGTGGTTGATTGTCTGGTGCGCGTTTCCACAGTCACACTGGGAAGATGAAGCCTTTCTCCAATGGTGACCTGTGCGGATCCTATTAAGTGTTTTCTAGGCATGACATGGTAATTCCATTCCAGCTGGTCCTGCGTCAGGTATTTGGAGGGTCTGATATTTCTCACGGGCAACATTGTTCCACATTTCCGTCCAATTTCTTTTAATGTTGAATCCAGTTGCCTGCAGTGATTCTGCCAATAAGATGGATGGTTGCATAGATTTTAGACGGCTCATAGTAGAGTGGAAGTTCGGGGATTTAAAGTAATTTTTCGTATTCCTTGAGAAGGGCGTTCTGTCTTCGAAGGTCTGGAGGCTCAATGTGACTTAGACTTGGTAACCTGTGAACAGGAGTAGATTTGATGCAGCCTGTTATTGTCCTCATTGTTGCATTTAGCTCTAAGTCATTTTTTTTTTTTTTTCAAATGTGAGCTATTAATCCATATTGGAGCACAGTAGCAGAATAGAGGGGACTGATGACCTAGCTGTTTAGTCCCCTCAAAACCAACAACAACAACAGCAGAATAGACGAGACCTACGGAGGATCATCGCAAAGTTGTAGCTCTTGCACCCTGTGAGGTACCACTCAGCTTCTGTATGATGTTATTACGTGATCTTAGTTTTGCTAAGATCTTTTCTATGTGTTTTCTGTAGGAGAGAGTTCTGTCTAGTTACTCCTAAATATTTAGGGTAGTCTTGGTGATGAAGGACCTGACCATTAAAAATAATATTTAACTTTGCGTTGGCCATTCTATTGTTAAGGTGAAAGCAGCAGACTTTGGTCTTCGTTGGGTTTGGTGTTAACTTTTTTAAAGTATTTGTCGATTATGCTCAGGTCTGCAGAAAGGATCTGCTCACCAGCTTCAAGAGTTCTCTGTTGGGTGGCCGAAGCCAGATCGTCTGCATAAATGAATTTTCTTGATTCTGTTTCAGGGAGGTCACACATGTACAAGTTGAACAGGATTGGTGCCAAAACTGAAACTTGATGGAGACCATTATTAAATATCTTCTGTGTGCTTAGTTGATTACCAAGGTCCACTTGGAAGTATCTCTCAAAAAACATGTTATTTATGAGCTTAATTTTGGTTTGGCATTGTATAACGTGTGTATGAGTTTGTTCAGGAGTCCTTCTTTCCATAATTCATCGTAGGCAGCCATGAGATCAATAAAAGCCACTGATGGTTTAAGGCGTTCTTGGAATCCAGCTTCTATGTGTGTGGTTAAGCTGAGTACTTGGTCTGTGCAGCTTCTGTTAGGTCTGAATTCTGCTTGTTCTGTGGGAATGACTGCATGGATCTTTGGACCAATTCTGTTGAGGCTGACTCTTTCTAAAAGTTTGTAGGAGCAGCTCAGGGGAGCAATTGGTCGATAGCTAGGTCCATTTGCTGGTTTACCTGGCTTCAGTATGGCTACGATTTTTGTTCTTTGAAGGCTTTTGGAATGTTGCCTGATATCATAATATTGGTGAAGAACCTCACAAGCCATTTGTGAGTCCTCTTTCCACAATTGATGAGGAACTCAGGGTGTATTCTGTCAAATCATGGAGATTCGCCTTTTTTTCATTTCTTTTATTGCTGCAGTGATCTCATCTAAAGGTAAATGTCTGGAGTACTCTGATTTGCTAGGTGCCTTCTGTTTCAGGTTTCCAAGTTCTATCTTAATCATTCTTGTGTGCAGCTTATGTGGGGGTGCTCTGGAGAGAGAACGTATTCTATTTGCAAGCTGGTCTCGTGTTACTTCAGGATCTTCGTGGGTAGGTGGTTGACTGCCTCCTAGTTTTCTTAAGAGATTCCGTACCTCCCTGCTTGATCTCTTAAAATCAAGAGTTTCCATTTTCTGCTCCCAACTTTCTTTACAAGCTTTATCAAGATGTTTCAGAATTTCCGTGCCAGTTTCACAGTGATTGGTGATTAAATAGGACTGATATAATTCTTCACAGTCATTATTCCAGCCTGGGATATATTCTTTCTGGAATCTTCTAGGCATGCACATTTTTGCAGTTGATAAGACTGCCCTGATAAATCTATCATAATTTTCACTTAATGGGGTGATCCATCTGATCAATTTTTGGAGTTCTTTGGAGAATTTAGTCCAGTCTGCTTTCCTGGAGTTCCATCTTGGTCTAGGCATTGATCGAATTACAGGGATTTGAATTCCTACGTCTAGAATTACTGGCCGGTGTTGGCAACTCCAAAAGCCTCCGAGGACTGTCCTTACTGTGTACAGTGGTTATTCCTGGGAGTCCTGTGTTACAAAACATAGCTCAGGGTTGGAATCCTTCTTCCAAGCCGCAGCTTCAAATGTTCCCTTGTCCTTTGAGTCAAATACTAGGCTAAGTTTGTTATTTTCAGCCCAATTTGCAAGGTTTTCACCATTTTCGTCAGTATCACTGTATTTCCAATTACTGTGATGACTATTGAAGTCGCCAATACATACACTTGGATGTGAGGATACAGGAAGGACATGAGCTGGTTAGTTACCTGCTGGAGGCTTATAGACATTTATAATAGTAACATCTTCAACTTTAACTGAGATAGTCTCAATATTATGTGTGGTGTTCGTGGATATCAGATGTGCATTTTCAATACTATTGCGTATGTAAGTAGTGTAGCTATATGTCTGATGGTATGTAGCTCCCAGGACTTCGTATCCAGTTATTCGTCCTCTTGAATACAGACTATCATCAGTAGCTATGCGTTTTTCTTGAATGACTGCCACATCCACATTGTTTTCAAGCAGCATGTCTCATGTGAATGTTCCCAAGTGAACAAATGCTCTCTTTGAAAACAGTGTTAGTCCACCTGAGGCAGGACGTCACTATGATGTTGATGCTTCCAGAGCAAAGAGATGGATTATTCGATTTAGAGAAATTAGCGAGTTAGCAAGACGTCCAATACGTGTAAGACCACGAGTCTTTCCATGGTGACTAGACGAAGAATTAGTCAGTGTGAGCCAGAATGCTACTTCGTCAAACATCCAGGAAGTGATGAGTGCTCCACACTTATGATGCCTATCAATAAAACTCTTCAAAAATTAAAGGACCATGGAATCAGTTCCAGTCTTCTTCTTATCAAAGAACTACTGCCTAACAAGCTGTAGATACACTAGCAGTTGCTAGTTCCTGGGAAGATTTCGATCAAAGAAAACACATTTTCTGCTAAGGGTACACAGTCCAATGAGCACAGGTCATGCCCTTGTTTACAAGACAGTTGGGAACGATATGAAATGTGCTTTGTGACCAGATGAGTACGAAAAGAAATTCATTAAACTTTGTTTACAAAGTAAATCAATCAAAAGTGAAGGCCGCAAACTCCACAAAATACCTTCAACTGGAAAAAACATGTATATGATGTCATGGGAAAGGCGAACCAGAGACTGCATTTTATTAGCAGAACCCTTAAAACATGCAACAGAACTACAAAAGAAACTGCATACACTACGCTTGTCCGTCCATTTTTGGAGTATTGCTGCCCAGTGTGGGATCCTTATCAGGTGGGTTTGACGGAGGACACCGAAAGAGTCCAGAGAAGAGCAGCTCGTTTCGTATTGTCACGATACAGGGGAGACAGCGTTACGGAAATTATACAGGATCTGGGATGGGAATCATTACAACAACGGCGCTTATCGCTGCGGCGTGGGCTACTTACGAAACTCCAATCGCCAACATTCTCCTCCGAATGCAAAAGTATATTGTTGACTCTCACTTACATAGGTATAAATGACCATCTTATTAAAATACGAGAAATTAGAGCTCGAACGGACAGATTCAGTTGTTCTTTCTTCCCGCAAGCTATTCGAGATTGGAATGGGAGATAAATAGTATAATGGTGGTTCGATTAACCTTCTGCCAGGCACTTAAATGTGGTTTGGAGAGTATCCCATGTAGATGTACATTACAGAGGGAAAATATTATTCAGTGTCTTCCGTGGCCTCTGAAGTCACCTGATCTCGATCCCATAGAGCATGTATGGGCTCGAACAGACTCTTTGGGACAACTAGCCAGACCGCCTGCTGGGAACTGTTAATGCTCTATATAATTTGCTTGACTTTTCACGGGAGAGAATTGTCATGAATGAGAACTTTTTCCACACACTTGAAAATCCTATGCCTTGAAGGATCCAGCTGTTCTTGATCCCAGTGGCATGAGGACAAAATACTGAAGCTAAATGTTGCCTATTATTCATTTTGTTTTGTTTCAATTTCCTTAAGAGACTACATAATTATTAGGCCAACAATATTAATTTCAAAATACTATTCTACTTACTACTATTTATTTGTATTTTTATTGGAGGTCAGATGAATAGCACATTCGAAGTACGATTATTTTTAGTGCTATGGGAGGTCAAGTAAATATTACTTCCAAGCAGGAATTTCGCATAAAGACAACAAAGATAATATCAGAGATATAAGCGCTCATACAGATGCATACTATTATTCGTTTTTCCCTTGTCTATATTGGAGTGGAATAGGAAAGAAAGTATATGGAAGTGGTGCTAGTTACCCTCCACCATGCAGCTTAGGGTGGATTGAGGAGTATGTATGTTGAGGTAGAGAGTGCTGACAGACTGAACCCTGCCTCGATGTATCCATATACAACTGTATATGGAGCCAACTGTATCTGGATCAACAGTCTGCTCCGAGGCCAGTTCGCCTTCAGGAGATTCGAGGAGATTACGTACCTCCGGATTTTCAACCAAGGAACTTCGTCTCTCTTCATCATAGGACTACCAAGGCCATCATCTCGGAACCGTCGTTCTCCTTCAATAGAACTAAGCAATCAGCTGCACTACGGACATATTAAATGAACTCCTTACTTTGAAGCCTTACAGTTTCCCTGTGACATCTCAGAGGAATGTTTTGCATGGAATTAGGCATTTAACTGTCTTATGTTACTTAATTCGTAATGTTCTGATGTAATTACGTGATTTGCGTTCTGTGCACTTACGACTAAATCGTGTTATTAAAATTGTTGTGTTCGGCACTCAGAACACAAACCATGATTAGTTATTTGCTGACGAAAATATTTAAAAATGCAAGAGAGATAGAGAGAGAGATGAAGAAAAGAAAATACAGTCAGCTATTAGCACAAAAAGGTAAATATGTTCCTTTTTAAACAACACTGACATAAGTGGGAAACCAGCTGCCTGTCCTCATTCCGCCTTCCTCACCCAAACCTTTGGCATACTAACATATTCGCACTCTTTTAGCATACCCAGTCTCTCATCATAAGGAAGGTTTCACACACAGCAGCTCCCTTTCACTGCTCCTGTCTAGAGATGTCTGTCTCCCACTGTCTTGTTTTTCTCCCAATACCATTCTGTGTCTTCCACCGTTACTCTCTTCAGCCCTTTCTCTGTACTTTGGCTCCCTTCTTCTGCCATTGTCCACGTCCCATTTCTTTCATCTTACACTGATAGTGCCTCTTTCTTTCTCACAGTCTGCTCTGTTTCTTTGTTTTGTCTGTTTTTTCAGTCACGATGTTCTCCTTTTTACAACTATCCTTGCTGGTTGTTTGCTCGGTCTTCTTACTCCTTTGCCGAGGAACTAACTCTTAGGTATGGAAAATGGGGGTAACTGGACATAATTTTTGTTGTTGAAGTTCCCTGGTTTGATCTCCAAAGATTAAATTTACTATACATTCATCTCTCTTTACAAGTTTTACTGTATATTCTAGATTTCGCTCTCACTATTACTGTCACAATCCATTTACCTTTTTCACTGCCAAAGCGTCTTTCCCTGAATAACTACCTGTTCTCTCTTTGTCTCACACACAAATTGTCCCTTCTTTTTTCCACCGCCACTCTGGCAATCTCTTGCAGTATGAAGCGTTATTATTACTAGTTGAATGTTTCGTTACATTTGTCTGGATTGATGATAGAAAATTTTACGTAAACACCAATGTGTGCAGTCTGACCTTACTGCAAACTGCGGAATAAAGGAGTCCTCCACCACCTCGCGGCACGAGGAATATCAGAGCTGTAAAACACAAGCTTCCAGTTGTGTTTATAATGTAACTAATATACAAATGGTAAATACAAATCTTTAGAGGTGCATCTTCATCTGCAGAATCCTGTTTTCGTCTCTGTTGCTACATAGCCACTCATGGGTTACGTGTATATATAAATAAGTGGATTTAGGTAGAAAATATTTTTCACTGACATTTTTTTTCGCCCGCGTGTTTTGCACCGAGAACGTATGTGTACATGTGAACAACAACTCCAACAAACCACTGAGGCACTGACCTCCCCGTGACTTAAACAGCCCACTATAGAGCCTCACAACCCAGCGTGGCACAGCACATGATTGTTTCAGCAACTAAGTGATAATTAACAATCCTGTGAGTCATAATAATGAATCTACAGTTTGCACCGACTGTGCATCAATCATGGAACACACAAAGTTCCCACCATGTATATCACCCAACTCAGACATGCAGCACACTATGGAAGCTCCAGTGCCCTCATCAACAACTCTCCAATCAGACCCCACCAGTGCATCCACTGCAATCACAACACAGCCAACAATACAGAAATCAATTACAGCCCCGCGCGGAACACGCCAAGCAGCTGTCTTATTACATTACTCCCCAGAAGAGGTTTCACGACAGGAAGAGACAAAACTCTTCTTAATTAACATATTAAGTTCCAAAATACAGAATATAAAACATTATAGAATGACATTAACAACCTTCTAATCAGACTTTATGAGTGTATCTACTGTAATTACAATATAACTGACAATATAGGAATTAAGAAGAAGAAGAAGAAAGCTTAGGGTTTAACGTCCCGTCGACAGCTTGGTCATTAGAGACGGAGCTAATGCTCGGAGTTTTGGGTAAGTATGGGGAAGGAAATTGGCCATGCCCTTTAAAAAGAACCATCCTGGCATTTGTCGGGAATGATTTACGGAAATCATGGAAAACCTAAATCTGGATGGCCGAAGGTGTATTTGAACCAACATACTCCCGAATGCGAGTCCAGTGGGATACCACTGCGCCACCTGGCTTGGTATATAGAAATTAATTATAGCCTCTTCTGGGGGTGGGGAATATGTCAAGCAACTGTTTTATAAGTACAAAGAAGTGCGAATATGTCTGCATGCAAAGATTTGTGGCGAGGAAGGCGGAATGAAGAGCGAGGCAACTGGTTCCCCACTTTGCCACCAGAGTTGTTTAAACAGGAGCATATTTGCCTTTTTTCTTCTCCAATAGGAGCAGTTCTCAGCTGTTTACCATATCTTCCTTGGAACAGCAGCGTGTGCTGCTTATACTAAACAAATTCTGTGTGTCAAAGAGATGTGACACTTTCTTTCTATGTTACGATACATTTATATACATGATATGACAACTAACAAATGAAATTCCATTGCTTATCGAGAGAAGAAACCAGCCCATAAATCTCTTCTTGAAATTGAATGATAAGTTTTTACCATTAGACAGAGGTGGACACTCCATTCAGGTTCGTCCGCTGGATATGTAACCATTACATCGAGAGTGAAATGATATATTGTTGTGCCCTCAGTTTTAAACAAACTTTCGATATATTCTCTGAATTTGATACACTACTATGAGTAAGCTATAATCAACTACTTTTAAAGTCTAATCATTGTGTTTTAGCTATGCAAACTGATTAAAATATGTTGCAGTACTTTACTTGGTTTGGTGCTGGGCAGTAACTGTGAGGAATAATGAAAATAAAATGAAGCATTCACTGAGCGAAGATATCGAACTGTGAATTGTGCAAAAATCAGTTTTTTCGGCGAGTAGATTTCTTAAAATGTCTTATAATAAGTGTCGTAGTGATTGGTACTAAAGCGTCATCATTTTTCGAATGTATCTTGATAAAGTTTACAGATTTTCAAAAAGGAGAAAATGGTGTTTCTAAACAAACGTCTAACCCTTCCAAAGAAACACTGCGATTGAAATAATTTTGTGAACCATGTTGTTCACCATTGTACCACAAATGGCACAAGTATTGCTGGAGATGCACCTGCAAAAGCAAATTAATTATTTTTTGTATGAATTTAAATGCTTTCATTTGATGATCATAAATAGAATGTTTTTAATATTACTGAATTTTGCAGAATATATTGCTAAATATATATATATTTAAGGGTAAGTTTAAGTTTGTCATCAATGGAACATTTCAAATAGTTCAGATAAACTATTTGTCATTTTTGATCACTCATCTTACGTACATGTCCTTTCTCAGGGTCGAAGATTCGTGAATTTTAAGGCCATTATTATATAGCACATTAAATAAAGAACATAATATTGACTGATCAAGTTTAAAGAACTGTATTTGCTGCACTTTAAAATAACTTTCATACAAACTTTCACAAATTACACGTCTTATTCAAACAGCAAAATATGACTAACTAACTAACTCTTTCAGTTTTTACAAAACATATGAAAGTAACTTGTCAGAGTTATTTAATATATATCATGCAAGTATTCTATGTTCAAACTTTTAAAATCTATGTCAAAATAATAAATCAACTGAGAGATATTCAGAATTTAAAAGAATATAAAGCATTTCATTCCATTCCATTTCATGATGGTGGTGGCGGCTGGTGCAGCAACAGTGGTGAGTAATTAAATAATTCAGTCTTTGTTGCAATATTCCTTATTACATCCAATAACGCGTTTCGCGATGTTAGCGCATCATCAGACTGGAAAGAGACGAATGTTTTATTACAGTCCATGTACCTGGTGGGCAGCGAATTTAATATGGCTAATATGAGTAAATTTTGAAAAGTCAGAACTTACTTGGACGGAGATGGAGCCACAGAACTATTTAAAGCTGTGGTGGAAGTAGCTTAACAATTTGTGTTCTTTCATTGGGCCCCTGCAAAGAGGTAAACGTACAAAGTACATAACGGCTATTTGAAGTAGAATAACTAGGGACTAAAGGGGTACGGTATGGAAATTAACATAATGCTTTTTATATGATAAAACTCACCATAGCAGCAGAGGAGTCGCTGTCTTATTCTGCAAAAAAATCGAAAGACAAAATCTTGACATCCCTACACCTCTTCTTATTCCCCATCCTCCATCCCATGTAACGTCACAAAATGGAGTTAAAAAATAAAGAGAATCCATCAGAAACTTGCATTAGAAGATGGTAAGGATTACCTTAAAAATACACTTTTATATCTGTTTGACGAAAGTTTCACAGCCGTGATTTTATCTTACTTTTCTGTGACTGGTAGTCATTTTTTGGCCCGTGGTCAGAATATAAGAAGATATTTTCAAATGGATAAAGGAAGGGGAATAAAAACGTTCAGGTGTTTAAAAGAAGATTTTACAAGTTATCTGCGATTAGCAGAGACATTGTTGATAATTTTTTTCAGTCTTGTTCGTATTATTCGGAATCTCATGGAATGCATGAAAGGCACCAACATTTACCTAATATTATGGAGAAACAAATTATCATGGCTACATACATGTAACAGGGAGATTTGTAAATAGGAAGAGGTCACTTTGTCCAAAGAGGTTTTTGTCAGACATATCGTTTTTGATAATTTATGGGCACAGCCACCATCGAAATTGCAGAGGTTTTCATTACAGCATCGATGAAAGTCAATATGCGACGAGTGTACTGTCTTTACTGCAATATCGTTAATCACAAATGCGACTTGCGGCAAATATGTGACGGATATATCTGTGAAAAATGTAAAATCTATGTCACACGCACACTACGCGGCGATCTGTGATGAATATTAGGAACAATTTTGAAATTTTCCATTACAGATAAAATTTAGGATGATTTGTGACTTTTATAAATGTTATATTCCATAGGGCCCATAGCGTAGTAAAAGTCAAGTATTAACCAAATCACTGTTACGTAACATTGTTTATTTTAACACGATGGCACCGTTTTGGCTTAAACTGCCATTATCAAGTGATCTGCAATACAAAGTTGATGGCATTTAGTTGAACAAATTATGTTGTCATATAACATTACAATATAGAGATTAACATTTGGTTATGTATATGTCTACACATCTGAGGCGACTGTAGATACACTGTCAAAATTTCTTGGTAATTTTAATCATGATTTGGTATTTTGACAGTTGTAGCACAGTCTGACACATGCAGAAACGACACTCAATACTGTGAAAGTTGTTACCAGCCACAGACTTATATTACTAGCCTGGCAAACTTACTTCTGTCACCGCCATCTTGCCTCATCTCACGTCAAAAAATTTCCATACGGTACTATTATGACCTTCTAACACGATATGAAGTTGTAAGCTTTACTAGTTGGTTTGAACATGATTTGCATTTGAGCTAACACTTCCGCAATAGTTGAATTGAACGCATAGTCGTATATTGTCGAATCATATTATGAGAAGAACGTGTAATGTACACTTACATTTTATTTACTATCCTGGCGGCCTCACGTGATTATGTTGTCAGTCATATGACGTTGTCATTAGCCATTTGCTTGATGATGCAAATGTTTTGTCATGAAATCTTCGTTTTACGAGGACAATTAATATTACTTAGTGAACCAGGGCACATACAAAATTCTGTCAACCATAGAGCACGAACAGAACTATTTATTTACTTTATCATCTGCACGAAACACCAATCAACTCACACCGTATGGATTAATAAGAATATCAACATGTTGGTTAGGACTTTCTAGAGTTTTGTTGATGTTGCCAACGAGACCCCTGGGATAGTAAGTAAAATTTTACCGTCACCTACAGTTAAAACAGATTGTAGTTATCGGAAAAAACACTGAAAAGAATAAATATACCTGTCATCCGCGACAAATTGCACATTTATAACGGTCATACTATTGAAATAAAAAGTCCGCATTTCATGTAGATTGGTAACAGATAATCAAAAACAGGAAATTAGCGGGACTCATTACTGCATATATCAAAATAGACTGTAGTTTTCATTAGAAAACTCAAAAGATACGTATTATCCACAATAAATGGCTGTTTTATAACGATCGCACTACTGATAGAAAAGCCGAAGTAGACTGAAATTGGTGAGAGGTTAATAAAATTGCCAAATCAATGAACTCAGTACGGTATGTAGGGCAATTCACAATGTCCGACACGTCACGTTCTGTCAGAACATTGCACATTGTATTTCTAATGGCGGCATTCACACTGTCCCTCCGTCAACCCTCACGGCATGTCACGTCAAGCTTTCTGAAATGAGGGTTTTGACGGAACGGTCGTCTGCTAACATCGGAAGTTAACCTCTTTTTAGTCACGCGAGTTTTATGTTGTAGTAGTCGATTACACAGACCGCACCAAAATGTGTCTTATTAATCTTTATTTTATTATTATACCTTATTTTAACGGTAAATTTCAAATGTTTCAGTTGCCCCCCCCCCACTTTCTGGGAAAAATATTATTAAATTATTCACTTTTTAGCGTAGTAACACTTGTAGACTTTTAAAACTGATTTGCACAATTGTAACATAGCTATAAGTGGGAATTATGGTGGTGCACATGCTCGGCGCGACATTGTGGTAAAGGAGGCTCCGCCTTCGCACACGACATCTGACGACAGTTGACGATCGTAGTCAAACCCAGTGACATGTGCACTGCCTCATCGTAAATATCTCTTGCGCGCCAGTACTATACGCAAACTGTAACTTGGCTTCTGGTGAACGGGTGGTCGGCTTACTTCACATCAACCCGGCAGCCGACAAGCCGGCATTCTTTCCGGGCCGACACGAGATCCACGCCTCTTCACAGCCACCCAACAGCTACACGGCATGCCGTGTCGTGACAGCCTTCCGTCTGCAGTTGCCTTCCCAGACTGCAAATGGAGTACGATCAGTTATTTGCTTGTCTTGTACAGACGTTTGAAGCAAAGGAGGAGAAGGTTGGATTGGGTTCATCCACTCAATACGAGAATAGACGAAGTGGATGCATTCTCTGTCCTTTATAAGGAATTAAGAGGAGACAAGTTTTTAATTATTTTCGGATGAGTTTATGGACTTTTGATGACTACGTGCACGAATGAAAAGTTCCATTCAGCACAGCAACACATCCTTCTGGGAATGTTTCCAGTCTATACAGATGTTAGAAATTATAATCCGACGAGTGGAAAAACCAATGGTTAAAATTTTAAAAAGATTTGTTATTCTAAAGAATGTACATTTTTCATGTATTGGGTCGTTCGATTTTAACCTATGTTTTACTTTTTTAAATATAATATAGGTTAAAATCGAACGACCCAATACATGACTTTTCAGAGATTTGTGATGCGTGGAGGATCTGGAACATGCCCCTGAAAATTGCTCCACTGCTTGCTTGTTCGTAACGCTTTGTGTCGGTAACGGGTGAGAGATTATTTTTCTTTTGCATTTGTTAAGTGATTGTTAGTGATAAAGGGTTAAACATGACGCATATGCACGTAATGTACTAGGGTTAGCGGCAATATTAATTTTACATTTCTTAATTTCAGAAACAATTAGCATAAGCCTTAACTGAAATTCCACTACCTCATCGACATCAGAGTTGGAACTACCCAGCTAAAAAAAAAAAAAAAAAAAAAAAAAAAAAAAAAAAAAAAAAAAAAAAAAAAGAGAGAGAGAGAGAGAGAAAGAAAAGGTATATGCCGACTGGATTTTCTGTGCGGTGCATTAATGAGCTATACCTCTACAGGTACGATGGCCGAAACAGGGAGGATAGAAAAAAGTAGACACGGAATGGCAAGAAATGCATTTCTGGAGAAGAAAAATTTGTTTACATCAAATATAGATTTAAGTGTTAGAAAATCTTTTTTGAAGGTATTTGTCTGGAGTGTAGCCTTGTATGGAAGCGAAACGTGGACGATAAATAGTGAAGACAGGAACCGAAAAGAAGCTTTTGAAATGTGATGTTACAGAAGAATGCTGAAATTTAGATAAGAGTTTCTGAATAGAATTGGGGGATAAAAGAACATTGTGGCATAACTTGACTAAAAGGAGGGAGAATTGATAGGACAAATTCTGAGACATCAAGGTATCACCAATTTATTACTGGAAGGAAGTGCGGGGGTAAAAACTGCAAGAGGGAGACCATGCGATCAGTACACCAAGCAGGTCCAAAAGGATTTAGGTTGCAGTAGTTATTCTGAAATGAAAAGGCTTGCACAGGATAGAGTAGTATGGGGAGCTGCATCAAACCAGACTATGGACGGAAGGCTACAACAACAACCTCTAGAGGATCAAGCTTCCTTTTCTTGTAAACGCAGCAACTAGACACTGACAACAACAGCACGGCTAAGCAACAAAGGAAACTACAAATGCAGTCTACGCTGCACGGTTGGCAACGAACATCTGCAGCTCGCTACGCCACGAAATCTACCGAATGCTGCCGAGAGTTTCCGAGAGGTGGTCCGCAAGCAAGGTTACAGTTTGCGAATAGTACTATTCCAGCACAAATGTTGTCCTCTGTGTTTGTCGTAGTTCTGGTCAAATCGAATGCAGTTGTGTACGCACTTTTGTGTGTTTTAGTTAACAATGAAGCGTTCTTCAGGAAAAAGGTTATTAGATTTCTTCAGCAAAAGGAGAAATCCCAAGAAGGATTACAGTCCCACACAGCCCTAAATATTGCTGTTGCTCCGGATCCAGATAGTGACTTGGCTGAAATGTCAATGTCGGCTACACCAGCAATAGATGAACCACAGAGAATTTCGTCAGTGACAGAATCAACAATTGGAATAGTTACTGGTATACCTACACCTACACCTTCAAATACAGAGAGTGTAGGCCTATTGCCTGTAAGTTAGACTACTCAATCTAATAGTCCTTCTCAGCTTCAATTGAAACAAGAGATCCAATTCATGGTAGACAAGCAGCATCACAATTTTTTTTTTAAATGGTCCTTTTCAACCTATTATTGATAAGTACTCAGAAACAAAGGGTAGAAAGTTTAGAAGTATGTGGTACACAAATTACAATTGATTTAAAATACAGTGTTGCTGCTGATAAAACTTTTTGCTTCCCATGTCGTTTGTTCGGTTCCACAGGTTGTTATGATGAAACATTCATCTCTAATGGGTGTAAAAACTAGAAAAAAGCAGTCCAACGCTTTAAAGAGCACGAAAAAAACTTCTTCTCACCTCAGTGCTCTTCAACGTTGACAGGAAGGTTTTAAAAGTAAAGAAAGTGTGGTAAGCAAAATATCAACACATCATCAAGAAGAAGTTAAAAAAATCGTGATTATCCGAAGATTTTATTCCAGTCCCTACTTTTCATGGCCAAGCAGGGAATAGCACTTCGGGGTCATAGAGAAAATGAGGACTCTGATAACAGGGGTAATTATTTCGAGTTATTGAAGCTGAGATCAACAGAAAACTCTTTATTAAAACAAAAATTTTTAGACAGAGATAAGTTTTTCAATTATGTCCATCACGATGTTCAAAATGAAATGATTGAAATCATGACAAATTTGGCCTGGCAGTACATATTTGATGATACTAAAAAATCGAAACAATTCTCCGTGATTGTTGATGAAACTCCAAATGTGTCACATCAGGAATAATTGCCTCTTGTTATAAGATATGCAACAGGAAAGCTCGAAATCAAAGAAAGCTTTTATGGTTTTTACAAAACTGATTTGACTGACGGTGAAACGTTATACAAGCTGCTTGTTTCAATTTTCGGTGAACTTGGCATTGACCTTAAAAATTGCTCAGTGCTATGACGGAGTGGGAAACATGAATGGTTCTTACAAGGGTGTCGCTGTGAGGATGAAAGAAGAAAACCCGTATATTATGTTTGTACATTGCTATATGCATTTTCTAAATCTTGCACTTGCCGATGCATCTAAAAACATTTCTTCTGTTCGCAACGTTTTTAGCACAGTCCAACAACTATACTGTTTTATTGAGGCTTCGCCTAAAAGACATGCAGTATTTGGCACAGTAAAAAGTGCAGCATGTGCAGTCAAAGAAGGAATAAATTAGGATTTGTCCTTGAAACCACTAAGTGACACAAGATTTAGCAGCAGATATGAAAGCTTGCGAGCAGTTCAACAACACTTAATAGATACACCGCACACTCTGGAAAATATTGAAGCTACTGACTCCAAAACTGGTGGAGAGGCTCACAAATTGATCACATGTATTACCAAGATTGAGTTTATTTTTGTATTGAATACTATGAAGTACCTTTTTGAAAAAACTAACATTCTATCAAAGTACATATAGAATCATGATGTATCCATTCATGAAGTAGTCCAGGTGGCTGACAGCGTAGTTCGGTCCATAAATTGTTTGAGAAATGAAGAAGAGTTCCAAAAGTTTTTACTACGGCTTCGACGAAAAACAACTCAATTTGTAACGACCATATCACAGAAGCTGTGAGTTCCGCATTTTATTTGGAAAATGATAATTTAGTCTCAGAAGTCGATGTATTTTCAAGAAAGAAGCATGATTCAGACCAAATAGATCATCTTGTCCCAAATTTGGTTTCACAATTTAAGTCTGAAAATGTTCACAACCCGTATATATTCCCTAATTTGTTCAAGCTACTGAAACTGTTTTTGACTATCCCGGTGTATACTGCAAAAACTACTTGAGGAATTCTAAGCTTCAAGAACGTTTAAAACATTTAGCTATACTAGCCATTGAAAAGGATGCGGCTAAAAACATCAAATTAGAAGAATGTGTAGAAACTTATGCCAGGCGGAAACCAAGGCACATAGCTTTGTTTCAAAACAATTATGCTTTGACAAGACGTATCATGTTAAATTACGCTATTGTCTGTTATTTTTGTTTATAATTAAACTAATGTTCCTTTGTTTGTAACAGTTGTATTTGACTAGACAACTTAATTAAACAACTTATGGCAATTACAATTGTATATTGTCTTTTGTTTTTCCTCGCATTCGGTATTAAAGGCCTGTAGGTGCAGAAATCAAACTATAACATGAAAAAATTTCTAACAATGACTTTTTAGTTTTATATTTTATTTTGCCCCCCCCCCCCCTACTTGTAACGTCCAATCGCCGCCACTGGTCCTAAAAGCGAGGTCGGATATCTGAAACCGATGTTTTCAAATATTTTAATGAAAAGACTGAAGCAAACTGTTTATTTGAGTAAGATTTCATTTGATGACGGAATTTTCATTACATAACTTTTTAATTGAAAATGTCAGTTCGGTGTTAATGAAGGACAAAAATTCAGTTGTTTCCGACGGTATTAACAATGTCAGCGGGAAAATCGTAATGGTTAAAGTGAACAGGGTCTATTTTGCTGTTATAAATGTGGTTTGATTTTTCTTATGATTATATTTTTGTTTGAAAATAATGTCGAAGTTTGGACATGTTGTTTCGCTGCCCAGCACTTTAGCATACAACATTCACCATAAATATACGTCATAAAGTTTTCTTTCGCCGTTAGTAACATTTAACGCTGTTTTTCCCGCAATTTCAGTATTAAAGTAGGACTTTCTAAGTAACATAACACAACATCACTTGGACCATCGGCTATTAGAATGAACGAACTGACGTGACGGACTGTGTGAATACAACTTGACGTCACAGTGCCGTGACGTAACGTGACGTTGACGTGGCGGACAGTGTGAATTGGCCTTATATCTTCCGTTTGCTGTACGAAAAATTACAGCTATGTACAACATATTATGTCAAATATCTAAAGACAGCGCAGTTACAGGGGTTCATCCATATTTTTAGGAATGTTTTTTTGTAAATATACATACGACTCCTAGCACGTTTGTAGTATACAAATATGGCGGCGAGACTTCAGTAACGCCAATGATCCTGCATACGGCATTGCCAATCTAGTAATTTATGTATGCGTTACCAACTGGCAGTTCAACGACACTAACGCTCCTAGTGGTGGGCAAGGTGCCGTAAGAGAAATGTTTGTTTGTAATTAGTTTTATATATAATTAACCAAATAGTTTATGAATTTTTGCGTTACAAACATTAATAAAATATCGAGAGATATAAATAATCGTGAAATAAATGTAAAAACAACCGAATTCAGTGATATGAAGAACAGCTTATTCATGAGGAAATACTTACGAATATGTTTATATTTAGTAGCCTACTCTGCTGAAAGTGAGAGAATATAAACAGACGAGACATATTAATTCCTGTTATGACAGGAACTTTCTTTGACGTGTAAAATTTCGCAGTGGAGTCTAATGATTCGAATATTTTTATACTTCAATCATCTTTGTTATAAATTCATATACAGCTACTGATTTGGCTGGAATTGATGAAATCCTGACGTTTCTGTGCAGAAAACCGTCGTCTTTCTGTAGATGGTTGGGTCTTCTTGTGGTGTCGCACATGTCCAAAGTGCGCGCCACCTACTTTCGCCGCGCAAGCGTTCTTGCGACGTCAGCCACGAGCGCCCTCTGCTAGAACTCCGCTCGTGGCCACCACTGAACGACATCGTTACTTGGAACTGAGATAGGAACCAGTCAGGACTTCGAAATCAGATAGGCACCATTGAAGACTTGGCTATCGAATAGGCACTAGGCAGGCTCTCTAACTCAACTATGTATCAGCATTCTGCAGTACTGATCTATGTAAAAGTTAAGTATTGTATAAATTCTGTGCAATATATATCTCGTTCTAATTTACTCTAGTGTTTCTAGTTTCTGGCTGCTCCCCTCCGTACCTGCACCAGCGTGCTATCTTTATTCCTGTGTCGGTCTCATTCCACTCGGCCACCGACACCTACGACGGAAACGAGACACAAAGGCGGCGACGAGGCTGGGACACAAAACTTCTGTTGCTTATTAGCGTATCTGTGCTTAAAAATGAAATTCTTGATAAAAAGTCGTAGATTTGAAGATAATACTAAATAAGCTGTCGAACAAAGTACCGTTTCATAGCTTCCAATATTCTTAGGAAACCTCATAAAGACAAATGTGGAATTTTCTGGTTATTACCTATTTTAAGGCAGTACATATCTTCACCGATGTAAAAGGTATGTTAAAATCAATTTAAACGACACTATTCACACTAATCCGCTACAGTATTCACAAATGTACCTCGCCAGCCGCTTTGAACGCTGCTGTCGTGGCGTATAACTAAAATCTGTTGGTGTGTCGTGAATGTATATGTTAGACTGTGGTTACCAACTGACAATTGCAACGACACTAACGCTGCTAGTTGTGGTCAAGCCGCCGATAAAATGATGTTTGTTTACAATTATTTCTCTACATAATTAACGAAATAGTTAGTATAATTTTTGCATTACAAGCATTAGTAAAATATCAAGACACATCGTAATACGGCAATTAATGTAAAGACAGCCTAACTTAACTGATTCAATGATATGACGAATATGTGTGTATTTGCAGCTTATTCCGCTGAAAGTAAGTAGAGTATAAACATAAGAGAAACGTAAATTTATATTATGGTCTGTTCTTACTATGACTAAGAGTTTTTTGACATGTATCAACTCGGTATGGAGTCTAATGATTTGCACATTTTTAGG
Organism: Locusta migratoria; assembly: GCA_026315105.1. Lineage (NCBI taxonomy): Eukaryota > Metazoa > Arthropoda > Insecta > Orthoptera > Acrididae > Locusta > Locusta migratoria. The sequence continues at coordinate 466,709,843 of CM048746.1, read as the reverse complement.
CGTCACTCGTCTTTCTAATACGCTCATATTTGGGTGTGATTACTTACGAAGACAACGTATTGAAGATTCTTGTCGTTTGTGGTTCAGCTGTAGCAACAATTGTGGAATTGGGTTCTTTTTTGTTGAAAACAGTTTGAGTGCTCTTTCGGTTTTTTTTGTCACGTATGTGACGTTTTTCCTTCAGCTACAGTTGTGGTGGCTGATTTCGTATGTTAAATACTGTAGTTATTGGATTCTATATTCGTTTCCTACGTTCCACTCTCACTGTGAATATAGTGAAGAAACGTTAAAGTTCTTGAGTAGCAAAGCGACATCTTTCTGCCAAAGGGCAGATCATCTGTTGTTTCCTAGCCATTTTCTATTTTTAATAGAAAATGAAATTATTCAGTAAAAGCCTGTAGGTTACAATATAATGGTAAATAAACTGTGCTGAAATGTACCGTTTCGTGCCTTGTCAGAGACCTTAGGAAACCTAAGGAAGACAAAGGTGGAGTTATTTTTAAATTATTACCTATTTTATGACACTACATAAAACGTAAAAAGTATGTTAAAATGAATATAAACAATACTATTTGCACTCTTCCAATATCGTATTCAGAAATGTAGCTTGCTGTCACAGTGTAGGCCTGTAACAAAAATCTGCGGGTGTGGTGAGTGTATATGTTAGACTCCAGCTGTAGCCACGATGTCATATGTTTACAAAACATATGAACGTCTTTTTTTTGTTATTAACTTCGACCATAGATACTAAGAGACTGGACAATAAGCTATACACATTGAGTGGTTCTAACATAGGACCACGTGTCTGTTGGCAAACATTAGCCGGATATAGTAAATAACTCAACAATTTTCAAGAAATGCTATAGTTTTAAATTAATAATACTTTAACTTGAAATTTGATGTTTCGTGCCTTCATAAAAAGCCCTGTATAATCCTAGGCAAAGCTTTACCACAGCTGTACACTACCACATAACTGTTGGCAATGCAATGGTTTCGCTCCATGGATGTTGGTGCCAAGGAGGTTAGAATGAAGGGAGATGGAGATATCTATGGTGAGAACAGGCATTGGTTGAAGCCAGAGGGGCCATGCTTTTGTGCCAGAAACAAAGATTTCTCGCTTAAAATGCTGCGTGGATATTGCCTATTTACGCAAAGGCACTAAATTGACAGTCACATTGGAGCATTTACTTAGATATGACTCACATTTCAACGACTAGAATTACTTTAACACACAGTACAACCAATATTTTGGGCACGAACAAATGCCAGAATGTATATTTTGCTGGCTTCACTTTTTCAGTGTTAGGGCATCTCCAGAGATTCTAACCTCCTTGGCTGGTGCCATGAAAATGATGCCATTCCCATTCTTCGACCATAGATACTGGTAGACTGGGCACGGCATCGTATTCATGGCACCAATATCTCTGCAGTTAAACCATTATTTTGCCAACAGTCACGTGGAAATATACAGATGTGATACAGCTTTGCCTAGGATTATACAGAGCTTTTTGAGAAGGCAAGTAACATTAAATTCCAAGTGAAAGTATTTTTAGTTTAAAATAATGACATTTCTTGAAAACTGTCTTGCTGTTTATTATATCCAGATAATGTTTGCCAACAGTCACGTGGTCATATGTTTGAACCACGTCATATGTATAACTGCTCTGGTGCTTGGCCGGTCTGTTAGTATCTATGGTCGAAGTTCCCATTCTACTAGTATCAAAGTATTAAAATAAAGTGAGATGGCGTTATCTATACCGAGGACATACGTCAGTTGAAGCCTGTCCGCTATCTTGGTGAGTTGGGGAATACTATTTATCAGTTAAAACTATGCACCAAGTCGACCGTCTTACTGTTAATGCATTGAATTGTAAGTAAGTACAAAGTATGTACTTTCAAACAGCGTACTTTGTTGAATAAATACTAACGAATACGTATCGTAAGATATTTGAAAAAATAATTTTAACGCTAATTTGCACTCTTTTAAAACCGACGGGAGTATTATTCCTGTTTTTAAGTCACATAAAACATCATCTCTACAATACAAACAGTTCTTCAAGACTCAGCAATATGGCGGAGACAGGCTTCACTTTTTTATTGTAAGGGCATCTCCCGATATTCTAACCTTGATCACTACCTATGGTCGAAGGTTTTTAGGATATGTGTAATTTCTTGAAGTACTTTAAGTGTGTGTCAAGAATTTACAAATGGTAATAATATGGACCGTCTTTGTAGTTTAATTTTTTTTAAATTATAATCGAATATAGAAATTAAAGAAAAACATACAAAATTACTATATTAGTGGTTCATGGTGTGGGTTCCTGTAGTCATGTCCTAGTTCATGAACCACGGGCAACGTATGAGTGGCCAAGTAAGTGGTCCTGACAGTTGGGATACCAGTTACTTTGGAAAAAGGTTGGGAATCTCGGACATATTTTGAGTCGTGGCCACCTTTGTGCTCAGACGGCAAAGACTACCAAATCCACCTGTTAGTCCCTCAACTGTTAGGGGTAAAACCCAGTGGGGCCCTGGGCAAGTAAGGCTAGCAACCTGCTTCCCAAGGTACTTCTTGGAAACAAGCTAGAATCTCTGGGCCAAGCCGCGGGAAAACCATTTTGGAACGTAATTAGCAATCTTCGAAAGGGAGGGAAGAAGGAATTAACAAGTGTTTTGGACAGGTCAGGAAAGATGCTAGTCAATCCTGTGGATGCCTTGCGCAGATGAAGGGAATATTTTGAAGAATTGCTCAATGTAGGTGAAACGTTCAATGATGTATCAGATTTTCAGGTAGAATGGGATAGAAACGTCGATGGAAACAGGATCTCATTTGAGGAAGTGGAGAAAATGTTCAGTAGATTACAGTGCAATAAAGCGGCTGGGGTGGATGAAATTAAGCCAGAACTCGTCAAATACAGTGGAATATCACGTCTCAAATGGTTACACAGGATAATTGAAAAGGCGTGGGAATCGGGACAGGTTCCGTCTGACTGGACGAAAGCGGAAATCACCCCAATTTTCAAACATGGAAACAGGAAATATTGTATCACTATCGAGGTATCTCTTTAATTAGCGTTGTAGGCAAAATATTCTCAGGTATTGTTGAAAGGAGAGTGCGAGTATTAATTGAGGACAAATTAGATGAAAATCAGTGTGGGTTTAGGCCTCTTAGAGGCTGTCAGGACCAGATCTTTAGCTTACGGCAGGTAATGGAAAAGTGCTATGAGTGGAACAGGGAATTGTATCTACGTTTCATAGATCTGGAAAAAGCTTATGACCGTGTTCCTAGGAGGAAACTACTGTCAGTTCTTCAAGATTATGGTATAGGAGGCAAACTTCTGCAGGCAATTAAAGGGCTTTACGTAGATTGTCAGGCAGCAGTTAGAGCAGATAGCAAATTAAGCTCATGGTTCAGGGTAGTTTCAGGGGTAAGACAAGGCTGTAACCTGTCACCACTGTTGTTCATACTATTCATGGATCATATGTTGAAAACAGTAGACTGGCAGGGCGGGATTAAAATAGGTGAAAACAAAATAAGCAGTCTCGCATATGCGGATGACTTAGTTGTAATGGCCGATTCAATTGAAAGGTTGCAAACTAATATTTCAGAGCTCTATCAGAGGTGCAAGGAAGATCAGCATCTCCAAAACGAAAGTAATTTCTGTGGGAAAGAGATTCAAACAGATTGAGTGCTAAATAGGAGGAACTAAGTTAGAACAGGTAGACAGTTTCAAGTACCTGGGATGTATTTTCTCATAGGATGGCAACATAGCGAAAGAATTGGAATCGAGGTGCAGCTAAGCTAATGCAGTGAGTGCTCAGCTAAGATCTACTCTCTTCTGCAAGAAGGAAGTCAGTACCAAGACTAAGTTAGCAGTGCACCGCTCTATCTTTCGACCAACTTTGTTGTATGGGAGTGAAAGTTGGGTGGATATAGGTTACCTTATTCATAAGATAGAGGTTACAGATATGAAAGTAGCAAGAATAATTGCAGGTACCAATAAATGGGAACAATGGCAGGGGGGTGTCCATAATGAGGAAATCAAAGATAAGCTGGGAATGAGTACTATAGATGAAGCAGTTAGAGCGAACAGACTGAGATGGTAGGGTCATGTTACACGCATGGGAGAAGTAAGGTTACCTAAGAGACTCATGAGCGCTTCAGTGGAGGGTAAGAGGAGTCGAGGTAGACCAAGAAGAAAGTACTTAGATTCGGTGCAGAATGATTTTGAAGTGAAAGGCATAACATCAAACGAGGCATCAATGTTAGCATTGAATAGGGGATCATGGAGGAATTTTATTAGAGGTACTTTGCTCCAGACTGAACGCTGAAAGGCATAATCAGTCTCTAATGATGATGATGATGATGATAATGTCTAAAATAGAACAATAAAAACGCGTTCATGTTATTAGAACATATAAATTCTTGGCACACGCTGATAATACTTCCAAAGATTACACAAATCCTAATAACATAAATATAACGTTTACATGCTTGATAGCTACAGCTGTCAATCAGGATTAAAATACCAACAAATTTTGACAGTTAATATACAGACGCCTTGAATGCCCGACGTATGCCAGACCATCTAGATACAGACGTAAGTGAATGTTAAACTCTGTTTTGTAATATTATACAACAACATACTAATTTGTTCAACGTATATGCCACCCACTTCGTAACACAGATCACTACATAACAGCAGTTTAAGCCGAAAGGGGACCGTCGTATTAACATAAATAATATCACATATCAGCGACTTGGTTAATTATTATTATTACTTTAATAAATGTTTTTCGTGAGTAAATGGCGACTAGAAACAGTTATGTGAGCTCTGATCCAAGAACCCTTGCTGTACGTTCGCTACGTTAGTTAGAACTACAAATGTATGTCAGACCGGGGGGTATATATGGTATCCTGGAACCTATGGATCTCAGTAATGGATAGTATTATGGAGAAACGAACTTTCAAGGTTCCCACTGTCATCACCTTTAAAATACATCGCAAACATTTTGATGATTGATCATGAATAGCAAGTGCAGATATGCCAATCCACACAACTGGAACTTCTGATACCCAAAAATTATGACTTTTCACGACTATTGTGATAACGAATACAGACTTTCGAAAACTTGAAAAACGATTTTAGATAATTACGTCAACAATGAATACATAACATTTGAGTAATTTCCTAATACCAAGATACGACTCTTTAAAAACGACATTTCCGCATGCTGTATTTTTTAATATATTGCTGTCACGTGCTATCACGCACTGACCAATATCTCGAGAACCAAATATCATTCATTCTGTTCTCATCTTTAAATAAAATTTCGTTAGGTTCTCTACATTTCATACGCAGCTATGTTTTATCTAAAATAGATCATATGAAAAGTCTATGCAATGCTTCTACCAGGAGTATCTATGGTCGAAGATGCAATGTGTTTTTCTCTCTGCATACTCTTTAAACGATCGAAGAAATAAACCTGAAGACGAGGCATTGGATTAAAAATTGTGCCACAGCTGGGCTTCAAACCTGGGACCTCCTGCTTGCCAGGCAGGCGCTATACCACTAAGCCACGATGACTATATGTATGCAGCAACTGCACGGATTATCTTATGGCACGTCTCTCTCCCTCCCTCTCTCTTATATAGACACTATTTACTGCAGTGACACGTTCCACATCATTACGAAATATCGTATATATGATCTACGGAACAAGTATTAATCTAAACTAATCTACAACATAGGATTGAAGTTTGTGTCGTGGGGGGAGACATGCGTTAAGACAATCTTTGCAGTCGCTGTATACATTAAATCGTAGAGTCTTAGTGGCATAGTGCCTGCCTAGTAAGCAGGAGGTCCTGGGTTCGAATCCCGACTGTGGCAAAAAATTTTAATTCAATGCCTCTCCTTCAGATTTATATCTTTAATATATTTTGACACACAAATAGTCTCTGGATACTGATTTATTGCTTGATCTTTATGTTGTAATACTAAACTGAACTGCATGCTGCACATTAACTGTGGCGAAAAACGAAAATAAAATCACCCATTCATCGAGCAAAAATATCAATCATTAACATGTACAAAAGTAAAATATTTTCGCCTTGCAGATTTTTTTCAGATTGGATGCTACGTTTAAGAGCGGCCTCAACACCATATTTCAGTATAAATAAGCACTTTGACTAGCTGAACATCACGGTTTTTCATATATATCTCGATACAGGATAAAGATTTTCGAAAAAAGAAAATAGGGTTTCTAAAAGATGTCTACAGGATATATTGTAAATATTTAAACAATTATATATAGTTATCTATTCACAAATTTTTTCGAATATCTGTGGAAACCTGCTAAAATCGGGTTTTGTGATTTTGGCAAAAGTATTTTAAGTATGAATCTCTGGACCTCAGTAACAGATATCCAAAAAATTTAAAACGTTTTTTGATAATATCATCTTCAGAACATATGATCAAAATTTCCACGAATTGCAATAAATAGAAAGTATCAAAGTGACCAACCATCCCCATAATTCATGGTATTGGTTGTTGTTGTGGTCTTCAGTCCGCAGACTGGTTTGATGCAGCTCTCCACACTACCATATCCTGTGCAAGTCTCTTCATCTGAGAATAAGTTCGGCAATCTACATACTTTTGAATCTGCTTACTGTATTCGTTCCTCGGTCTCCCTCTAAAATTTTTACCGCACACACTTCCTTCTAATGCTAAGTTGACTATTCGTTGATGTCTCAGAATGTGTCCCAAATATCTATCCCTTCTTCTAGTCAGGATATGCCAGAAACTCCTTTTCTCCCCAATTCGGTTAAGCACCTCCCCATTAGTTACATGATCTACCCATCTAATTTTCATCATTCGTCTATAGCACCACATTTCGAAAGCTTCTATCATCTTTTCCATTCTGCATTTTATATCTTCTTTACTTCGGCCATCGGAAGTTATCTTGCTACCCAAATAACAAAACTCATCTACTATTTTTATTGTCTCATTGCCTAATCAAATTCCTTCAACATCGCCTGACTTTCCGACGCTAGATTCCATTATCCTTGTTGATGTTCATCTTATACCCTCTTTTCAAGACACTGTCCATTCCATTCAATTGCTCTTCCGGGTCCTATGCGGTCTCTGACAGAATTACTATGTCATCAGCAAACTGCAAAGTTTTTTTTTTTGGTTGCTCAATGTACAGATTGAACAATATTGGGGAAAGGCTACAACCCTGTCTTACTCCCTTCCCAACCTCCGTGTCTCTTTCATACCCTTCGACTCTAATAACTGCTATCTGGTTTTTGTATAAGTTGAATATAATTCTTCGCTCTCTATATTTTATCCCAGTTACCTTCAGAAGAGTTTATTCCAGTCGACATTGTCAAAAGCTTTCTCCAAATCTACAAATGCTAAAAACGTAGGTTTGCCTTTTCTTAGCCTGTCTTCTAAGACAAGTCGTAATGTCAGTATTGCCTCCTGTATTACTACATTTCTCCTAAATCCAAACTGTTCTTTCGCAAGGTTGGATTCCACAAGTTTTTCTATTCGTCTGTAAATAATTTGTGTTACTATTTTGCAACTATAACTTATTAAACTGATAGTTCTGTAATTTCCATATTTGTCTGCACTTTCTTTCTTTGGAATTGGTATTACTATGTTCTTCTTGAAGTCGGAGGGTATTTCCCGTGGCCGGCCGCGGTGGCCGAGGAGACTGAGGCGCTTCAGTCACGGTCTGCACGGCCACTACGGTCTGGGGTTCGAATCCTCCCTCGGGCATGGATATTTGTGCCGTCCTAGTTCGTTAGTAGTTCATAAGTAGTTTGTAAGTTTAGGGACTGATGACCCCGTAGTTAAGTCCCATAAGCTTTACAAACATTTGAACATTTTTTTTATTTCCCGTGTCTCATACACCTTGCATACCAGATGTCAGCAGTTCAGACGGAATATCATCTTTTCCAGGGGCCTTGTTTCGACTCAAATCTTTCTGCGCTCTGTCAAATTCTTCTTGCAGTATCGTATCTCCTCTTCGTCTTCGTCTTCCATTTCTAAAAGACTACCTTGAATTATATTTCCTGTGTACAGGCCTACTATATATTCCTTCCACATTTCAGCTTTACTCTCTTTGGTTAGTACTGGTTTTCCGTCTGAGTTCTTGATATTCATATAGCTGCTTTTCTTGTCTCCAAATATCTCTTTTATTTTCCTGTAGGCGGTATCTATCTTTCCCCTGTTTATACATTCTCTATGATTCTTCATTTGTCCTCTAGCCACTCCTGCTAAGCCTCTCTGCACTTCCTGTCAATCTCATTTTTGAGACATTTTTAGTCCCTTTTGCCTGCTTCACTTGATGCATTTTTTATATTTTCTTCTCTCATCAATTAAGTCCAGTATATCCTGTGTTATCCAGGGATTACTATTTGGCCTTGTCCTTCTGCTTATATGATCCTCTGCTGCTTTCAGTACTCTATACCTCAGAGCTACCAATTCTTCTTATACTGTATTACATTCCCCCATTTCAGTCAATCCTCGCCTAACCAAAAATAATGGTCTTAAGTTCTTTTTGCAGGAACCATCCATGAATAAAAGTTGCTTTTTTAAGGCGCATGAAAAGAAAACTGCAATAGACCACACGTAATGTGTAAAAACCAACCAATTTCCTCAATGTGGATGGGCTCAGTGGCAGCGCTGGTTCAGTGAACCCCCGGAAAAAAGCTTGTCGTGAAATAAAGTAAATAAATAAATTAAATAAAAAGTATTTTTAAACTATCATTCTTCCTTTTGTTCTTCTACCAGATCATTTTATATGCACATTCAAAGTATTTTTATCGCATGAGAAACGTATTACGTCGCGGAGACAGCATGTATACGAGTCGTAGTGCGGCCGCTTAATATAGGCGGCAGTAGCCGCAGCGTTGCAATGAGCATGCATGGCTGAGGTTCAAATTCTCTTCTGAAACCCCTGGAGGCAGCATATCGGCTCTCCTGCGGCAGGGAGGGGCGAGGGGAAACGCCGCTTTTAACAATGGCGTTGGAGCTGGTAGACACCAGCTCCTGGCTACGCGAGCTCTGGCGGTTACGCACAAATGATCCCGAAGCAAGACAATGGAGCTACTGCGCACCTCGCCTTGTACATGCACAAATCCTCCATGAAGCCAACATCCGGCATTCATAGTTGTTTTTGGCGCATTGCAGTTTCATCAAAAACATGTTATATTTGGTAAAATATCTTATAACTATAAGTTATAAACGCATCAACTGTAACAGCCTTTAGAAGTTCCGATCATGACTAATAATGTAGTCACTACTCTCCAACTAGCAAGACTAGCCTTGTGGTTAACGACATTGCGCTGCACTGTTGATGGTAGTGGGTTCGAGACTGATGGCAAACAATCTTTTTAACAGATGTGGGGAAAACAATGACTTTTGTATTGTTACTTGCGAGCAGCCTTTGCGCATATGTAAGGTTAGGAGTGGGTACTGCCTACAGTGTTACATGATTCGAAGGTAGCTTGTGTCTTCATCGTATATACTGTATATAAATATGTCATTATGAATAAATAATCAAATCTTTACATGTAGACTATGGACTCGTATTCAGGACGGTTCAGATCCACCACCAGCCATTCATATTTAGATTTTACCTGATTTTTCTGAATCGTACCAGGCAAATTCAGGCATGGTTCCTTTCATACGACCTCTCGATTTCCATTCCCATCCTTATAAAATAACCGAAGCTTGTGTTCCGACTCTAATGACCATGTTGTTGACGGGGCATTAATTCCATCTTCTCCTACCTTACATGTCTTTTATTGGCAGCACTTCCTGCTGTAGCAAGTAACAGGAGAGAACTAGCTGAAAAGCCGACCGCGGTGGCCGAGGGGACTGAGGCGCTTCAGTCACGGTCTGCACGGCCACTACGGTCGGGGGTTCGAATCCCCCCCTCGGGCATGGATATTTCTGCCGTCCTTAGTCTTAGTTAGTTCATAAGTCGTTTGTAAGTTTAGGGATTGATGACCCCGTAGTTAAGTCCCATAGACTATACAAACATTTGAACATTTTGAACTAGCTGAAAAATGCTGCTCATGGAGCATAAAAGGGAGAATATGACCCTGTTTAAAAGCGTGCGGCAGAGGCAGAGGTAGAACCGTCTTAGTCCTCATTCCGCCTTTCTCACCAAAGATTTTGGCGTGTAAACATATTCGTCCTCTTTACGCTGAAAGAGAATGATGGTAAAAGAGAGAGCAGGTAGTGCCAGCAGGTGAGAGAGGGAGAGTGCTCAAAATGTTTGTTAAGCTTATGGGACTTAACTACGGGGTCATCAGTCCCTAAACTTACAAACTACTTATCAACTAGCTTATCCTAAGGACGGCACAAATATCCATGCCCGAGGGGGGATTCGAACCCCCGACCGTAGTGGCCGTGCAGACCGTGACTGGAGCGCCTCAGTCCCCTCGGCCACCGCGGCCGGCGAGAGGAGTGATTCTGATGGGAGATAGTAGCAGTGGTAGAAAAGAGAAACAGTGGAATCAGGAAGAGAGATATGATCATACATTTAATTTGGGTTCTGTATCAACAGACTGATGAACATTTAACAAGAAAAATTTTGTCAGGACCAGGTGGTGGTCTTTCCCACGCAGCTAGTGAGGGCAGCACTATGATTACTAGGCCGTATATGTGAATTTTAAGGGTTTCAAAATAGAAATTAAAATAGCCTCCTTCCATAAGAGAAGAGGTTAAAAAGGTCGAGGAGTGTTTCGTTGTGGGGTGTTATAGCAGACTGTAGCAGATTCTGTCGTGACCTGGAGATGTGAGAGTATCATTTCCCATAACGGCAGCCACTGGATACTTCTCTCCTCTCACTCATATCCTTCTGATGGTCTTCCATACAACTGTAGTCTCAGTGGAGTAGTTAGTGGAGCTCAGGAACTGTTGTCATGACCTCTTCTTGCTCTCTCTGGCACCTAAAAGTTGCAAGGCACTCCGCAGTCAGGCTACACTTGAACCGCCACAGAGCCGCCCGCCTGGTACTGTTGGCAGAACAGCATTCGTCATGCCACCAAGGAACAGGCTACGTTTTAGACTGTTTTGTGAACCGTGGAATGAATGCTTTACCGACTCGGTAGATCATTTGGGCAATATTCCTGGACACTGTCATAAGGCTCAAGTACGAGAAGGAGGCTGTAGAGAGTCCAATCTGCCCCACCCATCAACCAGTGAGGCTGTTTTCTGTCGGACAGGTGAATCCATATTGGGAAGTTATCACTTTCATTGAGTACTTTGGGCAAGAGCTTGAGAGCAAATTGAGATAGCTATGGCAGAGAACGACACTGATCAGTGCAAAAGTGTGTGCTTTGACTCATATTTAGTGAATGTGCATGAGAGGACAGGAGAAGTCTCTCAAATGCTCTATTCCTGGAGCTGCTGGTTGCAGAGCACCAAACCACTTTGTGTACGTTAAAATCACCATATAGGATTAATGGGAGGAGGACCTGAGTAAGGTCTTCAAGAGCCTCTTCATTGAGTGCATCGAGGCAGATCCAGGGAGCATATAGTCAGTTGATGAAGCACATGCACTGAGACTGTGACAACCTGCAGGCTAGTGGTGAGAGAGAGGAGTTCAGAGTAGTAGACTGTGTTGAGGAAAACAGCCACTCCTCGTTTAGGTCTTTCTCCACCAAGGTCATCCATTTGGTGGAGAACATATCTATGTAACTCAGGGGTGTGAAATTGTTTAAAGTTAGTCACTCCCATGAACCACAGACATTGCCGAGGTGGGGTGGCTTGCGTGCCTCAACGATACAGATAGCCGTACCGTAGGTGCAACCACAGCGGAGGGGTATCTGTGGAGAGGCCAGACAAACGTGTGGTTCCTGAAGAGGGGCAGCAGCCTTTTCAGTAGTTACAGGGGCAACAGTCTGGATGATTGACTGAGCTGGCCTTGTAACATCAGCTAATGTGGCTTTGCCACACAGCTACTGCGAACGGCTGAAAGCAAGGGGAAACTACAGCCGCTACTTTTCCCGAGGACATGCAGCTCTACTGTATGAACATATGATGATGGCATCCTCTCGGGTAAAATATTCCGGAGGTAAAATAGTCCCCCATTCGGATCTCCGGGCGGGGACTACTCAGGAGGATGTGATCATCAGGAAAGGCAATACTAGCATTCTACAGGTCGGAGCGTGGAATGTTACATACCTTAAACGAGTAGGAAAATTAGAAAATTTAAAAAGGGAAATGGATAGGTTGAAGTTAGATATAGTGAGGATCAGGAAAGGCAATACTAGCATTCTACGGGTCGGAGCGTGGAATGTTACATACCTTAAACGAGTAGAAAAATTAGAAAATTTAAAAAGGGAAATGGATAGGTTGAAGTTAGATATAGTGAGGATTAGTGAAGTTCGGTGGCAGGATGAACAGGATTTCTGGTAAGGTGAGTACAGGATTATAAATACAAAATCAGTTGGGGGTATCACAGGAGTAGGATTGATAATGAATGCGGGTAAACTACTATGACCAGCACAGTGATCGCATTATCATTGTCAGGATAGATACGAAGCCAACACCGACAACAGTAGTACAGGTTTATATGCCAACTAGCTCTGCCGATGATGAGGAAATCGAAGAAATATATGAGGAGCTAAAGGAAATTATTCAGACAGTTAAGGGAGAGGAAAACTTAATTGTTATGGGGGACTGGAATTCAGCAGTAGGAAAAGGAAGGGAAGATAGTAGGTGAATATGGTCTGGGCAAAAGGAATGAAAGAGGAAGCCGCCTGGTAGAATTTTGCACAGAACATAATTTAGTTATAACAAACACCTGGTATAAGAATCACAAAAGAAGGTTGTATACGTGGAAGAGACCAGGAGACACCGGGAGATACCAGATAGATTTTATAATGGTAAGACACAGATTTCGGAACCAGGTTTTAAAGTGTAAGACAAACCCAGTGGCAGATATAGACTCTGACCATAACTTGTTGGTTATGAACTGTAGGCTGAAACTGAAGAAACTACAAAAAGGTAGGAAAATAAGGAGATGGGACGTGGATAAATTGAAGGAACCTGAAGTTCTTAAGAATATCAGAGGGAGCTTCAGGCAACAATTGACAGAAACAGAGGAAAATAAAACAGTTGAGGAGGAATGGGTAAAATTGAGAGATGAAATAGTGAAGGCAGCAGAGGACAAAATAGGTAGGAAGGCAAGACCTACAAAGAATCCTTGGATATCACAGGAGATACTAAATTTAATCGATGAAAGGAGAAAATATAAAAATGCAGTAAATGAAACAGACAAAATGGAGTACAGACTACTAAGAAATGAGATTGACAGGAAGTGCAAAATGGCTAAGCAGGAGTGGCTAGAAGGCAAATGCAAGAATGTATAAGAATGTATAAATAGGGGAAAAATAGATACAGCCTACCGGAAAATAAAAGAAACATTTGGAGATAAGAAAAACAGCTCTATTAATATCAAGGACACTGATGGAAAACCAGTTCTCAGCAAAGAAAGGAAAGCTGAAAGGTGGAAAGAATATATAGAAGGGTTCTACAAAGGAAATGAACTTCGAGACACTATTGTAGGAAGGGAAGAGGATGTAGATGAAGATGAAATAGGAGATACTGTACTGAGAGAAGAATTTGACAGAGCCCTGAAAGACCAAAGTCGAATCAAGGCCCCTGGAGTAGGTGATATTCCCTCAGAGCTACTGGAGTCTCTGGGAGAACCAGCCATGACAAAATTGTTTCACCTGGTGTGTAAGATGTATGAGACAGGTGAAGTACCCTCAGACTTTAAGAAAAATGTTATAATCCCCATTCCAAAGAAAGCAGGTGCAGACAGGTGTGAAAACTACAGAACCATCAGTTTAACAAGTCATGGTTGCAAAATATTAACACGAATTATATACAGAAGGATGGAAAAGCTGGTAGAAGTCGACCTCGGGGATGATCAGTTTGGGTTCAGAAGAAATGTAGGAACACGGGAGGCAATACTCACTTTACGGCTTATCCTAAAAGATAGATTAAGAAAAGGCAAACCTACATTTCTAGCTTTTGTAGATTTGGAGAAGGCTTTTGACAATTTTAATTGGAATAAACTCTTTCAAGTTCTGAAGCAAGCAGGAGTAAAATATAGGGAGCGTAAGGTTATTTACAACTTGTACAAAAACCAGACAGCGGTTGTCAGAGTTGAGGGGCAAGAAAGGAATGCAGTGGTTGGAAAGGGAGTAAGACAGGGTTGTAGCCTTTCCCCAATGTTGTTCAATTTGTACATAGAGCAGGCTATAAAGGAAAGCAAGGAGAAATTTGGAGAAGGAATTAAAGTTCAGGGTGAAGAATTAAAAACATTGCGTTTTGCAGACGACATAGTAATTCTGTCAGATACAGCAAAGGACCTGAAAGAGCAATTGAACGGAATGGACAGTGTGCTGAAAGGTGCATATAAGATGAAGATTAACAAGAGCAAAACTAGGGTAATGGAGTGCAGTGTAAGAAAATCAGGTGATGCTGAAAGAATTAGATTAGGTAACGAAGCAATAAAGGAGGTAGATGAGTTTTGTTACTTGGGCAGTAAAATAACAAATGATGGTCGCAGTACAGAGGATATAAAATGCAGAATGGCAATGGGTAGAAAGGCGTTCTTGAAAAAGAGAAATTTGTTAACTGTGAATATTGATTTAAGCGTAAGGAAGTCCTTTCTGAAGGTATTTGTTGCCATGTATGGGAGTGAAACATGGACGATAAACAGTGTGGACAGAAAGAGGATAGAGGCTTTTGAAATGTGGTGCTACAGAAGAATGCTGAAGATTAGGTGGGTGGATCGCGTAACTAATGAGGAGGTACTGAACAGAATTGGGGAGAAAAGAAATTTCTGGCATGCCTTGACTAAAAGAAGGGATAGATTGGTAGGACACATTCTTAGACTTCAAGGAATTGTGAATTTAGCGTTGGAGGGAAGTGTGTGGGGTAAAAACCGCAGAGGAAGACCAAGAGATGGATACAGTAAACAGATTCAGACAGATGTAGGTTGCCGTTCTTATGTGGAGATGAAGAGGCTTGCTCAGGATAGGGTATTGTGGAGAGCTGCATCAAACCAGTCTCCGGACTGAAGACCACAACAACAACAACAGTCTCTTGGAGAGAGATGCAAAGAGATCAGCCCTGAGTCAGTAATCCTAGTTCCTCCACATGCGTCCTGAATCCCTGAAAGTTCCACTGGAGTGTGGCAGCCATCTCTCACGGAAGCTGTACCTTCACTATCTCTTTCCTCTGTGGCGTAGACACTGAACTGAGTGGAGGAGGTTCAGCCTTGGGGCGAGAAGTTGGCCCCAGATTGGCATCCAGTTGCATGAGCTCTGGAGCTCTGGAGCACCCAGCAGCATACCCGTAAGTTATTTAGACCTCTGTGTTGTCTGAAGTCCCTATTTTAACCTGTGTTTGACTCTTCCCAGTTGCTTATTTTGCTTAGTAGTCTTATGAGCTTATGAATAGGCTCTGATAGGCTCTGGCATCAAGGTGTCTGAAGCTGACCAGCGGTCTCTCCTGAGGGTGGCAAGAGATCTGTTAACAACAGTCTCTTTTCCTGTGTTCGTGGGGGAGCTTCAGGCTCTGTAACAACTGCAGCCTGAAGGGTGGATTTGAGACGTAGGGCCGTACATATGACCGAAAGAAGCCTGCCTTAATAAGTTCAGTAGTTTTGGGCTATTGAACGTAACGATGAATGACTCAGATTTTACTAATTCGCCTTCCACCCTCTTCATCATATTTTGTACATCAACCATCTCTTCTTAAGTCTTAAGTTCTTGCCTGGGACCCTGAATGTGACTACAACGTTGTCATAATTTAGCGTATTATGCAGCTGTTTCAATGCATACTCCCCAATGCACTTTGCTTTTTTAAGGTACGCCGCTTTCTGCGAACTAGAGGTTTCTGTCAATAGGGTCCCGTTGTGCAAGTGCTTGACTGATTTGAAAGAGCCAGCACTACCTTCTACATACTTTTGGATAGAAAAGGGTGACACCTCTTTCCGTTTAATAACAAAATACACATTCTTGTTGACGGCATGTGTTCTGTTACTGTAACCTAAGAACGGGTTATTAACCCCATCCGGCTGATAGGTGGAAAGGAAGAAGTCGAAGAGTCCATCTCGGTCCCACAAGCAATTCATGATGCCGCGAACCATGCGGCTGTAGATAAAAAGAACAAAATTGATAGAGAGAAAAAGCCAACCGGCCGCGGTGGCCGAGGTGACTGAGGCGCTCCAGTCACGGTCAGCACGGCCACTATGGTAGGGGGTTCGAATCCCCCCTCGGGCATGGATATTTGTGCCGTCCTAGTATGTAAGTAGTTCATAAGTAGTTTGTGAGTTTAGGGACTGATGACCCCGTAGTTAAGTCCCATAAGCTTAACAAACATTTGAAACATTTAGAAAAAGCCATACCAGTTACTTTAGTTTGATTGCACAGGTAGGGAAAATAGGGTAAAAGAGACACTTTTTTTCCAGTTATCATTTGGTGCTTTGTGGAGAAAAAGTTTGTAAAGATTTGAAATTGTATGCGAAGTTCGTTGATATTAGTTAAAATACCCAACACTGATAATCGTTGACACAAAAGACAACTGCCCTCTGAGAGTAATACTTGAAACGAAATCATTCATACGCACATTAGAAAATTCCATCATCTTCATTACTGAACAAGCAACTGGATTTAAGAGAAAAGATTTTTATGAGCTGTTTGATAAAGTAGTATAGAAGAATCTAGCTCCTTTGTTTATGTTTTTCAATTTGATCATCGTGACACGGCACTGATTTTAATAATTTTAGTATGATTTGTTTTGCTCTTGGCATTTTTACTTTATCATTGTGACAGTAACAGATTTTTAACGTAATTCTGTTGCTTTATTCTTGGGCTGCGGAAGCCTCGTTTTTCATCATACAGATGTTTTTAAGACGGGTCTGTAACGAGTTTGACCGGTTGAAACTTGTTCTATGTTCATGCAGTAGATTGACTAATTTTATCAATGCCACATATGCTCTATGTGCAATTTGTACGCCAGCCAATTCTTAATCTGCTTTTCGCGTTTATGTTCACCGACCGCCATCTCTCCAACGTTCCCGAAGCGTTTTTTGTCACAACTACAGCTCTGACATGGCATATACATTTATTACAGATACATCACAGACGACGACTTTTCCTGACATTGAGGATGTTCATCTTTACGGCAGGCGCATCGATAGTTGATCCAAACTTGGCCTCTACAGCGAGTGACAACAGCCGCAAAATGTTTGTAAATCTATTGGACCAAACTGCGTGGTCATCGGTCCGGAGCTTACAAACTACTTAAACCTAGATACACTAACCTAAGGACAACACACACACACATGCCCCAGGGAGGACTCGAACCTCCACGGCGAGCAACTGCGCGCTCCGCAGCGAGACGCTTTAGACCGCTTGGCTACTCCACCGCGACACAACAGCCACCTGGCGCCTCAGAACCTCAGTTCATCGTCTGCTTGCAACTTGCAACAGACCAGGGCCCCACAAGCCCATAGTCCCAAGTGGTCTACTGTGAATAGCGGACAGTTTTAGAAGCGCCCATTATGGTGGTCAGGTACCCACCTCCCGGTATAAAATATATTCCCTTCACTTCTGTCATAAACATAACACCTCATTTACGTTCAAATTCAATTGTTTGTAAATCTATGGGACCAAACTGCAGTGCTCATCAGTCGCTAACTTATAAACTGCTTTAACTAACTTACGCTAAGGACCACTCATACACACACACACACACACACACACACACACACACACACACACACACACACACACGTACTCCGCAGCAAGGTGCTTAGAGGGCAGGACTACTCCCAACACAACCTTCATTTAAGTATCTGACTACAAGGTAGCACTTTAATTTATGAAGAAACAAATTATTCCTATTTGAGAATACTTGTTACATGGTCTAAAATATCGACCATATCTGTTTGTTCACATCTAAGAGCGCCTTATTATTTTAGCAGGAATATGAATTCATGCATTTCGTTGTTTCGTACTCCAAATTTTTGGCATGAAATATATTTAGTGGCACATGATGAAACATTTAGAGGCTCATGTCCATCAGTACTCTGAAAATAACAGGAAGAATGTTAATTCAGTGATGTGTCTATTTTTAAAATGTTACATATTGTGCGTGAAAGTACCTAATGTAAAATATCTTAACATGTCCAAGTACGTGCAAAAGATAATATTGGTTCTCATCCCGAATGTATTCCAGCAATTAAGTAATTTTGCTTTATTTTGAATGGAATGTGTAGACAGTGCCGTTGCGACAAACAAAAATTGTATATATACGCCAATAATTTTTGGTCTGTGGCGTTACAAGCCACAATACACTTCATTTTACTACTTTCTTACCACCATAATGACAACCAGCTGAATATTCAAATCATCCCAGGCCTGCAGCGCTCTCGGGAAGGCCTTTGCTGCGGACGAGCTTTATAGATATGGTCGATATTACACTTATTTTCCATGACAAAGAATTTCTGTCCAATATTCTTTGATGTTGGAACTGATTGTTTTTGTACTAACAAATAATATATCAGACGTGATTAAATAGGATTTTATTCCTGCATGGCTACAAACCAAACTCACAAGCAAAACGGATACAGACCACACAAATAAACTTTGATGTGATGAAAAGGGGACGTTGCATCATAATTACAACATCAAATTTTCTTTGACAAAGGATTTGTCTAAGTGCATTTAAAATAGCAGATGAATATTTGTTATTAACCTCAGCTGTTGAATGAATAGAGTATAAATATCTGTTAGTACTGTATGGTTGTATGTACAGTAATTACAATGCTAGACATTTGGAAGACTGGCGACAATGGTGACTTTTGCTCCTGCAGTGGTACTCTGCTCTGAAAACTTCAACAGATGGAAATAGTACACAGGTAGAGGGTAACGAGTGTGTGCACTGTTTCCCCTTTTGCTAGTACCTTAAGCATGTGCTAATGGTGCAGTCGCACTGGGCCTCACGAAAAACATTAGAACGTTTCTGAAAATAATTTTAAAGTAATTTGTTTAAAGTATATATCCATAGTGACACGACTATGTCCACTGGAGAACGTCTCAGGTTTAGAAAGTTCTGTCTGTATCTGAGTCGAAGGAACCAGGGATTATGATGGTGATGCACTATAGTAATATCTAATGTCAACACACAACTACTGCTCATGCTTAAATTAAGAGGTCTGCAATACGTTGTTCCTAAGCGCTTCTCCGCACCCGTTGTGGCTTATAATCAAGCATTCCATTCGTCGGTTGGAGATGTTTCACACATGACAGGCTGTTCTAGCTTCAGCTGAGCTGTGCGGCGCTCCCTGCTCCGTTCACTGGGAACAGTCAAATGGGTTGGCGAGGCACTTGACACAAGACTGGCAGGCAGCTGGCATGGCGAGCTTTTTCGCCTGTCTGCTGTGCGTTATGAGTGCCAAACTTCTACCCGTAGCTGCTATGACATAGCGACATGTTACCTCAAGTAAATAGGAAAACAAAGGATCGTTTGGCTTTTATTGGCGAGGATAACCCCATCGAGGTTCTGTCGCCTACTGTAAGTCTTTAGATTGACGTCACTTCAGCTACTTGCATATCGATGCTGATGAAATTGATGATGAGGACAAACACATAACACCCAGTCCCCTGTCCGGAGTAGAACCTCGGCCTCATTCATTGGAGACCAGCGACGCTTCCATTGAGCTATGGAGTTGGAGAGAGAAATAGAAATAATAACTGAATACATCTAGTGGACTTCTGAAACTTATTTTCTTTGCAATACTACATTGGAAAAGATTCGCAGCGTTAGTGGATCAGCGCCAAATCTAGGGGAGGGTAGAGGTGCAAGCAAGCAAACCAGGATATCTGCTCTGAGTGACACTTGCGGAGGGGGACCAAATGTTCTGCAAGACAAATCGGTTGTGCCACTGTTGTGTTTCTGCCCTGGTTGGGAGACATCGTAAATCTGGTACTGGTTCGTCATGTACAAAAGAATCGTTCGTTGGTTTTTATGCTTTTCATTGCATAAAAAAATGTGCTGAAGAATATGCTATCTCAAATTACACACAATCTACAGTCTACAATTTTTTATGTAATTTAAAAAAAAAAAAAAAAAAAAAAAAAAAAAAAAAAAAAAAAAAAAAAACGGGCGATACTTCCACGTCAAATTGAAGTATCTGACTTTCAGCAAAGCTGTATTTGTTGCTGTTGTGGTCTTCACTCCACAGACTGGTTTGATGCAGCTCTCCATCCTACTCTATCCTGAGCCGCTTCAGTTCCTCATAAGAACGGCGATCTACATCCATTTGAATCTGATTACTGTATACATCTCTTGGTCTTCTTCTGCGATTTTTACTCCACACACTTCCCTCCAACGCTAAATTCACGATTCCTTGATGTCTAAGAATGTGTCCTACCGATAGATCCCTTCTTTTAGTCAAGATGTGCCAGAAATTCCTTTTCGCCCCAATACTGTTCAGTACCTCCTCATTAGTCACGCAATCAACCCACCTAATCTTCTGCAACTTTCTGTAGCACCACATTTCAAAAGCATCTATCCTCTTCCTGTCCGAACTATCGCCCAAATGTTTCGCCCCCGTACAAGGCAACGCTCCACACAAAGAAAGGACTTACTTCAGAAAGGACTTACTTACGCTTTGAGGGTATTTCGCCTATTTCATACATCTTACGCACCAGGTGAAATAGTTTTCTGATGGGTGGCTCTCCCAGAAACTTCAGTAGTTCTGCGGGAATATCGTCCACTCCAGGGGCCTTGTTTCGTCCTAGGTCTTTTAGTGCTCTGTCAAATTCCTCTCTTAGTATAGTACCTCCTATTTCATCTTCATCTACTTCATCTTCCCTTCCTACAACATTGTCTCTAATTCATTTACTTTGTTGAAACCCTCTTTATACTCTTTACAACTTTCAGCTTTCCCTTCTTTGCTGAGAACTGATTTTCCATCTGAGTTCTTTATACTCATACAGCTGCTTTTCTTGTCTCAAAAAGTCTCTATTTATTAATTCTTCTACAGATTTGCATTTGCCTTCTAGCCACTCCTGCAGGCTATTTTGCACTTCCTGTCAATCTCATTTCTTAGTCGTCTGTTCTCCATTTTGCGTGTATTATTTACTGCATTTTTATATTTTCTCCTTTTATCAATTAAATTTAGTATTTCCGGTGATATCCAAGGATATTTTGTAGGTCTTGCCTTTCTACCTATTTTGTCCTCTGCAGCCTTCACAATTTCACATCTCGATGCTACCTATTCCTCCTCTACTGTTTTATTTTCCCCCGTTTGTCAATTGTTCCCTCAAGCTCCCTCTGAAATACTCAATAACTTCAGGTTCCTTCAATTTATCCAGGTCCCATCTCCTTATTTTCCTACTTTTCTGCATTTTTTTTTCAGTTTCAGGCTACAGTTCATGACCAATAAGATATGATAAAAGTCTATATCAGCTCCTGTGTACGTCTTACAGTTTAAAACCTGGTTCCGAAATCTATGTCTTACCATTATAAAATCTATCTGGTACCTTCCGGTGTCTCCTGGTCTCTTCCACGTAGTGCACAACCTTCTTTCGTGATTCTTAAACCAGGTATTTGTTATAATTAAATTATATTACGTGCAAAAATCTACCAGGCGGCTTCCTCTATCACTCCTTTTGCCCAGTCCATATTCACCTACTGTTTTTCCTTCCATTACTTTTCCTACTACAGTCTCCCATCACAATTATGGTTTCTTCTCACTTAATTGTCTGAATAATTTTCATTACCTCCTAATACATTGCCTCGATCTTGTCATCATCGGCAGAGCTACTTGGCATATAAACCTGTACTACTGTAGTCGATATTGGCTTCGTATCTTACTTGACCGCGATAATGCGATCACTACACTGTTCATAGTAGTTTACCCGCATTCCTATTTTCTTATTCATTATCAGACCTACTCCTGTAATACCCGCAACTATTTTGTATTTATAATCCTGTACTCACCTGACCAGAAATCCTGTTCCTCTTTTCACCGAACTTCACAAATCTCTACTATATCTAACTTCAACTTATCCGTTTCCCTTTTTAAATTTTCTAACCTCCATACCCGATAAGGGATCTAACATTTTACGCTCCGATCCGTAGAATGCCAGTGTTGTCTTTCCCGATGACCACATCCTCCTGAGTAGTCCCCGCCCAGAAATCCGAAAGGGGGACTATTTTACCCGAATGGATGCCATCATCGTATATTCATACAGTAGAGCTGCATGTCCTGGCTAAAAGCCGTTACCAGTAAAGTCACATAAGTTGATGTTACAAAGACAGCAAAGCTGTATTTTGGATATCAATAATTCTATGAGGATTAATGACAGAAAAAAATTATCCAATTGAGCTGAGAATGGAGGTGCTGAGCAATTTTATTTCAATTTTTTTCATTTTCTTAATTGTGAGATTCCTTCTCCAGTTAATTATCAAAACAGTAGGTGTGCTGTAGTAGCTCTTTTGACATATCGGTAGTATATCAATGAAACTTACAAATCTTTAGGAGGGGGAGGGAAGGGGAGGATGAGGGAGGATGGGGGAGAACCCCGAGCGGAAATTTGCACACGGCCCCGCTTTGCGCATCTGCAGTAAACAAAACATTTAAAATATTCATATTTAGTTTAACTATAAGTAAATATATTTCATGTAATTATTATTTGTCTGGATAAATATTTGCAGGGAATTAAACAACACAGTGTTACTATGAACTTTTGCATAACTGATGCGGAGGCCGTTATTTATTTATTATTTACCTTGTCTGTCGTGCAACCAGTCCTCACATCATACCAAACGACGTCCGCATTTATAGCTTTCTGCTCGATGCAGCTGGTTTTATAATCAGTCTGATACATCTGTATTAATTTTTCTGTTGCCCCGACACACCACACGAATCTCGCGGTCATATTTTCAAGCAGTAAGTCAGAAACTGCGACTGCGATACTAGCACTCCAAACGGCCACATTTCTCACTGCAGTAACATAAGACAAACGCTTCCTTTAATAAAATGTAAGGCGAGCAGCTATATTTCACCAAAGAATTTTTAACCAAGGGCAATTCTGACAAAAGTTCCAAATTACACTAACAATGATTTTTTTTACAAAAAATAAATATATATATATATATATATATATATATATATATATATATATATATATATATATATATATATATATATATCGGCCTACTCTCAGTGGAAGCTCCATGACAAGCGATGGTGTCAGTTTGAACAGCCTAGGTCGCGAAACTTACAGTGATTTTCTGTAACTTTGCAAATGCAGTGCCGCCCAGCGGTGGGTCGTAAAACATAATACAAAACGATTGTGTATTGTATATGTATTTGGGGTGCAGAAACACATTGATAATATCTTCGTATTTGGGAGCATTTGTGTTGCTAAAAATTTTAACAGCTACCAGATATCTCTCATTTGCTGGTAAGCAAGAGAAAAATCTTAGGAATACAAAGTATTTATTTACGGTGGTTATTTACACTTTTAGGCACGGAAGATAACCTTTAACAGCTAATTTCCTTCGAAACCGACTATTAATGAAAGTCGCTAATGCTTAACAAAATGAAATGTTGTAGAGCTTATGGGACTTAACTACGGGATCATCAGTCCCTAAACTTGCAAACTACTTATGAACTAGCTAACACTAAGGACGGCACAAATATCCATGCCCGAGGGGGGATTCGAACCCCTGACCGTAGTGGCCGTGCAGACCGTGACTAGCACGCCGCAGAACGCTCGGCCACCGCGGCCGGCGCTAATGCTTAAATACTGTTTCATAATAATACTGCTGTTAAAAATTAATGTTTGAACGCTTCCGATTGCAGTTAATCAACTACTTCAGTAGAAACTACTTAGTTTCGTACTTTAATATCACAAAAATTATAGAACTTACCCACTAGTTGGAAAAAGGTGAATGCGTAACTACATATAAATATTATGTGCATGTATAAACTGTTAATATTCGCACGTCACATTCTTGACGATTTGACACCAGCAAAGTAAAAAAAAAAAAAAAAAAAAAAAAAGCAAGGAGAAAGTGAAATGAACGTTTAGAAGGATGTAGAACCTAGTCTCCGAGAAGTCTAGTTTTGAAAAATATTACACTGTCCGAAATCCGATAAAATAAAACTCATGGACGTGCTCCGACCACGCGAATATAATCATTTCCTTTTGGACTTATGTACACCAGGTTGCAATTCATTTCTGCTTTTAATTCGATTTGGACGATAAACCTTTTAGCTTACAATTAAGACTCTACTATCGTGAGCCGTATGAATTATAATGCACAGACATTTTTTATTATAGACTGTCGTTAACGGAATTAGTTGATTTAATGATGTTTTCATATTTGTAAAACAAAATTAACAACAGCGTTTAGTGATAAGGAAATATGAAAGTAACTGCATACAAACAGCAACAACTCATTTTGTATCATGTCATTCTTTTGCTATTTCCTGCTGCCCGCTTCAAATGCACTTTTTCCCCATAGAGAGTTTCGCGACTGTCTCTATTAGAATGGTTTCGAACACCTTTGTGCTACGATCGAGTTTTTACAATCGTTTTTGTTACTTTCATGTCTTGCCCAGTTGCCCACATGTGGCAGCTGTTACTTCTATAAGCGATCGTCATTGCTGGCATTTTAACTTTTATCAGTCTTAAATTCGTTACCTATTGCTCATAGGAGTTACTCCTGATGTAACTGAATATGATAATGCTCAACTTTATAAGGTTAATATTTTCGACATAACGTTTCGCCTCATTGGCTGTCGCTGATGTCAGGCAAGGGACGGAGCTTCTCTTGTTTACTCGCAGTGTGACTCAGTAGTTGACTGTTGACCATTATCTATAACTAGCTGCTAAACCCGATATTGCCTGAATATGTGTGCATTTTTCTAGTCTTGTATTAGAAACGAAAATAAAAATTCGGAAAAGATATCATCATGCATTCATGACAACAGCTTAGAAATTATGAAATTATGAAACAAATATGCATAATGTAAATAATTGTAAGAGCAGTATCCAAAGAAAGAAAAATAGTAATAAATACAAGTGATGTATATAATTAAAAATTTGACTAGAAACAATATTTCGTGTTTCTTGTCCAGGAGGTAGAATGAATAAATTCTATGGTGCGCCCACCCTTGAGCAGGCGACGTAGTTGTCCTTGTGAGGAATATCGAGACGTCAAATCCACTCCGCAGTATTTGATTGTCCCTGTGATTTGTGAATCGTAGTAGAAAATGCAAGTCTCACTGGAAACTGCACTCGAAGTTAAAAGGTAGATTTGTCGGAGTAAGGGGCTATTCGTAGGATGTACAGTTTCATTCGGTTAAATTGTACGACGCTTCTCGCCTGGCTGCAGTGGTTATGTTAGCACCAATGGTAATGACGGCAACTCAGATGACCAATAAATGTTTTTTTCATGACAACTTCAATTTTAACACGAAAATTATTTTTTTTCTGAACGGGAAAGGATACATACAAGAACCTGTCAACCATAGGGTTTTTGTTCTTCGTCAGTGCCATATGTGTTTTTCACTGCTTGTTAAGTTTTTCCCCTTACCCAGCCTGACAAAGTTCTAATTCACTTATTTCAGCAGTGACAGAATATAACAACACCCAAGTGCATATAGCTGCAGCTTGCTTTAAATTTTTTCACTTTTAAAGCAATGGCAACAATAATATAAAGATTGGCTAACAGAATTATGAGGTCTTACTAGATATTTTAAATTCTATTCTGTCTGTGACAAGTACTTTTCAGATGAGATGCTTCATGACACATAATATTGCAGATGACCACATATTCTCAAAAATTTTGCAGCACAGGATTCCAATCCTGCCGGCCACGATGCCGAGGGGACTGAGGCAGCTCAGTCACGGTCTGCACGGCCACTACGGCCGGGGGTTCGAATCCCCCATCGGGCATGGATATTTGTGCCGTCCGTAGTATTAGCTAGTTCATAAGTAGTTTGTTAGTTTAGGGACTGATGACCCCGTAGTTAAGTTCCATAAGCTTAACAAACATTTGAACATTTTGGAACTCAGTTGGGAGATTGACGGTCTCGTCGACATTTACCATGCTATTAGGCCAGTCGCCAGGTAAATTTAGGTCCAAAAAAATTGCAGGAAGCTGAATTTTTTGTATGTTGTTAGGACATATTAGAGTAGTATTTAAAAAAGTTTACAGCTTCGAAATCCTTTAGCTTAACTTTCAAGAGCCAAAAAACCTCGAAATTTTCATATTTTTTCTTATTTTGGCTTATAACTCGTGAAGGATGGTTTTTTGACGATAAGTCACTCACACCTATATTAATGTAGATGAAACATTCTAAACTTTAAGCCCAACCGTAGCTCTGTAAGTCCAATAGTTCCCGAGATATTTGACTTCAAAAATTGACTCATTTCTCCAAAAAGTTGAAATTTTCTATTTTAGTAATCTTTCGTCTAGAATATTGGTTCTAATGATCACCCAAAGGGGAAGGTCATACACAAAAAAGTTATAGAGCAGTTATTTAGATTTAATCTAAGTACAGAACGAAGTCCATAGGCCCAGTAGATTTGTATTTATCGTTAAAAAACGAACAGTTGAAAAAATCCGAGTATTGAATAAACTGATCCAGACGCATTGCAGTCCTCTTATCCTATATAATGTTAAAGAAGGAAGAATTACTCATTGACGATGATTATTAACGCATTGTATGTAAATAGATTTTTTAACACTGTTTTCAGCAAATATTGAACAGAGATGTTCTTGGGGCACTGATCCATTATGGCACTGATGGCCCCCATGAATAACATGTGGTGAAAACCTCCTTGCCCCACCGCGAAGTTTACGAGCTGAGGATGCTGGTGGCTCTCCACAATGTCTCGGGCTTTCAAGTACAGTGGTTGATAGTAGGCCAAAAAACATCTTTCGTGACCGTAAATGCTTGTTCTTTAACTGGCTTCCAAAAGTTATGTTAAAACAGTGTCGTAGTTGGTTGGGGGAGCGTGGATAAAAGGGATATATACAATCTTTGAACGTTTGTAAGGAAGATCTTTTGTCACTTGCTCCATGAATCCATTACATCCTGGGATGCCTGGCATGTTACTTGTTTTCCAAACAACCACAGCAGGTCTGGAGATTTTGGCAAAATGTCTTCGGCAACTTTCACTTCGTTAATTGAAATGGCTGACAAACCAGATTTCTTTCTCATAGAAGAATGTTTAATATGTGTGGCAGTTTGTGAACCTGATAGACTTTGCAGAAACAGACTTCAAACGTGGTACGTTTTTGTCTAGGTGCCGGCCGCGGTGGCCGAGGTGACTGAGGCGCTCCAGTCACGGTCAGCACGGCCACTACGGTCGGGGGTTCGAATCCCCCCTCGGGCATGGATATTTGTGCCGTCTTAGTTCGTAAGTAGTTCATAAGTAGTTTGTAAGTTTAGGGACTGATGACCCCGAAGTTAAGTCCCATAAGCTTAACAAACATTTGAACATTTTGTCTAGGTAAACCGATGAGTGAGGGGTCATGATCATTATACCAGCCATTTCATGGAACGTATTTTCTCCATCACTTGTGTTAACGTTCACATCTGCATTGTCGAACACAAACTGCATAAAAGCTCCTTTGGCAACTAGTTGGGTCACTTCTCCACGGAGGATAGTGGAACTTTCATAACGCATAGCTTCCGTATATGTAGAAGAGATTCACATACTGTGGCAGAGTTCCACAAGGTGCTTTGATCCAAATTTTCTAAATAGGTTCCAAAGCTTATTTGAATTGAGGATAGGAAAGATTTGTGCCTCGTTGTAGCCATGACTGCGTGAGCAAATTCTATGCACTTCTTTTTCCAGTGTTCGAGAGAAGAACGTTTGTTTTTCAGGACAATCTGTTCAATCAACAGTTGCAGAGAATCAGGAACTGATGCCTCTGCGTCTTTTAAGAAGGCATCGGACGGCGGTATTGAGTAGTGTCAAATGTTTGAGAACGAATGTCTTGCAGGATAATCTCTGCTGCAGCTTTGACAACTCTAAGCCGTCCTTCAGCAGGATCGCTAAGTCTTTGATTGTACCACTTTTCATAAAGAATGTTTTGTCCAATGTCTGTGAACATCAAGACTGGGATGTGATACGAACCATCCTGAGCAAAAATAATTTTTTCTCCTTATCACTTTTTTATATGAGCTTGAACACTTGCATACCTTGACTAAAAGAAGGGATAGATTGTTAGGACACATTCTTAGACATCAAGGAATTGTGAATTTAGCGTTGGAGGGAAGTGTGTGGGGTAAAAACCGCAGAGGAAGACCAAAAGATGGATACAGTAAGCTGATTCAGACAGATGTAGGTTGCCGTTCTTATGTGGAGATGAAGAGGCTTTCTTAGGATAGGGTATTGTGGAGAGCTGCATCAAACCAGTCTCCGGACTGAAGACCACAACAAAAACAACATATAAATCTATAATCGATGTTCTACTTCTAACATTTAATAGATGCAACGATTCTACTAAAGAAACTGCCTACACTACACTTGTGGGTCCTATTTTGGAGTACTGCTGCGCATTGTGGGATCCACACAAGGTGGGACCAACAGACGATTTAGAGAAACTTCAGAGAAGGGCAACTCGTTTTATATTATCGTGATATAGGAGAGTGTCACGAAAATTATGGACGAGTTGAGGTGGAAATCATTGAAAGGCGTTATTTGTTGCGGCGTGATCTACTTGCGAAATTCCTTTCACCAACTTTCTCTTCAGAATGCAAACTTATCACCCACCTACATAGGGAAACATGATCATCATAATAAATCAGTTCGAAAACGGAAAGATTTAAGTGTTCCTTTTTCCCCCGAGCTATTAGAGAGTGGAACAATAGAGAAGTATCATAAAAGTTATAGATGTAGATGTAGAACTTTTCCTTTCATAATTTTGTTGAGGTTGTGGCGAAAAAATTTCGTAAAGGTTTGAAATTATGTTTAAATATAAAGTCGCTAAGTGCTATCATTCTCAAATAGTTGACGAATAAAATCACGCACCGCAAGTTGGGGCAGTTTTCATTGTATATGACGTGATATCGCATGAACTACGCGTAGTAGGTGGTTATACTATACCACCAAAGCAAACGATTCCTGATCATAGAGTATTTGTACCAAATTTGGTTGAAATCGGTCCATTAATTTAAGACCATGTGTACTAGAATATCGCATGATGCGGGAGTTTTTCAGGAAATCTGATATCAAATCCGAAATATTAACTGCTACAAGTTTATAATTCGTGTCGCGGCGTAGTGTCGAGTGTTCAGGTAGCCGACCAATAGTAGCAGAAACCGTGACAGCCAATCAGATATTAGCACATAACAGCATTTTGCCTTTACAATAGATAATATTGATTATAAACAGTATGATAACTTTTTGCGCTGACCATGAAGTAATTAATGCTGTTTCTGCCCTAACGTTGACAGGTTTTCGGTGTACTCTTCTAAATTGACTGTAATCGTCACCGGAACAAATAACATCAAAACATTAGCATTGATGTGAAAACATTGACACTATCACCTAATTGGCTGGTCACAGGCAGTGGTCGTAGCAACATTTGAACACTCAACACTATATCGCGACACGAGTTGTAGACTTAATTGCCTCATAATCCTACGAAAATAATTGTCCCTGACTAAGTCAAACGAGCACCGCTGTTGGTTCTTCTCGTACACTACCAACCAGTGCAGACATCTTAAAATTTTAATTAATATCTTTTCTGTCCCTCATCTGATTTTAATTAAATGAAGTCCACATGTTGCCCTTAAGATTCTTTGGAGTTAACTGTAAGAACTCCATGAAACTTTTAACACTTTAGCGTGTTCAGACAGACGGCGGTTTTAGATAAAACTTAGACCATCTAAATTTTATCTTTCAGTGTATTTCGAATTTTATCTTTTTATCAACCTTGTTCGTCGGTAGTGATTGAAGGAAAAACGCTGATAAATTTAAAAATTTGTTATTACGCATTATTAAATTTTGGGTTACGAAACCGCGCGAACATCATATTATGTCGGACGAACGAAACAATGAAAACATTTTCACAATTACGACAGTTCGTAAGTCACAGACAATATAGCTTTTTGTAAGAGTATACATTATTACATATTTCATAGATTCTTGAATGTCACATTCACCTACAGCTACGCACCGCGACCAAATTCCCTTAACAACATGAGACCAAGGGCTGTCGTCACAACTACGAATGGGTGGTCGTGGAACAAAGTACGTAAAAACACAAGCCGTTACAGATTACAGTAAGCTTTGACAGTACATTAAAGTAATCGTTCAGACGGTGTTTAATTTTTCGTGAACAAATTTTGAAGACCTAGTTCCCACCTCCTGTCGGCTTCGTCAGCTCATCAACTGTGGGAGTTAGGAACCAAAATGGAAATTCTATTACGGTACAACAAAATATGTGTATTTCGTGGCTAGAGTCAGAGATGTACAACGAGAAATAACATCTACACTTAAGAAAATAGTCCAATCAAAAATAGAGCCATACACATGCTTTCTTATGACTTACCTCTGATCCTCCAGCTCTCGAGGAATGTGCATCTTTAAAAGCAGCGGTACCGGAGTGGGGAATACATGCATCCTAAATTTCAATGGAATGGTTAAATATTTTTAAAGCCATTGGACCAAACTGCAGAGGCCATTAATCACTAGATTCACAAGCTACTTTAACTTCCGAGGAAGGACTCAAACCTTCGACAGAGAGTAGTCGCGCACTCCGCAGCAAGGCGCCTTAAAAAGGAAAAATTTCGCCTGTGGCACTGAAAAGCATTATTAGTAAATGTATTTGTAGTTGTGCAGACATAAATCAGTTAACCTCCATGCTTTAAACAGTGTAAAACTACACCAGTTAGGTCAGTTTATAGCTTATCACGAGTTTCGAGAATTTATTCACATCTTCTAGTAGATTTGTTTATATAAGTACGGTACTTTTTCGACGTTCCATTGTGATTTTCTGTCACTCTTGCACTGCAGTTGCCTTTTTTAGGTTACTGAAGTTCAGTAAACCAGGCACAACAAATTTTGAGGTGTGTATTTTCGCTTAATGTTAGAAGCCTTAATTTGCTTAAAGGTATTGTGCCTTAAAGGTATTGTATCAAACACAACAATCATGACTTAGGTATACCTTAATACAAAAACCAGTGTAAATGACTGTTTCTGTGATGTGATATCCAGTATAATGGAGCAGACACAATACATGCATGTACAGACAGAAGTACTATTTAGTGAGTAAAAACTTGCCAATATTTATTATGTACGATTTCCATCACTGTAGTAACCTCAAGAGCTGCATAAAATCACACATGGAAACATCACGATGTATTTATGTAAACAAATGCAGTAAAAGGGAAAAAATTCTCGAAATGCATTGAGCCGGCCGCGGTGGCCGAGGGGACTGAGCGCTCCAGTCACGGTCTGCACGGCCACTATGGTCGGGGGTTCGAATCCCCCCTCGGGCATGGATATTTGTGCCGTATTTAGTGTTAGCTAGTTCATAAGTAGTTTGTAGGTTTAGGGACTGATGACCCCGTAGTTAAGTCCCATAAGCTTAACAAACATTTGAACGTTTTTGAATTTGAAATGCATTGTGCTAAAGCATAAAAATACATAATGGGTGCAGTTAATTAGAATTTAAATCCATGAAAAACACAATCATAGGCTATCCAGAAACATCCGATTATGATGAAATGAGGTTACATTGAACTTCAGTGACTGTCATTCCAAATATTTGTGAGAGACAAGTGTGAAGTAGAGAATAAGATAATTTTGAACACGGAAACCACTGAAAAGCGGAAGCACACGTTCACCACATTTGCAGGTCACTTCATAGAACAGAATCACCACCTTCTTAAAGAACGCCAGAACCAGTAAGAATAATTTGTGAACAGCTAATACCAGATTATCACAAAGCAAAACAACGTAAGAGAGCCACTCCAGTAGCATTAAGATACGCCACAATTCCTAATTTAACTCTTTTTGAGGTTATAAGTTACGCGTAATATTTGTGATAAAAGATTTGAACAACTTGCGGTTTCCAATAAACTGCAATATCACCCCATAAATTCCGAACTACATCCCGATTGTGATAATTATCGTCTTCTGGGTGCCACAATCTTTCTTCCACTAACGTATGTTTTTCACTGTCCATATCTACTGTGTGAGAAGTTCGATTTGACCGAACAAAACAAACTGATTTCAATTTCAAGGGCTATCGTCCGAAATATCTACGTTCGGGCGATGATATCTACAATGTGACCATGCCCATAGTGGAGTACAGATTAGAAACGATCGGCCTCCTTCTGCCGCCCCTCTCGGCGAGAGGAGGTCATCCTGGCCCGGTTGCGGATCGGTCACTGCCGAATCAGCCACCGTCGCTTGCTAACCGCCGACCCTGCACCGCTGTGCTCCTGCGGTGAATTGCTGACGGTGCGACATGTTTCACTGTCTTGTGTAAATTTTCATCATCTCCGTGTAGCCCTTCACTTTCCGTCTACTCTGGAGGAGTACTCTGATGACACACGAGCAGCTGCCCGAGTTTTGCGTTTTATCAACATGGCCAATTTATCAAAGGATTTTTAACCCTTCTAATTGTTTTTATCTCTCGTTTTTAGCTTTCCGTTGATACTCTATCTGTCAGTTATAAATTTTTCGAGATCTAGCGAATCTCTGTTCCGATCTGGGCGCTAATAACCTGAGAAGTTGTGCGGCCTAAAACAACAACTCCTTCTGCCGATGTCGGTCGTCGGTGAAGCCCACCGATATCGGAGCCACTGAGTACAGCTTACAGCGCACGGCCACTCCCGCGAGGCAATAATGGGATGTCCTATTGCTCGACATGGCAAGTCATGGCCTCGTCATATGGCATATTACGACATTATAGATCGTGTTACTCAACATATGCGCAAATGTTTTTATTCTTTAAACGTTTTTGAAACTGCAACACAAGTCAAAATGCTAATTCTCCTATTTTACGTCTTCTCTGGCCAGTGCATATTTATCTTTTGTTGTGCTCTGACAGCATTTCTCACTCTGGTTTCAATACGTTTTCTAAAACTAATTTCTTCGTCTCTTAGGTGGCGTGTAGCAAATCGGGACCGTGGCATGGGTTTAGCTAACGCCACCTTAAACCATTTGCGCTGCCTGCCAAGAGTTAGCACAGCAAAAGACTAGAGATTTGTAGCTTCCTACTGAGTTTAGGAATACATGCGTGTTGCACAGTGTTTCAGAATGTTTTAATGTTCTTCATGACTTTAACAGATTTGTTGGTTTTATAAAGATTTATAAATTATAAGTTGCTATCTCAATGACTTTGAATCACATTAGGCATTTTGTCTGGTACTTTGCAAGGTCTCAAAAACCTTTCTATGAAGTCCACCCTCAAAGAATAAATGAAAAATATGGTCATCTAACACCAATATAACGTTTTCTCATTCGTGTATTTAGAAGTAAACATATGGATTTTCGCGCCATATTTTTCGGATTGAGAGTTCACTGCCAGGCCGCTAGTAGCGCTGCTGTGGTTCTGTGTTTCCGTGTGGTAACATGGTCTTTGCACTTCTGTTATTTTTGGTGTTCTGTGGTACTGGCTCACCGCTGGCTGAGCACAGAGCACGCAGCTATGTCCACTGCGAGTTTGTCTATGCAGTTAGACGTAGATTCCGACACTGATTCGGAATTCAGGAATGTAGTTTTGTTGTACAGTGCACAAGAAAACACAGAAAGATCTCTATGGAGAAGCAAGTACATGCAAAAGCGAGAAACACATGAGGAATACGTATTGTCTACAGAAGTTTCTGATCAAATGTTCAAGGAAATCTTCCGACTAAATAGACGGCAGTTCGAAGACGTACACACATTGATAGAAGAAGACACAAGAGGAAAAGCAAGTTACATTCGGGAGCCCATACATACAAAAGAAAAATTAGCTGTATGTTTAAGGTATGTAATTGAAATAAAATGGTTTTTTTTTCACTCAATATTTATTGAACTTTAAAGAAATAAATTCCATATGAAAAGTTACACAAATAGTACACATTATAACATTGCTTATAATGAATTATGCTCTAAAGATTCAAACTCCATCTCAGGAGTGTACGATAATGAAGTGGCAGACGAAGTGCCGGCCGCGGTGGCCGAGGTGACTGAGGCCCTTCAGTCACGGTCAGCACGGCCACTACGGTCGGGGGTTCGAATCCCCCCTCGGGCATGGATATTGGTGTGCCGTCTTTAGTCTTAGCTAGTTCATAAGTAGTTTGTAAGTTTAGGGACTGATGACCCCGTAGTTAAGTCCCATAAGTTGTACAAACATTTGAACTTTTTTTTTTAGCAGACGAAGTGTTTTCAGTGTTGTATGATTCACATTGAATCACTGGTGTACTTAAAATCCTTTCTTCCGTTTGAGACACTATTTGAAACACTTTTTTCTTTACAGTCACCTGATCGGCTTTCAGCATCTCTTTTGTAAACAGGTACATCGATATGAAAAACTGGTATAAGGCGTCATTTTCTTGGTGTAGTGATCTTTCGCATAAAGTGTCTCTTTTCTTTGCTCTTTCCTCGTAGCTATTAATGCTTTGAAAATGATTTGCTTGACATCGGCATTTTTCTTCCTTTTCTTCACTGAAAACGGCGACCCCAGATTCTGTTTCGTTCGTCTGTGTGCAGGTAAGATCATCTCCTCCGTCTTCATTTCCCATGCTCGTTGCACTGTTTTCCTCTTCAGTCATATTGGTTACCGTATTTCTGTTTGTCATGTGTGGAATTAAAAATGCCATCTGATTCTGATATGTCCACGGACGGGTTGAGGTCGCTGCTTGCCCACTTTTCTTCTTCTGCCTGCGGAGGGCATCTCTGTGACAGTCTCTAAGTTTCTTCCAATTTTCTTTCGGCATTTCTCCTGCAGGAAGAAATTTCTGAATAGAGTTTCTCATAGAGTTTGGTGTAAATTAACGTGATAAATCTGAATAATTATTACTTTTGTACAGTTTTTTACCTTCTGAATTTGCACACGTATCTTTATTTTTCGATTTAGGTATTTAACGACGGGTGGCATGTTTAAAACCATCGCTCTAAGCTACCACATGGGTCAAAGGACTGTGTCGAAGAAAGTTTATGACGTCTCTGGAGCAATATGGAAGAACCTAAAATCCATTTATCTACCTGAACCCACAACAGCTATGTGGGAAAATATTGCTTCGGACTTTGAAAGGAAATGGCAATTTTACAATTGTCTTGGGGCTATTGACGTTAATGTCTTGGGGCTATTGACGGTAAACATATTACCTTGCGAAAACCTCTCTTATCTGGTTCCTCATTTTTTAACTATAAACTCCACTGTTCTATGGTATTGTTGGCAACTGTCAATGCTCATTATAGATTTACTTCTATAGACGCCGGTTCAATGGGCTGATTTATTGATGCAAATATTTTCTCAAATTCAGTATTAGGAAGAAAATTGACTGGTGGAACTTTAAATATTCCTGCAGATAAATCCCTTCCTGTAAAACATAATACAACCACATACGTTTTCGTAGGTGATGAGGCATTTCCATTATTGAAACACTTATTGCGACCGTACCCTAAATGTAGGGTTACTGTGAATGACAGAAATAAAGTTTTTAGCTACAGGCTTTCTCGTGCTCGTCAAACTGTAGAGTGTGCATTTGGTGTATTGAGCTCCAAATTTCGTGTATTTAAACGGCCTTTTGAGTGTAAACTGCAGTCTGTTGACGAATTGTCTGCTACACGCATACTGCATAATTATTTGAGGACAGAGAACATCATGGCAAGTGATCTGGGGGGAGAGGAGGACTTTGAACCACTGAGTACTGACCATCTGCTGTCGCCTGCTCCCCAGGTGCAGAAGCACAAATGAAGCTTTTCTTACTCGGGAAAGATTTAACGATTATTTTAATTCGCCGGAAGGTTCTATTCAGTGGCAGTATGCAGCTATAAGAAGAGGCTAGAACTAAACAGAATACGTTATATCCTTAATATAATGTTTGCTGTGAAGATTGATGTAAAATGAACAAATAAATGAATCAAAAAGTACTTACAATTGTTGTAATGTAATTCC
The DNA here is from genome assembly GCA_026315105.1 of Locusta migratoria. Classification (NCBI taxonomy): domain Eukaryota; kingdom Metazoa; phylum Arthropoda; class Insecta; order Orthoptera; family Acrididae; genus Locusta; species Locusta migratoria. The sequence continues at coordinate 466,673,640 of CM048746.1, read as the reverse complement.
TCTGCAATCTTCTTAGATATTTCGTCCTTCAGTTTATTCCTCATGTAGTCTGGATGGCTGGTGTTGTACAGCACTGGGTTGTCCTGAACTAACTGAATAAGGTGTTCCATAACTTTTTTTACAAGGCCGAAAGTGAAGCACTGCCACAGGTGTGCACAGCAGGAAGTACTGGGCGAGCGCCGTGTGGTGCCCGCTCCGGACAGGACGTAGGCTCCCAGGGGACGCAGGCTGGCCGCTGCAGGTGCGAATAGCCGCGCGAGTAGTATGGTAATGGGCATTGAACGCCACTGAGATTCGCGCGTCTTTTGTTTTTTTGGCGGGAAATTTGAATTACGCCCACCCCTCCTCCCTTGGCCAATTGCCGAACCGCAGATCAAAGGATGCCGCCACAAGATGATTGATAGGTCTTCCTGGAAGAACGAAAGATGATTGACAGTTTACATTTAGGTCCTTTTGATTCGCTACTTGTCCGACTGCTTATCAAAGGACGCCGCCATAACGCACTTAAGGATGATACAAATGCGGATTCTGGGTCAAAAATAATCAAATTGATATCAATTTGATATCAAATTAATTATGCGTAATTAGAGTAATTGCATAATTGCAATTACATGCACTTAGAGTAATTACATAATTGAAATTACATGTAACAAGAGTAATTACATGTACTTAGGGTAATTGTTTATTTATTTATTGTAATTGTTTATTGTTATTGGAATTGCACGTGTTCACTCCTCCACGTCTGGCGTGGAACTGAGCTCACCCCAAGGCATCACGTGACTATCTACGTCACCCCCCACCCCCACCCTACCACGTGACCAGCACTGGCCAATGAGAGCACAGCACGTGACCAGCCCCTTCCCCCACCCCTTCACAATAACATGTCCAAACTCGTCCACCTGGGGATCTCAACACTGAAAAAACTGTGGCAGTATTTCATGGAAAACAGCAGTTCAATAACGTTATTATTACTATTATTAATTGTTCTACACCTAACTGAAACGACCTCTGTTTTTCATAGGAACGTCTAACACACACACAAAACCGTATAAAAAAATGCTACGTAATGGTCACTGTACTGTGCAACATCATAATCTCTCGCCGAGGGGACGCGCACAAGAAAACAATGGGGGCACAGCACGAAGAGACGAGTGAGTGGTATACGGGGATCTTATTTTATTTACGTGCTGCCGCAGGAAATTGTATGCACGCCGGGCGACCGCCAGCTGCTGGCCGCTGGCCGGCGCAGGTCCTGCCTGCTCGGCGCTCGGAGCGCGAATGACGGCTGTGGCAGCTCCTTCCCCTCCCCGCGCCCCAGCGCAGTGCGGTCCGTTACCGAGACCCCCCTCCCCCCTCCTCGCCGCGCTCACCCACAGCTGCAGTTAGTGCGCTCGCCGCCGCGTCACCCCTCCCCCTCGCCGCGCACCTGTGGACCGGTCCTATTGAACCCCGCGGGCGGCGGCGCTTCTTTCTTAGAAATGCTTCGAACCCTTCGAGTCCCATCGCATTTGGTGGTCGGATGTCAATAGGTTGTCAGACATCTATGCTTCACTCAGGCGAACTGTGTCAATGGGCTATCCCGCGAAAACACGTCTTTTGACAATATGTGCACAGGTGCTTCGCATAACACAAAAATTCCGCAAAGACTCTTGGAACCCATTCTCCGCAAAGACGCACGACCTCTAGACAATGCGTCCGCTCAAAAACATACACAGTGGATTTCAGACCACCCATTTGGTTTCGCATATTCTTAGAAATACCTCCGACCCGCGGCGGTGACATATGATCATCTGTAATGCCATATGTATGTACTCCCATTACTCTAGTAATTATATCGAATTTTCAATCCATTTCAAGCCATTGAAATCGACTGAAAGCAGCAGTTCCAACCGCTGACAACAGATGGCTCTGATCCCACTTCTCCCCCCACCCAGCGCCTACACAATGAAGCCACGTGTGCAGACGCTGGCCACCCTCCTCTGCAGCTGACCAGTCTCTATTGTGTGCCTCAGTCCGCCGGCCGTAGCCGCTGCGACCGCGGAGACGCGGCACACAGGCCGACTGCCCATCTTCAGCCTCCTGACGATCATGAACTTGCGTACATACGCGAAAAGACTATCGTAGTGCATTTACGGAGCCCCGCCGCGGCATGCGCGCAATTTTTCCGGTCGACCCCAGCGCGCCGACCGGGCCGCGCCCCGCACCTCGCGAAAGAATTGCCGCGAAGCCCGCGCCGAAAATTATTATTCTTATTATTATTTAACAGCGCCACAGCCCGTCCCCCAGCCGCCGCCTGTAGAACGCGGAAGAGCGAGCTGCCGCACCTGCATGTGAAGTCTGCACCGAAAAAATTATTATCTAACCGCGCCACACCCGTCCTCGGTGACGCGGACACAACGATCCGACCGCCCCGATTATTATTATTTTTTTTTCCTACGAACGTTATAGCTCCTTGTACTGCCTCTACACCAACGTCCGCAAAGTTTTCTAATTCGCAGTGGAACAGTCCGCCCGCAAGAAAACAATTTGCTGTGTGTCTCCTGGCGAGAAAAGCAGAACTCAGACGGACAATAGCGGCCGGCCGCTCCATTCAAACAACCCCTTGCCGCTGATACCTGCTCAACCGCAGCCTTTCAAAACAGCGCGCGCGGCCGACGGGCGGCGGTGAATCACACACGTGCTCTGGCCGAGCGTTACCTGTAAAGGCTAAGCAAATAGTTCCACTCCACACGCGCGAAGAAGAAGAAGCGCTCTGCACTGCACTCTGCGGACAAACCTTAAAAGTTATCAAACGTATATCACTTCTCAAGCAACGACCGAATCATGCTGTTTTTTTCTTTTACGAACCTCTCTCTCTCTCTCTTTCCTATTCCCCACAAGTAAAACAATCAAGCAGAGAATGCGAGAAATGTGTTTTTAATGTAACTTATATTGCCCTTTCTCGAACCAGTATTATGTAGGGAAAAAAACGCGTCAGGCTTATTGCATACGTCATATTCCAATACACACACACGCGACCACATTTATTTATTACGCACTGCATCCAGGTTGCAAAAACAATTCTAACCAGAGCCAACTAACGAAAAGAAATGGTCCGTTTCGGAACTCGACCGCAACCTTAGATCTATAAATGTATCTCTTGTTTAGACGATGCAAGCAACAGCCATCGAACGGAATGTAACTTATATGCCAACCACTCTTTCGATAACAGCAGCAGCAGAAGACGGTATATTGTTTATACAAAACTTCCAAATAACGAAAATCGGCAATGACATCTAGCACAAAGTCTCTAAATATACATCTGCAAGCACGGTTAACAATCGTCCAGAACGCAGAGCGCTCTCTCCGCAGGCTACATAAAAGAAACATATGCTACGTGTTTAAACAAAAACACCTAAGTTACATCTCCAAATGATCAAAACCTTCTACGCAGACACACCACTCTGACAAGGATAGCTCGCATTGCATTTATTTAATGGAGCTAAGCCATGCCGAAAGTTCCGAAATTTAACACTCTAGCGATCTTGCCCTTAGATCGAGATATAGATGCGCCTTCCGAGAGTTCGGGTACTTTAATTTTACCTCTTGTTTCCTTGCTACAGCAGTACACATCCCATTTAAGGAATCTCTATGTCCTGTTACGATGCCAACTACATTTATCTGTCACCGATATTCTAGCGCCCCAGAAGACATTTAAATCCTGTTGTCCAACGGAGAGTCGAAATAAAGGAAAAATACGTGAAATAATTTACCGATTTCCGACCGTCTACACTAAAACTTTTCGAAATTATTGGCCTAACAACACCCTTATTCGACAATACAGCAACCAAAGAACCAAAGTTACCTGCCCAATGCAACACCGATTTCCAGCTCGACCCGCCCTTTACCCACAAAATTCCTACTCCAAGTTCCTTTTTTGTGCAATCCACTAATCCGAACTAAGATTTATTATTTTAATTACAAATAGATATCTACCACAAACGAAGACGATAACATACACGCCACAACACATGATTCTATATAGGACATGGAGTACTACATTCTTTTTTTTTTTTTTTTTTTTTTTACAACTGAGTACATGCAAAGTAATGTTCGCAAACACTTATATCGCAACCAACTCCCGCACACATCGATCATAACCTGCTCTCTAAGGAATGGATGGGAGTCACACACAGTACAAACACGTTTGTCGTGTGTTCCGCTAATTTCGGTCAATACAACGATGCGAGACCAATCCCCCCGCTTGTTTACTGTAAAAGCAAATATTTTTCCCCACACTATCTGTTTAAACCGGGCTTGCACATATGCAGTAGCCTCCTTTGAAAAGCCTTAGTCTTCGCCATATAACCCAGTTTTCGTTTCCCTTCTTCTTCTTGGGACTTGTGGAATTACGTAGACGATATCTACGTCTGTGGATAATAAAGTCCTGGAATGCTGGAATGCTAAAGAAAATATAGCTCCTTGCTCGACTCTACAAGTAATTTACAGTTGAAACTAAAAAACATAATGTCCGAGAGAGTGGTCAATTTTCGGGTACTCTTAATACCCAAGTAATCAAATCTAAAAGCGTTTGCACAGTACAACGGCGCACTTTGTAAATACCGTATCTTCTCTTTTAGAACACTTAAACAATCTTCTTGCACAATCCTCCATCCTGGTAATACTATCTTCTCGACTCAGCGAAAAAATAAAAGTCCTAACAATCAACTGCCTGGACTCTTTACAAAATCGATATCTTTGCTTACACCAGGGCTCATGATTTTCGACAAATTTATTTTGGTTCTACAATTCGACGCCAACCACGTTAAGCAGTCGTTTCTTCGCCCGCAACCACTTTGATATTGCTCCTTCCATCCGAAAGTCATGCTCGGATACGAACGCCACTCGGTTAAAGTGTTGTCCAAAAATCCAGGAGATAGAAGCCATCTACACGAAGCTGCTGCTGTAGTATAGACGGGAGCGCCTCCATTAAAAAAAGCATCGATTAGCTGCAGTTTATAAGATATATACCCACAGGACATACATATTTCCCCCATGTATTCCAGAAATAGTAACTTCGTCTTGTCTCCAGCGTTTGCAGTATCGAACTTGCTGAATTTACTACACTCACACGCACTCAATTGGCTACAACTAGCGCACTTTAAGTTACCAAACTGTAGGAGTTATATAAAACACGTTGATTTTCGACGAAAGAATTATGATTTACCGCAGCAGACACATCCGCTACGTAACGTAATGCACACCAGACAACACTAGCATACGATTAAACAGGCGATGCTTCGACGAAAGATCAATGCACCACCAAAGTCGGTTTTCTTTAGAGCTTTACCGTGTTGTATATATTTAGGGTAGATCAACACTTTTTACTTACATTCCGTCCCATATAGCCTACAACACTCTCTGTAAGCGCCAAACATTTCCAACACAGTAACAGAAGTACACCTACAGTCAACACGAACCTACAACAACAAACGAATCTAGTCATTCCAACTCGATTTTTGTCCCAACTAGCATGCTGCAAGCTATGTATACGTTCGTAACAACCCAGACAGAGATATCCTTACTTCCGTCACTAGCCCAGCAACAACTCTAAACAAGTTACCACAGATGGTGTTATAGCCGTGATCTGTAACAGACAAGATCTCCCAGACACACAGCGTTTTAATAATGTTTCGATCTCTCTCTCTCTCTCTCTCTCTCTCTCTCTCTCTCTCTCTCTCTCCACCCAATAACTACGTTGGTTGCTTGACCCGTCCCTAACATCCAACCACAATTTTGTTTCCAATGCATAGCCCGGCAGACAATATTTCTGGAACGCTTTCTATCAGCCAATACCCCGAGCATTCGCGCACAAACCACCATCGTATTCCACTGCTTCTAACAAATTATTACTCTCGTTAAACATCTGTAACACAGTGTAAAAAATGATCGACGTACACGCACAGAACAGCTAACAAGAAAAGATCTAGATCAAAGCCAAGTTCTTATAATCCTTACAAGCAGCAACGCAAAATAGTCACCATTTCGAACTAATGCAACACCAGATTTTTTTTAACGATCTCCAAGAGCAATTCTTTAGAGACTAAACATACGATTAAATGCACCTCCAACGTAGGTAACTAATCCTCTAACTCGATGCTTATCGACCAAAGAACATTAATTTACCACTGCAATCATCTCCAATACGCTACCGAGAGACGTCAATTCGTAAACACAGCTAAAAGAAGATATAAATGCCCCACATCCATGCTACTAAGTATCTATAAGTATTTCCACAATTGCGGATCACATCTGCGTTGCATCGTTTCCCGCGACTAAACAGTTCGAAATAGGTACTTCGCGCAAGCTAGCATGCATACTCACATTCCATGTTATTTCTGGCTGTAGGAGAGTGCGGACCTGTTGACTCATCGTAGACTCCGGTTTGGAGCGTGTGTACGTCCTATACATGTAAACATACCTGTCCACGCTCGCACCTGACCTGGAGAAGTTTTCGGTTTAATTTTTCCCGACCGCACCAGATTCCGAATACAAGAGAGCTATTTTCGCGAAGATACATTTCCTCGCAACTGACACAAGCAATGTTTTTACCGTGCGAGCTGTCGTTATAACTTTTATAAGCAGATACATATACAGCCAGTAGGATAAGCGCAAATTTGCGATGTAGCTCCTACAAAAACGAAACATAGTTTTTTTAGAAATTCGATAAGAAGAAGAACGAAATTTATACAAGATGAACCAATGTGCAATAAGTCAAACCCCACTCCATGTAGCAATGTACCGAGCAACATCGATTTAAACGAACACTTTGCTTAGCTGTAGAATAGAACAACACAGAATTACACCTCCCTAACAGATACTTTACCGAGGGAGTTACTGCTCTCTGGTAACAAGCAACCTGTTTTCTGGTATCTTCTCCTAAACCCTATAAGACCGAAACTTTCTACTCGAGAAGCTAGACACAGAGTACAAATCGTTCTTTATTATTCTGTTATGTGTAACTTTCATTTTCTCCGCTGTAATTTTTTTTTTAACTCGTAGTTTTAGATCCACATCGGCGTCTCCTATTACCGTTCCAGCCAGAAGTTTGAAAGGTAGAGGGAAGGTATGTTCTCGAACTCCAAAAATGTTCAAATGTTTGTTAAGCTTATGGGACTTAACTACGGGGTCATCAGTCCCTAAACTTACAAACTACTTATGAACTACTTACGAACTAGGACGGCACAAATATCCATGCCCGAGGGGGGATTCGAACCCCCGACCGTTGTGGCCGTGCTGACCGTGACTGGAGCGCCTCAGTCACCTCGGCCACCGCGGCCGGCTCTCGAACTCTATTACGTATCTTCGCTTCCTCCTGCATTCCAAATCCTTTATAGCTCTGCACCTTCGGGCAATGCTTCTAGACGAGAACAATCGGGTATTTTAACTTTTCCCATTATTTCCTGTATAGCAATATGCGTCCCTATGTCTGCACGTTACCAACTCCTAATTTCCGTATGGAGCACTAGGTTTACGACTATTGCAAACGATTGCTTGTTATTCCAACCGTTTTTAACTCTGCAAATGACTGTCCCCAGTCCTCCACTTTGGATGCAATGTAGTCCCGTCTCCAAACGATGATGCAATACGTTTTACGTGTGTTCCGCTATTTTCGGTCAGTACACCGACGCGCGACCAATCTCCCTGACTGTTTACTGTAAAAAGCAAATATTTTATAAGTCCCAGTCGTAACCAGATTTCTCCACACCCTCCGTTTAAGCCGGGCTTACACATATGCCATAGCTTCGTCTTTCTCCAGCATTAGGTTGTACTCGTCCTTTATGGCAGTTGCTTTAGCCATATATTCTAACTTCCTTCTCTTGGTCTCGATATCCGCCATTTCCAGTTTTCTTTTCGCGCACAGAAGACATTAACTGCAGGTAGCGATGTAATTTCTTTAATGGGGACGGCTTAAGCCTGTGTGATACATATACTCTTTTCGCTGGACTTGCAGAATGACATTGTTTGTAGGTACTAGACCTAATTCGGCGATATCTATATCTGGAGGCAGTGTGGAAAACAATGTTCTGGATTGGAAGAAGTATGTTTCCCCAGCTTTAATGTAGTTTTTAAGTGTACTACTTATATCGTCTTTGCCGCTGTCAGTATTACGAATCTCCACCCAATTTACAGGTAGACAATGGAAACTAAAAGCTGATAGAACGTAACGTGTAAGCTTTTATCGATCTGGAAGGTTTAACCTGTACACCGATTAATTTTTGGGTATTTTTATTACACCAGTACACAAATTGCATGACACTATTAAACACTACAAAGCATCTGGTGTCCCAGATGTTTGTTATTCGCCCCCCACATGGTGGAGAAACACTTTGCAGATACCGTTTAAAAAACTTAAAGAGTCTTGCACAAGATCAAAAACACTCTCCATCCGGTAATCGTATATTGTAATACCCCTGTTGTCGACCCAAAAACGAAGTAAGTGCTCAAATCGACCTCTATCTCTCTTTTTAGGGTAAATGTCATTCCCGATTTTCGTTATTTGGAATTTTTGTATAAACAATATGCCGTCTTCTACTTCTGCTGTTATCGAAAGAGTGGTTGGCATATAAGTTACATTCCGTTCGATGGCTGTTGCTTGCATCGTCTAAACAGGCAGTACAAGGAGCTATAACGTTCGTAGGAAAAAATAATAATAATAATCGGGGCGGTCGGATCGTTGTGTCCGCGTCACCGAGGACGGGCGTGGCGCGGTTAGATAATAATTTTTTCGGTGCAGACTTCACATGCAGGTGCGGCAGCTCGCTCTTCCGCGTTCTACAGGCGGCGGCTGGGGGACGGGCTGTGGCGCTGTTAAATAATAATAAGAATAATAATTTTCGGCGCGGGCTTCGCGGCAATTCTTTCGCGAGGTGCGGGGCGCGGCCCGGTCGGCGCGCTGGGGTCGACCGGAAAAATTGCGCGCATGCCGCGGCGGGGCTCCGTAAATGCACTACGATAGTCTTTTCGCGTATGTACGCAAGTTCATGATCGTCAGGAGGCTGAAGATGGGCAGTCGGCCTGTGTGCCGCGTCTCCGCGGTCGCAGCGGCTACGGCCGGCGGACTGAGGCACACAATAGAGACTGGTCAGCTGCAGAGGAGGGTGGCCAGCGTCTGCACACGTGGCTTCATTGTGTAGGCGCTGGGTGGGGGGAGAAGTGGGATCAGAGCCATCTGTTGTCAGCGGTTGGAACTGCTGCTTTCAGTCGATTTCAATGGCTTGAAATGGATTGAAAATTCGATATAATTACTAGAGTAATGGGAGTACATACATATGGCATTACAGATGATCATATGTCACCGCCGCGGGTCGGAGGTATTTCTAAGAATATGCGAAACCAAATGGGTGGTCTGAAATCCACTGTGTATGTTTTTGAGCGGACGCATTGTCTAGAGGTCGTGCGTCTTTGCGGAGAATGGGTTCCAAGAGTCTTTGCGGAATTTTTGTGTTATGCGAAGCACCTGTGCACATATTGTCAAAAGACGTGTTTTCGCGGGATAGCCCATTGACACAGTTCGCCTGAGTGAAGCATAGATGTCTGACAACCTATTGACATCCGACCACCGAATGCGATGGGACTCGAAGGGTTCGAAGCATTTCTAAGAAAGAAGCGCCGCCGCCCGCGGGGTTCAATAGGACCGGTCCACAGGTGCGCGGCGAGGGGGAGGGGTGACGCGGCGGCGAGCGCACTAACTGCAGCTGTGGGTGAGCGCGGCGAGGAGGGGGGAGGGGGGTCTCGGTAACGGACCGCACTGCGCTGGGGCGCGGGGAGGGGAAGGAGCTGCCACAGCCGTCATTCGCGCTCCGAGCGCCGAGCAGGCAGGACCTGCGCCGGCCAGCGGCCAGCAGCTGGCGGTCGCCCGGCGTGCATACAATTTCCTGCGGCAGCACGTAAATAAAATAAGATCCCCGTATACCACTCACTCGTCTCTTCGTGCTGTGCCCCCATTGTTTTCTTGTGCGCGTCCCCTCGGCGAGAGATTATGATGTTGCACAGTACAGTGACCATTACGTAGCATTTTTTTATACGGTTTTGTGTGTGTGTTAGACGTTCCTATGAAAAACAGAGGTCGTTTCAGTTAGGTGTAGAACAATTAATAATAGTAATAATAACGTTATTGAACTGCTGTTTTCCATGAAATACTGCCACAGTTTTTTCAGTGTTGAGATCCCCAGGTGGACGAGTTTGGACATGTTATTGTGAAGGGGTGGGGGAAGGGGCTGGTCACGTGCTGTGCTCTCATTGGCCAGTGCTGGTCACGTGGTAGGGTGGGGGTGGGGGGTGACGTAGATAGTCACGTGATGCCTTGGGGTGAGCTCAGTTCCACGCCAGACGTGGAGGAGTGAACACGTGCAATTCCAATAACAATAAACAATTACAATAAATAAATAAACAATTACCCTAAGTACATGTAATTACTCTTGTTACATGTAATTTCAATTATGTAATTACTCTAAGTGCATGTAATTGCAATTATGCAATTACTCTAATTACGCATAATTAATTTGATATCAAATTGATATCAATTTGATTATTTTTGACCCAGAATCCGCATTTGTATCATCCTTAAGTGCGTTATGGCGGCGTCCTTTGATAAGCAGTCGGACAAGTAGCGAATCAAAAGGACCTAAATGTAAACTGTCAATCATCTTTCGTTCTTCCAGGAAGACCTATCAATCATCTTGTGGCGGCATCCTTTGATCTGCGGTTCGGCAATTGGCCAAGGGAGGAGGGGTGGGCGTAATTCAAATTTCCCGCCAAAAAAACAAAAGACGCGCGAATCTCAGTGGCGTTCAATGCCCATTACCATACTACTCGCGCGTAGCTGCCGACCGCGTCCCCTCAAATACTCTCACATTATTTTCTCGAGAACGGATAGAAGTGTGGCTCTCATTGAATCGTTAAAAACAATTTCGATATGTTAGCTACATTTCATACGCAGTAATGTATGGTATAAAACGCACCAAACGCAAACTAGCCAGCGACTACTTTTTTCACTGCAAACTCTTCACAATATGCGCGGCGTTGTACTTTATTTTTTATTATAACAATAACTATGTACAATAACGAAAAGAAAACCTCCCCAACGTCATGCAGTGGCTTTTGCCTATATGATACAGAAAAATAATTTTTTTCTAGCGAGTAGTTTCTGCAAAATCGATTGTTTAAGCTGAGTTAGCGCAAAACACGCACAAATCGGAAAATAGTGTTTTTAATTTAAAGTAAAAGTGTTGCAAAGAAACTAAATACAGAGAAGAATGAAGCTTATATTCGTCTACATATTTTATTTCTTTCGAAGCATATCGGATAGCTTGAAAACCGTGGCTGGTCGCGGGTGCCGAGGAGACTGAGGCGCTCCAGTCACGGTCTGCACGGCCACTACGGTCGGGGGTTCGAATCCCCCCTCGGGCATGGATATTTGTGCCGTCCTTAGTATAAGCTAGTTCATAAGTAGTTTGTAAGTTTAGGGACTGATGACCCCGTAGTTAAGTCCCATAGACTCTACAAACATTTGAACATTTGAAAACCGTGCGCCTCGGACAACCGGACAGAGGCGTGACCGAGGAAACGCCTGTCCTCCGCCTCGCCGCGTTAAGTGTGCGCTGCCCCATTAGAAAGCATGCGCTACAGACGGGCGGAGGCGTATCCTCTGCCTATCCTCTGCCTCTTCTGCGTCAAGTGTGCACCGGGCCTAATCCTATGCTATAACCTAACCGCACGTGATGTACTATGTATCCGACAAAACGGCATTCAATCATCTCCAGCAGAAATGAAATCATATTTTCTTTATGGCATTAAAGCTTGTTCCTATGAGCAAACAGCGAAAGAAAAATTTCAGCTACAGCGCTAAAAAGCAAACTGTAACTTAACGCCATCATTGATTATCCTCAAGCTGGCCAGTGGTTACACGAACTGCCGTGTTACGAACCTATCAGCAACCCTGTTTGGCACTTATAAACGGCGCGGTGGAGTAGCCGAGCAGTCTAAAGCGTCTCGCTGCTGAGCGCGCGGTCGCTCGCCGTTGAGGTTCGAGTTCTCCCTGGGGCATGGGTGTGTGTGTTGTCCTTAGGTTAGTTTACCTAGGTTTAAGTAGTTTGTAAGATACGGACTGATGACCACGCAGTTTGGTCCGATGGATTTACAAACATTTGAACATTTGAACACTTATAAACTGTAAATAACGACACAGATTCCGAGCATAGAAAGAAGACAATACTGTTACGGTAAAGACGTAACGAGGTAGTATAACTTGAATTTTATAAAAGTAACCATCGAAGTAATTTTGGGTTGGAAAATAAAATTACACGTTACGAGATCTGAACCCATTACCTACCGCACGTGAAGCTGTTGCTTTATCACTGCGCCATGCAGTAACATACTTTAATTGAGATTCGGAGAGCTCGTCTAACGTAAGTTAAGTGATCACTGCTTGTACAAAATGATTCAGTGTGCATGAGTACGTATTTCTTTAACACAGCCGCCCATAAATTTTTTATATGATTATCACTAGGTGATAAAATGCGAAATAAAAAGGGCTGGCCTATGAAACGGGACGAAAAACAAATCAGAGCAAGACAAGGGAAATGTAAGTGAATTGACCAGTTGTGGCAGTTTGGCAACGGCTATCGGTTCGGGCATGGTGGTGGGAGCTCTGATTGAAGGAAGTCAGCTCTAGCGGGCGAGTTGTTTACAAGCAAGTGATTTTAATCAGACTATGGGTGGCGTTGATTTAGCTCTATCGTAGTAGCCACTTGAAATGTCGATAATACACGATGAACCAGATTGCAAAAACATTGGAATTTTACATGTAAGGACTGTGATGAAATGGACAGTTGATAATGTTGTAACGTGGTAGTTTATTCCCAAACTGCCATAACAAACTTCTACGCAATTTTTAATGGCTTGGATTAATTTATTATTTTTTCAATTTCATTTACAGCTGGTTTGAACACTGTATCATCCCGTTTACATGGGCTCCCAAAACCGGATTTCGTAAACCGATTTCCCAATTCCGCTTTTGGTTGGTCATGTAAACACTCCAAAATCGATTCTGGAAATCCACTTCTATAAAGTGGTTTTCCAGTTCCACGATCGATTTTCGTGCACATGTAAACGCAACCGTTTTTGAAGCGTCCTTGGCTTGTCAGATTGTATTTTCTTGTTACGAATTTTCGGCAGATATGGACAGAGTGATATTTTCTACTGTGGAATAAAGATATAAAGATTAGAATGAGGCTGAATCTGTGTATTTAAGTAAAGAAAAATAGAGATTATGCGGACTAAATCAGAAACTGAATCAGCTGTTTTTCAGCCGCCATTTTAAGTGGGATAGGAAATCCGATTCAGGCTATGGCATGTAAACACGACAGCGAAACACGGTTTACGAAAATCGGTTTTCGTCTTCCGGAAGATGTGTTGCTTGTAAACGTAATGTATGCGCGTGGCTAAAGCGCCATACCAGTCGTTGCCCACCACGCGAACGCGTAAGGCCGCGGCCTGTGTGGGCTACACATTCTAGCGACAGCGCGCGACAGTTCACGCGACAAAAGACGGCCACACGTATTGCTTCGGGAGTGTCCTGCGTGAGCGCCGACTGTGGCGCTGCCTGTCGCTGCGCGTCGCGCGCTACAACGAGCGACGTTTGAGATTCAAGCCTGTTTGGATCTTGTCGCTGTCGCTCGCGCTACAATTTACAAAGTGTCCAGTTTCGTTGAGAACTGACTGCTTTTAGAGGTTATGTAGGTTGTCGCAAGAATTCTGCGAGCAAATAATCCCTGGAGCTTATGAACCTTCAACTACTTGTGAAATAACAGAAAACAAAATTGAAGTTCCATATATACTGAAGTATTTTGCTTTGGTTAACTAGCTCGTAATTTTTCTTTTGACTTTTGCAAACAACTGAAGTTAAATTTTTAAATAGTTTCTAATACATCCGTCTTCTATACTGTTATTCTGAGTGATAGTTTCTTCAAATCACGTTCATCGTGGTGTAAATGAATTACTCGCATTTGTGTGCTTTCTGCACTTGCAGTAACAACAAACTGACTCCTGAGAGAGAGAGAGAGAGAGAGAGAGAGAAGAGAGAGAGAGAGAGAGAGAGAGAGAACTCTGTGATGTCAAACGAGATGCATGTAAATTATGTTTCTGAGTAAAATGTTAGGATATAATATTTCAGTAGGAATTTAATGTGTTTGGTAGGTCTACAGTTGGATACGTGTGTTTGCAATAAAGCTGAACTAGGGGTAAAAAAAAAAAAAAAAAAAAAAAAAAAAAATTATGGTGCTTTGTAAAGAGAAAACATAAAACTTTGCACAAATAACACGTGAAAGGGTTGTAGTTACAGGAGTTAAAATATGAGATGGAACGGGAAGCGAACCAGCGACCGCAAAAATTACAAGTTTGTAGTCGAGGTCGCTACTCCTACACTACAGCAACAACTATAGAAGATGTTTGAAACTAATGATTTACTATTGTCTTCCAATAAGCTTTATTTCGTACTTATTCAGTTGTTGATCGTTTTTAGCCACAAAAACTCATTGAGAACATAGTCGAAAGTAACTGTACTCGTACTTTCGAAGAATTTGACCGATGATCTTCAGTCTGTTTTCGTATTTGAAGATACGATGAAATAGTCCACGAACTTTCCTCGCTTTGTAAATGTAATACAAAGCATTATTTTTACGCCTTACTTCCTAAGGTTAATGAAACTTTATTGCCTTACTCTACAGCTATCATTATTCTACGGTTTACGCATGGCACACCTTAGAAACAGCTGATCGGTTGTAGCGGCCATCTTGAAGAGAGGAGTAGTCGCGCTCACGTCGGACACCCGGCCATGTGGCCGCTTGTAGCAGCAGTGTCGCGTCGCTGGATGTCGCGCGCTGTCGCTAGAATGTGTAGCCCACGCGAGATCGGAGTGGCGTGGCCAGCGACGGGGCATACAAGCGGCGCTTCAAGTATGTGGCGGTCTTAATCCTGCGACTCGCGTATAGAAGGGATGTACTACTTGTGGAAGCGGAGCGGTTGTTTTGGAGGCGGACATTTCGCGATATTTCATTCAGAGCCTCCGGCTACTTCCGGTTGGACATCTCGAATCGAGCAGACGCCATGTTGGAGTGGAATCTAGCTGTATTTATTTGATTTGGTAGCGGATTTGCGTAGCAGGCGTCAATTCCTTGAACATAGACCACGATCGAAGTTTTCTCATACAAGTTTGTTATAATAAGTTGCTTAACGGCACAATTACACACAGTTCATAAAGTAAAATAGTAAGGCACTTAAATGTGATTTGCAGAGTATCCCATGTAGATGTAGATGTAGATGCACAGTGTCGTGGAACGCACTGTTGTCGATTGCGGAACGGAAGGTCCTCTGTACGATCCCCTACGGCTCCAAATATTTTAATTGTCCCTAATTCAAATTTTCTTATTCTTTCACACTCCTACTAGGAAAATTAGTAATTTTGAAGATGTTACATACCACGATATATATATCGAAGCTGTTAATATTTTCACGTTGAAAACTGCAGGTGGTCCGGAATTCGAAGGCAGGTCATTGACAGAGCACAGCACTTTACACGTAGAACACGTTTATTGTTCACATAAACGTATGCTCAGTACAGACTGACTCCTGCTTGCAGTGCTCTAGTGTTTATACATATAACTTTCTGTAACTTATAAGTACATCAGACATGAGAAACAGGTAGAACATTCCAGAAAGAGTAAATACAAATAATTTTTTTCTGCTCGTGGCGGGATTTGTATTGGGGACCGCAAGCACAGAAATCTTGGATGCTACCCACTGCACCACGCGTTCCGTCGGAAGACTCGCGGCAATATCAAAGCAATAGTTATCGAACAATTGAATGTTATGAGTTTTACGAATATGTTATGATTTTAAAGTATGTGGTTAGGCAGGAACCTACGAGTACAGTTAAATTGTTGAGTGCCAAGCTGTATTCTTATGTTCTTGCCAAACCACGTCCTTCAAAATCGTAACATTCTGGTATAAATATTAATATTTGCTTGTTCGAACATTATTATTATTATATTTGAGGTAATACATTAGTAGTTTTACTCATCACGCCATATACCTTTTACCAAATAGTGTTCTTCAGAGTTTTCTGTCAAACTCTCGAATCTGTTACTGTATACTCATTGTCCTTCCGTCTTCAAATGAATTTGTCACTTTTTTCGGAAATCAATTTGAAGTTAGTGAACATTAATGTGATGGCCGCGTAAATGGAGACTAGCGTCTATACACAACGTTAGAGCATTAAAACCGAAAGTATCACATTCCAAGCTAAAATTGTGTGCCGGAACCGGGACTCGAAACTGGGACCTTTGCCTTTCGCGGGCAAGCGCTCTACCACTGAGCTACCCCGACACGACTCACGATACCGCCTCACAACTTTACTTCCGCCAGTACCTCGCCTCCTACTTTCCAAACTTCACAGAAGTTCTCCTGCGAAACTTGAAGACTAGCACTCCTGGAAGAAAGGATATGGTGGAGACATGGCTTAGCCACAGCCTAGGGGATGTTTCCAGAATGAAACTTTCACTCTGCAGCGGAGTGTGCGCTGACATGAAACTTCCTGGCAGATTAAAATTGTGTGCCAGAACCGGGACTCGAACCTGGGACCTTTGCCTTTCGCGGGCAAGCGCTCTACCACTGAGCTACCCCGACACGACTCACGATGCCGCCTCACAACTTTACGCTTGCCCGCAAAAGGCAAAGGTCCCAGGTTCGAGTCCCGGTTCCGGCACACAATTTTAATCTGCCAGGAAGTTTCATATCAGCGCACACTCCGCTGCAGAGTGAAAGTTTCATTCTGGAAACATCCCCTAGGCTGTGGCTAAGCCATGTTTCCACCATATCCTTTCTTCCAGGAGTGCTAGTCTTGCAAGTTTCGCAGGAGAACTTCTGTGAAGTTCGGAAAGTAGGAGGCGAGGTACTGGCGGAAGTAAAGTTGTGAGGCGGCATCGTGAGTCGTGTCGGGGTAGCTCAGTTGTATCATTCGCCGTCTAGCTGCCGTCGAGTGAAGACCTGCCTGCTAGTGCTGCGCGTAACTTAGCTTCTCGTGTGTGTTTGTTTACGTTCAGTTAATTGTTTTACATCTGAAATTTGTGGAAGTGCGTCTCTAAGCTTGCCGTACGTCCACGTTTCGCCTATTGGCGGGATCTCGGTTTTCACCGAAATCTACACGCTACTGAAACGTCATGGCTGATTCCCTGAGGAAGAACACACTGATCTTCTCGTTCCAGAAAGAAACCCGGCATGTTCAACTAACTGCACTCGAAATCCTGGATTGGCTGTATGAGGTAATGGGCATTGATAATGATCTTGCACATACCACTCAGTTAGATTCTGATGAATACTGTCTTTTTATTAAGTTTTTTAGTTCTGTGACAATTGATAAAATTTTGGGAAAGTGGGGTAGCTCTGTTGAGTTTGAACATAGAGATGGGTCCAAAAGTAAGGTTTCAATTAGGAAAGCTGATACCAAGTATATAAAAGTGAGAGTCTTAAATTTACCGATAGAGATGGATAATATTTTAATTAAGGAGGCACTTTCCAAATATGGTGACGTGCTCTCGATAGAAAATGAAAGGTGGTCAAAACACTACAAATTACAGTTTTACAATGATATACGTGCTGTAGAAATGGATGTAAAGACGAATATTCCGTCATATATGACAGTGCATGGATACAAAGCACACATTGTGTATTCAGGACAAGAACCAACTTGTCAGATATGCAATGAATCTGGGCATTTTAGGTTAGACTGTCCACGACGGTACACGGTACTGAAAAGTAATTATGTAAAGCGGCAACGGCTCACCCTTGGTGAAGTGATGCCTCCTACTGCGATACCCTCCTCTGTTAATGACGTCACGGAAAGTATCACGGATATGATCAATGTTGATAAAGAATTTCCACCTTTAACGACACCTGCAAGTTATAGTCTATCTGTCCGAGAAAATGATCAGCAACCCAAGAAAAGACCGCTAGAAACAACTGAAGATCGTTTTGATGATGATTCCTCTTGCACTCTTCCCGTTCGTAAACAAAAGCAGTGCGAAGCGGGAGACGAAGAGCCCACAGTAAACACTGCTATGGAAGTGGAAACTGCAGTGAAGGAATCAAAGGCATTGGATGAGGAAGAAAAAGGTGCAGTAGTAGACGAACCTGTCACGATTCTGCCTGGCGCGGAGGAGAAGGAAGTAAACTCCGACGAGCCGGTAGAATCAGGGGAAACAGAGGAATCAGGAAAACAGCAACAAGACGCCGCGGCCGCAGTGATACCCGCCGCGCATGAGCGCGAACAGCAGGGCGGCAGTTTCCGCCAGTCCCCGCCTGAGCGTCCCTCGCAACCGACGGACGTAAACAAGGAAACTGTGAAGGAGGTGCCGGCGACTCAGGATGGCCGCCGCCGCCGAATAAAGCCGCAACCAAATCTGAAAGTGGCTCGTAATCAAGGAAACCAACAACCTGCCATGGGCGCTCCGAAGCCACGTAATATAAAATACGAAATAGTCACTGCAGATGCCTCGAAAGAAAACACAAAAAATGATTCCTTACCAGTTACTCCACAAAAGGATCAAAGAGATAAATCCCAAGCACCGGAGTCTAGAGAAAATACTTAAGTGTAGATCAAATAGTGTGCCAATGATCATGAACTGTTATTTCTTTTTTCGTTCTTCTGTAAATCTTCAGGTTTTCTATATCAGTCAAGTTTTCGTTATAAATTCTATGATTTCAATTACTGTCAGCACAGTAGTGTCTTAAAACAGTTTATTATTTGTTACCATTATTCCTTGAGGGTAACTTAAAGCTTTAGTTAATTATTTTCCCTCTCGCTTACCTAATGATGCAAGCGTATACTGTAGCTACTATGAATATCAATAAGATTCACTCATAGTGACTAAAATTTAAATGTTAGAATGGCTACAAGTAATATTACAATGGCGCAATCTTATACGATTACTACAGTAAACATAAATAAAATAACTGGCGGCGCTTAAAGAATTTCTATACGACTCTGGAACCGATATTGCCTTGCTACAGGAAGTTTTAATGCCCGATCTTAGTATACCAGGATTTATTTCTTACATTAACATCTCACTTGAAACAAGTGTAGGAACGGCTGTATTAATACGACATGGCATTCCAGTAACAGATGTGGAACGATTGGAATCCGGAAGAGGGATAGGGTTAAAGATCTACGATGTGACAATAATCAACTTGTACGCTCCTTCCGGGTCTTCACATCGATCTGACAGATCAAAGTTTTTTAAAGAAGACATCATATACCTATTACGAAGAAATCCAAGCCAACTCATAATTGGTGGTGATTTTAATAGTGTTTTAAATCGTAAAGATCAGGTCCCCAATTTTAATTTTTGTTATGAATTAAATCATCTAGTTACGAACCTGAATTTAAAAGATGCGTGGGAAATCAAGTGTCCTACTGCTGTCGAATTTACTTTCGTCACATCAAATTCATGTAGCAGAATTGACAGGGTATATATTGCTCAAGATCTTACATCCTCCGTAACAAAAGTAGAAACTATTCCTACGTACTTTTCGGACCATTCCAGTTTGTTGATCTGCATAAATTTGCGACCACAGCCTATACGTCAGTTCAGGAGTCACTGGAATTTAAACGTCTCGTTGTTGCAAGACAGTGATTTAGAAGACACACTAAAGGAAGCCTGGACAGTGTGCCTGCGTGCGCTTAACAGATATGCAACCACTATCGATTGGTGGACAACAAGAGCGAAGCCGAAGCTGAGGAAGGTTTTAATGCAATATAGTAGTCAGAGGGCAAGATGTATTAAGAATAATATAGAGTTTTATTATTCAATCTTAAGAGAGTTATATAGCCAGACATCTGCGTCGACCCTTCCCCTGGAAGACATTAAAAAAGTCAAAGCGAAATTGCTCACTATTAAAAGGAAGCAATTAGAAGGATTAAAAATAAAATCAAAAGCGAAATCAGTTACAGAGGATGAAATGACTTCTCTCTATCATTTACTAAAGCATGCTAAGAACAGGAAGAGATCGTTTATTGATGAAATCAGAACAAAACATGGCATTACTCTAAAAACCCAGAAGGATAGTGTTAATGAAGTGCATCGTTATTATAATGAATTGTATTCTGGAAATGCAGGAGGGGTTGAAAATTCTGATAATTTCTTTAACATTATAGTCCCACAGCTGACGGAAAGTGATAATCAGGAATTCCTTTCTGAGGTTAATGAAGAGGACGTTTATGAGTCTCTCTGCAGTTCACCATTAAAAAAATCCCCAGGACCCGATGGTTTGCCAGTGGAATTTTACGTTCGTTACTGGCCAATTGTCGGTGAGAAAATTACTGAGATGGTGAATGAGGTTATTAAGGCAAAAATGATACCACCTGAATTTAAAGAGAGCAAAATTGTACTCGTCCCTAAAAGTAAAGGGAACAAAGACCTAAATAACTTTCGCCCAGTTTCGTTGCTGAATTCAGACTACAAAATTGTTGCTAGAGTTGTAAATAAAAAGTTTTCATCATTAACACACAAAATCATTAGTCAACATCAAAATTGTGCCGCGGGGAGAAATATATTTCATACTTTAGTTGATTTTAGAGATGTCATTGCAATCACCTCTGTAACGAACATGAAATGTGCGTTGACTTTTTTGGACTTCCATAAAGCCTTCGATGTGGTAAACCATGAATACCTGCTGCAGACTTTAAAGCGTCTGGGATTCAATGAACAGGCCTTGTCTCTGATCCGAAACATTGCCACAGGAATAAATGCAAGAATAGCTGTCAACGGCCAAACAACAAAACTGCTACAAGTCAGACGAGGTGTTCCTCAAGGAAGTCCCCTTTCCATGACCCTATTCGCCATCTCACTGGACCCGTTTCTCAGACATGTTCATGACAAATTAACAGGCATCACACTAGGAGGACATAAAACTGTTACAAGAGCTTATGCTGACGATGTAGGAATTGTCATAAGAAATATGGAAGATATAGACACATTAGAAACAGTAACGAGAACTTACTGTAGTTTGTCTGGAGCAAACGCAAATGAAAAGAAAAGCAAAATCTTAAATCTTAGAGGTTTTGACAAAATAAACATGGAATGGGCAAAAGTGGTGAAGCGGCATAAAAGCCTAGGAATAACACTAACAACAAACGCCATGAAAATGGCTGCAATAAACTGGAAAGACACCTCCGAAACACTTCGAGGTGCTATAATGGAGAACTTATCACGTTCCTTAAATCAGTTTCAGAGGGTTAAGTACATAAACTTATGTATCCTGTCCAAAGCATACTATACAGCCCAAGTATTTCCAATACCAAGGATGATAGCCCGGAAAATTATGTCCAGAATTACAAACTTCCTGTGGAAAGGAGAAATATTTCGAACAGCAGTCAAGGTAGCAACCTTAGATCCGAGACATGGCGGTTTAGGTCTAACTGACATCACAAGCAAAGCTTCGGCACTTTTCGTCAAGAGGCAAATGAATGTAATAAGAGAATCTCAAGACAGTATTACCAGTCAGCTCTTTGAAATCGTTAAACCAGAAAATCTACAACCCCCTATTGATGTGAGAAAAATAAATAGTCGTCTACAGCATGTGAGAACATTTTATATTGAACTAAGTTATTTGAGTACTGGACTTCGACAAGCTCAACAGATAACATCAGGAGCAATCATGAGGGAAAGGTGGAAAAGTGAAGGCAGAAATAAAATAGAAAGACAGTATCCAAATTTAGACTGGAATGCTATCTGGGAAAACATCAACTTAAAAGTCCTGACCTCCGATATAAGAACAACGTGGTACAAATCAGTGAACAACATCATTAGTACTCACGAAAGACTCTACGGAATTGGTCTCAGTGATACCATTCTGTGTCACCGATGCCATCTAACAGATACAATAACACATAGATATACATGCGGTGGGAATATAAATAATTGGAACTGGATTAAAGAGCAAATTGCATTTATTACAAGGACATCACCCAACAATATAACATCAACTGTTCTTCATAGACCTCAAGAACGGTACTTTCCAGACGCAAAAAATAACGCCGTGTACTGGCTGATAGGAAATTATGTAAATTATGCCATCAACAACCTGGGACCAGACAACATCATAGACTTCCAGATGTATATACGGAACGAATACTACAAAATTAATAGGTATATGGATCACAAGAAAAAGTTCGGTAACATGTTGAAAATTGTATTTGAAAGAATGGGGATCGGATAAAATACTAAATACATGACTCAATAACAACACGCTATTTCCCTTACCCTGTTTTCTGGATGGATTTCTTTTTTTTTTTTTTTTTTTTTTTTTTTTAGGCGAGGCAATTAGATTGGGTATGGTTAGTTAGGTGCCAACGCCTGAAGTGGAGAAGCACAGGAAAAAAAGTTCTATACAAAAAATAAATAAAACAAAAAAGAAAAAAGGTTCTTGTTTGATAATAATAAAAAAAAGTCGCAAAAAAAATTACAAAAAATTGTCAAAAAAAGTGGTAGAGCGCTTGCCCGCGAAAGGCAAAGGTCCCAGGTTCGAGTCCCGGTTCCGGCACGCAATTTTAATCTGCCAGGAATGTTTCATATCAACGCACACTCCGCTGCAGAGTGAAAGTTTCATTCTGATTCCAAGCTAGTTTAGACCCATTACGTTGCCGAATAGTCTGTCCACAAAAAACTGCATATAAGCAACACCACCTAGAGAGAAGTCCGCGACGCTCTCGTGTGACGTCTGGCAGAGTATGTTGCGCGCGCATAGCTGACTGGGTAGCCGCTGGGGGAAGGACCACTATGTCGAAGCAGCGAGCCAGTCAGCTATGCGCGCGCAACCTACTTTGCCTGACGTCACACGAGAGCGCCGCGGACTTCTCTCTAGGTGGTGGTGATATAATCGGCAAAGAACGGAGTGGTGTTAGTGTTGTTTGTTATCGTTTCTTGTCGCTTTGTTTGTGCTCGTTTTAGCGTAAAAATTTCGAAGGAAAGCGTTGCAGTTACCTCTGCATGTCTTCAACAGTTAAGAGTGGTTCCATTGTGGAAATAAGAAATGTCAAGGCATCGTCTATTTTTTGATGCTTTCCTTTCCATACTTTACCACTTCCATGTTTTGCTCTCCATTATCGTAGGCATCTTTATGAAATTATTTTAAATGGTCGTGAAGATGAGACGTTCCTCCGCCTGTAGCATACAGTCGTCCACACAACTTAAATGTAACCTCGGTCACCCCCAGACGTAAAGGAACTGCCGCACGTCCCATCTACGTTTCGACATATCTAGGAACCAGATAAGCACTAGTCACGCTTACAAGAAAATTTTGCGGACGTTAATAAACTACAAATAAACTGCTTCTATATTAAATACAAAAATACGATAAATACATGTTTCCGCAAGTTCAAAATAAGCGCCTCTTTTGTTTGGCCTCTGGAATAGTACCAGAAGTGTCCGGGTGGAGCACACTCACGAGATGCTCCTTCTGGCCAGCGATATGCCGGCCGCGGTGGCCGAGGGGACTGAGGCGCTCCAGTCACGGTCTGCACGGCCTCTACGGTCGGGGGTTCGAATCCCCCCTCGGGCATGGATATTTGTGCCGTCCTTAGTCTTAATTATTTCATAAGTAGTTTGTAAGCTTAGGGACTGATGACCCCGTAGTTAAGTCCCATACGTTCTACAAACATTTGAACATTTGGCCAGCGATATTCCATCGCGCCTCCGTTAGGTTAGAATCTCCTTGCCTCCGGCCAGCCTCCGATTAGCCTGCCGCCGTACGATAGTACCGGTAATCGCCGGATGTGGCGCACTAGTCGCACCTTCGATTTATCCGTCAGTTAAAAGCATCCGCAGACCAGCACTGGGGTGTACTGACTCGATTTCGTGTTTCTTTATCTGTTTTATGCAAAGTTTGTAGTTGATTTCAGAATATGTTCCTCGTGAGCTAGAGTCTTGAAACCTTTAACACGCGTGGGGAGAGGACGAGTTGGGGTGACAATGCAATATTAACTCGCTCTTTTGTCTGTTGGGTAACTGAGAACACTTTTTTCTGATTTTGTGATTATTTTAAGTCCTGAAACTTCAAACATAACTCAAAGCTGCACGACAGTGCCATATTACATTGTGTTTTTTATCCTGTATCTGGAGGAAGCTACTTTTCTAGAACTGCTGTTCCCTACTTGTTTTCCTGTTACGTTCACGAATTTATCGAGTTTGAATTGATCGCTCTGTGCGACCTCTAATCCGATTAATTTCAAGGTGATTTCAAGATATGAAGAGAAATTGAAATAAACCTTGAATTTATCACATTTCTTAGTTTTTAATCTCAAGACAGTTCATAATGATCAGGTCAGTTATTCACCCATGAATTATCTGCCGCATACCCACACGTTTTTCCCCGACTTGTAAGCTACTGTGTGAAATCTGCAAATAAAATTTTCAGGACTATCCGTAAAGTAATAGATTTCTGCATCCCTGTATTTTTCGTGTGGCCATCCAACCGTCGACTCGCTTTGATGTTAGATCACAAATGTAACGATTTGCTTGTCGAGCACGGTTCCAAAAGCATGCTTGAGAATATGTTGTAGAAAGTTCAATGTTTGATGGAATTTAGATTATGCATGCGTGTGCAGAGATTCAAGCATAGACCTATATATGCTTGAAGATGTGTACCAAGAACATGCATGTGTAAATGGTTTGATACAGTTTTTGATTCTGTTTATAATATATATTACATACATATTTAATGTCGTTTAGAACAAACCGAAGAAAATACATGGGGAAAACGTATTGAGTCACTCCATGTTAAATCACTAAGAGGTGGTAGCTGGACCATCTTCAATTTTTTCAAATTTTACCACAACGTTGTTAAAGGTCGTAAAGGATGTTATACAAAATTTTGGGCCGATATCTAAGATCGTCGAAGCTCCAGGGCCGCTTTTGTGGAAGGGTGTCGCGCGGTGCCTGAGGAACTTAGGCCACGTTTGCGTATTCATTTCTCAGCGGCTAAGGTACTTCACATTTTCAAATCTGGGTTTCTAGATAAGTTTTATGCAGAGAATTGAAAAATAACGTTATCACGAGTAAAGTTAAAGTAGTTCTTTTTTTAATTTTTTTCAGTCAGGCGAAAATTTCGTGACTCAAAATTTAAGGCCGACTTCGGCCCTCCTTTCTAAACGACTAATCCGTTGTACCCCTTGATATTCCGCCTTTGTGTACAGGTACTGCCTGGTAAGTCAGTGTAACAATGGTAAAAGTGTCTTCTATAGTTTTTGAGACAATGATCCAGTAATTTGCCTCCAAAAAACAAGAACGCTAAATTTGACAAAGTTTGGGGGCAAAATCTTCAAATACGTCACCTCTGATTTTAATTTATATTGCACAGTTAGAAAGAGCAGATTTTTCTCTGCTAGAATATTGTTTATCCTGGGCGTTCTATGGGTTGACTTGCAAAACGGGTTGGAAAATGACGGTCCGATGTCTGCAAATGCATGTTTGAAAAATTTTCGGCCAAGTTTGCGCTTTCACTGCTTTGCGTCTAAGGTACTTAACATTTCCATATGTAGGCTTCTAGATCAGTTTTGGATAGATAATTAAAAATAACGTTATCATTGGTAAAGAGTAAGTAGTTTATTATTATTACTTTTTAAACTCAGACGTAAATTCCATTACCAAAAACATAAGGTTAACTTTGTCAATCCATTTTAATACAGCGTATCCGAATGTTCGAATGTTTGTAGAACTTCTGGGACTTAACTACGGGGTCATCAGTCCCTAAGCTTACAAACTACTTATGAACTAGGACGACACAAATATCCATGCCCGAGGGGGGATTCGAACCCCCGACCGTAGAGGCCGTGCAGACCGTGACTGGAGCGCCTTAGTCTCCTCGGCTACCGCGGCCGGCACAGCGTATCCTTTTTACACCTTGTTATTCCGGCTTTGTGTCTGTTCTGCATGGCAAACCAGTGAAACAATGGTAAAATTGTATCTTTTGTAGTTTCTGAGATAATGGTTTAGCAAGTTGCCTAAAAAAAAACCACTAAATTTGACCAAATTTGGAGAGTAATATATTGATATAGGTCACTTATGATTTTAGTTTGAAATGCATTATTAGAAAGTGCAGCTTTCGCTTTACTAGAATATTGAGCACAATGCGAATGTGCAGTTTTCGCGTGGCCGCTTCCTGCGTCTGCCCACTGGGCGAAACAGTTTGTGGCTCCCTCGGGGCGCCCGGCGCTACCCGCTGACAGAAGGACAGATCCCGTCCAGGTAAAAGCTTTTTTCTGCCCTGGTCTCGGCAGTCAGCAGCTTTCTTCTGTGGTGGACGCGCGCCAAACGACACAGTTGTGTGTGTACCCATCGCGTATTCCTCGATCCGCGTACGACTCCTCGCCACTGCGTTTTGGGGCCATGAGTCCTCGCCACCCTTGTGCCGTCGTCGCTGCTACGTTTTGTGCCAAGGTGGTTCTATCGCGCTGAGCCGTCTCAAGAACTGCAGTGGATTGTTTATGTAACCTTCGTGATCTGTAGGTAAGAAAGTGAATCTTATTACGTTAACATGCATAACAGTGGATTCTTCTATGGTTCTTAACTTGACTTTCTTACTGATAGCTTCATGTATACACGTAAACGGTGATTTATTGTCAAATTTCTTTTATAGTTTGCCTTGTATCCGTTAATCCGTTAATTAATAGTTGAGGCTAACTATGGATGTTGCTTCAACGAATTTATTTCCTTGCATTATTGGCAAGGAAACTACTTCAGTGCTAATCAAGAAGTATACCTAAAATGTCTCCGACTGGTTACCCTACCTATGGCTGACCAAATGAGACCTTTTGAAAATTGATGTCAAACCATGGAAAAAGCTTTGCAATTCGCGCACAAAAGATTTTGCCAAGAAAAACGCAGAAAAAATGTTTCCGTATATTAATATATAAAATACATATGATAAGTTAAATCATATTTACAGTTCTGTAACCATTCAACCCATAGAGCGCCCAGGATAAACAATCAATATTCTAGCGGAGAAAAAGCTTCTCTTTCTAATGTCATAATTAAAATTAAAATCAGAGGTGACATTTTGAAGATATTTGCCTCCAAACTTGGTCAAATTTGGCGTTCTGTTTTTTTGGAGGCAACTTTCTGGATTATTATCTCAAACTATAGAAGACACAGTTTTACCATTATCACACTGGCTTACCACGCAGAACCTGTACACAAAGGCGGAATATCAAGGGGTACAGCGGATTAGTCGTTTAGTAAGAAACTGCCAAAGTGGGCCTTAAATTTTGGGTCACGAAATTTTCGACCGACTCTGAAAATAAATAAATAAAATAGAAAAGAACTTCTTAATCTTTACCCATGATAACGTTATTTTTCAATTCTCTGCACAAAACGTATCTAGAAACCCAGATTTGAAAATGTGAAGTACCTTAGCCGCTGAGAAATGAAAGCGCAAACTTGGCCAAAAGTTACTCAGGCACGCGCGCTTAGACCACTTTAGATATCGGCCAAAAATTTTGTATCACATCCTTTAAGCCCTTTAACGACATTCTGGTAAAATTTGAAAAAAAAATGAAGATGGTCGAGCTCCAACATTTAAAAAATTTGAATTGACGTGGAATAACCCTATTTCGTCCATTGAAATCAAATATTTTGTGAAGCCAGTAAATGTCATTCGTGATTTAAATAATGAAACTTTGTTTCAGTAACGCATTTTTCCATATCCAAAGAAAATTCAGCATTTTGTTTGTTATTACAGATCGATATCGGCTATTGTATAGCCATCTTCAGAGCAACTTGCACAATCGACTAGAAACATTATTTATCCAGCCACAAGGCACAGCTACAGGCAGATACAAATGTTATCCATAGTGCATTTCGTGATTTTGCACTCTGGATAGCATCATTTGTATCTGCTTGTAGCTGAAGTTTGTCGATTTATCGAAGTGCGATTACTCTGTGCATACATATCTCTGACTTGTGTCTGTTCATTTGTTATGTGTAGTCTTTTGTTGTTAAGTAGTCTGTGCTTATGTTACAGTTGAATGTAGTATGTCGTAAATAAATTGTGTTTAATTACGCGACAATTGGTGACCTCGTCCATGAATCGTTGGAATGTCTGGGCAGCGTTACAAAGTCCGAAAGGCATTCTGACAAACTCAAATAAACCAAATGGCATGCAAACGGCGGTTTTAGGGATGTCTTCTTGTGCTACAGGAATGTGGTAGAATGCACGCACTAAATCCAAGGTAGTGAAGATGCATTTACCATGAACATTTGCTGTGAAGTCCTCAATATGCGGCACAGGGTTGCGGTCGGGCAGAGTCCTGGCATTGAGTCTCTTGTAATCTCCACACGGACGCCAGCCATTCTTCTTCTTCGGTACAACATGTAGAGCAGAAGCCCAACTGCTGCTAGAGGGTCGACAGATTCCTTGTGCAACCATAGATGAGAACTCTTGTTTCGCTACTTTCAGCTTTTCAGGTGTAAGACGGCGCGGCCGAGCATGGAGTGGTATCCTGGCGTAGTTGGAATATAATGCAGTGTTGAATGTTGGATTGGAGCTAATTTGGGTGTCTGATAAGTTATATCCGTGAACTGCTTCAAAAGTTCTATAAACGGAGAATCACCTGCAATCACTCGAACAGAGTCAACAAGACGGCGGTGTCGGAGGTCCGGCAAGAGTCCATTATAAGACAGGAAAACTGCTCCGAGTATTGGTTGCGTTACATCTGCCACAACAAATCGCCACTCAAAGTTACGTCTTAGGCCTAGGTTCAGTACTAACATGACATGTCCGTATGTTGGAATTGCAGTACCATTGGCGGCAAAAAGTTTATAGTCGTTGCGGCTGCGGTGCGGCAGGCAATTTGATGGGTAGACAGACACGTCAGCGCCAGTGTCAACTAAACACCGCAACAAAGTCAGTCGGCATGTGCGATCTCCTCTTGGCACATTCACTCTCCCCAATCAAAGGTTTGAACATGTGCACCTAGACATTGTAGGACCACTTCCAGCGTCAGAAGGTTACACCTACTGTCTCACTGCCATTGACCGCTATACTCCTTGGCCGGAAGTGTTTCCTGTCACCGAAATTACCGATGAAACTGTTGCGACCAATTCTTCAGAGGATGGATTGCACGTTTTGGTGGACCGCTGCGAGTTACTACAGATCAAGGAAGACAATTTGAGTCTTATCTGTTCAAGGCACTCTCCTGTCTGTTAGGTATAAAACGCATAAGGACAACTGCTTACCACCCAGCGTCAAACGGCCTAATTGAAAGAATGCACAGACAGTTAAAGGCATCCCTGCGATGTCACGACACACAAAGATGGACTGAAACGCTGCCTATCGTCCTGCTTGGCCTCCGCACAGCTATTAAAGAAGACGTAGGAGCCTCATCTGCAGAACTTGTGTATGGCCAATCGGTTCGTCTACCTGGTGAGTTCTTTGGCAACATGCCAGATGATCACATTGAACCATCAGATTTTGTGTCCAAACTGCGCACTCATATCCGGCAATTACGACCTGTGGCTCCAAGGCAACAAGTAAGTCACCGTCCATTTGTATTCAACGAACTAAGAACATGTGATTCTGTTTTTGTGCGACACGATGCAGTGCGCAATCCACTTCAACCACCATACGATGGATCCTATCGTGTACTCAGGAGAGAAGAAAAGACATTTACAATAGATATAATGGGTACACCAATCACTGTCAGCATTGACAGGCTAAAACCAGCCTTCAGTACCTCTTTCAATGACAGAACCGTACCTTCAGACCCAACAGACATATCACCTACTCCGCTTCCTACCAACAATCAACCACAAGGGACGTCACGGGCCGCCGCACAGGATATCGCTGCATCCAGTTCAAGACCTGTTGTGACCCGTTCCGGACGACATGTCAAATTCAACCCTAAATATCTTTGATACTAAAGGGGGGAGTGATGAAGTGTGTCGATTTATCGAAGTGCGATTACTCTGTGCATACATATCTCTGACTTGTGTCTGTTCATTTGGTATGTGTAGTTTGTCTTTTGCTGTTAAGTAGTCTGTGCTTATGTTACAGTTGAATGTAGTATGTCGTAAATAAATTGTGTTTAATTACGCGACATAGCTATGCCTTGTGGCTGGATCAGTAATGTTTCTAGTCGATTGTGCAAGTTGAATTTAATATGTCTATTAAATAGCCGAAATCGATCTGTAATAATAAATAAATTTTCGACCAATGCTGAATTTTCTTTGGATATTTATCATTTTACGGTCGTGGTGCACACTGCTCCTAATGGAGTCTTCATCGCATTTTTCCAAGTTTAGCATGATGTGTTTGGATAATTTGTTGTACTTGTAAGCTACAAATATTTACAGATTTTTTTTTAGAAGTGCTGCTCAGTATTTTTTGCAATGATGTGCATTTTCGGGTATATAACAATTAGAAAACGGGACAGAATAAATGTTCAGTTGCCTTTCAT
Organism: Locusta migratoria; assembly: GCA_026315105.1. Classification (NCBI taxonomy): domain Eukaryota; kingdom Metazoa; phylum Arthropoda; class Insecta; order Orthoptera; family Acrididae; genus Locusta; species Locusta migratoria. The sequence goes on along the minus strand of CM048746.1, from coordinate 466,643,093 downwards.
ATGCTGATTACAGAAATTGTATTTGTCTGTCCACGCCGTAATACCTCATTAGGATTACAGTGTGAGGCACAACACATTTGCAAACATCAAGCAAAGTAGTGAAGTAAATATTTGAGCTTGACATGCTAAGCAAGAAGAAATACGAAACGAATGTAGTGTTTCAGTATTTGAATAGTGAAAAACGTTTGTAAGTAATTTCCTTTCTTTAAACACTGTACGACGATCACGTTTCCTTTCGATGTATTTTTCATTTTTCGCAACGGAAAAGGCTCGCTAAGCCAACACATCGACGTTTGAGCATATCTGCTGGTACACTGATGTTCCACACACAAATGAAATCACTTTAAAACTTTCTTGGATGGGTGCGAAAGTATTCATACATACGCCATTAATAAGAAAGTGTTGAAGATCGAGTTACTTTTTTATTCACTGATTTTATAGTGTGCGTTTATTAATCTGTTCCGTGTTAAAGAGTAAAATCATATGGAGCAATAATATAATTGTTACAATATCATCCTACAGTTTCATCGTGCCGTTTTCGTAATACATACACAAAATTATGCTCTTTAGAAGCGTAATAAAGGTGATGACATCTAGTGGCTGTGTCAGAACTACGGGCGAAACGCACAAGACGCCTGCGAAAACCAGCTGTCGGCGCAGTCCTCGTGCAATCTCGTAGGCAACGCTCACTCGCGTGTTGAAACAGTCGAATGTCGCTACGCGGAGTACTATCGTCCCCCTGCCAACTGCTGCCGGTGAATTTGTACGTCTCAACACACGACAGAAGACACACACGCAGGAGGCATACTCATCGTCTGTCGTGAGTACACAAGTCATAGTTTTGTCGCTTAGTCGCTTTCATTCCCATCATAACATTGTTTGCCCATCACGTGGCCACACATCGGTATATTAAATGTTTGTGATGGCACTGTGTTATTAGGCTGGCGCTAGTTCGGAATTCATTGCTTGTCGGTTCAGACGTTGGTGTGTTAACGTCCGTTATCACTCAAATGTGTAATTGTCGAAAGTTCGTCTCCACGTAGACTACCAGAGTTCATTCGTCGTTTTATAGTGTGCGTGGGTCTGAAACTGTGGAAGCCATGGGCATTAAATATTACTGTTCCTTTTCGAAAGACGAGTAAGTGTTGTGACTTCGTAGCTTTAGTCTTGCGATTTCGAGAGTTTGATCACACGACTCAAGCTTTCGCCGTATACTACTGAGTAAGGACTTCATTGTATCTTTATATTTTTTTGCATTGTATTTGGTTTCGCACCATGAATCAGCTGAGTTTTCACCCTATTGGAAACTCGTACGTGGTATTTCACTTCGTTGGCGGAGTGTGTTTATTCGCATGATAGATTTTAACTGTTCTCTTACACGATGACGATAATATTAATGTATTGGCAGTCAGTTTTAGAGTATTAGGTAATTTTTGTCGTAATCATTAGGATTTGAGTGAAAATGTGCAGGAACCCAACAGCAGAGCTTAATTTGTTGCGACTGAAAGACATATGAATGATTATTACTAATCTTCCTTCTCACACAGAAGTGATTGGTTGCGTATTACGAATACGTGGCGATTTCAGTGTACTTGTGTAGGAACCATGAAGAAAGCATAAATAACTACTGCTTAAACAAATAACTTGCCAGTGGCATTTATATTCTGCCTTTTCACAAGTCGTTGGCTGGTTGTAGCTGAACATGTTCACATTTCCAAGTCTGTAATTACCAGACGGGGGAGTCATGACGCAAACTGCGTCATTAAAATATCTGGGGAGGGGGACGTGAAAAATAAGAACTTTTGCCCAACCTTTGGGGGGGGGGGGGCTTTGTAAAATTTCCAAAATACAAAGTAAAATATTTAATTTTAATATGAAATGGCAAGAACATTTTTATTGGGTAATTAACTAGGGGGAGGGGTTGTGCACACCTCTGGTAATTACGCAGCAACCCAGTAAAACTGCTTTAATTGCTATGATTGAAACGAGTACCATCGACATTTATGTTCTTGTAAGGGTTGTCTACGTACCCTTGTAAAATCGACGCACTCTTTCCTGGTGAATGACTTACTGAATTGTGGGACCATAAACGTATAGAATGTTTTAAATGTCATTAGACGGTGAGTTTTCTCACACTTATTTCTATTGTATAAGCAATTTTTGTCACCAAAATAATTCGAAATTGTCTGACATTAAATCATTCTATGGTTTCATAAAACCAGTTGTCAAATTCTAAAACAGCACAAATCGAAAATGTACTGTCAGTGTCAGACAAATTATTTAATGCTCAACACCATGTATGACCATGGTTTGATTTCATTCACACATTACGTAGCATTACCATTTACAGTAACAAAAACCGCAATCATGACTGTTAATTAAAAAAATAAGTCTAACTGCTAACAATGAATTGCCTAGCATTCCCTCCAAAAATATTGGAGCTGTTTATTTTCGAATGTGTAGACGTTTCCGAATTAGAGGTTAAATGCGTACCTAAGAGAACAATTACCAGATGCCAGTGAAAAGAGTCGTTAAGTCATCCTTACACATCACAAATCGCCTGTTCCATGATTATCATGTGGTTGAAGTAGCGCCAATAGTGACGAAAAGGACTGCTAGGCCAAAGATCTTCAGCAGAAATATGGACCTCTTTACGAGAGGAATGCGTCAGTCCCTAGCGTCTACTCAGTGGAACGCTTATGGCGTCACACGCAGCTAGGGATGGGAAAAACCGATACCGCTTTTTTAGTTTTGAATAACCGGTTTTTTCGGTATTTATTTGGTGTCGGTTGTAACCGGATTTTTTTAGTTATTGCCAAGAACCGGGTAAAAAAACCGGTACGACTACTTCCTGTAGTAGTGGTTCAAATTTTTTTTTTTTTTTTAAGTAATTAAAAAAAATTAAAACTAGTAGACCATAATATTTAGGGCTATTCCTAAAATTTCCACTGCTGTGAAATATTAAGTCATCGCAGAAACTAAGAAAAGCGATCAGTGATAATTTAAGAACAATCCCGGCAGTCAGAAACGCGCAACAAACGCTTCGCATAAGAACTTAAGGACAGGTGCAGCTGGTGAGGCACCGATGCACCTGTTGTGTGGCGTGGCCTATTAGACGACGCCCGTGCACCGGCAGTGTACAAGACTTGCCTCCGTCTGGTCATGCGGCAGTTTCTTGCTGTCGTCGCCAGACATCGGTTGTGTCTTAAATGGCACCATCCTGAGTGTAAGTACTTCAGGAAGTACGGGAGCAGTGAGGTACAATGCTCCATTTGCTTTAAAAAGCTGAAAACGGGTGGAGGTACTACAAACGTGCTGTGTCATTTAAGGAGAAAGCATCTAAAATCTTCCTTGGAAGAGAAGCTAAATTCGATCCATATACCTATTATGTAAGTGATGTACTCTAAGCTTGGAATAACAACTTTTAATGTATTATATTGTTATGCTAACAAGTTTTATTGATGTGATTCCTTCAAAGCGAGGGGCTCTTTTAATAACCAATATGGGTTTAGGAACATTGATCATGTGGTGCCTCGCGACGTAGCCGTGCGGTCTGAGGCTCCATGTCACGAACTGCACGGCTGCTCCAATCGGAGGTTAGAGTCCTCCCTCGGTCATGGGTGTCTATGTTGCCCTTAGCGTAAGTTAATCTAACTTAAACTAAGTAGTTTGTAAGTCTAAGGTCTCATAAGAACTCACGCCAATTTGAACATTCTTTGATCATACGGTACAGAGCTTTCCTACTTCAATTTGCGTAAATTTACACTGACAACAATCATACTGTTAGTCGGAACTGTGATTTTTATTTTTCGAAATACTTCTGCAGCGCTGACTGAAGTTTATTTACTGACTGTAACGTTTGTATATTGTGTAGATAATGAGATATTCGTATGCGCTGGCTCACAAGTCCAACTTACGGAGTGGTTGGTTCAATATTCGCAACTACCGGATGGAAATACTAGGCCAGTAAATCTGTATGCTTCGTATATCGTCTTCTACGGACTCCTGGCTGGGCTTACACATACTCAAGAAGGCGTAGTATTGGAAGGAGCTCTTGCAAAATATGGAAAGACTAGTGATTTGTCGTATAACGTAAATTTACCTAAATTTTAACTGAATTTCCTAAGTTTTGGTTTCGGCCGAAACTAGGAGAATCGAAGATTACGGTTTCTGTTTCGGCAGCACAATATGTTTCGGTCGAACTCTACTGGAAATAATAACCGAAAACCGGTTATCTCGAGCAATTTTTACGGTGCGGTTAAACTGGAAAGGAAAAGAACCGGTATAACCGAAAACCGGTTGTTTGAGCGATAACCGCCATCCCTACACGCAGCTCGTTTAGTTTCAGCTGTTATTTGTAAGCTTCTTCAGCAAAGTAAGCTACCTGCTTGAACGCGATTGCTAAAAAATAGTTACAAACGAGAGCGCTAACAATACTTTCCCTTACAGCGTTTATCAGCGAAAATATTGCAGATGTGGCTTGACATCTCATTAATTACGAAGCAGCATAGTGATTCTGCCTTATTTAGACAGTTTGTTTCCTATCTTGAATTTTATGTCGAAGACGTAGCTCCGGTTTCTTCTGAAACATCGCCAACAAAACGAACGAGTAGGCCACTGGACAATTTAAACATAAAATCTGCCATACTTGTAACCTTTCGGGAAGCGGTATTTCCAAATGATGCACTGTTTCATTACTTATTCATTCCAGGGAGTTGAATTTTGTTATAACTTTATTTGCTGCAGCAAAAATTCCATATCAAGAGTCTCTTCTGCTATTAATGATTACAGATTTGTCACTCTGACAGTACACGATTTTTACGTTCTTGGCTCTTCAGTTTGTTGTTTAACCACCATCATTTTTCCGTGACAGTCCTTTTCCCAAAGCTTTCAGTGTAGAGAGCATCGGGTGTTAAGTTTGAACTTCACCTTCAGTAACTGTATTTAATGGTACAGTTGTGTAGGTTTCTTCGTTAGAGATTCTTTTACGTTTACGACGCATCTGATAATCTGCAGTTTACTTTCCAATTTGTGGGCTAGATTCTGCTGGTACTGGTATTTTATGGAGAGGATAATTTGGAAATCTGCTGGGAATGCTACCTACTTGGGTTATGTCTTTTGGAATCATATTTACAATCCGCTCCGGTAAAATTCCAACGTAATGTCACCGTGCAGTTGTCGTGAAGGTTTCTGTAGAAATGGAACCTAACAACGTATTTCTTAGGCTACTATCAACCGTAAATTCGTGGTAACTAATGCTGCTTGACTTTTATTTTTGATTCTTACATAAAGAACGCAGCAGTAGTACAGTAAGGCATTTGTTAGTAATGAATTCCAAATTATTGAGCTTATACGATCACAGAAGTGTAGTATCAACGTAATTTTATAAGAAATATTCAAAACTAGTAGCAAAACGCACTACAGGAATATGAATGCAAGTAAAACATTTATAGTATTACTCGCTACCAGTGTTTCTTACTTTTGTTAAAACTGTAATTGGACGATAATCTTGAAAAGTAGCAAATGACATTTGCTATTTAATACATATACGAGCACATAGCACATATTACTTTGACAGTAACGTAGTAGTAGTAGTAGTAGTAGTAGTAGTAGTAGTAGCGTATAAAGATGATAGAGGAAAAACTTCGCCGATACGTGACGGCGCTCCCGAACACTTCCTAGCGGCTTGAGTTGTAAACTAGAACTGGCAGTGTACTGACGATTAACACTGTGGAATTAAAAACACTTAATCATTCGTCGGCGTACTTTATACAAGTACGAAATGGTTGGAAGATGGAGTGTACGGGCTACATACGGCTGTAATAGCTAACTACAAACAGTATTGCATTCCGAAATCTTTCTTCAGGTTCAAAGAAAGAAAAAAAATTGTAAATTCTGAATTTGATAGTTTTAGGCTACTATTAGGCCTACTGAGATGGTTCACTCGTAAGTGTGTTTAACACGTTGGCTGCCGTGTGGGCGCCGGCGGCCACAGCATGCGGCTCTGGCGCGCCTCTGACGTCATTGCGGCAGCCAACGTGTTAACGCTTTGATTTACCCTTTTCAAGTTCTCTTTAGATACAGGCCATGGGTTATCCGTAAGCGAAGAGATGACTTGGATAAAATTTTGAGAAATTAGGGTCGTGAGCATTTGAATAAAAGCTGTGTATTGTAGACTTTGTGGAGAAAGACATCAAAAATTTTTTGTAAAGCCAATGGTAAATTGATTCGTTCATTGAGTGTACTTTAAAAGAAAATGGTGGTTAATGTATTATAGCAGCAGGTTTTATTTGAATCCATTAAGTCATGGACAAGGGTTTAGTTAAATCAGCACAATCCCTTCACTGTAGCTGTTAGTATTTAAGCAAAAATTATATTTTGTGAAAAAGGGCAAACAGAAATTTAAAATGCTTTACATTTTCGTTATTTCATGTATTTGACCTGATTTACTGCCTTCTGTTCTGCTTAACTGCAGATGGAAACTGCGTTCAGGTATGTGGTTAAAACTTGTCATTTATTGCGTTAGTTTGTTTGGATTATAACCATATAAATTGTACACGCTATGAAGGGTATTATTTGTCCGTTTTCGCAACTACAATAAGTGGATCGTTTTTTCTCCAGACGCGTTTCGTTTCACTAAATACAAATAATCTCAAGTGGTCTGAAATGAGAGCTGCGTAAAATATTTCATACATCGAACACAGTTCGTTTAAAATATGCAAGATGTCCGTTTTTTACTTAACGGAAGTTTTCTTATATTTTCGCCTGACATAATGAAGCGCCAAGGTGTTCATGGCAGAGAAGATTGCTTTTATTCTGCCGTACACTTTAAAAGAAATTAACATCTAACATATCTTAAATGGCCTAGCAAATGTAAACCTTTCCAAGTAATTTTGCGACTTTGGTACGCAGCGAAATAAAATACGGAATTACAGATATGAATGGAAGCATAGTCTAGAACTCGAATCAACAGGTGGCACTACTAGCGGTGTCTCCTGTTAAACGGATGTAAATGCCAGGGAGTTTCAGCTATTAGTTATTTCGAAGTAGTAGAAGGAACAGTCGGTGCACGGCCGCCACGGACGGCAAAAGTTGCAACTTCTACCCACACAATCAACTTCATTCGATCCCGGGAAGCACCGAGACTATTGAACATACTAGTGGCCTGTGGGCCTGGCAACAGAAAGCTCTAACCAATAGTTGCTGCCTTTTGACATCGAAACTTAAATTTCAACTGTAATTTTCTCAGATCTAAGCCAACGACCAATTTCGAGCTAATATGGGCAAATAACTGTTGGTGAGAATGCACATGTCGCGAAAAAAAAAGTATTTTACCAGTACACTTCCATAGAATCTGCTATCAGCAAAGAGGGCAATAAGAGCATCCTATTCAAAAAATGACGCCAATCTCTAGCAGATAAGAAAAAAGCACTTTATACATGTCATTTAGTATGTTAGTGTTGGTTTTTCTGTAAGGTCCTACTTTGCGATGAATCAAAATATTCTCCTCCCGCTGCCGCCTGCAACACGAACCGACCCGACACATCACTAATTGGCATCACTGTTGAGGTGTTCACTTTCATTAACCTTGTCATAAATTTATTTCGCTGTCGGTACCTCTTAGAATCTGCTGACACACCATCATCTACATGGCCTAGATTCTTCCTAGAGGCAGATTTAGTTCTGATTAAGACTGATGACCCCGTAGTTAAGTCCCATAAGCTTAACAAACATTTGAACATTTTGAACAGTTCTGATTAATCGAATACCAATCCCATGATGAAAGTATCATTACTATCCCCTGTAAGTACTAAACCTAAATTAAAATCTTACTCTTCTGCTTGAAAACTGATCTGCCCTGGCGGCGGTAGATCAAAAGCCCCTCAGTCGTTATCGAGCAAATAAGGCGCCGTCAGAGCTCTAACTACAAAAAAGCGCAATTCACAACTCCGTTTCCAAAACCGGTACCTGAACTTGCCGAGTAACTCTTTGGGACCGCGCACCTATCGCACCAGACACCAAGCAATTCTGTACAGATAAGGTAGGTACTCAGTTTCTTAGAAATCTTGGGTAGTGCACGGTGACATAACGCACTTAAATTCGCTCCTGTGCAAACCGCAATAGCAACCGGCGTTGCCCTAACGACTCCTCTGATGGTTGACTTAGTATTATTACACTTCTCTTCCTCCTCACAGTTCATGTCATTCCAGTTTCCTCAAGTGTTGTCAGCAACAGCAGAACATGAGACTTCATCGATGACATTGAGCTCACCATCCTGGACTGGTTCAGCTGTTCCAATACACATTCCTTTAGGAATGAGTTGGAGATTGGATCACCAATTTTCACGAGCAAAGTTCTCCTCAAGCACCTGTAATGCTTATGATAGCCGCTCGTGTGTAGAATTCCTTCGTTATACTGATTAGCTTTCTGCGATCGACAAGCACTTCATTTCGCCTGGTCATCTCGGCTGCTGACTGGAACCCTTCTCATTGTTAACGGCGGGGTCCAAACGTTCTCGACAGCAAACAACCTCCCAGGGGAGTTCATGTTAGGGTACTCAACGGAACGGCTTCCTTAATTTATAGCTCAGGTCTTCCACAGGCTGACAGCCTGGGATGCCTGAAGCAAGTCCCATCAAAGGATGGCGTTGTGGCTACATTCTGTCAAAACGACAGTCAAACGGCTGCGCCCTGTTGTTGATATCCTTAAGACACGGACGTATTTTCCATTTGCGACTTTCAGCACAGTTGCTCTTGCGTCTGTGATACATCTCCTTTAGTTCGTGGCGGTAGCCATTCGCCAGCACATAAATGGAAGCTCCAGAATAGACTAGTGCCCGGACAGGCTGCCCGTCGATTATGTCAATGAGATTTCCTCACACTTTAGCGACTGTCGTCCATAGAAGTTTCCATTTGCGGCGGCCTCACTTTCGTAGATGGAACCTCGTCTAGTTTCACTGAACACGGCGGCTAGGCGAGCGGCTGGTACCTCTAAAATGCGACGGTGAACGGCGGCGGCGTGTTGAACAGCTATCACGTCCAGGATATTGCTACGGGCTACGCCCCATAGGTCGACAATAATAGTGTGCAGTTGACTGCCGGTGAAAAGACTGCTCGAATGGTTGGCGTCTTGCGGCACAATAATTTTCAAATACTCGTCTCCTTTTGCTACAGTATCGTACATGTCCAGGAAGTTCAGTGAAGAAACAATGGCATGTTGTCTTCTGTCCTGCGAGGCGTCATAGATGCCAGAGGATTTGGTTGTGGCCCCGTCGTCGGTTCCTACGTTGCTATTGAGCGACTGCGGAGAAAGTCGTAGTAGAGGGAGGTCATTCTTCACGTCGGGTTCGACTGGCGGGGCTGACAGGCGCTAATGTTTGAAATACCTCTCTCAGCAGCGTTGGCTCCCTCGAACGTGAAGGATATACAACCACGGCCATAATCTGGTACCTGCTTGGTCCATCAGTCCCGGCTGCCATAAACTATTGTAATTATTCTCTCACAATGTCTCGTATGAGAGAAGCAAAATCGTGCTCGTCTTTCACAACGGCCATAGGGACTACATTTGGAAGTCTGTCATCCTTCTTTCGTCCAAGCCTCCTCTGTTGCATGTCGTCAGTTTTCTGACACCATTGGATAAACTCTTGTCGTTCAAAAGTCTTTCAACAGAAGAGCTGGATACATGTTCTCCAATGCCCTTCATCAGGTGTGAAATTTTACCGGCCTCAGCCATATCGGGGTTAACTATGTGACATAGGGCCCAAAAAATTCCGTATATACGACTGCGTTGACTCACCATGTCGTTGAACACTGTTCTTAAGTTGATCTTCCGATAAATGGACTTGTTGCTGGTCTTCAAACGTCTTCTTAAATTCTGTCTGAAATTTTTCCCAGCTATCGAGCTTGTCCTCGTTATTTTCAAATCACTGCTGGGTCCTCCCATCGAGGTAGAAATACACGTTTTCCAAGCACATAATGTGGCGATTCGGACGAATCCTTTCAGCTATGTTTGGGTCCTGTCCAGCGTCTCCAGAGAACACGGATGGGTGTCCGATGTGCAGCTGGCTTACCGCTGTTTAGGCATCCATGGTTCTTTTGATGAAACGGGCCTTGGGACGGAGGTAATCAGTATACCCTTCGTATTCCGGTTCTTGTCCGTGTAGGCGACGGCTCTTAAGCTGCCTGATCGAAGCCACGATGATGCAGATGTATTGAAAGATACCCGGCGCTCCACCAGAAAGTGTCACGTTGGAAAGGGCAGGTGTTTCGGAATTAAATGGCTGGTCGTTAATAGAGCAACACTTTACACTTCGAATAGGTTTATTGCTAGCACAAGTGTACTCGTGCAGACTGCCTCCTGCATGATGGAGTGCTCCACTATTTGTACAAAGAATTTTCTGGAAGTTAAAAGTTCATCAAACATAAGAAACATCTAGAACATTCTAGAAATTGTAAATAAAAGTTAATTGCCCGCGGCGGAATCTGAACTCGGAACCGCACGCACAGCGATCTGCGATGCTAACCACTGCAGCACGCGTTCCGTCGGAAGTCTCGCGGCAATATGCCTACCTCACATTCTCCACCTTAAATAGAAGTGCTGGCAGCACTTAACGCATTCTGCTGCCTCTGCAGTACCACTTGGGGTGCAGACCGTTGTACAATGCCGTATTGCTACAACGCCCTTTTTTTTTTCTTTGGGGGTTCCCTTTCTCCCCTACCCCCCGTCCTTTCGCTCACCATCAGTGCCTTCAGCGGCGAGAAATTAAAACGTTCCCCGATGAAAATGTGGCTATCTTCCATTGCATATCTGTTTACGACTCTCTCGTCGTCGATGCAATGCAGCTCCATGTCGGTCTTGGAAAGTAAACAAAAGTGCTTTATAATCGAAATACCCACGGGTGTACTGCCGGTCTATAGTGTCCAACGGGCACAATATTTCGGCGATCATACATGTCGCCATCATCAGGTGACCTGACGGACTGAGCTCCTGGAAACTCGCCGGCACGGAGATCCGGCATGTCGCTCGAACGGGGGCCGGCAAGATCTTGGATATGTTCTGCCAAATATGCTTCCAGTCCCGGTGCGGCAACCTGAACTCCCATGTGTTGGGGGCCGGAGTCCCTCGCAAGTTTGTGATCATGTTAACCGTCTTCCGACAAAGACCGCCGCCTACGATGTAACTAAAGGTAAAATTGGTGAACATTGTGCAGCAGTGGCGGAATGTGCACGATTTGCACAGATGCTGCAGCTGAAGGTGGGCGGTAACGGTGGAAGTGTGTGGCCGTCGGGCTGTCTGCGCCTTTATCGACCTCAACTGCCGTCCTCCTGACCAAAAGCGCCGCACACTTGACGTGAAAGTCGGTGAGACCCAACCCACCAGCCTCGGGTGGTAGGGTGCACGTGGCCATCGACGATTTAAAAAAGTGACCACGCCACAGCAGCGAGTAGAAAGCCGATTTGATACTGTCACCCATTGCCTTTGGTATCGGAAGCACCTGAGCTAGGTACCATGCTTTCGCAAAGATACTATCGTTAATAATCTTCACTCTGTCATGCAAGGCCAAGGTCCGATTCACATGCATGACACAGGGCGCGAATGGTATGCAGGGTCGTGGTCCAGTTGAAACTCACCATCTGTCGTGGGTTATTGGTAACAATTCCGAGGACCTTGTGTGTGTCCTTTTGAGAGAACCAGCCCCCTCATATCCGTGGGCCATCGCGCCAAGGGAAGAACAACAGTTTTCCTTGGGTTGACGAGAGCCCCTGTCGCTCGTCTAAACCTCTCCAGGATGCCATGGCGGATGTCAACGTCGGCCTTGTTCTGTCGCTAGTAGACTATGGGAGCGTAGTATATGGGTCAGCTTCGCCCTCAACGTTGCAGATGCTGGATCCCATCCACCACTTTGGAGTTACGCTCGCGACAGAGGCTCTCAAAACAAACCCTGTGAACACGCCTTGTGGCAGGGGTTTCCCCAATACGGATCAGGCGGAAACTACTGCTGGCTAAATACACTACTAACGTCGGTGACTTGACAATCATCCAAACCAGTCTCCTTTTCCCACGGCGGGTAAAACATTCCACATCGGATGTATACTGATTTGCCCCGACGGTATAAAAGAAATGTCAATAAAACACGAAATTATTCCACTCTTCCAGTGGGAAATGCATAATAGCAATGTAAAACATTGCCGCCCCATGTAAACAAAGTCGCATATGAAACTAAAACGCATCAGCTGCAAAGAACACATCGGAAACAAACGCCTTGTCATAACGAGGAACTTCTGTCGATTTCTTTCGTTCTATGATAACACAATTGCAAGAACAGCACCAGCTTATACCAAAGTCCCAAATCCGGTACTCCTACTTAAACGGTCTCTAGACCCGCGAAGAACAGAAGTAATAATACTGACTTTGGAGTTGGAGACGTCGGCGAATACGAAATAATTATTCTGAAGATAGTAGTGGCCGTAGTTGGGGGAAGAGGAGGGGGGGGGGGGGGGTTATATGGCACACAGAGCGGCGATTGGGGGCCGGACGCCGTATCCTCCCCAAGGCTGTGGCTGTGGGGCCCTGGGGCTCTTCCATCACGGCCGACGCCTCTTGCATAACAACGCCGCACACTTAACTGTTAAGTCGGTCCTAGCCGCCCTCCCCCTCAGATGGGTCCAAAGTACTCGCGTCGTGAGACACCTTGAAGATGGGATCCGGCCACGTAAACCAATAAATAAACTGATAGCATGTGGCAGGCGTTCGTCCACCGGCTAGACATGGGTGAAGTATCAAACGCTTCTAATAAGGTGCATGCCAATCACAGCCGCTTTCTCACGGAGCGCCAGATTGCGAGAGGCGTAGATTCACACAACAGCTCTAATTTTGTGAAGAGTGGGGGACGCCAATTCAACGGTTCTATTTGTTTGATTGCAGGTGAAGAAAATATAGGATTATGCATTGTTCCCTAATACAGAACCAATCACAACTCCAATCATACCCTACAGAAGTTAGCGGTAGCAGAACTGTTGCGACGGCTGACGACAGCGCTCGTCGCTTACTCAAATTGACACAAAGTACCGTACCGAGCGAGGTGGCGTAGTGGTAACACATTGGACTCGCATTCGGAAGAATGATGGCTCACGTTCCCTCCCGCCATCCTGATGTATGTTTTCCGTGATTTCCCTAAATCTCTCCAGGCAAATGCCGGGATGGTTCATTTGGAAGGGCACGGCCGATTTCCTTCCACATCCTTACCCAAACATTCAGAGCATAAGCTCCGTCTCTAATGACGACTCTGTCGACGGGACGTTAAACAACAAGCTTCCCTTCCCTTTTCAAAGTACCGTACAATCTGTCAACGTCCGCAGAATGTTGTATGAGAACATAAAGTCCATTCACATACTCCTTACATATCAAACGGTCAAGACATATCTGAATCCCGTTGCATCGTTGCTCAATACATTGTGGAAAGGGATCCAATGTGATTGGCGAAAAGCGTCATGATTATCAGGCAGCCCTGACGCATAGTGGCCCATAGAAAGAGAGTAAGTACTCACCTGGACGTGGCGTGTCCCAACAGGTGACGCGCCATGATGGTGAATTTAAGTCTGAAGCCCATGCCTACCATAACTCTGCGGAGATACTCAAGACTACGCAGTCAAAGGCGTTCTGAAAATAGATTAACAGTATCGCGGCCAGACGCAGCCTCTCGCAGAAGCTATTTCTATTTCTTGTGGCGCAAGTCTGGTGTGTACTGAGTACAGTCGGCAACACCTATTTGAGCCTTTGCGCCACAGAGTTATTTTATAATCAGCATTCAACAAAGTAATCGGCCGAACAGTATCGATACTTGGCGTGACAGTGGATTTAGGAATGAGTGTGCTCCACCCTTCTTCAAATTCAGCAGGAATGACAACGCTGTACTGAATTTCATTAGCAATATCATGAAAGTGTCATTAAAAAAAATTAAAACGTGAGATAAAATTCGGCTGGGATGCCGTTGGGTCAGGGAGATTTTCCTTTGGGACTCAGTCTGCGTCACGCTACTCGTAGACTGTGATAGGCTCATTGACTTAGATTCTAGCTGTGTGGTGCACGACCGGAGGTGTAGTTTCCAGGGAACCTCGCAACGCTGCAGAACCCACATCACTAAAGACCACTAAATGGTGTAAGATTTCTGCGTGAATGTCCGGCTGAGAGGTAACGAGTCCCGTCCGGTCCTTCCCAGGTGGAAATGTGCAGCTGCTGGTGCCCTTTCCACTCCCTATTTAGATAAGTGGACAGCAGATCTCCTTCTACGGAACCCGCGGGTTAGCTAAGAGCAGTGACGTCGGCAGCTCGTGGCGCATGTCGGCTAAAATTTTGGCCTCAAACTGTTCAGAAACGGACAGGAGACCGGGCTGTGACGTCACGCGCCGACCGAAATGGCGCAAGCAGCTCAGGTTGATCAGTCTCCCGACTTAATCTTATCGCCTCGCAATTAAAATAGATCAAAAACTGCCTGATAGTCGGCTTTGCCACCCACACTCACCGTTAGAGCACTGCTGTCATCGCGCCTGTTTTGCCCCCAATTTTTGCAACTGCAGGTTAAAATAGTAGATATAATTTTCGGCTGTAATAGACTAAACTTAAACGAAGTACGTTGTGGTAAATCCAACTGACAATAGTAACTGCTGTGGACGGAAAATGTCACCAGTTTGACACCTACTTCCCAAATATTTGCAGAAAGTGGCGCTGACGCACACATCCTATCCATTCTGCAACGATCTGCAAGATAAAAGTATGTAAAATATGTTACGTCTGGATAGAGCTCTGGCCAGGTGTCAAGGAGTTTAAAACTAATGACCCAATCCGGGTCGTATTCGCATTTTTATTCAGGAATTTTAACGTGTGTGTAGGTTAGACCCTTTAAAATACTTTTAATCATGAGAACGATGGAGTACGAGGTTGAGTGCTAAATGTTCATCGCAATTAACCAAATCGTGGTTTAATATAACGCATGGAATGAGCAACATTGGTCGTAATCCTTGCTTTATTAATAGCACGTGCACTCACGTGAAGTTGTTTAAAAACGAAATTAATACACACATTAGCATGTTACACGATATTTAGATACATTTACTGTTCTAACAGTGTAAAGAAGTTTAAACTCCCGCTAAGCGATTATCTTCTCAGTGATATTAACAATACAGCAATAGGGGTATGAGTGCTTTGAGATACGACCGTATTTTTTTCATTGGCGTCAGGTACTGTTACCCCCTCCTACCCTCGGACAATAGTGCAAGCCATTGGTAAAGACGTCACCATGGCTGATTGACATTGAACAGGTACTTGCCTTTAGGTCAGTAGAGATTAAAAGATAACGTATTGAATGATGACATCAAACTTGATATTGCACTAACACAATAATTTGAAAACATGTTAACAGTTAGGGCCACCTTGCCACAGCCCAGCTAGGAAGCCGCCGTCGCCGCCGCCAACACCCCAAATTATTTCAAATTCTGATTTTTGTATCTATTTAACTGTGAAAACTCGTACTTACACTATAACTGCCCTAAAGAACATTGTTCTTTTTTTCTCGGAAATCGTTAGTGAGCAACAGCGTCTGAAAATGCTGTTTGTAAGTAATGTTTCATAACTTTTTATAAACAATTACCACTGATGTCAAGGGAACTGTGTGTGCTTCAGTTTCGAATGTGTTTGGTGATAGATTAGGGGATGGAAACGTGATAAGGGTCAGGTAGGGACATTGAATCAAAGGTCTGGGGTTCGTAACATGGTCGGAACCATCCAACTAAATTTCATTGGCGGGATGAAAAATTATAATTTTCACTATTTGTCAATACAATGACGTGTAAATGAAGGGGACGATAAAAACCTATGTCCACTCTTTGACAAAAAACATGGCCAGCGGCCGCCCATCCCTGAGCCTAAGTCCACACACATCTCAGTTACGCACTGTGACTTGATGAAAACATCCGAACTGATCATGTAATTTGTCATTAAGGGCTTTTCTGAAAGGAAAAGGAACGAGATTTAAGCTACAAATATCAGTGTTAACCATCATAGTGCTATTTGCCTCTCTAATGAATTGTGAACTAGCTTACACCCGCGACTTAGCTCGCGAGTTGGTAGATTGATAGATAAGCTATCTTTCAGTAGTATGCTATGAGACTGGTTTTGAAGGATAAAATGAAATACCTTCTTTAGAAACACATTTTTAATCAAATGAAAAATAGTCCTATCAGATTGCAGAACTCTATGCCCTTACCGTTTATCAAAAAATGTTCAAATGTTTGTAAATCTATCGGACCAAACTGCGTGGTCACCAGTCCATAGCACACAAACTACTTAAACTAAGGTAAACTAACCTAAGAACAAACACACACTCACCCATGCCCCAGGGAGGACTCGAACCTCTGACGGCGAGCAACCGCGCGCTCCGCAGCGAGGCGCCTTAGACCACTCGCCTACTGCACTGCGGCCGGTTTATCAGGAAAGTAAGAAGTGTATATCAAATCACACGTAAAAAGCATTCGTTTCGAAGAATCCAATCACGAAATTCAACAATGATAGTAATAATATCACAGATCAAACGATGTAATGCGCGAATCGTCAACAAGAATTTTTAAAGGGATGTATTAAAAGAAATTTCTTTTTACTGCTTTATTTATTTCTTATATTTCTTTATTCGTATGCTTATCCTTACAGAGGGAGCTGAGGACATTGTAGTACGCATAGACCAGAGATATAGTCTGTGGCAAAAGTTTCGCTGTTTCTAACCTTGCTATAGAGTCGCAAACGTCATCGCTGGCCTTCAGTCCGAATTGTTTAATTTGATGACTTTCAACCACCATATCTTCCACCCCTTATAGCTGTCGGCATAGAACTGCTATGGTGTACAACGGGAGACTTCGGACAACAATTGCACACAGACCATTCGTTTGCGTTCTGTAGTTTTCGCTGCAGAGCGAAATATTCACACACACACACACACACACACACACACACACACACACACACACGTAGAATTTTATATACACCGATAACTTTGCGTCCCAATATACTCCACCCTTTTATCATTATCAACCCTCAAGCAACAATGCAACCAATAAAACCATTTTCAAAAAGTGAATATAATTTTCAAAGAGTAATTATTGTTCCGCATTTCGCGTTATATTCTTCAAATTACTAAATACCTAACCGATCGCCATAAAACCGTGCCTAAAACCGTCCCCGGGTAGACATTAGTAACGGTACAAATTTTTAGGTCTTTATGTCTTGCGGTTCAGACGTGATAAACGTACACCGAACAGACATACACATTTATAGATATAGATTAGCGTAATAAAATGCTCACCATTAAAAAACGGATGGTCTGCTCCGTTGATATCGATTGTGAAATACACAACGCAATCTCTTTTGGGGATCAGCAGTCAGCAATACTCAAGCGTTTTAGATATCCAGGGCGATGAGCGGCCGCAGGCCTGTGGGCACAGGGCGAGGCAGCGCAGCACCGCTACCTCTGTGCTGGCGGACGTACCGCAGAGAGAGCTGTGTGCTGAGGCTAGAAATGTAATGGGCCGAAATATTACCAGTGCATCATAAAGTGAAATAAGGATATGCTCTCCTCATACTCATGGCATCAGCATTTATGAGGGACGTGAAATAAAAATTTTGTCAACACGCGGGTTTTTTCCCCATGGAATTAGAGATCCCTAAATGTTTTTGGTCAGTGAATTCGAAAACGGCGAAAAAATAGGTCTCACAAAATTAACAATCAAATACGACCATCGCGAACCTTGATTGATATCATTTTATAAAGTATAGAAAACGAGGAATAAACAAAACACGTGCACCGTTCATAAAAACTACCGTTAGATACCAAAATTATGCAGGTACTCGAACACAACGAAAAAATTAAAAATCAGCCTCTGCCGGAATAGAAGTGACTCTACGCCTGGGAAAATGTTGAGCACAGAACCTCCTCTTCCTTGGCCTATACATCTTAATCTGAATGTACCTCAAAGGTAGCAACAAAAATATTTAAAAGGATAAAACCATACGCCTTCCTGGCAATTCCATTGCAGATAACAAAATATAAATATTCTCAAGTGAGAGGAGAAACGAAATATCCATTGGGACACTCACTTGTCAAGATTTAGAATTACTCCATACAAATCATAAAAATACCGCTAGAAGTAACAGACAAGCAAGTGCAAAAAAGAATGGGAATGAAAAGAAAAACTCTTAGCAGAACATGTTCTGCATAGGGTGTACGCTTTAATGTACGTTAACATTTATTTATCTATCATTATTTATTCACACTACAATATTAAGTCTTTATCCTGTCAGAAAGCTAAGTCACATCAGTGGAATTAAAGTCCCAAGTCAGGTTGTATTTCGTGTAAGCATGTTTGATTGCTGTTTGAAGAAATGTAACAATTTTTTTGGAATAGACCGGGTTGTTGCAATCGGTGTTATTTCCATAAATAGGTAACAAAATACTGGCGTCATCGTAAGGGTAAAAATAAAGTGTGTCCCAAAATATAGTTTGTGGCGTTCCGTTTCGTGGTGGGTTAAGGATTGCGTTGTGGTTGGATGGCGTCTTCCACCGTGATGCTCATCATCGGGACACTATTAATGAGCCGCAGCATGACCCTCGCAGTGTCCCAAATTGAGGGGAACCTGCCACACGCAAACTGATGTTCCACCGTGTCTTGAACCCCGCAAAGGTCACACGGTGGTCTGGATAAGGTGAATGGCACCTAATTTGGAACTGGTCGCGATGGTATGGTTCACGACCTTGTACCACGTCGTACGAACTGCGGGGGGAACGACAGGGGAGGCGATGTTGCGCCAGACACTTTCAATCTACCTCTGGTGGGCGCAATTCCCATTTATTCCTCGGAGGAATGCCACGGAGTTACGACGAAATGTGTCGAGCGTCATTCGTCCGTGAGGTGCTCTCGGTCACGTAGCTGCGGTGGAAGTACTGGCGCACGTAGCCGAGGGTGTGCGGGATGCCGGCGAGCGAGACGGGGGCGTCCAGCGACGTATGGCTGTACCGGGAGAACAGCGCGTCCGTGGGGCCGCCAGGGAGTTTCTGCGCCACGACTCGAGCCGTCTTCAGGAGAAGCACCGCGCACTTGGCGGGAAAGTCCGCCAGCCCCCCCCCCCCTCCACACACACACACACACACACACACACACACACACACACACACACACACACACACACACACACACACAGTCGGGCTCAGTGTAAAAGTCTGCAGTGACAAAAATCTCGCCTCTACACAGGATCCAATAGATGGCCTGCTGAACGGCGCGCTCGATGCTCTTGGGGACCGGCAGTACCTGGGCGAGGTACCAAGCCCTGGCCAGGATGTCGGTGTTGACAGACACCGCCTCTGTCAGAGTGAGGTTCCTCACAGTGTATCCTACATACGGCGCGGAGTTGAGTGAAGCCATGCGCAGCGGAGAGTCACATGGCGACACCCAGCACCTTATGCTGCTGTTTAAAGCAAAACCAGCCCCGTTTCCAGTGGTGCACTTGTGTGGGGGAGCAGTACAATTTTCTGAGCACTGACGAGCGCCCCGTCGCTTTCTCGAAAAGCGTGGATTCTATCATTGCCGTCGGCACCGCCCACAGACGCCTAAGTCTCCGGCGTATGCCTTGCACGTCAGTCGTTCGTTCCCTATTTGAACGCCCCGGCAATCTGCGCAGATAAAACGTATGAGGGTGCGGGGGTCCAGTGCTATGGTGTACAGAGCCATAAAGATGGAGCACCTTTGGCGTACAGACCGGCTGATGTTGATATTCGCGCCGAGTGAACCATTAACGACAACACGAGATGTGGCACTGCCGAGTATATTTTGTATCACCTTGCGAAATTTTGTGCCAAAGCCCAAGGCAGCCATGACCACCTAGGGCTGACACGATCAAAGGCTTTTTTAAAATCGATCAGAAGTAACGCCGCTTCACTCTCTTTCTCCTTTTACATAGCCAATACAATCGCGGTAAGTTAGTACCGCGTCAAAGATGTTGCGGTCAGGAACAGCACAGATCTGGTTAGAACTGATGGCCTTAGACATGACCAGTGAGACGGCTGGCAACACACAGTGCCACAATCTTATAATCTACATTCAGTAATGTAAAGGGGCGCACAATGCCTATGTTGGGGGTAGCCCTAGACTTAGGAATCATGACGATAGCTCCCTCCGCGAAACTGGCCGGTATTGAACACTATTTTGGATTTCAGTTGTAATTAGTCAATGTCTCGCCCAATAGGTAAAAAAAGTTTTAATAAAATTCAGCGGGAATCCCGTCTAATCCGGGTGACTTTCCCTTCTGGCTCCTTTTAACGGCGTCTTGCAAGTCGACAACGTCGAAAGTCTTGTTCATTCGTCGCCTGTCCACCTGGAATAAAACGTGGGGAATTCGACGTAAGATACTGTCTAATGCACCGGGATCGACAGCCGTGTCATGGAAGAGGTCGTTGAAATATTCGAAAACATCCCGCTGGATCTCATGGATATCAGTCTTAAGGCCTGCGAGTGTGATTCACGAAGTGATTTCCGACCTCTCGCGCCGTTTGCGCTCCCTGTTTAAGTGGATGAGCGACAGCGGTTCCTCTGGAATGTCGCCGATCTTTTGGCTGCGCACAACCACTTCCTCAATTTTTCGCCACAAATCGTCCAGCAACTGGGCCTTAAACCGCTTGAATTCGGGAAGCAAACCCTGCAACACGCTGTGCGAGATGTTGCAAACACAGCTGATGGGACTGAGCCGGGGTCCTGCACCAGTGGGCAGCTTCCCGACTGTACGAGATGAGGAACGCGCGGATCGCGGGCTTAGCAGTCGACACCCACCACTCCAGGACACTGGTGGTAGTGCCCCGTTCCTGAAGCAGCCTGTGCCCCAGCGCAGTGAACATTGCGGCCAACGCGTCTACATCTACATACGTACTCCGCAATTCACTGTAAGGTGCGTGGCGGAGGGTATTCTGTACAACTACTAGGTATTTTCTTTCCTATTCCACTCCCAAATCGAACAAGGAAAAAGAATGCCTATATGCTTCCGTACGAGCCCTAATTTCTCTTATCTTGTCTTTGTGATCTTTACGCGAAATGTAAGTAGGCGGCAGCAAGATCTTACTACACTCATCTTCAAATTCCGGCCCTCTAAATTTACTTAACAAAAATTCACGAAAAGAACGTCGTCTTTCTTCCAGCGATCCCCAATAGAGTTGCCGGAGCATTTCCGTGACACTCGCGCATTGGTCGAACCTACCGGTAACAAATCTAGCTGCTCGCCTCTGAAGCGCTTCTATGTCTTCCTTTAAACTGATCTGCTGCGGGTCCCAAACACTCGAGCAATACTAAAGACGTGGTCGTACAAGCGTTTTATAAGCGGCCTCCTTTACAGGTGAAGTACATCTTCCCAAAATTCTCCCAATACACCGAAGTCAGCTGTCCGCCTTACTCACAACTGTCCTTACATGCTCGTTCCATTTCATATCGTTCTGCAATGTTACGCCTAGATATTTGAACGACGCGACAGCATCAAGAAGCTCACTACTAATGCTGTATTCGAACATTATAGGATTGTTTTTTTTTCTACTCATGCATATCACCTTAAATTTTTCTACATTGAGAGCCAGCTGCCATTCTTCGCACCAACTAGAAATTTTGTCTAAGTCATCCTGTATGCTATTACAGTCAGTTACGGACGACACCCTCCCATGCACCACAGCATCATCAGCAAACAGCCGCGAATTACAACTTACTCTCTCCATCAGATCATTTATATAAATAGAAAATAATAGCGGTCCTATCACACTCCCCTGGGGCACGCTTGACGATACACTCGTCTCTGAGGAACACTCGCCGTCGAGAACAACGTACTGCCTTCTATTACTTAGGAAGTCTTCCAGCCAGTCACAAATCTGTGAACCTATTCCATAGGCTCGTATCTTCGTTAGCAGTCTGCAGTGTGGCACCGCGTCGAACGCCTTTTTGAAGTCGAGAAAAACACAATCCGCTTGTTGTCCTTCGTCCAAGGCTCGCAAGATGTCATGTGAGAAAAGGGCAAGCTGAGTTTCACACGAACGATGTTTCCTAAACCCGTGCTATTCATGGAAAGAAGCTTTTCCGTTTCAAGGAAATTTACTATATTCGAACTGAGAATATGCTCCAAAATTCTACATGAAACCGATTTCAAAGATATTGGCCTGTAATTGTGTGGGTCAGTTCGCTTTCCTTTCTTAAACACGGGAGTCACCTGCGCTTTTTTCCAATCACTAGGAACTTTGCGCTGAATTAAAGATTCGCTATAAATGCAAGCTAAGTAGGGGGCCAATGCCGCAGAATAGTCTTTGTAAAACCGAACTGGTATTCCATCCGGACCAGCAGACTTTTTCGTATTTAGCTCTCTCAGCTGCTTCTCTACACCGGAAATACCTATTGCTATGTCCCCCATTTCGGAATTAGTACGTTGATCAAATGATGGTATATTTGTGCGGTCCTCCTGCGTGAAAGATTTCTTAAAGGTTAAATTTACAACTTCAGCTTTCCGTTTGCTTTCTTCTATTACTGCCCCGGAATGATCAACTAGTGACTGGACAGTGGGCTTAGACCCGCTTATCGATTTTACATAGGACCAGAATTTTTTCGGGTTCTCGGAAAGATCTTTTGCTAAGGTATGGCTGTGATAATTATCGTATGCTTCGCGCATCGATCTTCTTATAGATGTACGAATCTCTACTAACTTTTGCCTGTCATTTGCGTGTTCTTTTTTGAATCGAGAGTGCAACAGCCTTTACTTTCTCAGCAGCTTTCTAACATTATTATTATACCACGGTGGATCTTTTCCATCCTTAATCGGCTTTACTGGCACATATTTCTCTAACCCTTCATTAACAATGCACTTAAATTTCGTCAACAGTTCCTCTACATCCATAGTCCCGGAATTAAACAATGCCCATTCATTTTCTAAGGGCGATCGTAACATTTGTTTATCGGCTCTTCCCAACAAAAACACGCTCCTAGCCTTCTTGATTGGCTTATGTACTTAGGTCACCATCGACGCTTTGACGATATCATGATCACTAATTCCTGTCTCTATACAAACATCGTTAATAAGGTCAGGCCTGTTTATGGCTATAAGGTCTAGAATATTTCCATTGCGCGTGGGTTGCCGGCTTAACTGCTCAAGACAGTTTTCGGAGAATGTGCCCAAAAGTAGCTCGCAAGACTGCTTGTCTGTTCCGCCTGAAATATAACTAGCGAGGTCCTCAAGTAACAGACTACTATTAAACTTCCAGATGCTTTTGCGACGAGTAGTTGGAAAGGGGGAGAAATAAAGTTGGCAAAAATAGCTGCAGTGGTCTGAGAACACGACCGGTTGAACTACTGTACGGTGAACACGATCCGCAAGCGTAGACGACACATCAGGTCCAGACGACTGTGACCTGTTGCAAAGAAAAAGGTGTATTCGGTGGTATCCGGATTGAGAACACGCCAGGTATCATTTAGACGGAAACTTTCGACCAAGGTGCGTAGTTGTTGGCATCTATTTGGTCTCAGGACTTGATCAATGTCGGCAAGGACGCGTTGAAATCCCCGCTAGTTACAAAGTTGTTACCGTTCCGTAGCAGGAGGTGACATAAATCTTTGCCATAAAACAGACGACTGTCCTATCTGTCACTGGAGGGCCCTTAAACATTGACAAAAACTAAGTCATTGATGGTGCAGGCCATGGGGTGACCATCAGTTAAGCATTCAGTATTCGTAACAAAAGCAGGACACACTAAAATAGCCGTTCCCGTAACTCGATCCGCTGGCGCATTGTCGATAACAGTAAAATCTGTAATAAAACCCAAGGCATCAATTGTTACTTCTTGTAGAAGCGCCACATGGCACTTGTTGATGCGTATAAAAATCATTAAGAGCTAACGTTTTGTACTCGAGGCGCATTTTATTAACATTGACGGTAAAAATGTTCCATGAACGAGAACCAACGGTCGTGTAGTAACCCAGTGTGGTCGTGGCATGTGACAGACTATTTTCAAACACAGCACAACAATAATACATAAAAACGCTGAGAGATACTTCAAACAATCACAAAGGTTAAAACTAACGAACAACGTAATTGTTGCGAAAAGCGCATCTGTTAAGACAAACCAAGCAAGTCAGGAAAAACAAAATACAAATGATGCTTATGTACGAAAAGGATCTGTGCCATTGCCTCTAAACTACGTAAGAGCGACACCATAAATAAAATTAGAAACGAAAACACTATCGCTGTTGAGAGAGAGAGAGAGAGAGAGAGAGAGAGAGAGTGGCAGGCAGAGGCAATGTTAAAAAAAGATGTCTTGCTTGTGTCGTTTGGTGATGATCGTGAGCTCAGCCGCTACTTTCGTCATGCTTAGACTCACAGCTCCCCAGACGTCAGTCCGTGCGATTACTGGTATTGCTGTTACCTGAAGTTGCAAGTGTATCGTGATCGACCGACATCTCTAGGGATGCTGAAAGACAGCATCCGACACCAATACCTCACCATAACTTCCGACATGCTTTACAGTGCTGTTCACAGCATTATTCCTCGACTGCAGCTGTTGAGGAATGATAGTGAACATATTGAGCATTTCCTGTAAAGAACATAACTCCTTTGTCTTAATTTGTTATGCTAATTATTGCTTTTCTGATCAGATGAAGCGCCATCTATCGGACTATTTTTGAACTTTTTTGGTTCTAAAAAAATGTTCAAATGTTTGTTAAGTTAATGGGACTTAACTACAGGATCATCAGTCCCTAAACTTACAAACAACTTATGAACTACTTACGAACTAGGACGGCACAAATATCCATGCCCGAAGGGGGATTCGAACCCCCGACCGTAGTGGCCGTGCAGACTGTGACTGAAGCGCCTCAGTCCCCGCGGCCACCGCGGCCGGCTCCTGGAGTGTAAGTCCACATCAGCAACTCCTTCAACAGCACACACATTGTTTATTAATACATTGGATCTTACTGATTGGACTCGTAAAAACCAGTAAAGAAATTTTCTAAGTCAAGCTAAACATCTGCGTAGGAACAATTATGATCAGCAGTCCACAGAAAAATCGTCATCCTCACGGTGTCCGTCCATTTCCTACTGGTGTTAGTAACGAAAAAGTTCCCCCCAGGGGGCCCCACAGTTCTTTTGTGGGTACGTGTGTGGCGCGCACGGGGCCCCGAGCCGGAGCAGCCTTTCTTCTGCCCCAGGTTGCTTCACTTTCCCTCCCGGTTTATTCCTTCGCCCGGAGACGGGCGTCCTTTGCTAGTTCAGGTCGTTTTTTGTAGTAGCTTCTCTCATTCCTTGGTTTCTTCCTTGCCAAACCTTTGCTTCTGTCCTTCTCTCCTTATACCCTCCTAGCCTTCCTCTCCTCCTCATTAGTCTCCGCTTCGGCGTTTGAGACACTTCTTTCCTTCCTCTTCACTTTCTCTATCCTTCTTTCCTCCCTGTGCGTGTCTGAAGGCCGACCCACGCATTATCATGCGTAGCAGGTGACGTGGTAACGCGTAATTCCCCGCCCCGGGTAGACAAGTAGGGCACGTACGTACCCCCTGGTAAAGGCCAGGCCCAGGGAGGGATGATTACCCGAGCTGGTACCTTCCGAACATGCCGATGGGTCCCTCCGTCAGTTCTCGGGAGGTGTGACCTTAGGTGTGAACAATCATCTAAGGCGGGTAAGCCCTCGGAGAGGACCCCCACTAGGAAGGAGCGCGCCATCACAGACGCCGGTAATCACGGGGGACACCTCCGCGATGACTTCCTTCTCTTCTTCAGTGACGTTGACCCAGAAACGTAAGATAGATTAGCCTCAGCAAAAGAAGACTCTGCCTAATTTGCCGAAATTTCTTGTTGTGTCGCGCACCGACGGAAAAGATTTCAATTCTGTCAATCCTTTCGTTATACAGAAAGGTGTTGATGCAATTGCTGGCCCTGTTAAAACCTGTTCGCGTCAGCGCAATGGCTCATTGTTGCTGGAAGTGGACAGTGCTTTCCAAGCCCAGAAACTTATCTGGACTACGTTATTACACACGTTTCCAGTCAAGGTAGAAGCGCACCGCACACTCAACTCGTCACGGGGGGGTAGTTTTTACGAGATCCCTTGACGGGTTGTCTGATGACATCCAATCCTATATGTCCGATCAGGGTGTGACAGCCGTCCACAGGGTGATGAAAAAGGTAGATAACCAGTTGACACAGACTCGTACTGTGTTTTTGACATACGACAGAGTTCAACTCCCTTCGAAGGTCAAAGCAGGGTACGAAGTTATCTCAGTCCGCCCTTACATTCCAAACCCAACGCGCTGCTACCAATGCCACAGGTACAACCATACCCGTGAATCTTGCCCAAATGCAGCAAAATGTGTCACTTGTAGTAGGGACGCCCATGAGGGGGATTGCCCACTTCCGTCCCCTCACTGCCTTAACTACAACGGCGACCATGCGGCTTCCTCTCGCGACTGCCCTGTATACAAGGATGAGAAGGTAATCCAGCAAAATCGGGTTACGGAGAAGGTATCAACATCTGCCGCTCGAAAGTTGTCGGCGAGTCGAAAGCCCACTGTCCTCCGAGCGGGTACATACAGTAAGGTCCTCACCTCAACTCTACCTACTAAGGAATCCAGTACCCAGACTTGTGATTTCACTTTCGCTGACACAGTTGTGCGATCCGGCAGCCCGAAGATTGCCCGTTCCACGTCCCCGCTTCCTCCTGCTGCTTCTAAGGTACAGTCTTCGTCAATCTCTAGTAAACCGCGGGCACCTAAACAAGATGCCCGGACCTTGAAAGAGGAACCCGCCCGTGAGGATTTTCTGCGTTCTCAGGCGTGACCAATCTGTCACGCCGTCCAACAGTTGCCGGCCTCGGCCGTCTTCTGTTTCACCGGGACGCTCCGTTTGCCGGGCCCCCGGCCCTTTACCGGCGGTGGAAGCTGCCCCTCCTGATCAACTCAGGGAGGTGGCAGGCGCGTCGGTCGAACCTATGGACCACGACACTTTGCCCCTGGATAGCGATAGCAGTGCTCCCTCGAAATCGGGTCCCCCCCCCAGGGGGCCCACAGCTCTTTTGTGGGTACGTGTGTGGCGCGCACGGGGCCCCGAGCCGAAGCGACCTTTCTTCTGTCCCAGGCCGCTTCCCTCTTTCCCCCCCGGTTTGTGCCTTCGCCCGGAGACGGGCGTTTTTCATCAGTCAAAGGTTTCTTTTTCGCTTCCTGCCTTCTCTTCTTGGTCCTCTTCCTTTCTTGTTCTTCAGCCTTCGCCTATTTTTCCTTTCTCCTTGTTCTTGACTCACCCTTTAATCTCCGCCTCGGCGTTTGAGATTCTCCCTCCTTCATCCCTTTCTCTCCTTCCTCCTTTCTTTCCTCCCTGTGCGTGTCTGAAGGTCGACCCACGCTCTGCGTAGCCGGTGACGGGGTAAGGCGTAACTCCCCGCCCCGGGTAGACATGTAGGGCACGTACGTACCCCCCGGTAAAGGCCGGGCCCAGGGAGGGGTGATTACCCGAGCTGATACCTTCCGAACATGCCGATTGGTCCCTCCGTCCGTTCTCGGGAGGTGTGACCTGAGGTGCGAACAGTCACCTAAGGCGGGTGCGCCCTCAGTGAGGGCCCCCACAAGGAAGGAGCGCGCCATCGGAGACGCCGGTAATCATGGGGGACACCTCCGCTATGAAACCTTCCACATCATCTATAACCTTGACCCATAAGCGGAAACATGATTCTCAGCCACAGAAAGCATTGCCAAACATTCCTAGGTTCCTGGTGGTATCACGTACCGACGATAAGGATTTTTCTGCAGTAAATCCGTTCATTATTCAGAAGGGTGTCGATGCGATCGCTGGTCCCTTGAAGACCTGCTCTCGGCAGCGCAACGGGACCTTGTTGCTCGAAATAGAAAATGCATTCCAGGCGCAGAAGTTACTTCGAGCTACCCTTGTACATACTTTCCCTGTGAAAGTGGAGGCTCACCGCACCCTCAACTCTTCGCGGGGGGTAGTGTTTTCTAGATCACTGGATGGGTTATCGGACGAGGAGATATTGAACTATATGTCCGATCAGGGAGTCACGGATGTTCATCGCGTGATGAAAAAGATTAACAATGAACTCATGCCAACCCGTACTGTCTTCTTGACTTTTGACAAGGTTGACCTGCCATCGAAAGTGAAAGCGGGCTACGAGGTCATTTCCGTCCGCCCGTACATACCAAATCCTACACGCTGCTTCCATTGCCAAAGGTACAATCATACCAGTAAATCTTGTCCAAATGCAGCCAAGTGCGCCACCTGTGGCAGGGACGCTCATGAGGGTGAATGTCTACCTCCATCCCCTCGCTGCATTAATTGCATGGGTGACCATGCTGCTTCTTCACGGGACTGCCCCGTTTATAAAGAAGAGCGGGTCATCCAAGAGATTCGCGTGAAGGAGAAGGTCTCGACCTATGCCGCTCGGAAGTTATTAGCTAGTAGGAAGCCCGCAGTACTCCCGTCAGGTACTTTCAGCCAGGTCCTCGCCTCCCCTCGACCAACTAAGGAGGTGGGCATTCAGACTTGCGATTTAACGTTCAGTGACACTGTCGTCAGATCGGCTAGCCCGAAAATTGCTCGTTCCACCTCTCCGATGCCTTCTACCCGTGCTACACTGAATTCGTCGACCAGTTCACACACATCCCGGGCACCCAAATCTGCTGCCCGGAGTTCAAAAAGGGAACCCGTCCGCGAAGATTTTCTCAAGGCTCCGACTTCTCAATCGTCAACCGCTTCTTCAACCCGTCATGCTTCTAAGAAGGCTTCCAAAAAAGAACAGCCCCCACCTTCCCCGCCGCGGCGTGACTCGTCGGTCGCGCCATCCAACAGTTGCCGGCCTCGGCCGTCTTCTGTTTCACCGGGACGCTCCGTTTGCCGGGCACCCGGCCGTCTACCGGCGGTGGAAGCTGCCCCTCCTGATCAACTCCGGGAGGTGGCAGACGCGTCGATCGAACCAATGGAACATGACCCTTTGCCACTAGATGGCGATAGCAGTGCTACCTCGAAATCCGGTCCTCAGGGGCCGTCGAGGTGACCCTGCTTGCTAGTTGGTTTTTATCCTTATTTCTTATTTCATTTTTATCATGGCACTCCTTCAATGGAACATTCGCGGCATTCGTTCTAATCGGGAGGAGTTAAAACTACTCCTTCGATTGCACTGCCCGCTTCTAGTCTGCCTCCAGGAAACTAAGTTGCGTCCACGTGATCGTGCAGACTTTCCACACTACACCTCTGTGCGGTTCGACCTGCCACCCGTGGAAGGTGTCCCAGCCCATGGAGGGGTTCTGATGCTCCTTCGAGACGACGTCTATTTCCATCCCATTTCCTTGCACACTCACCTACAGGCAGTTGCCGTCCGCATCACCTTATCCACCTTTACCTTCTCCCTCTGTAATATATATTCGCCATCGTCATCTGCCCTTACTAGGGCAGATGTGCTAAACCTTGTTGACCAGCTCCCTTCACCTTTCGTGTTGGTAGGCGACTTTAATGCCCACCACCCCCTATGGGGCTCTCCGGCACCTTGTCCAAGAGGCTCCCTTTTGGTGGACATTCTCCACCACCTCGATCTTGTCTGCCTCAACACCGGTGCACCGACCTTCCTTTCTGACACAACACACACTTATTCCCATATAGACCTCGCAATATGCACTCCTCAGCTTGCCGGTCGGTTTGAGTGGTATGCACTTTCTGACACGTACTCGAGTGACCATTTCCCTTGTATCATCCACTTCCTACATCATTCCCCATCTCCACGTCCCACCAGTTGGAACATTTCTAAAGCCAACTGGGGGCTTTATTCTTCCATGGCTGTTTTTCACAATCAGAATTTTCCCAACTGTGACAGTCAGGTCGAATACCTCACAGAGGTTATCCTCACTGCTGCTGAACGTTCCATACCTCGTACATCCTCTTCTCCACGTCGTGTCCAGGTCCCTTGGTGGACTGCAGCCTGCCGCGACGCGCTTCGAGCCCGGCGCCGTGCTTTACGCACCTTCCGCCGCCACCCAACTTTGGAGAATTGCATCAATTACAAACGTATGAGAGCGCAGTGCCGTCGTATCATAAACGACAGCAAGAAAGCTTGCTGGACAGATTTTACTAGTTCTTTTAACCGTTTTACTCCCTCCACGGTTGTCTGGGGTGGCCTACGCCGTTTGTCCGGCATCAAGGTCCACTCCCCGATTCCTGGCCTGACCGTGGAGAACGCGGTCCTCGTGGACCCAGCTGATGTTTCAAACGCATTGGGTCGTTTCTTTGCGGAGGTTTCGAGCTCTGCCCATTACCACCCTGCCTTTCTCCCTCGCAAACAGGTAGAGGAGGCACGGCCGCCTTCTTTCCGCTCTTTTAATCGGGAAAATTATAACGTCGCCTTCACCATGCAGGAGCTAGATCGTGCTCTCGCCCTGTCCCGGTCTTCTGCTCCCGGGCCCGATTCCATTCACATTGAAATGCTGAAGAACCTCTCTCCAGCGGGCAAGTGCTTTCTTCTTAGTACCTACAATCGCATATGGACTGAAGGTCATGTTCCCACAAGTTGGCGTGAAGCCATTGTTGTCCCCATCCCCAAACCAGGGAAGGACAAACACCTTCCTTCCAGTTATCGTCCTATTTCTCTGACGAGCTGCGTCTGTAAGGTGATGGAACGCATGGTTAACGCTCGGTTGGTCTGGCTCCTCGAATCTCGCCGCCTCCTGACTAATATCCAATGCGGTTTTCGTCGACACCGCTCTGCTGCTGACCACCTCGTTACGTTGTCGACCTTCATTATGAACAACTTTCTGAAGAAGCGTCAAACAGTAGCAGTGTTCTTCGACTTGGAGAAGGCATACGATACCTGTTGGAGAGCGGGCATTCTCCGCACATTGCACACATGGGGCCTTCGGGGCCGCCTTCCTCTTTTCATTCAAGCGTTTTTGGCGGATCGCAAGTTCCGGGTACGGGTGGGCTCTGTTTTGTCAGATACCTTTTGCCAGGAGAATGGGGTACCACAGGGCTCCGTCTTGAGTGTGGCGCTCTTTGCCATTGCAATCAATCCGATCGTGGACTGCCTTTCAGCCGACGTCTCCGGATCTCTTTTTGTTGACGATTTCGCAATTTATTGTAGCGCCCAGCGGACGTGTCTCTTGGAGCGTTCTCTCCAACGCTGTCTTGACCGTCTATATTCCTGGAGCATCGCAAACGGCTTCCGATTCTCCACTGAGAAAACTGTGTGTATCAATTTCTGGAGATACAAGGAATTTCTTCCACCTTCTCTACGTCTCGGCCCGGTTGCTCTCCCTTTCGTGGAGACTACAAAATTCTTGGGACTCATGTTGGATCGGAAACTTTGCTGGTCCACGCACGTGTCCTACCTGGCTGCCCGTTGTGCCCGATCCCTTAACGTTCTTCGTGTCCTCAGTGGCACGTCATGGGGAGCGGATCGTACCGTCCTGCTTCACCTTTACCAGGCCATTGTTCAGTCGAAGCTCGACTATGGAAGCCTTGTATACTCTTCAGCACGGCCGTCGATTCTCCGCCGTCTCAACTCTATCCACCATCGTGGATTACGTCTGGCGACCGGTGCATTTTATACCAGCCCTGTTGAAAGTCTGTATGCCGAGGCTGCTGTATTACCCTTGACCAATCGACGTGACATACTCTTGTGTCGGTACGCTTGCCGCCTACGGTCGATGCCCAACCATCCATCTTACAGATTATTTTTTGACGACTCACTCGATCGCCAATATCAGTTGTCTGCGATTGCCTTGCTTCCACCGGGAGTTCGGTTTCGCCGTCTGCTACAACGGCTCGATTTTACCCTTCCTTCCACCCTTCGGTTGAGCGAAAGCCCATTGCCACCGTGGCATCAGGCCCAGGTTCACACACACCTCGAACTTAGTTCGCTCCCCAAGGAGAGCACTCCGGATTTGGTATTCCGCTCGAGGCTTGTCGAACTCCGTTCGCGGTTCGATAATGCCGTATTTATTTACACTGATGGTTCCAAGAGCACTGCCGGTGTCGGATCTGCCTTCGTCGTCGGGGACAACCGTTTCCAATACAAGCTCCCTGACCGGTGCTCAAACTTCACGGCTGAGCTTTTCGCCCTCCACCAGGCCGTTTTGTATACCTGCCGCCACCGCCAACCTTTCTATGCCATATGTTCTGACTCCCTTAGTGCCCTGCAGAGTCTTAAGGACCCTTTCTCGAACCATCCTCTCGTGTATCGGATCCAACGCTCCCTCCAGTTGCTGGCGGATGACAGCTGTCACGTTTCTTTCCTGTGGGTCCCTGGCCATGTGGGTGTGCCCGGGAATGAGGCCGCCGACACAGCAGCCAAGGCAGCAGCTCTTTTGCCTCGCATGGCTACCTTTTGCGTCCCATCGGACGATGTTCAACGGGCTCTTCGCCGGAGTATCGTGTCGCAATGGCACAGTGCGTGGCTTTCACTGCACAACAATAAATTGCGAACTGTCAAACCGATCCCGACCGCTTGGAGGACATCCTCACGCCCCTCTCGGCGGGAGGAGGTCATCCTGGCTCGGTTGCGGATCGGTCATTGCCGTTTCAGCCACCGTCACTTGCTATCCGCCGAACCTGCACCGCTATCCTCCTGCGGTGAACTGCTGACAGTGCCACATGTTTTACTGACTTGTGTTAATTTTAATCATCTCCGTGTAGCCCTTCACTTTCCGTCTACTCTGGAGGAAATTTTAGCTGATGACACACGAGCAGCTGCTCGGGTTTTGCGTTTTATCAATTTGGCCAACTTATCCAAGGATATTTAACCCTTTTAATTTTCTTTTCTTTCGTTTTTAGCCCCTTGCTGATGTTCTGACAGTCACCATTTTTTTGAGATCATAGCGAATCAATGTTCTTAGCTGGGCGCTAATGACCATAGAAGTTGTGCGCCCTAAAACCACAAAAACAAAAAACCTCTCCAACCCCGTCTCTTGGTGGTACTCTGGATGACGGCTTGGCTATCCCATGGTACCGATTGTCCTGCACTTTGGTTTTGTCTGCTGTGTACCAGTTGGCCCAGTTTGGTCCCCCTCGGGGTTTGACCTTCCATACCAAAATTGTCCGATAATGTGTGAGCCAATTGGGGAAGAACTCCCGACCTAGCCCCTACAGCGCGGGTCCTATCCTTTCCTTTCCTTTCCACTTCCTTTCCTCGCTGGAGCCCCCATCCCCCGCTAGGTCCCTAGCACGTGTAGCCAGTCCGTGTGGGGGGGGGCTGTTATGTACCCTTTGGCTGAGCCCCCTGACACCACAGGGATCACACTACTGGTGTCTGAGCTGCGACCTCTCCATGCAAGCCAAGGAGTTGATGCCTGCTCTCGGGGGTATCAGAACTCCCGGCAATGGCCATCGTGCCAGGTGGCCTTTGCTGAGGCTGGGTGGCGCCCATGGAGAGAGCCCCGGTTTCGGAGTGGGTGACACCAGGGCGGACGTCTAGCCCCATGAAAAGAGTTAGACTCCAAAATGGTCGTGCATCGGCCGTCTCTCAAGACAGGAAGAGATCGTTTAATGCTGCTGCTGCGGATAAGAGGATGTTTCCCTCCCTTGCTACCCCTTGGGAGGAAGGCCAGGCTCGCCCGTTAGGAGCAAAACCCTTTCCTCGCTATCTCGTTTGCTCAAGGACTGATGGAGGAACTTTTACTACCACCAAACCTCTGTTCTTTGTCGAGACCATAGAGGACAAGTTTGGTGAAGTGGAATCTATGGGTAAGCTTAGATCTGGCTCATTATTCATTAAAACAGTCTTGGAAGCCCAGTCTGAAGCTTTGCTCGCCTGCACCACCCTTGGCGACATTCCAGTCACAATTGTCCCGCACAAATCCTTGAATATGGTACAGGGTGTGATATTCCACCGGGACCTCCTCCTTCAAACTGATGAGGAGCTTAGGGCCTATCTCGTGTGGCGTGGTGTACATTTTGTTCGCCGCGTTCAGAGGGGACCTAAAGATAACCGCGTCGATACTGGGGCCTTTATCTTGGCCTTCGAGGGGGACACACTGCCAGAGGAGGTCAAGATAATGGTATATCTATGTGAAGTGAAGCCCTACATTCCACCTCCCATGCGGTGTTTTCGATGTATGAGGTTTGGTCATATGTCCTCTCGCTGTACAGCAGTCCCAGTATGCAGTGATTGTGGACGCCCACTACATGAGGGGAGCCCCTGTGTTCCTCCGCCAGTGTGCGTCAACTGTCAACAACACCACTCTTCACGGTCGCCAGATTGCCCTATGTTCAAAAAAGAAAAGAAGATACAAGAGTACAAATCCCTGGAGCGTTTGACGTACCCTGAGGCCCGCAGTAAATATGAACGTCTGCATCCCGTGCAAATGGCGACGACCTTCGCTACGACGTTATCGTCTAGCCTTTCACCCTCCCCTTCCCCCTCCCATCTCCCCCCTACACCCCGTCCACACCCCTCCCTCACATCTCCCTCTCCTGTAGCTCCTGTAGCCCTCCCTTTGTGTCCCACCCCTTCCCAGCCGGAGAAGTGCACCCCTTCTCCGTCGCCTGCCGGTGACAGTGCCCTATCTCAGGGCCTTCCGTCCCGGCGTTCTCCAGATTGGAGATCTTCGACCTCCAGCCGGCCATCGGACTCCCAGTCAGTGAGTTCAAAGGTCGCCCGATCCTCGTCAGTACCAGACCTAACTGACAAAAGTCCTCTCTCTGGGGTGGATCCTGCCCGTCCCACACGAGAGAAGGAGAAAGAGAAGGAGAAGGAAAAGAAGAAGAAGAAACCAAAGTTACAAGATAAAGCCCCGCCGGTACCGCCGGAGGTGCCGACTGTGCTTTCGCAACTCGCTCATCCCATTGAGCCCGAGGCTGATCAGCTATTTATGGATGTTGTCCCTTCTTCTTTGGTGACGGACGCTGACAAAGCAGCGTGACAGACGTTATGCCATTCGCTTCCCGCCTAGATCCTCGTGATGTGATCATCCAATGGACCTGTAATGGTTACTACCGTCACCTCTTGGAGATTAAACAGCTAATCTCTCTCTCTTCTGCGGCCTGTGTCATCCTGCAGGAATCGAGGTTTATGGATGCACATTCACCGACCCTCCGTGGGTTCCGTGCTTTTTGTTGGAACCGGGTTGGTCCCCTCCAGGCGTCTGGTGGGGTTTGTACTTTCGTCCGGACAGATATTGTCAGTACCTGGATTCCTCTCCAAACTCCATTGGAAGTGGTTGCTGTCCGGGTTCATTTGGACACTCCATTGACCATTTGCAACCTCTACCTTCCACCTGACAGGCCACCTACACTCACGTCCCTAGTGGCCATCCTTCAGCAACTCCCCCCTCCTTACCTCATCCTTGGGGACTTGAATGCCCACCATCCTTTGTGGGGCAGTGCTTATACATCTAGCCGGGGCCGCCTCATAGACCAGTTTCTTGCTGACCACAATCTGAGCCTTCTCAACGATGGTTCCCCAACTCATTTTAGTGCCGCTCACGGCACCTTTTCTGCCATAGACCTCTCTCTCACTTCTCCTTCTCTCCTTCCTTTATTTCACTGGTCGGCGCATGACGACCTCTGCGATAGCGACCACTTTCCGTTGATCCTTTCACTTCCCTCACGCCTACCACGAGCCAGGATACCCCGCTGGGTATTCCGTCGTGCTAATTGGCCGCTATATACATCCAAGGTTGTGTTCCCATCTTCCCCCTCAGGCTGTATAGATGATATCATAAGCCAAATGACCAACATGATCACCCAAGCTGCCAACGCCGCTGTTCCCCGGTCGACAGGCCCTCCTACTCGCCGGCTTGTCCCTTGGTGGAATGCAACTGTTGCCGCAGCCATTCGCGAGCGCCGTAGGGCCTTGCAACATCTTAAACGCCACCCATCGCTCGCTGGTCTAATAAATTTCAAACGTCTGCGTGCCAGAGCTCGTTACTTAATCAAAGTAAGCGGACATGCTGGGAGCATTTTGTCTCCTCGTTGGGTTCTTCTGTCCCTTTGACAAGCGTTGGGCTATGCTCCGATCTATCCAAGGTAGCTGGCGGCCGTCTTCCGTCCCTGGTCTTGCCCTGCCTGATGGGGTCTGCACGGAGCCATCTGTTGTTGCAGAACATCTTGCAACTCACTTCGCCAATGTCTCAGCGACAACTTCATATCCGGCGACCTTTCTCCTTCAGAAACACCAGGCCGAAACCTTCAAATTAGGCTTTACTTCTCACCAGGTAGAACCATATAACGAACCTTTTACTGACTGGGAGCTGTCGCTGGCCCTCTCCTCTTCTCGTGATTCAGCACCTGGCCCTGACGATATCCATAATCAATTGCTGAAACACCTTAACCCCTCACAACGACAATTTCTCCTAAAAGTTTTTAACCGTATTTGGCTTCAAGGGGTGTTCCCCTCCCAGTGGAGGGAGAGTATTGTGGTCCCTGCCCTGAAGCCTGGCAAGGACCCGTCGGCGCTGGACAGTTATCGACCAATAAGCCTGACAAGTGTCCCCTGTAAACTACTTGAGCGGATGGTAGCCCGCAGATTATGCTGGGTTCTTGAATCCCAGGGACTTCTCTCACCTTACCAGTGTGGGTTCTGGGAGGGACGATCCCCTATTGACCATTTACTTCGACTGGAGACTGCGATCAGACAGGCCTTCTCTAAAAGACATCATCTGGTAGCAGTCTTCTTCGATCTGCATAAGGCGTACGACACTGCTTGGCGTCATCATATTTTACGTTCTCTTCATGACTGGGGCCTCAGAGGCTCCTTACCAATTTTTATCCGTCAGTTTTTATCCCACCGCCTGTTCCGTGTCAGAGTTGGCTCTTCCTTTAGCTCCCCTCGGATACAGGAGAACGGTGTCCCCCAGGGCTCAGTGTTGAGTGTTACACTTTTTCTAATCGCCATCAATGGGTTGGTGAGCTCTGTTGGGTCACTGGTAACCCTGGCATTGTATGTCGACGACTTTTGCATATGGTACAGCTCCTACTCATTAGCCTCTACTGAACGTCAGCTCCAGAGCGCCATTCGGCGGGCTTCAGTGTGGGCTACGTCCCATGGTTTCCAGTTTTCCTCATCAAAAACGAGGGTGGTGCA
The DNA here is from genome assembly GCA_026315105.1 of Locusta migratoria. NCBI lineage: Eukaryota > Metazoa > Arthropoda > Insecta > Orthoptera > Acrididae > Locusta > Locusta migratoria. The sequence continues at coordinate 466,605,982 of CM048746.1, read as the reverse complement.
CTTTTGTCGTCGTACTACAGTTCACCCTGATCCAGAACTGTTCTTGGGTAATCAGTGCCTGGAAGTTGTAGCACAGCATCTTTTCCTGGGTCTTCTCTTTGACAAAAAATTGACTTGGGTGCCCATATTCGCCACCTAAAGATTAGTTGTATGAGGAAACTCAATGCCCTACGTTTCCTTGCTCATTCATCTTGGGGTGCAGACCGAACAACTATCCTCTGTATCTATTGGGCTCTAATCTTGTTCCGATTGGACTATGGGTGTCAAGTTTATGGCTCAGCAGCTCCTTCTGCCCTGAAATTATTAGACCCGGTTGACCATTATGGTGTCCGCTTGGCTACAGGTGCATTCCCGGCTAGCCCGGTCGACAGTCTCCTTGTTGAGGCGGGAATCTGCCCTCTTCAGGTCAGGCGGCATCAGCTTCTGGCGTCTTATGCCATCGCCATCCGGCAATATCCTGCTCATCCCGCTTACCAGGTTCTTTTTGCATATGAAGGGCTTCGACCCCCTGATACCCGGCCGCGGGCGGGCCTTCCCGTCGGACTGCGGCTTCCCTCTCTTTGCCGGGATTTCCATTTCCCTTCGCTAGATTGCGCCCCCCATTTTACTGCACGCACACCTCCGTGGATGGTGCCGCGACCACTAATTCGGACGGATCTCTTCCAGGGCCCAAAAGCTTTAATTTCCCCCATGGTCTTTCGGCGTTTGGTGCGCCCAGTACTAGAAGAGTTTCAGGGAGCCTCTATCTTCTACACTGATGGCTCGAAAACAGCGGGCCACTCCGGATATGCTTTTACGTCTCCTGTTGGGGCGGAATGCCATTCTCTGCCAGAGGCATGCAGTGTGTTTATGGCAGAGCTGATGGCGATTTATAGAACCCTCTGTTTAATAAAACATTCTGCCGTGGAACGTGGTTTAATCTGTGCTGACTCCATGAGCAGTCTGCAGGCCATTGATCGTTGTTTCCCCTCCCATCCTTTAGTTATTTCCATCCATGAACTCCTTGCTGACCTTCATCGTGCTGCTTGCTCCGTTACCTTTCTCTGGGTGCCAAGTCATGTTGGTATTACAGGGAATGAAGTAGCTGACCAGTTGGCTAGATCGGCAATTACTCGCTGCCCGTCTCCCTTTCAAATTCCGGGTGCGGATCTGCGGGTGCAGATCAGATCTTTGCTTCACTCCTCATGGGATAGCAGTTGGAAATCTACTGCCCCTTCCAATAAACTCCGCACCATCAAAGATAGGACTGCAGCTTGGAGTTCATCTTTACGCCCTTCCCGGAGAGAATCAATTGTCCTCTGTCGCCTCCGTCTTGGACACTGCAGGCTGACCCATGGATTTCTTTTACAAAATGACAATCCACCACATTGTGATTGTGGAGCCGTACAATCCGTGTCTCATATTCTGACAATGTCCTCTCCATTCGACACTTCGTGGCGACTATGGCCTACCGCCTGCATTGCCTTCAGTTTTGGCGGATGACCCACGGATGGTTGATCGCGTCCTTGCCTTCCTCCGTGAAAGTAGATTTTATTGTCAGCTCTAGGACTCGCTTGGTCGGGGTGAGTGGGTTTGTGATTCTTGGCTGATTGTGGGGTTTAGAGCCTTATCCCCATCAGCCCCCCCCACTCTTTTACATTTTAATGTAGTTTTATTTCTCCCTGCTCTGGAGCTATGATACGTTGACCACGGTGCCATTAGTACCTTGTGGTTTAGGCTAGAGGTCGCTTCCAGAGCTGTGGGATCGGACACTGTAGCATTTGCTGCCCTGGGTTGGTCTTAGTCTTGTTGGCGAGTCGATTTTACTTCCTAGTGTAATGGTCTTTTGGCTTTCACCTATTTTTCGTTCGGTTCCGTGGCGTATAAAATTTGGGGTTGAAGGGACTGATGACCTCGTTGTTTGGTCCCTCATATCCACCACCACCACCGGCGAAACTCGCTCAGTAAGACTGCCATTTGCTCGGACTCCATGAGTGCTTTGGTGAGCCTTCGCATGCTATATCCGGCCCATCCCCTGGTAGAAAGCATCCGCAATAGCCTTACTTCTTTCAACGAGCGGAACTACGGTGACGTTTCTGTGGGTCCCTGGCCAAGTGGGAGTGTTGGGGAATGAGGCTGCGGATACGGCTGCCAAGGAGGCAGTTCTCCTTTCTCGGCTATCTACCTTTTCTACTAGCTCTGATGACCTTCGCGCTGGTGTCTCCCAGAGTATTATCTCCCGTTGGTTTTTTCATTGGTCATCCGTCAGGGCCGCGGTGGAGTAGCCGAGTGGTCTAAAGCGCCTCGCTGCGGAGCGCGCGGTTGCTCGCCGTGGAGGTTCGAGTCCTCCCTGGGGCATGGGTGTGTGTGTTTGTCTGTAGGTTAGTTTACCTAGGTTTAAGTAGTTTGTAAGCTACGGACTGATGACCACGCAGTTTGGTCCGATAGATTTACAGACATTCATCCGCCAGGGAACGAATTGCGAGCCATTAAACCTGTGCCTGATCTCTGGTCAACGTCATCTCGATCCTCTCGCCGAGAGGAGATTGTTCTGGCTCGGCTTCGTATTGGCCACTGCCGTTATAGCCACCAGTATTTACTACGTGGTGATCCTGCTCCCTTATGTGGGCACTGCGATGAACCTTATACTGTTTACCATCTTTTAGTGCAATATCAGTTTTTTAATCGTCTCCGTCATGATCTAAGTTTACCATTCGAAATGTCTGATATTTTAGCTGATGATCCGCGTTCTGCTAAAAGTTTTAATTTTTATACACCGTGCAAATATGGCGAAAGCCATTTAAGCTCTGACCCCGGTTCGATTTTACTATGGGCAGTGTTGGGCGCTAATGACCACAGCAGTTGTGTGCCCTAAAACCACCACAAAAAAAAAAACTGCGCCAAGTACCACTCCTTAATAAACATGTGTTCACTATAGTTACACGTTGGCGGAGGTCGAGTGATAGAGTGTTCGAGTGGCGGTCAGGTGCGCCATCGCGCGAACGCGATTCAGGACGGATCTCCAATTCGAAGCCGCGGACCCCCAAGACCTTGTGTTCAGGCTTTGAAGTGAACCAGGGTCGGTGGAAACCTCATGACGTATTGATAGACGCCCCTGAGGCGTTCTCGTAGGTCGTCAAAACTGTTCGGATTGTGTCCAAGTCGGCAGCCGAAGAAACACGACGACCTAAATCATTGGCATATGCACGACACACACGTACCGTCCCACCCACACTAATAACACTGCACGTGTTCTTTAGTCTGCGCAACAAGGGATCCAGCGATATTACTATTAGTGACACGCTTAGCGGACATCCGTGTTTCACAGCACATCTGATTGTAAAAGGTGCAGTTAAACTTCCATTCACACGTACCCTCAACGTCGGCGTGGCAAACATGTTAAAAAGTATATTTATAAACCCAAATTTATATAACAGACGTCGGAGATATTTGTGGCTGACCCTGTCAAAGATAGATGCGAAATCGATGCACAATATTCCCTGTGGTATCCTCTGCAAATGCGCATACGAAGTGACGTCACGATTTCGTGCTGACTGCATTATATATTGTGCGCCGTGGGACAGCACAGAACTGACAGTCACTAATAATTTTGCACATCACAGATTTTAGTCTAGTGGCGATAGTTCTTGTTAGCAGTTTGTAGCCATTATTTTAAAAATTGAGGTGGCGGAGGTCACTGAATTTGTTCGCCAGGCGTGTCTTTGGAGGGAGTGTCACAATACCTTGCAGGAAGCTCGCCGGTATTTTCACTCCGTTTAAAATGTCGTTAAAAACAGTGGTTAAAGTGACACCGAATAAAAACCAAAAATGTAGGTAAAACTCAGAAGGAAAACTGTCTGCGCCAGGAGCCTTGATGCGTTAGCACTGTTTTAACATCGCGTGCACCTCATCCACACTAAACGGTTCCGTTAGATGACGGCGGTTCGTATTGGTGAGAACGTGTGGAACGTCACGTAAAAGGTCAACCACAGCCGCATGATGTGTCGTTTTGTCACTAAATATCTCTTGAAAGTGCCGTTGTGCCTCAGCGAGAATGTCGGCCTGCGCGCACAGTGTCCTTCCGTCGGCCGTCCGCAGCTCCGCGACATCACGGCGCGCCGCGCGCCTGCGCTCGCGCAGCAGGTGGAACAGCGAAGGCTCCTCTGACGTCAGCTGTCCCGGCGCCTGGCTCCGGCGACCGACCCTGCCAGCGACGCTTTCTTCAATTGCAGAATGCGGTGCTTTATGAGGCGAATATGTGCCACGCGGTACGCGGGATTGTCGGTGTTCATGTTAATGGCATCAGTAAGGCAACTTTCATAAAACTGTAGCGTAGACCTTTCCCAATAGCTCGCAGTCTGACAAAATTCTTTTATTGTCTTGCGGAGAGCAGGTTTCACGTATTCGGCCCACCACGTCAATGTGGAAGTATAGAAGACACGCCTTGCTTTCTCCATCACTGTGCGAAAATCAGGATTAAACAGATGTTTAACACTAAACTTCCACTGTTGTTTGCGACGAAGTTAAGGTGCGAGCGGAGATAGAAAGCGGCACACGTACGCACAGTGATCAGAAAATACCACCGGGTGAACCATAGTCTCCAATAAACAGCCACGGTGGTCAGCGGAAACGTACATGCGATCTAGGCGGCTCCTTCCCGTCGAATAAAAGAAAGTGAAACCTGGCTCCCTAGGATGTAAAAGACACCACGTGTCTTTGAGTTTAATTTCATCAGCCAACGTGGCCAATTCAATGCATTTATACGGCCGCAGCTCCTGGTCGCAATCTTCCAAGACACAGTTAAAATCACCGCCCAGAACCACCGGTAGGTGCGGGCCTCGTAAAAGATGACAAGCATCACTGCTAAAAAATGCACGCCTCTGCGGCTTTCCTTCAGCCCCCGACGGAGCGTAAACGTTCACAAACCTTATATTATTTATTGTCATTGCAATCCCACGTCAATTGGGTAGCGTGGCAACGTCACTAAAATAAATACCATTACGAATAAAACCACTGTTATCTTGCGGATCGAAATTCAACAACACTGTAAAACGCGGAATATTTGAAATTAAAACTGTGACAACCTCCTGTAAGAACACCACATCCGCACTGATAAAATTTAAAAACTGCATCAAATTTTAGCGTCGACTCCATACGGTTGACATTTACGGTAGCCACTACGGATGGTGGGTGGGCTACCATACACTAAGCGTCAATAAAACTTCTCCTCCGCCTCGTCCTCCACGTCCTCCGCCCAGTCGGCCACGGCGGCGTCCTGCGCCTCCCGCGCGTGACGTCACGCCGGCCTCCTGCTGCGGCGCGCGCGTGCTCCCGCGCGGGTCGTCCTCCGCCTTCCGCTTCAGCGTCACGTGACCCGGGTTCGGATCCTGGCGCTCCTCCACTTCCATACACGACTTGGCGCTGAGCTTCACGCGCAGTTGCCGGACCGTCTCCTCGCGCCTTTCCTCCTGGGAACTCTGCCTGTCTTTGTGCCCGCTTCCGACCTCTGCTGGCCGCGTGTCGAGGCGTCCGCACGCCGGGAGTCGACTTCGGACCTCTGGGGGGCCGTCATCTGCCCCTGCCTAGCCGCATTCTTGGCGCTCGCCGGGCGTCACCATCCAGGAGACGGGCTCCTCTCTCTGCGGGCACGGCCGCTGTTGCTACGATAGCGGTCGGCGGGCTCTCGCCTTTCCAGAGAGTAGTCCCGACGCGACTTGGGGGTCGTGCGCGGATCCTCGCCGTGGGGGGGCGGGCCCCACACAGAGGTAAACTTTTGGCTATCTGACCGGCCCACAGCAGTAGGCTTGCGGCGCGACATTAGGAACGACATCAGAGCGCTTGCCCTCCACCGACGGTACTGACGTCGCAGACGTGTCCAGATAGACTCGACCACAGGGGCGGGTTCGGATCCTGTCACAGTACTCGATGACTCACCGCGCACTATGGTTTCTGCAGCCTCAGAAGATGTCGCGGCAATTGTCGAAGGGCTTACCTACGCGACTGTTGCCGATCCATTTTGGGGCTGAACCGTGTCCGTTTCCATAGGAACGGCGTCCCGTGATACTTGTTCATCTGACGCACGACGCACCGGCAAAGTAGGCCCGCCTATCGCCACTGAATGCTGGTCACCGGGAGGCAGTTCCGCAGGGCGCATACGCCTCGCACAATTTTGCTGGAAATAACCGGTGGCGTTACAAAATGAACACGTCGCCGGCTGTCCACTATAAGTCACAAACGCCCTGTGTCCGTTAATTACCAGGAAAGACGGCACATGCTTGCGTACAACCATTCGCACACTCCGCATGTCATTGTCTACCTGGTAAACATACGCAGCAGACCAGTTCTCTCTATACTTATAACATCACCGTATGGCGCTAAACGTCGGAAGAGTGTCTGATTTTCAGTGGGAATGGCAAATTACCACTAATTGTCCGTATGCCATAGCCAGCGTTGGAAACGCTGAAGTTACTATTTGACCCAACCTGCTGTTTAAATTCACGGATTCCGTCATTTACAGTTACTAAACTCACAGAAGTCTGGTGTTTGCAATTTAACAAATTTCGGGTTCAGGAACGCATCTAATTGCAGGCTTAATACTTCATTTTCGGAAATTTGCAATGTTTTTACAATTTTTGACTGGCCTCCCATGACCCCTTACAGTCCGGCCTTGCGCTCACCAAAAGTGCCATCAAGTGGCGAGCTTCACAGCTGTACGGAAAGAAAAACGTGTCACGTGCAGTCCAAAGAGAACATCCCTCATGGGATATTAAACAGTAGGTCCAAATCGTAGGAATGAAAAACAAATAGATCTTCTGATAATTCTCGGAAAAAATATATACGCAATTTTGCTGCCGGCTGAATTCCTCAACGACATTAAAAATATAAATTTCCATCAGTGACAGCAGATTTAGTTCAAACCATAACTAAATCACTTTAACGTTTAAAACGCTGCGTGAAACTCGTAGTCTGTAAAGGGATGGAACTAAATAGTAAAATGTAAAATGAAAAACATTGGAATAGAAAATAATTGAAAACCTAAAAAAAAAGAAACAAAAAACGAAAACAAAACAAAAAAAAAACTCTTGTAGGAGGCCACAGGAGAATACGAAAATGCACGCCGGAACAGCGTATAAAACAAAACGACTGCCTTGTGGTAGTCAACTAAAACCAAAGGTCCTGAGGATAGGTGTTTTCTTTACTTTGAATCTATCTCCAGTAGGCACGGCCATTGAGCACAGAAAACTGTCATAACCAAAGCATGTCCACTCGTGTCCGGTAAACTCGCTAGATCGTAAACACACATCTGGTGAAAACATGCAATAGTATGAATAAATAATCCCTGAGACGGATTTACGTCTCAAATATGTCAAAGACATTATTGATAGATGTGAAGCATTGAATTAAAATTTGTGATGCGGCCGGGAATCGAACCCGGACCTCCATGCTTACTAGGCAGACGTCTTAACCGTTAGACTACCACACCACTAACGATTAAGGCGCCTCGGAATAGTCTATGTACGATTTCCCTCCACAACACAAACTTTAATTCAGCTTCTTTGTTCCATCACAAATTTTAATTCAATGCTTCACATCTATCAATAATGTCTTTGACATATTTGAGACGTAAATCCGTCTCAGGGATTATTTATTCATATTAATTGATATTTATATCACCATAACAGGATTGTTCCACCATGTCCATTGCTGAGGTGCTATTCCGCTGCATGGAGAGCCTTGGCAGTAGTGGCAATTATCTTTGTTCCAAAGAAGCTGAATTAAAGTTTGTGTTGTGGAGGGAAATCGTACATAGACTATTCCGAGGCGCCTTAATCGTTAGTGGTGTGGTAGTCTAACGGTTAAGACGTCTGCCTAGTAAGCATGGAGGTCCGGGTTCGATTCCCGGCCGCATCACAAATTTTAATTCAATGCTTCACATCTATCAACATGCAATAGTGCTACATACAAGAAAGTTGCAAATTGTCTGTATCGGGTATGGGCTTTTACCTTATCAAATTCGGTCCATAGGTATGTTAGTCAAGTCCGGTGGTCAAAGTTAGATGGAAAAACGGCGTAGACGGTGTGGCCGAGCAACCATATCGTGGCGTTCCGTTTGGTGGCCGGAAACGCATCACACTGTGGTATCAGAGCGTCCTGTTGGGTGATGGACCGTGTGTCCACCCGGTTAATTAGCCGAACCATGTCGCGGACCACCTCCCACATGGCAGAGTGACGTGGACACACAAACCGGTGTTCAGGACTGTCCCGTTCCGAACACACTTCACAGGCGTCCGTTGGAACCCGGTGAATCGACGCTAACTTCGCGTTCGTGGGGAATGTGCGGTGCACCACACCCCGTGCACGGCCGGAGGCATGACGGCGCTGGAGAGGTTCCTCCACACGACGGACCAGTTGGGCTGCGGCAGCTGGTACTCCCACTTGCACCGCGGCGGGACCCCGCGAAGAGCCGCCGCGATGTCGGAGACCCTCGTGCTGGACACGTCGGCCAGCAGCAGGTAACTGTGGTCGACCAGGAATCGCCTGACATAGCTCAACACGAAGGGCACGTGGCGGACGGACACCGGCGCCTCAAGGGAGGCGGGGCGGTACTTGGCGAAGAGGGCGGCCGTGGGGCCTCTCGGGTCCCTCTCCATCACCGCCGTCGTCCGCTTCCAGAGGAGCGCCGCGCACTAGGTCCTGAAGTCCGGCAGGCCGAGGCCGCCGTCCTCCGGGCGCAGGGTACACTCGCGGTAGGCCACCTTGAAGATGTGGCCGCGCCACAGGAACCAGGTAACGGCCTGCTGCACGGCGCGCGCTATCTTCCGGGGCACCGGCAGCACCTGCGCGAGGTACCACGCGCGGGCCAGGACGCGGGTCCCGACCAGCGCCGCTTTGTCGCGCAGGGCGAGGCGGCGGGCCGCGCAGATGCGCGCGACGGCGCTGGTCTTGTTCAGCGTGGGCCGCCAGGTGAGGGCTTCCATGCGCTGGGGGTTAGACGTCAGCTGGATGCCGAGGACTTTGGCTCTGCGTCCAGGACCAGCACATTCACCTGTCAGGAAATGAGCCCGAAGCGTAATGGGCAACAGAACAGTCTTGCGTCTATTAATGACTGCCCCAGTAGCGCGCACAAACTGTTGCAGGACCCGATATAGATTGGAAACATCCTCAGGACCGCTCACAAACACGCCAAGGTCGCCTGCATACGCCTTGCACGTGAGGCGCCGGTCGCCGATGGTAATCCCCTGAACTGCCTCTGTCATGACGCGGAGCTGCGGGTCGAGCGCAACCGCAAACAGCGTCATGGATAGCGGGCAGCCCTGACGCACCGAGCGTCGCACCGGGAACGACGGGGTGAGGCGGTCGTTAACCCGCACCCGTGACGTGGCACTGCGCAAGAAGTTCTGCACCATTTGGTAAACTTAAGCGCGAATCCCATGCCTGCCATAACCTTTCGTAGATCGACGTGGCTGACACGGTCGAAGGCATTTTTGAAGTGCACCAACATGACCGCCGTCATGTGCACTCGCTCACTTGCTACGAAGCTGATACAGTCGCGGTACGCGAGCACCGCATTAAAAATATTCTTCGTCCGGACAGCACACGTCTGGTGGTCACTCGAAACTGCAGGTAAAACCTTCCTCATTCTCGTCGCAACACACCGGGTTATAATCTTAAAATCAGAATTTAAAGGTGTAATGGGGCGCACGTCCTGAACACTAGGCGTCGCAGTGGATTTTCGTAATGTGACAACACCTGTAGTAAAATCACTCGGTAGGGCAGCACCATTCTGTATCTCACATGCCATTTCGATAAAAAGGTCTAATAATGTACGATAAAATTCTGCATAAATACCGTCGGGGCCAGGCGACTTTCCCACGGGGCTTCGACGAACAGTCAGACAATTCAACGGCAGTAAAGGGTGCGTTCAAATGTCCCCGATCCGCACGGATGAAAACACGCGGGATCGAATCCAAAAACGTGCGCAGAGGCGCGGGATCAAAGCCGACGGCACTAAAGAATGAGCTAAAATGTTCATGAACGTCCTCCAAAATAACGGTCTAGTCAGTGGTTAGAGTTCTGTCCCTACATTTCCAGGCGCCGCTTCCTCTCTCTATTCAGATAGTAAATCGAAAGCGGCTCGTCCACCATCGGCCCGACCGGCTGGCTGCGCGCTATGGCGTCGGCGCTGGCTCGGCGCATCTACGCCAGGCGCTGCGCCTGGAACTGTTTGAATGCCGGCAGCAGCGCCGGCTGCGACGCCACCCGCTCTGAGAGGTCACGCAGGCAGTCCTGGTGGAAGCGGGAGAGCGCGCGGCGGCACCGCGCCTCCTCGCGGCTCATCTCCATCAGCCCCCTTCGGATCGCCGGCTTCCCTTCTGTCACCCACCACTGCAACGCAATGCACTTCAGCGTAAAAGAATCGATAAAACAGTCATCTGTTAAAAGGCTGCTGCTAAATTTCCATAAAACCCGGCACCGGGGAAGTTCCGTGCGCGGTAAAACAAGTTGATACATAAAATTGCTGTGATGAGAATAAAACTGGTCGCACTTCCGCATGACGGACCTGAGCCCGCAAGTCGGCCGTCACATAGACGCGATCGAGGCGGCTGCGACCCGTGGGATAAAAGTGCGTAAAAAGTGACGTCAGCACACGCCATACGTGCACCAACATAAAACTGCTTACTGAAAGTTCAAGTTCTTGATACTTGATGGGTCGCGGTTCTTGATCCCTAATCTGTAAAACAGCATTAAAATCACCGCCTCAAACAACCGCATTACTATTGCGATGTAAAAAGTGACACATATGTTCCCCATAAAACTTTGCTTTCGCCGGTTTATTGTTTCCTGACGGGCCATAAATATTAATAAAAAATCACACGACAGATCGTAACGACAATACCACGACCATTTGGTAAAAGATCTATGTCTGAAATAGGAAGTGCAGACGCAACTAAAACGGCAGTTCCGGTGGAATTGTCGGGTAAAACATTGTCAAGTATAATAAAATCCATAAGTTCGTTTAAAAACAGCAAAGCCTCACACGTGACCTCTTGCAAAAAGGCCACGTGACAGTGAGTCAAGTAAAATCTCAAGGCCAACGCCTTATGTGCAGTACTCATTCTGTTAATATTGACTGTTAAAACGTTCCACAGGCCTGTGTTAATACATCACGAGAAAAATAATAAAACACACACACTTCAGTTAAATAAAAAATAAGCTAGTTAAAAAAAAGTGCTGCCAGATAAAAAACGGAGCGGTCACACGTCGCAGTAGGGAAGGGTTAAAGTCCCGCCCTCATCTTCCGCGGCGGGCGCGGTCTCCGCGCAGTCTATTTTCTCACCGGGACGAAGAAGCGGGGGCGATGGTATCAGGGCCTCCCTGGTAGCGCCGTCCACGGACGTCATGTCGACGTCGGGCGCCGATGCTTCGAGAGACTGACGAGAGGCGGTGTCGTCCTTGGGCTTGACGGCCGGAGGTGCCGAAGACGGAAGGGGGTCGGCCTCCATCGCCATCTGTGCGTCGGTGGTCAACACCGTTTGCGAAAGCACCGTCTTCAGGTGCCGTATCGCGACGTCCGTATCGGACCGCCTCATGTCTAGGTGCGGTCGCGGTCGGCGCGCGAGCCGCTGCGGTCGGGGCGGCGGCGCGAGGGGGGCCGCAGCTCGGGGTCGAGGCTGCGGCGCGGCAGCTCGCGGCGGGACGTGTGCTGGCGGGGGCCGGGGGCCGGCGACCAGCTGCGCTCGCGGGGCGGCGCCTCGCGGGACGAAGCCCGCCGGGACGCGCTCGGGCTCCTGACGCGCGAAGGTTCCCTCTGCGGCTTAGGCGGGGGGAGGGTGACTGTAGCGCGGGCATCGGACGACGCATCGGGCGCACTCGCAGACTCCGCAGCGGCGGGGGCCTCGGTAACAGGCGGTGCCGGTTCTACAGTGTCGACCGCAGCAACACTACCTGCTTCCGCGCTAGGTATTGCGACAGCAGCTGACTCAAGGTCCGGATACAATTTTCGCGCTAGGTGTAGCTACAGCAGTAGAATCAATCGAGGATTCTGATACCATTTCAGATAACACCTCCGGAACCGCTAGTTGCACATTTTCGGGTTGGGATGTCACAATAGGGATTACTACGTAAACTCCGGGTTATACAGTGGTGGCAACAGGTAGGACAGGCGACGTATCCATGTCCGCGGCGGTGCCTGCGACCGTAGCTGCTTCCACCTCGCGGCGCGAGGGGCGGGGGGGGGGGGGGGGCTGCTTAAACCTCGCCGACCGCCACGGCGGCGTAGCTGAACTCGTCGCGCGGCAGTTGCACCGGTCGCCTGCGTTTTGAACATGGTAGACGATAGTGTCCTACCCCATGCAAAAGCTACAAGTTTTCGGTTGCCCGCTGAATGTTACGAAACCACGGTGGCCGTTAACCATAACAAAGGACGGTATGTGCTGGCGAATAACCATCTTGACACTTCGCACACCGTTATAAACTTGTAGCCGGTAATCGCCTGACAACCTCTCTTTGATAACCTGTTGCACATCTCCGTATGGCGATAAATACCGTTTTATAGTCTAGTCTCTGATCTCGATCGGGAGGTTAAAACTCTAACCTGACACACACCAAAACTTGCGTGCGCTATGAACGGTGCTATTATTGCCCCTCAAATGTCTAAATTTGTTTGCCACCATCAGTGGCCACGTGTCTTCCACAAAGTGCGGGGTACTCAGTTTCAAAAAGACAGAATTAATGAACATGTCATACTGTATACACAACACGTCGTTAGACGTAAGTAACAGGTCTTCAGTAACCCAGCGGTGAATTTCATAACCGGTCGGCTTTTCGACAATAGCAACGAACGTAACTTGAACGGTATTCTCTCTTCATTGTAATCGTAATCCATGGTACAGACTTAAAAATGTCATGAAGCTTCGAAGTGTAGATTACTCGCCGCCGCGAGTCCCGCAGCGACGCAAACACCAGGAAGTAAACAACGGCCCGCCGAGCGCCGAGGTGTTGCCAGGCGGTCACCCATCTAAGTACTAACCGGGCCCCACGTTGCTTAACTTCGGTGATAGGACGAGAACCGGTGTATTCAACGTGGTATGGCCGTTGGCGCCAGTATAACGTCCTCGCACGCTACAAATCGCCTCCAGCTCCTCTCCTAACACCTAGAATCTCAATTTTCTGCATAAATCGGTCCATGTTCGATATATGGCGTCTCCTTCCGCCGCAAGGAGAGCCTTTAGAGCAGTGATACTCAATCTGCGGCCCGACGAGCTTTTTTGAGTGGCCCGGCAAGCTATTCCCACCGTATTCAAAATTTCGCAATAAAAATCTGACTGGCAGATAAAAATGAGCGAGATGCGTACATCGAAGTAGACTAAGCCAGTGCCATGAATTTAAGCAGCACCTTCTCCATAAGGCAAGTGGTTTGTTGTGGAGCAGGCCCCACTCGAGGGTTTTCCGCCCCGGTGCTTTCCCCCTCCCAGTAGTCCCTGAGTGGCGGCTGTGGGAGCTCGGACAGCGCTCGCAATCGCGTCCTTTTCGGAGCGCTGAAGTATCCGTTCTCAATCCTATCTACTGTGACACTTAATCTCTTTTGAGCGTTCACTATGAGTAACCCTCAGGGGCTCAGCATAAATTTACTGAGTACGGGCTTGGCGAACCCTGGGTCCTGAGTCGTGGGCTGTGTCGCGCCAACAGTCCGCTACACCGTAAGCTCTGTGCGTGCTTCAATGACCATCGTTCGGCGCGACGGTGGAACGTTGTACGTTTCAGAGCCCGGGGATCTTGGCTTAATTGCCCGGGCCACGAGGACGGTACAAACCTCTATAAAAAAAACTTCAATCTCAAGGTGTGCTACATGCCGAGGAGATGCATGGCTGTTCAGGTTGGACAGTCGCTAGCGAGCAACCTCTGAGGAACCTGCCGCACCTCAGTTGTATAAGGCTTACCCAGGCAAGCGGGGATCTGCCTGGGTGGACCTTTAGTTCCTTAGCTGCTCGTGGGACGAGAATGAAACGAGCAAAAAAGTGGCCTTGCCGGACGCAAAACCAGCGTCTCTAAGCGTGGGCGAACTGAATTTAGCTTGGGCGCTAATGACCACAGCAGTTGTGCGCCCTAAAACCACAAAAAAAAAAAAAACTGAATTTAATGCTGCGACATATGACCTCCAAGCGTTTCCTTCCATGGCCACACCATAGGAAGAACGTAGGGCTCGTCAGCAAGGTGAGGCTTACGCCCCCCGTTATCTGGTGTGCTGTAGGACAGACGGCGAATCGTTTACGACCACGAAGCCTCTGTTTTTTTGTAGAAAACCTTGAGAATAAGTTTGGGGGAAGTAGATGGCATGTATAAGATGAGATATGGGGCTGTACTCATAACGACATCGTTCCCAGCCCAGTCACGGACACTGCTTGCCTGTGACAAGCTGGGTGACGTCCCCGTTAGCATTACTCCCCACAAGAGTTTGAACATGGTACAGGAAATGATATTTCACAAGGGCCTTTTATTGCAGTCTGACGACGAGTTATGGCAGAACGTAAAGAGGCGTGGAGTTCATTTCATCCGTCATGTTTATAGGGGTTCGAAGCACAATAGGGTAGCCACCGGTGCGTTTATCTTGGCTTTCGAAAGCGATTCATTGCCGGAGAAAGTCAAGGTAATGATCTACCGGTGTGACGTAAAACCCTACGTTCTTCCCCCTATGCGCTGCTTCAAATGCTGGAGGTTTGGGCACATGTCCTCCCGATGTGATGGTAACCCTACATGTCGGGAGTGCGGACGTGCCTCACATCCGGACGCCCCTTGTGCCCCTCCTCCAGTGTGTGTTAACTGCAAGCAGCATCACTCTCCTTGTTCGCCGGACTGCACCGTTCTTCATAAAGAACGAAAAATTATGGAATAGAAGACCCTGGACCGGCTATCATACTCAAAGGCCAAGAAAAAGTATGCCAAGCTCCATCCTGTGAGCATGAAGACATCGAATGCCACAGTTGCATCACAACTGCCTCTGTCATCTCTGCTACCGCTCTCTACTGCCTTGGGCCCTCCTCCCAAACCGCCCACATCTGTCCCCATGGTGTTTGGGGGTACCTCATGCTCCATTGCCCCCCAAGGTCCCTACTTTGGGAGCACCACCATCCCCGACTGTGGAGCCCTCAGTCCCCACCCCTGAGCCAGAGACTCAACAGCTATCTCTGGCTCCTCTCACAAGGAAGGGCTCCCTCGAATCCCTTACTTCAAAGGCTTCTCCTGTGGATACCAGAAGGTGGCTGAAGGAGCCACCTACTGCTGGTTGCAGGACCGTGCAGGCATCCTCAGTTCCTGAGGATGGCTCCACGAAGCCCACTCACATTAGGAACCTAAAGAACCACGCAAGAAGAAAAGACAAAAGAATAAGAGTAAAACCAAAGATTCTGTGTTGGCTACCGTGCCACCAAAACATTCCTCTTCATCTGAGGACGAAATAGAGATCCTCCTGTCCCAAAAAGACTTGGCCATTGCCGAGTCTTCGGAAGCTATGGATGTTGAAGATCTGCTTCAAAAATCGGCAACAGATGGAAGAACTGTGAACCCTACTACGCCGTCGAAAGCAGCATGTCTCAGCGACCAGCAGGCTCTATGATCCTCCAATGTAACTGTGGCGGCTTTTTTCGCCATCTGCCAGAATTCCAGCAATTGCTGTGCCATTTCCCAGCATTTTGTGTAGCCGTGCAGGAAACCTGGTTTCCTGCTCAAAGGCCTTCGTGGCTATCGGGGCTATTTCAAAAACCGTACCATGTACGACAGGGTCTCTGGAGGTGTAGGCATCTATGTCCTTGCCACTGTCCCCAGTGCCGCTGTGCCTCTCCACACGACTCTTGAGGTGGTGGCTGGTCGCATCCGTGCTATACAAGAACTGACGATCTGTTCTCTTTACCTTCCTCCAGACGAGATGGTATCGTTTACTGACCTTGCAGCCCTGGTGGCACAACTTCCCCCTCCATTTCTGTTTCTGGGGGACTTCAATGCCCACCATCACTTGTGGGGTGGAGGGCAGACAACAGGCCGCGGTAGGCACATACAGACGCTTTTATCACAGCTCGACATCTGCCTGCTAAACACTGGTGTACCCACGCATTTTTTGCGTGGCGCAAGGCACATATTCCACATTGATCTCTCTGTACCCTGAGCCTGCTCCCGCACTTCCAGTGGAGGGTCCATGATCTTTGCAACAGCGACCATTTTTCTGTTCTCTTGACGCTCCTTGATTTTCAACCTGCAGGCTGCCCATCTCGATGGTCTCTCCGTTGAGCTGATTGGCACCACTTCACCTCAGCTGCTACAGTTCCCATTCCACTGCCAGCCGACTTGGACATTGCGGTTCACCAGGTAACCAGATCGATAGTTTCAGCTGCTGAGGCAACCATTCCTACCACGTCTGGCTCCCCACGACATAAGTCTGTGCCCTGGTGGACGCCGGAAATCGCTGAGGCCATCCGGGATCGTCGTCGGGCGCTCCAGCGCCATCGTCGACACCCTACTGTAGAAAACCTTACAGCTTTTAAACAGACTCCGGGCCTGGGCTCGACAGCTGATCCGGCAGGGTAAACAGGACTGTTGGGATACGTATGTCGCCAGCATCGGCCGTCGCGCCTCAGCACCTCGCGTGTGGTCCCAGGTAAGGCGCCTATTTGTGTACCGTCCACCGGCAGCGATTCCCAGCCTACGCATCCACGGTACCCTATGCACCGACCCGACTTCCATCGCAGAACACATGGCTGAGCATTATGCTCGCACCTCTGCAACATGCGAATACAGTGCGGACTTCCGTGCACTCAGAGCGGGTTGAACAGCGACGGCTGTCCCTTCACACGCGTCGAGCCGAATTGTACAACTCTGCTTTCAGTGAATGGGAATTCGAAACTGCCCTTGCCGCATGCCCCAATACCTCTCCAGGACCAGACAGGATCCACAGCCAGTTCATGCGACACCTATCCGTGGAGTTTCAACACCAGCTTCTCGCCCTGTTTCACCGTTTATGGGCGGAGGGGGCTTCCCGTCACAATGGCGAGAAAGCATCATTATTCCGGTGATCAAACCTGGTGCTGATCCACAGGTGGCTGATAGTTACCGCTAAATCAGCCTCACCAAATTTCTGTGCAAGCTATTCAAACGTATGAGCTGGCGGCTTATGTGGATACTTGAACATGGGGGTCTGTTGTCCCCACGTCAAGGGTGTTTCCGCCAAGGCCGCTCCACTGTTGACAACTTAGTGGCTCTGGAGTCCGCCATTCGCACGGCATTTAGCAGGCGTGAGCACCTTGTTGCCGTCTTTTTTGACCTCAGAAAGGCCTACGATACCACTTGCCGCCGCCGCCGCCGCCGCCATCGGTTTCTTCCTGCTTGTTCGCCGATGACTTCTGCTTATACTTCGGCTCAGCTAGCATTGGGGTAGCTAAAAGGCGTCTACAGGGAGCCATTCGAAAGGCGCAGTCGTGGGCCTCAACCCATGGGTTCCAGTTTTCTCCATCGGAAACCTGGGTTATGCACTTCTGCCACCGTCGAGCTGTCCATTTGGACCCAGAGCTATATTTATATGAACTCCTTCGTGTCGAAGAGACTCACCGATTTCTTGGCATGCTGTTAGACAGCTGGCTCACTTGGGTGCCCCATCTTCGCCAGCTCAAGCAGAAGTGCGACCGGTACCTAAATATTCTACGCTGCCTCAGCCACACTAGTTGGGGAGCCGCCCGTACGAGTCTTTTGCAGCTCTACAGGGCGCTGATTCAACCGCGATTAGATTACGGGAGCTTTGTGTATGGTTCAGCAGCCCCATCTGCATTGCAGGCCTTGGACCCAGTACTCCAGTGGCGTCCGTTTAGCGACAGTGTGGCCTTTCGGGCAAGTCCAGTGGCAAGCCTACTAGCTGAAGCTGGAGTCCTTCCCCTGCGATTTCGCCGGCAGCAGCTGTTATCCGCCTATGTCGCCCATGTTCATGCAATAGTGCACCATCCGAATCACAGGCTTCTTTTTCAAGCTGCTACACACCCGTCTCCATGACAACGGGTGTTCCGATCGCGGTGCGTGTTCGTTCCGTCCTGTCGTCTCTTGCGTCCCTTCCTATCCCTCCTGCTTCTCACTAGCCTTACCGCATCGCTCCTTGGTCACTTTCACGTCCACAGCTTCGGCTGGACTTGGCGCATGTCTCGAAAGCCTCCGTAGCGCCACTGAGTCTCTGTCGCCAGTTTCAGGCGGTTTTAGAGTCGTTCTGTGGCGTGGACGTCATGTACACGGGTGGTTCTGTGATCGACGGCCGTACTGGCTATGCATACGTCCATGGTGAGCATATCGAACAGCATTCACTGCCCTGTGGAAGTAGCGTGTTCACTGCAGAACTGGTTGCCATCCATCGGGCACTTGAACATCGCAGAGGGTGCCCTTGGGAGTCTCTGGTCATCTGTTCTGACTCCGAGTGGCTTGAAAGCCCTCTCCAAATGTTTACCGAAACACCCTTTGGTGCGATCTATTCAAGAGTCTGTTTTTAGGCTTGTTCGGTCTGGTCGCTCGGTGGTCTTTGTTTGGACCCCAGGCCACATCGGCATTCCTGGAAACGAACGTGTGGATCAGCTGGCTAAGCAGGCTACTTACTCCAGTCCATTGGCTATTGATCTTCTGGAGAGCGATCTCCGACTGGAGTTCCATCGAAGGATCCTTGGCCTGTGGGATTCAAAGTGGGCTGACTCGGCTCAACCCAACAAGCTTCGTGCAGTGAAGCTACCTACGGTCGCATGGAAGTCCTCACTGTGGTCGTCTCGCAGGGAATCGGTTGTTCTGTCGCCTACGAATCGGCCACACATGGCTGACGCATGGCCACCTTCTTCGGCGGGAAAACTCACCACAGTGTGACTGTGTGACTGTGGCGCACCCTTGACAGTGGTCCACATTCTGGTGGACTGTCCACTTATAGTTGCCTTGCGACACTATTAATCTACCAGATGCGCTTTCTTTTATGTTAGGAGACGATGCTGCTATGGTCGAACGTGTTTTAGATTTTATTCGCACTGCTGGTTTTTATCATGTGATTTAATAGTGGATCTCGAAACCTGATATTTCAGGCACCCGCCATTTAACCGGTTTTAATCTGTTGTTACTTGCATCCTGTCAGTCCCATCTATGACTGGCATTTTAGTATGTGCAGGATGGCTGGCTCATCCTATATTATCTTTGTGATCAGCCAACCATAATCTCCTGCTGTGCTCTTTTAGTGTTAGTCTCTTTGGTCCACTGCTTTGGTGATTTTTTTTCTTTTCTTTAAATGTTGTCTTAGCACGCATTCTCACCTTGAACGTCTCAAGCTTTAGACATGGCATACCTCTTACGTTATCACTAATAGATGCTCTCTCTTGGCTAGGAACAGGGGACTGATAACCTAGCCGTTTAGCCCCCCTTTAAAAAAACAATAACAACAATCTTGTATTTTGAATGCTCTGTGGAGCTACAACGCCGCACATTTTGTCTTTACGTCTGCTAAGCCGAGCCCGCCCTCTCTGGAAATGCAGCACGTAGATTGCGACGCTCGAAATATTCCCGCCTCCACAGCAGGTAGCCGACTGCGCCTGATATTGACCTCGCTATTTCCGCCGGTTCTCTTAGTATTTGCGCCATGTACCACGCCTTTGACAGGATAGTCACATTTATCAGTTCTACTCTTGGGGTCAGAGCTAGTCGTGTGTCTGCATGCGTTCTCCCCAAGCATCGTATTGTACATAGAACATTCTTCCAATTCTGCGCTGCCATTTTGATAGGGCAGTTTTCGATGTTAATTCCAAGTCCTTTGTGTTGTTCCGTTAGGTGGTACCATGTCCTGGCTGTTCTCAGTCTGCCGTCCCCTATCGGAAGCAGGGCTGTTCTGCTAGGGTTTGTTCTTGCTCACGATGCCTTCTCTTAGCATTGCAGAATCGGTTCTATCTTCTTGATATCGTCCTCTTCCTCTACGAATATGGCCATGTCATCAGCGTATGCCATGCGTGCGACTGCTCTGACAGCTACTTTATACACAGTCAGATTTGCCGCCAGTTTCCTCAGCAGTGGATCCAGTGCTACTGCGAACATCGCCATGCTGAGTGGACAGCCTTGTCTTACAGATTTTCCCAGTCTTACGTGTTTGCTTGTCCACCCATTGATTGATAGCCTTGATGTTAAGGCGCTTACGATGTTCTCAATAATCTTAGTGAATTTTGTGCCGAATCCTAGTCTGGTGAGAGTTTTCAATAGATATTTGTGACTTATCCTGTCGAATGCCTTATGGAAGTCCACTGAAATTATGGCTCGATTCTTCTGCATTGTTGCGGCATGGGCTATGACATTTCTGTACGTGTACACGGCGTCGAAGATACTTCTGCCAAGCACTGCACACGTCTGCCATGGGCTGATGGCTTTTTTCATCGCTCTCTTCAGGTTCTCTGCGAGACACTTTGCTACAATTTTGTAGTCGGCATTTAGCATCGTCACCGGTCTGAAGTTTTCCACAGTTTTGGCAGCTGTCTTCTTGGGGATTAGGATTATTGTTCCCTCGAGGAAGGCTTCAATAATGTCACTGCCACTAAAGATTTAGTATATTATTTGCGTTGTCACTTCGCCAACCGCTTTCCAACATTGCAGGTAGAATTCGGTTGGAATCTCATCGTTGCCTGGTGCTCTGCCTGTGGCACTGCCTTTGAGGACAGCTCTCGCTTCGTCCTCACTGACGTTTTCTATGAGTTCCTCTCTGTCAGTGTTCGACAGGATGCGTCTCGTTTCCTGCCGGATGGATCTCGTTGCTACTTCATCCACGTCTTCTTGTTGGAAGAGGTGGGCAAAGTGTTGCTCTACGTGGCTTAATGTCACGTTTAGCTGTGATCTTGTTGCCGGTTTGGTCTCGCAGATCCCTGATTACTCTAGTTTGAGCTCTTTGGCGCTCCCTGTGGAGATGGTGCAGTGTGGCAGGCTCTCCTTCGATGTCACCGTGTGTCCGGCTTCGCACGATTACGCCTTTCATTTGTTGCCGTTTCATCTGAATAAAGTGTGCTTTTATACTTCTAACACGCGGCAGAAACATTTCGTCATTTTGCGGAGCACTTAGTACGTCCCTGAGGCACTGAGTGTGCGGTGTTCCCAGGCGGTCACTCATCAAAATACTAACCGGGTCCAACGTTGCTTAACTTCGGTGATCGGACGAGAAACGGTGTATTCAACGTGGTATGGCCGTTGGCGCCAGTCTGTCCTCGCACGCTACAAGTCGCCTCCTGCTCCTCTAACACCTAGAATCTCAATTTTCTGCATAAATCGGCCCATATTCGATAGATGACCTCTGCTTCCGCCACAAGGTGCGCCTTTAGAGCAAGTGCACAGTGGCCACCGGCCGCGAAGGCCGAGCGCAGTGCACGCCTGGCGTTTAAGAAGCGTCTGCCTGCCCCATTAGCCGGCGTGTCCCGCGGGCGGGGTGCGGTGCTCTATGCGCCCCCTGTCATTCGCGATCGCGCGTGGCTTCCGTCACTCGCAAAAGGACGCGGTGTTTTTAAACAGCTGAGTAACGTATGAGCTAAGCGCTATCAGAGATTCTCGTGGCGAACGGCTCCGCAATTGAGATTGCACGCATGATTAGTTCATTTGCAACTATTGCCCAGCGTACTCGCATAGTGTCCCCTCCCCTTAGGTCTCGACTTGGCTCGACTGCCGCTCGGGGGTGGCCTATTTGACAGATGAAGGGCGTGAAATATCTGCGAGAGGTGCCATACCTTCGTATAGTGGCAGCAGCGACAGCGAAAGCACAGCTTCATTGCTATCGGTCGAAATTAGTACAAGAGTTCTGTGGAGTGAAGAGGTTCTGATATTCGGGGAGGAAAAGAAGAAACAAATAAAGGAAGTGTCACCAAAGTAACATTTTATTTAGAATCTGAGGAACACTGTGTTTTCAAATGTGGCAAAATAACCTAACGGACCTCGTGATTACAACAGTTATGAGAACATCCACAAAGACCTTTGTTATTTACAATGCAGTCTTCCTTTGAGAGTTTACAAACATTTTCTTTCATTGTTGCGGCAGTGACAGTGGAAACACAACTTCATTGCCGTCGATTGAAATTAGTACAGGAGAACTGTAGAGTGATCAGGTCAGGATATTCGCGAAAAGGGGAGGGTAAGAAGGGAAAAAATAAATAAAATAAGCAGGCAAGGGTCAGCAAAGAAAAACATTTTATTTTGCATCAGAAGAATGTTTCTTTACAAATGTTGCAAATTACATAATACAGGACTTCGTGATTACACTATCTACGAATATATCGACAAAGCAAAGACGTTTGTTATTTACGAAGCACTCTGCCTTGAAAAACAAAAACAATTAAATTGTTCATTACAGCTATAACAATAGGTAGAATTGCTTACAGAAGCATAATTAGTGCCATGAAAAGATGGCTCCGACACATGTGTGAAACGATCAGAAAAAAAGAAGGGAGCCAACAGCACCTTTTATTTCAAATAAAACAGGAATAAACTTCAAAAATTTTACTAAAAACAGCAACTATAACAACCGTGGTGCTCCTCCACATTAATTCACACAAATTAAAACAAAGTAAAAATAAAATTCAAAAAACTCTTGCAGCAATTCTACAGCAAAGGAATAAATCACATTTCCATTTAAGAGCATCATTAGTAATTTTCGTTCTAGTAACAATTTGACTTCATATAAATGTTTCAAAGCAGAAAAATCCTCTCAAATCGTTGAACAATCTAAAGGTCAGGTCTCAGTTTGGTGAAAGCATGTAGGAGGGCTACATTTAAAAAGGCAGCATAATTTTCTGTGTATTTGGGGTGAATTTGTTTGGTTATGCTCATGCCACAAATAGGTTAAAAAGTCTAAATCGGTGGTGAGTCGCAATTGGAAAATGGCATAGACAATGTGCCCGAGGAGCCACAGAGTGGAGTTCCTTTTGCTGGCCGGGTATGCCTGCCACTGCTGTACTATGGCGTCGGTCGGGCTGATGTCCCGGGCGTCCATGCAGTTGATCAGCCTCAACATATCCCGTGCGGTGTCCCACACTGCCGTGCTGCGCCGACACGTGAAACGGTGCTCCAGCGTGTCGGAAACGTGGCACAACTCGCATGCCTCAGATGGAATGAGGTGAATGGAGTGCAGTTTCGCATTCGTGGGGCACGTCCTGTGCACGACAGTGTACCACACTTCGTGCACGCAGGAGGGGAGCAGTGGGGTGCTTATGTTGTTCCACACCACCGGCCAGTGGTACTGGGGCAGCTGGTACCCCCTACTTGCTGCGGGGAGTACTCCCACGAAGCGTGAACACAACATCTGCAATTTTACGGGTGTTGAGGTCGCTAACCGAAATGTAACTATCGTCAATGTAATACCGTCGGATATAGTTAAGACCAAAAGGTATATGAGAGGTGGAGACTGGCGGTCGCAATGAGTGCGGGCGAAGCTAACGGTACACAGCAGAGGCCGCCCCCCGGGGGTCGATTCCATAACGGCGGTAGTTCTTTTCCACAGCAGGGCTGCGCACTTGCTCGGAAAGTCCACCAAATCGAGCCCGCCCTCTCCCGGCGGCAAAGTGCAGACGGCGTGCGGCACGTTAAAGATGTGGCCTCGCCATAAGAACCAGCAGACCGCGCGTTGGATAGCCTGCGAGTTCAACTTAGGGACGGGCAGTATCTGGGCGAGGTACCACGCCCTCGACAGGATGTTGGTGCTGATGATGGCCACCTTATCGCTAAAAGCCAAATGTCGGGCAGAATAGAATTTCGCGATTGCTCTGATGCTGTACAGAGTGGGCCGCCAATTTAATGCCCCCATCTTCTGGGGGTTAGACGTTAGCAACACCCTGAGGACCTTGTGCTGAGCCCAGACGCAGAACCAGTCGCGACGTAACAGTCGTGCCTGAGGTGTGAGAGGCAGTAAAACTGTTTTCCGCGAATTAACTACAGCACCCGTGGCCTTTTCAAAGCGGCACAAAGTTTGATGTAAAATATCTATGTCGTCCGGATCGTGGATATAAACACCCAGGTCGTCGGCATAAGCGGTGCAGGTAATGTTCTCCGGTCCAATGGCAATGCCCCGACACTAGAGGTCTATAGTCCTCAACAGTGGGTCAAGGGCAGTAGAGAACAAGGTCATGGACAGGGGCATCCCAGGCGTACCGAACGACCCTCAGGAAAAGTCTGCGTGAGTCGGCCGTTGACGCAAACCCGGGATGTGGCATTTCCTAACAGGCGACGTATCATCCCAGAAAACTTCGACCAAAAACCCATACTATTCAGCACTTTGTTTAAATAAAAATGGCTGACAAGATCAAACCGTTACTGAAATCAATGAAAAGGATCACCGCAAATCTCAGTCGCGCACTTTCGACATAGCCAATGCAGTCGCGATACGTTAACAGGCATTAAAAATGTTGCGATCCCTAACTGCACACGTTTGGTGGACACTCAGTGCAGATGGGAGAACATTCCTAAGTCGCTGTGCCACACACCGCGTAAAGATCTTGTAATCACAGTTTAGTAAAGTGATCGGCCGGATATTATGCACACTGGGTGTTGCAGAAGTCTTCGGCAACAACGTGACGCAACCCTCGACAAATTCAGCAGGAATTTCATTGGTAAGATCAGTAAAAATATCACTAAAAAGATTAAAAAACTTCTTGTAAAATTTGGCCGGAATCCCGTCGGGTCCAGGGGATTTCCCGTTGAGACTCGGACGGACGGAATCTAAAAGATCGTCGACGTGTACGGCTCGTTCAGGTGGCGACGGTCGCGACGCCCTAACGCCCGAGGTACAGGCTGCAGGAAACGCCGTAGCGCCTCCGGGTCCACGTCCACCTCACGGAACAGACGACTAAAGTGTTCAGACGTCTCGTTCCATGGCCGCCGGGTCAGTGGTTCGAGGCCCGTCGGGCCGCTGCTAGCACGAAAAGGACAGCCGTTGGCGCCTGTTGTGCTCCCTGGTCAGGTGGTACAGGGACAGCGGCTCGTCGGCGACGACGGCGGGCGACTTGCAGCGCGCGATGACCCCCGCGCTCTGTCTGCTCAGAGCGGCCAGCAGCTCGGCTTGGAAGGGCTTGAAAGCCGGGAGCAGTGCGGGGTCGGAGGCCACCCTACGCGCGAGGTCCTGCAGGCATCTAGCGTTGAAGCGGTGCGTGGTTCGGGGCCAGTGCGCCGCCTCGCGGCTGAAGTCCACGAGGAAGCGGCGGATGGCCGGCTTGGCCTCGCGCACCCACCACTGCAGGGCGCTGGCCGCGGCGCGCCTTCTCTGAACGGTCTTGTGCCAAAAGCTGTTAAAACTGTCGATAAAATGCTCGTCGTCTAGCAAACTGCAATTGAACTTCCACACGGAAGGACGACGACGAACAGGGACGCGCGGTAAAACGCGTTCCGTAAAATAGCTGCTATGGTCGCAGATGATGACGGGTAAAACATTAGCACGGCAAACATGTGCACGTAGATGGGAGGACACGTAGATTCTATCTAAACGACTTCGGCCTGTCGGGTAAAAATACGTAAAATGAGGGTACAGCATACGCCATGTGTCAAATTTTAAAACTGGATATTAGGTTATTAAGTTCCCTGCACTCCTTTGGCCGCGGCTCCTGGTCACAATACTCTAAAACAGCGTTAAAATCTCCCCCTAAAACAAGCGTGACCACATTCCTATGTAAAAGTTGACACAACTCTCGACCGTAAAAAGCGTCTTTGGCTGGTTTATCATTAGCCGAGGGGCCATAAACATTAACAAATAAAATGCCATGAATTAAAACAGAAAGTGGTAAAACTTCGACACTCGTCACGTCAATGTCAGACCGAATTAAAATTGCAGTACCAGTAACTGCATCGGATAAAACATTATCAAAAGAAGTAAAATCACTAAAATCGTATAAAAAGAGCAACACGTTGCGCGTAATCTCCTGAATAAAATAAACATCGGCACGAGTCTCGTAAAAAAATTCTGTAAGGCCAGAGCCTTTACCGGGTACTCAACTTGTTCGCATTGACAGTTAAAACATTCCACTTACAAACGTCAGACATGGACGACACGACACTCACACCACAGTGAAAAACAATAAAAAGACAATAAAACGTGATAAAATCGTCCTGCTAAAATGTCGAGGGAGTAAAATGGCGGATAGTTGGTTATTCCGTCCCACCGTCCTCCACATCACTGGCAGCCCAGTCGATGCGCTGAGGGAGGGGGGGCCGGGGGGCGGCGGCGGGGTCCCAGAAACTGTTACGCCGGCGCCGTCCGTGCAGGCCATCTCCACGTCCTCCACCTGACTAGAGCCGTGGCGTTCCACGGAGGCACGGGCACGACGGGCTTGAGAACCGTCGCCCTCCGCTTTCCGTTTGGACGTCGAGGAAGTTGCGGCGTCGGTTTCCAGAGCCATTTCGGCGTCGGAACCGGACAACTTATGGCTAAGTACGGCTTGCAGATGCCGCAGCTTGACCTCCCGCTGTTCTACCGTGAACGACTGGGTAGTGAGGGACAGCTGCCGTGGCCGAGAAGCCGGCCTGTTGGAAGGCCGGTGCCCGAGGTCTACGTGACGCCTGCGACCGCGCTCCTGCGAGGGGGGGGGGGGGGGTCGGGGGGAGGGCTGCGCGACCGGTAGCGGCGGTCTCTGCTACCGTCGGCGCTGGGACCGCGGCTGCGAGACGCCGACCGCTGCTCCCGAGGCCGGGGTTACACAAACCCGGAACTACCTTCAATCGAAGATCCGGATACCGCAGCAGACTGTGACTTATCTGCTAGCGGCATTTCAGAAACACTGGGGATGGACAATGGCGCGACCACCGTTGTGGTAACGGCAGCGGTTATGGGGACATCTACGCTAGCAGACACAGCAACAGAATCAGTTACCGGTAAAGCCGACACGAGTTCAGAAACCGGGGCCACAGGTGGGACAGACACAGAATGAGGGGCAGCAGCATCATCAGTTTGGATATCGGCAGACACGTCAAGACCGGGAGAAGCGTCACTATTCGTGGTTTCGGAGTCCACGGCCGCCTGGTGTCCGTGATCCAGCGTGTCTTCCGCCGGGCAAAACGTACACGTGCTCGCCGGTGACCTATTAATGGAGTGGAGTTTGACATTCGCCACCACAGTCTGGTTCACAACCCTGAACCACGTCGATCTCACATCGTGCGGTAACAAGGAGTAAGAGATATTTCTCGAGACTGCCCGCCAGTCGTGTTGTGGGAGGCGAAGTAATCACTTATTTGGCGGCGGTTTACCTCGATGTGCATCCACAATGTCTCTGACCGGTTTTCTGTGTAAGTCGTAATCGATGAGGTAGCTCTTGAATAGGTAGTATTTTCTGACAGTCTATCTTGTGAGGGATGTGCTGGATCTGGACGGTTGCCCGTCCCGACGCCGGCCGGTACGCCGCGAAGACCGCGGCGGTGGGTCCGTCGGGGTTCTGATCCGTGACGCGGTCGGTGCGGTGGAGCAGGAGCGTGGCGCACTTGGCGTGGAAACCACCAGTCCCAAAGCCACCAGCCGCCGGGGGGAGGGCGCACGTCTGCCTCTTACAGCTATTACTATGAGTAGAATTGCTTACAGAAGCATAAGTAGTGCCATGTAAGATGGCTCCCACACTTAAGTGAAATAATCAGAAAAAAAGGGAGCAAGCAGCACCCGGTTTTTTATTTACAACTAAAAACAACGTGGTGCTCCTCCACACTATTTTACACAAACTAAAACCTTGCCACCATGTGGCAGCAGACAGTAGAAGAATTAAAAAAAAAAAAGGTAAGGTAAAGTCTTCTGGGGAGAACGAAGATGCGCGGCAAGAACTTTATAGGAAAATACCAATCATGTCCATAAAAGTTTGAAGGGGTCTTCATAATTAGGACAAAGATAGAAACGAGAAAAGAACGACAAAGATACACGACAATCACTTCACAGGATAATTGTAATGTACATGAAGGATTGCTAAATTGTTAATGAAAATCTTGTAAAAGCATGCAACAAAGAGAGATATAGGAAATTGGCAAAAAACTGTCTATATTGGGATTGGCGTAGAGACGTACGTTGTTCGTGCCACAAATACGTCAGGTAGTCCAGTGATGAAGTCAGTTTCAGTGAAAATATGGCAAAGACAGTATGCCCGAGTATCCAGATGGTTGCGTTGCGTTTCGTGCGTGGAAAAGCCGTGCTGTTCGGCACTATTGCGTCGTCAACCGTTATTGTTCGCACGTCCACCCTGTTGATGAGTCGGATCATATCTCGCGCTACATTCCACACGACACTATGCTGACGATACGTGAACCGGTGCTTGATGGTGTCACGATCGCCGCACTCTTCGCAGGCGTCCGTTGTGGTGAAGTGAATGGCATGGAGCTTGTCGTTCGTGGGGAAGATCCAATGAACGACCTTGACCACACTTCATGGACCCTCGACGGGAGGGTGGTGGAGGCCAAGTTGTGCCACACCAGGGACCAGTCGACCCACGGCAGCCGGTACTCCCCCTTCGATCGTACCGAAGTCCCACGAAGAGCGGCGGCGATGTCGCGGACCCTGGAGCTCGTGACGTCAGCAAGCAGCAGGTAGCTGCCATCGACGTAGAAGCTCCGCACCTGGTCCAGATAGTACGGGACGTGGGCGACGGACACCGGCGCAGCTGGGGAGGCGGGGCGGAATCTACTGAAGAGGGCGGCGGTGGGGCCGAAGGGGTCCTTCTCCATCACAGCCGCCGTCCTCTTCCACAGCAGGGCAGCACATTTGGACCTGAAGTGTACGAGGTCCAAATCCCCGTCCTCCGGTGGGAGCGCGTACATCTCGTAGCTGATCTTGAGGATGCTTCCCCGCCACAGGAACCAATACGCCGCCTGCTGGATGGCTCGGCCTAGCAGCAGCGGCGCGGGCAGCACCTGCGCGAGGAACCAGGCGCGCGCCCACACGTGGCTGGCCACGAGGGACACCTTGCCCCCGCAGCGCGAGGCGCCGCGGCGCGTAGACGCGCAGCACGGCCCTCACGCGGTCCAAGGCGGGCCGCCAGTTCATCTGCTGTACGTTCGCCGTCATCGTCACCCCCAGGATTTTGTTTTGCGCCCGGACACAAAACCAAGGACGCGTAACGGTGTGCGCCTGCGCGGTTAGCGGGAGGAACACCGTCTTTTGACGGTTGACCACAGCCCCGGTTGCTCGCTCATAACCCTGTAATACCCGGTGAAGGTGGTCTACGTCATCCGCAGCGCCGACGAACACCCCCACATCGTCGGCGTAGGCCCGACACGTCAGCTGACGAGCGCCGACGGTAATGCCACGACACCGGGCCGGTGGGCTGGCTTCGCGCCACCACGTCCGCCCCCGCGGCTCGCAGGTCTGCCAACCGGCGCGCCTGGAACCGCTTGAACTCGGGCAGCAGCGCGGGCTGTGACGTCACGCGACGCGCCAGGTCGCGCAGACGCTCCTAGCGGAACTCGTACATGGCGCGACGGATGCGCGCTGCCTCGCGACTCAAATTTATTAAAACTTTCCTCACTGCCGGCTTAGCCTCCGACACCCACCATGTTAAAACACTGACGTCAGGGGGCCTACTACTGACAATTTTCTGTCATTCACTAGTAAAAGTTTCAATAAAACGGGGATCTTCTAAAAGACTGCAGTTGAGTTTCCAGAAAACAATGCGGCGAGGGGCACTCGGCCGCGGTAAAACCAACTGACAAATAAAACAGCTGTGATCCGAGAAGATTACCGGTCGCACATCAACAAATCTAACCTTGTCTCGCAAGGCACTTGAAAGATAAAACCGGTCCTGACGACTCCGTTTCGTAGGATAAAAGTGAGTAAATAGGGTAAAATCTTGGTGCAAAACCCGCCACGCGTCAACTAGGTTAAAAGTGTTCATTAAAAATTGCAATTCAGGACACTTACACGGTATTGGTTCCTGGTCTCGATTATCTAATACACAGTTAAAATCTCCCCCTAAAACAGTAGTAATAAAATTATTATGTAAAAGCGAACAAACGTCATGTGCATAAAACTCGGCCTTTGTTTGTTTGACCTTACTGGCCGGCCCATAAACATTTATAAAAAGAACACCGTAAATATTAACGGCAATACCGCGGCCATTTGGCAGTATATCGATGTTTAAAACAGGTATGTCCGACTTGACTAAAATGGCCGTACCGACGGAGTCGTCTGGTAAAACATTGTCGATGACAGTAAAATCCGCAAAATCTAATAAGTAGAACAGTGCTTCCCGGGTAACCTCCTGTAAAAAAAAAAAAAAAAAAACCACATGGCAGCGAGCGTTCACCAAAAAATCCTTCAAGGCGAGAGCCTTGTACGCACTGCGCATGCGGTTTACGTTTAACGTTAAAATATTCCAAATACCCGGAATAAAAGTCAGAGTAATAAAAATAAAATATAAAAACAACATATAAAACCCGAGCCACACGCACGTAAAACGTAATGTGGCAAAGCTATCAGCTGCACCAACTATCTGACTGAGGTTTATATAAGAAAAACAGTGAGGTGAAATCAACGAATTTATTACTCTAACTACTACAATAAAATTACATGGAAACAATAATCAACATTTTTTATTGAATGAAAGGGGGCACGCCTGTGATTCCTGTTTTTAAATGAAGTAAAAGAAAGGGGAGCACGCCTGTGATTCCTACACTCGTGTCTACATGAGGTGGTTTGCTCATGGCCATGTGGAAGCTTGCAAGCCGCGCCAAGCTGGACTCGACTGCTGCTGTGCTCTGCACTGCTCGGGGCCGACTGTTCGTCGCCACGAATCGCCGGCACTGCAGAACCCCCCTTCTACCATTTGGACACGGGCTTGGAAGGAGAGCTAGGTTGCCGAAATTCCTTGCTGGCCGAGCGTGCAGGATACACAGGCGTGCAAATAAACTAAGGGCACAATTTTCATCGCTTTGGTGGGCGTCTTTTAATCACTGCACCGAAAATCCGTCAGTGAGTTGCATGGGGAGTGGCGGCCGCCACAATAACAACGAATAAGTTAAAACAGTTAAAATAGTGCTGTTAGATAATAAAAAATCAGGGCGGTCACATAAAAAGTCATGTCCGGGTTTGAGTCCTGCCACCCTCCTCTGGCGCCGCCTCCGACCAGTCGAGGCGGACGCCAGGGGGAGGGGCGGCGGGGGCGGAATCAGATCCTCCCTGTCTCCCGACGGCCGGTGCCGACCAGCGCCCGTGGCCTCTGCAGACGAACGAGCCTTCTGGTACTTGGACCCGTCGTCCTCCGCTTTCCTCTTGCCAGCGGAAGCCAAGGTGGGATCGGCTGCTAGAGCCATCTCCTCATCCGTCGTCAACGGCGGCTGCGACAACACCAACTGCACGTGTTCCACAGTCACCGAAAACTCGCGGGAACGCACGGGGGAGCGCGGCGCGGGGCCGCGGCCGGGGGGCTGGGGGGGGGGGGCGGCGCACCGACCTGCGCCGCGACGAGGAGGAGGCGCTCTCCCGACGGGGCACGTGCTGCCGCGGGGCGCGCGGCGCCAGGGACCCACTGCGGTTCGCAACGCGAGGAATCGCGCGACGCCGACCGATTGGAGAAGCTGGAAGAGCGCGAGGATGAGAGCGCGACCGCTGCCTCTGAGGCTTGCGGGGGGAGGGGGCACCGAAATTTCAACGTAGACCTCTGGCACCGTATCAGTTTCCGGGTCTCCACCCGTAGCGGCGGCAGCCGCGTAGGTGGAAGCGTAAGGGCTGGCACAGAAACTAAGACACATTCGGGGACTGACACAGAAAGCTACCTCGGCAACGTTATCTACTGGCGTAGGTTCCGGCAAAGCTACAACTTCGATGCTAGTATTAGTCAAAATAACATCGGTCACAGTCGAGGCGTTATTGTCACTTCCGGGAACAGAAGCCACCTTTTTTGGTGACGTCTGCGGTCGTATCCATCGCCGCGGGGTCTGCCGCCGAAGCGGTTTCCTCTGCGCGGCGTGGCGGAGTGGGGGTTGGGGGTTCGGGGGGGGGGGGGGGGGCTGCACCGGCCGGGCCGAGAGCCACCGCACCGTAGCTCCGCCCGAAGTCAATGTCCCGGCGGGCAACTGAACAGGACGCTTACGCCTGGGACACTCCATGCGATAATGCCCTACACTGTGGCAAAAACTGCACGTCTGGGGCTGACCGTTATAAGATATAAAAGCCCTGTGACCGTTTATCAGTAAAAAGGACGGAATATGGCGCCTGATTACCATCGTGACACTTAGAATGCCATTTTACACCTGGTATTTGTAATCACCTGACCATTTCTCACGGACTACTTGCGTCACATCGCCATAGGGACTTAGAAACCGGGAGATTGTGTCGTCTCGGATTTCGAATGGCAGATTAAATACCCGAACATGCCTAATCCCAAACCCAGCATACTGGATTTTTACGGAGCTGATAATTCCGTTAAGACGTCGAAATTTTCGTTCACCATTATTAAAGGCAACGAGACGTTCACAAATATCGGCACTAAACAACTTTAGAAAGAGTGCATTTATAAACGTGTCGTATTGGATGCCATAAATGTCACTTTCCGGTAAACACAAATCCTCATCTAGCCAACGGTGAATGTCGTAAGCTGTCGGTTTATCTGAACCGCGGGGAACAGCACCTGGACATTATTTTAACGTTCCTCACTAGCATTTAGGCTGGACATAGTACGGTCTACTTACAATAAATTAATAGCCTCGAAGAGACCACGCCGCCGCGAAGCCCGCAGCGACGTAAACACCCGCTCGGCGCAGCGATATGCACAGGCGGTCACCCATCCAAGTACTAACCGGGCCCAACGTTACTTAACTTCGATGATCGGAAGAGAACCGGTGTATTCAACGTGTTTTTTTTCGGGCCTCCCAACTCCCCTTATAGCCCGGCCTTGCGCTCTCCAAAAATGCCTTCATCGGCGAGCTTCAATGCTATAATAAAGAAACAAAAACGGTCCCCCGATGGGCAAAAAACATAACTCCCTCACGGGATTGGCAGTTGCTACTGCTCGACGTGGGTGCTCCTCAGTTGGCTTGACTTATAAAATTAAACGGTCATCTTCTAAACCGAAAGAAACATAAGTAAAAAAATCTTCATCAGGTGAATGAAATAAAAACTAAAACATCGTCCCACGATGATAACAACCACTTCAAGCACAAAGTCCCACGTCGATAAAACATAAAAGTTTGTAAAACTTCACAGATAAAAGTGAAGTAATACTCTGTGTAAACAAAAACAAACTTCTGGAAAATAAAAAACAAGAGAAAGGAAAGAAAAGATCCATCTAATGGAGATCGAACTAGGTACGCGGCAAACTTTCTTTACAGGAAAACCAACAATGTCCATAAAGCATTGCAAAGGTCGGCGTAATTAAAAGGAAAAAACACAGAACGGTCAAGATACGCGACAGTCAAACATAGGAAGAAATAATGTCCATGAGCGACTGCTAAATAGTCAATGAAAATTTAGCGAAAGCATGAAGTAACGACACATTTAAAAAGTTTGAAAATGTGCGCCGATAGGTGGTGATGCGTAGTACCTTATCATGCTCCGTCCACAAATAAGTCAAAAAATCGAGATGCGTAGTCAACTTCAGGTAGAAAATGGCAAAAACAGTGTGCCCGAGTAACCACACCCTGGCGTTGCGTTTGGCGCTCGGAAAAACTGCACATTGCGGCACTATGAACCATTCTTCTGTAACTGAACGCACGTCGACTCGGTTGATAAGTCGTAGCATATCGCGCGCCACCTCCCACACGTGAAGCGGTGCTCGAGAGTGTCCCAATCACCGCACACGTCGCAAGCGTCCGTGTCGACGAAGCGGAAGGCGTGCAGCTTCTCGTTGGTCGGGAAGACGCGATGTACGACCTTGAACTAAGCCTCGTGCACCCTGGATGGAAGGGTGGTGGCGGCCAAGTTCCTCCACACCGCCGTCCAGTCGACCCACGGCAGGCGGTACTCCCACTTGGACCTCACGGTGGTCCCGCGAAGAGCGGCAGCGATGTCGCAGACCTTGTTGCTGGTGACGTCCGTGAGCAGCAGGTAGCTGTCGTCCAAGTAGAAGCGCCGCACGTGGTTCAGGTAGAACGGCACGTGGGCGACGGAGACGGGCGCTTCGGGCGATGCGGGGCGGTATCTGGCGAAGGGGCGGCGGTGGGGCCGAAGGGGTGCTTCTCCATCACTGCCGCCGTCCTCTTCCACAGCAGGGCGGTGCACCGGATCCGGAAGTGGACGAGACCCAAACCACCGTCCTCCGGGCAGAGCGTGCAGACCTCGTTGCTGACCTTGCAGATGCTTCCTCGCCACAGGAACCAATACGCCGCCTGCTGGATGGCTCGACCCAGCAGCAGCGGCGCGGGCAGCACCTGCGCGAGGAACCAGGCGCGCGCCCACACGTGGCTGGCCACGAGGGACACCTTGTCCCGCAGCGCGAGGCGCCGCGGCGCGTAGACGCGCAGCACGGCTCTGACGCTGTCGAGGGTGGGTCTCCAGTTGAGCGCCTCCATCTGCTGCGGGTTGGCCGTCAGCAGCACGCCGAGGACCTTGTGCTGCGCCCGGACGCAGAACCAGTCACGAGTGACGGTGTGCGCCGAAGGCGTCAGCGGCAGCAGCACGGTCTTGCGACGGTTCACAAGCGCTCCGGTGGCGCGTTCGTACAACTGCAGGACTGAGTGGATGTTGCCCGCGTCCTCCGGACATCCCAGGAATACCCCCACGTCGTCGGCGTACGCCCGACACGTGAGCGCACGACCGTCCACCGCGACGCCACGGCACGCGGCGGTGACCGCGCGCGCAGCGGGTCGAGCGCGACGGCAAACAACGCCATCGAGAGGGGGCAGCCTTGCCGCACGGAGCGGCGCAGCGGGTAGGGCGGCGTCAGCTGGTCGTTGACGCGCACCCTGGACGTGGCGCAGCCCAGCAGGTTGCGCACCATCCGCGTCAACGCGTAGCCAAAGCCCATGGCTACCATCACTTTACGGAGGTACTCGTGACTCACCTGGTCAAACGCGTTTTTAAAATCTATGGAAAGCACCGCAGCAAACCGAACGCGCGCACTCCTGACGTACCCGATACCATCGCGGTACGCCAGCAGCGCGTCGAAAATGTTCCTGTCCGGAACAGCACAAGTCTGCTGCTCGGACAGCACGGTTTTTAACACACAACGAAGACGTGACGCAACACAACGCGTAATAATTTTGAAGTCGGCGTTCAGCAGAGTTATCGGCCGAACGTTCTCGACACTTGGGATTGCATTCGTCTTAGGTATTAGTGTGACCACGCCCTCCGCAAAAGCGGCAGGAATGGCCACACCACTTTGCACTTCTCGAGCTAATTCTAACAGCACCGGTTTTAAAATATCGTAAAATTTACAATAAAATTCCGCGGGGATCCCGTCTGCACCGGGAGATTTCCCCTTCGGACTTCTTTTTATAGAATCCCACACTTCGTCGTCGGAGAACGGCGCATTAAGGTGCGCGCGCTCCGTACGACCTAGTGTGTGGGGAATGTACGATAAAAGATTTCGTAATGCGTGCGGCTCTAAAACTACTTCAGAAAAGAACTGCTTAAAATGATCGTGGACGTCAGTTAAAATATCGCGCATGTCGCGGGTTCGAGTCCCGTCGCGCCTCCGCCAGGAGGAGACGCACGTTCGCTGCCTACGCTTCCGCTCCCGGTTCATATGGTAAATAGAAAGCTCATCCTGTATCGGGCCGGTGGGCTGGCTTCGCGCCACCACGCCCGCCCCCGCGGCTCGCAGGTCTGCCAACCGGCGCGCCTGGAACCGCTTGAACTCGGGGAGCAGCGCGGGCTGTGACGTCACGCGACGCGCCAGGTCGCGCAGACACTCCTGGCGGAACTCGAACATGGCGCGGCGGCATCGCACCGCCTCGCGACTCAAACCGATTAAAATCCTACGGAGTGCCGGCTTTGCTACCGACACCCACCACTCTAACACACTGACGTCACGCGGTCGATCACGTAAAACCTTTTCAAACTTTTTCTTAAAACTGTCGATAAAAACGGGATCGTCTAAAAGGCTGCAGTTCAATTTCCATAAAACGTTGCGGCGAGGTACACTCGGCCGCGGTAAAAGTAATTGACAATAAAAACAGCTGTGATCTGAAAAGATCACAGGTCGGACATCAACATATTGAACTTTGTCAGTTGAAGCAGAACTAACATAAATTCGGTCCAGACGACTTCGTCCCGTGGGATAAAAGTGCGTAAAAAGCGTAAAATCATTGTGTAAAACACGCCACGCGTCAACAAGATTAAAAGTACTAACTAAAATTTGCAACTCAGGACACTTGTAACACAGCGGTTCCTGGTCACGGTCATCTAAAACACAATTAAAATCCCCCCCTAAAACAACAGAACTAAAATTTTGCGTTAAAAGTGGACACACGTCATGCGCATAAAATTCGGCCTTCGTCTGTTTTACACGACTGGCCGGTCCATAAACATTAATAAAACGTACCCCATAAATGGTGACAGCAATGCCACGACCGTTTGGCAATAAAACTACATCCGTAACGGGAATATCGGATTTGACTAAAATTGCTGTACCCGTAGAGTCGTCTGGTAAAACATTGTCAATTACAATAAAATCACTAAAATCGAGTAAAAATAAAAGTGCTTCCCGGGTAACCTCTTGTAAAAATGCGACATGGCAGTGAATATTTGTCAAAAAATCTTTGAGAGCTAAAACTTTATATGCACTGCGCATGCGGTTAAGATTCAAAGTTAAAATATTAAAAATACCCGGATTAAAACACATGTCAATAAAAACAACAATAAGTA
This sequence comes from Locusta migratoria, assembly GCA_026315105.1. Classification (NCBI taxonomy): domain Eukaryota; kingdom Metazoa; phylum Arthropoda; class Insecta; order Orthoptera; family Acrididae; genus Locusta; species Locusta migratoria. Next base: position 466,569,237 of record CM048746.1, on the reverse strand, counting down.
AAACACGAGCCACACACACCTAAAATATAACACATAAAATTAGTTAAAAATTAAAACAGTGCTGTTAGACGAGTTAAAACGGTTGCGTTCACGTAATAAAATGTCACTGCCGGGTTTGAGTCCCGACGCCCTCCTCCGGCGCCGCCTGCGACCAATCGAGGCGGACGCCAGGGGGGAGGGGCGGCGGGGGCGGAATCAGGCCCTCCTGTTCTGGAACAGAGGGTTCCTGCCCTGTCACTACGGCGGAAGAACGAGTCCTCTGGTGTTTGGACTCGTCCTCCTCCGCTTTCCTTTTTACGGCGGCCGGGATGGGATCGGCCTCCATAGCCATCTCCGCATCCGTGGTGGTCGGAGGCTCCGCCAGCACCGTCTGAAGATGCTGGACCGAAACCGACATCCCACGGGCGTCAACGGAGGAGCGCAACACGTCGGCCTGCCGCGGGGGGCAGCGCGGCGCACGGGCCGGCAGGAGGAGGCGCCCTCCCGACGGGACACGTGCCGGCGAGACGCCGACGCCGGGGACACGCCGCGGTCGCTCGACCCCGAGCGACGCGACCGACTGGAGGACCGCGACGAGGAGCGCGACCGCGACCGCTGCCGCTGCCTCCGCGGCTTGGGGGGCTACGGGGCGCTACGGGGGCGGCGGCCACCGGACCAGATTCCGGGGCCACACCGGCCGGGGGGACGGGAGCGACCGCAGCGGGCACCGAGACCGAGACCGACTCGCTTCCTACTTCGGACGCGGGAGGAACCGCCACGGCGACCTCAGCGTCTGGCTGAGGCACCGGCAAATCCACAACTTCCTTAACGTTAGTCGTTGTCATAGTAGTTAGGTCTGTCACAGTCGGGGGAATTTTGTCACCGTCCGTAAGTGAAGCCACCTCTTCAGCGACTTCACTTGTTGTTGTCTCCATCGCCGCGGGATCTGCCGCCGAAGCGGTTTCCTCAGCGCGGCGTGGCGGAGAGGGGGGGGGGGGGGGGGGTCGGGGGTGGGGCTGCACCGGCCGGGCCGAGAGCCACAGCAGCGTAGCTCCGCCCGTGGTCTAAGTCTGCCGCGGGCAACTGCACCGGTCGCTTCCGCTTCGGGCACTCTAAACGATAATGGCCTACACCATGGCAAAAACTACACGTTTGCGGTTGGCCATTATACGAAATAAATGCCCGGTGACCGTTTACCAGCATAAACGACGGTATATGGCGCGTAACCACCATAGTTATGCTCCGGATACCGTCGAAAACCTGACACCTATAGTCACTTGACCACTTTTCCCGGACTATTTGTATAACCTCTCCGTACGGGGACAAAAAACGGGAGATCGTTTCATCATGGATCTCAAAGGGGAGGTTTAAAACAAGAATGTGCCTAACCCCGAATCCCGCATGTTTGATCTTAACGGTCGAGATATTGCCGTTAATGTGACGAAACTTTATCTCTCCGTTATTCACAGCCACTAGCCGTTCACAAATTTCCGCATTAGTTAACTTAATAAACAACGCATTTATTAACGTGTCATATTGCAGTCCGTATACGTCTTGGTCGGGAAGTTGAAGATCGTCCTCTAACCAACGGTGAATTTCGTAAGCGGTCGGTTTTTGGGAACTACGGGGGAACAACACTTGGGCGTTATTCTCGCGCTCTTCAGACGCCTGGCTTTGAAACATTGCACGGTCTACTTACAATATTTGCAGTGAAGGAGTTGAAGATACGCCGTCGCGACCCGCAGCGACGTAAACAAACTGACGTCAGCAGACCCGCTCGGCGCAGCGATGTGCTCATGCGGGCAGCCAGACAAGTACTAACCGGGCCCAACGTTGCTTAACTTCGGTGATCGGACGAGAACCGGTGTATTCAACGTGGTATGGCCGTTGGCGCCAGTATGGTGTCCCCGCACGCTACAAGACGCCTCCAGCTCCTCTCCTAACACCTAGAATCTCAATTTTCTGCATAAATCGGCCCATATTCGATAGATGGCGTCTCTTTCCGCCACAAGGTGCGCCTTTAGAGAAAGTGCACAGTGGCCACCGGCCGCGAAGGCCGAGCGCAGTGCACGCCTGGCGTTTCCGAAGCGTCTGCCCCATTAGCCGGCGTGTCCCGCGGGCGGGGTGCGGTGCTCTACGCGCCCCCTGTCAATCGCGATCGCGCGTGGCTTCCGACACTCGCAGAAGGACGCGGTGTTTTTAAACAGCTGAGTAACGTATGAGCTAAGCGCTCGCGGCGATTTTCGTGCCAGAAGACTCCACAATTAAGATTAGTTCATTCACAATTATTGCCCAACGTATTCGCATAGCGTCCCCTCCCCTTAAGTCTCGACTTGTCTCGTCTGCCGCTCGGGGATGGCCTATTTGACAGATGGACGCGAAATATCTGCGAGAGACGCCCTAGCGTCGTAGACGCCTTACAGGCGAGTGGCAGCAGTGACAGCGAAAGCGCAGCTTCATTGCTATCGGTCGAAATTAGTACATTAGTACATGAGTGCTGCGGAGTGAAGAGGTGCGTATGTTTGGAAAAAAAGAAATAAATTAGTGAAGGGTCACTAAAGTAACATTTTTTGTATCTGAAGAAAACGGTGTATTTTCAAATGTGGCAAAAGACATAATGGACTTCGTGATTACAACAGTTTGAATACATCCACAAAGACCTTTATTTTCATAGAATTCTTGCTTTGAGTATTAAAAAAACACACACAAAAAAACAAATGTTTCTTCTAACAGGGACAGTGCGATCGAAATTAGTACATGAATACTGTAGTGTGAAGAGGTCCGGATATTCCGAAAAAAGGATAAAAACAAAGCAGGGTAGGGTCACCAAAATAACAATGTTTTGCATCAGAAGAATGTTTCTTTTCAAATATGGCAAATTACATAGTACAGGACGTCGCGATTAGACTACTTATGAATACATCCACAACGTCGTTTGTTATTTACAAAGCACTCTGCCTTGGAGTACGTTGAAAAAATAAATTTTCTTACAACTATTACAACAGGTACAACTGCTTACAGAAGCATAATTAGTGTCATGAAAAGATGGCTCCCACACATATGTAAAACGGTCAGAAGAAAAAGAAGGGAGCCAACAGCACCCTTGTTTATTTTTTAAACGTCAAAAGAAAATCTATTCTCCTCGAACAGAAAACAATTCCGGTTACACTATGATTATCCGCGTACCCAATTACGTCTTCGGCACCACCTCCACTGGGTACCAGACGAACGAGAAAGAGACCCTCTGGGATACCACAGAAAAGAATGTATTTTATGGCGGACAGGGAGGCGTAAGGAAACGCACTTCCAGCAAACGACGACAAAGGGAAAGAAAAGACAGGAATAAAAGAAAGACCATTTCTTGGCGAGAAAACACGAATATTAGTAGGAACGGAACAGAAAGACATATAGATACAGTCCTGGAAACAGTCCTAGTGCACAAGCAAGACACGTAACAGCAATCAGATCACATTGTGTTCAACAGGTTATGGAGTTCCTGGATAAGGCATGCGCCAAGGCGACATGCAAAAACCTCGCAAAGAGTTTGTCATAATCCGGGCGTCGTTTGTCCATGTCGTGAGTTGTCCATAAATAGAGCAAGAAGTGTATAACTGATGTCATCAGCAGGGTAAATAAGGCATAAACAGAATGGCCAAGAATCCACACGGTGGCGTTCCGTTTGGTGCTAGGGAACGCGGAACACTGGGGAATCAAGGCATCAGTTGGCGTCACACTTCGTATGTCCGTCCGATGAATCAAGCGGAGCATATCACATGCAGTACGCCACACAGAGCAGTACTTCGTACACAAAAATCGGTGATCGAGCGTATCCTCAACAAGACAACTTTCACAAGAGCCGCTCGCAAGCTTTTGGATGGAGTACAGCTTGGAATTAGTGGGGTAGGTACGTTGTACCACCTTATACCACGTGTCGTGAACCGCAGGCGGCAAGACGGTGTTCGCCAAGTTGGCCCATACAGCGGTCCAGTCGTGTTGTGGGTAACGATATTCCCACTTAATTCGAACAGGACGTCCGCGCAGTGCAGCAGTGATATCAGACACGCTGTTGCCAGGCATGTCGCTCAACAGAACGTAGCTATTCAACAAATAATAACGGCGGACATGGTTCAGTGTGAATGGAATGTGGCTCTGACACCGGGGCAACCACTGATGCCGGCCGGTACTTGTTGAACACCACAGTCGTGGGACTGACAGGGTCACGTTCCAACACGGCAGTGGTCCTCTTGAGAAGCAGCGCAGCACATTTCGCCCCAAGTCCACCAACCCCAGGCCGCCTTCACGCGGACTCAAGGTACACGCCTGATGGAACACTTTATTCCCTTTGCCCCCCCCCCCCCCCGGGGAGGCTCACCGCTCTGTGGTGAGTACGTGCGTGGCGAGCACGGTGCCCCAGCCTTTGTAGCACTCTTTCCTTTCCGTGCTACACGACGATTCTTCTACTGTCCTTTTCCACTGTCTTTGGGACCGAGTCTGTGCATCCTTCAGGGAACCGAAGTTCTGACCTTTTTGGCTTAAGCTCTTCTCTCACTTCTTTAATTGCCTCCGCGTCTGTGTTTGAGGCTTCTCCTCTTACTATTTCTCTCTTCCTCCGCCATACGCACTTGAAGGCCACCCATATGGGTGACTGGGTAATGCTTAAGTCCCAGCCCTGAGCTGGCATGTAGGGTGCGTGCGTACCCCCTGGTTAAGGCCAGGCCAGGGAAGGGGCGATTGCCTGCGCTGATACCTTCCCCAATTCGCCGATTGGTCCCTCCGTCTGTAGATCGGGAGGTGTGACCTTGGGTGGGAACAATCACCCAAGGCGTGTGTGCTTCCGTTGGGGGCCCCCAGCAGGAAGGAGCGTGCCATCGGAGACACTGGCAATCGTGGGGGATACATCCGCGATGGTTCTAAAAAAAAAAAAGAAAATGTAAAGTCTCTATAAATTGACGTACTGGACAATAGTGTCTCTGAACAGAAAAATTTACAGGCATCAAAGTTCCTTGTGGTGACCCATACTGCGGAAAGACAACCTTTTTCGTCGGTGAATCCATTTCTTATTCAAAAAGGGGTTCATGCCATTGCCGGCCCAGTTAAGACCTGCACCCGCCTGCATAATGGGAACACTACTGTTAGAAACAGAAAGTGGCTCCCAGGCACAGCGGCTGCTTAAGGCTACTCTGCTCCATAGCCACCCGGTTCGTGTTGAGCTCCATCAAACCCTCAATTATTCCCGAGGGGTAGTCTTCTCGGCCAGTTTGGATGGTCTGACTGAGGATGAACTAAAAGAATATCTGGCAGCGCAAGGCGTCGTCGCTGTACAGTGACAAAAAATGAGAATGTTTTAGTCCCCACTCGCACAGTGTTTCTGACTGTCTTGCAAGAACCCGGTCACATGTGTCACCTGTGGTAAAGAGGCCCATGAGGGGATTTGTCCACCACCGTCCTCCCATTGCATCAATTGTAATGGGAATCATGCAGCCTCCTCCCGGGAATGTCCCGTGTTTGCCGATGAACGGGCCATCCAGGAAATCCGTGTGAAGGAAAAGGTTCCAATACAAGTTTCACATAAGGTGTACGCCAGTCGTAAGCGGAAGACCCCACCGCGTGCTAATTACAGTACTGTAGTTGCAACGCCTCCACCAACACGGGATATGGCCACACAGACTTGTGACCTACAGCCCACGACAGTAGTTGTCAAACAGTCTACATCGACAACGGCGTCACGTTCAACGAAAAGTGAGTACCTCTTCCAAATCTTCTTCAGCTGTGAAACCACAGACTCGTAAGTCTGAGCATTCGCGCGAGGATTTCCTCCGCACCCCTTCCAAAACATCTGAGCCAACCAAGGAACTTCACCAGGGCTCCACGAAGTCAAATAGGGGGAAAACTCTCCCCCCTTCTACCTCACAATGTGACGATGGCATCCCCTGGAAGCCTATAGTCTCTCCAGGTGCATCAGCCAAAGATGGGGCTGCCGACCACACTCACGCAGCTGCGGTGGTCACCTCTGAGAATAGGGAGCAAAACCCTCCCGTCTCAGACACCACCAGTTGCGAACATTCGCACTGTGGCCCGCCGCCTTCGTTGGTCTGATGTCCACCTTCATCTCAATTTATCCTGTTATGGATATTCTTCAATGGAACATTCGTGGTATCCGGTCGAATTGGACAGAACTGCAGCTTCTAACGCGAACATAACGCCCAATTATCTTCTGTCTACAGGAGACAAAATTGCTCCCTGGTACTCGAATTACTTACACACACTACACTACCGTTCGCTTTGACCTTCCTCCAGTAGCAGGAATTCCAGCCCACAGGGGCGTAATGTTGCTTATTCGGGATGACGTACACAGTACACCGGTCCCTTTGTGTACTCCAATACAAGCTGTTGCTGTCCGGATATACCTTCCTGGATTTGTCTTCACACTGTGCAATATTTACGCTCCTTCCTCTTTTCCCGTCACTAGATCAGATCTCCTAGATCTTATTGACCAGCTTCCGCGTCCGTTTTTTTGGTGGGAGATTTCAATGCCCACCACCCCCTTTGGGGCTCCCCACGACCATGTCCACGGGGCTCCCTCCTGGCAGATATACTGAACCACCTTCAGCTCATCTGCCTTAACACTGGTGAACCAACTTATCTTTCAGACACCACAAATACTTTTAGCCATATAGATCTAGCTATCTGCACTGCTCAGCTGGCACGGCGTCTTGAATGGTCTGCTCTCTGACACACATTCGAGCGATCATTTTCCGTGTGTAATTCACCTAATGATGCCTGACACCCTTGAGCATCCACACCGCTGGCAGTTAACGAAAGCGGACTGGGAGCTCTACACGTCACTGGCGGATTTTGGTACTTACCATTATCCTAGTATAGACGACCAAGTGGAACACATTACCACAGTTATTCTGACAGCCGCAGAATGTTCCATCCCCTGCAAGACTTCCCACGCACGTCGTCCCCCTGTCCCGTGGTGGACCGCGGAATGCCGTGACGCTCTGCGAGCACGGCGACGTGCCCTTAGAATCTTCAAACAATGGCCCACGCTCGACAACTGCATCCGATACAAACGGCTGCGGGCCTATTGTCGTCGCCTCTTTCGCGACTGTAAACGCGCCAGTTGGCGCTCATTCACGAGCTCTTTCCCTCACCAGCAGCATATGCAAGGTGATGGAACGAATGATTCACGGGCGTCTGGTATGGTGGCTTGAAACGCGACATCTCCTGTCTAATGTCCAATGTGGGTTTCGCAAGCACCGTTCTGCGGTGGATCATCTTGTTGCCCTATCTACCTCAGTAATGAATAACTTTTTACGGAAGCGCCAGACAGTAGCGGTGTTCTTTGATCTGGAAAAGGCATACGACTCCTGCTGGAGGATGGGCATCTTCCGCACTCTGCATACATGGGGTTTTCGGGGTCGCCTGCCTATTTTTATCCGCGAATTTTTAACAGACCGTGTTTTTAAAGTGCGTGTTGGTTCGGTTTTATCGAGCACTTTTAATCAGGAGAACGGAGTCCCCCAGGGCTCGGTCCTGAGCGTTGTTTTATTTGCAGTGGCAATCTATTCTATAGCCGATCACCTTCCACTGGGAGTGTCGGCGTCCCTATTTGTTGACGACTTCGCGATCTACAGCAGCACTGAGCAAACGGGTCTCCTGGAGCGGCGCCTCCAGCGGTGGCTAGACAATCTCCACGCGTGGAGTATGGACACTGGCTTTCGATTCTCAGCCGACAAGACAGTCTGCATGAACTTCTGGCGGCGGAAGGAGTTCGTTCCCCCGTCCCTTCGTCTGGGCCCCATAGTACTTCCATTTGTGGATACCACGACGTTCTTGGGACTTGTTTTCGACAGGAAGTTAACTTGGTCTCCCCACATATCCCGTTTGGCAGCTCGCTGTACCCGCTCTCTCAATGTGCTGCGGGTGTTAAGTGGCACCTCGTGGGGAGCTGACAGGTCTACTCTCCTCCATCTGTATCGCACCATAGTTCGGTCCAAACTGGACTATGGTAGCATCGTTTATTCTTCGGCTCGACCGTCCATACTGCGCCGCCTTAATACAATCCACCACCATGGTCTCCGTCTGGCGACAGGAGCGTTTTATACTAGCCCCGTTGAGAGCCTCTATGCCGAGGCCGCCGAACTACCCCTTTCTTACCGTCGGGAACTCCTGCTTAGCCGTTACGCTAGTCGTTTGTCGTCCATGCGAGGACACCCGACGTACGCAGTTTTTTTTAACGACTCACTTGACAGTCTCTTCGCTATGCGCCCGTCTGCTCTGCTACCACCGGGAGTACGCTTGCGTTCGCTACTCGGCCAGCTTGGCGTTACAATGCCTGCTATCTTCTCGACTGGAGAGAGCACCTCTCCACCGTGGCGAAGCCCCGAAGTTCGTGTTAACTTTGATCTTCATTCTCTTCCAAAGGACTCCACACCTCGTTTCGTCTACCAGAGAGAATTTCACGCACTCCGGTTTAAATTTGATGACAATTTGTTAATTTACACTGATGGCTCAAAGACAGACCAGGGTGTTGGGTGTGCTTTTGTACTTGGCAACGTCTCTTTTAAATATCGTCTTCCTGAGTGGAGTTCGATTTTTACAGCTGAGCTGTATGCATTATATCAGGCCACACAATACGTCCGGCGAAACTCGCTCAATAAGACTGCCATTTGCTCGGACACTATGAGTGCTTTGTTGAGCCTTCGCATCCTATATCCGGCCCATCCCCTGGTACAAAGCATCCGCAATTACCTTACTTCTCTGTCAACGAGCGGAACTACGGTGACGTTTCTGTGGGTCCCTGGCCATGTGGGAGTGTTGGGGAATGAGGCTGCGGATACGGCTGCCAAGGAAGCAGTTCTCCTTCCTCGGCTATCTACCTTTTCCACCAGCTCTGATGACCTTCGCGCTGGTATCTCCCAGCGTATTATCTCCCGTTGGTATCTACATTGGTCATCCCTGTCAGGGAACAAATTGCGAGCCATTAAACCTGTGCCTGATATCTGGTCAACGTCATCTCGACCCTCCCGCCGAGAGGAGATTGTTCTGGCCTGGCTTCCTATTGGCCACTGTCGTTATAGCCACCAGCATTTATTACGTGGTGGTCCTGCTCCCTTATGTGAGCACTGTGATGCACCTTTTACTGTGAACCATCTTTTAGTGCAATGTCCATTTTTTAACCGTCTCCGTCATGATCTGTGTTTCCCATTTGAATTGTCTGACATTTTAGCTGATGACCCGCAATCGGTTAACAGAGTTTTACTTTTTATACATCGTGCAAATATGGCGAAAGCCATTTAATTTCTAACCCCGGTTCTTTTTTACTTTGGGCAGTGTTGGGCGCTAATGACCACAGCAGTTGTGCACCCTAAAACCACAAAAAAAAAAAAAAAAAAAACGGCCGGCTAGTGTGATGGGGCTCTTGGGCCCACAGCAGCCGATGAGCAGCCGTAGGCGGTGCAGCGTGTATCGAGGTATAAGACGGGCCGAAATCAAGCGTCTAGCGTAGCGTCTTAAGAGTTGCAGACTTGAGGTATTTCGGGTGCTGGGGTCGGATCGTGAACTGGAGACAAGAACAGCGAGAAAAAATGAAATGAAATTACAGCCAACAGCACCCTGTCATCCCAGGTTTTTCTATTTTTTTAGGGCCTCCCTTCTCCCCTTATAGCCCCTCCTTGCTCTCACGAATAGTGCCGTCTTCGGCGAGCGTTCAATGGCTACCGTCAAAATGGTGCTGTCAACTTCTTGCAAATAAGGAAATAAAAATTGGTTTCCATTAACCAACATGTGATGTTGAAGATGAAAATCGTAGAATATGCTCTTGAGGCATCGACATACGACGTAAGCCAGTCGTCGGGGTACTATCGAAGACGACTGTAAAATTCAAAATTATTAGCTCGTCATCAAATCCAACACATGAATAATACAGAGGGAAAACTAAGACAGTTCTGTCTAAAATCGGCCAACCTCTAACTTTGGCCGTCATAATGAAAGAAACACTCCCCTTTCATAATAAAATAAAGAAAACTCTCGAAAACAGAACTAATACATAACTTAGAAAGAAATAAAATCCACTTCTAGATGCTTGAATCACTATCCAGCAATATCAACAAAACTCTACTTCTTCCGAATTTTCCTATTCTTTTCTGTTACATTATTTAAATTTCAGACATACTTCATATTTCACATGTCCAATGCGAAGTGCGTCAAAGCGACCCTCTCAAAGTAACCGTTCGTAAGCATATGAAATTCCGCGAAAATTCGCAAAAGTCGTGTGATATTTTTGTCTCTTTATCGTGTTATGTTTAGAAGATAGGTCTGATATGGATATGCGTCTTATCTGTCGATGTAGGACGGCATATGCCGTGTGCGCAAGAAGCCACACAGTAGCTGCCCTCTTCGTAGCCGGGAATGGTACAGTCAGAAATCAGTACACTGTCTGCATCGAACGTGGTGGCGGTGGTCCTGTTAAGAAGTGCGAGGATCTTCGTCGCGACGCTCCACACCGATGCGAAACTCGTGCAGGTGAAGTGGTGTTCCAACGTGTCCTGCCACTGGCAGCTGGGACATCCGCCGTCCGGCCGCTGGTGGATGCGGTGCAGTTCGTCGTTCGTCGGCAGCACGCGGTTGACGACGTTGTAATAGCTGGCTACCTCTGGCGAGAGGTAGGACGACCACACGTTGTTCCACACGGCCCTCCAGTTCTTCGTCGGGTAGAGGCTCTCCATTTGGTTCGCCGCCGGCCGCCCCCGCAGTTCCCGGTAGAGGATGCCGGCAGTCCGCCGTCGCGGGACGAGGTCGTCGCGGTCCAGATAACTCCGGTGGACGAAGAACTCTCGCAGGCGGTACGGGATGGCCGACGGGTCGATCGACGCCAGTAGTGACGCGGGCCTGAAGTGACGAAACAGCACTGCCGTCGGACTGTTCGGCTGTGCTGCGATGACGCAGCTCGTCCTGTGGACCAGCAGTGCCACCGCCTTGGTGGCGAAGTGCGTGACGCCGATGCCCCCTTGCTCCCGCGGCAGTGCGCACACCTCGTATGACACCTTAAAGATCTGTTCTCTCCACAGGAGCCAGTATACAGCCTGTGTTACCGCCCTACCGAGTTGTCGAGGCACGTGGAATACCTACGCCAAATACCACGCTTTCCTGAGTAGGAAACAGTTCACTGTCACGCACTGTGACAACATCATACTCCGCGAAGCGTTGAGATGTCATCGCACGTATACTAGGCAACGTGGTTCGCCAGTTCGTCACCGCTGACTGCACCAAATTTGGTTGCAACCAGACACCGAGGATCTTGTGTTGGTGCTTCACTTTAAACCAAGGTCGAATAAATTTCTGTCCCGCGTTATATACGGGCAGAAAGGCCGTTTTGTTGTTATTCACCAATGTACCCGATGCCAATTCATACCGTGTTAGCACACGCCGGACGACGTCTAAATCATCTGGCGAGGACACCAACACACCAACATCATCCGCGTACGCGCGACAGACATGTTTTTGTTGACCTATTGTCACTCCCACGCACGAGTTGTGAAGTTGCCGCAAAAGCGGGTCCAACGAAATTGCAAACAGACACCACATCCTTGCTTAACTGAGCATTGCACAGAAATTGAGTCAGTTAAAGATCCGTTGATGCAAACACGTGACTTGGCTCCATAAAACAAATTAATAATCGTGCGTACAAATTTAATACCAAAACCAAACTTCGTCATGACTCGCGACAGATGAGGGTGACTAATGTGGTCAAATGCCGTGGCGATATCAATAGATAAAATCCCGAAGGTTTGCTTCTGAGATGTCGCATAAGCAATCGTATTTCTATATGTATAAACAGCATCAAAAATTGTCCTATTCGGCACCGCACAATGCTGTGAAGTACTAATAATTTTCGGCATCACTACCTTCATCCTACTCGCCACACATTTGGCATATAATTTGAAATCTCCATTAAGGAGCGTGATAGGTGGTAGATGTGAAATTTTATTATTGACTCTGGTTTTTGGTGTCAAAGTAACAATACTTTCCAGGAAGGATTCGGGAACTGGACTTCCATTTAAAATTCCATTAAAAAGTTCTGTCATCGTATCACCAATTAAATACCGAAATTTTAAATAAAATTCGAGGGGGCAATCCATCCACCCCTGGGGACTTATTTCGCGAGCACAATTTTAAACCGTCTTTAATTTCTTCGTTTGTAAACGGCGCATTGAGTTGCCGACAGTCAGCTACGGTAAGAACGTGTGGCACGTCTTGTAACAGTTGTTGCAGTGCCGTCACGTCGCAACGCTTCTCAGAAAACAGCCGCGAGAAGTGCCGCTGCGCCTCCCGTAAGATGTCCGCGTGCTCCGTGAGCCGCGCGCCGTCCTCCGCCTCCAGCTGTCCAATCACACGCCTGGCGTGCAGCAGGTGGAAAGCGGACGGCGCCCACCCCCACCCCCACCCCCGCTCCCGGCGCCTGGCACCGCACGGCCGCCCCCTCCAGCTTGGCCCGCTGCAGCCCCACCAGCCTCCCCTTCACCTGCCTGAAGGTCGCCGCCCTCCTGCCGGGGTTATCCGTCGACATGTTGATCGCGTCCCACAGACACATTTCATAGAACGCCATCGTCGACTTTTTCCAATGTGCGAGGTCGTTACGTAACTCGCGCAGTGCTTTTCTGAGCGCCGGTTTTGCAAATTCCACCCAAAAGGACATCACATCGGGGTAGAAGCCGCGGTATTCTGAAATACGCCTCCACGCATTTTCTATCATTGCAGTTAAACTGCCGTCGTATAGGTGACTAGTGTTAAGTTTCCACACACGCCGCGCTCTAAGTGGGTGTGCCATCAAAGAGTGGAAGCGACATACATAAGCACAATGATCAGAAAATATCACCGGGTGGACCGCAGAGTCTATGGCGCATTTCTTATTATCACTGGTAATGTAAATCCTGTCTGCACGACTTCTACCGGTAGAATGAAAGTACGTGAACCCCACATCTTGCGGATGCAAAAGGCGCCAAGTGTCCGTTAATCGTAATTCCGTCACCAAGTTCGACAATTCAAGGCATTTTTATGCGTTGGTTCCTGATCCCGATCCTCCAAGACACAGTTAAAATTTCCGCCTAAAATTATCGGGAGATGTGGACCTTGTAAAAGATGGCAAATATCTTCACTAAAAAATAGTTGGCGAAGCAGCCTTCCTTCAGTTCTAGATGGAGCATAACCATTTATGTAGCGAACGTTGTTTATAGTGCACGCTATTCCTCTGCCACTCGGAAGTGTTGCAATATTAAAAACATCATGACCTGATCTTATTAAAATTGCAGTGCCACAAGTATATTCAGGGTCATAATTGATTAAAACTTCATAACGGGGAATAATACTTACAAAATCTGACACCACTTCCCGTAAAAACACGACATCTGCATCAACGACATTGATAAAATCCACTAAAGCAACATATTTTGCATGAGACTCAAATATGTTGAGGTTGATTGCAGCCACGACAGATGGATTGCGGGCTACCATCCACGTGTGTGGGAAACGTCTCTCTAGTCGCGGGTTAGAGTCCCGCCGCCGTCGTCAACCATCTCGCTGTCATCGGCCCAGTTAAAGTGCGCAGGCACCTGTTCGACATCCATAGTGAGAGATGCCGACGAAGTACTAGCCGGTGCAGACGCGGAGATAGGCTGCTGGGACCGGTTTTGGTAGTCCTTCTCTGATTTGCACTTTAACGGCAAAGCCTGCGCAGCCTCGCTTTCCATCGCGACCTCCCCGCCCTTCTGCAGCATCACTTTCAGTTGTCGTACCTGCTCCTCTCGTATCCTTTCCTCTGCGCTCTGTCGCTTATCGGTGTCGTCTGTCTATGGTTGTCGGCGCCCGGGATCCGAACCCCGACCTACTTCTGCCGCCTCGCGAGCCTCGCGCTGCTGCGCTTTCAGTTTCCTGCGCTGCCTCACGCTCAAACCACGCGTGTGTAAGTCCTTGTCTGGAGACGAACTCCTATCCTGACGTCACGATTGCTTTTCAGACCTACTTTAACTTACACTGCGCGATCGTGATTCACGACTACTGCTGTCAGCAGAACGTTCCCGCTGCGGTTTTGGGGCAAGAACAACCGAGGCAACGTCTTCAGCTACAGGATCTTCCGTGTTCGTGCCTACACTCTGTTGCACAACAAATTCGGAAGCAAGTCCAACAACAGAAAGATGCCCTTGTGTCGGTGGCGATATCGTCTGTCACAGATAGTGTTTTTACGCCCTGCTGTCCCGTTAAAAGTGCCAATGAGGCCGTTTCCACATCCGCAGAAGCAAGTGAAGGTTGCATGGGTTCGGATCCCGTGCTACCTCTACGTGGTGAACAGGTGTTGACACAGATTATGGGGCACTAACTACATATCCCGCACTTTCTAAATCGTCACCTACTGTCGCAGAAGCAGACTCGCCTACATTTTCCTCCGGCACAGCGACAACAAAATCGGAAGGTTTCGTCACAGATCCGTGTTCTACAGTTGACACTTGCTCTGGTGAAGGTTGTACCAAAGGAACAGTATGTAAGTCAGAAACTACCGGCACTGCAGGTGGCAACACTTGTGGGGTAGTGTCCATCTCTTCCCCAAGTTCGACAGGTCCTACATTTTACCGCAAGGGAGACGAATCAAGTGCCACCGCGGCATATGTCGGCTGCCCTCCCCCCCTGCATTTCCGGCGGCAGTCGCGCTGGGCGTCGGCGCCGCGGACAGTTTTGTCTGAGGTGGTCTGTTGCATTACAACATGCACATTTCTGGGGCTGGCCGTGATAAGTAACGAAAGCACGATGGCTTCCTATCACAACAAATTACGGAATATGTTGGTGCACTACAATTTTCACACTAATTATACCGTTATCAACCTTATAAACATAAGCAGAAGACCATTTTTCTTTGGTGACAGAAACAACTTCACCGTACGGCATTAAGCTGCGCCTGATAGTCTCTAATCTTGTTTCAAATGGCAGGTTAAACACTCGTACATTACGCAGACCAAAACCCGCGTACGAGAAGGTTACTTCACTAATAGTTCCATTTAAGTGTCTAAATTTTCGAGAGCCGTTATTGAATTTAACGACCGTATCACACATTTCCGGGGACCTTAATTTCAGGAATAAACAATTCTGTATCGTGTCCATCTGAACACCTAAAACCTCAGTTTCTGGGAGCACAAGTTCATCGCGGATCCAGGTATGAATTTCGAACGCAAATGACCGGGGGACGTTTTTCTGAAACTCGTATATTATTCTGACGATCTTCAGACATTGTACTCACTTTTCGGTGGCAGTCAGCAGTGCAAAACGCAGCCAAAAGCGAAGAGCCGCCGCCTGCCGAAACGAAGCACCTGACGTAAACAAACCCGCACGGCTCAGTGTTTTTTTTTTACGGGCCTTCCAACTCCCCTTATAGCCCGGCCTTGCGATCTCCAAAAAATGCCTTAATGTGGCGAGCTTCAATGCTATACGAATAAACAAAAAAAAAGGTCCCCCAATGGGCACAGAAACATAACTCCCTCACGGGATTGGCAGATCCTGCTGCTCGACGTGGTTGCTCTTGAGTTGGCTTCACTGATAAAAAAACTAAACAGTAATCTTCTAAACCAAAAGTAACAGAAATAAAGAAATACCTTCATCAGTGCAATCAAAATAAAAACTAAAACATCGTCCCTCGATGACAATAACCACTTAAAGCATATAGTCCTACGTCGATAAAATTGAAATTTCTTTAAAAATCTTCACCTTCGGCGTGACATCACGATGAAGGTAAAAAAAAAAAAAATAATAATATGGGTTAAAAATCACAGAATATAGGTGAGAAGTTCCTAAGTTCCTAGCCAGGTGGGAGCAAAAAAAAAAAAACTGAAATAAGAAACAATTTTGAAAAAAGAACCCTTGAACAATGACAACGTGAAGATTAAAAAAAAAAAAAAACAAAAAAAAAACAGTACAAACTAAAGCCTCACAGGAGGCCACTGCACATGAATGTGCACATAAGAAAGAAAAGAAATAAAATACTGAATAAAGAAAGCAATCTGCTTGGAAATAAAAATAAATAAGAAAGAAAACATATCCTAAGTGAGAACGAACAGAGGTACACGGCAAGTTACTTTACGGACATGATTGGATTCCTGTAAAGCATTGCAAGGTCGTCATAATTAAAGGAAAGAAACACAGAACGGTCAAGAATCGCGACAGTCATAACATAGGATGAAGTGATGTCCATGAGCGACTGCTAAAGAGTTAAGGAAAATTTGGCGAAAGCATGAAGTAACGACACATTTAGAAAGTTAAATGTTCGTCGTTAGTGAGTGAGGCGTAGAGCCTTGTCATGCTCCATCCACAAATAAGTCAATAAATCAAGGGAGGTGGTCAATTTCAGGGAGAAACTTGCATAGACAGTGAGCCCGAGTATCCACACCGTGGCGTTGCGTTTAGCGCTCGGGAATGCAACACATTGCGCCACTATAAAATATTGCTCATTAATAGAACGCACGTCCACACGATTTATTAGTCGTAACATGTCGCGCGCCACTTCCCACACGTCACGATGCTGCGCACACGTGAAGCGGTGATCGAGTGTGTCCCAATCACCGCACACGATGCAAGCGTCCGTCGTGACGAAGCGGAAGGCGTGAAGCTTCTCGTTGGTCGGGAAGACGCGATGGACGACCTTTATACCAGGCCTCGTGCACCCTGGATGGAAGGGTGGTGGCGGCCAAGTTCGTCCACACCGCCGTCCAGTCGACCCACGGCAGGCGGTACTCCCACTTGGACCTCACGGTGGTCCCGCGAAGAGCGGCTGCGATGTCGCGGACCTTGTGGCTGGCGACGTCCGTGAGCAGCAGGTAGCTGTCGTCTAAGTAGAAGCGCCGCACGTGGTTCAAGTAGAACGGCACGTGGGTGACGGAGACGGGCGCTGCAGGCGATGCGGGGCGGTATCTGCCGAAGAGGGCGGCGGTGGGGCCGAAGGGGTGCTTCTCCATCACTGCCGCCGTCCTCTTCCACAGCAGGGCGGCGCACCGGGTCCGGAAGTGGACGAGACCCAAACCACCGTCCTCCGGGCAGAGCGTGCAGACCTCGTTGCTGACCTTGCAGATGCTTCCCCGCACCAGGAACCAATACGCCGCCTGCTGGATGGCTCGACCCAGCAGCAGCGGCGCGGGCAGCACCTGCGCGGGGAACCAGGCGCGCGCCCACACGTGGCTGGCCACGAGGGACACCTTGTCCCGCAGCGCGAGGCGCCGCGGCGCGTAGACGCGCAGCACGGCTCTGACGCTGTCGAGGGTGGGTCTCCAGTTGAGCGCCTCCACCTGCTGCGGGTTGGCCGTCAACAGCACGCCGAGGACCTTGTGTTGCGCCCGGACGCAGAACCAGTCACGAGTGACGGTGTGCGCCGAAGGCGTCAGCGGCAGCAGCACGGTCTTATGGCGGTTCACCAGCGCTCCGGTGGCGCGTTCGTACAACTGCAGGACTGTGTGGATGTTGCCCACGTCCTCCGGACATCCCAGGAATACCCCCACGTCGTCGGCGTACGCCCGACACGTGAGCGCACGACCGTACACCGCGACGCCACGGCACGCGGCGGTGACCGCGCGCAGCAGCGGGTCGAGCGCGACGGCAAACAACGCCATCGAGAGGGGGCAGCCTTGCCGCACGGAGCGGCGCAGCGGGAAGAGCGGCGTCAGCTGGTCGTTGACGCGCACCCTGGACGTGGCGCAGCCCAGCAGGTTGCGCACCATCCGCGTGAACGAGTAGCCAACGCCCATGGCTACCATCACTTAGCGGAGGTACTCGTGACTCACCTGGTCAAACGCGTTTTTAAAATCTATGGAAAGCACCGCAGCAAACCGAACGCGCGCACTCCTGACGTACCCGATACCATCGCGGTACGCCAGAAGCGCGTCGAAAATGTTCCTGTCCGGGACAGCACAGGTTAGCTGTTGGGACAGCACTGTGTTTAAAACAGAACGAACATGTGACGCAACATCTGCGTTCAGCAAGATGATCGGCCGAACGTTTTCCACACTCAGGATTGCATTCGTTTTTTGGTATCAGTGTGACCACGCCCTCCGCAAAAGCATCAGGAATGGCCACACCATTTTGCACGTCTCGAGCTATTTCTAACAGCACAGGCTTTAAAAGATTAAAAAATTTATTATAAAATTCGGCGGGGATCCCGTCAGCACCGGGAGACTTCCCCTTCGGGCTCCTTTTAATGGAATCCCACACCTCGTCGTCGACGAACGGCGCATTAAGGTGCGCGCGCTCCGTGCGACCGAGTGTGTGGGGAATGTTCGATAACAGATCGCGCAATGCGTACGGCTCTAAAACGACATAAAGAAAACTGCATAAAATGATCGTGGTCGTCAGTTAAAATGTCGCGCATGTTGCGGGTTCGAGTCTCGTCGCGCCTCCGACAGGAGGCGACGAGCGTCGCTGCCTACGCTTTCGCTCCCGGTTCATGTGATACATCGAGAGGGGGCTCATCCTGTACCGGGCCGGTGGGCTGGCTTCGCGCCACCACGCCCGCCCGCGTGGCTCGCAGGTCTGCCAATCGGCGCGCCTGGAACCGCTTGAACGCGGGTAACAGCGCGGGCTATGACGTCACGCGACGCGCCAGGTCGCGTAGACACTCCTGGCGGAACTCGTACATGGCGCGCCGGCATCGCGCCGCCTCGCGACTCAAACCGATTAAAAGTCTACGGAGTGCCGGCTTTGCCACCGACACCCACCACTGTAAAAGACTGACGTCACTCGGTCGATCGCGTAAAACCTTCGCCAACTTCATTTTAAAAGTATCAATAAAGACGGGGTCGTCTAAAAGGCTGCAGTTCAATTTCCATAAAATATTGCGACGAGGGACACTCGGCCGCAGTAAAACTAATTGAAAATAAAAACAGCTCCGCCCGAGGTCTGCGTCTCAGCGGGCAACTGCACTGATCGCATCCGCTTGGGACATTCCATCCTATAATGTCCTACTCCGTGACAGAAACTACATGTCTGCGGCTGTCCATTATATGTGATGAATGCCCGGTGACTGTTAACAAGTAGGAACGACGGTATATGGCGCGTAACTACCATAGTTACGCTCCGGATACCGTTGTATACTTGGTACTTATAATCGGTAGACCACTTTTCCCGTACAACCTGCTTGACTTCTCCATACGGGGACAGAAAACGGGAGATGGTTTCGTCTCGAATTTCGAATGGGAAATTAGACATGGACGTGCCTAACCCCGAAACCCGCGTGCTGTATCTTAACGGTAGATAGACTGCCGTTAAGGTGACGAAACTTCCGTTCACCGTTATTAACTGCCACAAGTCGTTCAGAAAGTTCGGCATTTGTCAATTACAAGAATAACGCATTTATAAACGTATCGTACTGTACACCATAAATGTCTTTTTCGGGAAGTTGCAAGTCGTCCTCTAACCAACGGTATATTTCAAAAGCGGTCGGTTTATCGGAACTACGAGGGAACAAAACCTGCACATTGTTCTCGCGTTCCTCATTCGCTTGACTGCTAAACATTGTACGGCCTTACTTGTAAATGTTGTAGCTACGAAGAGTAGAAGACACGCCGCCGCGATCCGCAGCGACGTAAACACTTGACGTCAGCAGACCCGCTCGGCGCAGCGATGTGCACAGGCGGGCAGCCAGCGAAGTACTAACCGGGCCCAACGTTGCTTAACTTCGGTGATCGGACGGTATGGCCATGGCGAGCAAATTGTGCAACGTGAAACGACAAGTATGCGTCGGACCATGTCTCTTAATTTCCACACTGAGTGTTTGTTTACCTGGCAGTAAAAACACGAGGGTGGCATAAAACGGCCGATCCAGATTTCGTAAAATGAAATAACATTTCTTCATGGAATACATTTAGAAAATCAAAACTTTCGTACCTATTCTCCCTACTAGGGACGAAAAAATAGAAAAACCTTGTTCTTGTTCTTTGTTCTAGTTGCGACTTGACAAATTCGTTACATAGTCCAAAGTCGTAGCAAAACTATGTCGTTAAATTAAACCTGACAAAGACAATAAAACTCGCCTTCAATTAATTGACTTTTGAATCATTTACATTACAAAACGTTCCACTTCCTTTTTATTTACTTATTCTAGCGTTCATTATGTCTGGTTTAACTTATCCCCTCCCCCCACCGACCGACCGACCACCACGACTTCGCCAAAATAAATAAATAAGATTGTAGGTGATACGAATTACTCCCTGTCCCATAACGCTTATGCCTAATGCAAAGGGTAAAACGTTTAATTTTTTTTCCTTTGACTTCGCCATGTAAGGGGAAAATGACGGCATATACTGGATTCAAATAGCAAAGAACCCAACTGAGCTTTCACAATCCTACTGACAAACAAGAAAAATATTTCTTACCTTGTAGTTTCTATTTGTTCATAGGTGTTCAGTCAATAACGTAACCAACAATGTATACTGATTCTTCGTTTCTCTTGAATTCTACCAATGTGGGGTATCTTCAACGTGCACACTCGAAGGAATTCTGTCCAACATTCTTGGTCGTATTTACTGTCCGAGCTGTGGCGCTTCCGTTGCTCAGCAACACTCCGGCGATTGACAATACTGCCTCATTTAGCAACATTAAACTCTCTCCTCGTGATAGGTAATGTAACCTATTTTGTTACAGGGCGGAAAAGTCATTCCACAAATGTCATTCGTCGTTTCCATAGCAACAGGGAGAGCGTCTGTCTGATGGAAGGAGGGCCTGAGGCGGTAGACTGCACTTGTATGCCATCTTGCGGACGATGTAGTGAGTTACCGCAGCAACGGTCCACGCCTAGACCGCGTGGTCCTCCCTTCCCGCGCAAAGTGCATAGATTTACGCGACAGTAGGCCGTAATCGCAACTATCTGACACAACTCGACGGCTAAAAGCTGCATTCTAAATAGAAACTGCAAGCATTACGACCATGCTCTTTAACAAGAGCTCTCGACGTCTTCGTAATCGTCAAACCTCTGTAGCGCGAGACGTTATAAATATTCAGTAGTGGGTGCGTGAAGGCATACTGACCTGGCGTATGAGACAGAGTTCTCGGCCTTGACGCTAAGTGGATCTTCGCTTCGTTTCTTCAGTGTAGTAAGTATGGAACAGACGATAAACCGGGTACTTAGCATTCAGTGCATATTTGATCGACGAGCACCTAGGCCGCCCGCAAATGATTTCTAGCGTTGGATTGTGTTCGACGTTAAGATTCCAAAGGAACTGATACACTTTTCAATTAGACTTTATTCTCTATTCTGTATTTGTCAAGTTTACTTCTGCTGACGTGTTCGAGAAATGTGTCCGAAAAGTGGGCGTTCACTATTTCAAACATCACGACGGGACTATCAGTAAAGTACAAATTGTACCATCCGGAGTGAGGAATGTTAGTGTTTAATGTCCCTCCCGAATGTCCAAATGAATTTATCGGTCAAGCACTTTCTCCCTTCGGGAACGTGTTAGACATTGTCAATGAAAAGTGGGGCAGTGGATACCTCATCCAATGCAATAGTGGTGTCCATTGTGTCCGCATGGATGTTCAACGGCAGATTCCGTCGTACTTAACGATCGTCGGCGTTCGCGCTCAGATCAGTTATGTTGGACAATTACCAACTTGTTCCATATGTCACTCGACGGAACATTTACGAATGTATTGCCCTCGTAGGCGTCCCTTGCAGTTGCCGCGCGCGCCTGACGTCACTGACGGACAGATGTTTCCGTTCAGTGACGTCACTCGACAACCGCCGACATTGACTGATGTCATTCCACTCGCGGACGTTGACAGACGTCGTAACTGAGGTCGCTTCAGGGACGGAACCCAGTGATCCCTGTCCAGTTCCTGAGTCTGCAGTGGCAACATCTACCATTCCACTCACGGATGCCGCATCGGCTGTTGTACGAGCGGCTGAGGGAGAAGTAGAAACATCCAGTCCCTCATACGACAGACGTGGTTGTTGATATTTCGTCGTCACCGGTTTCCGTTTCGATGGCTGCCGCTGTGGCGCATGATACGTCGACGGCGGTCGATTCTGAGATGCCCCTCCTGTAGGAGTCGCCAAAACTGCTGTTCCGTCCGAGACAGGTCCTCAACCTCGTCGTCGTAGGAACAGGAATGGAAGGCGAGGCAAGAAAAACGTCGACGACCAGGCGGGAGGGGCTTCGAAAACCTCTGCGGAAGGTAGTGGCAGTGACGCTGAGTCAGTGGCGTCTGCTGCGTCTACGTCTTCGGTTCCTGAGGACCGTCGCGATCCGATACGGGAAAAGGGTCGTCACCTTGAAGCCCTTCTCTCCTCTGTGAGGGATCGGGGCGTGGTGCGGCTCAAGCGAAAGAGAGATCAAACTAGCGAGCAGACTTCGCAATGTACAAAAATCGTCTCCCAGCCGTCACAATCTGCGGAGGGAGTAGGTGGGGCGGGATCACAACCCATCGCAGATATCACGAAGGACAAGATGGACTGGACTGGGCTGAGGACTGCGAAGGGGACAAATTCTATTAACATTAGTAGTAAATGGCGTCTGTCTCATGTCCTCAACTTTGCAGTCATTGCCAATGTTGACCCCACATTGCCAACAGGCACAGCCATCCTGACCCGTCCAGGAACTGAAGTTACGGGGGTCAATTTATTGCCCAGTGGTCGCGCTATCTTGTGCAACATTAACGGTGTCACCTTTGTTAATGTTTATGCGCCGTCCGGTGACATACCAGCACAGCGCCGGTTTTTTGGGCAGGAACTTGTCGAACTTCTCGGGCGTACAAATGATGAAATCATTCTAGGAGGCGACTTTAACGCCTTTCTGAGCGACGCCGACCAACACCCACAGCTGAACAAGAGTACCGAACTGGCAGCACTGGTCGATTCCCTCAGAGTCCAGGACACCTGGCGCATCCTCCATCCAAACGACACAGAAATTACTTACTTATATCCCACAGGGCGGAGTCGTTTGGACAGAATTTGTGTCGGCCGCTTTTCGAACTCAAGTCCGTCAAGTAGAAGTTCTCCCGTTGTTCTTTTTTTTCCGACCACTGTGGTTACCGCTGCCAAGTTCTCCCTACCCAGCGACCCCCTCGTCGCACGAACGTATGGAAACTTAACTGCAGCCATGCGAGTTTGGCTGAGGGTTTCAATGAATTATGGGACGTTTTGTTGCTTAAACGACAGAATGCGGTGAGTACTCTCGAATGGTGGCTTTACATAGTGAAGCCGTCCATCCGACGCTTTACTATTGCGTATAGTCGGGAGAAAGCATATTGGCGAACAGCCCATGCCAACTTTAACCTACAGTGTCTTAAGGATATTGTCGACATCGTTACTGCAGATCCTAGTCAATTGCCGCAGCTCAAGCGTTTTAAAGAGCAACTCCTCTGTGAGATGCGTGCTAGGGATGCCGGAATGGTGATTAGGAGCCAACACCCTGGGGAGGTGGACGACGAACCTGCTTCTGTCTACCACCTACACAGAGAGCGTCGTCATCAGGAATCTCTCCACATCAGGGATTGGGTGGCCACGGATGGTCAACGCACTCAGGACCAAAGTGTGTTACACGCGGAAATTTGCGATTATTTTGAACGCCTGTTTCAAGATATGCACATTGATGCACAGGCTCTGGATGTTGTTTTACGTAATGTGCCGTCCGTTTTTACTCCTGCCCACCGAGACGCCCCTCTTCCAGATTTTACTCATGAAGATGTGCAGTACGCTCTCAAACGTAGTCCGAAGGGAAAGTCCCCGGGCTTGGACGGGATACCTGTCGAATTTTATGTGCGTTTTTCTGGTGTGTTAATTGATGTGTTAACAGACATTGCAAATGAATTGCTCCGCGGGGTTGCAGTCCCCCCTGATTTTACTGTGGGCAGCATCACCCTTGTTCCTAAAAATACCTGTGCAATTCCTAATATTAACACCATCCGGCCCATAACGCTTTTAAACGTCGATTACAAGATCGCCCGGTGCTTCGCAAATAGTCTCAAAGCAGTCATGCCGTTCATCATTAGCCCCCAGCAGTATTGTGCAGTGCGCGATAGGAACATTTATGATGCTGTTCTGGCCTATCGCGACTGCATTGGACATGTGCGAGCCGACAAGACTAAACGTGCAACGATAATCCTGATGGACTTTCAGAATGCATTTGACAGGATTAGTCATGTTTATATGCGACATGTGATGACCCCGATGGGATTTGGGTCGCTTTTTACTGAGACTATTCAGTCTCTCCTCAGTACTGCCACATAACGTATCAATGTTAACGGTTGCCTTAGTCGGCCGATACAAGTACGCAGGCCCGTCAGACAGGGATGATCCCTGTCGATGGCTTTGTTTGCCATCGCCTTGGATCCCCTTCTTCGGACCATTGACGTCAACTGTGGTGGACTACTCGTGGGTGGAGCTCGTCTCACTTCCTGTGCCTACGCTGACGACCTGGGCACTTTCCTAGCCAACCCAGCCGACGTCGACGTCTTACATGGAGTCCTATAGGGTTTTGAACGTGCGACGGGGTGCCCTCATTAATCCGAGGAAGACGAGTCTCCTCCCCTTGGCGCGGTGGCCTCAGACTGTGCAGCTTACATGGTATACGGTCCAAGACAAACACAAGGTCCTTGGTATTATCATGACCAACAAAACGCAACAGATGGCGACGTTAAACTGGACCTCCATCCTGCACAGTATCCGGGCTCTGTGTCACTTGCATTCGACCAGGTTGTTAGCCTTGCATGATAGGGTACACATAATTAATACCTCGATCTTGGCTAAGGCATGGTACCTGGCCCAGGCGCTTCCGGTACCGAAAGGGCTTGGTAACACTATTAACTCTGCCATCTACTGGATGTTGTGGCGTGACCATCTCTTCAAGCCATCTATGGCTACTTGCACCCTCCCACCCGAGACTGGTGGATTAGGACTTGTAAACTTTCATGATAAGTAAGCGACGTTGCTGATTAGGACGACGACAGCAGTGATCGGCAAAGGACCTGCCAGTCCGACGGTCACACTTTTCCAGCGTTATCGGCCGCCGTCAGTGACAGCGCCTGTGCAGATCATGCACATAACATACCACCTCAACCATGTGCGCCAATACTTCCTCCACTCTAGCTACATCGTTAACGGCGATCTTTTCCAGAAACGGGTGAAAGATCTCACTCAAGATCTCCATGGATCTCCACCCCCCCCCCCCCTAACAAGTGGGAGCTAAGGTTGCCGAATAAGGACTGGAGTACCATCTGGAGGAATATTTCTTCGCGTGTCCTACCAACTAATATTCGGGCAATTTGGTATCAGTTGGTCAATCATAACATACCCACAAATGCCAAACGTCACGCAATTAAACTGTGTCCATCAGCTCTTTGCGTTACTTGTCGATCAGTGGACACGGTTGAACATCGTTTTGTGTGCCGCCATCACGTCGCTATATGGGATATCGCCAGAGACATGTTGAGACTGATAAAAAGTCTCTATCAACACCATTACTGTCGAAGATGCCGTTACCCCTGAATGGACCCCTTATCCTAATACAAAACGACATGCCACGCAATGGATTCTGAGACGGACTATATATTCGGTTTTTACGTTGGCCACGACGGATTCCGTAGAATTCCTGTCGTATTTTCCGACAGAATATGAAAAAGAGAAACAGCAGACGAAATATAAATTAAAATTTGGGAATTTTTTAAAAGTTTATTTGGAATATATATTTGCTAAGCACGGCATGTAATTTTTGGTGTTGTTTTCTGTATTTACTTTTTTCTTTTTATGATGGTGCATTGTACCGAGTGCCTTTCTTTTATCACTTATGTCTAATGCGTTTAATCGACAGTGAATGGACACTGGATTGCTTGTGTTTGGTTCTCTGTGTATACTGTGGCGTGTTTCGCCTAGAACGAATTATTTATCATTTTTATTCTTTTTATTTCTTCACGTCCGAAATGAAGCTACCGGATTCTTACTTCTCTAAGTTTGAATTCTCTATAGAAGAGGACCATATGATTTAAAATTAAAAAAAAAAAAAAGGAAAAAGAGGCCTGTGCATTGCACTTCGGTTGGGTTGACCCCTGCCAGTATTCAGCAAGCTGCAACTAGATAGGCACAAAACGGTTAGCTGCACGTCAACGGAGCTGGCGTCGAACCCAGATCCACCCAGCGCGCGGCCCACTCCGCAACGACCTCGGACGTGCGCCCTTAGTAGCAGAAGCCACGACGACGCAACCTCCGCACAGCGTCCGAAAATAGCAGTCGGACAGCCATTTCGGCCCTTCTCTATCCATCGATGATTGCGCACCGACGGTAAATCGGCGGTGCATCGACCCCTGCACGGCCGGCTAGTGTGATGGGGCGGTTGGGCCCACAGCAGCCGATGAGCGGCCGTAGGCGGTGCAGCGTGTATCGAGGTGTAATACGGGCCGAAATCAAGCGTCTAGCGTAGCGTCTTAGGACGTGCGGACTTCCAGCACTTGGGGTGCTGGGATCGGTTCGTGTCGTGAACTGGAGACAATAACAGCGAGAAAAATCAAAATGAAATGACGGCCAACAGCACCCTGTTATCCCATTTTTTAATTTTAATTTTCGGGGCTCCCTACTCCCCTACACCCCGCCCTTGCGCTCTCCATTTCTCGCCTTCTTTGGCGAGCTTCCAAGCTATAGTCATAGAGGTTCTGTGGAGCGTAGTAGTCGTTGATGAATAACAGCAAAGCAAACCGTTCTGCTGTTGTGCTTTCCATATATAAGTGACAAACATCACATCTTCACGTACGAGGCATATTAAAAACTCATGAGGGTGGAGATAAAAATTATAATAGTTCTTCCTCCATAACTTCGTCGCGCTAAAAACACACAGTAATTGTAGACGATAAAAGAAAACCTCTCCTTAGTTGAAGGAAAACTAATGCATAAACCACTAAAATGCAAACACACAAAACAATAGCGTACCAAATAAAATCGCTTGATTGCTGTACTCCCGGCAAGCAAACGTAAGTCACACGCTGTTCGTCCACTGTGTGGGTTTGAGTCCCGCACATCTACTGTTTCACGACGTAGTTCAATGCATACCAATGAAAACAAAATGAAATTTTCTTGCGTCGCGCAGGAAAAATATCTTTCGTCCCTGTACATAGCCTCGTAGAAGTAGAAAAATGAAAATCAGTGTTACAACACAACATAGTCTCAGAGATACTGGAGTGGCCAGTAAACATAGCGTAAAATGTTCTCAGTGGGAAAGCACTCGACTCTGGAGAATGCGAGAATTAAAGTTAATCATGAAAAAAAAAGAAAAAACCAACAAAAATGTTTCTTCAAGAAAAGCACACGCACATATAATGGGACACAGCATAAACAGATACTTTTCGATCAGAAGTGTCGTTCCCTGTTAATGCAGAACACAGTGTATCAAAACACATGTACATATTCCAAAAACAAAGTCCAATTTCGAAGCGAGGACAATTCAGATATGAGGGTAGACTCATGTCTGAATTCCCTTTCATAACAAATTTTTATATGCATAATAGATTGCAACAATTAAAAATCTTGCAAACTACATAATTCGTCATGCGTTAGAGTTTAAGATGTTCTTCCGACAGGTACACAATATAATGGTACACGCTTTTTAGCTGCAGGTTTAGGACGGCGTATACGGTGTGCGCGACGATCGACGTGGTGGCGGCGCACTTTGTGGCAGGGTAGGGCGCGAAGTTCGGCCGGAGGGCGGTGTTGACGGTGAAGGCGTCCGCGGCGGTCCTGTTGACGAGCGCCAGATGTCTGTGCGCGCCGGGCACAGGAAGCGATGCTCCAGACTGTCTTCTTCTGGGCAGTCGTCGTACTGGCTGGACGGTCGCAGTTGAATCCGGTGGAGTTTGTCATTGGTGGGCACCACCCTGTTGACGGCCCGGTACCAGCAGCCGCGGACGTCCGTCGGCAGGAAGGGGGCGTGGACGCGCGCCCACACCGTCCGCCACCGGCACCCCGGCTGCCGCGCCTCCATCTTGTTCGTGGCCGGCTGTCCCAGGAGTCCGTCGTTCAGTATCTGCACCGTGCGTCTCCGTGGGTCGAGGTCTTCCCCATCGACATAGCTCTTCTGGACAAAGTACTGCCGCGGTGGAGTAGCCGAGCGGTCTAAAGCACCTCACTGCGGAGAGCGCGGTTGCTCGCCGTTGAGGTTAGTCCTCCATGGGGCATGGGTGTGTGTGTTTGTCCTTAGGTTAGTTTACCTAGGTTTAAGTACTTTGTAAGCTACCGACTGATGACACACATTGCTCCGATAGATTTACAGACATTTAAACATTTTGACAAAGTACTCGCGAACATACCGCAGCTTGTACGGTATGGCAGACGGGTCGATCGGAGCGACTTCCGACTCGGGCCTGTAGTTACCAAACAGCACGGCAGTGGGGCTCGTCGGGTCCTTCTCAACGACAGTGCGTATCCGGTGTATCAGCAAGGCCGCGGCTTTCACCGCAAAGTACGTGAGGACGAGTCCCCCGTCCTCTCGCGGCAGGGTGCAGGTCGCGTGGCTCACTTTGAAGATGTGCCCGCGCCACAGGAGCCAATACGCGGCTTGCGTAATGGCCCGTCCCAGTTCTGTCGGAACAGGAAATATCTGCGCCAAGAACCACGCCCTGCCGAGCAGACAAGTGTTGATCAGCGTGACCCGCTGCTGCAGCGCCAGGTTTCGGGTGGCGGGGAGGTGAGCCAAGGCACGGATGCCGTAGAGAGCGATGCGCCAGTTCAGCGGAGCCGTCTGGAGAAGGTCGGCCCTGAAACGTACACCTAATACCCTGTGTACGGTTTTGATGGTAAACCAGAGGCGCTCAAATCCTCTCCCTGCTGTGTGAATCGGTAGGAAAACTGACATCCGCGTATTGATGCGTGCCCCTGAGGCGCTCTCATATTTCGTAAGAACCGCGCGAATTATCTCTAAATCAGTGGCCGACGAGACAAGCAGGCCGATGTCATCGGCTTACGCTTGGCACACTTGCTTCCTGCCTCCATCAAGAATTCCGGTGCACGCGCTCGACAGCCCACGCAACAGAGTATCCAAAGATATGGCAAACAGAGCCATTGCTAAAGGACAACCCTGTCTCACCGAACACTTAATGTCCAGCGGTTCCGATAAAAAGACGTTGATGGTAACACGTGACGTAGAAACATTTAAAATCACTGTTCAACAGTGTAATCGGTCGGAGGCCACTCATCTTATTGTTGACGCGGGTTTTCTGGGCTAAATTTATAATCCCTTCTGGAAAACTTGAGGGAACTGTCACTCCACTTAAAATCTCGTTAAAAATGCCCACGAACACAGAACCAAACACATGATAAAAGTGGAGGTAAAATTCCGGCGGGAGACCGTCGGCGCCCGGTGACTTGTCCCTAGCACATTGTTTTAAAACTTCGTGAATCTCGTCCATAGTAAAAAGTTCCGTCAACTCACGGCGGTCTCTGAGCGTTAAAACATGTGGAACGTCGTGCAGCAGATCTGAAATGGCAGCGTCGTCCACTCGCTTGTCGGAAAACAGTTCTGCAAAGTGCCTGCAAGCCACTGCTAAGATTTCGGCTTGTCCGCTTAACCGCGCGCCGTCGGGCGTCTGCAGCTCTGTGACGTCACGCCTGGCCGCGCGGCGGCGCTCGCGCAGCTGGTGGAACAGCGAGGGCTGCTCGTCTGGCAACGTTCCCGCCGCCTGGCTCCGAGCAACGGACCCGCGCAACGGTGTTTTCAAATCTAAAAGGCGGGCCTTTATTTGTCGAATAGTCGCCACCCAAAAAGCCAGATTGTCGGTTTGCATAAAAATCGCATCCGTGAGGCACGTCTCATAAAATTGTAATGATTGCCGTTCCCAATGGCTAACATTTTGGCTGAACTCGATAATTGTTTTACGTAAAGATGGCTTAACGTACTCCACCCACCACAGCAAAGCAGTCGAGTAAAAGGGGCGTGATGACTTAGTCAAAATCGGAGTTCGTAAGATGACGTATATTAAATTTCCACCTTCGTTTCGTGCGCGGTTTCTTCGCCAACAGGGAGTGAAATTGACAAACAAACGCACAGTGGTCCGAGAACAAAATCGGGCGTACGGAAGCGTCTACGATACTGGACTCACATATATCCGATCCCCCCAGGGGGCCCCACAGTTCTTTTGTGGGTACGTGTGTGGCGCGCACGGGGCCCCGAGCCGGAGCAGCCTTTCTTCTGCCCCAGGTTGCTTCACTTTCCCTCCCGGTTTATTCCTTCGCCCGGAGACGGGCGTCCTTTGCTAGTTCAGGTCGTTTTTTGTAGTAGCTTCTCTCATTCCTTGGTTTCTTCCTTGCCAAACCTTTGCTTCTGTCCTTCTCTCCTTATACCCTCCTAGCCTTCCTCTCCTCCTCATTAGTCTCCGCTTCGGCGTTTGAGACACTTCTTTCCTTCCTCTTCACTTTCTCTATCCTTCTTTCCTCCCTGTGCGTGTCTGAAGGCCGACCCACGCATTATCATGCGTAGCAGGTGACGTGGTAACGCGTAATTCCCCGCCCCGGGTAGACAAGTAGGGCACGTACGTACCCCCTGGTAAAGGCCAGGCCCAGGGAGGGGTGATTACCCGAGCTGGTACCTTCCGAACATGCCGATTGGTCCCTCCGTCAGTTCTCGAGAGGTGTGACCTGAGGTGTGAACAATCACCTAAGGCGGGTAAGCCCTCGGAGAGGGCCCCCACTAGGAAGGAGCTCGCCATCGGAGACGCCGGTAATCACGGGAGACACCTCCGTGATGACTTCCTTCTCTTCTTCTGTGACGTTGACCCAGAAACGTAAGATAGATTCGCCTCAGCAAAAGAAGACTCTGCCTAATCTACCGAGATTTCTTGTTGTCTCTCGCACCGATGGAAAAGATTTCACGTATGTCAATCCTTTCGTCATTCAGAAAGGTGTTGATGCAATTACTGGCCCTGTTAAAACCTGTTCGTGTCATCGCAATGGCACATTGTTGTTGGAAGCAGACAGTGCCTTCCAAGCTCAGAAACTAATCCGGACTACATTGTTACACACGTTTCCTGTCAAGGTCGAAGCGCACCGCACACTCAACTCGTCACGGGGGGTAGTCTTCACGAGATCCGTTGACGAGTTGTCTGATGAAGACATACAAACCTACATGTCAGATCAGGGTGTCACAGCCGTGCATAGGGTTTTGAAAAAGGTAAATAACCAACTGACACCGACTCGTTCTGTGTTTTTGACTTTCGACAGAGTTGAACTCCCGTTGAAGGTCAAAGCAGGGTATGAAGTCATCTCCGGCCGCTCTTATATACCTAACCCAACGCGCCGTTTTCAATGCCCCCGATACAACCACACTGGTCAATCTTGCCCTAACGCAGCAAAATGTCACTTACGGTAGGGACGCCCATGAGGGGGATTGCCCACCTCCGTTCCCTCACTGCCTTAACTGTAACGGTGACCATGCGGCTTCCTCTCGAGACTGCTCTGTATACAAGGATGAAAAGGTCATCCAGCAAATTCGGTTTACGGAAAAGGTGTCGACATCTGCCGCTCGAAAGTTGTTAGCGAGTCGAAAGCCCACTGTCCTCCCAGCAGGTACATACAGTAAGGTCCTCACCTCCACTCGACCTACCAAGGATTCCAGTACCCAGACGTGTGACTTCACTTTCGCTGACACAGTTGTGCGATCCGCCAGCCCGAAGATTGCCCGTTCCACGTCCCCGCTTCCTCCTGCTGCTTCTAAGGTACAGTCTTCGTCAACATCTAGTAAACCGCGGGCACCTAAACAAGATGCCTGGTCCTTGAAAAAGGAACCCGTCCGTGAGGATTTTCTGCGTTCTCAGGCTTCCCAACCGTCAACTGCCTCTTCCCGCCGTCACTCTTCCAGAAGAGCTGACAAGAAATAGTTCCTCTCCTTCCCCGCCGAGGCGTGACCCATCCGTCACGCCATCCAACAGTTGCCGGCCTCGGCCGTCTTCTGTTTCACCGGGTCGCTCCGTCTGCCGGGCACCCGGCCCTTTACCGGCGGTGGAAACTGCCCCTCCTGATCAACTCAGGGAGGTGGCAGGCGCGTCGGTCGAACCAATGGAACATGCATGACACTTTGCCCCCAGACAGCGATAGCAGTGCTCCCTCGAAATCCGGTCCTCAGCGGCCGTCGAGGTGACCCCGCTTGCTAGTTGGTTTTTATCCTAATTTCTTCTCTCATTTTTATCATGGCGCTCCTTCAATGGAATATTCGCGGCATTCGTTCTAATCGGGAGGAGTTAAAACTACTCCTTCGATTGCACTGCCCGCTTCTAGTCTGCCTCCAGGAAACTAAGTTGCGTCCACGTGATCGTGCAGACTTTCCACACTACACCTCTGTGCGGTTCGACCTGCCACCCGTGGAAGGTGTCCCAGCCCATGGAGGGGTTTTGATGCTCCTTCGAGACGATGTCTATTTCCATCCCATTTCCTTGCACACTCACCTACAGGCAGTTGCCGTCTGCATCACTTTATCCACATTTACCTTCACCCTCTGTAATATCTATTCGCCAACGTCATCTGCCCTTACTAGGACTGATGTGCTACACCTTGTTGACCAGCTCCCTTCACCTTTCGTGTTGGTAGGCGACTTTAATGCCCACCACTCCCCTATGGGGCTCTCTGGCACCTTGTCCAAGAGGCTCCCTTTTGGTGGACATTTTCCAACACCTCGATCTTGTCTGCCTCAACACGGTGCACCGACCTTCCTTTCAGACACCACACACACTTACACCCATATAGACCTCGCAATATGCACTCCTCAGCTTGCCGGTCGGTTTGAGTGGTATGCACTTTCTGACACGTACTCGAGTGACCATTTCCCTTGTATCATCCACTTCCTGCATCATTCCCCATCTCCTCGTCCCACCAGTTGGAATATTTCCAAAGCCAACTGAGGGCTTTATTCTTCCGTGGCTGTTTTTCACGATCAGAATTTTCGCAACTGTGACAGTCAGGTCGACTACCTCACAGAGGTTATTCTCACCGCTGCTGAACGTTCCATACCTCGTACATTCTCTTCTCCACGTCGTGTGCAGGTCCCTTGGTGGACTGCAGCCTGCCGCGACGCGCTTCGAGCCCGGCGCCGTGCTTTACGCACCTTCCGCCGCCACCCAACTTTGGAGAATTGCATCAATTACAAACGTCTGAGAGCGCAGTGCCGTCGTATCATAAACGACAGCAAGAAAGCTTGCTGGACTGCTTTTACTAGTTTTTAACCGTTTTACTCCCTCCACGGTTGTCTGGGCTGGCCTATGCCGTTTGTCCGGCATCAAGGTCCAGTCCCCGATTCCTGGCCTGACCGTGGAGAACGCAGTCCTCGTGGACCCCGCTGATGTTTCAAACGCATTGGGTCGTTTCTTTGCGGAGGTTTCGAGCTCTGCCCATTACCACCCTGCCGTTCTCCCTCGCAAACAGGTAGAGGAGGCACGGCCGCCTTCTTTCCGCGCTTTTAATCGTGAAAATTATAACGTCGCCTTCACCATGCAGAAGCTAGACCGTGCTCTCGCCCTGTCCCGGTCTTCTGCTCCCGGGCCCGATTCCATTCATATTGAGATGCTGAAGAACCTCTCTCCTGCGGGCAAGTGTTTTCTTCGTAGTACCTACAATCGCATATGGACTGAAGGTCATGTTCCCACAAGTTGGCGTGAAGCCATTGTTGTCCCCATCCCCAAACCAGGTAAGGACAAACACCTTCCTTCCAGTTACCGCCCCATTTCTCTGACGAGCTGCGTCTGTAAGGTGATGGAACGCATGGTTAACGCTCGGTTGGTCTGGCTCCTCGAATCTCGCCGCCTCCTGACTAATATCCAATGCGGTTTTCGTCGACACAGCTCTGCTACTGATAACCTCGTTACGTTGTCGACCTTCATTATGAACAACTTTCTAAAGAAGCGTCAAACAGTAGCAGTGTTCTTCGACTTGGAGAAGGCATACGATACCTGTTGGAGAGCGGGCATTCTCCGCACATTGCACACAAGGGGCCTTCGGGGCCGCCTTCCGCTTTTCATTCAAGCGTTTATGGCGGATCGCAAGTTCCGGGTACGGGTGGGCTCTGTTTTGTCAGATACCTTTTGCCAGGAGAATGGGGTACCACAGGGCTCCGTCTTGTGTGTGGCGCTCTTTGTCATTGCAATCAATCCGATCGTAGATTGCCTTTCAGCCGACGTCTCCGGATCTCTTTTTGTTAACGATTTCGCAATTTATGGCAGCGTCCAGCGGACGTGTCTCTTGGAGCGTTCTCTTCAACGCTGTCTTGACCGTCTATATTCCTGGAGCATCGCAAACGGCTTCCGATTCTCCACTGAGAAAACTGTGTGTATAAACTTCTGGAGATACAAGGAATTTCTTCCACCTTCTCTACGTCTCGGCCCTGTTGCTCTCCCTTTCGTGGAGGCTACGAAATTCTTGGGACTTATATTGGATCGTAAACTTTGCTGGTCCACACACGTGTCCTACCTGGCTGCCCGTTGTGCCAGATCCCTTAACGTTCTTCGTGTCCTCAGTGGCACGTCATGGGGAGCGGATCGTACCGTCCTGCTTCACCTTTACCAGGCCATTGTTCAGTAGAAGCTCGACTAAGGAAGCCTTGTATACTCTACTGCACGGCCGTCGATTCTCCGCAGTCTCAACTCTATCCACCATAGGGGATTACGTCTGGCGACCGGTGCATTTTATACCAGCCCTGTTGAAAGTCTGTATGCCGAGGCTGCTGTATTACCCTTGACAACTCGGCGTGACATACTCTTGTGTCGGTACGCATGCCGCCTGCGGTCGATGCCCAACCATCCATCTTACCGATTATTTTTTGACGACTCACCCGATCGCCAATATCAGTTGTCTGCGATTGCCTTGCTTCCACCGGGAGTTCGGTTTCGCCGCCTGCTACAGCGACTCGATTTTACCCTTCCTTCCACCCTTCGGTTGAGCGAAAGCCCATTGCCACCGTGGCATCAGGCCCAGGTTCACACTCACCTCGAACTTAGTTCGCTCACCAAGGAGAGCACTCCGGATGTGGTATACCGCTCGAAGCTTGTCGAACTCCGTTCGCGGTTCGATAATGCCGTATTTATTTACACTGATGGTTCCAAGAGCACTGCCGGTGTCGGATCTGCCTTCGTCGTCGGGGACAACCGTTTCCAATACAAGCTCCCTGACCGGTGCTCAAACTTCACGGCTGAGCTTTTCGCCCTCCACCAGGCCGTTTTGTATACCTGCCCCCACCGCCACCCTTTCTATGCCATCTGTTCTGACTCCCTTAGTGCCCTGCAGAGTCTTAAGGACCGTCTCTCGAACCATCCTCTCTTATATCAGATCCAACGCTCCCTCCAGTTGCTAGCAGATGACAGCTGTCACGTTTCTTTCCTGTGGGTCCCTGGCCATGTGGGTGTGCCCGGGAATGAGGCCGCCGACATAGCAGCCAAGGCAGCAGCTCTTTTGCCTCGCATGGCTACCTTTTGCGTCTCATCGGACGATGTTCAACGGGCTATACACCGGAGTATCGTGTCGCAATGGCACAGTGTGTGGCTTTCACTGTACAACAATAAATTGCGAACTGTCAAACCGATCCCGACCGCTTGGAGGACCACCTCACGCACCTCTCGGCGGGAGGAGGTCATCTTGGCCCGGTTGCGGATCGGTCATTGCCGTTTCAGCCACCGTCACTTGCTATCCGCCGAACCTGCACCGCTATGCTCCTGCGGTGAACTGCTGACAGTGCGACATGTTTTACTGACTTGGGTAAATTTAAATCATCTCCGTGTAGCCCTTCACTTTCCGTCTACTCTGGAGGAAATTTTAGCTGATGACACACGAGCAGCTGCTCGAGTTTTGTGTTTAATCAACTTGGCCAACCTATCCAAGGATATTTAACCCTTTTCATTGTCTTTTATCTTTCGTTTTTAGCCTCTTGTTGATGTTCTGACAGTCACCATTTTTTTGAGATCATAGCGAATCTATGTTTTTGGCTGGGCGCTAATGACAGTAGAAGTTGTGCGCCCTAACCCCCCCCCCCCAAAAAAAAAAAAAAAAAAAATATATCCGATCCATCCGACTCCGGCCCGTCGAATAAAAATATATAAAACCCGGATCGTCGGGGTGCAAGTGTCGCCACGTATCAACTAATTGCATCTCAGAGGTCAGTGTGTTCAACTCAAGACACTTGTACGGCCTCGGTTCTTGGTCTTTGTCCTGAAGCACACAAAGTCCCCGCCTAAAATAGAGGGGAGATAAGGGCCTCTAAAAAGATGACAGACGTCAAAACTAAAAAATAGTCGCCTCTGCTGCCTGCGTTCGGCGCCCGAAGGTTCGTAAACGTTAACGTAACGCACATTGTTTATGGTGCAAGCAACGCCATGACCGTCAGGAATTTTACAAACATTGGTAAAATCGTGTCCGTCACGTACTAAAATAGCTGTTCCACTCTGACACTCGGGATCAAAATTTAAAATCACTTGGTAACCCGGTATGTTTAAAATCTGTTCAGTCACCACTTCTTGTAAAAATACTACATCAGCACCAAGATGCTCTAAAAATTGCAACAAACACGTGTACTTAACATTGGACGTGAGTCTATTTAAATTAATAGTGGCTACTATCGATGGTGGGTGTGCCAGCATATTGAAATAAGGAATTCAGACATATTTTAGTTAGTAGTTGATGCCGCCTCCGTCGTCGTCCACGTCGTCCGACCAGAGCATCTGCTTCCTCTTTACCGCGGAGTGTGCGGGGTTCGAGTCCCGCGGCGACTCCAATTACATTCGCGACTCTGTTTCCGTCACGCTCAATTTCTCTTTCAATTGACGGACTACCACCTCGCGCCTGACATCCTGCTCACTCACCCCCGATGTAGACGGTCGAGATTCTAATTCGGGTCGCGATGGTCCCTTCTGTGCCGACTTCTGCTTCGACTTCGATCGCACGCGCCCGTATGTCTTCCACTCCGGAGACGGGCTCTTCTCTTTCCGAGAGTACCGCCTTTGTTCAAGGTGCCGGGAGCGGCTCGTACTACGACCTCTGTCATTATCGTCACGTGGCGCAGCCATCGCTTCGTGTCGCTCCTGACTTTCACGATATGTATCCGTCCGCTGACTGCGGCCTTCCGCCGCGGTAGGAACTGCTTTCGGGAGACCGTTGGGGACGGCTGCGTGCACGGGTTCGAGTCCCGTCGCCGTGTCGGACTGCACCACAACCGCAGCCGGCATTGAAGAAGGAACTGCTTTGCCTGGTTAGTCCCGCGTCCCTACACTCCGAAACTGCAAGTAATGGAGTCGGAAGATCGACAATTTCCTGTGCGGGTGCGAATCCTGTCTCTGTGCTTCCTGACACTTCGGAAACAGCTAGCTGATGGATTCTTCCACCGAGGAGGAGGACAGGGTGGTCGAATCCTCCGCAGTTGTGGTTTCCACAGGGGGCGGGTTCTGATCTTGTCATCTCAGAGGCCGGAACTGTACCAACAGATTGTTAGGTAGCAGCAACATTTTCCGTGACGGTCGTCTGTACCACATCGACGTCACTGACTGACACTTTCGGGGGGACAGTGGGCGCAGCATCAAAAATGTTGAAATGTTTGGAAATGTTTGTAGAATTTATGGGACTAAACTACGGGGTCATCAGTCCCTAAGCTTACAAACTACTTATGAACTACCTAAGACTAAAGACGGCACAAATATCCATGCCCGAGGTGGATTCGAACCCCCGACCGCAGTGGCCGTGCAGACCGTGACTGGATCGCCTCAGTCTCCTCGGCCATCGCGGCCGGCGGCGCGGCATCGACTTCCATCGATTTCCTCTGACACGCGACGCGCCGGCGGGCCGACGCCCAACGCGACCGCGGCGTACGTCGTGGCGTTCGTCTGCTGCCCTGTCGGTAGCTGCGCGGGGCGGCGGCGCCGGGGACAGTTTTGTCTGAAGTGTCCGGCGTCACTGCAATACGAGCGCATTTGTGGTTGCACGTCATAAGAGATAAACGCCCTATGGCCGCGTACAATTAGGAACGACGGTATGTGTTTACGAACTATCATCCGTACACTTCTGATACCGTTCTCAACTTGGTATATGTACGCTGATGACCATTTCTCTTTAACTACCGACAACACAGTCCCGTACGGCTTTAAACACTGTTAAACAGTCATTACTGATTTCAAATGGCAGATTGAAGACCCTAACGGTTCGGATATCGTACCCAGCATTTGACACTGTTACGTTACTCACAGTACTGTTAAAGTGCTTAAATTTGCGAACACCGTTTTCCACGTTCACAAGAGTCTCACAAAGTTCAGGAGTATGAAATTTGATAAATAACGAGTTCAGACAGGCGTCTAATTGCAACCCTAGTACGTCACTTTCTTGAATGTTCAAGTCATGTTTCAGCCAACTATGAATTTCGAAACCGGAAGGGCGGGGCACCGATTTATCAAACTCGAACTGTACATTGTTCTCCCGTTCTTCGTGAACCGATTCTTGGTTTCTCTTGAATTCTATGTTCAACGTGCACACTCTAAAGTTTGCTGCCCAACATTCTTGGTCGTGTTCGACTGTCTGAGCTGTGGCGCTTCCGCTGCTGAGGAACAGACTCAGGCGATTGACAATACTGCCTCATTTAGCAACATGAAAGTCTCTCCTCGTGGTAGGTAATGTAACCCATTTCGTGACAGGACGGAAAAGTCATTCCACAAATGTCATTCGTCGTCACCATAGCAACCGAGAGAGCGCCTTTCTGATGGAAGGAGGGCCTGGGCGGCAGATTGCACTTGTATGCCATCTTGCGGAGGATGCAGTGAGTTACCACAGCAACGGTCGACGACTGGACCGCGTGGTCCTCTCTTCCCCCGCGGTCCTCTCTTCCCGCGCAAAATGCATCTAATTTCTCGGCAGTGGGCCGTAATTGCAACTATCTGACATTTAACTCGGCGGCTAAAAGCTGCATTTTTTGTGTCCCCGCCTCGTCGCCGCTTTTTGTGTCTCGTTTCCGTCGTAGGTGTCGGTGGCCGAGTGGAATGAGACAGACACAGGAATAAAGATAGCACGCTGGTGCAGGTACGAAGGGGAGCAGCCAGAAACTAGAAACACTAGAGTAAATTAGAACGAGATGTATATTGCACAGAATTTATACAATACTTAACTTTAACATAGATCTGTACTGCAGAATGCTGATACATAGTTGAGGTAGAGAGCCTGCCTAGTGCCTATCCATTAGCCAAGTCTTCAGTGGTGCCTATCTGATTCCGAATGTTTTAACTGGTTCCTATCTCAGTCCCAAGTGAACGATGTCCTTCAGTGGTGGCCACGAGCGGAGTTATCACAGAGGGCGCTCGTGGCTGACGTCGTAAGAACGCCGCGCCGTGCGTGCATGGCGGTGCGTGGCGAAAGTAGGTGGCGCGCACTTTGGACTTGTGCGACACCACAGCATTCTAAGTAGAAACTGCAAGTATAGCGACCATGCTCTCTAACAAGAGCTCTCGACGTCTTCGTAATCGTCAAACATCTGTAGCGCAGACGTTATAAATTTTCGGCAGCGGGTGCGTGAAGGCATACTTACCTGGCGTAGGAGATACCGTGATCCCTACGTCTAGGTTCGCGTTCGGGCATCGTTGTTTTCGAGTGCGTTGACCGGTCGGCCACAAATTTTTGCGTTTGGTTCTTTTCGGCGTTGATTGGTCGTCGTTACAAATGTCATCCGATCGTACGTTAAGTGTACAGTGTGCATTTGCCTGACAAGCGCCACGCCCAACGGCATGGGAAATCCATGAATGGTTAGCAGACGACATGGGGCTATATGAAGAAATGATCGACACGTTTCAGCTCGATTTCGTGCTGAGTTCGTTATTTGTGAAATTTCTGAGCCCTTAGTTAACAAATTACTTGGAGAACACGATTTCCGACACGCTAATGGTACCATAAGCAAGGTACAGGTAGTGTCGTGCGGTTTCGGAATGCGCGAATGTTAGGGTCTTCAACGTCCCTCCTGAATGCCCAAATGAAATCATTACAGGAGCCCTGTCTTGGTTCGGGAAGCCGCGGTCTTTGATTAACAAGGAATGGAGACCCGGTTACCGGTTTAAAGTTAAGTGGTGTACGCAGGGTACGGATGGAGCTGCAGAAGCACATCCGCTAGTACTTAAACATTATGGGGTTCGCGCCCAAATCCAATATTCCTGTCAGCCGTCAACCTGCACGTTGTGTTGCTCCACTGAGCACTTCCGTGCAAAGTGTCCGTGACTGAGACCGGCAAAGCTCCCCCGTGACTCATCCGCAGCCGAAGGCGGAAGTATGGCCCCGATTCAGCGACATCCTGCCAGGGAGGGGGACGGGATCCGAACCCCGACTGCAGGACGCAGAACAAACACTGTCACCGGCCACTGCCGCCACAGCGAAACCGACTGCTGAAGTCACTGCCCTGGAACGTCATATGGAGGTTGGTGAACAATGAGAACCCGTCATAGACGGTGATAGTGCTGTGTCCGATGTCCCGTTAGTAATGGACGAAGCGGGCCCCGCTGCAGCTTCCCCTGACGTAGACGCGCACATGCAGTCCCCTGAGGAGCAGGGGAGAGTGCCCAAAGAGCCACGCAGACGCCGACACAAGAGACGCGGCAGTACAGGGCAAGTGGACCAGGAGGAACAAGAGGAGGGGGAGGAGGATATGTCGATCTCCGTCACTGAAAGTGGCAGTGAGGCCGAGTCCCGGTCCAATCCGGCGGCGCACTGTGACACACCTGAGGATACAGATCCGATGAGGAGGCAATTGAAGAACTTGGTCGCGCTGCTCGACTCGGCGAAAGAGCGGGTCGCAGCGGCCAAACGCAAAAGCGACCAGCACAGTGAGCACCGGCCACAGCGCACACGCCGGCACTCGCTCACGTCGCAGGTGTCCACCTCGTCAGCCCAGCAGCCACAGTCGAGCAGTGCAGAAGGGCCGCCGCCTCACACCCCTCTAGTGTTGGCACTCCCTGCGTGGTCGGCAGACGCGCTGGGGAAGCACATGGAGACGTAGCTGACGTACTGTTGCCCTCCATCACCCTAACTTTACTCGCCTTGACAAGTTTTAGACATCATTCGTATTGGTCTCGTGCGTTTGATTTAGCAGTTTGGTAAAATCTAAAACAGACTGTGAAAATCCTCATCAATGTTCTACCACATTGTCTATGCCTCCACCTGGGTTTTATACTGGACAGAGTGGTCTGTACTTTGCGGCCAGTTTTTGTAACTTTGTTGTTTGGTATTGTCCTTTCCTTCTTAGGACCGTCTTAACACCCCAACGGCACGGCATCTAGAAAAGTTTTAACTCAGAATATTAATGCCATTACCTCCCTGTCAAAAGTTCTGGCGTTGAAGGATTATATGAGATATGGAGGATAACGACATTGTCCTCCTCCAGGTGGTCCATGCCCCCTCCCTATTTTCGATGACATCCCAGGCTATGAGGCCATATACAATGTAGATCACAACCGCCAGTGTGGCACTGCCATACTATACAAACGCTGTCCGCAGCCCACAGACATCCAGCTTCTGCCCTCCAGACGCGCCATTTCGTGCGTTATCAGAGGCGTCACGTTTATTAACATTTATGCCCCCTCAGGGGCCGGCATGGGCGCGAACGTTCAGCATTTTACCAACGTTAACTCCCCAATTCATATCGACGACGAGACAGATTTTACTCGCAGGCGATTTTAATGGTGTTCTATCCCATGTTGACCAACATCGTCAGCCTATTGATAGTCCTGAACTCCGAGATGTCATTGCCGCTACAGATCTGCATAACGCATTGCGTCATTTTTATCCACATTACACAGAGATCACGAACTTTCACAACAGTGGAGCGAGTCGTATAGATCGCATTTACGTTTCTCCTTTGCTTCCTACCCTGTAGAGTGTCACTATCGTCCCTGTGGCATTCAGTGACCACTCTGGAGTTGTGTATGAGGTGACTTTGCCCGTTCTGGTAGAGAAACCTCCTTCCAGGCTTTGGAAGATGAACGTCTCCCACCTGCGGTCTGAAGAGCTACGCACTGAGGTGACTATAGTTTGGCGGCATTGGCTCGAGAAGGTTGCCAACTATGACTCCATCCTCCAATGGTGGACACGCAGTGTCAAACCCCAACTGCGTCTGGCTGTCCACGGTTACTCCAGGGAGGCAGCGTATTGGAGGCGCCAGATACTGGCCTTCTACCAACAGTGTCTGTCTGACGCGGCTCATGCCCTAGTAGGCCGTTACGAGAACATGCGCTTGCGACTAAACCGCATTAAGAGCAGAATCCTGCGACTGCACAGGCAGAGGGGCCAGGGCGCCATAGTGTGCAGCCGCTGCTCCAGCCTCGTACTGGATGAGGAGCCCGCGACATTCCATCTAGCGCGGGAACGGCAGAGGGCCAAAGCCAACAGGGTCAAGGTTCTCGTGACGGAAGCGGGGAAAGAACTTACGATGGATGACGACATAGTATCCCATATTAATGGCCACTTTTCGGCACTGCTTACGGACGTCGCTGTGGATGCAAATGCCATTCGAGTCTTGACCAACAGTATTCATGATCACCTAACAAATGCTGACTGTGCGGAACTTGTGGCCCCTTTTCTCTTTGTTAGAAGGAAAGGGGGCAGTGAAACCGAGCAAGGCAGGTAAAGCACCGGGGCCTGATGGACTCCCATCCGAGTTTTATAAAACATACTGATACATCCTTGGGGACAAATTAATTGCCATGGTGAACGAAGTGCCCTCCGGAGACCCGATTCCCCCAAAATTCCTGAAGGGACGAGTTGCCCTAATACCGAAAATCCAAGGTAGATGTCGGGCACAAGACGTTCGCCCCATCACTATATTAAATGCTGATTACAAGATCTTAGCGAGATGCGTTGCAGGCAAAATGTCCTTTGTTATGGACGCTGTGGTGAGCCCCTATCAGTCGTGTGGGGTGAAGCAGCGCAGCATCTTTCATGCAGCCACGACGTACAGAAATGTCGTTGCCCAGGCTGCTGTCACTGTGCGTTCTTCGTACATCGTTTCAGTCTACTTCGCTAATACATTTCAACGCATTAGCCATGAGTACCTATTCAGTGATGGGCCGTATGATTTCGGACCGCACATGATCCGGGTCATACGCAACATAACTGATGTCACGTTAGTGATGTCCATCAATGGGTATCATACACGACTAGTACTGATCCGCTGGTCGGTGAGACAAGGGTGTCCAATCACAATGCTTCTCTTCGTTCTCTTGGCAACACCGTTCCTGGCTTCCTGGTTGACACAGCCCCCACGAAATGCGTCGCCTCTGCTGACGATGTTGGGTTATTCCTCAATATCATCTCAGAAATTGACATGGCACGCACGGTTCTCAGCCTTTATGAACATGCATCAGGCCAAGATGAATGAATAGAAAACGGTCCTCCTTCCTATAGGGCGCTGAGGAATTAAAGTTCCAGGGCCATGGTACCATATTGTCGAACAGAGTAAGATATTGGGACTTGCAGTCACAAACAGCCCGAAGACAATGCAGGTGAAGACCTGGCGGAGAGTGCTGGAATCCATTCGGGGCGGCTGTCGAAGCCAAGCCACCCGCTGCCTTAACATTATACACAAACATTACTAATAAACACGTACATTTCATCCAGGGCATGGTATGTCGCACAGTTGCTCCCCGTGCCCAAAAGGATCGCAAGGTCGATATCCCAGGTGG
Organism: Locusta migratoria; assembly: GCA_026315105.1. NCBI lineage: Eukaryota > Metazoa > Arthropoda > Insecta > Orthoptera > Acrididae > Locusta > Locusta migratoria. The sequence continues at coordinate 466,525,587 of CM048746.1, read as the reverse complement.
CCTACTGGCTCCTGTGGAGGCATCATATTTTTAAAGTCATGGCGGCAACGTGTACACTAGACCCTTCCATGGGAGGGTTGGGTCTGGTTGATTTTACCGCGGAAGTGCGCAGCACTCCTTGATCACAGAACAGCCGCGCTACAGGCCTATCACCCACAGGGCTCTACTGCGGCACTCCTAGAATTTCATAGACCCCCCCAGGGGGCCCACAGTTCTTTTGTGGGTACGTGTGTGGCGCGCACGGGGCCCCGAGCCGGAGCAGCCTTTCTTCTGCCCCAGGCTGCTTCCCGTCCCTCCCGGTTTATGCCTTCGCCCGGAGACGGGCATATTTCGTGAGCTACTGTGGTTCTTGTTGTGGTTTTTCTTCCTTCGTTCCTTCCTTTCTTACCCTTTGTTTTCTGTCTTTCTCTCCTTGTACTCTCCTAGCTTTCTTCTCCCCATTAGTCTCCGCTTCGGCGTTTGAGACACTTCTTCCTTCTTTCTCTTCATTTCCTATCCTCTTCTTCTTTCCTCCCTGTGCGTGTCTGAAGGCCGACCCACGCATTATCGTGCGTAGCAGGTGACGGGGTAACGCGTAATTCCCCGCCCCGGGTAGACAAGTAGGGCACGTACGTACCCCCTGGTAAAGGCCAGGCCCAGGGAGGGGTGATTACCCGAGCTGGTACCTTCCGAACGTGCCGATTGGTCCCTCTGTCAGTTCTCGGGAGGTGTGACCTGAGGTGTGAACAATCACCTAAGGCGGGTAAGCCCTCGGAGAGGGCCCCCACTAGGAAGGAGCGCGCCATCGGAGACGCCGGTAATCACGGGGGACACTTCCGCGATGACTTCCTTATCTTCTTTCGTGACGTTGACCCATAAACGTAAGTTAGACTCGCCTCAGCCTAAAAAGACTCTGCCTAATGTGCCTAAATTTCTGGTTGTCTCTCGCACCGACGGAAAGGATTTCAATTCTGTCAATCCTTTCGTTATACAGAAAGGTGTAGATGCAATTGCTGGCCCTGTTAAAACCTGTTCACGTCAGCGCAATGGCACATTGTTGCTGGAAGTGGACAGTGCCTTCCAAGCCCAAAAACTTATACGTACTACGTTGTTGCACACGTTTCCCGTTAAGGTAGAAGCACACCGCACACTCAACTCGTCAAGGGGGGTAGTTTTTACGAGATCCCTTGACGGGCTGTCTGATGAAGACATCCAATCATATATGTCCGATCAGGGTGTGACAGCCGTCCACAGGGTCATGAAAAAGGTTGATAACCATCTGACACCGACTCGTACTGTGTTTTTGACGTTCGACAGAGTTGACCTCCCGTCGAAGGTCAAAGCAGGGTATGAAGTCAACTCTGTTCGACCTTATGTGCCTAACCCAACGCGCTGTTTTCAATGCCACAGGTACAATCATACCCGTGAACATTGCCCAAATGCAGCAAAGTGTGTCACTTGTGGTAGGGACGCCCATGAGGGGGATTGCCCACCTCCGTCCCCTCACTGCCTAAACTGCAACGGTGACCATGCGGCTTCCTCTCGCGACTGTCCTGTATACAAGGATGAGAAGGTAATCCAGCAAATCCGGGTTACGGAGAAGGTATCAACATCTGCCGCTCGTAAGTTGTTGGCGAGTCGAAAGCCCACTGTCCTCCCAGCGGGTACATACAGTAAGGTACTCACCTCAACTCGACCTACCAAGGATTCCAGTACACAGACATGTGACTTCACTTTCGCTGACACAGTTGTGCGATCCGCCAGCCCGAAGATTGCCCGTTCCACGTCCCCACTTCCTCCTGCTGCTTCTAAGGTACAGTCTTCGTCAACATCTACTAAACCGCGGGCACCTAAACAAGATGCCCGGACCTTGAAAAAGGAACCCGTCCGTGAGGATTTTCTGCGTTCTCAGGCTTCCCAACCGTCAACTGCCTCTTCCCGCCGTCACTCTTCCAGAAGAGCTGACAAGAAAAAGAGTTCCTCTCCTTCCCCGCCGAGGCGTGACCCATCTGTCGCGCCGTCCAACAGTTGCCGGCCTCGGCCGTCTTCTGTTTCACCGGGACGCTCCGTTTGCCGGGCGCCCGGCCCTTTACCGGCGGTGGAAACTGCCCCTCCTGATCAACTCAGGGAGGTGGCAGGCGCGTCGGTCGAACCTATGGACCACGACCCTTTGCCCCTGGACAGCGATAGCAGTGCTCCCTCGAAATCCGGTCCTCAGCGGCCGTCGAGGTGACCCCGCTCGCTACTTGGTTTTTATCCTAATTTCTTCTCTCATTTTTATCATGGCGCTCCTTCAATGGAACATTCGCGGCATTCGTTCTAATCGGGAGGAGTTAAAATTACTCCTTCGATTGCACTGCCCGCTTCTAGTCTGCCTCCAGGAAACTAAGTTGCGTCCACGTGATCGTGCAGACTTTCCACACTACACCTCTGTGCGCTTCGACCTGCCACCCGTGGAAGGTGTCCCAGCCCATGGAGGGGTTCTGATGCTCCTTCGAGACGACGTCTATTTCCATCCCATTTCCTTGCACACTCACCTACAGGCAGTTGCCGTCCGCATCACCTTATCCACATTTACCTTCTCCCTCTGTAATATATATTCGCCATCCGCATCTGCCCTTACAAGGGCAGATGTGCTAAACCTTGTTGACCAGCTCCCTTCACCTTTCGTGTAGGTAGGCGACTTTAATGCCCACCACCCCCTATGGGGCTCTCCGGCACCTTGTCCGAGAGGCTCCCTTTTGGTGGACCTTCTCCACCACCTCGATCTTGTCTGCCTCAACACCGGTGCACCGACCTTCCTTTCTGACACAACACACACTTACTCCCATATAGACCTCACAATATGCACTCCTCAGCTTGCCGGTCGGTTTGAGTGGTATGCACTTTCTGACACGTACTCGAGTGACCATTTCCCTTGTATCATCCACTTCCTGCATCATTCCCCATCTCCACGTCCCACCAGTTGGAACATTTCTAAAGCCGACTGGGGGCTTTATTCTTCCATGGCTGTTTTTCACCATCAGAATTTTCCCAACTGTGACAGTCAGGTCGAATACCTCACAGAGGTTATTCTCACTGCTGCTGAACGTTCCATACCCCGTACATCCTCTTCTCCACGTCGTATGCAGGTCCCTTGGTGGACTGCAGCCTGCCGCGACGCGCTTCGAGCCCGGCGCCGTGCTTTACGCACCTTCCGCCGCCACCCGACTTTGGAGAATTGCATCAATTACAAACGTATGAGAGCGCAGTGCCGTCGTATCATAAACGACAGCAAGAAAGCTTGCTGGACTGCTTTTACTAGTTCTTTTAACCGTTTTACTCCCTCCACGGTTGTCTGGGGTGGCCTACGCCGTTTGTCCGGCGTCAAGGTCCACTCCCCGATTCCTGGCCTGACCATGGAGAACACAGTCCTCGTGGACCCAGCTGATGTTTCAAACGCATTGGGTCGTTTCTTTGCGGAGGTTTCGAGCTCTGCCCATTACCACCCTGCCTTTCTCCCTCGCAAACAGGTAGAGGAGGCACGGCCGCCTTCTTTCCGCTCTTTTAATCGTGAAAATTATAACGTCGCCTTCACCATGCAGGAGCTAGATCGTGCTCTCGCCCTGTCCCGGTCTTCTGCTCCCGGGCCCGATTCCATTCATATTGAGATGCTGAAGAACCTCTCTCCTGCGGGCAAGTGCTTTCTTCTTAGTACCTACAATCGCATATGGACTGAAGGTCATGTTCCCACAAGTTGGCGTGAAGCCATTGTTGTCCCCATCCCCAAACCAGGGAAGGACAAACACCTTCCTTCCAGTTATCGTCCTATTTCTCTGACGAGCTGCGTCTGTAAGGTGATGGAACGCATGGTTAACGCTCGGTTGGTCTGGCTCCTCGAATCTCGCCGCCTCCTGACTAATATCCAATGCGGTTTTCGTCGACACCGCTCTGCTGCTGACCACCTCGTTACGTTGTCGACCTTCATTATGAACAACTTTCTAAAGAAGCGTCAAACAGTAGCCGTGTTCTTCGACTTGGAGAAGGCATACGATACCTGTTGGAGAGCGGGCATTCTCCGCACATTGCACACATGGGGCCTTCGGGGCCGCCTTCCTCTTTTCATTCAAGCGTTTTTGGCGGATCGCAAGTTCCGGGTGCGGGTGGGCTCTGTTTTGTCAGATACCTTTTGCCAGGAGAATGGGGTACCACAGGGCTCCGTCTTGAGTGTGGCGCTCTTTGCCATTGCAATCAATCCGATCGTAGATTGCCTTTCAGCCGACGTCTCCGGGTCTCTTTTTGTTGACGATTTCGCAATTTATTGTAGCGCCCAGCGGACGTGTCTCTTGGAGCGTTCTCTCCAACGCTGTCTTGACCGTCTGTATTCCTGGAGCATCGCAAACGGCTTCCGATTCTCCACTGAGAAAACTGTGTGTATCAATTTTTGGAGATACAAGGAATTTCTTCCACCTTCTCTACGTCTCGGCCCGGTTGCTCTCCCTTTCGTGGAGACTACGAAATTCTTGGGACTCATGTTGGATCGGAAACTTTGCTGGTCCACGCACGTGTCCTACCTGGCTGCCCGTTGTGCCCGATCCCTTAACGTTCTTCGTGTCCTCAGTGGCACGTCATGGGGAGCGGATCGTACCGTCCTGCTTCACCTTTACCAGGCCATTGTTCAGTCGAAGCTCGACTATGGAAGCCTTGTATACTCTTCTGCACGGCCGTCGATTCTCCGCCGTCTCAACTCTATCCACCATCGTGGATTACGTCTGGCGACCGGTGCATTTTATACCAGCCCTGTTGAAAGTCTGTATGCCGAGGCTGCTGTATTACCCTTGACCAATCGACGTGACATACTCTTGTGTCGGTACGCATGCCGCCTACGGTCGATGCCCAACCATCCATCTTACAGATTATTTTTTGACGACTCACTCGATCGCCAATATCAGTTGTCTGCGATTGCCTTGCTTCCACCGGGAGTTCGGTTTCGCCGCCTGCTACAACGGCTCGATTTTACCCTTCCTTCCACCCTTCGGTTGAGCGAAAGCCCATTGCCACCGTGGCATCAGGCCCAGGTTCACACACACCTCGAACTTAGTTCGCTCCCCAAGGAGAGCACTCCGGATTTGGTATACCGCTCGAGGCTTGTCGAACTCCGTTCGCGTTTCGATAATGCCGTATTTATTTACACTGATGGTTCCAAGAGCACTGCCGGTGTCGGATCTGCCTTCGTCGTCGGGGACAACCGTTTCCAATACAAGCTCCCTGACCGGTGCTCAAACTTCACGGCTGAGCTTTTCGCCCTCCATCAGGCCGTTTTGTATACCTGCCGCCACCGCCACCCTTTCTATGCCATATGTTCTGACTCCCTTAGTGCCCTGCAGAGTCTTAAGGACCCTTTCTCGAACCATCCTCTCGTGTATCGGATCCAACGCTCCCTCCAGTTGCTGGCGGATGACAGCTGTCACGTTTCTTTCCTGTGGGTCCCTGGCCATGTGGGTGTGCCCGGGAATGAGGCCGCCGACACAGCAGCCAAGGCAGCAGCTCTTTTGCCTCGCATGGCTACCTTTTGCGTCCCATCGGACGATGTTCAACGGGCTCTTCGCCGGAGTATCGTGTCGCAATGGCACAGTGCGTGGCTTTCACTGCACAACAATAAATTGCGAACTGTCAAACCGATCCCGACCGCTTGGAGGACATCCTCACGCCCCTCTCGGCGGGAGGAGGTCATCCTGGCTCGGTTGCGGATCGGTCATTGCCGTTTCAGCCACCGTCACTTGCTATCCGCCGAACCTGCACCGCTATGCTCCTGCGGTGAACTGCTGACAGTGCGACATGTTTTACTGACTTGTGTTAATTTTAATCATCTCCGTGTAGCCCTTCACTTTCCGTCTACTCTGGAGGAAATCTTAGCTGATGACACACGAGCAGCTGCTCGAGTTTTGCGTTTTATCAATTTGGCCAACTTATCCAAGGATATTTAACTCTTTTAATTGTCTTTTATCTTTCGTTTTTAGCCTATTGTTGATGTTCTGACAGTCTACATTTATTTAGATCATAGCGAATCTATGTTCTTGGCTGGGCGCTAATGACCATAGAAGTTGTGCGCCCTAAAACCACAAAAAAAAAAAAAAAAAAAAAAAAAAAATTTCATAGACGGCAGTCGGAAGTAGCTCCTGTCGCGCTTGGAGGTATACCATTCCAAATGGTACATATCCGTGACTACTACCTCCAAAGAAGCTATATGCTGAAAGTGGCCATCGATCAGCCTCACCCCCTCAGGGGGCTCACCGCTCTGTGGTGAGTACGTGCGTTGCGAGCACGGGGCCCCAGCCTTTGTAGCACTCCTTCCTTTCCGTGCTACATGACGCTTCTTCTACTGTCCTTTTCCCCTCTCTTGGGGACCGAGTGTGTGCATCCTTCGGGGAACCGAAGTTCTGACCCTTTTGGCTTTACAGTCTTCTTTCACCTCTTTCTTTGCCTCCGCATCTGCGTTTGAGGCTTCTCCTCCTACTATTTCTCTCTTCCTCCTCCCTGTACGCACTTGAAGGCCACCCATATGGGTGACTGGGTAATGCGTAAGTCCCAGCCCCGGGCTGGCATGTAGGGTGCGTGCGTACCCCCTGGTTAAGGCCAGGCCAGGGGAGGGGCGATTGCCTGCGCTGATACCTTCCCGATTCGCCGATTGGTCCCTCCGTCTGTAGATCGGGAGGTGTGACCTGGGGTGTGAACAATCACCCAAGGCGGGTGTGCTTCCGTTGGGGGCCCCCAGCAGGAAGGAGCGTGCCATCGGAGACACTGGCAATCGTGGGGGATACAACCGCAATGGTTCTAAAAAAAAAGAAAATGGAAAGAGCCTTTAGAAATGGATGTACTAGACAATAGTGTGTCTGAACAGAAAAATTTACAGGCATCAAAGTTCCTTGTGGTGACCCGTACTGAGGAAGGACAATCCTTTTCGTCGGTGAACCCATTTATTATTCAAAAAGGGGTTGATGTCATTGCCGGCCCAGTTAAGACCTGCAACCGCCTACGTAATGGAACACTACTGTTAGAAACAGTTAGAAAACCATAGTTTGGTCCAAACTGGACTATGGTAGCATCGTTTATTCTTCGGCTCGACCGTCCATACTGCGCCGCCTTAATACAATCCTCCACCAAGGTCTCCGTCTGGCGACAGGAGCGTTTTATACTAGCCCCGTTGAGAGCCTCTATGCCGAGGCCGCCGAACTACCCCTTTCTTACCGTCGGGAACTCCTGCTTAGCCGTTACGCTAGTCGTTTGTCGTCCATGCGAGGACACCCAACGTACGCAGTTTCCTTTAACGCCTCACTTGACAGTCTCTTCGCTATGCGCCCGTCTGCTCTGCTACCGCCGGGAGTACGCTTGCATTCGCTACTCGGCCAGCTTGGCGTTACAATGCCTGCTATCTTCTCGACTGGAGAGAGCACCTCTCCACCGTGGCGAAGCCCCGAAGTCAGTGTTAACTTTGATCTTCATTCTCTTCCAAAGGACTCCACACCTCGTTTCGTCTATCAGAGAGAATTTCACGCACTCCGGTTTAAATTTGATGACAATTTGTTCATTTACACTGATGGCTCAAAGACAGACCAGGGTGTTGGGTGTGCTTTTGTACTTGGCAACGTGTCTTTTAAATATCGTCTTCCTGAGTGGAGTTCGATTTTTACAGCTGAGCTGTATGCATTATACCAAGCCACACGATACGTCCGGTGAAACTCGCTCAGTAAGACTGTCATTTGCTCGGACTCTATGAGTGCTTTGTTGAGCCTTCGCATCCTATATCCGGCCCATCCCCTGGTCCAAAGCGTCCGCAATTGCCTTACTTCTCTTTCAACGAGCGGAACTACGGTGACGTTTCTGTGGGTCCCTGGCCATGTGGGAGTGTTGGGGAATGAGGCTGCGGATACGGCTGCCAAGGAAGCAGTTCTCCTTCCTCGGCTATCTACCTTTTCAACTAGCTCTGATGACCTTCGCGCTGGTATCTCCCAGCGTATTATCTCCCGTTGGTATCTACATTGGCCATCCCTGTCAGGGAACAAATTGCAAGCCATTAGACCTGTGCCTGATCTCTGGTCAACGTCATCTCGACCCTCCCGCCGAGAGGAGATTGTTCTGGCCCGGCTTCGTATTGGCCACTGCGGTTTTAGCCACCATCATTTATTACGTGGTGGTCCTGCTCCCTTATGTGAGCACTGTGATGCACCTTTTACTGTGAACCATCTTTTAGTGCAATGTCCATTTTTTAACCGTTCTTAATTTCGTGGGACCTTTGTCATGGCATGCTTTCACTCCTCAACCGTACGAATCTCGCAAGAGTCTCTGTGGACTGGCTGCTCCAACTGGGCATGAAGCTCTCTCCGCGAACCTGACATAATGCTACTGTGCGGATGCTCGGCCAAGAGAAGACGAAGGTTTGGGTGGCCTGGGGAACAATATACGTTGGCTGCATAAGCCGCGAGCAGCTGTTGGCAGCGGGTCCCCAAAGGTGGGATCCCAGCTTCCACTAGTAAACTGTTCACCGGGCTGGTGCAGAAAGCGCCTGTCACGATGCGGACCCCACAGTTGTGAATGGGGTCCAGAAGATGGAGTGCTGAAGGTGCTGCTGACCCATAGGCAATGCACCCAAAATCGAGACGGGACTGCACCAGCGCTGTGTAAAGCCGCAACAGCGTCGAGCGATCAGCACCCCAGGTCATATGATCCAGGTGGCGGAGAAGGTTGAGACGGCAACAGCACACCTGTTTCAGCTGACGAATGTGGGGGAGCCACGTCAGCCGAGTGTCAAAGACCAGTCCTAAAAACAGATGCGTGTCCACTAATGTCAGGAGTTCGTCGTGAAGGGTGAGGGTGGAAGGTCCGACGCCGACAGAAGTGCATCACTCTGGTCTTGGTGGCAGAAAACTGAAAGCCATGAGTAAGCGCCCAGGTCTGTGCCTTCTGAGTAGCACCTTGCAACCTATGCTCGGCAACATGGGTGCTGCAGGAACTAAAAGAGATGCAAAAGTCGTCAGCATAAAGAGAAGGGGACACCGACAATCCAACTGCTGTGGCTAAACCGTTGATAGCGATTAAAAATAATGGAACGCTTAAAACGGAACCCTGAGGAACCCCAGTTTCCTGGATATGAGAGGAGCTCAGGGAAGCACCAATTTGAACATGAAAGGTACGGACGGCTAAAAATATCTGAATAAAAATCGGTAGGGAACCCTTAGAGGCCCCAGTCATATAAAGTGTTGAGGATGTGGCGTCGCCAGGTTGTATCGTATGCTTTGTACATATCGAAGAAGACGGCAACAAGGTGTTGGCGCCGGGAAAAGGCTGTGCAGATTGCAGAATCGACGTACACCAGATTGTCGGTGGTTGATCGACCCTGGCGAAAACCGCCCTGGCATGGAGCCAGTAATCCCCGAGTCTATAGAATCCAGCACAACCGCCGACTGACCATCCGCTCCAAAAGTTTGCATGGAACGTTAGTCAAGTTAATGGGCCGATAGCTATCCAAAGAAAGGATGTTTGTTGGGTTTAAACAGTGGGATGATGATGCTCTCCCGCCACTGTGACGGGAAGACACCATCACACCGGATGCGGTTATAGATCGCAAGTAGATGACGCCGACTACCTGCTGAGAGAAGTTTCAGCATTTGGCTATCAGGCCCAGGCGCCTTGTCAGGACATTGTTGAAGAGCACTGAGAAGCTACCACTCAGTAAAAGGGGTGGTGTAAGATTCAGAGCGGCGTGTAGTGAGACTGACGTTCTACCCTCTGCTTTACTGTACTGAAGGCCGGGGATAATTGGAAGACGCAAAGACATGAGCATAATGCTTGGCGAACATCTCTGCAAGTGTGGCTGGGTCCGTACATAGGACCCCAATTGTGGAATTCCCAGGGATTCCCGAAGTAGTCTGTAATCCCTGTAGCCGCCTGATTTTACTTCAGTCCTGTGAGGCTGAGGTACCTGTCCCAACAGTGGAAACGTACCTCTCCCAGCACTCCTGTTTCCGTCTTCTTATAATCTGGCGAGCACGAGCGCGAAGCCTTTTAAAATTGATAAGGTGCTCCTGAGAGGGGTGCCGTTTGTATCGCTGTAAGGCCCGCCTGCGGTCTTTAATGGCCTCAGCGACCTCCGGCGACCACCACGGCTCTGTCTTACGCTGTGGGCACCCTGACGTACACGGAATGGTAGCATTCGCAGCAGATATAGTGGAATGTTTGGCGCTCTCGACCACCTCATCGATGTTATCGAGCGGGGAGGGCCAACGATGGCAGCAGAAGTAGTCTCCCAGTTAGCCTTGTGCAGAATCCACGTGGGTGGGCGTGCTGAGGGACTCGCATTGTGGGAGTGACAAAACATGGGGAAATGGTCACTGACACACAAGTCGTCATGGGCTCTCCAGTGAACAGATGGTGGAGGCTGTGGCTGCAGATCGGCAGATCAATGACTGAAAATGTGCCATGTGCCACACAAAATGTGTGGGGGCACCTGTATTCAAGAGGCAGATGTCAAGTTGAGTTAGAAAATCCTTGACAACCCTGCCATGACCATTGATCGTAGAACCAGCCCACAAGGGATTGTGGGCATTAAAGTCGGCCAACAGTAAGGAAGGTGGGGGTAGTGGTGCTACGAGTGCAGCCAAAACGTTCACAGATACGTCACCATTTGGCGGCAAGTAGATACTGCCGACGGTCAACTCCTGTGTGGTCCTCACCCTGACAGCCACTGCTTCTAATGGTGTTTGAAGGGGCACGGGTTCACTATACACAGAGGTGAGGACATACACACACTCCACCTGAGACCCTGAGATATATATATATGCTACGATTATAGTAAAATCCCCTGTAGCCACGAAGGGCAGGGGTCCACATTGCTGGAAACCAGGTTTCCTGAAGAGCCATGCAGAAAGCAGGTGTCGTGCTCAATAGCTGCCGTAGCTCAGCCAGGTGGATGAAGAAACCGCCGCAGTTCCACTGGGAAGACATAAATGAGACAAATCGGCAGGTCATATATCAGCATCACTTGCATCCACCGATGGAGGTATATCAGCTTGAGTGTCCGATTTTTCAAGGGCAACCCAGAGAGTGAGGTCCTCGAGTGACGCAAGAATCTCCCTCATCCTCAGAAGTAGAGGTGGAGGCGGAAGGGAGTGGTGGGACGGAAGCCACCGTGGTCTCTTGTATAGTGCCCTTCTTCAGCCTTGGTTTACCCCTCTGTTCCCTCAAGGGTTTCGCAGGTGGGAGGTGCTTCTCAGACTCAGCCATGGGGGGCGCCACAGTTCTTTTGTGGGTACGTGTGTGGCGTGTACAGGGGCCCGAGCCGGAGCAGCCTTTCTTCTGCCCCAGGCTGCTTCACATTCCCTCCCGGTTTATGCCTTCGGCCGGGAAACAGGCGTCCTGTGCTAGTTCAGGTCGTTTTTTGTAGTAGCTTCTCTCATTCCTTGGTTTCTTCCTTTCCAAACCTTCGCTTCTGTCCTTCTCTCCTTATACCCTCCTAGCCTTCCTCTCCTCCTCATTAGTCTCCGCTTCGGCGTTTGAGACACTTCTTTCCTTCTTTCTCTTCACGTCCTCTATCCTTCTTCTTTCCTCCCTGTGCGTGACTGAAGGCCGACCCACGCATTATCATGCGTAGCAGGTGACAGAGTAACGCGTAATTCCCCGCCCCGGGTAGACAAGTAGGGCACGTACGTACCCCCTGGTAAAGGCCAGGCCCAGGGAGGGATGATTACCCGAGCTGGTACCTTCCGAATATGCCGATGGGTCCCTCTGTCAGTTCTCGGGATGTGTGACCTGAGGTGTGAACAATCATCTAAGGCGGGTAAGCCCTCGGAGAGAACCCCCACTAGGAGCGCGCCATCGGAGACACCAGTAATCATGGGGGACACCTCCGCGATGACTTCCTTCTCTTCTTCAGTGACGTTGACCTAGAAACGAAAGATAGATTCGCCTCAGCAAAAGAAGACTCTGCCTAATTTAACGAAATTTATGGTTGTCTCGCACCGACAGAAAAGATTTCAATTCTGTCAATCCTTTCGTTATACAGAAAGGTGTTGATGCAATTGCTGGCCCTGTTCGCGTCATCACAATCGCACATTGTTGCTGGAAGCGGACAGTGCTATCCAAGCCCAGAAACTAATCCGAACTACGTTATTACACAAGTTTCCAGTCAAGGTAGAAGCGCACCGCACACTCAACTCGTCACGGGGGGATAGTCTTCACGAGATCCCTTGACGGGTTGTCTGATGAAGACATACAAACCTACATGTCAGATCAGGGTGCGACAGCCGTCCACAGGGTGATGAAAAAGGTAGATAACCAGCTGACACTGACGCGTACTGTGTTTTTGACATTCGACAGAGTTGAACTCCCATCGAAGGTCAAAGCAGGGTACAAAGTTATCTCTGTCCGCCCTTATATTCCAAACCCAACGCGCTGTTTCCAATGCCACAGGTACAACCATACCCGTGAATCTTGCCCAAATGCAGCAAAATGTCAATTGTGGTAGGGACGCCCATGAGGGGGATTGCCCACCTCCGTCCCTTCAATGCCGTAACTGTAACGGTGACCATGCGGCTTCCTCTCGAGACTGCTCTGTATATAAGGATGAAAAAATCATCCAGCAAATTCGGGTTACGGAGAAGGTATCAACATCTGCCGCTCGAAAGTTGTTGGCGAGTCGAAAGCCCACTGTCCTCCCAGCGGGTACATACAGTAAGGTACTCACCTCAACTCGACCTACCAAGGATTCCAGTACCCAGACATGTGACTTGACTTTCGCTGACACAGTTGTGCGATCTGCCAGCCCGAAGATTGCCCGTTCCACGTCCCCACTTCCTCCTGCTGCTTCTAAGGTACAGTCTTCGTCAACATCTAGTAAACCGCGGGCACCTAAACAAGATGCACGGACTTTGAAAAAGGAACTCGTCCGTGAGGATTTTGCGTTCTCAGGCTTCCCAACTGTCGACTGCTCCCTCGAAATCCGGTCCTCACCGGTCGTCGAGGTGACCCCGCTTCCTTGTTGGTTTTTATCCTTATTTCTTATCTCATTTTTTATCATGGCGCTCCTTCAATGGCTCTCACCGCTCTGTGGTGAGTACATGCATGGCGAGCACGGGGCCACAGCTTTTGTAGCACTCTTTCCTTTCTGTGCTACACGACGATTCTTCTACTGTCCTGTTCCCCTCTCTTGGGGAACGAGTCTGTGCATCCTTTGGAGAAGCGAAGTTCTGACCTTCTTGGCTTAAGCTCTTCTTTCACCTCTTTATTTGCCTCCCCGTCTGCGTTTGAGTCTTCTCCTCCTATTTCTCTTCCTCCTCCCTGTACGCACTTGAAGGCCACCCATATGGTTGACCGGGTAATGCGTCCCAGACCCGGGCAGAAATGTAGGGTGCGTGCGCACCCCCTGGTTAAGGCCTGGCTAGCGGAGGGGCGATTGCCTGCGCTGATACCTTCCCAATTCGCCGATTGGTCCCTCCATCTGTAGATCGGGAGGTGTGACCTGGTGTGTGAACAATCACCCAAGGTGGGTGTGCTTCCGTTGGGGGCCCCCAGCAGGAAGAAGCGTGCTATCGGAGACACTGGAAATCGTGGGGGATACAACCGTGATGGATATAAAAAAAAAGAAAATGGAAAGAGCCTTTAGAAATCGATGTACTAGACAATAGTGTGTCTGAACAGAAATATTTACAGACATCAAAGTTCCTTGTGGTGACCTGTACTAAGGACAGTCCTTTTCGTCGGTGAACCCATTTATTATTCAAAAAGGGGTTGATGCCATTGCCGGCCCAGTTAAGACCTGCAACCGCCTGCGTAATGGAACACTACTGTTAGAAACAGAAAGTGGCTCCCAGGCACAGCGGCTGCTTAAGCCTACTCTGCTCCACAGCTACCCAGTTCGTGTTGAGCTCCATCCAACCCTCAATTATTCCCAAGGGGTAGTCTTCTCGGCCAGTTTGGACGGTCTGACTGAGGATGAACTGAAAGAATATCTGGCTCAAGGCGTAATCGCAGTACACCGAGTGATGAAAAAAGAAAACCAAGGTTTATTGCCCACTCGCACACTGTTTCTGACTTTCGACCTAGTGGCTCTGCCGCCGAAGATCAAGGCAGGGTATGAGGTCATCACAGTACGATCTTATATCCCTAACCCTACTCGGTGTTATCAGTGCCATCGATTCAACCACAAAAGCCAGTCTCGAAAGAACCCAGTCACGTGTGTCACTTGTGGTAAAGAAGCCCATGAGGGGATTTGTCCACCACCATCCCCCCATTACATCAATTGTAATGGGAATCATGCTGCTTCCCCCCGGAATGTCCCGTGTTTGCCGATGAACGGGCCATCCAGGAAATCCGTGTGAAGGAAAAGGTTCCCATACAAGCTGCACGTAAGATGTACGCCAGTTGTAAGCCTAAGACCCCACCACGTGGTAATTACAGTACTGTAGTTGCAACGCCTCCACCAACACGGGATATGGCCACACAGACTTGTGACCTACAGTCCACGACAGTAGTTGTCAAAGAGCCTACATCGACAACGGCGTCACGTTCAACGAAAAGTGTGAGTACCTCTTCACCAGGGCTCCAAGAAGTCAAATAGGGGGAAAACTCTCCACCCTCCCCCTCCCCCCCTCCTACCTCACAATGTGACGATGGCATCCCCTAGAAGCCTATAGTCTCTCCAAGTGCATCAGCCAAAGATGGGGCTGCCGACCACACTCACGCAGCTGCTGTGGTCACCTCTGAGAATATGGAGCAAGACCCTCCTGTCTCAGACACCACCAGTTGCGAACATTCGCACTGTGGCCCGCCGCCTTCGTTGGTCTGATGTCCACCTTCATCTCATTTTATCCTATTATGGATATTCTTCAATGGAACATACGTGGTATCCGGTCGAATTGGACAGAGCTGCAGCTTCTAACACGAACATAACGCTCAATTATCTTCTCTCTCTAGCAGACAAAACTGCTCCCTGGTACTCGAATTACTTACCCACGCTACAGTACCGTTCGCTTTGACCTTCCTCCAGTGGCAGGAATTCCAGACCACAGGGGCGTAATGTTGCTTATCCGGGATAACGTACACAGTACACCGGTCCCTTTGTGTACTCCGATAAAGGCTGTTGCTGTCCGGATATACCTTCCTGGATTTATCTTCACACTGTGCAATATTTATGCTCCTTCCTCCTTTCCCCGTCACTAGATCCGATCTTCTAGATCTTATTGACCAGCTTCCGCATCCGTTTTTGTTTGTGGGAGATTTCAATGCGCACCATGCCATTTGGGGCTCCCCACGACCATGTCCACGGGGCTCCCTTCTTGCAGATAGCCTGAACCACCTTCAGCTCATCTGCCTTAACACTGGTGAACCAACTTATCTTTCAGACTCCACAAATACTTTCAGCCATATAGATCTCGCTATCTGCACTGCTCAGCTGGCACGGCGTCTTGAATGGTCTGCTCTCTCAGACACACATTCGAGCGATCATTTTCCGTGTGTAATTCACCTAATGATGCCTGACACCCTTGAGCATCCATACCTCTGGCAGATAACCAAAGCGGACTGGGGGCTCTACTCGTCACTGGCGGATTTTGGTACTTATCATTATCCTAGTATAGACGACCAAGTGGAACACATTACCACAGTTATTCTGACAGCCGCGGAATGTTCCATCCCCTGCAAGACTTCCCACTCTCGTCGTCCCCTTGACCCGTGGTGGACCTCGGAATGCCATGACGCTCTGCGAGCAAGGCGACGTGCCCTTAGAATCTTCAAACAACGGCCCACACTCGACAACTGCATCAGATACAAACGGCTGCGGGCCTATTGTCGTCGCCTCTTTTGCGACTGTAGACGCGCCAGTTGGCTCTCTTTCACGAGCTCTTTTAATAGGTCTACCCCTTCCTCCATCATTTGGGGTAACCTCAGAAAAATTTCAGGCACTAAGGCTCATTCCCCGATTCCTGGTCTGTGTGTCGCAACTGACACCGTCGTCGATCCTCCACAAATAGCCGACGCACTGGGTCGACATTTTGCATATGTGTCTAGCTCTTCACACTACACTGCTTTCCTCGCTAGGAAACGGACGGTGGAGGCGACTCCATTACCCTTTACCTCTCAGAACCATGAATGCTACAATACCGAATTTACAATGCAAGAGCTCCACCACGCACTCTCGTCTTCGCGATCCTCCGCTCCAGGACTAAGATGGTTTTCACGTAGCGATGATGCAACACCTTACACCAACGAGCTTTCACTTCCTACTGGCCACCTACAACCGCATATTGATAGAAGGCACCTTTCCTCAACGCTGGCGTAAAGCCATAGTCATTCCCATACCAAAGCCTGGGAAGGACAAATGTCTCCCTTCCAACTACCGCCCCATTTCCCTCACCAGTAGCGTATGCAAGGTGCTGGAACGCATGATTCACGGGCGCCTGGTATGGTGGCTTGAAACGCGACATCTCCTTTCTCATGTTCAATGTGGGTTTCGCAAGCACCGTTGTGCGGTGGATCATTTTGTCGCCCTATCTACTTCAATAATGAATAACTTTTTACGGAAGCGCCAGACAGTAGTGGTGTTCTTTGATCTGGAAAAGGCATACGACACCTGCTGGAGGATGGGCATCCTCCGCACTCTGCATACATGGGGTTTTCGGGGTCGCCTGCCAATTTTTATCCGCGAATTTTTAACAGACCGTGTTTTTAAAGTGCGTGTTGGTTCGGTTTTATCGAACACTTTTATTCAAGAGAACGGAGTCCCCCAGGGCTCGGTCCTGAGCGTTGTTTTATTTGCAGTGGCAATCAATTCTATCGCCGATCACCTTCCACTGGAGTGTCGGCGTCCCTCTTTGTTGACGACTTCGCGATCTACAGCAGCTCTGAGCAAACGAGTCTCCTGGAGCGGCGCCTTCAGTGGTGCCTAGACACTCTCCACACGTGGAGTATGGACACTGGCTTTCGATTCTCAGCTGACAAGACAGTCCTCATGAAATTCTGGCGACGGAAGGTGTTCCTTCCCCCATCCCTTCTTCTGGGCCCCATAGTACTTCCATTTGTGGATACCACGACGTCCTTGGGACTTGTTTTCGTCAGGAAGCTAAGTTGGTCTCCCCACATATCCCATTGGGCAGCTCGCTGTACCCGCTCTCTCAATGTGCTGCGGGTGTTAAGTGGCACCTCGTGGGGAGCTGGCAGGTCTACTCTCCTCCATCTGTATCGCACCATAGTTCGGTCCAAACTGGACTATGGTAGCATCGTTTATTCTTCGGCTCGACCGTCCATACTGCGCCGCCTTAATACAATCCACCACCAAGGTCTGCGTCTGGCGACAGGGGCGTTTTACACTAGCCCCGTTGAGAGCCTCTATGCCGAGGCCGCCGAACTACCCCTTTCTTACCGTCGGGAACTCCTGCTTAGCCGTTACGCTAGTCGTTTGTCGTCCATGCGAGGACACCCAACGTACGCAGTTTCCTTTAACGCCTCACTTGACAGTCTCTTCGCTATGCGCCCGTCTGCTCTGCTACCGCCGGGAGTACGCTTGCATTCGCTACTCGGCCAGCTTGGCGTTACAATGCCTGCTATCTTCTCAACTGGAGAGAGCACCTCTCCACCGTGGCGAAGCCCCGAAATCAGTGTTAACTTTGACCTTCATTCTCTTCCAAAGGACTCCACACCTAGTTTCCTCTACCAGAGAGAATTTCACGCACTCCGGTTTAAATTTGATGACAATTTGTTCATTTACACTGATGGCTCAAAGACAGACCAGGGTGTTGGGTGTGCTTTTGTACTTGGCAACGTGTCTTTTAAATATCGTCTTCCTGAGTGGAGTTGCTTTTTTACAGCTGAGCTGTATGCATTATATCAAGCCACACAATACGTCCAGCGAAACTCGCTCAGTAAGACTGCCATTTGCTCGGACTCCATGAGTACTTTGTTGAGCCTTCGCACGCTATATCCGGCCCATCCCCTGGTACAAAGTATCCGCAATTGCCTTACTTCTCTTTCAACGAGCGGAACTACGGTGACGTTTCTGTGGGTCCCTGGCCACGTGGGAGTGTTGGGGAATGAGGCTGCGGATACGACTGCCAAGGAGGCAGTTCTCCTTCCTCGGCTATCTACCTTTTCAACTAGCTCTGATGACCTTCGCGCTGGTATCTCCCAGCGTATTATCTCCCGTTGGTATCTACATTGGTCATCCCTGTCAGGGAACAAATTGCAAGCCATTAAACCAGTGCCTGATCTCTGGTCAACGTCATCTCGACCCTCCCGCCGAGAGGAGATTGTTCTGGCCTGGCTTCCTATTGGCCACTGTCGTTATAGCCACCAGCATTTATTACGTGGTGGTCCTGCTCCCTTATGTGAGCACTGTGATGCACCTTTTACTGTGAACCATCTTTTAGTGCAATGTCCGTTTTTTAATCGTCTCCGTCATGATCTGTGTTTCCCATTTGAAATGTCTGACATTTTAGCTGATGACCCGCAATCGGTTAAGAGTTTTACTTTTTATACATCGTGCAAATATGGCGAAAGCCATTTAATTTCTAACCCCGGTTCTTTTTTTACTATGAGCTGTGTGGCGCTAATGACCACAGCAGTTGTGTGCCCTAAAACCACAAAAAAAAAAAAAAAAATCAGCCACAGGGACTGAGGAGGACTGCTAAGCCCTGTGACTAGCAGGTTGTGAGCGCACCTGCTGCTGCTGCTGCTGCTGGTTGTGGTTGTTGTTGTTGTTGTTTTTGTTGTTGTTGTTGTTTTTGTTGTTGTTGTTGTTTTTGTGGTTGTTGTTGTTGTTGTTGTTTTTGTTGTTGTTGTTGTTGTTGTTTTTGTTGTTGTTGTTGTTGTTGCTTTTGTTGTTTTTGTGGTTGTTGTTGTTGCTTTTGTTGTTGTTGTTGCTTTTGTTGTTGTTGTTGTTGTTGTTGTTGCTTTTGTTGTTGTTGTTGTTGCTTTTGTTGTTGTTGTTGTTGCTTTTGTTGTTGTTGTTGTTGCTTTTGTTGTTGTTGTTGTTGCTTTTGTTGTTGTTGTTGTTGCTTTTGTTGTTGTTTTTGTGGTTGTTGGGTTGTTTAAGGGGGAGTAAACTACAATGGCCATCAGTCCCCCATTCCATCCCTAGGCGTCAAAAGTGGGCGTATCTCTTTAACGTCCATGGAGCTAGAGGTTAAAATGTCGAAGTGAGAGAGTCCCACTGAGTCCATAAAACATCATAAAAATGGACAAAACACAAAACGTAAAGACACGATCACACAAGGACATCTGACAACAAAGAAGCCGATGTCTGTGGTTGACCGACTAGAAGAATAAAAAAAGGAAGTCAACCACTCGGTTTCACAAAGAAATCGACAGTTAGAGAGAACGATAAAATCCCCCTGCTCGAATAAAACGTAAAACGGTATCTGCCATTGTGGCATCGTCACCTAAAACTTCCGATAAAACAGCAGGGAGGTTAAGATATCTCCGCAAGACGGCTAAAAGGGGGCAGTCCATAAATATGTGGAAGACTGTCAGACGGGAGCCACACCGACATTGGACTGGGTCCTCACCCCGAAGGAGATGTCCATGGGTGAGCCACGTATGCCCAATGCGGAGGCGACCCAAGACCACTGAGTCCCGTCGTAAACCGCGCATAGAGGAGCGCCATGCAACCGTCGTTTCCTTGACCACCCGGAGCTTGTTGGCCGTGCGCAGGCTACGCCACTCAGTATCCCAAAGCTGACGTACTCGCTGGAGCAACAACGAACGGAGATCAGAAGCCGGGAGGCCGATCTCTAGACAGGACATACCGACAGCCTGCTTGGCAAGTGTAGCAGTTCGTTGTGACCTGTACTAGAAATCATAGGATAAAGTTCACTACCATAGATTCTCAGTTCACGTTTATATATATATATATATATATATATATATATATATATATATAATTTGTATTGTCCATAGTGTTCAGTGGTACAAATCTCTGAACTCCTACAATCTCTGTTCCGCTGTAACAATCGGGAGAAATTTTTTTTTTTTTTTACTCAGGTCGAATACACCGTTACTCTTGCTGATTGGAGTAATATTTACTTAAGGTGTTGCTCGACTTAGGTGGTAAAGTTTTCAGCCCTGTGTCTCCATCCCGATAGTCTTTCGTTTCAGCGAACACATAGATATAAATCGCTGCGCCACCCAAATAAAAGTCAACGCATCTGATAAACAAAATCTATAATCAGAAGAACTCAGTTCAGTGGGCCCTTTTGGTCGCAGCGTGTGTCCAGATAAAATTGTGACTAATCATTCGAACATAGTTCATTTAGTCGTTATCTTCAAAGAGTAATATATACTAATTAAGTTGAAAAATTCTGAAATTCGACACACTTTATTGTTGCTGCGGTCGACCAGTAATACTGCTCGGTCGCAGTAACAAATAATAATAAAATTTTTTAATATAGACAAGAAATATTCCTTTTACAAATTACGCTCGCTAATGATACTTCCACGTAACATTAGCGATCGTAGATCAACCATTTGTAAACTACTACAATAAGTTACACTGCAAGTTTACTTTAAATTCGACCACAGGGATCGATTTATTTAAAAAAAAAAGTCTTATATTTTTCAATACAAATCCTGGCCAGACTCTAAATTTGCAAATACCTATCCTCACTGGTTATGCTATCTTTTTACAACAAAAACAGAAAATAACCTACAGTGCCACCACCACTTTCCGGACACCTCTCATAATTAAAATTACAAAATAAAGGCGAGGGCCGTTTTTCAGGTGTGGGCGAAATTAATCATTCAAAAGGTCTGGTTTCCCACAACCCATAGTCTGCCTGTTAACAGCCTAGGAAAGAAAATGAATGTAGTCCTCAATAGGTAAGGTTCTACTTTAGTTACTACCCAAATGGAGTACCGTAATTACTTCAAATAGAATAATCATTGTTATTTTGTTCTGTAGACCTTATGCGGCGTCTAATAAACAAAAACAACTTTTCACTTTAATAAGAAAAGCTTTGTATTGGTCATGAAAGTAACTTTACATTTAATTGCCCTTCTTGCTCTTAGCCGGTGAATCATACTATTTCCACGCATTATTTTTAAAGTATGGACCATAAGCAGTATAGATCCAACTTACCAGTAATAAATATGAGTGGAACTCTGTCACACTCACGATACTTCGGACAACACGCAGCCTCCGACAGTATCTACCATCCACACTAACTCCCAATTACAAAAATCAGACTATCTGCTATGTCCAAAAATTTTAATAAAATCAACTTACCACTGTATTATACAGGGTAACTATTAAATTCCATTACGAATAGATCGTAATTATACACCTGGCTAAGAGAAGTTATTCTGTGGACCATCAAACTGATAACAAAAGAAATTCAACCATATGCATGAAATATAACTTTCATGACCCGATACTTCCTTGATTTACGAGTAAATTCTCGTAAAAATAAGACGAAGGATTATGTTCTATTACTGATCAATTACTCGTGGAATAAAACCACATGAGATACCGCATAGATTACGAACTGGCGCATTCCAGTATGCAACAAGAATTCGATAAACATTAAATTACGGTACTTTACCCTTGATATCTCATCTTAAAGTGGCTGCCTTTTCCGTTAATTCGCCGTTCGGCTCTCCAGAATGCATCAATTCATCATGTAAATCACATTTAGATGGCTGATTTACTTTTTCTTTATAATAATCGACATTACTTTTGGTAGCAAAACCTTGACCTACGGACACATTCATTTTTTTTCCTTCACAGAGATTTATTTAATTTCTTGGAATATGCTTCTGCGTTCCGCGGGAGATTCATTTGTTCTTTGCGGCGGCTCAGTAGGTCCGACCAGAGTAGTCTACGCCATTTCACTTGGTTCACCGCTAACATTCTCGTACAATCACGCGAAACATGCAACAGTAAAAAAACAATTTTTTTAAAGATAAGTTTACAAAATCATGCAACATCCCATTCAACCTCAGTTGACTGCGATAATCCTCACTATCTCTAATAGAGTTGCTAACATACTCTAAAAACATTCTGTATGGCTACACAAGCCTGTCAACACGTTCATTGTCTGGGATACCAACGTGACCGGGAGACCAGATGAACGTCACTGATCGCCCAGACAGTTCAACGGCACGAAACGTCTTCTGAATGGCCAACACCAGGGTAGACCGCGGGTAACACTGCTCCAGAGCTCGGAGGCTGCTCAGGGAGTCGCTGCAAACAACAAAAGACTCGCCCAACAAAAGACTCGGATATGCAAGAGAGCTCTGTGAATGGCCACCAGCTCTGCAGTGTAAACACTGCAGCCATTCGGCAGTGTGTGCTGTTCCACATGGTCACCATGAGTATACGCAAATCCCACACAGCCATCAACCATGGAACCATCTGTGTAGATCAGGTCATAACCACGGAATTCCGCTATGATAGCCGAAAACTGACGGCGGAGCGCCTCCAGGGGAACTGAGTCTTTGGGCCCCTGGGCCAAGTCCAGCCGAGTAGACGGCCGTGGCAAACACCACGGAGGTGTACGTGCACGGACCCGATAGGAAGATGGAAGGACAGAAGACCCAAGCTCCTGCAGGAGGGATTGAACCCGATGGGCAATCGTATGACCTGATATGGGACGTCGCTGATGGGGGCCATCAGGAAAGAGGAGACGATGGTTCGGGTGGCCTGGGGAGCAATACACATGGGCTGCTTAAACCGCAAGTAGGTGTTGGCGGCGGATCCCCACGGGTGGAACCCTAGCCTCCACTAGTAAGCTGTTCACTGGGCTGGTGCGGAAGGCACCCGTCGCGATGCGAACCCCACAGTTGTGAATGGGGTCCAGTAGGTGCAGTGCCGAAGGTGCTGCAGACCCATAGGCAATGCACCCAAAATAGATACAAGACCGCACCAGTGCTGTGTAAAGCCGCAACAGTGTGGAGCGGTCGGAACCCCAGGTCGTATGACTCAAGTGTCTGAGAAGGTTCAGATGGCGCCAGCACTTCCATTTCAGCTGACGAATATGGGGGAGCCACGTCAGCCGGGCATCAAAGACCAGTCCTAAAACATGGTGAGTTTCAACTACAGTAAGTAGTTCGTCATTAATATAAAGTTCAGGGTGCGGGTGGACAGTCCGACGCCGACAGAAGTGCATCACTCTGGTCTTGGAGGCAGAAAACTGAAAGCCGTGAGTAAGCGCCCAGGTCTGTGCCTTCCGAATAGCACCTTGCAACCTGCGCTTGGCAACTTGGGTGCTGCAGGAACTAAAAGAGAGACAAAAGTCGTCAGCATAAAGTGAAGGGGACACCGACAATCCAACTGCTGTGGCTAAACCGTTGATAGCGATTAAAAATAATGGAACGCTTAAAACGGAACCCTGAGGAACCCCAGTTTCCTGGATATGAGAGGAGCTCAGGGAAGCACCAATTTGAACATGAAAGGTACGGACGGCTAAAAAATTCTGAATAAAAATCGGTAGGGAACCCCTAGAGGCCCCAGTCATATAAAGTGTTGAGGATGTGGCGTCGCCAGGTTGTATCGTATGCTTTGTGCATATCGAAGAAGATGGCAACAAGGTGTTGGCGCCGGGAAAAGACTGTGCGGATTGCAGACTCGAGGTACACCAGATTATCGGTGGTTGATCGACCCTGGCGAAAACCGCCCTGGCATGGAGCCAATAATCCCTGAGTCTCAAGAATCCAGCACAACCGCCGACTGACGTGCATGGCACGTTAGTCAGGTTAATGGGCCGATAGCTGTCCAAGAAAAGAGGATGTTTGTCGGGATTAAGCACTGGGATGATGATACTCTCCCGCCACTGTGACGGGAAAATACCATCACAACAAATGCGGTTATAGACCGCAAGTAGGTTACGCCGACTATCTGCTGAGAGATGTTTCAGCATTTGACTATGGATGCTATCAGGCCCTGGCGCCGTGTCAGGACATTGTCGAAGAGCACTGAGAAGCTACCACTCAGTGAAAGGACTGTTGTAGGATTCAGAGCAGCGGGTATGAAAGGAGAGAGATGGGAGTTCTACCCTTTCCTTTACTGCACGGAAGGCCGGTGGATAATTTGCAGAGGCAAAGGCACGAGCACAATGCTCGGCAAACATATCTGCAAGAGTGGCCGGGTCCGTACATAGGACTCCATTTGAGGAGATCCCAGGGATTCCCACTGGTGTCTGTAATCCCTGTAGCCGCCTGATCTTACTCCAGACCTGTGAGGCTGAGGTGCCTGTCCCAATAGTGGAAACGTACCTCTCCCAGCACTCCTGTTTCCGTCTTCTTATAATCTGGCGAGCACGAGCGCGAAGCCTTTTAAAATTGATAAGGTGCTCCTGAGAGGGGTGCCGTTTGTATCGCTGTAAGGCCCGCCTGCGGTCTTTAATGGCCTCAGCGACCTCCGGCGACCACCACGGCACTGTCTTACGTTGTGGGCACCCTGACGTACGCGGAATGGTAGCATTCACAGCAGATATAGTGGAATGTTTGGCGCTCTCAACCACCTCATCGATGTTCTCGAGTGGGGGAGGGCCAACGATGGCAGCAGAAGTATAGTCTTCCCAGTTAGCCTTGTGCAGAACCCACCTGGGTGGGCCAGTTGGGGACTTGTGTTGCGGGAGTGACAAAAAATGGGGAAATGGTCAATGCCACACAAGTCATCATGAGCTCTTCAGTGAACAGGTGGTGGAGGCTGTGGCTGCAGATCGACAGATCAATGGCCGAAAATGTGCCATGTGCTACACTAAAATGTGTGGGGGCACCTGTATTCAAATGGCACAAGTTGAGTTGAGTTAGAAAATCCTTGACAACCCTGCCATGACCATTGATCTTAGAACCAGCCCACAAGGGATTGTGGGCATTAAAGTCGGCCAACAGTAAGGAAGGTGGGGGTAGTGGTGCTACGAGTGCAGCCAAAACGTTCACAGATACGTCACCATTTGGCGGCAAGTAGATACTGCCGACGGTCAACTCCTGTGTGGTACTCACCCTGAAAGCCACTGCTTCTAATGGTGTTTGAAGGGGCACGGGTTCACTAAACACAGAGGTGAGGACATACACACACTCCACCTGAGACCCTGTTATATATGCTACGGTTGCAGTAAAATCCCCTGTAGCCATGAAAGGGCAGGGGTCCACATTGCTGGAAACCAGGTTTCCTGAAGAGCAATGCAGAAAGCAGATATTGTGCTCAGAAGCTGCCGTAGCTCAGCCAGGTGGGGGAAGAAACCTCCGCAGTTCCACTGGAGAAAGACATTGTTCGAGTGCTGGTAAGACATGAATCCGAGTCGGTGGGCTACAACTCAGCATCACTGGCACCCACCGGTGTCGGTGCGTCATCTGGATTGTCCGTTTTCTGTAATGCGTCCCCGAGAGCGAGGTCCTCGGGTGACGCAAGAATCTCCACCTCATCCTCAGAAGTAGAGGTGGAGGCGGAGGGGAGTGGTGGCACTGAAGCCACCGTGGTGTCTCATGTCGTACCTTTCTTAAGCTTTTGTTTACCCCTCCGTTCCCTCGGGGGCTTCGCCGGTGGGAGGTGCTCTTCTCACTCAGCCACAGGGACCGAGGAGGAGCGCGAAGCCCCACAACCAGCAGTCTGCGAGCGCGCCGGCTGCTGGTTAGTGTCGATATCGACCCTGGCGGAAGGCAGTGTCCCAAGGGACCCCTTGTGCCTGAGGGAAGCCGGAGAAGGTTGTTCTTTCTCCGGCGGAGAGGGGGTAGCTGATCTCGAGGCTTTCACCTTGGGAGCTGTGGAAGGATGGCCCTCAACCTCCGTGGGGGCAGGCGTAGGTTGGTGGCCCTGGGGGCCCACAGGAACAGTTGAAGTAGAAAATACTGCCGCCGCCAAGGAGAGTGGCGACGACGTCACTGCTCCGAATGAATTTTTCATAGGTACTGGGTGCAGACGATCGAACTTTTTCCGTGCGTTATTATAGGAAATACGGTCCAGGGTTTTGTATTCTGTAATTTTCCGCTCCCGTTGAAGTGCGGGACATTGCGACGAGCAGGGAGGATGGTTCTGACCACAGTTGACACAGATGGGAGGCGGTGTACATCGGGCGCCCAGATGTGCTGGACGCCTGCAGTCCCTACACATAGCACTGGACATACAACGGGACGACATGTGGCCGAACTTCCAGCATTGGAAGCACCTCACAGGGGGAGGAATATAAGGCCACACGTCAACATGGTAAACCATCATCTTGACCTTTTCGGGTAATGTATCACCCTCGAAGGCCAAGATGAAGGCACCAGTTGCGACCCTATTATCCTTTGGGCCCCTATGGACACGCCGGATAAAATGAACGCCTCGTCGTTCAAGGTTCGCCCGTAGCTCGTCGTCCATCTGTAGCAATAAATCCCGATGGAAAATTACACCCTGGACCATATTCAGGGACTTGTGTGGAGTAATAGTCACTGCAACATCACCCAGTTTGTCACAAGCGAGTAGCGCCCGTGACTGGGCAGGAGATATTGTGTGGATGAGGACAGAACCGTTGCGCATTTTAGACAGTGACTCCACTTCCCCAAACCTGTCCTCCAGATGGTCCACGAAGAACTGAGGCTTGGTCGCTGAAAATTAATCCCCATCAGTCCTGCTGCACACGAGATATCTTGGAGCATATTCTTCAGTCAGCTTTGCGCCCCGACGTTCCTCCCAAGATGCGGTCAGGGAGGGGAACGTTTTGGGGTCGTACGTGGAAGCATTGAACTTTCCTCTCTTAGAGACGGCGGTTGTACGTCCGCCAACGTCACCCGATTTTTGCCTCTTCATTGCGGGTGATCCGCCCCGATGCCACCCACTCCGATCAGGGGCTCTCCTCATGGGCGCCACCCAGCCACAGCAACGTCACCTGGCAGGATGACCGTTGCCGGGAGTCCTGATGCCCCACAGAGACAAGCATCGATTCCTTGGCTTGCATGAGGAGTATGCAGCTCTGGCACCGGTAGAGCGACCCTGTGTTGTCAGGGGGCTACATCCAAGAGGGTACATAACGACCCCACCACAACGGACTGGCTACCATGTTGGCTTTCTGGCGCAATGTGTATCATCAGAAAGGAGAGTGCTGAGATGGTAGTGCACAATGGACACGACTTGCACGAAAAAAGAAATGACGTGCCCTGTGGCAGAATAGAATCCGCAGTCGCAAGTCCATTCCATGATGGGTGCATAAGATGGCTTGGCACAAGTATTACATGTTGCACCACGTAAGGTGTCCTTCCCCAAATGGGTCGCTCTTCTGAAAAATTTTGAAAAATGGAGGGTCAAACCCACATAGGGGACCACAGATGGAAAACCGAAAAGTATGAAGACTCCTTTTAGTCGCCTCTTACGACAGGCAGGAATACCGCGGGCCTATTCTTACCCCCGAACCCGCAGGGGGCCTTGCTGCTGGTTAGTGTCGTTATCGACACTGGTGGAAGGAAGTGTCCAAAGAGACCTCTTCCGTGTGAGGGAAGCCAGAGAAAGTTGCTCTTTCTCCGGCGGAGAGATGGTTTATCAAAGAGTTTCGCGGTCCTTTGGATGAGGAGCGCCGCTCACTTAGCAGAAAAATCAACAAGCCGCAAACCACCTTATTCAGTGCATGTGGGCACGGAGACTGTGAATGTATGTCCACGCCACAGCATCCACCAGACAGCGAACTTTATGCCTCGAGCCAGTTCCTTTGGTACAGGGAGTACTTGTGCAAGTTACCAAGCACGAGACAATATATTGGTGATAATAATCTGCACCCGTTCCGGAAACGAAAGTGCCCTATGGGAATAGATGCCGGCGACAGCTCGGGAGGTGTATACAACGAACGCCAGTTCAACTACTGCATCTTCTGTGGATTCTCGGTCATCACAATTCTTAGGATTTTGTGCTCCGTCTGGGTGGTGTACTAGTCCCTATTCAAGTCCTGGTTACAGCGTGCAAGGCGGAGGAGGACCGTCTTTTGAGGGTTGACTATGGCTCCAGTCACATGTTCATACTGCTGGAGAATTACGTGGAGTCGGTCAATGTCCTCAGGTTGCTCCACAAAGACGCTCAGATCGTCGGCGTATGCGCTACATGTCAGGCGCTCAGTGGCAATTCGCCTCCCGGCACATATATGGTCAATGGTATGGAGTAGATGGTCTAGTGCCACCGCAAATAGCGCCATCGACAACGGGCAACCTTGCGGGACAGACCGGCTGATCTTGATGGGAGTGCCCAGGCAGCCATTAATACTGACCCTGGTTGTTGCCGTACCCGGGGTGGTTTGTGACGAGTGTCGTAAAGGTACGGCCCAAGCTCATCGTGGACATCACCTGCTGAAGATAAGCATGACTGACCCTATCGAAGGCATTTTTAAAATCAACTAATAGAACCGCTGCTCGCCTGTTTCTGGTCGCCTTGATGTGTCCGATACAATCTCTGTACGTAAGGATGGCATCAAAGATGTTCCGGTTCCTTACTGCACACGTCTGATGTTGGCTAATGACAGCTGGGAGAACTTGCTGCATGCGACTAGCAATGCATCGAGCTATGATTTTGTAGTCCACGTTCAATAGGGTAATCGGCCGCAGCGTTTCGAGACGGGGCGCCGCATTCGTTTTTGGCAACAAGATGACACAGCCTTCAGCGAAAGCCTGTGGGACGGCAAACCCGTGAAGTTCATTAGCGATATTGATGAGGACGTCGTGCAAAACAGCTGAAAACCTAAGATAAAACTCAACTGGAATGCCATCGAGGCCTGGCGACTTACCTCGAGGACACCTCTTTAGGGCATCCAGGATGTCATCCCTAGTGAATTCCTCAGTCAGGTACTCCCTGTCCTCATCTGTCAGAGCAGATGGGACATGGTGCGAGACACCGTCTACTGCCCTGACATCTATTGGCACGTCTCGAAACAAACTAACGAAATAGTTGTCAATTTCAGTGTTGACAACGCGCAGGTCGGTGGTCGGAGTCCCGTCTTTTGTGACCCATTTATCGATGAGGAGCTTCTCACGACGACTCCGTTCGCGTTGGAGATGGTAAACTGAGACAAGTTCACCAGGAACCGCGCCAAGAGGCTGACTGCGCGATCACCACGGAGCCATAAATCTCGTAAAAGCTTGGCTTTGAATCACTTCAAAAGCGGAAGCAACTGGGAATCTTTCGTGACCCGCTGCGCCAGGCCCTGCAGGCACCGTTGGTAAAATTCCTGCGTAGAGCGTCGCCAGTACGCTTTTTCAGGAATAAAATCGATCAGATAACGCTGGAGCGTAGGTTTGGCAATGGTGAACCACCACTCTATTGTGGACTGCGCGTTGTCCATTTTTGGAAGTAAATTCGTCCAAAGCCCATGAAAACCCTCCACCAAGGTGGTATGACAAATGACTGCAATTGAATTTCCACATGTTCTTCCGTCGATAAGGCCGTACTCCAGGCAAGCTGATCTGGCACAGGTAACTGCAGTGATCGGAAAAACTGGAAAAACTTGTGTCCGAATTATACGCCCTTGGAGCGTGGTCGAGACATAGATACGGTCTAGCCGGCCCCGGCCTGTTGGGTGGAAGTACGTGTACTCATTGTTGTAAGGGTTCAACACGCGCCAACTGACCTTCAGGTGGAGGGCGTCGACGAGTGCACCTAACTCATGGCTCTTGTACGGTCGTGGGACCTGATCTATGTCACATAGTACGACGTTGAAATCCCCACCCATTATGATGTTGTCACCACAATCGGCCAGGAGCTCGCACAGCTCTTGCCCATAAATTCGGCTCTGAGCGGGAATGTCACCAGATGGGGCATAGACTTTCACAAGGGTGACTCCATTGAGACCGCTAACTATGACTCGTCCACTGGGCAGAGGGCAGACTCCCGTAATCGGGATACCAGAGCGGCGTAAGATGGCCGTTCCCGTCTCCATAGTCGGGTCAAGATTAGCGACCACATCGAAATCAGTTATATATTGGAGAGCTTCACTCAACATTTCTTGGAGGAATGCGACGTCACAAGAATTGGCACGTAAAAAGTTCTTGAGGGCGACTGCTTTTAGCTGAACGCACATTTTTTTTTGCATTGACAGTGAAGATGTTGTATCGACACGTGTCGGACGCCATCCCTTTACCGTCAGTAGAAATCCTTCTCGTCCGCCCCCCACAGAGGTCCAGTCGAGTCGAGTCGGGTCGAGTCTCCCCCACGTCTGCAGTGGCCTGCCGCCGCTCGCCCTGCCCCGCGGCCTGTGACGTCAGCGTCCGCGTCCGCGTGCGCTGCGTCGCCTGCTCACTGTCTTCGTCGGCCTTCCTCTTGGCCGCCACCGCTACCCGCGCCTTGGCAGAGTGCAGTAGCGCTTCCAGCTGCCGGGCTTGCTCGCGGATGCGGTCTCTCCCGTCTACAGGTGTCGGGGGCGGCATGGTAGCAGCCGACGCGTTGGTTTTGATCGCACTATCGACAGGCGGAGACGACGTATCGTCCGCCTTTCGACTTTTTCTGCCATGATTCCTGGATCGTCGCCTACGTTGTTTCATAACTTCAGTGCCTACTGCGGACGCCGGGTTCAAGTCCAAGCCAACAACATCCATCTTCAGGTCTGTCTTCGGCACCATAATTGGTAGAGGCAATCTCAGGAGCAACTACCGCAGGTGAAGCGGCAGCTACATCTGCACTCGTAACGTCGGTAGAGACATCGACTGGCATCTGCTGTTCAACTGCCTGCGCCGTGTCACCGGGGATGGTGCTTGTGGTTGCTCGCCATCGACAATCACCATTACTGTGTCAGAAGTCGGTAGAACTCGCGCCGGTACCGCGGATGCCGTGGAAGGCAGGGGTTGGAGTACCGCGCCTGCAACCACCTCACTCAGCAGCGGGAATTGTCCAGAATCGACTGCAGCGGGGACTCGCTGTAACTGCAAGGGCCGTCGGCGTGGACAGGTCATACGCAAATGCTCCGTCGATTGACGTACAGAGCAAGTCGGAGGTTGACCGAGGTAACTAATTTGCGCACGGGTGCCCTCGATTTCATGTACGACAGGATGATATTTTTATCCTTTTTTTTTTTTTTTTTTTTTGTGGGACTCCCTTCTCCCCTACACCCCGTCCTTTCTCTCACCAATAACGCCTTCATCGGCGATAAAAAATTAGGTTCCCCCAACGGAATGGCCGTATAATGATGTACTGTGTCCTTCCAAAGCGTGAACACAGGTTCTTCAAATGACTTTGCTCCAGTATCCAGATGCAGGATGGTATGTCAGCATTGAACCAGATGGTGCACATATGTAACACTCGAGTATCATGTTGCCGGATGCAGTTGTTTCGATGTATGTGCTGGGTCACGGATTCCTCGCCTTCATTCATGGAGGTTTCGCCAACCAATGTCCAATAAATGGAAATTCATGGCGGCTGGGGCTATAAACCGACTCCTGTGGCGGAAAGAAGTGCTTCTTCCACTAAAATTCGTAGGAATGTAACACTTGCGAAAGAAAAATCTTCTTCGACGAAAACCACTCCAACTTAACGTGAAGAGGAAATTTAAATACTAATGGACTTCTATTTAAATGCAGTGGTAGAAGTGTAAAACAAATGCACTACAAACCGGTAAAATGACAAATTAATCAATAGAAATGAAACCCCTGATGCACGTCTTCCCATGCTGTGTCCAAGACAACTGAAAACTTAAAATGGGTCCCTAGTGTGTAGTCTAAATCTTCTATATTAGTTATCGTTCAGATTGCCAAATTATCAATACATCAAAAACTAGCAAATTTCAATTCAGCAGGACGTCAAATGCACGCTGCAGAGACACTTTCAAACAATCGGCGAATGTATCTTGATACTTGCGTTGCTTCATTTTAAGTTCTTGATCACGCCACAAATAGTCCAGAAAGTCCATTTCAGTAGACACTTTTATGGTAATTATGGCATGAATTGCATGCCCAAAAATCCAAATTTGTGTATTTTTCACAGTCCGGGGTCGTGGATTGAAGTCCGGTAGTATAGCGTCTACTGTCGTAAAATCTTGCACAGCCTCTGTGGATGATATGCAGTATTTCCTGGGTGATGTTGCAGACGTCACTCGTCTTATGGCACACAAAACGATGATCCTCGGTGCCGCACAAGGGGCAGTCACTGGTGCGAATCAGCCTCATAGAATTTAACTTTGAATTTGTTGGGACAGTGCGATTTACCAACATATGGCTGTAACACTTGCTGGTACCACTTTAGATGAGACGTTCCTCCAAATCTGCTGCCAATTGCTGTCTGGGAAATGTGGCTCCCACTTGTTCTGGAGTGGTGTTCCGTGTAGTGCAGCTGTGATGGCTCTGACTGTGTGGCGCGCCTGTCGCTGCTGCGTAGATAACTGTTTTCCATATAGTAGCGGCTCACGTAATTGATAGAATACGGCACAGGGGCCGTCATGATAGGAGCGTCCAACGAAGGTGGCCACAGCTGATTGAAAAGGGCCGCATTCGGGCTGTTGGGGGTCCTTCGCCATGATAGTCTTCGTCCTCTTCAGAAACAGAGCCGCGCATCTTGTGGGTAAATCAACTAGTCCGAGGCCGCCTTGCTCGATTCGCAGAGTACACGTAGCCAAGGACACCTTAAAGATATTACCTCTCCATAGCATCCAGTACACTCAGGGCCGGCGCAAGCCCGAGTGCCGCCCCGTGCGAGATGCTAAATAGCCGCCCCCCTTCAACCTTATTTTATTAATTTTTTTTTACAGAAGTTTGAGGAATTTTATTTAAACAAATCTGTATGAAATTTCAGCACAGCATGACGGTATAGATGTAAACATAAAACACTGAGAATAGCCTCACTGTGCCCGAAATCCATGTAGATCTGGAAAATAAAAACAAAAATTGCGACTGATTGCTGACATTCGTACGGATTTCTACAAAACAATCGCTGGGCACCATCTCAAAAATGGAGTCAAACCTAATTGAAGAAATCTAGCTAATTTTAATGATCCTTGTGAACTTACAAAACTGTTAAATGTGTGTGAAATATTATTATAGGATACGCTGTTCAGGAGATGAAGTCATAAGAATTGAGCCGCGTGAAATTGAATTACAGGCCGAATTTCACTACACACGCTGGTGAAGCGATCAAAGAGTGGGGCGGAAGACAATGGAGAGAGGAAGAATAAGAAGATGGAGTAACATAATAATTCAATAAATACTCAACCGGGCATCGATAGGTACTAATGTTAGTCGAAATATATTAACTCACTGCACTGCGGTAGTTCATTTCAATGAACTGACACTCGACATCTATCGTAATTGCCATGTGTCAGTTCTTTCGTGTCTGATTATGGAATAAGGGGCAACAAATTAGTCATTGCCGTACTACTTCACTTTTCTTCGCTTTATTTTCATTCTAGCTACTGAGAGGACGCGTGCGTATTAGCCGACTTGCCAATTTTTGAAGTAACATTATAAGAAAAATAAATTTTCCTATTCTGCAATCTTGAAGCAGAAAAATTCTAACTTACGAGTAACATGTGTGCGCAGTACTAATTGTACGTTATATGAAAAGCACTAATCTATTACATACCAAGTTGCAAGAAATTCCGCCGCACCAATTTATCTGTTCTTACGAAACGCAATGTAAGTGCTTCTGACTAATCTTGACTACCTCGGCCAACTACCGAAACGAATTCTGCAGGTTTCGTTGTAGAGAACTCAACAATACCTATTGCCTGGAAAGGCGAAGTGGTGATGCGGCAGTGCAGGAACTAGGTCACGTGACGAGGTACAGCGAGGCTACGGTTAAACTAGCGAAAGAAGCAAGAAGTTCACAGTAATTATATGACCGATGATATTCTATGGCATTATGAACAATAGAAGGAAATACGAACTTTGCGAAAACTGCACAACGTTTTTTCAAGCAGAAATGAGCTTCAAAGCTAGCAAGGAAACCCTTAGAAGCAATTTTCTATGGATATTTGTTTTAGAAGGTGTCAAAATTAACGTTCTATTTTGTGCGGACGAAAGGACATTGTTGCTAAAACACCATACTTTCTCACGTTTTCATCAGAATCAAAGCGATCAGTAGTATACTTAGATGAAATATGGATTCACACGCATTATACAGTAAATAATTGTTGGCAAAGTGATTGTGTGCTAACTCCAAGGTCTTCTGGCTCTTCTTCTGGAGCTGGATGGTGTACGGTTTACTGGGTGAGCATTTCCTACTTCTTGTGACTATTTAGTCTTAGGATCCGTACTTCATTTTTGTGTGGCTTGTTTGTGTTGTGGGAATTTTTTCATTTCTTCTGGAGTGAATGAGAGGGAATTTTTATTTTTTTGTTACCTTGTTATAGTTTTTGTTGCGCTGTATTTATCATCTATCCAGCAGCGCTATTGGTCTCCAGTAAGTGTCTCTAGGATCCTGGGGTGCTCCTAGTACACGTATTAGATCATTTTGGGACGACCCTGTTCGGTGGTAGAATCGTCGTGTTAGTTCCTGGTGTCTGTGAAAACCGTCTGGTTCTTTGGCTGCTTCATGTAGGTATCGGTGCGGGAATTGTGAATGAACATGATAAACTCTTCTTAATACCCGATTTTGTAGTGTCTGTAGGCGATGGAGATGAGTCCGTGCTGCAGAGCCCCATACTTCACAGGCATAATTAAACAGAGATTGCAGGTACATTCTGAAGATCAGCAACCCATTTGCTGTTGATAGCGTAGATTCTTCTATGTGCTGTTTCCAGGTTAATCGCTTGTCAAGTATTACACCTAGATATCTTGCAGTTTCTGCTCACGGTATTGCGACATTGTACAGGCATACGTCTTTTTCTTGCGAAAATTGTTGCCTGCGTCTTCAGCGGATTGAAGGAAATCCTCCATTTGGTTGCCCATTCTTCCAGTATGTTACAGACACTTTTGTAGTAGAGCCACCGGCTTCTGATGTAGAGCATCGTGTCGTCTGCGTAGATAGCTTTTTCAACCCGGGGTACTGTTGGCAAGTCTGCTGTGAAGATCGAGTATAGGACTGGTCCAAGCACCGATCCTTGCGGTACTCCGGCGGCAATCGGACGGACAGTTGACAATGTATTATCAGTTCGGACGACTGAGGTTCTGTGCCGCAAATATCATGCCACCAGGCGTATGAATGTTCTGGGGAATCCGTATCGGTTTAGTTTCCATAATAATCCTTGATGCCAGACGCTGTCAAACGCTTTTTGGACATCGAGTAGTATGGCTCCACAGTATTCCCTTTTATTGAAGGCTGTGGTAATGTATTCGACGGTGCGGAGTATCTGCTGGGTGGTGGTGTGTCCCGCTCTAAAGCCAAACTGCTCAGGAGGCAATGTTTCTTGTTGTGCCATGATGATCTGGATTCTTCGTAGAAGTAATATTTCAAATAGTTTGCTTATGTGCGAGAAAAGGCTGATTGGTCGGTAGTTACATGGGTCTTTCTTGTTTTTGCCTCATTTAGGCACTGCCACCACGATGGAATGCTTCCATGCAGTTGGATAAATTGACGATGTTAGCAGCCAGCTAAATATTACAGCAAGGCGAATGATCACCGTCATCGGTAAGTTCTTCAGTTCACGACCCGTTACATTATCTGGGCCCGGGGCTATGTTGGATGGTAATACCCGGATGCCGTGCTCGACCTTTTCTGCTGATGCCTGTGCGAGTACTATTGTCAAAAGTGCCGGTCAGAATTTAATTGTTGTTCATGCAGGCGGAGAAAGGTGTTTCATGGCTCAAAAACCAAAACGTCCGACTATCGCTCAGAAACGGATAGCAAAAATTTCCAAAAATACGTCGAAACCCAACGTATTCCAGGCTTACTACCAATGTCTTTATCCCTTGTAACTACTCACAGCGTATTTACCCATTCTGAATACTTCTAGCAAATCAAATGTTTGTAAAGCGCAAGGGACTTAACTACGGAGTCATCAGTCGCTAAACTTACAAACTACTTATGAACTACCTTGTACTAAAGACGACACAAACATCCATGCCCGAGGGGAGATTCGAATCCCAGACGGCCGCGCGTACCACAACACGGCGCTCCAGTACGCGCGGCTAATCCGCCGCTGCATATTTCTAGCCATTTTAGGTGTCGGACATGTTTGACTGTAGTAATGTTCAATCATTTTTTTCCATAATGCGGGAAGAATGAAACACTCGGAAACTGCTATTGAAGGACTTAGTAAAATTGCTTCAGGCTTTACATGTAACAGCAGTATCTAACATTACATTCGAATTTCTAAATTACATAAATTAAATTTCGTCTTCTGCAAAATTAGCTGTGAGTAAACGCACGTCGCGTAACAGGCTGTCAGCGCTCCACTCATAAGAATACTGGCGTGTACGCCAGACCGCTTCCTCCTCTTTTCTCCGGCGTAAACTCGACGGTGCTGCCACAGTGGCAAAGAAGAAATTTGTCCCCCTCTCACCCCTTGTTCAACAGGGGCGGCCAGCAGGTGGTCAGGCGCAATGCCACAGTTCCCGAAGCCGTTCCCTCCGAGGTTTGGAATCCCCCTCTTGGGCATGTATGTTGAGTTTGTCCTAAAAAAAAAAAAGGCGGGGCGGCAGATTTGCCGCCCCTCGGAAAGTGCCGCCCCGTGCGGCCGCACGTTTCGCACGTGCCTTGCGCCGGCCCTGAGTACACTGCTTGCTGGATAGCACGAGCGATGGTTTTTGGCAACGGCAGCACTTGTGCTAAATACCATGCTTTGGAGAGGATATTGGTATTGCTCAAGTCCGCTCGTTCGTATAGCTCCAGGAGTGGTAGATAGCGATTCCTCGTCAAGGCACGTATAGTGTTCAGCATCCTACGCCAATTCAAGGCCTGCATTCTCTGAATGCTATTTGTAAATATGATGCCCAATATCTCGTCCTCTTCTCTCACAGTGAATCAGTCTCGTCTCGTCAGTGCGGCGCGACGTGTAAGGGGCAGGAGGACTGTTTTCGAAAGTTGACCATCGCTCCAGTCGCCTTCTCGAACCTTTGCAGGGCGACGTACACTCTGTCTAAATCGGCCGGTTGGTCAACAAACACTCCCAAATCATCAGGGTACGCTCTGCACTGTAACGAAGTAGAGCCCACCGGGATTCCTCGACCTACTGCCTGAATGTGGAGCAAGAGAGGATCAAGGGCGATTGAAAAGAGCTCCATCGACAATGGACACCCCTGTCGGACGGATCTTCTTACAGGAAAACTCGCGCTCAGGCGGCCATTCACTAGTACTCTGGAGGTCGCGGACGTTAGCAAGTTGGAAATATTAGTGAGCGTCGTCTCAAATCCCAATCGTGTCATCACCGTTGGGAGATAAGAGAGACCGACTCTGTCGAAAGCATTGCGAAAATCGACGAGAAGAAGAGCTGTATATCACATCCTTGATGTAATAACAGATGCAACAGAGTCGCGGTAAGCTAGAACCGCGTGAAATATGTTGCGGTCCTGTACCGCACAGGTCTGGTGTGGACTGATGACCTGCAGCAAAATCGTTTTCAAACGACTTGCTACACACTGTGCCCGATTTTATAATCGGAGTTTAACAGTGTGATAGGGCGCAAGTTCTCTACATGCGGAACCGTATTTAATTTCGGTAGTAAAACAACTGCCCCTTCTAAAAACTCCGGCGGTATTGGGACGCCGCATTGTATCTCTGTCGCAATGGCGATAAATGTTTCCGCTAAAACATCTGTAAAACGTGCGTAAAACTCGACTGGGATACCATCTGTCCCTGGGGATTTCGCCTTGGGGCTCCCTTTAACGGCATCGTAAGTCTTCTTTGAGAAATGGTTCGTTGAGGCGTTCCCTGTCTTGGTCTGTGAGTAGATGGGCGACGTGCTGCAAAAAAAACAATCCAGTGCTTCGTGATTTATCGGAAGGAAGGCGCTGAAATGGTCGTAAATATCCTGACGAATAACGGCATGGTCTCGGGTTCGAGTCCCGTCACTCCTCCTCCAATCAGCGACATACAGTTGAGCCCGCCGTTTCCTCTCTCTCCTGAGATGATACACGGAGAGGTGTTCCCCATCCACTTCGCCTATCGGTCGACTTCTTATGATTGCCCCCTCCTTGCGGAATTTTAGGTCTCTTAACACTTTGGCCTTAAAATATTTAAACTTTGGAAGGAAAATTGGGTTCTGAGTGACTTGTAGGGCTAGCTCCTGTAAACATTGTCGGTAAAAGTCCGAAGTCGTCCTGCGCCCGTGTGCCCGTGTGCCCGTGTTTTACTAAAATCTTGTAGAAACAGCCTCATGGCTGGTTTCGCGTCTCTGACCCACCAATCGATGGCACTTCTACTGGGTGGTTTCAATTCAAGGAGCATACTCCAGAGAAGGTTAAACTCACTGGCCAAAAGCACATCACTTAAAATCCCACAATTTAGCTTCAACATGTTGAAATGTCTAAGGAGTCGATGACCAGGTAACACCATTCGACATAGGTAGGTACAGTGATCCGAAAAGATTACTGGGAGGACGTCAGTTCGCACTATACTTGAGCTGAGGGTCGATGAGACGTAAATACGATCAATCCTACTACTGCCAGCACTGTGGAAGTATGTATACTTTGTCGTATTAGGATTCAATACACGCCACGAGACTTGCAAGTGTACATTGTCGACCAAAGTGCTCAATTCGGGGCTCTTGTTGGCTTTTGGTACCTGATCTACATGGCATTGATCTTGGCATTGACCGTCACGATGTTAAAGAAATCGGCGACTGACGCCACTATGACGTCAATAGAACTTGTCGACGTCCGTGTCCGCAGCCCAGTCCATTTTGTCTCGATCCTTGGTGGCAGGAGCAGAGGGCCCCCCGCCGCCTTCCCTTCCATTTTCCGGAACTCGCTTCACCGTCATCTGTTCCTCCTCTTCACTACGTATCTCCTCGCCTTTCCTTTTGGGTCCGAAAGATTGCACCACATCCATCAGAACCTCCTCAAGAGTGTTCTGTGCGCGAAGACACTGGAGGAACGGTTGGGGGAGGCGGTGGCATCACATGCGCTACCCCTAACTGTGACCCCCGCGAGAGGAACCTGCGATGGGTCTACGGTAGGCGGCATCACTTTGTTGGGTGACGTCGACTTTCGACGACGTCTCTTACAGGAAGACTCGCGTTGCGATTAAGAGGTGGCGGTGATTTCGCTCTCCGCATCACTAGTGGCAGAAGATGGGATGCCCTCAGGTCGCTTCCCCTTGTCTACCTCGGTTTCCAGTAGAACTTCGTGTTCCGAGCCCTTCACAGTTTCTTGCGGTACCGAAGGTGTAGTTTCAGTGGGGGCGGGTTCCGATCCTGTCGCCTCGACCGCCGCGCGAGTTGTCTCTACTGCTGGGTCCCCTGTCATTTCTAACGTGCGGCTCGAAGGGGCCTCAATGATGAGTGGAAGTTGTAAAGACGCCGGAGAAATGTCCATTTCTGTTCTCATCCCTTCCGGTCCTGAGTTCACTTAGCGCACTGCACGTAAAGCTGCGTATGAGGGGTCCCTATTGCTGGCCGCCTGGCGGCAATTGCACGGGGCCACGACGTAAGGGGCAGTCCTGTCTAAAGTGCCGGTCTTGTGACAATAGAAACAGGTTTGAGGTTGTCCCCCATAAGTTATAAACGCTCGATAACCCTTCACGTAAATAAGGGAGGGAATGTGACGCTTGAATATCATCCGCACATTCCGGATGCCATTATGAACCGGAAAACGATATCCATTACCCCACTTTTCCAAAGTTATTGCAAGAACAGTTCTATATGGGGTTAAATTACGTTTGAGAGTTTCGTCCGTGAGTTCGAAAGGCGAGTTGAGCACAAGAACATTTCGTATACCATATCCGGCATTGGATACTTTAACCTTTGATATCGCACCATAACTGTGACGGAACTTTCGTTCACCGTTATTTACATTAACTATCGCGTCACATAGTTCGGTAGTCGGTAGCTTAACAAAGACGGAATTAATAAACGTGTCGTATTGAATGCCGACCAAAAGTCAGCTGTCAGTTTAAGGTAATCTCCTAACCACTCGTGGACCTCAAAACCGGTCGGTCTACCAACGGTAACGTCAAATTCGCACTGAATAGTGTCCTGTCGGTCTTCACAGATGTTAGCGTTCATGACTCACCATTTTCGTAGAACAGCTACAGACGACGCCTCAGCGACGCTCCAAACACGCAGAAGAACCGTATACACGGTATCTCCTACGCCAGGTAAGAATGCCTTCACGCACTCACTGCCGTAAACGTGAAAGAGCATGGTCGCTATGCTTGCAATTTCTACTTAGAATGCAGCTTTTAGCCGCCGAGTTGTGTGTCAGATAGTTGCAAATACGGCCTAATGCCGCATAAATCGATGCACTTTGCGCAGGATGGGAGGACCACGCGGTCCAGGCGTCGACCGTTGCTTCGGTAACTCACTGCATCCTCCGCAAGATGGCCTCGAAAACGTCTGTGGCCGCAAAACGTAAGAACGATCAAACAAGCGAGCAGCTCTCTCAACGTTCGCGTTGTTACTCCACGTCGTTGGCTGTACCACACAGCAGTCAGACGGGGCGTTGGGGTGTGATCCCTGGCCCTCGAGGCCTGAGTCGATGCAGCAGTAGTGGCCTGCCGCGGGCCACAGTCGAAAACTCGTTTAGATCTGTTTCGTCATGTTTTATTTTCGGGTCCTGTCGTTAGGTTCCTATTAGTGTCTTTTAAATGTGTATCTGTCCTCTTGACTCTTACTCGTTTTCCTTTGCAATACGGTATAACAACCTGTCACTTTCACCATTCCCATTATTACGTCCTTTGGAATGGTGTCCATTTTAACTATCAATATCAACGCTATAACGTCTTTACCAAAGGTTTTGGCGTTAACTTCCTACATATGCTTGCTTTGGGAATGTACAAGAGTTAAAAGAAAAAGAAATCTTGTGGCAGTGTCTGCGAAAATATAAATTCCTTGCCGTCGATCGAAATTAGTGCAGGAGTACTGTAGAGGGGGGCGAGGAACGGATCCCAGAAAAGAGAAACCGGGAAAGGTCACCATAATATCCCTTCTATGTAGCAGCAAAGCGAAATGTTTATTTACCAATGTGGCAAATTACACAATATCGGACTTCGTGATTACAGTATCTATGAATACAAACATTCTTGTTATTTCCACAGCACTCTACCTTGTAATATTTTCAAATAAAAATTTACGAAAATTCTTACAGCTGTTACAACAATTAGAATTGCTTACAGAGCATAATTCGTGCCAAAAAAATATAGCTTTCACATATGTGTAAAATGATCCGGAAAAAAAGGGAGCCAACAGCACCCCCTTTTTTTATTTTTTTTATTTTCCTTTTTTGCAATTAATAAAAGAAAGCAGAATAAACCGCCGAAAACGACCAAAAGCAACCACTACCGACGCAGAAGCGCCCAGCTGAACACTAACTAAATAGTGTCAGACTGAATGGCCGCGGCTGCCCGCCAGGAGGGGCGCCACACGACGCCCGCCCCCGCACTTAGCACGCAGTACACATATATCATCCATTATATATATATATATAAAGACAAGAGAAAAGCAGAATAAATCCCTGGAAAACCACCAAAAGGGTCCATTGACACAAACTAAAATGTCAAAACTGTCGGGGGTACCACAACCTGACACATTGGAGCCCCGGAATTGAGAAATCAACATTTAAATAATGGAAATAAGTTTCCTTCAAAGGACAGAGACGCACATAAAGTGGACACACACACACACACACACACACACACACACACACACACACACACACACACACACACATACGATTCCAATAACTCATCCAAAGCATGATCATAGTCAATTTCCGTCTCGTAAACCATATACATAGCCAGGTCCAGTCACAATGAGGCAAAACAGGTTGGCGGCGGTAGTCGAAGTCCAAATCACAACAGTCGATCGTACGCATATTCGATCGCCACTTGTAGAAATCGGGCGAAAGTCTTAGTGAAGGTAGTACTGCGTTGAAGGAGAGTATGTTCGTGGGAAATATAAACCATATAATGGAAGGCGTCAGAAATTTGCAAGTGTAAAATGGCATACACAGTATGTGCGACAATCCAAGTAGTAGCGGCACATTTTGTTAACGGGTACGGCTTGATATCCGGTAACAGGGCAGTGTCCGTAGAAAATGAGGCAGGGGTGGTGCGATGGATCATGGCCAACATTCCCAACGCCACCGTCCACACTGCCGAGTGCCTGACACAATTAAAACGGTGTTCCAAAGTATCAGGCAAACGACAAGCATCACACAAGTTGGAGGTGTGGAGACGGATGCGAGATAACTTGTTTGTAGGGAGGACTCTGTTTACCACCTTATACCCAAAGCTGATGACCGTAGACGACAGGAAGGGGGCGTGAACATTCGACCACACTTGCTGCCATGTGGATCTGGGGAAGCGGTCGTGCATCCTATTGTGTCGGCCGTCCTCGGAGATCCCGATACACAGCCCCGACTTTCTTGTCCGTGGATCCAAGGTGTCGGTGTCCACGTAACTTACCTGCACAAAATACTCCCGCACATATCGCAGACGGTAAGAGATTGTATTAGGATCTATTGGTGCCACTTCGGACGCAGGTCGGAGTGTATTGAATAGAACGGCTGTCGGTCCAGGTAGGTTGTTTTCAATGATCGTGCGCGTCCGATGAATGAGGAGAGCAGCTGCTTTGGTTGCAAAGTGAGTGAGGTCGAGCCCCCCCTCCGCCCTCGGAAGGGTGCAGGTGACGTAACTGACTTTAAAAATATTCCCTCGCCATAACAAGCAATAGACCGCCTGCGTAAGAGCCCTACCCAGCTCTTTAGGGACATGGAACAACTGCGCCAAATACCAGGCCTTACTAAGCAGGCACGAATTGATTAGGACCACCCGTTGGCGCAAGTCCAGAGTCCGGATTGCGGACAAGTGCGCCATCGCACGAATGCCATACAACACCGATCGCCAATTTGAGGCCGCTGTTCTAAGAAGAATGGCCTGGAAACGAACGCCTAAAATTTTGTTCAGTTTTCGTCGTAAACCAGGGCCGATGGAACACTTACGTCGTGGCACGAATGGAGAGGAAGACTATCTTTCTGGTGTTAATGCGCGCACCCGAAGCCTTCTCGTACAACGTCAGTACTGCGCGCGCAGCGTCCAAGTCCGCGGCCTGCGACACCAGAAGACCGAGGTCGTCTGCGTAGACG
Organism: Locusta migratoria; assembly: GCA_026315105.1. Lineage (NCBI taxonomy): Eukaryota > Metazoa > Arthropoda > Insecta > Orthoptera > Acrididae > Locusta > Locusta migratoria. The sequence continues at coordinate 466,482,531 of CM048746.1, read as the reverse complement.
CGACAAACCTGGCGCGTCCCTCCTACCACTATTACCGCGCAAGTCCTGTGTAAGCGACGCAGCAGAGGATCGAGTGAGATGGCGAAGAGCGCCATGCTCAGAGGGCATCCCTGTTTTACAGAGCACTCAATGGGGAAGGGCGCAGACAAAGCTCCATTAATACACACCCGCGACGTGGACGAAGTAAACATACTAAAATCATGTGTATAAACCTGGTGCCGAACCCAAACTTGTACAAGACACGGCGTAAAAAGTTGTGGCTAACCCTGTGGAACGCGGACGCGAAATCAATACATAAAATCCCAAACTGATTCCCGTGTAGCGTGGCATAAGCGATGGTGTCACGGTAAGCGGACACGGCGTCATAGATATTACGTTGCGGAACGGCACAAAACTGATGGTCGCTGATGACATTCCGCATGACGATCTTCAGGCGGGACGCGACACATTTCGTTAGCAATTTATAATCGCTATTGAGAGAGCTAATTGGACGCAGATCTGTGATTTTGTTGTTCACCCTCGTTTTGGGCGCTAAAGTGACAATACCTTGTAAAAAAACACTCAGGAATAGCCACACCGCTTAAAATTTCATAATATACCACAGTTAAAAGTTCGCCAAACAAGTGCCAGAAGTGCGAATAAAATTCGGGTGGGAGCCCGTCCGCACCGGGGGCTTCATTGCGGGCACATTGCTTTAAAACGTCACGCAGCTCGTCCGCTGTGAACTGTTCCGTCAGACGACGGCGGTCAGAATTGTTCAAAACGTGAGGGACGTCAGTTAAAAGCTCTACAACTGCTGCGTGGTCCGTTCGTTTGGCGCTGAACTCGTCTTTGAAGTGTCGGTAAGCGCCGGCGAGTATGTCTGCCGGCGTGTTTAGCCGCGCGCCGTCAGCCGTCTGCAGCCGCGTGACGTCACGCCTGGCCGCGCGGCGGCGCCCGCGCAGCTGGTGGAACACGGAGGGCTGCTCCGCCGAAAGTTGCCCGGGCGCCTGGCTTCGAACCACGGTCCCTAACAGCGACGCCTTCTTCAAAGCCAACAGACGGGTTTTTATCAGACGAATCTGTGCCATCCTGCGAGCGGGGTCGTCAGACGGCAGGTTGATGGCCTCGGTGAGACGTCTCATAGAAACGTAACGTCGCCCGCTCCCAGTGACTGACTTGTTGGCTAAATTCTATTACGGTTTTCCGTAGCGCCGGCTTTACGTAGTCCGCCCACCACGACAAAGTGGAGGCGTAGAGCGCGCGATACCGACCCGCGTCGAGCCACGCATGTTCCACTACCGTGGCAAAGTCCGGTTGTAAAAGATGACGGGTATTAAATTTCCACAGCGGCCTACGGCGAACTTTTGGGGCTAGCAGAGAATCAAAACGGCACACGTAGGCACAATGGTCAGAAAACACTACGGGATTTACAGCGGATTCAAGCAAACAATTGCGCTTGCCGGCCGAAATGTACATCCTATCAATCCGACTGCTGCCCGTCGGATAAAAAAAAGGTAAAACCCGGTTCGTCTGGGTGCAAAAGGGACCACGTACTCAGTTCTAAACATTTATTCGGCCGCGGTTGCTGATCTTTGTCGGACAAAACGCAATTAAAATCTCCGCCCAACACTATAGGGAGATTGGGGCCACTAAAAAGATGACAGACATCGGTGCTAAAAAATGTTCGACGTAACGGCTTCCCCTCCGCCCCCGAGGGAGCGTAAACATTTACGTATCGAACATTATTGATGGTGCAAGCAACCCCCCGACCTTTCGGGGATTGTAGCTACATCTTTAAAATCGCGCCCTTCTATAACTAAAATCGCAGTGCGACAATTGTCTTCAGGGTCATAATTTAAAATAGCGTCGTAGCCAGATACAGTTTTTATGCGGTCTGCACGACTTCTTGTACAAAAACAACGTCCGCCTTTACATATTGGATGAATTGCACAAATGATGCGAATTTCACTGCCGATTCCATACGATTTAAGGTGACGGTAGCAACAACAGATGGTGGGTGTGCTACCATTCACTAATTTGAAAAACTAAGCCACAAATTTAGTATTCATGCTCGTCCTCGACGTCCGCCGCCCAGTCCGCCATGGGGTCGTCCGCCTCGTGCTGTACTCGCTCCGGCGCGCGCGCGACAGCGGCTCGTCCTCGGCCTTGCGCTTGACCGCCGCGTGTGCCGGGTTCGAGTCCTGGCGCGACGCGACGCCACCTCGACCGCGCTCAAACTCTTTAAGCTGGCGAACCGTCACGTCGCGCCTCGCCTCCCTCGCTCTCTGCTGCTCGGAATCGGTACTGACGTCCGACCCCTGCTGCCTACGCGCCGAGCTGTCTCGCGGTGTCGTGTTCCGCGAGAGCGACTCTTTGGACGCGCCCTTCGAACGCGACGGCCGACGCCAGTCTGGGGACCCACTCCTATCGCCACGCGATCCTCTACCGTCGTCGGCCCTACCGGCGGTGGTTCGAGTCCTGTCCACCGGACCGCGCCGCTCGATAGATTGATCCCTGCGAGACCGGCGTCCCTCCCCTACGTCTTCCCGTGAGGGACGAGATTCGAACCCGGAGCCTACCGTACCGGTGGAGGGGACAGCGACAGGAGAAGCAATCTCCTGCGCGGGTTCAGATAACGTGTCCGCAGCATCCCGTGTAGCCTCTATCGAAGGGGTCACACTAGCTGAAGGTTCGGTATGGGCGGGTTCTGAAACCGTCACGGTGTCATGTGACGCTTCCTGTACGAGTTGTTCCTAGACAACGGCGGACTCTGCGGTTGACGGGGAAGGGGCTGCCGACGCGATCGAGACGGTGGTATTCCGATCTACCAAACGTCTGGGTCCATGGGAGCTGCAGCGCTATCCGTCTGTTCACTAGGCACGCGGCGCGGCGCGCGGACAGCGAGAGGCCGCCGAGCGCGACCGCGGCGTAAGTTTCCGGGGCCCCGGGAGGCAGCTGCGCGGGGCGCCTGCGCCGAGGGCAGTGCTGTCTGAAGTGGCCGGTGGCGTTACAAAACGAACACGTTTGCGGCTGCCCGCTGTACGTGACGAAGGCCCTGTGTCCGTTAACAACCATAAACGACGGCACGTGCTTACGAACAATCATTCGACCGCTACGGATACCGTTTTCGACTTGATAAATATAAGCCGAGGACCACTTTTCCTTGTCTACACTCAGTACATCGACGTATGGAACTAGATATCGGGAAATAGTCTCGTTTTTCACTTCAAACGGCAGATTGAAAAACACGGATGGTACGAATTCCATAACCAGCATTCGAAAGTTTGACACTACTGAAGCTACCGTCAAAATTTTTAAACTGTCTAATACCGTCGTTTACATTAACCAAGGTGTCACACAGTTCAAGCGATTTTAATTTAACAAACAACGAATTTAAGAACGCATCGAGCTGCAGTCCTAACACTTCACATTCCGGGATTTGCAAGTCTTGTTTTAGCCAGGTATGTATTTCAAAACCGGTCGGGCGGGGCATGGATTTATCGAACGAAAACTGAACGTTATTTTCGCGCTCTTCATCGTTAGCCATTACTTACCTTTCAATCAGCAAATTGATGAAGACAGCCGCCGCGAAGCACTCGACGTAAACAAACCCGCGCGGCGCACCGAGGTTTTTTTACGGGCCTCCCAACTCCCCTTATAGCCCGGCCTTGGGCTCTCCAAAAATGCCTTCAAGTGGCGAGCTTCAGTGCTATACGAAATAAAACTAAAACGTTCCCCCGATGGGCAAAGAAAACCAAACTCCCTCAGGGGATTGGCAGTTCCTACTGCTCGACGTGGGTGCTCTTGAGTCGGCTACAGTGATAAAATTAAACGGTCATCTTCTGAAATATAAGTAAAAAATCATCAGTTAAATCAAATAGAACTAAAACATTGTCCCTCGATGATTAATAGCCTCTTCTAGCACATAGTCCCACGTCGATAAACATAAAAGTTCGTAAATCTTCACCTTCAACGTCACAGTAAGTTGAAGTTAAAAGTGTGAAAAAATAATATAAAATATAAAATGCCACACAGGAGGCCACTGCCCATAATAGCGCACAGATGATATGAAATAAATACTCCGAGTAAACAAAAACAAACTTCTTGAAAATAACAATTAAGAGAAAGGAAAGAAAAGATTCTATGGGAGGTCGAACAGAGGTACGCGGCAAACTATCTTTATAGGATATCCAAGAATGTCCATAAAGCATTGCAAGATCATAATAATGAAAGGAAAGAAACACAGAACGGTCAAAGAATCGCAACAGTTACAACATAGGATTAATTTGTGTCCATGAAAGACTGCGTAAGAGAGAAAAAAATTTAGCAAAAGCATGTAACAACGATACATTCAGAAAATTGGCAAATGATCGTCAATAGTGAGTGAGACGTAGAGCCTTGACATGCTCCATCCACAAATAAGTCAATAAATCGAGAGGCGTAGTCAATTTCAGGTAGAAAATGGCAAATACAGTGTGCCCGAGTAACCAAACCGTAGCGTTGCGTTTGGCGCTCGGGTAAGGAACACATGGCGGCACTATGAAATATTGTTAATCAATCGATCGCACGTCGACGCGGTTGACAAAGCGTACCATATCGCGCGCCACTTCCCACACTTGACGATGCTGCGGACACGTGAAGCGGTGTTAGTGTGTCCCGATCACCGCACACGTCGCAAGCGTCCGTCGTGACGAAGCGGAAGGCGTGAAGCTTCTCGTTGGTCGGGAAGACGCGATGTACGACATTATACCAGGCCTCGTGCACCCTGGATGGAAGGGTGGTGGCGGCCAAGTTCTTCCACACCGCCGTCCAGTCGATCCACGGCAGGCGGTACTCCCACTTGGACCTCACGGTGGTCCCGCAAAGAGCGGCTGCGATGTCGCGGACCTTTTGGCTGGTGACGTCCGTGAGCAGCAGGTAGCTGTCGTCCAAGTAGAAGTGCCGCACGTGGTTCAAGTAGAACGGCACGTGGGCGACGGAGACGGGCGCCGCAGGCGATACGGGGCGGTATCTGCCGAAGAGGGCGGCGGTGGGGCCGAAGGGGTGCTTCTCCATCACTGCCGCCGTCCTCTTCCACAGCAGGGCGGCGCACCGGGTCCGGAAGTGGACGAGACCCAAACCACCGTCCTCCGGACAGAGCGTGCAGACCTCGTTGCTCACTTTGCAGATGCTTCCTCGCCACAGGAACCAATACGCCGCCTGCTGGATGGCTCGACCCAGCAGCAGCGGCGCGGGCAGCACCTGCGCGAGGAACCAGGCGCGCGCCCACACGTGGCTGGCCACGAGGGACACCTTGTCCCGCAGCGCGAGGCACCGCGGCGCGTAGACGCGCAGCACGGCTCTGACGCTGTCGAGGGTGGGTCTCCAGTTGAGCGCCTCCATCTGCTGCGGGTTGGCCGTCAACAGCACGCCGAGGACCTTGTGCTGCGCCCGGACGCAGAACCAGTCACGAGTGACGGTGTGCGCCGAAGGCGTCAGCGGCAGCAGCACGGTCTTGCGACGGTTCACGAGCGCTCCGGTGGCGCGTTCGTACAACTGCAGGACTGAGTGGATGTTGCCCACGTCCTCCGGACATCCCAGGAAAACCCCCACGTCGTCGGCGTACGCCCGACACGTGAGCGCACGACCGTCCACCGCGACGCCACGGCACGCGGCGGTGACCGCGCGCAGCAGCGGGTCGAGCGCGACGGCAAACAACGCCATCGAGAGGGGGCAGCCTTGCCGCACGGAGCGGCGCAGCGGAAAGGGCGGCGTCAGCTGGTCGTTGACGCGCACCCTGGACGTGGCGCAGCCCAGCAGGTTGCGCACCACTTTGCGGAGATAAGCGTGACTCACCCGGCGAAACACGTTCTTAAAATCAACAGATAGTACCGCGGCAAACCGAACGCGCGCACTTCTGACGTACTCGATACCATCGCGGTACGCCAGCAGCGCGTCGAAGATGTTCCTGTCCGGAACAGCACAAGTCTGTTGCTCGGACAGCACGGTTTGTAAAACACAACGAAGACGTGACGCAACACAACGGGTTATAATCTTAAAATCTGCGTTCAGCAAGGTGATCGGCCGAACGTTTTCCACACTCAGGATTGCATTCGTTTTTTGGTATCAGTGTGACCACGCCCTCCGCAAAAGCTTCAGGAAAGGCCACACCATTTTGCACGTCTCGAGCTATTTCTAACAGCACTGGCTTCAAAATATCGTAAAATTTACAATAAAATTCCGCGGGGATACCGTCAGCACCGGGGGGCTTCCCCTTCGGACTTCTTTTAATGGAATCCCACAACTCGTCGTCGGAGAACGGCGCATTAAGGTGCGCGCGCTCCTTTCGACCGAGTGTGTGGGGAATGTGCGATGAAAGTTCACGTAATGCGAGTGGCTCTAAAACTACATCAGAAAAGAACTGCTTACAATGATCGTGGACGTCAGTTAAAATGTCTCGCATGTCGCGGGTTCGAGTCCCGTCGCACCTCCGCCAGGAGACGACGCACGTTCGCTGCCTACGCTTTCGCTCCCGGTTCATGTGGTAAATAGAAAGGGGCTCGTCCTGCACCGGGCCGGTGGGCTGGCTTCACGCCACCACGCCCGCCCCCGCGGCTCGCAGGTCTGCCAACCGGCGCGCCTGGAACCGCTTGAACTCGGGGAGCAGCGCGGGCTGTGACGTCACGCGACGCGCCAGGTCGCGCAGACACTCCTGGCGGAACTCGAACATGGCGCGGCGGCATCGCACCGCCTCGCGACTCAAACCGATTAAAATCCTACGGAGTGCCGGCTTTGCCACCGACACCCACCACTCTAAAACACTGGCGTCACTCAGTCGATCTCGTAAAACCTTTTCAAACTTCATTTTAAAAGTATCGATAATAACGGGGTCGTCTAAATGGCTGCAGTTCAATTTCCATAAAATATTGCGGCGGGGGACACTCGGCCGCGGTAAAACTAATGGACAGTAAAAACACCTGTGATCTGAAAAGATCACAGGTCGGACATTAACATAACGAACTTTGTCATTTAAATGAGAACTAATATAAATTCGGTCCAGACGACTCCGTCCCGTGGGATAAAAGTGCGTAAAAAGCGTAAAATCATTGTATAAAACACGCCACGCGTCAATAAGGTTAGAAGTACTAACAAAAATTTGCAACTCAGGACACTTGCAAGACAGAGGTTCCTGCTCACGGTCGTCTAAAACACAATTCAAATCACCCCCCCCCCCCCTCTCTCAGGGGCTCAGCATTAATTTGCTGAGTACGGGCTTGGCGACCCCGGGGTCCTGAGCTGTGGGCTGTGTCGCGCCAACAGTCCGCTACATCATAAGATCTGTGCGTGCTTCAACGACATCGTTCGGCGCGACGGTGGAACGTTGTACATTTCAGAGCCTGAGGATCTTGGCTTAATCGCCCGGGTCGCGAGGACGGTACAAACCTCTATAAAAAAAAACCTCAATCTCAAGGTGTGCTACGTGCCGAGGAGATGCATGGCTGTTGAGGTTGAACAGCCGCTAGCGAGCAACCTCTGAGGAACCTGCCGCACCTCAGTTGTACAAGGCTTACCCAGGCAAGCGGGGCTCTGCCTGGGTGGACCTTTAGTTCCCTATCTGCTCGTGGGATGATCATGAAGCGAGCTAACAAAAGCGTGGACGGCCGCGAAAACGGCGTCTCAAAGCGTGGAAGAGTTTCCTTCAATGCAGTATCATATGACCCCCAATCGTTTCCATCCCTGGCTACGCCATGGGAGGAACGTCGGGCTTGTCATAAAGTTGAAGCGTATGCCCCCCGATACCTGGTGTGCAGTCGAACAGATGGCGAATCGTTTATGTCGACTAAGCCTCTGTTTTTTTGTCGAGAATATTGAAGACAAGTTTGGCGAGGTAGACGGACTATCTAAGATGCGATCCGGGTCGATTCTGATAACGACGTCGTCCCCAGCCCTGTCAGGGGCACTGCTTGCCTGTGACAAGCTAAGTGACGTTCCCGTTACCATCACACCGCATAAAACTTTGAACATGGTCCAGGGTATTATCTTTCATCGTGATCTCTTACTTCAATCCGATGACGAACTCCGGAAGAACTTAGAGAGGCGAGGAGTGCAGTTTATTCGGCGCATATATAGGGGTCCGAAGGACAACAGGGTCGCCACTGGTGCCTTCATCTTGGCTTTTGAGGGTGATTCTTTGCCCGAAAAAGTCAAGGTGATGGTTTACCGGTGTGACGTCCAACCCTACGTTCCTCCCCCTATGCGCTGTTTTAAGTGCTGGCGGTTTGGCCATGTCATCTCGCTGCGATGCCAACCCCACCTGTCGGGAGTGCGGACGTGCGTCACATCCAGATGTCCCATGTACCCTGCCTCCAGTTTGTGTTAACTGTGGCCAGCACCACTCTCCCTGCTCGCCACATTGCACAGTTTTCCAAAAAGAGAGAAAGATAATGGAGTACAAGACCCTGGACAGGCTCTCATATTCCGAGGCCAAGCTCAAATACGAAAAGATTCATCCTGTCAGCATGAAGTCTACCTATGCTACAGCAACATCTACGGTAAAGGCACATCAGGTTCCATCTACCATCCTGGGCCCTCCGGCCCAACAGTTACCAGTTGCCCCTTCAATGTCAGGGGGCGCCTCCTCTATTGTTGCCCCCAAGGTCCCTACTTTGGAAGCAACGAGTACCAAACCACCGGGGACAATGGTCCCCATCCCTGAGCCAGAGAACCAACAACCATCTCTGTCTCCTCCTGCAAGGAAGGGCTCCCTCGATGCCCTTCCTCCTAAGGTCTCTGACGCTTGTACGGCAGATACCAGTAAGTGGCTGAAAAAGCCACTACCTGCTGGTCGCAGGACCTCGAGGGCATCTTCCGTCCCCGAGAATGTGGCAGAAAAGCCCTCCCAGCAGGAGAGACCGAAAGACAAGCGCGAATGAAAGAAAGAGAGATCCAAAAAGACGGACCACCAGGTGGCTTCTGAACCACCACAACAAACGTCAGCCTCAGAGGACGAAATAGAAATTCTCACGTCCCCTGAGGACTTGTCTTTTGCTGAGTCCCCAGACACGATGGACGTTGAGGCTCTGCCTCCGCCATCAACGACCGCGAACACCATTGCAGACTCCAATGTACCATCCCAATCTGCATGTCCCAGCGACCAGGAGCCTCTCTGATCATGCAGTGGAACTGTGGCGGTTTTTTCCGCCATTTGTCCGAATTGCAGCAGTTGTTGTGCCGGTTTCCAGCATTTTGTATAGCCCTGCAGGAAACTTGGTTCCCGGCACAGAGGACCCAAGCCCTTCGGGGTTATTACAACAATCGTTCCATCTATGACAGGGTATCTGGCGGAGTTTGTGTTTATGTTCTTGCAACCGTCCCCAGTGCTGCTGTGCCTCTCACCACGACCCTGGAGGCCGTGGCTGTTGGACTCCGGGCAATAGAGGAATTTACCATCTGTTCCCTATACCTTCCCCCGGATGTTGTTGTCTCTCCTGCTGACCTCGCTGCACTGGTTGCCCAATTACCACAACCGTTCCTCCTCTTGGGTTTTTTCAATGCCCACCACCCTTTATGGGGTGGAACTGAGAGCACGGGCCGTGGTAGAGACCTTGAGAACCTTCCCACACAGCTTGACGTTTGCTTCTTGAACAGTGGGGCACCCACACACTTCAGTGTGGCACATGGCTCTTTCTCCGCCATCGACCTATCCATTTGTAGCCCGAGTCTGCTTCCGCATTTAACTTGGAAGGTCCATGATGACCTCTGTGGGAGCGACCACTTTCCTCTCCTTTAGTCGCTCTCACAATTTCACCCTGCAGGACGCCTGCCGCGGTGGTCCCTCCATACGGCTGACTGGCACGGCTATACCTCGACAGCTGTGGCTACTATTCCATTGCCAGATAACATCGATATGGCAGTACAGCAAGTAACTGAGGAGATTATTTCCGCTGCTGAAGCGAATATCCCGACTACCACAGGCTCACTTAGGCGCAAGTCGGTGCCTTGGTGGACGCAGGAGATAGCTGAAGCTATCCGGGAGCGACGACGGGCGCTTCAACGCCACCGGCGCCACCCCAGTATTAAACATCTAATCGCTTTTAAGCGTCTCCGGGCCCAAGCCCGGAGACTGATCCGACAGAGTAAGCAGGACTGTTGGGAACGATATGTAGCCACCATAGGCTCCTGCGCCACCACTTCTCAAGTGTGGTCGCAGGTACGGCGTCTCTTCGGGTACCACCCGCCAAGCGGAATCCCATCATTCCGAATTGACGGCAGTCTTTGTACTGACCCGACGGTAATTGCGGAGCTAATGGCAGGGCACTTTGCACGTTGCTCTGCGACCGCAGCCTACAGTGCACAATTTCGCGCCCTCAAAGAGCGAATTGAGCGGAGGCAATTGTTATTCCGCACACGTCGACAGGATGCGTACAATGCCTCATTTAGTGAGTGGGAGTTCCAGACTGCTCTTGCTGCGTCCCCCAATACCTCTCCTGGTCCGGACCATATTCACAGCCAGTTCGTCCGTCACCTCTCAGCGGACTTTAAACGGCGGCTACTCGCCCTTTATAATCGTCTCTGGACGGAAGGCCTTTTCCCGTCACAATGGCGGAGAAGTACTATCGTCCCAGTGATGAAACCAGGCGCAGATCCGTCCGATTCTGGGAGCTACCGCCCCATCAGTCTCACCAACGTTCTGTGTAAGATCCTCGAACGTATGGTGAGTCGACGGCTTATGTGGCTACTGGAGGATCGAGGTCTCCTGGCTCCACAACAGGGAGGCTTCCGTCAGGGCCGTTCCACTCTAGACAATCTCGTGTCCCTGGAATCAGCCATAAGTACCGCTTTTAACCGCCGAGAGCACCTTGACGCAGTCTTTCTTGACCTCTGCAAGGCTTATGTTACAACCTGGTGTCATCACATCCTCTCTACAATTTATGAATGGGGCTTACGTGGCCCCCTACCAACGTTCATACAGAACTTGCTGTCGCTACGCTCCTTTCAGGTTCGGGTTGGCACCTCTCTTAGCTCCGCTCATGTTTTAGAGAATGGCGTCCCACAGGGCTCCGTTTTAAGTGTACCGTTATTTTTGATAGCTATTAACGGCCTAGCTGCGGCAGTAGGAACGTCTGTCTCTTCCTCCTTGTTTGCCGACAACTTTTGCCTTTACTTCAGCTCCAGCAGCATTAACGTCACAGAACGGCGGCTGCAGGGAGCCATTCGAAAGGCACAGTCTTGGGCCTCTGAGCATGGTTTCCAATTTTCGGCGCAGAAAACCCGCGTCATGCACTTTTGTCGCCGTCGGGTAGCTCATCCGGACCCTGAGTTATATTTGAATGATGAACCCCTTCGCGTTGAGGAGACACACCGCTTCCTAGGCATGCTTTTTGATGCCCGGCTGACCTGGATACTGCATCTTTGCCAACTAAAACAAAAATGCTGGAGACATCTAAACATCCTCCGCTGCCTCAGCCACACATGTTGGGGAGCTGCTCGCCTCACTCTACTGCACCTATATAAGGCACTTATCCAGTCACGCCTGGATTATGGCTGCCTTGTTATGATTCGGCAGCTCCAACTGCACTGCAGATCTTAGATCCGGTCCATCACAGTGGCATCCGTTGAGCAACAGGGGCCTTCCGTACCAGTCCTGTGACAAGCCTTCTTGCTGAGGCTGGGGTCCCCCCCCCCTGCGATTAAGAGGCAACAGCTAATGGCTTCTTATGTTGCCCGTATTCATGCCGTACCTAACCAACCAAATCGCAGGCTCCTCTTCCCAGCTGACGCACTCCCCCGCGACGACGGCCGCGGTCGGGCCTCCCGGTTGCGGTCCGTGTTCGTTCCCTTCTTTCTTCTCTAGGATCCCTTCCTATTCCTCTCACCTTCCAGTACTGTTCTAGTACTCCTCCTTGGGTCATTCCTCGCCTCCAGCTTCGGTTGGACTTGTCCCAAGACTCCAAAGCCTCTGTTGCACCGATGACTCTGCGTCAACAGTTCCAGGTCCTTCTAGATTCCTACCATGGTGCTGAATTTATATACACCGATGGCTCCCTAGTCGATGGCCATGTTGGGAATGCCTATACCCATGGCCGGCATATAGAACAACGTTCATTGCCCTGTGGGAGTAGTGTGTTTACAGCGGAACTTGTCGCCATTTGGCGGGCACTTGAACACCTCAGAGCCTGCCCCGGGGAGTCTGTGGTTATCTGTACTGACTCCCTGAGTGGTCTACAAGCCCTTAACCATTGTTTCCCAAAACATCCTTCGGTATGGTCCGTTCAGGAAGCTGTATACAGACTATGTACATCTGGTTGCACTGTGGTCTTCCTTCGGACTCCAGGCCACGTTGGAATAAAAGGAAATGAACGTGTTGATCAACTGGCGAAGGAGGCTACTACCTCAACTACGCTGGAAATCGGTCTCCAGGAGAGGGATCTCCGGGTGGTGCTCCATCGGAAGGCTTTAAGCCTTTCGAATACAGAGTGGGCTGAATCGAACGCACCAAATAAGCTCCGTGCTGTTAAGCCTACTACGGCAATGTGGAGGTTCACCCCGCGAGCCTCTCGTAGGGAGTCCGTTGTACTCTGCCGACTACGCATTGGTCATACGTGGTTAACACACGGCCACCTCTTGCGTCGAGAGGGCCCACCAGTTTGTCGTTGTGGAGCCCAGCTTACTGTGGTCCACATACTGTTGCATTGTCTGTTTTTAGCCGCTTTGCGGCAGTCCTTTAGCCTGCCAGATTCGCTGATCAGTTTAGGTGACAATGCCTCCTTGGCTACTACTGTTTTAATTTTAATCGCGCATCTGGTTTTTACCCTTCCATTTAATGGAAGGCGATTCTGAGCGATCCAGACTCTCATTTTTACACTGTTTTTAAATTACTTGATAGCCTCTACCTTTTCGGTTGAGGTGGTTTTTTAGTTTGTACAGCATGGCTCGCTCATCCGTTTTTATCCTAGTGATCAGCCGGCCATTGCATTCTGCTGTGAATTGTCCTTTTATCCCTTTGTGCAGTCCTCTGTGTATAAGTGTAGTGTTTGTCTTTATTTTACATTCCAGGAATTCTCTAATCCTTGTTCTGTGTTTTTGTTCTATCACATGTTACATTAGTGCCTGGAACAGGGGACTGATGACCTTGTAGTTTGGTCCCCTATAAAAAAGAACAACAACAAAATCCCCCCCCTAAAACAACAGAACTAAAATTTTGCGTTAAAAGCGGATACACGTCATGCGCATAAAATTCGGCCTTCGTCTGTTTAACACGACTGGCCGGTCCACAAACATTTATAAAACGAACCCCATAAATGGTCACAACAATGCCACATCCGTTTGGAAATAAAACGATATCCGTAACGGGAATATCGGATTTGACTAAAATTGCTGTATCCGTTGAGTCTTCTGGTAAAACATTCTCAAAAACAATAAAAACGCTAAAATCGAGTAAAAGTAAATGCTTCCCGGATAACCTCTTGTAAAAATGCGACATGGCAGTGAATATTTGTCAAAAAATCTTTAAGAGCTAAAACTCTATATGCATTGCGCATGCGATTAAGATTCAAAGTTAAAATATTAAAAATACCCGGGTTAAAACACATTTAAATAAAAACAATAAGTAAAACACGAGCCACATACACTTAAAATATAAAAGCACATAATTTTTTTAAAAAAAAATTAATACAGTGCTGTTAAACGATTAAAACGATTGCGTTGACATAATAAAACGTCACGTCCGGGTTTGAGTCCCGACGTCCTCCTCCGGCGCCGCCTCCCACCAATCGAGGCGGACGCCGGGAGGGGCGGCGGGGGCGGAGTCAGGCCCTCCTGTTCTTGAACAGAGGGTTCCTGCCCTGTCACTACGGCGGAAGAACGAGTCCTTTGGTGTTTGGACTCGTCCTCCTCCGCTTTCCTTTTTACGGCGGCCGGGATGGGATCGGCCTCCATAGCCATCTCCGCATCCGTGGTGGACGGAGGCTGCGACAGCACCGTCTTCAGGTGCTGGACCGCCACCGACACCCCACAGGCGTCCACGGAGGAGCGCACCACGTCGGCCTGCCGCGGGGGTCAGCGCACGGGCCGGCAGCAGGAGGCGCCCTCCCGACGGGACACGTGCCGGCGAGACGCCGACGCCGGGGACACGCCGCGGTCGCTCGACCCCGAGCGACGCGACCGACTGGAGGTCGTCGCGTAACTACCATAGTTCCGCTCCGGATACCGTTGTAAACTTGGTACTTGTAGTCACTAGACCACTTTTCCCTGACAATCTGTTTAACTTCTCCGTACGGGGACAAAAAACGGGAGATCGTTTCATCACGGATCTCAAAGGGGAGGTTAAAAACACGCACGTGCCTAACCCGAATCCCGCGTGTTGGAACTTAACGGTTGAGATATTGCCGTTAATGTGACCAAACTTTCTTTCCCCGTTATTCACTACCACTAGTCGTTAGCAAATCTTCGCGTTAGTTAATTTAATAAATAACGCATCGATGTACGTGTCATACTGTAGTCCGTATACGTCTTTTTCGGGAAGTTGAAGGTCGTCCTCTAACCAACGGTGGATTTCGAAAGCGGTCGGTTTTTCGGAACTACGAAGGAACAACACCTGAACATTATTCTCGCGTTCTTCACACGCTTGACTGTTAACATTGTATGGTCTGTACTTAAAAATGTTTGTAGAAAAGTAGTTGAAGACACGCCGCCGCGACCCGAACAACCTGACGTCAGCAGACCCGCTCGGCGCAGCGATGTGCCCAGGCCGGCAGCCATCCAAGTACTAACGTGGTATGGCCGTTGGCGCCAGTATAGTGTCCTCGCGCGCTACAAGTCGCCTCCAGCTCCTCTACTAACACCTAGAATCTCAATTTTCTGCATAAATCGGCCCATAGAAGGCGTCACCTACCGCTGCAAGGAGCGCCTTTAGAGTAAGTGCACAGTGGCCACCGGCCGCGATGGACGAGCGCATTGCACGCCTGGCGTTTCCGAAGCGTCTGCCCCATTATCCGGCGTGTCCCGCGGGCGGGGTGCGGTGCTCTATGCGCCCCCTGTCATTCGCGATCGCGCGTGGCTTCCGACACTCGCAAAAGGACGCGGTGTTTATAAACAGCTGAGTAACGTATGAGCTAAGCGCTCGCGGCGATTTTCGTGCCAGAAGACTCCACAATTAAGATTAGTTCATTTGCAATTATTGCCCAGCGTACTCGCATAGCGTCCCCTCCCCTTAGGTCTCGAATTGTCTCGACATGTCTCGACTGCCGCTCCGGGGATGGCCTATTTGACAGATGGACGCGAAATATCTGCGAGAGACAACATACCGTCGTAGATGCAATACATGTGAGTGGCAGGAGCAAAAGCACTGCTATCGTCGAAATTAGTATGAGTGCTGTGGAGTGAAGAGATGCGAAATTTCGGACAACAAAGAAAGATAAACAATCGGGGAATGGTCACCAAAGTAACATTTCATTTCCCCCTCAGGGGCTCAGCACTAATTTGCTGAGTACGGGCTTGGCGAACCCGGGGTCCTGAGCCGTGGGCTGTGTCGCGCCAACAGTCCGCTACACCGTAAGCTCTGTGCGTGCCTCAACGACCATCGTTCGGCGCGACGGTGGAACGTTGTACGTTTCAGAGCCCGGGGATCTTGGCTTAATCGCCCGGGTCGCGAGGACGGTACAAACCTCTATAAAAAAACCCTCAATCTCAAGGTGTGCTACGTGCCGAGGAGATGCATGGCTGTTGAGGTTGAACAGCCGCTAGCGAGCAACCTCTGAGGAACCTGCCGCACCTCAGTTGTACAAGGCTTACCCAGGCAAGCGGGGCTCTGCCTGGGTGGACCTCTTTTCCCTAGCTGCTCGTGGTACGGAAATGAGACGAGCACTAACTAGCGTGGGCGGTCGCAAAAACGCCGTTTCTAAGCGAGGAAAGTCCGATTTTGATGCAACAGTATATGACCCTAAGACGTTTCCTTCCCTGGCTACGCCATGGGAAGAGCGCAAAACTTTACGAAGTTCAGATCCCTACACGCCGCGATATCTTGTCTTTTCCCGGACTGATGGAGATTCTTTCTTGTCCACCAAACCGCAGTTCTTCGTTGACCATCTCGAGGACAAGTACGGTGAGGTGGAGTCTTTCTCAAAAATGAGAAGTGGGGCTGTTCTGATACAGACGGCATCCCCAGCCCAGTCCAGGGCATTATTGGCCTGTGACAAGCTGGGTGATATTCCTGTCAGTGTCACGCCCCACAAGACCCTCAATATGGTCCAAGGTCTCATTTACCATCGCGACTTATTGTCGCAGTCTGATGAGGAGTTACGGACCAACCTGGAACGCAGAGTAGTTCACTTTGTTAGACGTATTTATAGGGGACCTAAGGATAACAGAGTTGCCACCGGTGCGTTCATCCTGGCCTTTGAGGGCGATACACTGCCCGAGAAGGTCAAGGTCATGATCTACCGGTGCGACGTCACACCGTATGTCCCGCCCCCTATGAGGTGCTTCAGGTGCTGGAAGTTTGGGCATATGTCCTCCCGGTGTACTTCCAGCCCCGCGTGCAGGGAATGTGGACGTCCAGCTCATCCGGACACTCCCTGCACGCCACCTCCCGTCTGTGTGAACTGTAATCAGCTGCATCCGCCGTGCTCCCCGGACTGTAAAGTCCTACACAAAGAAAGGAAAATTATGGAAATTAAGACCCTGGACCGGTTATCATACAATGAGGCAAGGAAGAAATACGAGCGTCTCCATCCGGTGACTATGAATAATACCTATGCTGTAGTAACGTCGTCCCCGCGCACTACGGGTACGACGTCTAACAAGGTATCGCTTCCTCCTGTGGGCCCTAGAGGCTACAAAACTACCACTGCCCCCTCGTTAGGTGTGGGTAATACTCCATCTGCTGCTGCAGCACCTGTTGTGGGGGCAACTTCCCCACAACCATCGGGGACACCAGTCCCCAACCCCCAGCCGGAGAAGCAACAGCTTCCTCCGGCACCTCTCCCTCGGAAGGGGTCCTTCGGGACGCTCCCTTCTGGGGAGTCCCAGGGTGCGCCAGTGGATCCCAGCCTTTGGCTGAAGGATCCGAAGCCTGCTGGTCGAAGGGCTTCTGGCTCTTCGACGACCCCTGATGCCACCCCCGCAAAGTCCTCCCAGCCCTTAACACCAAAGGGCCAGCGGGAGGGCAAAAAGAAAGTCAAGAAGAAGAAGAAGACTGACCCAAAGGAGGACTCCTCGGCGATTCGGAAGGAACGCTCCATCACATCTTCGGCCTCTGAAGATGAGGTGGAGATCCTCGCGTCGCCTGAGGATCTCGCCATACTTGGGTCGCCAGAACCGATGGTTCCGGACCCTGCAGAGTCTGCGGAGTTGGCAGCAGGTGCCACTGCTGAATAACAATTCAACATCTTCAATAATGGATATTCAGCACGCTGCAAAAGACATCTTGCAGTGGAATTGCGGCGGTTTTTTCCGCCGTCTGACTGAGCTGCGGCAATTACTCTGCCACTGCCCTGCTATCTGTCTCGCCTTGCAGGAAACATGGTTCCCCGTCGAGAGGACCCCAGCCCTCCGAGGCTATCGAGGCTATTTTAAGAATCGAAACTCCTACAACAGAGTTTCTGGCGGCGTGTGTGTTTATGTTCACACTTCAGTCCCCAGTGCTGCTGTGCCTCTGCAAACACCTCTAGAGGCAGTCGCTGTACGGCTCCGGTTATTACGAGATTTTACGATATGCTCTGTCTACCTTCCACCAGATGATGTCGTCTCTCCCGTAGACCTCGCTGCCTTGGTCGCCCAAATTCACCCACCCTTTCTTCTCTTGGGGGATTTTAACGCCCACCACATTCTGTGGGGTGGCACACAGACCTCGGCTCGGGGTAGGGATGTTGAGTCTTTACTATCAGAGCAGAATCTTTGCCTTCTCAACACCGGTGCTCCTACTCACTTTAGTGCAGCGCATGGTACATATTCTGCAATAGACTTGTCTGTCTGCAGCCCTAGCCTTCTTCCACATTTCACCTGGAGGGTCCACGACGACCTGTGTGGTAGCGACCATTTTCCTATCTTCCTGTCGCTCCCACAGCGTTTGCCTGCCGACCGCCTGCCTCGCTGGTCCCTCCGTAGGGCTGACTGGCCAGCCTATTCCGCAGCTGCTGTACTATCCTCAACCTTTCCAGCTGATGTTGATGCCGCCGTTGAGCAGTTCACAGCGGCCGTTGTTTCTGCAGCCGAAAGCTCTGTCCCCACCACGTTCGGTTCGCTCTGTCGTACATCGGTGCCCTGGTGGTCACCGGAGATCGCTGAGGCCATCCGGGAACGTCGGCGAGCTCTACAGCGCCACCGACGCCACCCTTGTGTTGAACATCTCGTGGCCTTCAAGCGTCTCCGAGCACGAGCCCGGCGACTGATACAGGAATGTAAGAGGGCTTCCTGGGAGAAGTACGTCGCCTCCATTGGTTCCCGCGCTTCTCCTTCCAAGGTGTGGTCGCAGGTTCGACGCCTCTTTGGGCACCGCCCACCGGCGGGAATTCCGTGTCTCAGCGTTCAGGGTTCGCTCTGTACTGACCCCGTCGCCGTCGCTGAGCACCTGGCGGATCATTTTTGTCGCATCTCAGAGACTGCTGCTTATGGTGCAGACTTTCGCGCCCTTAAAGGGCGAGCAGAGAGACATCTGCTTTCATTTCGAACGCGACGTCGGGAACCGTACAACGTCCCGTTCACTGAATGGGAGTTTGAAGGTGCCCTTACTGCATGCCCCGATACCTCCCCTGGACCCGATCGCATTCACAGTCAGTTCCTCCGACACCTATCAGCGGATGCCAAGAGCCAACTTCTCGCCCTGCTTAATCGGATATGGCTGGAGGGTGTTTTTCCGTCCTCGTGGCGGGAAAGCATTATCATTCCAGTGATAAAGCCTGGGGCGGATCCGCAGGTGGCTGATAGTTACCGCCCAATCAGCCTCACCAACGTTCCATGCAAGCTTCTCGAACGCTTGGTGAGTCGGAGGCTCATGTGGATCCTCGAGGACCGGGGACTTTTGGTGCCACAACAGGGTGGGTTCCGTCAAGGTCGCTCCGCTGTTGACAATCTTGTGTCACTGGAGTCGGCCATCCGTACTGCATTTAGTCGCCGCGAACACCTGGTTGCCGTATTTTTCGACCTGCGGAAAGCATACGACACTACCTGGCGCTACCATATCCTGTCTACGCTGTATGACTGGGGTTTACGGGGTCCGCTTCCCATATTCATTCAGAATTTCCTGGCGTTGCGTTCTTTTAGAGTTCGTGTTGGTTCCTGTTTTAGCTCACCTCATTGTCAAGAGAACGGAGTCCCGCAGGGTTCCGTTCTCAGTGTCCCTTTATTTTTAGTCGCCATCAACGGCCTTGCGGCGGCCGTGGGGTCATCGGTATCCACTTCCTTGTATGCCGATGACTTCTGCATGTATTTTAGCTCCACCAGCATCAATGTTGCTGAACGTCGGTTGCAACTGGCCATTCGAAAAGCGCAGTCGTGGGCGTTTGCCCACGGTTTTCAGTTCTCTGCGTCGAAGACCCGTGTCATGCATTTCTGCCGACGTCGGGCAGTACACCCAGAACCCGAACTCTATTTAGCTGGAGACCTGCTACATGTCGTAGAAACACACACGTTTCTAGGCATGCTGTTAGACAACCGTCTTACCTGGGTGCACCACCTTCGCCAGCTGAAACGAAAGTGCTGGCGACACCTCAACATCCTGCGTTGTCTCAGCCACACGGTTTGGGGAGCCTCACGCCCAACGCTCCTACAACTTTACAAGGCCCTCATTCAGTCACGCCTAGACTATGGCTGCATAGTCTACGATTCGGCTGCGTCATCAGCACTGCAGGCGTTGGACCCAATTTTACACTGTGGTGTCCGTTTAGCTACGGGGGCTTTTCGCACGAGCCCGGTGACAAGCCTACTTGTCGAAGCTGGAGTCCTCCCGTTGCGGTTCCGTAGGCAACACCTGCTGGCATCCTATGTTGCTCGTGTTCAGGCCTCACCCTTCCACCCGAACCGCCGGCTCCTTTTTCCAGACGCTGCACTACCTATCCCTCCACGACGGCCAAGGTCGGGATACCCGATCTCGGTCCGTGTTCGTCTCCTTCTTTCGTCTCTTACATCCTATCCACTTCCAACCACTTTCCACTATTCCTTTCACACCCCTCCTTGGTCCATTCCTCGTTTGCAGCTCCGTCTGGACCTGTCCCATGTCTCGAAGGCCTCGGTTTCTCCCACACATCTCCGTCACCAGTTTCTGCAAATGCTCGAGCCGTTTCGTGCCGCAGACGCCATTTACACAGATGGTTCCGTAATAGATGGCCGTGCTGGGTATGCATTTCTACATCACAACCACGTAGAACAGCATTCTCTGCCCTGTGAGAGTAGCATCTTCTCCGCCGAGCTGGTCGCTATTCTCAGAGCTCTCCAACATCTCAAAGCCTGCCCCCAGGGGGTCATTCGTCATCTGTACTGACTCCCTGAGTGGCTTACAAGCGATCGACCAGTGTTTCTCTCGGCACCCAATAGTGCGGTCGATCCAGGACACTGTTCACTCCCTATGCCAATCAGGCCGTTCTGTGGTCTTTGTGTGGACCCCAGGTCATGTTGGCATACCAGGGAATGAGCATGTAAATCGATTGGCCAAGCAGGCCACTATGGGACCACCTCTCACAATTGGTGTCACGGAACAAGATGTTAAACTGGTGTTGCACCGGAGGGTGCGCGAGGCTTGGAGCACCGAGTGGGTTACGGCGACTGCACCGAATAAGCTTCGGGCAGTAAAGCTCTCCACGGCTTTGTGGAAATCTTCACTGCGGCCGACCCGCCGAGAGTCAGTTGTCCTCTGTCGCCTCCGGATTGGACATACGTGGCTCACCCACGGGTATCTTCTTCGGCGTGAGGCTCCACCCGTGTGTCGATGTGGCACTGTATTGACAGTGGCCCATCTTTTGATGGCCTGTCCACTTTTAGCCGACCTGCGGCACTATTTTACTCTTCCAGACGCACTACCTTTAGTTTTAGGAGACGACGCCTCTATGGCTACCAAAGTTTTACGTTTTATCCGCGCTGCTGGTTTTTATGACTCGATCTAACCGTAGGTGCTGTGGCCTGACATCTTAGGCCACCACCAATCCCGTTTTTTACCTTTTCCGCCCTTAGGGGTTCTTCGTGTATGCAGTATGGCTGGCTCATCCTGTTTTTTCTTTTTGATCAGCCAGCCAAGGTACTCTGCTATCCCCATTTTATTCCTGACTTTCTTTTACCATTTCTGTGTGTCTTCGTTTTAAGTTATCAGAGGTTTGTCCATTGTCCACTTGTCCCTTATGTGCGTGATCATTTTTAGAGCTTTGTTTAATTTTGTCGTTCTTGGCAGTGGACTCTGAGCTAGTAACAGGGGACTGATGACCTAGATGTTTAGTCCCCTCAATACCCAACAACAACAACAACATTTCATTTCGAATCTGAAGAAAACTGTGTACTTCAAATGTGGCAAAGTACATAATACCAGACTTCGTGATTACAACAGTTATGAAAACATCCACAGAGACCTTTATTTTCATAGCATTCTTGAGTAATTAAAAAAATGTTCCTTCTGACAGTGAGAGCGAAATCACAAATTCATTGCTGTGGGTCGAAATTAGTACAGGAGTACTGTAGCGTGAAGAGGTCCGGATATTTCGGAAAAAAGATAAAAACAAATCAGGGAAGGGTCACATAATATCTTATTTTGCATCAGAAGAAAAATATTTCTTTACAAATGTGTCAAATTACATAATACAGGACTAGGTGATTACTGTATTTACGAATACATCCACAAAGACGTTTGTTATTTACAACAACAATTGCTTACAGGAGCATAATTAGTGCCATGTAAAGATGGCTCCCACCACAGAGTAACATATACAGAGACGCAGCCCCCTCTATACCACTGTCCTACGCTCCCCTCGTAGTTCCGTAAGATGCTAGCAGCTGTCAGGCGAATCGCTGGCTTAGGGTGCCTCTCGCACGTCAGAGGGTAGCGTGGAGGGGAGGGTGAGGGGAGAGCTCGTGCCGCCTGCCACGAGGCCACGGTTGTGTCCGGCTAGCTGCAGTGTGAGGGGAGGTGGTGGTGGGGGCAGCCGCTACCTGCCGCTTGCTCTGGTGGCTGCTTCTGACCTCAGCGCCATCATGGGACATCTTACGGAACTGCTGAAAACCCTCCCTCCCCGCACCCCTGAGCGTAGGACCGTGTCCTTATGGAGGTTTCCCGTCTGTATATATTTGTCTGTGCTCCCACACATGTGAAATGGTCAGAAAAAAAAGGGAGCCAACAGCACCCGGTGTTCCCAGGCGGTCACCCATATTTTTTGTCGGGCCTCCCAACTCCCCTTCCAGCCCGTCTCTGCCTGTCCATCATGCGCCTTCTTTGGCGAGCCTTCTTTCAGCTATGAGTGGTGTTGGCTTCTTCATTAAAAATAAATAAAAGGAATACGATTTTTTTTCCTTTCGTCATAATGTGAGTAATGAAAACCAAAGTTTTCTCCAACAGTTTCAGAATGTATGACGTAAAACGTTGGTGCATTCACATGCTATTTGTTTGAAGTAATGAAGATAATTAAAATCTATTAGTCCATGCCATCCAAACTACCTCCTTTAGTGGTGGCACACTATAGTGAAAAACAAAATTAAAGATTCCGCCACGGCGATTACCGGCTTGCGAAGGAGCAACGTTACACCAAACTCGTGCAACTCAATATAAAGGGTACAGGTTGCGTATCACACACAAAAAAATAGATGAAGGGACCTCTTCATTGGTCCAGTATCAAAATAATAATAAAAATAAATAAATAAAGGGAATACGAGGACTACCAGAAAAGTTTCTGAAGTAATAAAAATCGGAAATCAATCAGGTAAAAATTCTGACGAATCCTATTTTCTACTATGTTGTAATCCACAAATCTGTACTCTTTGTTTTTACTGTGTTGCAGGAAATGAGAACCACATCTCATAAAGTGAATTTCGCATAAACCAAAAACGTACTGTTCATCCACTTACACAAAACTTCGTCATGTAGTCAACTTCAAAGATTGTCACCGTGTCTTGAAGGTACACATATAATCGGGGAAGTTGTCACTATTCGTAAGTAAAAAGGTTCCAATCCAAAAATAAACCGTACGATACACATACAGGAAGTAGTCGTAGTCGTAAGATATCGTCTAAGCCAACGGGTATATTTATCACACAATTAGAATGCCAAGTCACCAAAAAGCCGTCTCTAATGGTATTAGTAAGAACCGAGCATAATTTTCTCGGTACTTGGTCGCAAACTGTTCCTTCCTGTGGGCCTCCCACAGGTAAGTCAAACTGCAGTCGATCCGTGAGATGTAGCGCGAAGATGGCGTGCGCCGTGTGGGCGCTGATCCAGCGGTCGGCGTTCCTCTTGGTTGCTGGGAAGGGCGCCCAGTCGGGCAGCAGCAGGTGCCGCTCGCCGACCTCCCTGGCGTCCGTCCTGTTGATCTGCGCGAGCATCGCGCGGGCCCGTCCCACACCTCCCAGGAGCGAGGGCACGTCAGCCGGTGTTCCAACGTGTCCTCCGCCGGGCAAAACGTACACGTGCTCGCTGGTGACCTATTGATGCTGTGGAGTTTGACGTTAGTCACCACAGTCCGGTTCACAACCCTGAACCACTTCGATCTCACATCGTGCGGTAACAAGGTATGGGAGATATTTCTCCAGACTGCCCGCCAGTCGTGTTGTGGGAGGCGAAGTTCCCACTTATTTGGCGGCGGTGTGCCTCGAAGGGCATCCACAATGTCTCTGACGGGTATTCTGTGCAAGTCGTAATCGATGAGGTAGCTCTTGAATAGGAAGTACTTTCTGACAAAGTCAATCTTGCTGGGGATGTGCTGGATCTGGACGGGTGCCCGTCGCGACGCCGTCAGGTACGCCGCGAAGAGCGCGGCGGTGGGGCCGTCGGGGTTCTGATCCGTGACGCGGTCAGTGCGGTGGAGCAGGAGCGCGGGGCACTTTGCGTGGAAATCCACGAGTCCCAAGCCACCAGCCGCCTGGGGGAGGGTGCAGGTCTGCCAACTCAGATTTCTCCCCGCCATAACATCCAGCGCACAGTCTGCAATATGGCCCGTTCGAGTTCTTTCGGTACAGGTAGAATCTGCGCGACGTACCACGCTTTCGCCAATATGTGGCTGTTAATGACGGAAACCTCTGTGTCAAAACGAGGTTCCGTTTTGAGTGCGCCTGACAGATTGCTCTGATAGAATATAGCGTCGCACGCCAATTCAGAGCGGCCATTTGTTGTGTGTTGGCCGTCATAGTGATTCCCAGTATTTTGTGTTGATCTTTAACAGTGAACCAATCACGCCTAATGTTCCTCATAGTAGGTTTCAGCGGTAGTGACACCTTTTTACTGGGATTGACAATCGCTCCCGACGCCTCCTCAAATCTCAGAAGCAGAGAATGTACAGTGTCGATATCTTCAGGGTGTTCAGCAAATACGCCCAGGTCGTCCGCGTATGGGTCGCACACCGAGGGAGATGCTGCGACACTCTTGACACAACTTGCGAAGCAGGGGGTCTAGGGCGACGGCAAACAGCCCCATAGACAGCGGGCACCCTTGCCGCACGGGCCGTTGTACGTCGAAGCTGTCACCGGGACGACCATTTAGAAGAACACGCGAAGTCGCCGCCTGAAGGAGGTTATGGATCATTTTAGAAAATTTAAATCCGAACCCCATTTTGAACATGACTCTGCGCAGGTACTGATGACTAATCCGATCAAAAGCATTCTTGAAGTCGATTGACAACACTGCAGCGTTGCCTCCACGTCTCGTAGTTGCGTGCGCGATACAATCCCTGTAAGCGAGCACCGCCTGATAAATATTCCGGCCGGGCACGACACACGTCTGGGCAGAACGTCAGAGCCTGTTTCATTCGGTGGGACACACATATAGCAATGACTTTGTAGTTACAATTTAATATTGTTATTGGCCTTAATGTGGTGGTACGAGGCGTCGCTTTGGTCTTCGGGATAGGCACAATCAAACCCGCTAAAAATTCCTTCGGAATGTCAATCCCTGCAAGTATCTCGTTTGCAGTATCGATAAAAGTTGGTTTAAGAAGGTCGAAAAACTTGATAAAAATTTTCGCAGGGATGCAGTCCGCACCTGGCGCCTTGCCCTTGGGGCTCGCTTTCACAGCTTCTCAGACGTCCTCTTCACTAAAACGTTCATTCAACAACGCTCTACCTGGCTGGAACTTCTTGTAAAAATGAATGAAGCGCATCCATCTGCAGTGGACAGTATCTAAAAACTGAGGAGAAATGATCATAAAGTTCGGTGCTGATAAGTTTGGTGTCCGTGGTTTGAGTCCCGTCACTCGTAATCCACTGGTTTATGAGTCTTGTTTCTTCGTCGTTGTTCCCGTTTTAGGTGATAGAGAGATAAAATTCCACCATGCGCTCTATCCAGAGGGCCACTACGAATGATAGTCCCCGCTGCCTTCCTATACAGTCCGTTTAAAATTTTCGCCTTCGGTTTCTTCAATGTAGGGAGGAGGGCAGGATTATCGGCAACTTGGCCGACTAAGTGTTTAAGACAATCCCTGTAAAAGTTCAACGATTCCTTTTCCCAGAAGACCTTCTCTCGACTGTAGTTAACAATTGCTTGATGGGGAGTTTTGCAAATCGGAGCCACCTCTCGAGGACGGAGTTTGTCTCTGTCCGATACAGGAGGACGCGTTGCCAAGTTTCAGACAGCTGCGCTTAGAGAAAATCGTCGGTTAAATGGTTGTATTTAGTTTCCAAATACGTTTACGCACTCTCGGAACAAACGGGAGCTTAAGGTCACACAAATAGCCACAATGATCAGAAAAGGCTGCTGGGACAAATTCCGCATGGACAACAGTAGCTGTAATTTCTTTCGAAACATATATTCTGTCCAATCTACTGCAACCATTAGTATAAAAATAGGTAAAACCTGCGTCACTAGAACCAAAACTAATCAAAGTATCGACTAAACTGTAGGTGTCCACTAAGGTCTGCAACTCTAAGCATTTATAAGCACGTGGATGCTGATCTTTGTCTCGCAGGACACAGTTAAAGTCCCCGCCGATATTCATGTGACGGCGATTACGGTACAGTAATTGACAAACATCATTGCCAAAGAAAGCGTTTCTTTTATGTTTATTGTCCGTTCCTGAAGGGGCGTAGACATTTACAAACACTAAATCTTGATAAACACAAGCAATTCCTCTGCCGTCGGGTAAGATATCCACATGATTAAAATCCACGCCATGTTGTGTTAAAACAGCCGTGCCAGATGTCATTTCCGAATCTACATTTGCAACTACAGAGTAATCTGAAAGATGTTGTATAACTTCCGTAGTCACTTCCTGAAGGAATAAGACGTCGGGATTGTAGTCCTTTAAGAATCGTAATAGTGCAAAGACTAGGCGATCGCTGACAACGTTGTTGATGGGGTCGGCGGGTCGGCCACGCAGACCTCGGGCACCGTGCGCGCCCACAGCCACTGCGCCAAGTCCTGCACCGCCAACTCCTGATCTCCCGTCTTGGAGGCCTGCACCTTTCGCTGACGGTTCCTCTTCCGATTCCGTTTCCGAGGGGCAGAAGACGACTTCGTAGACGCTTATAACAATTCTGTCTCGGCGTTGCTAACGTCGGCATCCTCGACCACCTGTTCCTCCGATCGTTCAGCTAACTTTCGCTTTTCCCCCGAGGTACCAGCCAGGGCGGGAGCGGCACTTTCGACTGCCTCCTGTTCGTCGACACTGACGTCCGGGTTCTGTTGAACGTGCATCGGCGACTCGTTGTTTCGACTCCATAGACGTCCTGAACGGGTTCTACTTGTTCAACTCCAGCACGAGACTCTACCGGGACTTGCGGAGGCTGCGTCGTAACCGCAGAACGGGAAAAACAACAGGATCGGATAGCAAGGAGGCGTAACTAGCGTTCTCATCTTCCCGCGGCAGCTGCACCGGTTTTCGCAAAGGGCACTCCTGTCGCATATGGGTCGTTTTTCCACACAGAGAACATGTTTGTGGCTGACCAGCATAGCTAATAAAAACCGGGTTCCACCTATCGTCATGTAAGACGGGATATGCTTTATCAATTCTATACGGACTGTACGGACGCCGCTAAGTACACGGTACTGCCGGCCACACATCATCCTCGATTTTAATTACATTTCCGTACTCTTCAAGTTTCCGCTGAATAACTTAATTTGGACATTCGAAAGGCACATTATAAACTTTCACATTCCGGAGTCCATAGCCTGACGGCGATACTGTTACGTCAGACATGGTACCATTAAAATGTTTAAATTTTCTAGTTCCGGCAAAAAGGGTGATTATCCTGTCGACATACTCGGGTTTCGTAAATTTCAGGATAACTGAGTTCAGGATCAAGTCAAACTGCACGCCAAAAGGTTCAGTTTCCGGAATCTGAAATTTGCTTGTTATTCATTCGTGTACTTCAAACGGCATCGGTCGAGCAGAACCCTTTTCAAAGACAATTTGCACAGAGTTTACGAGGCTCATATCGGGTATACTCACAAGTACGTAGCTTGTAGAAGGAAGACGGACAGCGCGGATGCCGACCGCCGCTGCACTTGTAAACAACTGCTCGCCAGGAAGTGAACAGGCGGGCAGCCAGCCAAGTACTGACATGGCCCAACGTTGCTTAATAAACGGTGTAATCAACGTGGTATGGCCGTTTGCGATCAAATTCTGCAACATGAAACAAGTTTGCGTCGGATCATGTCCTCTCCTCTCTTAATTTGCACACTGAGTGTTTATTTACCTGGCAGTAAAAACACGAGGATGGCATAAAACGGCCAATCCAGATTTCGTGAAATGAAATAACATTTCTTTATGGAATACATAAATGAAATTAAAACTTTTGTACCTATTCTCCCTATTAGGGACGAAAAATAAACACTTTGTTATATTACAGTTGCGACGTGAAAAAATTCTTTACATAGTCCAAAGTCGTAGCAAAACAATGTCGTTAAATGACACATGACAAAGGCAATCAAACTCGCCTTCAATTAATTCGCTTTTGAATCATTTACATTCACAAAACATGCCACATACTTTTTTTTTTTTTTAGTGTTCATTATGTCTGATTTAACTTTTGCCCTCCCCACGCCGACCACCACAACGTCGACTAAATAAATAAATAAATAAATAAATAAATAAATAAATAAATAAATAAATAAATAAATAAATAAATAAATAAAATAGGGGAGGTGATACGAATTACTCCCTGACCCATAACGCTTATGCCTAATGCAAAGGGTAAAACGTTCAATTTTTTTTTCCTTTGACTTAGCTATGTAAGGGGAAAATGACGGCATATACTAGATTCAAATAGCAAAGAAGCCAACTGACCTTTCACAATCCTACTGACAAACAAGAAAAATATTCTTACCTTGTAGTTTCTATTGTTCACAGTTGTCCAGTCAGTAACGTAACCACCACTGTGTGCTGATTCTTGGTTTCTCTTGAATTCTACCAATGTGAGGTATGTTCAACGTGCACATTTTAAGGAATGATGTCCAACATTCTTGGTCGTATTTACTGTCCGAGCTGTGGCGCTTCCGTTGCTCAGCAACACTCCGGCGATTGACAATACTGCCTCATTTAGCAACATTAAACTCTATCCTCGTGGTAGGTAATGTAACCCATTTCGTGACAGGACGAAAAAGTCATTCCACAAATGTCATTCGTCGTTACCATAGCAACCGAGAGCGCGTCTTTCTGATGGAAGGAGGGCCTGAGGCGGCAGACTGCACTTGCAAGCATAGCGACCATGCTCGTTAACGATTACGAAGAAGTCGAGAGTTCTTGTTAAACCTCTGTAGGGCGAAACGTTATAAATATTCGGCAGTGGCTGCGTGAAGGCATACTTACGTGGCGTAGGAGGTACCGTTCTCTCTGTCTAGGTTCGCGTTCGGGCGTCGTTGTTATCGTTTGCGTTTTGTCCTTTTCGGCGATGATTCGTCGTCGTTAAAAATGTCATCAGATCGTACGTTAAGTGTACAGTGTATATTTGAATGACAAGTGCCACGCCCAACGGAATGGGAAATCCATGAATGGTTAGAAAACGAAATGGGGTTATATAAGGAACTGATGGACACATTTCAGCTCGATTTCGTGCCAAATTCGTTATTTCTGAACTCCGAAATCTATGAGCTCTGTTAACCCATTATTTGGAGAACACGATTTCCGACATGCTAATGGTACCATTAGCAAGGTACAGGTAGTGTCGTCGGGTTTCGGAATGCGCGAATGTTAGGGTCTTCAACGTCCCTCCTGAATGCCCAAACGAAATCATTATAAGAGCCCTGTTAAGGTGCGGGAAGCCGCGGTCTGTGATGAACGAGGAATGGGAGCCGGTTACCGGTTTAAAGTTAACAGTGGTGTACGCAGGGTACGGATGGAGCTGCAGAAGCACATCCGCTAGTACTTAAACATTATGGGGCTCGCGCCCAAATCCAATATTCCGGTCAGCCGTTAACCTGCACGTTGTGTCGCTACACTGAGCACTCCCCCCAGGGGGCCCACAGTTCTTTTGTGGGTACGTGTGTGGCGCGCACGGGGCCCCGAGCCGAAGCAGCCTTTCTTCTGCCCCAGGCTGCTTCACTTTCCCTCCCGGTTTATGCCTTCGCCCGGAGACGGGCGTATTTCACGAGTTCAGGTGTTTTCTTGTTGTCGTTTCTCTTATTCCTTGGTTCCTTCCTTTCTTACCCTTTGTTTCTGTCTCTCTCTCCTTGTCCTCTCCTCGCCTTCTTCTCCTCATTAGTCTCCGCCTCGGCGTTTGAGACACTTCTTTCCTTCCTCTTCACTTTCTCTATCCTTCTTTCCTCCCTGTGCGTGTCTGAAGGCCGACGCACGCATTATCATGCGTAGCAGGTGACGGGGGTAACGCGTAATTCCCCGCCCCGGGTAGACAAGTAGGGCACGTACGTACCCCCTGGTAAAGGCCAGGCCCAGGGAGGGGTGATTACCCGAGCTGGTACCTTCCGAACATGCCAATTGGTCCCTCCGTCAGTTCTCGGGATGTGTGACCTGAGGTGTGAACAATCACCTAAGGCGGGTAAGCCCTCGGAGAGGGCCCCCACTAGGAAGGAGCGCGCCATCGGAGACGCCGGTAATCACGGGGGACACTTCCGCAATGACTTCCTTCTCTTCTTCACTGACATTGACCCAGAAACGTAAGATAGACTCGCCTCAGCAAAAGAAGACTCTGCCTAATTTGCCGAAATTTCTTGTTGTGTCGCGCACCGACGGAAAAGACTTCAATTCTGTCAATCCTTTCGTTATACAGAAAGGTGTTGATGCAATTGCTGGCCCTGTTAAAACCTGTTCGCGTCAGCGCAATGGCTCATTGTTGCTGGAAGTGGACAGTGCTTTCCAAGCCCAGAAACTTATCCGGACTACGTTATTGCACACGTTTCCAGTCAAAGTAGAAGCGCACCGCACACTCAACTCGTCACGCGGGGTAGTTTTTACGAGATCCCTTGACGGGTTGTCTGATGACGACATCCGGTCCTATATGTCCGATCAGGGTGTGACAGCCGTCCACAGGGTGATGAAAAAGGTAGATAACCAGCTGACACCGACTCGTACTGTGTTTTTGACATTCGACAGAGTTGACCTCCCGTCGAAGGTCAAAGCAGGGTACGAAGTTATCTCAGTCCGCCCTTATATTCCAAACCCAACGCGCTGCTACCAATGCCACAGGTACAACCATACCCGTGAACATTGCCCACATGCAGCAAAATGTGTCACTTGTGGTAGGGACGCCCATGAGGGGGATTGCCCACCTCCGTCCCCTCACTGCCTTAACTGCAACGGCGACCATGCGGCTTCCTCTCACGACTGCCCTGTATACAAAGATGAGAAGGTAATCCAGCAAATTCGGGTTACGGAGAAGGTATCAACATCTGCCGCTCGTAAGTTGTTGGCGAGTCGAAAGCCCACTGTCCTCCCAGCGGGTACATACAGTAAGGTACTCACCTCACCTCGACCTACCAAAGATTCCAGTACCCAGACATGTGATTTCACTTACGCTGACACAGTTGTGCGATCCGCCAGCCCGAAGATTGCCCGTTCCACGTCCCCGCTTCCTCCTGCTGCTTCTAAGGTACAGTCTTCGTCAACATCTAGTAAACCGCGGGCACCTAAACAAGATGCCCAGACCTTGAAAAAGGAACCCGTCCGTGAGGATTTTCTGCGTTCTCAGGCTTCCCAACCGTCAACTGCCTCTTCCCGCCGTCACTCTTCCAGAAGAGCTGACAAGAAAAAGAGTTCCTCTCCTTCCCCGCCGAGGCGTGACCCATCTGTCGCGCCGTCCAACAGTTGCCGGCCTCGGCCGTCTTCTGTTTCACCGGGACGCTCCGTTTGCCGGGCGCCCGGCCCTTTACCGGCGGTGGAAACTGCCCCTCCTGATCAACTCAGGGAGGTGGCAGGCGCGTCGGTCGAACCTATGGACCACGACCCTTTGCCCCTGGACAGCGATAGCAGTGCTCCCTCGAAATCCGGTCCTCAGCGGCCGTCGAGGTGACCCCGCTCGCTACTTGGTTTTTATCCTTATTTCTTCTCTCATTTTTATCATGGCGCTCCTTCAATGGAACATTCGCGGCATTCGTTCTAATCGGGAGGAGTTAAAATTACTCCTTCGATTGCACTGCCCGCTTCTAGTCTGCCTCCAGGAAACTAAGTTGCGTCCACGTGATCGTGCAGACTTTCCACACTACACCTCTGTGCGGTTCGACCTGCCACCCGTGGAAGGTGTCCCAGTCCATGGAGGGGTTCTGATGCTCCTTCGAGACGACGTCTATTTCCATCCCATTTCCTTGAACACTCACCTACAGGCAGTTGCCGTCCGCATCACCTTATCCACATTTACCTTCTCCCTCTGTAATATATATTCGCCATCGTCATCTGCCCTTGTCTGCCTCAACACCGGTGCACCGACCTTCCTTTCTGACACAACACACACTTATTCCCATATAGACCTCGCAATATGCACTCCTCAGCTTGCCGGTCGGTTTGAGTGGTATGCACTTTCTGACACGTACTCGAGTGACCATTTCCCTTGTATCATCCACTTCCTACATCACTCCCCATCTCCACGTCCCACCAGTTGGAACATTTCTAAAGCCGACTGGGGGCTTTATTCTTCCATGGCTGTTTTTCACAATCAGCATTTTCCCAACTGTGACAGTCAGGTCGAATACCTCACAGAGGTTATTCTCACTGCTGCTGAACGTTCCATACCTCGTACATCCTCTTCCCCACGTCGTGTGCAGGTCCCTTGGTGGACTGCAGCCTGCCGTGACGCGCTTCGAGCCCGACGTCGTGCCTTACGCACCTTCCGCCGCCACCCAACTTTGGAGAATTGCATCAATTACAAACGTCTGAGAGCGCAGTGCCGTCGTATCATAAACGACAGCAAGAAAGCTTGCTGGACAGCTTTTACTAGTTCTTTTAACCGTTTTACTCCCTCCACGGTTGTCTGGGGTGGCCTACGCCGTTTGTCCGGCATCAAGGTCCACTCCCCGATTCCTGGCCTGACCGTGGAGAACGCGGTCCTCGTGGACCCAGCTGATGTTTCAAACGCATTGGGTCGTTTCTTTGCGGAGGTTTCGAGCTCTGCCCATTACCACCCTGCCTTTCTCCCTCGCAAACAGGTAGAGGAGGCACGGCCGCCTTCTTTCCGCTCTTTTAATCGTGAAAACTATAACGTCGCCTTCACCATGCAGGAGCTAGACCGTGCTCTCGCCCTGTCCCGGTCCTCTGCTCCCGGGCCCGATTCCATTCATATTGAGATGCTGAAGAACCTCTCTCCTGCGGGCAAGTGCTTTCTTCTTAGTACCTACAATCGCATATGGACTGAAGGTCATGTTCCCACAAGTTGGCGTGAAGCCATTGTTGTCCCCATCCCCAAACCAGGGAAGGACAAACACCTTCCTTCCAGTTATCGTCCCATTTCTCTGACGAGCTGCGTCTGTAAGGTGATGGAACGCATGGTTAACGCTCGGTTGGTCTGGCTCCTCGAATCTCGCCGCCTCCTGACTAATATACAATGCGGTTTTCGTCGACACCGCTCTGCTGCTGACCACCTCGTTACGTTGTCGACCTTCATTATGAACAACTTTCTAAAGAAGCGTCAAACAGTAGCCGTGTTCTTCGACTTGGAGAAGGCATACGATACCTGTTGGAGAGCGGGTATTCTCCGCACATTACACACATGGGGCCTTCGGGGCCGCCTTCCTCTTTTCATTCAAGCGTTTTTGGCGGATCGCAAGTTCCGGGTACGGGTGGGCTCTGTTTTGTCAGATACCTTTTGCCAGGAGAATGGGGTACCACAGGGCTCCGTCTTGAGTGTGGCGCTCTTTGCCATTGCAATCAATCCGATCGTGGACTGCCTTTCAGCCGACGTCTCCGGATCTCTTTTTGTTGACGATTTCGCAATTTATTGTAGCGCCCAGCGGACGTGTCTCTTGGAGCGTTCTCTCCAACGCTGTCTTGACCGTCTATATTCCTGGAGCATCGCAAACGGCTTCCGATTCTCCACTGAGAAAACTGTGTGTATCAATTTTTGGAGATACAAGGAATTTCTTCCACCTTCTCTACGTCTCGGCCCTGTTGCTCTCCCTTTCGTGGAGACTACGAAATTCTTGGGACTCATGTTGGATCGGAAACTTTGCTGGTCCACACACGTGTCCTACCTGGCTGCCCGTTGTGCCCGATCCCTTAACGTTCTTCGTGTCCTCAGTGGCACATCATGGGGAGCGGATCGTACCGTCCTGCTTCACCTTTACCAGGCCATTGTTCAGTCGAAGCTCGACTATGGAAGCCTTGTGTACTCTTCAGCACGGCCGTCGATTCTCCGCCGTCTCAACTCTATCCACCATCGTGGATTACGTCTGGTGACCGGTGCATTTTATACCAGCCCTGTTGAAAGTCTGTATGCCGAGACTGCTGTATTACCCTTGACCACTCGACGTGACATACTCTTGTGTCGGTATGCATGCCGCCTACGGTCGATGCCCAACCATCCCTCTTACAGATTATTTTTTGACGACTCACTCGATCGCCAATATCAGTTGTCTGCGATTGCCTTGCTTCCACCGGGAGTTCGGTTTCGCCGCCTGCTACAGCGGCTCGATTTTACCCTTCCTTCCACCCTTCGGTTGAGCGAAAGCCCATTGCCACCGTGGCATCAGGCCCAGGTTCACACACACCTCGAACTTAGTTCGCTCCCCAAGGAGAGCACTCCGGATTTGGTATACCGCTCGAGGCTTGTCGAACTCCGTTCGCGTTTCGATAATGCCGTATTTATTTACACTGATGGTTCCAAGAGCACTGCCGGTGTCGGATCTGCCTTCGTCGTCGGGGACAACCGATTCCAATACAAGCTCCCTGACCGGTGCTCGACCTTCACGGCTGAGCTTTTCGCCCTCCACCAGGCCGTTTTGTATACCTGCCGCCACCGCCAACCTTTCTATGCCATATGTTCTGACTCCCTTAGTGCCCTGCAGAGTCTTAAGGACCCTTTCTCGAACCATCCTCTCGTGTATCGGATCCAACGCTCCCTCCAGTTGCTGGCGGATGACAGCTGTCACGTTTCTTTCCTGTGGGTCCCTGGCCATGTGGGTGTGCCCGGGAATGAGGCCGCCGACACAGCAGCCAAGGCAGCAGCTCTTTTACCTCGCATGGCTACCTTTTGCGTCCCATCGGACGATGTTCGACGGGCTCTTCGCCGGAGTATCGTGTCGCAATGGCACAGTGTGTGGCTTTCACTGTACAACAATAAATTGCGAACTGTCAAACCGATCCCGACCGCTTGGAGGACATCCTCACGCCCCTCTCGGCGGGAGGAGGTCATCCTGGCTCGGTTGCGGATCGGTCATTGCCGTTTCAGCCACCGTCACTTGCTATCCGCTGAACCTGCACCGCTATGCTCTTGCGGTGAACTGCTGACAGTGCGACATGTTTTACTGACTTGTGTTAATTTTAATCATCTCCGTGTAGCCCTTCACTTCCCGTCTACTCTGGAGGAAATTTTAGCTGATGACACACGAGCAGCTGCTCGGGTTTTGCGTTTTATGAACTTGGCCAACCTATCCAAGGATATTTATCCCTTTTAATTGTCTTTTATCCTTCGTTTTTAGCCTCTTGCTGATGTTCTGACAGTCACCATTTTTTGAGATTATAGCGAATCAATGTTCTTAGCTGGGCGCTAATGACCATAGAAGTTGTGCGCCCTAAAACCACAAAAAAAAAAAAAAAACACTGAGCACTTCCGTGCCAAGTGTCCGAGAAGGAGACCGGCACAGCTCCCCCGTGACTCATCCGCAGCCGAAGGCGGCGGTATGACTCCGTTATTCATCGACATCCTGCCAGGGAGGGGGACGGGATCCGAACCCCGACTGCAGGACGCAGAACAAACACTGTCACTGGACACTGCCGCCACAGCGGAACCGACTGCTGAAGTCACTGCCCTGGAACGCCGTATGGAGGTTAGTGAACAGCGAGAACCCGTCATAGACGGTGACAAGGTTGTGTCCGATGTCTCGTTAGTAATGGACGAAGCGGGCCCCGCTGCAGCTTCTCCTGACGTAGACGCGCATATGCTGTCCCCCGAGGGGCATGGGGGAGTGCCCAAAGAGCCACGCAGACGCCGACACAAGAGACGCGGCAGTACAGGGCAAGTGGCGGCCAAGTTCTTCCACACCGCCGACCAGTCGACCCACGGCAGACGGTACTCCCACTTGGACCTCAAGGTGGTCCCGCGAAGAGCGGCAGCGATGTCGCAGACCTTGTTGCTGGTGACGTCCGTGAGCAGCAGGTAGCTGTCGTCCAAGTAGAAGCGCCGCACGTGGTTCAAGTAGAACGGCACGTGGGCGACGGAGACGGGCGCTGCAGGCGATGCGGGGAGGTATCTGGCGTAGTGGGCGGCGGTGGGGCCGAAGGGGTTCTTCTCCATCACTGCCGCCGTCCTCTTCCACACCATTCTGTATCTCTCGAGCAATTTCTAACAGCACTGGCTTTAAAATATCATAAAATTTACTATAAAACTCTGCGG
Source organism: Locusta migratoria (assembly GCA_026315105.1). Taxonomy (NCBI): domain Eukaryota; kingdom Metazoa; phylum Arthropoda; class Insecta; order Orthoptera; family Acrididae; genus Locusta; species Locusta migratoria. The sequence continues at coordinate 466,446,459 of CM048746.1, read as the reverse complement.
GGATCCCGTCAGCACCGGGAGACTTCACCTTCGGACTTCTTTTAATCGAGTCCCACAACTCGTCGTCGGAGAACGGCACATTAAGGTGCGCGCGCTCCGTGCGACCGAGTGTGTGGGGAATGTTCGATAAAAAATAGCGTAATGCGTGCGGCTCTAAAACTACGTCAGAAAAGAACTGCTTAAAATGATCGTGGACGTCAGTTAAAACGTCGCGCATGTCGCAGGTTCGATTCCCGTCGCGCCTCCGCCAGGAGGAGACAATCGTCCGCTGCCTACGCTTCTGCTCCCGGTTCATAGAAAGGGGGCTCGTCCTCCACCGGGCCGGTGGGCTGGCTTCGCGCCACCACGCCCGCCCCCGCGGCTCGCAGGTCTGCCAACCGGCGCGCCTGGAACCGCTTGAACTCTGGGAGCAGCGCGGGCTGTGACGTCACGCGACGCGCCAGGTTGGACGTATAACCACCGTCTCTAAGCGTGGTCAGTTTTATGCCTCTTCATATGACCCCAAGTCGTTTCCTTCCTTGGCCACGCCCTGGGAGGAACACAGGGCTACTACCATCAATGAGCCTTATTCGCCTCGATATTTGGTCTGTACAAGGGTTGATGGGGAATCATTTGCGACCGTAAAGCCTCAGTTCTTCGTAGACCATCTGGAGGAGAAGTTTGGAGATGTGGAGTCCCTCTCCAAGATGCGCAATGGCTCTGTGTTGATTCACACCGCATCCCCTGCCCAGTCGCGGGCATTGCTTGCCTGCGATAAGCTGGGTGACATCGCGGTCAACATTGCGCCACATAGGTCCCTCAATCTGGTCCAGGGTATTATTTTTCACCGGGATCTCCTCTTACAATCCGATGAGGAGCTGCGCGCCAACCTCGAGCGGCGAGGTGTTCACTTCGTCCGGCGCATCCATCGTGGGTCGAAAGATAATAGGGTTGCCACCGGTGCCTTCATCGTAGCCTTTGAAGGCGATACACTGCCAGAGAAGGTGAAGGTGATGTGCTACCGGGTTGATGTCAAACCCTACATCCCTCCTCCTATGAGATGCTTCCAGTGCTGGAAGTTTGGGCATATGTCGTCCCGTTGCCCTTCCAGCGCCACTTGCCGGGATTGTGGACGTCCAGCCCACCCGGACGCCCCATGTACTCCGCCGCCCATCTGTGTGAACTGTGGCCAGGAGCATCCTCCCTGCTCATCACAATGCCCTGTGCTCCGGAAAGAAAGGAAAATCATCGAGTATAAGACCTTGGACCGGTTGACCTATGCTGAGGCAAAAAAGAAATTTGAGCGCTTACACCCAGTGGCCATGACAACGTCTTTTGCGGCAATTGCATCATCTTCATCATCTGTGGCGACACCCATCTTGTCTGCTCATTCTTTTTCTGTAGGCCCCCAGGGCCGCAAACCTACATCTGCCCCCAAGGTGGTTGGGGGCCCCCTTCCTTCTTCTGCTCCCCAGGTAACTGCCTCGGGAGCAACCTCCACCCTTCTGCCGGAGACACAACAACCCACTCCGGCACCCCTCGTTCGGAAGGGGTCCCTTGGGACACTCCCTTCCGAGGGTTCCGCCCGTGTCACTTCTGACACACGCCAGCAGCAGGCAAAACCGAAGGCTGCTGGACGCAGGGCCTCATGCTCCTCCTCAGTCCCTGAGGCTGAGTCTGAGAAGCCAGCCCTGCCGGCGAAGCCCCCGAGGGGCAAGAAGGACCGGAGGAAAAAGGTTGAAAACGACGTGAAGGATACCACGGTGGCTCCTGAGCCACCTCACCACTCCACCTCGACCTCTGGGGACGAGGTGGAAATTCTAGCGTCCCCAGACGACCTCGCCGTCGGGGACATCACAGAAATTATGGATACTGAGCCAGAACAAAGGCAGACAGCGGATTTGAGTGACGCTGATTTGTAATCTCCATGTCTTCCCAGTTATCAGACAGCATTATCCTCCAGTGGAACTGCGGCGGTTTCTTCCCCCACCTGGCTGAGCTACGACACCTTTTAAGCACAACACCTGCCTTCTGCATTGCCTTACAGGAAACATGGTTTCCAGCAATGCGGACCCCAGCCCTTCGTGGCTACAGGGGATATTACTGTAACCGTAGCTCATATAACAGGGTCTCAGGTGGTGTATGTGTGTATGTCCTTACCTCTGTTCATAGTGAACCTGTGCCCCTTCGTACACCACTAGAAGCAGTGGCTGTCAGGGTAAGGACAACACAAGAGTTTACCGTCTGCAACCTTTATCTCCCTCCAGATGGTGATATTTCTTTGAATGTTTTGGCTGCACTTATATCGCAACTACCCCCGCCTTTCTTCTTATTGGGCGACTTCAATGCCCATAACCCGTTGTGGGGTAGTACTTCGCTTTCTGGCCGAGGCAGAGTAGTCGAGTCTTTACTTTCTCAACTCGACCTCTGCCTATTAAATACTGGTGCCCCCACACACTTTAGTGTGGCACATGGCACGTTCTCGGCCATTGATTTATCGATCTGCAGCCACAGCCTTCCACCATCTGTCCACTGGAGAGCCCACGACGATCTGTGTGGCAGTGACCATTTTCCGCTTTTTCTGTCACTCCCACAACGTCAGTCCCCAGAACGCCCCCCCAGGTGGGCTTTAGGCAGGGCTAACTGGGAAGATTACACGTCCACTGCTATTGTTCAACGTCCCCCACTCGATTCCATCGATGTGGTGGTTGAGGGCGTCACTCACACCATTGTTTCTGCTGCAAAAGCTGCAATTCCATGCTCCACAGGGTGCCCACGGCGTAAGACAGTGCCGTGGTGGTCGCCGGAGATCGCTGAGGCCATTAAAGACCGCAGGCGGGCCTTACAGCGATACAAAAGGCACCCCTCTCAGGAGCACCTAATCAATTTTAAACGGCTTCGCGCTCGTGCTCGCCAGCTTATAAGAAGACGGAAACGGGAGTGCTGGGAGAGGTACGTTTCCACTATTGGGACAGGTACCTCAGCCTCGCAGGTCTGGAGTAAGATCAGGCGGCTACAGGGAATACAGACTACATCAGGAATCCCTGGGATCTCCACAAATGGCGTCCTATGTACGGACCCGGCCACTCTTGCAGAGATGTTTGCCGAGCATTATGCTCGTGCCTTTGCCTCTGCAAATTATCCACCGGCCTTCCGTGCATTGAAGGAGCGGGTAGAACGCCAGCACCTCTCCTTTCGTACCCGCCGCTCTGAATCCTACAACAGTCCTTTCACTGAGTGGGAGCTCCTCAGTGCTCTTCAACAATGTCCAGACACGGCGCCAGGGCCTGATAGCATCCACAGCCAGATGCTGAAACATCTCTCAGCAGATAGTCGGAGGGCCCTACTTGCGGTCTATAACCGCATTTGGTGTGATGGTGTTTTCCCGTCACAGTGGCGGGAGAGTATCATCGTCCCTGTACTTAAACCCGACAAACATCCTCTGAACTTGGATAGCTATCGGCCCATTAACCTGACTAACGTTCCCTGCAAACTGTTGGAGCGGATGGTTAGTCGGCGGTTACGTTGGATTCTTGAGACTCGGGGATTATTGGCTCCATGCCAGGGCGGTTTTCGCCAGGGTCGATCTACCACCGATAATCTGGTGTGCCTCGAGTCTGCAATCCGCACAGCCTTTTCCCGGCACCAACACCTCGTTGCCGTCTTCTTCGATATGCACAAAGCATATGATACAACCTGGCGACGCCACATCCTCAACACTTTATATGACTGAGGCCTCCGAGGCTCCCTACCGATTTTTATTCAAAATTTTTTAGCCGTCCGTACCTTTCGTGTTCAAATTGGTGCTTCCCTGAGCTCCTCTCATGTCCAGGAAAATGGGGTTCCTCAGGGTTCCGTTTTAAGCGTCCCATTATTTTTAATCGCCATCAACGGTTTAGCTGCAGCGGTTGGATCGTCGGTGTCCCCCTCTCTGTATGCTGACGACTTTTGTCTCTCTTTTAGTTCCTCCAGCACCCAAGTTGCCGAGCGCAGGTTGCAAGGTGCTATTCGGAAGGCGCAGAACTGGGCGCTTACCCATGGCTTTCAGTTTTCTGCCTCCAAGACCAGAGTGATGCACTTCTGCCGGCGTCGGACCGTCCACCCACACCCTGAACTTTATCTGAATGACGAACCACCTACGGTAGTGGAAACTCACCGTTTTTTAGGACTGGTCTTTGACGCCCGGCTGACGTGGCTCCCCCACATTCGTCAGCTGAAAAGGAAGTGCTGGCGCCATCTCAACCTTCTCTGCCACCTGGGTCATACGACCTGGGGTGCTGATCGCTCGACACTGTTGCGGCTTTACACGGCGCTGGTGCAGTCCCGTCTCGATTTTGGGTGCATTGCCTATGGGTCTGCGGCACCTTCGGCACTGCATCTCCTGGACCCCATTCACAACTGTGGGGTCCGCATTGTGACGGGCGCTTTCCGCACCAGCCCGGTGAACAGTTTACTAGTGGAGGCTGGGATCCCACCTTTGGGGATCCGCCGCCAACACCTGCTCGCAGCTTATGCAGCGAACGTGTATTGCTCCCCAGGCCACCCAAACCGTCGTTTTCTTTTTTCTGATGTGGTCGTCCCTCACCATCAGCGACGCCCCAGGTCAGGTCATACGATAGCCTATAGAGTTCGGTCCCTCCTCCTGGAACTTGAGTCTTTGCCCCTTCCGTGTCCATATCGGATCCAGGTGCATACACCTTCATGGTGTTTGACAAGGCCATCTATTCGGCTGGACTTGGCCCATGGGCCCAAAGACTCAGTACCACTGGAGGCGCTCCGCCGTCAGTTCTCGGCTGTCATAGCGGAGTTCCGTGGTTATGACCTGATCTACACCGATGGCTCAATGGTGGATGACCGTGTTGGATTTGCCTATACACACGGTGACCATGTGGAACAGCACTCTCTGCCGAATGGCTGCAGTGTTTACACTGCAGAGCTGGTGGCCATTCACAGAGCTCTTGTGCATATCCAGTCTTGCTCAGGCGAGTCTTTTGTTGTTTGCAGCGACTCCCTGAGCAGCCTTCGAGCTCTGGAGCAGTGTTACCCACGGTCTACCCTGGTGTTGGCCGTTCAGGAGACACTTTATGCCATTACACGGTCCGGGCGATCGGTGGTGTTCATCTGGTCTCCAGGTCATGTTGGTATCCCAGGCAATGAACGTGTTGACAGGCTTGCCAAGCAGGCTGTAGGTATGTCCTGTCTAGAGATCGGCCTCCCGGCTTCTGATCTCCGTTCATTGTTGCGCCAGAAAGTACGTCAGCTTTGGGATACTGAGTGGCGTAGCCTGCACACGCCCAACAAGCTCCGGGTGGTCAAGGAAACGACGGTTGCATGGCGCTCCTCCATGCGCGGTTCACGACGGGACTCAGTGGTTTTATGTCGCCTCCGCATTGGGCATACGTGGCTCACCCATGGACATCTCCTTCGGGGTGAGGACCCAGCCCAATGTCAGTGTGGCTCCAATTTGACAGTCGTCCACATATTGTTGGACTGCCCCCTTTTAGCCGCCTTGCGGAGACATTTTAACCTCCCTGCTGTTTTATCGGAAGTTTTAGGTGACGATGCCACAATGGCAGATACCGTTTTACGTTTTATTCGAGCAGGGGGATTTTATCGTTCTCTCTAACTGGAGATTTCTTTGTGAAACCGAGTGGTTGACTTTTCCTTTTTTATTCTTATGGTCGGTCAACCACGGCTATCGGTTTCTTTGTTGTAAGTTGTCTTTGTGTAACCATCTTTTGTTTAGTCTTGTGGTTCTTGATGTCTTATGGACTAGTGGGACTCCTCTCCCACTTCGATATTTTAAACTCTAGGCGTATTATCTTTTACGTGTTTGGCTTTACTTTTGACGCCTAGAGATGGAATGGGGGACTGATGACCATTGCAGTTTTGTCCCCCTTAAACAACCAACAACAACAACAACAACAATTTCCATAAAATATTGCGGCGGGGGACACTCGGCCGCGGTACAACTAATGGACAGTAAAAACAGCTGTGATCTGAAAAGATAACAGGTCGGACATAAAGTTCGTTATGTTTGTCATTTAAATAAGAACTAATATAAATTCGGTCCAGACGACTCCGTCCCGTGGGATAAAAGTGCGTAAAAAACGTAAAATCATTGTGTAAAACACGCCACGCGTCAACAAGGTTAAAAGTACTAACTAAAATTTGCAACTCAGGACACTTGTAAGACAGAGGTTCCTGGTCACGGTCATCTAAAACACAATTAAAATCCCCCCTAAAACAACAGAACTAAAATTTTGCGTTAAAAGCGGACACAAGTCATGCGCATAAAATTCGGCCTTCGTTTGTTTAACACGACTGGCCGGTCCATAAACAATAATAAAACGCACCCCATAAATGGTGACAGCAATGCCACGACCGTTTGGCAATAAAACTATATCCGTAACGGGAATATGTTATTTAACTAAAATTGCTGTACCCGTAGAGTCGTCTGGTAAAACGTTGTCAATTACAATAAAATCACTAAAATCGAGTAAAAATAAAAGTGCTTCCCGGGTAACCTCTTGTAAAAAGGCGACATGGCAGTGAATATTTGTCAAAAAGTCTTTTAGAGCTAAAACTTTATATGCACTGCGCATGCGGTTAAGATTCAAATTTTTAAAATATTAAAAATACCCGGGTTAAAACACATGTCAATAAAAACAACAATAAGTAAAACACGAGCCACACACACTTAAAATATAACACATAAAATTAGTTAAAAATTAAAACAGTGCTGTTAGACTATTTAAAACGGTTGCGTTCACGTAATAAAATGTCACTGCCGGGTTTGAGTCCTGACGCCTTCCCCCGGCGCCGCCTCCGACCAATCGAGGCGAACACCGGGGGGGGAGGGGCGGCGGGGGCGGAATCAGGCCCTCCTGTTCTTGAACAGAGGTGTCCTGACCTGTCTCTGCGGTGGAAGAACGAGTCCTTTGGTGTTTGGACTCGTCCTCCTCCGCTTTTCTTTTTACGGAGGCCGGGTTGGGATCGGCCTCCATGGCCATCTCCGCATCCGTGGTGGACGGAGGCTGCGACAGCACCGTCTGCAGGTGCTGGACCGTCACCGACACCCCACGGGCGTCCGCGGAGGAGCGCGCCACGTCGGCCTGCCGCGGCGGGTCAGCGCGGCGCACGGGCCTGCAGGAGGAGGTGCCCTACCGACGGGACACGTGCCGGCGCGGCGCCGACGCCGACGCCGACGCCGGGGACACGCCGCGGTCGCTCGACCCCGAGCGACGCGACCGACTGGTGGACCGCGACGAGGAGCGCGACCGCGACCGTTGCCTATGTGGCTTGGGGGGCGGCGGGGCGGGCGCCTTTGCCACCGTGACCGTTTCCGAAACGGCAACGGCCGGGGAGGTGGAAGCAACAGTGGTGGGCACCGACACAGGAACAACTTCCGGGACCAACACGGGAAGAACTACCTCGGTCACATCACCGAATGGCTGAGGCACGGGCAACGCTTCTACTACCAAATGTTCAAATGTTTGTTAAGCTTATGGGACTTAACTACGGTGTCATCAGTCCCTAAACTTACAAACTACTTATGAACTACTTACGAACTAGGACTGCTCAAATATCTATGCCCGAGGGGGGATTCGAACCCCCGACCGTAGTGGCCGTGCTGACCGTGACTGGAGCGCCTCAGTCACCTCGGCCATCTCGGCCGGCGCTTCTACTACCGTCTCGGTACTGTCACTACTGGAAAGTCAGTCGAAGTCGGGGTGTGTCGTCTTTGTCGGGTAGTGAAGTCACCTCTTCATCGACTTCACTTGTGTCCATCGCCGCGGGGTCTGCCGCCGAAGCGGTTTCCCGTCGCGGCGTGGTGGAACGGGAGGGGGGGGGGGTCGGGGGAGGCTGCACCGGCCGGGCCGAGAGCCACAGCAGCGTAGCTCCGCCCGTGGTCTAAGTTCTCAGCGGGCAACTGCACTGGTCGCTTCCGCTTCGGAAATTCGATAAGATAATGGCCGACACCGTGACAAAGTTGCATGTCTGTGGTTGAACATTATGAGTCACGAATGCCCGGTGACCGTTTACAAGCAGAAACGACGGTATATGGCGCGTGCAACCATAGTTAGGCTCCGGATACCGTTGTATACTTGGGACTTGTAGTCACTAGACCACTTTTCCCGTACAACATGTTTGACTTCACCATATGGGGACAGAGAACGGGAGATCGTTTCGTCACGTATCTCAAAAGGGAGGTTAAAAACACGCATGTGCCTAACCCCGAATCCCGCGTGCGCGGGTGGCGGTCACGTGGGCCAAAGCGCGAATCCCGTAGAGGGCGAGGCGCCAGTTCAGCGCTGCCGTCTGCAAGAGGTCTGACTTAAAACGCACCCCTAATATTATATGCTCCGACTTGACCTGGAACCAAGGGCGTGCAAAACCCCTCGCCGCACCGTGTATTGGCAGGAACACCATTTTCCTAGTGTTTATAATTGCCCCCGATTTGCTCTCGTACAACGTTAGCACCGTATGGATGGTATCGTTGGTAAATCGATGGTAAATCGTTGGCCGATGACACGAGCAGGCCAACATCGTCTGCATAAACGCGGCACACTTGTTTTCTGCCCCCAACAACGAGTCCGGCGCATACATTAGTTAGTCGTCGCAACAAAGGATCGAGAGAGATTGCGAATAATGCCATAGCAAGGGGGCTACCCTGCCTCACAGAGCACTTTACATCAATAGAGTCCGATAAAAACCCATTGATCGAAACCCGCGACGTTGACACAGTTAAAATATTGAAAATCACGGTGACAAACTTCGTGCCAAATCCAAACTTTCTTAGCACCCGCCGGAGATAATGATGACTCACCCTATCAAACGCTGTAGCAAAATCCACGGAGAGAATGCCGAAAGTATTGTGTGTCGTGGTGTACGCAATCGCATCGCGATACGTACACACCGCCTCATAAATTTTCCTCTGGGGTACAGCGCAAAATTGACTGTCACTGATCATTTTGTTCATTACAACTTTCAGTCGTGAAGCGACACCCTTGGTGAAGAGTTTATAATCACTGTTAAACAGCGTGATAGGGCGCAGTCCACTCATCCTGTTGTTCACACGGGTTTTCGGGGCCAGAGTAATTATTCCTTCCGGAAATTCAACAGGGACCGACACACCACGTAAAAATTCATTAAAATCGTCAGTTAAAACAGAACCAAAGACATCATAAAAATGTAAATAAAACTCTGGCGGGAGGCCGTCAGCACCAGGACATTTATTTGTGGCGCACATCTTTAAAACGTCCATCTCCTGCTCAGTAAAAGGTTCTGTTAAATTTTGACGATCACGAACTGTCAACACGTGTGGCACGTCTCTTAATATATCGACAATCGAAGCGTTGTTCGTCCGCTTTTCACTAAAAAGCTCCGCAAAGTGTCTTCGAGCCTCCGCCATGATTTCCTGCTGCCCGCGAAGCCGCGCGCCGTCGGGCGTCTGCAGCTCCGTGACGTCACGCCTGGCCGCGCGGCGGCGTCGCGCAGCTGGTGGAACAGCGAGGGCCGCTCGTCCGCCAAAGTCCCCACCGTCTGGTTGCGAACCACGGACCCGCGCAAACGTTCTTTCTTCAATTCAAGTAGTCGCGTCTTGATGTGCCTAACGCTCGCTACTCTAAGCGCCGCATTGTCGGTCTGCATATTAATGGCGTCATTCAAACATGTCTCGTAGAATTGTAAGGTGGACTTTTCCCAAGCGGAGATAGTTTGACTGAATTCAATAATTGTTTTTCGGAGTGACGGCTTCACATATTCCACCCACCACGCCAGACACGTAGGATAATAGGGGCGGTATTTCTGACTACGTTGCCACGCTCTGGTGATGACGAGATTGAAGTCGGGGTGCGGGAGGTGTCGCACATTAAACTTCCACCGGTGGTTCGTGCGTGGTGTCGCCGCTACCAAGGAGTGAAACCGCCAAACATAGGCGCAGTGGTCCGAGAACAGCACAGGACGCACCGACGTGTCCACCACACAGTCCTTTTTATCGCGGGTCACGTAGATTCGATCTAGTCGACTCCGGCCCGTCGAATAAAAGTACGTAAACCCCGCATCGGTGGGATGAAAGAGACGCCACGTGTCGAGTAAAAACATATCAGATACTAGCGTGGCTATCTCTAAACACTTAAATGCCTTTGGTTCCTGGTCCCTGTCATCCAGAACACAATTAAAATCACCGCCTAATACAATAGGAAGGTGCGGCCCAGTAAAAAAATGACAAATGTCAGTACTATAAAATACTCGTCGGTGCGGTTTCCCCTCCGCGCCCGACGGTGCATAAACGTTCACGTAACGCACATTTTGGATAGTACATGCAACGCCATGTCCGTTTGGAATTTTGGCTACATAGCTGTAATCGTAACTGTTTCGGACTAAAATTGCCGTACCACAAATTGCTTTCCGGATCAAAATTTAAAATGACTTAATAGCCGAGAATAGGAAAAAATTTGATCCGTCAGCACTTCCTGTAAGAAAACCACATCGGCGTTGAGAGCGGCTAAAAATTGCAACAAACAGTTTAATTTGAATTGTGACGTGAGTCTGTTAATATTAATTGTGGCAACTAAAGATGGTGGATGTGCCACCATAGACTACGGGGAAGTCAAGAAGAAAACTCAATAACAAATTCCGCCTCCGTCGTCGTACACGTCGTCCGCCCACACCATAGTCGTCGCAACGTTCGCCTTCGGCCTCCTGTTGGGGAGCGTGCGTGCGCGGCAGGGGGTCGTCCTCCGCCTTGCGTTTGACCGCGGAGGGTGCGGGGTTTGAGTTCTGCGACTCCTCCACTTCCATGCGCGACGCTGTTCCCGAGAGTGTCAACGATTCTTTGAGCTGGCGGACCACCTCATCGCGTCTACTTTCATGATCACTACTATCGGACGGTTGATGTTTACGCCCCACTTGCTCCCCACGCCTAGACTCCACGTCCGGTCGTGGCGCAGCCTTCTGCGCCGGTTTTTGCTTCGACTTCGGTCTGGGGCGGCCATACTGGCGCCATTAGGGGACTGGCTCCTGTCCTTGCGCTGCTGACGTCTCTGGTCTGGGTAGCGAGAGCGGCTCTTGCTGCGGTTCCGGTCTGACCCTCTCCCGTCATCCCGACTCCGTATCCCGACGTGCCTGCCGTTGTCTCTGGGGTTCGGCCCTCGCACCAATGCCCGCCGCAGCGGCGGGTGCAGCTACCGCAGGTACGTTGGTGGGGACGGTATCGTGCTCGGGTTTGAGTCCCGTCACCGTAAGGCACTGCCCTGTGACCGCAGCCGGTACCGCCGTAACACGTTCCGCGTCCGGTGCGACTTCCGCTTCCGTACTCTTCGAAATGTCGAGCGACATGGCCTGTACTGGCACAGAAACCGGATCTAAAGGTGGTGACACCGAAGATTCCGCCGGGCGAGGTTCCTCAACCGAAGAAGAGGACATGGTGATCGAGTCGTCGGCAGGTAACGTTTCAACCGGTGCGTGTTCCAATGCTGACGCCGAGTGGGGCGGGACTGCAGCAACAGAGCTCGCGGCGACAGCGACAGAGTCCGCCGCGGCAACCTGCGCGGTTTCCTGAACTTCAGTTGATAGCACTGGTCGCGCGGTAGCCGCTTCTACAGTTGGTGGTTCCGGTCGCGCGGTATCCGCATCTACAGTTGGGGGCTGGGTGGCGGCTGGCACGCTGTCTACGTCCATGGCGGCCTGTTCAGTAGAAACGCGACACGCTGGCAAGCCGACGCCTAAGGTAACCGCGGCGTACGTCGTGGCGTCCGTCCGTTCCCCTGTTGGTAGCTGGGAGGGGGGGGGGGGGCGGCGGCGGCGGCGGCGCCGGCGCCGGGGACAGTTTTGGCGAAAGTGGCCTGGCTCATTACAATAAAAGCAAGTCTGCGGCTGACCGTTGTAGGTAATAAATGCCCGATGTCCACGAACGACTAAGGACGGTATGTGTTTACGGACAATCATTCTCACACTGCGCATACCATTTTCCACCTGATATATATAGGCAGACGACCACTTTTCTTTGTTTACACTTAAAACAGTCCCAAAAGGCTTCAAAAACGTTTCGATCGTCTCATTCCGTGTTTCGAATGACAGGTTAAATACTAGAAGGGTTCTAATTCCGTAACCAGCATTAGACATAGTAAAGTTACTAATAGTTCCATTAAAATGCTTGAATTTACGGACACCAACCTCTACATTTACCAAAGTTTCACAGAGTTCAGGAGTACGCAGTTTCACGAACAGAGTTAAAAAAAGCATCAACTTGCAAACCTAATACTTCAGATTCCGGTATTTGCAAATCGTTCTTTAACCAACTGTGAATTTCAAAACCTGACGGTCTGGGGACGGACTTGTCAAACTCAAACTGCACGTTATTTTCGCGTTCTTCGCAATCCATGGCTTACTTACAGTTCGAAGACAACAGCAAGCGAAGAAACAGCCGCCGGCCGCAACGAAGCACTCGACGTAAACAAACCCGCGCGGCGCACCGAGATGTTGCCAGGCGGGCAGCCAGCCAAGTACTGACCGGGCCCAACGTTGCTTAACTTCGGTGATCGGACGAGAACCGGTGTATTCAACGTGGTATGGCCGTTGGCGCCAGTATAATGTCCTCGCACGCTACAAGTCGCCTCCAGCTCTTCTCCTAACACCTAGAATCTCAATTTTCTGCATAAATCGACCCATATTCGATAGATGGCGTCTCCTTCCGCCACAAGGTGCGCCTTTAGAGCAAGTGGCCACAGTGGCCACCGGCCGCGAAGGCCGAGCGCAGTGCACGCCTGGCGGTTCCGAAGCGTCTGCCCCATTATCCGGCGTGTCCCGCGGGCGGGGTGCGGTGCTCTACGCGCCCCCTGTCATTCGCGATCGCGCGTGGCTTCCGACACTCGCAAAAGGACGCGGTGTTTTTAAACAGCTGAGTAACGTATGAGCTAAGCGCTCGCGGCGATTTTCGTGCCAGAAGACTCCACAATTAAGATTAGTTCATTCACAATTAGTGCCCAGCGTACTCGCATAGCGTCCCCTCCTCTTAGGTCTCGACTTGTCTCTCGACTTTGCTGGACTGCCGCTCGGGGGATGGCCTATTTGACAGATGAAGGGCGCGAAATATCTGCGAGAGCCGCCATACCGTAGTAGACGCCTTACATGCGAGTGGCGGCAGCGACAGCGAAAGCACAGCTTCATTGCTATTGGTCGAAATTAGTACAAGAGTGAAGAGTGAAGAGGTGCGGATATTGGGGAAAAAAAGAAGAAACAAATCAAGGAAGTGACAAAACAAATCAAGGAAGTGTCACCAAAGTAACATTTTATTTAGAATCTGAAGAACACTGTATTTTCAAATGTGGCAAAATAACATAACGGACCTCGTGATTACAACAGTTATGAAAACATCCACAAGGACCTTTGTTATTTACAATGCAGTCTTCCTTTCAGAGTTTTCAAACAATTTTTTTTAATTGTTTCTTGTAGAGTGAACAGGTCCGGATATTCGCGAAAAGGGGAGGATAAGAAGGGGGAACAAATAAATAATAAAATACACAGGCAAGGTTCAGCAAAGAAAAACATTTTATTTTGCATCAGAGGAATAATGTTTGTTTACAATTGTGGCAAATTACATTATACAGCACTTCGTGATTACACTTTCTACGAATACATCGACAAAGGCCTTTGTTATTTGTTATACTCTGTCTTGAAAAACCAAATAAAAATTAAATTGTTTATTACAGCTATTACAATAGGTAGAATTGTTTACAAAAGCATAATTAGTGCCATGAAAAGATGAATCCCACACATGTGTGAAACGATCAGAAAAAAAGAAGGGAGCCAACAGCACCCTTTTTTATTTTTATTTTTTTTTATTTCGGGCCTCCCAACTCCCCTTCTAGCCCGTCTCTGCCTCACCATCTAGCGCCTTCATCGGCGAGCCTTCAATGGCTTTAGCAATGGGTGCTGTGATATCTTCTCAAATCATAAGAAAATATTTCTTCTCCGGAAGAAAAAAATGCCGGCATAAAATTAACTAAACAATTGAACCTCTTCTAGGTGTCCAATAATAATGTTCAAAATTCCATAAAAGTAAAGTCCTCCACATGCTCTGCCGAAGTGAAATGGAAATAAAATCCTCTTCGTAGGATAGAGTGCAAAAACTGTTTAAAGTCCGTAATTCTGTTTAAAATGAGAAAAAGAAAATATAAAAACTTCTTGCCACAAATAGTCTTGCGCTGTGAAATGTTCAATGCTTTATCCTCACACACTATTCGGTGAGGGTGGAAAACAGGAAATTAAAACTCCTCTTCTAGTAAAGTTTTTAAAAGAAAAAATAAAGGAAAATAAAACTTTAAAATGTTAACGACACATAAGTCACAGCGCATGGTCACCCATTGAAAGATAAACTGGAAAATAAACTAAAAGTGAAAGAAAGCAAGATACAAAATTGAAGCTCGCCGGCAAGTTGCATACAAAACATTGTCACTGATAGCTAAATAACGGAATTCTTCTATCTTAACCTATTTTCTGGTCGTTTACTTACATTGTATGAACACAACGGTGTATTAAATTTCGTCCATCAGAGTAAAGTTTCAAATCCATAGTTGATGCCTATTCCTAAAAAATTGCCAAACGTCCGTTGGTATTGTGGATGTTGCTTAGCAACGTCAAGTCCGGTATTCAAATAGATCAAAAATAAGAACGGAGACACAATCTGTAGTTTGAGGACGGCGTAGGCTGTGTGAGCCATGAGCCACACAGTCGCCGCCCGCGTGCTGCGGGTGTTCAGTGGCACCTAGTGGGGAGCTGGCAGGTCTACTCTCCTCCATCTGTATCGCACCATAGTTCGGTCCAAACTGGACTATGGTAGCATCGTTTATTCTTCGGCTCGACCGTCCATACTGCGCCGCCTTAATACAATCCACCACCAAGGTCTGCGTCTGGCGACAGGGGCGTTTTACACTAGCCCTGTTGAGCCTCTATGCCGAGGCCGCCGAACTACCCCTATCTTACCGTCGGGAACTCCTGCTTAGCCGTTACGCTAGTCGTTTGTCGTCCATGCGAGGACACCCGACGTACGCAGTTTTTTTTTTTTAACGCCTCACTTGACAGTCTCTTCGCTATGCGCCCGTCTGCTCTGCTACCGCCGGGAGTACGCTTGCATTCGCTACTCGGCCAGCTTGGCGTTACAATGCCTGCTATCTTCTCAACTGGAGAGAGCACCTCTCCACCGTGGCGAAGCCCCGAAATCAGTGTTAACTTTGACCTTCATTCTCTTCCAAAGGACTCCACACCTAGTTTCCTCTACCAGAGAGAATTTCACGCACTCCGGTTTAAATTGGATGACAATTTGTTCATTTACACTGATGGCTCAAAGACAGACCAGGGTGTTGGGTGTGCTTTTGTACTTGGCAACGTCTCTTTTAAATATCGTCTTCCTGAATGGAGTTCCATTTTTACAGCTGCGCTGTATGCATTATATCAAGCCACACAATACGTCCGGCGAAACTCGCTCAATAAGACTGTCATTTGCTCGGACTATATGAGTACTTTGTTGAGCCTTCGCATGCTATATCCGACCCATCCCCTGGTACAAAGTATCCGCAATTGCCTTACTTCTCTTTCAACGAGCGGAACTACGGTGATGTTTCTGTGGGTCCCTGGCCACGTGGGAGTGTTAGGGAATAAGTCTGCGGATACGGCTGCCAAGGAGGCAGTTCTCCTTCCTCGGCTATCTACCTTTTCAACTAGCTCTAATGACCTTCGCGCTGGTATCTCCCAGCGTATTATCTCCCGTTGGTATCTACATTGGTCATCCCTGTCAGGGAACAAATTGCGAGCCATTAAACCTGTGCCTGATACCTGGTCAACGTCATCTCGACCCTCCCGCCGAGAGGAGATTGTTCTGGCCCGGCTTCGTATTGGCCACTGCCGTTATAGCCACCAGCATTTATTACGTGGTGGTCCTGCTCCTTTATGTGAGCACTGTGATGCACCTTTTACTGTGAACCATCTTTTAGTGCAATGTCCGTTTTTTAATCGTCTCCGTCTTGATCTGTGTTTACCATTTGAAATGTCTGACATTTTAGCTGATGACCCGCAATCGGTTAACAGAGTTTTACTTTTTATACATCGTGCAAATATGGCGAAAGCCATTTGATTTCTAACCCCGGTTCTTTTTTTACCATGGGCAGTGTTGGGCGCTAATGACCACAGCAGTTGTGCGCCCTAAAACCACAAAAAAAAGTCGCCGCCCGCTTCGTGGCCGGGTAGGGGTTCGAGTCCGGGATCAGCACGGTGTCGACATCGAAGGCGTCGGCGGTCGTCCTATTGATGTGGGCGAGAATCTTTCTCGCCATCCACCAGACGGCGTCGAACTGGGGACAGGTGAAACGGTGTTCCAAAGTATCCGTTTGTCGACAGCTGGCGCAGTCTCCACTCGGTCGCAAGTTTATCCTATACATCTTGTCGTTGGTGGAGATGGTACGGTTCACCACCTTATACCAAAATCCCCCCACCTCCGACGAGAGGAAGGGCGCGCTGACGTTCGCCCAGACGGTCTTCCACTGCTTCGCCGGGTACCGGGCCTCCATCTTGTTCGGCGCCGGGCGTCCCCGCAGGCCGCGGTAGAGCACGCCGGCGCTCCGCCTCCTAGGGTCGAGGTCGTCCGCGTCGAGGTAGCTGCGCTGCACGTAGAATTCCCTGACGTAGCGCAGGCGGAACGGGATGTTTGTCGGGTCGAGCGGCGCGACGTCGGACGGAGGCCGGAACAGGCGGAAGACGACAGCCGTCGGACTGGTGGGGTGTCGTTCCAAAATGCGGCAGGTGCGACGTATGAGCAGCGCCGCGGCCTTGGTGGCAAAGTTGGTGAGGCCGAGGCCCCCCTGCTCCCGCGGTAAAGTGCACGTTTCATGCGACACTTTAAATATATCGCCCCCTCCACAACAACCAATAAACTGCCTGAGTAATTGCGCGACCGAGATCTTTGGGGACGTGAAAAATTTGCGCTAAAAACCAGGCCTTACTCAGGAGGAATGTATTTATTAATTCTACTCGCTGCATCAAACTTAAAGTTCGTGTCGCATTGAGGTGCGCCACGGCTCGAATCCCATACAACGTTGTTCGCCAATTCGCTGCCGCCGTCTGTAGTAGATACGGTCGAAAACGGACACCTAAAACTTTCAAATGATGCGTCACGTGAAACCATAGTGGACTTAAATATTGCGTGCCGTAAACAAGGAGGAACTGCGTCTTCCGCGCGTTCATCAGAGCGCCCGACGCCCGCTCGTAAAGCGTCTTGACGTCACGCACCGTGTCCAAGTCCGCGGGAGAAGACACCAAGACGCCGAGGTCGTCGGCGTACGCACGACACACTTGTTTAAAATTGCCGATGTTGAGCCCCACGCATTCCCGGTGCAAACGTCTTAAAAGAGGATCCAATGAAAGTGCAAATAAAATCATCGATAAGGGGCACCCTTGCTTCACAGAACACCTTATCGGTATAAAATCAGTTAAAAATCCATTTACACTCACACGAGACGTAGACCCAGAAAACAAATTAAAAAGTACCTTTAAAAACTTCGTGCCAAAACCAAGTTTTGTCATCACGCGCCGAAGGTACACATGACTGACGCGATCGAACGCTGTTGCAAAATCGATCGATAAAATTCCAAATTTAATATTATGCGTTGTGGCATATGCAATTGCATCCCTGTAACATGTCACTGCATGATAAATTGTTCTATCCGGGATCGCACAATGTTGGTATTCAGACAAGTCTTTTCATAAAAGGTTTCAATCGTGCTGCCAAACATTTAGTAAAAAGTTTGTAATCTCCGTTGAGGAGAGTTATCGGACGTAAGAGACATTTTGTTAGAAATTTTTACCTTCGGCGCGAGAGTAATAATGCCTTCTAAAAAAGACGGTTGTATCTCTGCCCCGTTTAAAATCTCATTCGAAAGTTCCTTTAAAATACCACCAAACAAGTTAAAAAAGTGCAGATAAAATTCCGGAGGCAACCCATCGACACCTGGTGACTTATTCTTATTACATACGTTTAAAACTTCGAGTATTTCGTCCTCCGTAAAACTCTCCGTCAGCCGCCGTCGGTCGCCGGCCGTCAGCACCCGCGGCACGTCTTGCAGCAGGTCGCGCGTCGCCGCCGCGTCGCACTTCTTCTCGCTGAACAGTTGGCAGAAGTGGCGGTGCGCCTCGGCCGCGATGTCCGCCTGCGCGCGCAGCCGCCGCCCGTCCGACGCCTCTAGTTCCGCGACGCTCCGCCTGGCGGCGCGCCGACGCTCCCGCAGCAGATGGAAGACGGACGGCGTCTCCCCGGCCAGCTGTCCCGGTGCCTGGCTCCGCACGGCCGCCCCCGCCAACGCCTGCCGCTGCATCCCCAGGAGCTGTTCTTTGATTTACCGCAGCGTCGCCGTCCGCTGCTGCGGGTTGTCTGTCGGCACGTTTGCGGCGTCGCGGAGACAGTCTTCATAGAACTGCATCGTCTGCCGCCGCCAGTGCGCCACGTTTGCACTATATTCCTTCAGAGCCTTCTGCAGTTCCGGTTTAGCAAACTCCGACCACCACGAGAGCGTCGTCGCATAGAAGGTGCGGTACTGTAGAAGTCTCGGTCACACATCTTCGAGGACGAGACGCAAACCCTCGTCGGTGAGATGGCTGGTGTTAAACTTCCACACGCGCTGCGGCCGAAGTTGTAGCTCGAGCAACGAGTGGAATTTGCAGACGTATGCGCAGTGGTCGGAGAATAACACGGAGTGCACTCTGTGTCGACGATGCGGTTCTTCTTTTCCGACGAAATGTAAATCCGGTCGAGCCGACTCCGTCCTGACGAATGATAAAAAGTAAAACCTGGGTCGTGTGGGTGTAAGTGCCTCCACGTGTCAGTTAAGTTCCGTCACCAGGCTCTTAAGTTCTAAACATTTAAAAGCTCGTGGCTCCTGGTCGAGGTCAGCTAAAACACAATTAAAATCACCTCCTAAAACCACTGGTAAAATTCTGCCATGTAATAAAGTACAGATGTCAACACTATAAAATTCCCGACGATCGGCTTTGCCTTCCGTGCCGGATGGGGCGTACACGTTGATATATCGTACATTGTTTACTGTACAAGCGACACCCCCTACTACTGGGAAGGTACCTCACATTTAAAACGTCTAGTCCGGACTTGATTAAAATTGCTGTGACAGTCGTGAACTCGGGGTCAGAATTAAAAAAAACTTCATAACCAGGAACCACACTGATAAAATCTGACACCACCTCTTGTAAAAACACGATATCAGCACGGATAAAATTTAAGAAAGTCGATAAAAGCCTGGTACTTTCCGTGGGACTCAAACCGGTTAATATTGACCGTAGCGACAAAAGACGCCGAGCGTGCTACCATGCAGGGGTGTGAGTGGGGCGCGCCGCCGCTCGACGGGGGTTCGAGTCCTGCCCGCCGCCGCCGCCTCGGCCGCGTCCACCTCCTCGGCCCAGTCGAAGCGCCGCTCCATCTCGACGTCTTCGCCGGCCTGCTGCAGCTGCGGCCGCGTCCGCTTCTCGCACGCTTCTTCCTCTGACTTCCGTTTCAGCAGCGGCAGCCTCGGCTCGACGTCCATGTCCACATCGGCGTCGCGACGCCCTCCGGCGTCCTGCTCGGCCAGCAGCTGTTTCAGGTGCCGCACCGCCTCCTCCTTCCTGTCGGCGCCGTCGTCCGTCTGCTACTGCTGCTGCTGCTGCTGCTGCTGTCGCTGCTGTTGTTGTTGCTGCTGTTGTTGTTGCTGCTGTTGCTGCAGCTGCTGCTGCTGCTGCTGCTGCTGCTGCTGTTGATGCCCGGGATCCAAACCCCTGCGGCGGGTCACTTCCTCCCCGTGCGCCGCGGCGCGCTGCGCGGACTTATTGCTTTGCTTCCTCTTTTCCTTCCGGCCGCGCGGGTTGGAGTCCCGTAATGGCGAAGGGCTGCCGTCCCGACCCCGAGAGGCGGCGTCGGACACGTCGGAGCTGACGCTGCTGGACCGGGAGGCGTGGCCGCCCAGGCCGGTGTCCTTGTCCCGCGGCGGCTTCGGCGCCGAGTCCTCAGATGACCGTGTGGCAGCAGTCGGAAGCACGACGTCCGCCATCACAGGTGGGGCCGGAGGGAGCATCTGTTGCACGGGTTCTGATCCCGCGCCACCGTCAGCAGCCGCAACAGGCGCAGACACCGAGAGAAGCGCTTCACCATCACCGGGTATGGAAGTCTGCGTCACAGCCGGGTGTACGTCCACCGCCGCAGACGTCGACGCCCCCACGTCGGCGTCGAGAAGTCGAACATCTTCCGCAGTCGGTGGGTCGACCACCGCCGCGGCGTCGGTCGCAGTCGAGTCCTGCTGTGCGGCGTCCTGCGCAGGAGCCGCCGTCGCGTCCGTGGTGGTCAGGTCGGAGCTGGTATCCATGTCTTCAGTTGAGGCGGACGCGCGCCGCAGGGGGGGCTGGCCCAGCGCCACGGCCGCGTACGTCGCCCGTCCAGTTTGCGGGTCCCCGGCCGGCAGCTGCGCGGGGCGCATGCGCCGTGGGCACTGCTGCCGCAGGTGGTCGGTGGCGTTGCAGAACGAGCAAGTTTGTGGCTGCCCGTCGTACGTGACCATGGCTCGGTGTCCGCCGATGACGACGAAGGACGGAATGTGCCGCTTGATGACTATTTTCACCGATGTGACGCCATTGTCGACCGGAAAATCGTACGCCGATGACC
Source organism: Locusta migratoria (assembly GCA_026315105.1). Taxonomy (NCBI): domain Eukaryota; kingdom Metazoa; phylum Arthropoda; class Insecta; order Orthoptera; family Acrididae; genus Locusta; species Locusta migratoria. Next base: position 466,425,782 of record CM048746.1, on the reverse strand, counting down.
ATTGCTCCTTAGTAACCGAAAGCACATCACCATACGGCATCAAAGTTCGCCTGACCGTCTTTAATGGGTTTCAAACGGTATGTTTAATATTCTAACAGTCAGTAAACCGAAGTCCGCGTTCGTTAGATTCACTTCACTCACTGTTCCATTTACATGTTTAAATTTCCGAGTACCGTTGTTGAATTGCACAATACTCGCACATAGTTCCGGTGTTCGTAATTTCAGAAATATACAACGTAAGACAGTATCTATCTGAATTCCCAAGACATCTTGTAAAGTTAATCGTAGTTCCTCGCGCACCCACGTATCAATTTCAAACGCGAAAGGTTTCGCCGGAAACGTAACTTGTACATTGTTTTCCCGATCTTCACCCATTTACACTAATTTACAACACAAATTAGTTATGCAAGCGAAAACCGAGGCCGCCGGCGGCCGCGATGTAAACACACGTGCGCGAACTCGTCTAGCTGCCCGGCTCACCGAGTTGTTCCCAGGCGGTCACCCATCCAAGTACTAACCTGGCCCAACGTTGCTTAACTTCGGTGATCGGACGAGAACCGGTGTATTCAACGTGGTGTGGCCGTTGGCGCCAGTATAGTGTTCTCGCACGCTACAAGTCGCCTCCAGCTCTTCTCCTACCACCTAGAATCTCAATTTTCTGCATAAATCGGCCCATATTCGATAGATGGCGTCTCTTTCCGCCACAAGGTGCGCCTTTAGAGCAAGTGCACAGTGGCCACCGGCCGCGAAGGCCGAGCGCAGTGCACGCCTGGCGTTTCCGAAGCGTCTGCCTGCCCCATTAGCCGGCGTGTCCCGCGGGCGGGGTGCGGTGCTCTATGCGCCCCCTGTCATTCGCCTTCGCGCGTTGCTTCCGACACTCGCAAAAGGACGCGGCTTTTTTAAACAGCTGAGTAACGTATGAGCTTCTCGTGCCAGAAGACTGCATAATTAAGATTAGTTCATTTGCAATTATTGCCCAGCGTACTCGCATAGCGTCCCCACGACTTGTCTCGATTGCCGCTCGCTGCCGCTCGGGGATGGCCTATTTGACAGATGAAGGACGCGAAATATCTGCGAGAGGCGCCATACTGTCGTAGACGCCTTACAGACGAATGGCGGCAGCGACAGCGGAAGCACAGATTCATTGCTATCGGTCGAAATTGGTACATGACTGCTGTGGAGTGAAGAGATGCGAATTTTCGGACAACAAAGAAAGATAAACAATCGGGGAAGGGTCACCAAAGTAACATTTTATTTCGAATCTGAAGATAACTGTGTACTTTCAAACGTGGCAAAACTCATAATACGGGACCTCGTGATTACAACAGTTGTGAAAACATCCACACAGACCTTTGTTATTTACCAAGCTTGCATGCTTTGGGTATTTACAAGAGTTAATAGAAAAAATTTCTTGTGGCAGTGTCTGCGAAAATACAACTTCCTTGCCGTCGATCGAAATTAGTACAGGAGTACTGTAGAGCGGCGAGGAACGGATCCCAGAAAAGAGAAACCGGGAAAGGCACCATAATAACCCTTCTATGTAGCAGCAAAGCGAAAAGTTTATTTACCAATGTGGCAAATTACACAATATCGGAGTTGGTGATTACAGTATCTATGAATACAAACATTCTTGTTATTTCCACAGCACTCTACCTTGTAATATTTTCGAATAAAAATTTACGAAAATTGTCTTACAGCTGTTACAACAATTAGAATTGCTTACAGAGCATAATTCGTGCCATATAAATATAGCTTCCACATACATGTAAAATGATGCGGAAAAAAAGGGAGCCAACAGCACCCGGTTTTATTTATTTTTATTTTTTTTATTTTTTTAGAAACGGACCTCTCTTCACCCTTTACAGCCCGGCCTTGCTCTCACCATTAATGCCTTCAACGGCGAGCTTCTCCGCTATACGTATGAACAAAAACGTCCCCCGTTGGTCAAAACAACATGACTTCCTCGCGGGAATGGCAGTTGGTACCGCTCGACGAAAGTGCATTGGAGTTGGCTTCGCAAAGTAAACTGAATGGCAATCTTCATTCGCAATACAATACTCAATTCTCTTGAAAAAAAAAAAAAAAAAATTCAAAATTAAAATTAAACATCGTCCCCACGATGACAAAAAACTAAGGCCTCTTCAGGCATAGTTATTCCCACGACGAGAAACATCTTTGAACTTGATATCCACACCGTCGATGTTGCAGGAAAGTAAAACAGAGGTAAAAGCGTTATTAAAAAAAGAAAAAGTTAAAAAATCCACCAACTCACAATGATCAGAATGCATAGCGGAGAAATTCCTGGCCTGGGTGAAGCTACAGAGAAAAGAAAGTGAAGTGAAGTGAAAGGAAATAGAATACAAACAAAAGCCACACAGGAGGCCACTGCACGAAAAGTGCACATATAAACAAAAAAAAAGATACTCCTGATAAAATCAAAAGAAACTTCCGAAAGTCGAAGAATCAAAAAAGAAAAAGTAAAGGAAAGACTTCTGGGGAGAACGAACAGAGATGCGCGGCAAGAACTTTGGTATTTTCCTATAATCATGTCCATAAAGGTTTGAAGGGGTAATCATAATTAGGACAAAGATACACGACAACCACTTCACAGGATAATTTTGATGTCCATGAAGAGTTGCTAAAGAGTTCAAGAATATTTAGTAAAAGCATGCAACAGAGAGACATGCAGGAAATTCGCAAAATTTTGTCTATATCGGGAATGGCGTAAGCCTTGTCATGTTCGTGCCACAAGTATGTTAAATGGTCCAGGGATAAAGTCAATTTCAGTGAAAATATTGAAAACACAGTATGCCCGAGTATCCAGATGGTTGCGTTCCGTTTCGTGCGTGGAAAGGCCGTGCTCTGCGGCATTATTGCGTCGTCGACCGTTACTGTTCTCACGTCCACCCGGCTGATGAGGCGGATCATGACCCGCGCCACATCCCACACGTCACTATGCTGACGACACGTGAACCGGTGCGCGATGGTGTCACGCTCACCGCACTCTTCGCAGGCGTCCGTGGTGGTGAAATAAATGGCATGGAGCTTGTCGTTCGTGGGGAAGATCCGATGAACGATCTTGAACCACACTTCGTGGACCCTCGACGGGAGGGTGGTGGAGGTCAAGTTGTGCCACACCAGGGACCAGTCGACCCACGGCAGCCGGTACTCCCACTTGGATCGTACCGAAGTCCCACGAAGAGCGGCGGCTATGTCCTGGACCCTGGAGCTCGTGACGTCAGCAAGCAGCAAGTAGCTGCCATCGACGTAGAAGCGCCGCACGTGGTCCAGATAGTACGGGACGTGGGCGGCGGACACCGGCGCAGCTGGAGACGCGGGGCGGTATCTGTCGATGAGGGCGGCGTTGGGGCCGAAGGGGTCCTTCTCCATCACTGCCGCCGTCCTCTTCCACAGCAGGGCGGCACATTTGGACCGAAAGTGCACGAGGCTCAAACCCCGTCCTCCGGTGGGAGCGCGCACATCTCGTAGCTGACTTTGAAGATGCTTCCCCGCCACAGGAACCAATACGCCGCCTGCTGGATGGCTCGACCCAGCAGCAACGGCGCGGGCAGCACCTGCGCGAGGAACCAGGCGCGCGCCCACACGTGGCTGGCCACGAGGGACACCTTGTCCCGCAGCGCGAGGCGCCGCGGCGCGTAGACGCGCAGCACGGCCCTCACTCGGTCGAGGGTGGGCCGCCAGTTCATCGCCTGCATCGGCTGTACGTTTGCCGTCATCGTCACCCCCCAGGATCTTGTGTTGTGCCCTAACGCAAAACCAAGGACGCGTAACGGTGTGCGCCTGCGCGATCAATGGGAGGAACACCGTCTTCTGCCGGTTAACCAAAGCCGTGCAATACTCGGTGAAGGTGATCCACGTCATCCGCACCGCCGACGAACACCCCCACATCGTCGGCGTAGGCCCGACACGTCAGCTGACGAGCGCCGACGGTAATGCCACGACACTCCGCGGAGATCGCACGCAACAGGGGATCCAGCGCGATGGCGAAAAGTGCCATCGATAAGGGGCACCCTTGTCGGACGGAGCGTCGGACCGGAAAGGATGGCGTCAGTTCGCCGTTAACGCGCACCCGTGACGTAGCGCAGCCTAACCACAAGTCTGCTGGTCGGTCAACACGGTGGATAAAACTGAACGAACACGGGACGCAATCTAACGACTAAAAATCTTAAAATCGGCGTTCAACAACGTTATTGGCCGAACGTTCGTGACACTCGGGACGGCGTTAGACTTCGGTATATGTGTGACTACGCCCTCCGTGAAAGATTCAGGGATGGCTGCGCCATTCTGAATTTCGCGGGCAAGATCTAACAGCACCGGTTTAAAAAGATCATAAAATACACGGTAAAATTCGGCGGGGATACCGTCCGAACCGGGTGACTTACCCTTCGGGCTCCGCCTTACTGAGTCGTAAAATTCGTCGTACGTGAACGGCGCATTGAGGTGCGCCCGCTCTGTACGACCGAGTGTATGCGGAACTTACGTTAAAAGATCCCTCAGTGCGTCCGGCTCTAAAACAACATCGGAAAAGAATTGCTTAAAATGGTCGTGAACGTCAGTTAAAATTTCCAGCATGTCGCGGGTTCGAGTCCCGTCGCGCCTCAGCCAGGAGGTGACGTGCGTCCGCTGCCTGTGCCTGCATCCCGGTTCAAGTGATATATCGACAGGGGCTCGTCCTGTCCCGGGCCGGTGGGTGACTTCGCGCCACCACACCCGCCCCCGCGGCTCGCAGGTCTGCCAACCGGCGCGCCTGGAACCGCTTGAACTTGGGGAGCAGCGCAGGCTGTGACGTCACGCGATGCGCCAGGTCGCGCAGACACTCCTGCCTGAACTCGTACATGGCGCGACGGCTGCGCGCCGCCTCGCGACTCAAATTTAATAAAACTTTCCTCAATGCCTGCTTAGCCTCCGACACCCACCATGTTAAAAAACTGACGTCACGGGGCCGGTTACTGACAATTTTCTGCCATTTATTAGTAAACGTGTCAATAAAACGGGGATCTTCTAAAAGACTGCAGTTAAGTTTCCATAAAACATTGCGGCGAGGGGCACTCGGCCGCGGTAAAACCAATTGACAATAAAAACAGCTGTGATCTGAGAAGATTACCGGTCGCACATCAACAAATCTAACCTTGTCTCGCAAGTCACTCGAAAGATAAAACCGGTCCAGACGACTTCGTCCCGTAGGATAAAATTGAGTAAATAGGGTAAAATCTTGGTGCAAAACCCGCCATACGTCAACTAGGTTAAAAGTGTTCATTAAAAATTGCAATTCAGGACACTTACACGGTATTGGTTCCTGGTCTCGATTATCTAATACACAGTTAAAATCTCCGCCTAAAACAACGGTACTATAATTATTACGTAAAAGCCAACAAACGTCATGTGCATAAAACTCGGCCTTTGTTTGTTTGATCTTACTGGCCGGCCCATAAACATTTATAAAAAGAACACAGTAAATATTGACGGCAATTCCGCGGCCATTTGGCAGTATGTCGATGTTTAAAACAGGTATGTCCGACTTGACTAAAATGGCCGTACCGACGGAGTCGTCTGGTAAAACATTATCGATGACAGTAAAATCCGTAAAATCTATTAAGAATAAAAGTGCTTCCCGGGTAACCTCCTGTAAAAAAACCACATGGCAGCGAGCGTTCACGAAAAAATCCTTCAAGGCGAGAGCCTTGTACGCACTGCGCATGCGGTTTACGTTTAACGTTAAAATATTCCAAATACCCGGAATAAAAGTTATAGTAATAAAACCAAAAGATAAAAACAACACATAAAACCCGAGCCAGACGCACGTAAAACATAACAACGAATAAAAAAGTTAAAAACAGTTAAAATAGTGCTGTTAGATAATTAAAAATCAGGGCGGACACATAAAAAGTAATGTATGGGTTTGAGTCCTGCCACCCTCCTCCGGCGCCGCCTCCGACCAGTCGAGGCGGACGCCGGGGGGGAGGGGCGGCGGGGGCGGAATCAGATCCTCCCTGTCCCGACCAGCGCCCGCGGCCTCTGCAGACAAGCGAGCCTTCTGGTATTTAGAACCGTCGTCCTCCGCTTTCCTCTTGCCAACGGAAGCCAAGGTGAGATCGGCCGCCATTGCCATCTCCTCATCCGTCGTCGACGGCGGCTGCGACAACACCAACTGCAGGTATTCCACAGTCACCGAAAAACTCACGGGAACGCACGGGGGCTGGGGGGCAGGGGGGCGGCGCACCGACCTGCGCCGCGACGAGGAGGAGGAGGCGGCGGCGGCGGCGCTCTCCCGACGGGGCACGTGCTGCCGCGGGGCGCGCGGCGCCGGGGACCCGCTGCAGTCGCGACGCGAGGACTCGAGCGACGCCGACCGACTGGAGAAGCCGGAGGAGCTCGAAGATGAGCGCGACCGCTCGCTCTGGGGCTTGGGGGGCGGCGCCGAAATCTCGACGGAGACCTCGGGCACCGTACCAGTTTCCGGGCCCCCACCCGTGGCGGCGGCAGCCGCGGAGGCGGAAGCGACAGTGGCGGGCACAGAAACTAAGACACATTCGGGGACTGACACAGAAGGAGCTACCTCGGCAACGTTATCTACGGGCGTAGGTTCCGGCAAAGCTACAATTTCCATGTTAGTAGTATTAGTCAAAAGAACAGTTTCTGTCACAATCGAGGCGTTATTGTCACTGTCGGGAACAGAAGCCACCTGTTCGGTGAAATCCGCGGTCGTATCCATCGCCGCGGGGTCTGCCGCCGGAGCGGTTTCCTCGTCGCGGCGTGGAGTAGCGGGGGGGGAGGGGGGGGAGGGGGGGGAGACTGCACCGGCGGGGCCGAGAGCCACAGCAGCGTAGCTCCGCCCCAAGTCTACGATCCCAGCTGGCAACTGAACAGGCCGCTTACGCCGGGGACACTCAATGCGGTAATGCCCTACACTGTGGCAAAAACCGCACGTTTGGGGCTGACCGTTATAAGATATAAAAGCCCTATGACCGTTCATCAACAAAAACGACGGAATATGGCGCCTAATTACCATTGTAACACTTCTAATACCGTTATACACCTGGTATTTGTAGTCACCTGACCATTTCTCACGGACTACTTGCGTCACATCGCCATAGGGACTTAGAAACCGGGAGATTGTGTCGTCTCGGATTTCGAATGGCAGATTAAATACTCGAACATGCCTAATCCCAAACCCAGCATGCTGGATTTTTACGGAGCTGATATTACCGTTAAGATGGCGAAATTTACGTTCACCATTAGTAAAGGCAACGAGACGTTCACAAATATCGGCACTAAACGACTTTAGAAAGAGTGCATTTATAAACGTGTCGTATTGGATGCCATAAATGTCACTTTCCGGTAAACACAAGTCCTCATCTAGCCAACGGTGTATTTCGTACGCTGTCGGTTTATCTGAACCGCGGGGTAACAAAACCTGGACGTTATTTTCACGTACTTCGCTACCACTTAGGCTGGACATAGTACGGTCGACTTACAATAAATGAAGAGCCTCGAAAAGAAGAGACCACGCCGCCGCGAAGCCCGCAGCGACGTAAACAACCTGACGTCAGCAGACCCGCTCGGCGCAGCGATGTGCACAGGCGGGCAGCCAGCCAAGTACTAACCGGGCCCAACGTTGCTTAACTTCGGTGATCGGACGAGAACCGGTGTATTCAACGTGGTATGGCCGTTGGCGCCAGTATAGTGTCCTCGCACGCTACAAGTCGCCTCCAGCTCCTCTCCTAACACCTAGAATATCAATTTTCTGCATAATTGTGCCCATATTCGAGAGATGGCGTCTCCTTCCGCCACAAGGTGCGCCTTTAGAGAAAGTGCACAGTGGCAACCGGCCGCGAAGGCCGAGCGCAGTGGACGCCAGAAGGACGCGTATGAGTAACGTACGAGCTAAGCGCTCGAGGCGATTCTCGTGCCAGAAGACTGCACAATTAAGATCAGTTCATTTGCAATTATTGCCCAGCGTACTCGCATAGCGTCCCCTCCCCTTAGGTCTCGACTTTGCTCGACTGCCGCTCGGGGGATGGCCTATTTGACAGATGAAGGGCGCGAAATATCTGCGAGAGACGCCAAACCGTCGTAGACGCCTTACAGGCGAGTTGCAGAAGCGAAAGCACTGCTATCGGTCGAAATTAGTATGAGAGTGCTGTGGAGTGAAGTGATGCGAATATTCGGAAAAATAAGAGGAAAAAAAAAAACTATCGGGGAATGGTCACCAAAGTAACATTTCATTTCGAATCTGAAGAAAGCTGTGTACTTTCAAATGTGGTAAAATACATAATACCGGACTTCGTGATTACAACAGTTATGAAAGCATCCACAGAGACCTTTGTTATTTACAAAACTTACTTGCTGTAGGTATTATTAAAAAAAATTCTTGTTCATTGCCGTAGATCGAATTTAGTACAGGAGTACTGTAGACTGAAGAGGTCCGGATATTCGGAAAAAAGACAAAAAGAAAGCTGGGAAGGGTCACCAAAATAACATTTTATTTAGCATCGGAAGAAAAAGGTATCTTTACAAATGTGGCAAATTACGTAATTACAGTATTTATGAATACATCCACAAAGATGTTAGTGAAGCACAAAGCACTCTCCCTTTTGAAAATATTAATAAAAATTAAAAAAAATTGTCTTACAGCTATTACAATAATTTGACTTGCTTACAGAAGCATAATTAGTGCCATGAAAAGATGGCTCCCATACATATGTAAAACAATCAGAAAAAAAGAAGGGAGCCAACAGCTCCCGGTGTTCCCAGGCGGTCACACATCCAAGCACTAACCTTTTCTTTTCGGTTTTTTTTTTAATTATTATTATTAAAGCCTTCGTCGGCTAGTAACAAAAAGGTCCCCGATGGATTTTTTAGAATCTTTTTTTTTCTTCTTATTATTATCAACATTATATTTTCTTTTTTTTTTTTTATTTTGTCACCCTGGGAGAACCATTTTTTTTCCACCAAAAGCGCCTTCATCGGAGAGTAAAGAAAACGTCCCCCGACGATATTATTCTGGTTATATAATAAAAAGAAAGTTTCCTTGAACATCAAATGAAGCCAATTATGACGTTATGGTTGTGGAAATTCATTCCTCTTCCAGGAGATTGAGAAGTTTAGGTTCCTCTTCAAAAAAGAAAGAGCCGTGCTCATTAAAAAATCTTCAGAAGATTTATATAAAATAATCAAAGAAGAATTCTGCCCGACGAGCGTGAAACTGCCTACAACAGTCTCGTTCACCCTTTGGCTCAAACATAAACAGAAAGGGTGCATTAAAAGTTCCATACAGGTAGAGCACGCATTTAGATAAAAAAATACATGTCACATTGGTAAAATAAGAAAAACTGAAATAAAACCAACGTTACACTGACGACAATAACAAAACACGTCACAATCCCAATTATATAATTCAATGGGATACACAGAAAGTTTCGAAAAGTATCCTTATATTTTCCATGCTTTAGTATTTGTTCATGCACTGACCATAGTTTTGCCAGATAATCAAACGGGTCTGTCATGTGCTGCGTAAAGATCAGGTAGTGTGTCCATCCCATTGACCATTGCTGAGCATGCCGTTTTGCTTCGGGATATGGAGTGCAGTCGGGGCGTATGGCGTCCTCTGTAGTAATGTGCTGAGACGCAACTGGGTTTATAAGCCTAATCATGTCTCGTGCCAAATCCCACAACTCACAAAACTTGCGGCAGGCGAATCGGTGCTCTATATCATCGTCAACGCCACACACCTTGCACAAACTAGTTGGACTGAGGCCGAGCCGGCCACGGTGGCCGAGGGGACTGAGGCGCTCCAGTCACGGTCTGTATGGCCACTACGGTCGGGGGTTCGAATCCCCCCTCGGGCATGGATATTTGTGCCGTCATTAGTATTAGTTAGTTCATAAGTAGCTTGTAAGTTTAGGGACTGATGACCCCGTAGTTAAGTCCCATAAGCTTAACAAACATTTGTACATTTGACTAAGGCTGATTGCGTGCCTTGCAGCATTCGTGGTTATAAGCCTATTCACAACTTGATACCACGTAGCTTTAACTTCATTAGAAAGGACGCAAGAGTTGATATTGCGCCAGATCTCCTTCCAGTTGTGCGTGGGGAATCGTTGTTCCCATTTATTTGGTGCCGGGGATCCTCGAAGAGCACTGGTAATTTTACCGGCTGACATGTGGCTAACATCGTCGTCTGCAATGTAACTGCAATAGATGTAATATTGCCGCACATAATCGTAGTTGGTGGTATATTAGCGACGTTGACCGACGCCACTGTTGATCGTGGGCGGTACCGTCGGATAAGAATAGCCGTGGGGCTGTCACGAGACTGTCCTATAATGGCGGTGTATCTTCTAATGAAAAGTGCCGCAGCTTTGGCGTGAAGGTCAACCTGGCCAAGACCGCCTTCTTCAGGTGGCAAGGAGCAGGTCTGCATAGAAGGCCGGAATATATAGCCCCTCCATAACATTACATATACGGCGAATTTAATGGCCCTCTCCAGGTTCAGTGGTATAGGTACCACCTGATCTAGGTACCACGCTTTCGCGAGGACTGTGGTATTAATGACGGTTACTCTGTCCAGGAGGGCTAATTCTCGTTGGGAATGCACCTTGGTGATGGCACGGATGATATGCAGAACCGGAGTCCAATTTAAAATTGCCATCTGCTTAGGATCCGCGGACATTGTGCTTCCCAACAGCTCATGTGTTTGTTTTATGGTAAACCAATTCCTCTGGATGTTGGGGGTCCATAGCGCCATTGGTAGGAGCACTGTTTTGTTGGGGTGAACAATGGCACCTGTCGCCATTTCGTATCTGGTGAGGACGATTTTTAGTGCATCGAAATCATCCGGCTCTTCGAGGAAAACTCCCAGATCGTCAGCATAGGCAATGCATTTAAGTAGAATGCTTCCCATCGGAACGCCAGCACAGTCGGCTTCAATTGTCCGCAATAGCGGGTCCTGTGCAATGGAGAAAAGCGTCATAGGTAGGGGACACCCTAGCCGAAATGATCGCTGAATGGGTATCGGAGCTGTTAAGCTGACATTTATTTGGACTTTTGATGTAGCTGAACGCCGTAAACTTTGGATAACGGTGATGAAAGACCGTCCGAAACACATTTTCTCCATAACAGCCTCTAGATAGTGAGGATTCACCCTGTCGAACGCATGGGAGAAGTCAATCAACATAATTGCGCCATGACGACGTTCATCCGCATTTATCAGGCTTATTACATCACGATATGCAATCACAGCATCGTATATATTCCTATGTTTCACAGCGTAGTTCTGTTGGCGAGAAATTGTAAAAGGAAGAACGTCTTTGAGCCGGCTCGCTATGCACTGGTCTATTATTTTATAGTCCATGCCGCGGTGGAGTAGCCGAGCGGTCTAAAGCGTCTCGCTGCGGAGCGCGCGGTTGCTCGCCGTGGAGGTTCGACTCCTCCCTGGGGCGTGTGTGTGTGTGTGTGTGTGTGTGTGTGTGTGTGTGTGTGTGTGTGTGTGTGTGTGTGTGTGTGTGTGTTTGTCCTAGGTTTAAGTAGTTTGTAAGCTACGGAATGATGACCACGCAATTTGGTCCGATAGATTTACAAACATTTGAACGTTTGAACGTTCGAATAGTCTTTGTTAAGGACCATGATTAGTCGCAAGTTTTTAAGGTTTGGCGTAGCTTTAGTTTTAGGGAGTAGTGAAATTCTTCCCTCGGTAAAAGCTGGAGGAATAGTCACACCACGCTGAATGTCCAGGGCGATGTCGGTGAATATAGGTACAAGTGGGTCGGAAAATCGCACACCCCTCAGGGGCTCAGCATTAATTTGCTGAGTACGGGCTTGGCGAACCCGGGGTCCTGAGCTGTGGGCTGTGTCGCACCAACAGTCCGCTACATCATAAGCTCTGTGCGTGCTTCAACGACCATCGTTCGGCGCGACGGTGGAACGTTGTACGTTTCAGAGCCCAGGGATCTTGGCTTAATTGCCCGGGCCACGAGGACGGTACAAACCTCTATAAAAAAAACCTCAATCTCAAGGTGTGCTACGTGCCGAGGAGATGCATGGCTGTTGAGGTTGAACAGCCGCTAGCGAGCAACCTCTGAGGAACCTGCCGCACCTCAGTTGTATGAGGCTTACCCAGGCAAGCAGGGCTCTGCCTGTGTGGACCATTAGTTCCCTAGCTGCTCGTGGGGCCAGCATGAAACGAGCAAATAAAAGCGTGGCCGGTCGCGAAAACGGCGTCTCTAAGCGTGGTAGAGGAGATTCCAATTCTGCAGTATTCAACCCCCGTTCGTTCCCTTCCCTGGCTACGCCATGGGAGGCACGCCGGGCCAGAAGTCAAGGAGAGTCTTATGCCCCTCGATACTTGGTGTGCACACGCACTGATGGGGAATCCTTTGCGTCAACAAAGCCACTGTTTTTTGTCGAGCATCTGGAGGAAAAGTACGGAGAGGTGGAGGGTATGTCCAAGATGCGATGTGGGTCAGTCTTGATAACGACGTCATCCCCAGCACATTCGCGGGCTTTGCTCGCCTGTGAGAATCTGGGTATGTTCCCGTTACAATAACACCTCACAAGAGCCTTAATATGGTCGAGGGTATCGTCTACCATCGAGATCTTCTGTTACAGTCTGATGATGAGCCACGGTCGAACCTAGAGCGGCATGGTGTCCATTTTATCCAGCGCATCTATAGGGATCCTAAGGACAACAGGGTCGCAACCGGTGCTTTCATCTTGGCTTTTGAGGGCGACACCTTGCCTAAAAAAGTCAAGGTGATGGTGTACCGGTGTGACGTAAAGCCCTACGTCCCTCCCCCTATGCGCTGTTTTAAGTGCTGGAGGTTTGGGCACATGTCCTCCCGCTGTGAGACCAACCCCACATGTCGGGAGTGTGGACATCCATCTCATCCAGACGTCCCTTGTGTCCCTCCTCCAGTCTGTGTTAACTGTGGCCAACATCATTTGCCTTGCTCACCAGATTGCTCAGTGCTCCATAAAGAGCGGAAAATTATGGAGTATAAAACCCTGGACAGACTGACCTATTCAGAGGCACGGCGCAAATACACAAAGCTGCACCCCGTGACCATGGGCAAAAGTTTTGCAACAGCTGTTCAAACGCTTCCAACTCTGATACCATCTGCTCCGATACTCTCAGTGGGGCCACAGGCCCAACCATCCAATCCCCCTCCCTCGGCAGCGGGGGGCAGATCTTCCTGTATTGCTCCCAAACCATCTACCTCGGGAGCAATACCACCCCAACCAATGGGGACACTGGTCCCCACCCTCGAGCCAGAGAAGCAACAGCCTTCTCTGGCTCCTCTCGCGAGGAAGGGTTCGGTTGAGTCCCAACCCTCCTTGGCTTCTTCTTCTGGTACACCAGCTACCGGCCAGTGGCAAACAGTGCCAAAGAAGGCTGGTCGTCGGGCCGCAAGGTCTTCCTCAGTCTCAGAGACTGAGTCCCCGACGCCCTCCAGACGTGAGAAGCCAAAAGACCAGCGAGAGGCTTCGAAAAAGGACAAACAAGTGAAGACCAAAGGAACCCTAGTGGTTCCCCCACTTCTGCCCCGCCCTCTTCCTCTGAGGACGAGGACGAAGTGAAGATACTAGCTTCCCCTGAGGACCTAGCACTTGAAGGTCCACCAGAAACGATGGACGTGGATTCCACAGCTTCGCGAGCAGTGTCAGCAAGTGAGCATGAGGTTTAACTACTATTCCATATTACCTCATGTATTCCCAGTTAATGGAAAGCGTTATTCTCCAGTGGAACTGCGGCGGTTTTTTCACCCGCCTGGCTGAACTGCGACACCTTTTGAGCATAACACCTGCTTTCTGCATTGCCCTCCAGGAAACATGGTTTCTGGCAATGCGGACCCCTGCCCTCTGGGGCTACAGGGGATATTATTGCAATCGCAGCCAGTATAACAGGGTATCAGGTGGTGTGTATGTGTATGTCCTTACCTCTGTATATAGCGAGTCTGTGCCCCTTCAGACGCCGTTGGAAGCGGTGGCTGTTAGGGTAAGGACAACACAAGAGTTCACCGTTTGCAGTCTTTACCTCCCTCCTGATGGTGATGTCTCTCAGACTGTTTTGGCTGCACTACTTTCTCAACTCCCCCAACCTTTCTTACTACTGGGCGACTTTAATGCCCATAACACCTTGTGGGGTGGTTCCACGATTTCTGGCCGGGGCAGAGTAGTCGAGGACTTACTATCTCGTCTTGACCTCTGGCTCTTGAACACGGGTGCCCCCCCACATTTTAGTGTGGCGCATGGCACGTTCTCAGCCATTGATCTGTCTATTTGCAGCCATAGCCTTTCACCATCTGTCCACTGGAGAGCCCACGATGACTTGTGCGGCAGTGACTATTTTCCCATTTTCCTGTCAATCCCACAACGTCAGTCCCCAGGGCGCCTGCCCAGGTGGGCCCTACACCAGGTTAACTGGGACGGCTTTACCTCTGCTGCCACTGTTGGTCCTCCCCCACTCGACGATGTCGATGTGGCGGTCGACGGCGCCACGCGCACCAGTGTTTCAGCTGCAGAAGCTACCGTTCCCCGTTCGTCGGGGTCCCCACAGCGTAAGACGGTACCATGGTGGTCGCCAGAGGTCGCAACGGCTATCAGAGATCGCCGACAGGCCTTACAACGGTACAAGCGGCACCCGTCTCTGGAGCACCTCGTAGCTTTCAAGCGGCTCCGTGCACGTGCACGTTATCTCATTAAGAGACGAAAGCAAGAGTGTTGGGGGAGGTACGTCTCCACTATTGGCGCGGGTACCTCCACCACCCAGGTCTGGAACAGGATAAGGCGTTTAAGGGGACACCCAATACCAGCAGGAATCCCTGGGATCTCTGTGAATGGCATAGTATGCACGGACCCGGCCACGCTTGCAGAGCTGTTTGCTGGGCATTATGCTCATGCCTTCTCCTCTCAGAATTACCTCCCAGCTTTCCGTACATTAAAGGAGCAGGTGGAACGCCAGCCCCTCTCCTTTACAACCCGCCGTACGGAGGCATATAACATGCCGTTCACAGAGTGGGAATTCCTAAGCGCTCTTAAAAAGTATCCGGACATGGCTCCAGGACCCGATAGCATCCACAGCCAGATGTTGAAACATCTTTCAGCGGAGAGTCAGCGTAATCTCCTTGCGCTCTTCAACCACATCTGGTGCGACGGGGTATTCTCTTCGCAGTGGCGGGAGGGTATCATCATACCGGTGATGAAACCAGGCAAAAACCCTGCTCATTTGGATAGCTATCGGCCCATTATGCTGACCAATGTCCTCTGTAAGCTGTTGGAGCGCATGGTCATTAGGCGGTTGTGCTGGATCCTCGAGACTCGGGGCTTACTGGCTCCATGCCAGGGCGGGTTTCGCCAGGGTCGCTCCACCACCGACAACTTAGTGTACCTCGAGTCCGCGATCCGCACAGCCTTTGCCAGGCGCCAACACCTGATAGCCGTCTTTTTTGATATGCAAAAAGCGTATGATACGACCTGGCGACACCACATACTTCGCACGTTACATGGTTGGGTTCTTCGGGGCTCACTCCCGATTTTAATTAAAAACTTTTTAGCTGTCCGTACTTTTTGTGTTCTAGTAAGTGCGTCTCGTAGTACCTCTCATGTGCAGGAAAATGGGGTTCCTCAGGGCTCTGTTTTGAGTGTCCCCTTATTTTTAGTAGCCGTAAACGGCTTAGCGACAGCAGTTGGGTCGTCAGTATCCCTCTCTCTCTATGCTGACGACTTCTGCATTTCTTTTAGCTCTTCCAGCACCCAAGTTGCTGAACGTAGATTACAAGGAGCCATTCAGAAGGCACAGTCCTGGGCTCTGGCCCATGGCTTCCAGTTCTCTCCTCCAAAGACCAGAGTTATGCACTTCTGTCGGCGTCGGACGGTTCATCCACAGCCCGAACTTTATCTTGACAACCACCTCTTAGAGGTTGCTGAAACTCACAGGTTTTTAGGGCTCGTATTTGATTCTCGGCTGACATGGCTGCCTCACATTCGACAGCTGAAACAGAAGTGCTGGCGCCAGCTAAATGTTCTCCGCCATATGGGCCATACCAACTGGGGTGCCAATCGGTCCACAATGTTGCGGATATACCACGCTTTGGTGCAGTCCCGTCTGGAGTTTGGATGCCTTGCCTATGGCTCCGCATCCCCCTCGGCATTGCGCTTGCTGGACCCCATTCACCACTGTGGGGTTCGCATCGCGACGGGTGCTTTCCGCACCAGTCCCGTGGACAGTTTACTTGCAGAGGCCGGGGTCCCACCTCTGCGGATCCGCCGCCAGCAACTACTCGCGGCCTATGCTGCTCATGTTCATAGCACGCCAGGCCACCCGAACCAACGTTTGCTTTTCTCCCGCACGGTCGTCCGTCCTCAACAACGGCGACCCCGTTCCGGTCACACGATCGCCTTCCGTGTCCAGTCCCTTCTGTTGGAACTAGAGTCTTTCCCTGTCCCATCTCCGCATCGGGACCGTACGCGTACGCCCCCATGGTGTGTACCGAGGCCATGCTCTAGGCTGGACTTGGCCAATAGACCTAAAGACTCTGTTCCTCCCGAGGCACTCCGCCGTCAGTTCTTTGCTGTTGTTGCAGAGTACACTGGACACGACATCGTCTATACGGACGGTTCGATGGTTCGTGGCCGTGTTGGCTTTGCCTATGTCCATGGCGATCACGCCGAGCAGCGGTCTTTGCCGGATGGCTGCAGTGTGTACACTGACGAGTTGGTGGCCATTCTCCGTGCTCTTGAGCATATGCGCTCCTGCTCAGGTGGGTCTTTTCTGCTTTGCAGTGACTCCCTGAGCAGTCTTCGCGCATTCGAGCAATGTTATTCACGTTCCTCCTTGGTGCTGGCTATACATGAGACACTTTTTGCTCTCCACCAGTCAGGACGCTCTGTAGTCTTCATTTGGTCTCCTGGTCACATCGGCATCCCGAACAACGAACAAGCGGATGAGCTAGCCAAACAGGCTGTCCATGCGTCCGTGTTAGACATTGGCCTCCCGGCCTCAGATTACCAGTCTGTGTTGCGCCATAGAGTACGTGAGCTTTGGGCCGCAGAGTGGCGTAGCCTGAGCCACCCCAACAAACTCAGGGCAATAAAGGAGACCACAGCTGTGTGGCACTCGTCCATGCGGGCCTCTCGCCGGGACTCAGTAGTCCTGTGCCGGCTCCGCATCGGCCACACTTGGCTGACCCATGGCCATCTCCTCCGCGGTGAGGACCCGCCTCGTTGCCGTTCTGGCTGTCCCTTGACGGTGGCCCACATTTTGATGGACTGCCATCTTTAGCCGCTCTGCGGCGGGATTTTAATTTTCCTGTAATTTTATCTGAAGTTTTACGTAACGATGCCATTATGGCTGATTCTGTTTTACGTTTTATTCGTGACAGCGGTTTTTACAACTCTATATGAAGCTTGTGTTGCCCCATGGCTGACCCTTCCTATTTTATTTTCATGGTCGGTCAACCACGAACTTTGGCTTTGTCATTTCATTTCCACACTTGTTTGCTGTTTCCGTGTGATTGTGTCCTTTCTTGTTGTCTCCTGCCTTGTTGTCCTTTGTCGAATTTGTTTACATTTTATTGATTGAGTGGGGTTTTCCTCCCGTAGCAATTTTAACTCTGGGCGAACTTTTCAGTGTTTACACACTTCTCTAGCTCTTTGATGGAATGGAGGACTGATGACCTCCGCAGTTTTGTCCCCCTAAAACATCAAACCAACCAACCAAAATCGCACATAAAATTCAACCGCGAGTCTATCGAGGCCTGGTGATTTACCTCGAGGACTTTTCCGTAAAGCCTCAACCACCTCATCACTCGTAAACAGGGCAGTTAAGTTGTCTCGGCTTCCGTCGGTTAAGCTGGAAGGCACATGACGAAGTAGTACATTGATAGCGGCGGCATCTGTCACGGTGTCCTGGAAGAAACGTCTGAAATGTGTTAAATTTCCTGTTGAATTATGCGCTGATCTGTAGTCCGTTGCTCATCAGCTGTTTCCCAAGTACCGATACTCAGTCCATCACGGCGACGCCTGTCGCTTAACAAGTGATAAACTGAGACCGGTTCTTGTGGAATAACGCCCAATGGTTGGCTACGTACGACTAAGCCTTGTCTCTTTACACGGAGGTCTTGCAATAACCTTGCTTTGTGGCGTTTGAGTGCGGTGAGTTGTGACGGATCTTCTGTAACTCGCCTTACTAATTCGTTCAGATATTCTTGATTAAAATGTTCCCTGGCCCTCGCCAATAGGCCTTTTCGCGGCTATAGGCCTGAAAAAAAACCCGGATGCAAGGTTTCGCTAAAAACATCCACCACTCAAAAGTGGAGGTGAAAGTAGGCCTTTTAGCTAATAAAGTCCAGAGATCAGTAAAACCCTCTTCAAGATGTTCGTCATTAAGGTGACTGCAGTTTAATTTCGAAGTGGTATGCCGACGTGGGCGACGATTAGATGGGAATGCAACACGACATAGATACGCACAATGATCAGAGAAGATCACAGGAAAAACAGTAGATGTTTGGATATTCCCACGGAGAGTCGATGAGAGATAGATTCGGTCCAGACGTCCGCGACCGGTAGGATGAAAGTAGGTAAAAGCCGTGTCCTCTGGTGCTGGATGGAGGACACGCCACGAATCTACCAGATGAAGGGCGTTCACCAGTGTGTCGAGCTCTTGACTCTTGTAAGGCCATGGGACTGATCAACATCGGCCAATACAACATTAAAATCTCCTCCCATTATAGTGTAGTCACGGCAATCTGTTAAAAGTTCCCAAATTTCATGACCATAAAACACTCTGTGCCGCTATGACACCTGACGGGGCGTATACATTAACAAATGTGACGCCACTGATTACACATTTGATGACGCGACCATTAGGCATTTTGACTACGTCTATGGGTTCGAGTACCTGTCGCGTAAATATGGCTGTTCCCGTTTCCACATCAGGGTCAACATTAGGAATCACGTTAAAATCAGTTACATACTGCAGTGCTTCTGATGTTATTTCTTGGATTAAAGCGATATCACACCTATTAGCGTTTACAAAGTTTTGAAGGGCCGTTACTTTGAGTATACTGCGCATTTTGTTAGCATTCACAGTGAAGATATTGAAGTATTCTACAGGTGACGCCATTTACTGCCTACGTCAGTAGCATTCTTCCTGCTTCATTGTCATCTGCGTTAGCCAGTCCATTGGCCGTTGGTCTGCGTCGGGCGGTGGTTGGAGCAGCTCGCCCCCACCCCTCCCCTCGCCCCCGTCCCTGTGTCGGATGTCGACGCTAACTGAGTCCTGGTCCGCGGTGACGCCCTGTCTCTCGCCACTTCGCTCTTTCGTTTCGCCTGGACCGCACTCCTCTCCCGGGCCGAGTGTTGCAGAGCCTCTAACTGGAGTGCCTGCTCGCGAATGTCTTGACTCCTGTCTACAGTCGCAGGTGTTGTAGGTGCGACAAACTGGGAGTCAGTCTCGCTGCCACTCTCTCCAGTGGTCTCCATTCCCTCCCCCTCACTCTTGGCTTTGGAGAGCTTGGATGATTTTTTTTCCCACGAATTTTATGCTGCGGTTTTGCAGCCTTCATCTCGTCCGGTTAGGAAGGAGGAGCATCGACAACTGGCGTCATCGTGACGTCACTCACTTCGTCGGACGTGGCCCCTACTTCGGAGGCCGCAAACTCTGCCACCGTCGCTGAAGTTCAGCCTACAGCTGCGGTTGCGGACACAGTCTCTGTCCCCATAACACTATCCTCATTATTTGTCTTTGGTTCCTCTACCGGTGGTGTTACGGAAGCCGATTCCGATTTTGGGGGGGCAGGGTTTGAGTCCTGCACAACGTCTATTGCCGACGTAGACGCTGGGGGCGGCAAGTCTGGGGTCTGCCTAACCACATCTGACAACAACGGAAACATCCTATTGTTTTCAACGTTGCTGTTCTTAGGCAACTGCACTGGTTTCCGTTTCGGACAGTACATTCGCAGGTGCTCAGTGTATTGACAAACCGAACATGTCGGTAATTGTCCTGCGTATGAAATCTGTGCACGTACCCCAGCAACGACCATGTAAGATTGAATTGGTCGTTTGACGTCCATCTTTACGCTGCGCACACCATTTTTACATTGTAACCTATACTGGGGACCCCATCATCTCTCGTCCATAATACCGAGAACTGTGCCATAGGCAAACAAAGCCTGTCCAATATAGTCGTTTGGGCGCTAAGGGGGCATATTAAAAACCCGCACATTCCTAATTCCAAATTCCAAATGACATTAACTGTAGTTTACTAATCGTCCCATTCGAGTTTTTAAAGTCAAATTCGCCGACTTTTACTAATGCGTATTTTTCAAACGTCGCAAAAGACACCATTTTTACGAAAACAGACGCAAGAACAAAGTCTAATTGTAAATAGTCTATCATTTCAGCAGGAATACCAACGTCGTCTAAAATCCAATCGTGAAATTCATAGACCGTCGGCCTAGCAGCACGTCTGTCAAATACACACTGCAGACTATTATTCCGAGGAGGACACGTCGGCGACGACATACATCCAGTCGAGTAGAACGCTGCGAAGAAACGCTGCAGACGGCCACACCCGCGACGAAGCTCCACCTGTTCCCGAAGACCGCAACCACGACGACCGCCGCGATCACGGTGTCCCCTACGCCAGGTAAGTATGCCTTCACGCACCCACTGCCGAATATTTATAACGTCTCGCGCTACAGACGAATGACATTTGTGGAATTTTTTCCGTCCTGTCACGAAATGGGTTACATTACCTACCTACCACGAGGAGAGACTTTAATGTTGCTAAATGAGGCAGTATTGTGAATCGTCGGAGTCTGTTGCTGAGCAACGGAAGCGCCACAGCTCAGACAGTCAAACACGACCAAGAATGTTGGACAGTATTCATTAGAGTGTGCACGTTGAACATACCTCACATTGGTAGAATTCAAGAGAAACCAAGAATCAGCACACAGCGTTGGTTACGTTACTGAACACCTATGAACAACAGAAACAAGGTAAGAACATTTTTCTTGTTTTTCAGTAGGACTGTGAAAGCTCAGTTAGGTTCTTTGCTATTTCAATTCAGTATATGCCGTCATTTTCCCCTTATATGGCAAAGTCTAAGGAAAAAATAAATGTAATACCCTTTGCATTAAGCAAATACATTCGTATCACCTACACTCTTATTTATTTATTTTATTTATTTATTTATTTATTTTGGCGAAGTTGTGGTGGTCGGCAGGGGGAAGGGATAAGTTAAATTAGACATAATGGACGATTAAATAAATAAATAAAGAAGTGGCATATTTTGTGAATGTAAATGCTTCAAAAGCGAATTAATTAAAGGCGAGTTTTGTTGTCTTTGTCAGGTGTCATTTAACGACATTGTTTTGCTACGACTTTGGACTATGTAACGAATTTTTCAAGCTGCAAATGTAATATAACAGGAAGTGTTTTTTTCGTCCCGAGTAGGGAGAATAGGCACGAAAGTTTTAATTTTCTAAATTTATTCCATAAAGAAATGTTGTTTAATTTCACGAAATCGGGATCGACCGTTTTATGCCAGCCTCGTGTTTTTACTGCCGATTTACAATTGCCTGCAAGCTTGTCTCTTGTAAATAAACACTCAGTGTGGAAATTAAGAGAGGAGAGGACACGATCCGACGCAGATTTGTCACTTCAAGTTGCGGAATTGGCTCGCCAACGGCCATACCACGTTGAATACACCGGTTCTCGTCCGATCACCGAAGTTAAGCAACGTTGGGCCCGGTTAGTACTTGGGTGGGTGACCGCCTGTGCACATCGCTGCGCCGAGCGGGTCTGCTGACGTCGAGTGTTTACGTCCTGCGGGTCGCGGCGGCGTGCTCATCTTCGCTTCTTCGAAAATTTCATCACTTTGTAAGTACGAAAATGTTTCATGATGTTTCGGAGGAAAGAGAAAATAATGTCCAGTGTTCATTCGATAGATCCGTCCCCAAACCTTCGGCTTTCTAAATACATAAATGGATGCACGATGAACTTAGACTTGAAAGAGTGACGTTCTCGGTGTTCAGTTAGACTGTTTCATTAATTCTGTATTTCTGAAATTGCGTTCCCAAATTTATGTGATTCTTTGGTGTCGACTAATGATGGTATTAGAAAATTTATGCATCTTGACGGGACTGTTAGTAACGTAACCATTACTCACGCGGGATGTGGTTTACGCCACGTGCGTATATTCAACTTACCATTTGAAATACGAAACGATACTATTTCGCGTCATTTGGCTCCCTACGGAGAAGTAATATCTGATTCTAAGGAAAAGTGGTCGGCTCAATATCTATATCAAGTCGAAAATGGAGTCCGAAGTGTGCAAATGGTAATACATAACCACATCCCGTCGTTTATTTTGGTCAACGGACACCGTGCCTTTGTCACATATAGTGGTCAGCCCGTTACGTGCTCTTTTTGCAATGGTGTTGGCCACTACAGTCGTGCCCCAAGCGCAAGCGGCCCGTGCAGCTGCCGCCCTCCGGGTCCGCGCCCAGCTTCGCGTCGTTCGCCGCAGCCCCCCCCCCCCCTCCCCAGCACCGCCCGGCGCGCGGCAGAGGCGGCCGCCGTGGACTCTGAAGCCACCATAAGTGACAATTCTCCCGATGATGTGGCCCCACTTTCCGTACCTGCTCCATCTGACAGTGCACCTGTAGCCCCGGTTTCTGACTCAGTGTCTGCTATTCCAGTAGCTGTTTCTGTCGATACCGTTTTGCACCTGTTAGTGTGGTCGTGTCCGAACCTGCTGCCGTTACCACAACGGTGGCCGCGTCAGTGTCCGCCCCCGGTGTTTCCGACATGCCGTCAGCAGACAAGTCACAGTCTGCTGCGGTATCCGGATCGTAACTTGAGGGTGGTTCCGTGTTCGTGGAACCCCGGCCTCGGGAGCACGGTCGGAATCTCGCGGCCGCGGTCCCAGTTCCGACGGTCGCAGAGACCGACGCTTACCGGTCGCGTAGCCCCCCCCCCCGCCCCCCGCCCCCCCCCTCGCAGGAGCGTGGTCGCAGGCGCCACGCAGACTTCAGGCCGCGGCCTTCCGACAGGTCGGCCTCCCGGCAACGGCAGCAGTCTCTCGCTCCCCAGTCCTCCACGGCGGAACAGCGGGATGTCGAGGTGCGGCACCTGCTAGCCGTGCTCAGCCAGAGAACGTCCGGCACAGATGCCGAAATGGCTTTGGAAGCCGACGTCGCGACGCCCTCAGCGTCTAAACGGAAGGCGGAGGGCGACGGCTCGCAAGCCCGTCGTGCCCGTGCCTCCGTAGAACGCCACCCCCCCCCCCCCCCTCAGCGCATCGACTGGGCTGACTGCGAAGTGGAGGACGGTGGGACGTAGTAACCGCCTGTCAATTTTATGCCCTCGATATTTTGGTAGGACCCTTTTATCGCCTTTTATTGTACTTTTATTATTTTAAGCTGTGGTGTGAGTGTCGTGTTGTCCATGTCTGACGTTTGTAAATGGAATATTTTAACCGTTAATGCAAACAAAATGAGCACCCCAGTCAAGGCTCTGGCCTTGCACGATTTTTTACGGGATTCTCGTGCCGATGTTGTTTTTAACCAGCAGATCAGGCGCAACGCGTTGCTCTTTTTATACGATTTTAGCGATTTTACTGTTTTTCACAATGTTTTATCTGATGCAGTCACTGGCACTGCCATTTAGTCCGGTCAGACAATGAAGTGACGAATGTCGAAGTTTTACCTTCGGGGCGCGCCCTTTCTGTTTTCATTCGTGGTATTTTATTTGTTAATGTTTATGGCCCCTCGGCCAGTGATAAACGCGTGAAAGATGATTTTTACGATCGAGAGTTGTGCCAGCTTTTACGCAGAAATGTGGACACGCTTGTTTTAGGAGGAGATTTTAATGCTGTTTTAGAGGATTGTGACCAGGAGCCACGGCCAAATAAATGTAGAGAACTTAATAATCTCATATCCAGTTTTAAACTTGTTGACACGTTTTTGGCACAAGGCCGTTCAGGGTAGGCGCGACGCGGCGAGCGCCTTGGAGTGGTGGGTGCGTGACGCCAAGCCGGCCGTCCGTCGGTTTCTGATGGACTTCAGCCGCGAGGCTGCGCGCTGGCGCCGGGCCACGCACCAGTTTCATATTAGCTGCCTGCAGGACCTCGACCCCTCCCTGCTCCCGGCTTACAAACATTTCCAAGTCGAACTGCTGTCCACCTTGCGCAGACAGAGTGCGAGGATGATCGCGAGATGCAAACCCCCCGCTGTCGTCGCAGACGAGCCCCTCTCCCTGTACCACCTGGCCAGGGAGCGCAACCGCCGCCAGAGACTGGCCTTCTCGTGCTGGCAGCGCCACGACGGGACTCGAACCATCGACCAGGCGGCCATGGAGCGGGACATTTTCGAACATTTTAGTAGTCTGTTCCGGGAGGTGGACGTCGACCCAGAGGCGCTGCGGGGTTTCCTGCAGTCTGTCCCTCGGGCGTTAAGCCGTCGAGACCGCCGCCACCTGAACGAGCCGTACACGCCGGACGAACTTTTAGACTCTGTCCGCCGGAGTCCCAACGGGAAGTCCCCTGGACCCGACGGGATTCCGGCCGAATTTTACAAAAGGTTTTTTAACCTTTTTAGTGATGTTTTTACTGATTTTACTAATTAAATTTTAAACGGTGCTTTTATTCCTACCGAGTTTGTCGAGGGATTTGTCACTCTCTTACCCAAGTCTTCTGCAACACCCAGTGTCCGAAATATCCGGCCGATAACTTTATTGAATGCTGACTACAAGATCTTTACGCGGTGTGTGGCACAGCGGCTCAGAAATATTCTTCCTTCTGCTCTGAGTGCCCACCAGACCTGTGCCATTCGAGATCGCAACATTTTTAACGCCATCCTCACGTATCGCGACTGCATTGGCCACGTCAGAAGTTCGCGACTCCGTTTTGCAGCGATCATTTTAATTGACTTTCGTAATGCGTTTGACCGTGTCAGCCATTTTTATTTACATAAAGTTTTAAACGGTATGGAGTTTGGATCCACATTTTCCGGTATGATCCGTCGCCCATTAGGCAATGCCACTTCGAGGGTTTGCGTTAACGGCCGACTCACGCCGACTTTTCCCGTGGGTCGTTCCGTATGCCAAGGATGCCCCCTATCAATGGCATTATTCTCGATTGCCCTCGACCCATTGTTGCGGACTATAGACAGTGAGTGTCGGGGCATTGCCATTGGTCCAAACACCATCACCTGCACCGCGTATGCCGACGACCTGGGTGTTTATCTTGACAATCCAGACGACATAGACGTTTTTCACCGATCTTTCTGTCGTTTTTGAAAAGTCCACAGGTGCTATCGTCAATTCGCAGAAAACAGTCTTACTGCCTCTAACGCCTCAGGCACGGCTGTTACGCCGCGACTGGTTTTGCGTGAAAACTCAACACAAGGTCCTCGGGGTGTTACTCACGTCGAACCCCCAGCAGATGGAGGCGTTAAACTGGCGGCCCACTCTTTACAGCCTCAGAGCGGTCGCAAAGATTTACTCCACCCGACACCGCGACAAGGTGAGAGTCATCAGTACCAACATCTTGGCGAGGGCGTGGTACCTCGCCCAGATCTTGCCCGTACCCAAATTTATCGCGCGGGCCATCCAAAGCGCGAACCCCCGCCGTCGTGGAGTCGAGCCCCAGGGGGGGCGACCTCTGCTCTGCTCTGTTTCGTCGGTTTCGTCCGCACTCATTGCGACCGCCAGTCTCCATCTCTCGTATACCTTTTGTTATTAACTATGTCCGACGGTATTACATTGACGATAGTTACATTTCGGTTAGCAACCTCAACACCCGTAAGATTGCAGATATTGTGTTCACGCTTCGTGGAAGTCCTCCCCGCAGCAAGTGGGAGTACTGGCTGCCCCAGTACCATTGGCCGGTGGTGTGGAACAACATAAGCACCCCACTGCTCCCCTCCTGCGTGCACGAAGTTTGGTACACTGACGAGCACAGGACGTACCCAACGAACGCAAAACTGCACTCGATTCACCTCCTTCCGTCTGAGGCTTGCGGGCTGTGCTTCGTTCCCGACACGCTGGAGCACCGTTTCACGTGTCGGCACAGTGCGGCAGTGTGGGACACAGCTCGGGACATGTTGAGGCTCATTAACCGAATGGACACCCGGGACATCACCCCGACCGATGCCATAGTGCCGCAGTGGCAGGCGTACCCGGCCAGCAAGAAGAACTCCACACTGTGGCTCCTCGGGCACACCGTCTAAGCCATATTCCGATCAAGACTCTCCACCGAACTGGACTTACTTACTTGTGGCATGAGCATAAACATGCTCAATCTCATCCCAAATACAGTGAACATTATGCTGCCTTTTTAAATGTAGCCCTGCTACATGCTTTTACAAAGATGAGACCTGACCTGTACCCTGCTTAAGGAATTGAGTGGTTTTTCTGATTGAAACATGTTTATGAAGCCAAATTGTCATACTGAACGAAAATTTTTTTCATGATCATCTTCAATGGAAATTTGAGTTTATTCCTTTGCCGCAGAATTGCTGCAAGGATGTTTTTTTACATTTTCTTTTTACATTGTTTTCATTTGTGTGGATTAATGTGGAGGAGCACCACGTTGTTTGTGGTTGTTGTTTGTGGTTATTGTTTTTACTTAATTTTTGAAGTGTATTCCAGTTTTTGTTTCATTGGAATTCATTTGTTTTACCTGCAGTACCACAGGAAGCTAAACTGGAGTAGTGTTGGTTCAGAGCAATTAGTGGGGGGGGGGGGGGGGGGGCGGCAGCTGTGCTTGATTGCCAGCCACTGCAGGCTGTCTGCTGCCACATGGTGGCAAGGTTTTAGTTTGTGTAAAATAGTGTGCAGGAACACCACGTTGTTTTTAGTTGTTGTGAAGAAAAAAAAAAGTGCGTCGCACGGGTAGTGTCGACGTCGAGTGCTTCGCCAGCGGCCGGCGGCTGTTTCTTCGCTTGCTGTCTTCGGTTTTGTAAGTACAACATGGATCACCAAGAACGCGAGGACAACGTACAGTTAGTTTGATAAATCGGTACCCCGGCCGTGCGGATTCGAAATTGATAGTTGGCTGAAAAATGACTTGAACATTCAGGAAAGTGACGTACTAGTGCTGCAATTAGACGCTTTTCTGAATTCATTATTTGTCAAATTTCGTACACCGGAACTTCGTGAGACTCTTGTGAACGTGGAAGACGGTGTTCGCAAATTTAAGCACTGTAACGGTACTGTGAGTAACGTAACTGCGTCAAATGCTGGGTACGGTATCCGAACCGTTAGGGTCTTCAATCTGCGATTTGAAACCAGAAATGACTGTTGAACAGTGTTTAAAGCCGTACGGGACTGTGTTGTCGGTAGTTATAGAGAAATGGTCATCAGCGTACATTTACCAAGTCGAAAACGGAATAAGAAGTGTACGGATGATAGTTCGTAAACACATACCGTCTTTCCTGATCGTACGCGGCCATATGGCGTTTATTTCCTATGACGGGCAACCACAAACATGCTCGTATTGCAATGACACAGGACATTTTTTACAAAACTCTCCCCGGCGCCGCCGCCCCGCGCAGCTACCGACAGGGCAGCAGACGGACGCCACGGCGTACGCCGCGGTCGCGTTGGGCGTCGGCTTGCCGGCGCGTTGTGTTTCAGAGGAATCCGCGTCCATGGAAGTCGATGCCGTGCCCACTGTTCCCCCGAATGTGTCAGTCAGTGACGTCGTTGATGTGATACAGACGACCGTCACGGAAAATGTTGCTGCCACCGAACAACCTGTTAGTGCACTAACGGCCTCGGAAATGACAGGATCAGAACCCGCCCCTGTGCAAACCTCAACTGCGGAGGATTCGACCACACTGTCCTCCTCCTTGGTGGAAGAACCCCATCAGATAGCTGCTTTCGCAGTATCAGGAAGCACTGAGACAGGATTCGCACCCGCACAAGGAGTTGTCGATCTTCAGACTCCATTACGTGCAGTTTCGGAGTGTAGGGACGCGGGACTTGAACCAGGCAAAGTAGTTCCTTCTTCAGTGCCGGCTGCGGTTGTGGTGCAGTCCGACACGGCGACGGGACTCGAACCCGTGCACGCAGCCGTCCCCAACGGTCTCCCGAAAGCAGTTCCTACCGCGGCGGAAGGCCGCAGTCAGCGGACGCATACATATCGTGAAAGTCAGTCGCGACACGAAGCGATGGCTGCGCCACGTGACGATAATGACAGAGGTCGTAGTACGAGCCGCTCCCGGCACCTTGAACAAAGGCGGTACTCTCGGAAAGAGAAGAGCCCGTCTCCGGAGTGGAAGACATATGGGCGCGTGCGATCGAAGTCGAAGCAGAAGTCGGCACAGAAGAGACCATCGCGACCCGAATTAGAATCTCGACCGTCTACATCGGGGATGAGTGAGCAGGATGTCAGGCGCGAGGTGGTAGTCCGTCAATTGAAGGAGAAATTGAGCGTGACGGAAACAGAGTCGCGAAAGTAAGTGGAGGCGCCGCGGGACTCGAACCCCGCACACCCCGCGGTAAAGAGGAAGGCGGAGGACGACCCCCAGCCGCGCATGCGCGCCCCCCAGCAAGAGGCCGAGGCGGAGGCCGCAAAGCAGATGGTCTGGTCGGACGACGTGGACGACGACGGAGGCGGCATCAACTACTAACTAAAATATGTCTGAATTCCTTATTCCAATATGCTGGCACACCCACCATCAATAGTAGCCACTATTAATTTAAATAGACTCACGTCCCATGTTAAGTACACGTGTTTGTTGCAATTTTTAGAGCATCTTGGTGCTGATGTAGTATTTTTACAAGAAGTGGTGACTGAACAGATTTTAAACATACCGGGTTACCAAGTTATTTTAAATTTTGATCCCGAGTGTCAGAGTGGAACAGCTATTTTAGTACGTGACGGACACGATTTTACCAATGTTTGTAAGATTCCTGACGGTCTTAGCGTCGCTTGCACCATCAACAATGTGCGTTACGTTAACGTTTACGCACCTTCGGGCGCCGAACGCAGGCAGCAGAGGCGACTATTTTTTAGTTCTGACGTCTGTCATCTTTTTAGAGGCCCTTATCTCCCCTCTATTTTAGGCGGGGACTTTGTGTGCTTCAGGACAAAGACCAAGAACCGAGGCCGTACAAGTGTCTTGAGTTGAACACACTGACCTCTGAGATGCAATTAGTTGATACGTGGCGACACTTGCACCCCGACGATCCGGGTTTTATATATTTTTATTCGACGGGCCGGAGTCGACTGGATCGGATATGTGTGTCCAGTGCGAAAAAAGACTGCATCGTAGACGCTTCCGTACGCGCGGTTTTGTTCTCGGACCACTGTGCGTATGTTTGTCAATTTCAATCCCTGTTGGCGAAGAAACCGCGCACGAAACAAGGTGGAAATTTAATATACGGCATCTTACGAACTCAGATTTTGAGTTGGTCATCACGCGAGCTTGGCAGAATATTCTCAAGTACCGCCCCCCTTCTACTCGACTGCTTTGCTGTGGTGGGTGGAGTACGTGAAACCATCTTCACGTAAAACGATTATCGAGTTTTTGCCAGACTGTTAGCCATTGGGAGCGACAAACATTACAATTTTATGAGACATGCCTCACTGATGCGATTTCTATGCAAACCGACAATCCGGCTTTACGGTGGCGACATTTCGACAAATAAAGGCCCGCCTTTTAGATCTGAAAACAGCTTCGTTGCGCGGTTCCGTGTTTCGGAGCCAGGCGGCGGGAACGTTGCCAGACGAGCAGCCCTCGCTGTTCCACCAGCTGCGCGAGCGCCGCCGCGCGGCCAGGCGTGACGTCACAGAGCTGCAGACGCCCGACGGCGCGCGGTTAAGCGGACAAGCTGAAATCTTAGCAGAGGCTTGCAGGCACTTTGCAGAACTGTTTTCCGACAAGCGAGTGGACGACGCTGCCATTTCAGATCTGCTGCACGACGTTCCACATGTTTTAACGCTCAGAGACCGCCGTGAGTTGACGGAACTTTTTACTGTGGACGAGATTCACGAAGTTTTAAAACAATGTGCTAGGGACAAGTCACCGGGCGCCGACGGTCTCCCGCCGGAATTTTACCTCCAATTTTATCGTCTGTTTAGTTCTGCGTTAGTGGACATTTTTAATGAAATTTTAAGTGGAGTGACCATTTCCGCCAGTTTTCCAGAAGGGATTATAACTTTAGCCCCGAAAAGCCGCGTCAACAATAAGATAAGTGGCCTCCAACCGATTACACTGTTAAAAAGTGATTATAAACTATTTACGAAGTGTGTCGCGTCACGTCTAAACGTGGTAATGAACAAGATTTTAAGTGACAGCCAATTTTGCGCGGTGCCACAACGCAACATTTACGACGCGGTGTTAACATATCGTGACGTCATCGCTAATTCCACGACGCAGGGCATTCCGTTTGGCATCCTCTCAGTCGACTTTGCAACTGCCTTTGATAGAGTCAGCCATCACGATCTTCGTCGAGTACTGCGCAAATTTGGTTTTGGTACGAAATTCAGCACCATGCTCTTTAATATTTTAAATGTTTCTACGTCACGTGTGACTATCAACGGCTTTTTATCGGAACCGGTTGACATAAAGTGTTCTGTGAGGCAGGGTTGTCATTTAGCCATGGCACTGTTTGCCATATCTCTGGATCGTCTGTTGCGTCGGCTGACGAACGCGTGCACCGGAATTCTTGTTGGAGGCAGGAAGCAAGTGTGCCGGGCGTACGCCGATGACGTCGGCCTGCTTGTCTCGTCGGCCACTGATTTTAGACGTCATACGTGCGGTTCTCACGAAATATGAGAGCGCCTCAGGGGCACGCATCAATAAGCGCAAGACCGTTTTCCTACCGATCCACGCAGCAGGGAGAGGATTTGAGCGCCCCTGGTTTACCATAAAAACCGTGCACAGGATATTAGGTGTACGTTTCAGAGCCGACCTCGTTCAGACGGCTTCGCTCAACTGGCGCCTCGCTCTGTACGGTATCCGTGCCTTGGCTCACCTCACCGCCACCCGAAACCTGGCGCTGCAGCAGCGGGTCACGCTGATCAACACGTGTCTGCTCGGCCAGGCGTGGTTCTTGGCGCAGATATTTCCTGTTCCGAAAGAACTGGGACGGGCCATTACGCAAGCCGCGTATTGGCTCCTGTGGCGCGGGGACATCTTCAAAGTGATCCACGCGACCTGCACCCTGCCGCGAGAGGACGGGGGACTGGGACTCACGCACTTTGCGGTGAAAGCCGCGGCCCTGCTAATAAACCGGATACGAACCGTCGTGGAGTAGGACCCGACGAGCCCCACCGCCGTGCTGATTGGTATCTACAGGCCCGCGTCGGAAGTCGCTCCGATAGATCCGACTGCCATATCGTACAAGCTGCTGTATGTCCGCGAGTACTTCGTCAGGAGGAGCTACGTCGACGGGGAGGACCTCGACCCGCGGAGACGCACATTGCGGATACATTACGACAGACTACTGGGACAGCCGACCGCCAACAAGATGGAGGCGCGGCAGCCGGGGTGCCGGTGGCGGACGGTGTGGGCGCGCGTGCACGCCCCCTTCCTGCCGGCGGACGTCCGCGGCTGCTGGTACCTGGCCGTCAACCGGGTGCTGCCCACCAACGACATGCTCCACCGAATCCAACTGCGACCGTCCAGCCAGTGAGACGACTGCCCTCAGGAAGACAGCCTGGAGCACCGCTTCCTGTGCCCGGCGCGCCGACATCTGGGGAGCGGCCGCCAGGACGCTGGCGCTCGTCAACAGGCCCGCCGCGGACGCTTTCACCGTGGACTCCGCCCTCCGGCCAGACTTCGCGCCGTACCCTCCAGCAAAGTGCACTGTCACCACGTGGCTCGTCGCGCACTCCGTATACGCCGTTCTATATCTGCAGCTAAAAAGCGTGTACCGTTACATGGTGTACCTGTCGGCAGAACATCTTAAATTGCAACGCTTGCCGAATTATCAAACACAGTTTGCAAGATTTTGTTGCAATTGATTTTGCATACAAAAATTTATTATGAAACGGAATTCAAAAATTAGTCTACACTCATATCGGAACTGTCCTCTCTTCGAAACTGGACTTTGTTTTTGGAATATGTACATGTGGTTTGATACACTATGTGTTCTGAATCCACAGGAACGACACTTATGATCGAATAGTATATGATTGTGCTGTGTCCCAATTATATGTGCGTGTGCGTTTTTTGCAGAACCATTTTAGTTGCTTTTTTCCTTTTTTCATTATTAACTTTTTACTTTCTTACATTCTTCTGCGTCGCGTGCTTTCCGACTGTGAACATTTCGCTCTATGTTTACTGGCCACTCCAGTGTTGCCGGGACAATGATATGTTATTAACATTAATTTTTATTTTTCTACTTCTACGAGGCTATGTACAGGGACGAAAGATATTTTTCCTGTGCAACGCAAGAAAATCTCATTTTGTTTGTATTTGTGTGCACCGAACTACGTCGTGGAACAGTACAAGTGCGGGACTCATACCTACACAGTAGACGAACAGCGTGTGACTTACGTTTGCTTGCCGGGAGTACAGCAAGCAAGGGATTTTATTTGGTACGCCATTGCTTTGTGTTTACATTTTAGTGGTTTATGCATTGGTTTACTTTCAACTTAAAAGATGTTTGTTTTATCGTCTACAATTACTGTGTGTTTTTAGCGCGACGAAGGTACGGAGGAAGAACTACTTTATTTTATACAATTTTTTTAATCTAAACCATCATGAGGGTTTTAATGACTTGTACGTGAAGATGTGATGTTTGTCACTTATATGTGGGAAGCACAGGACAGCAGAATGGTTTGCTTTGTTGTTATACATAGTTCTACGTTCCACAGCACCTCTATGACTATAGCTTGGAAGCTCGCCGAAGAAGGCGATAAATGGAGAGCGCAAGGTAGGAAAAAAAACTGGGGAAACAGGGTGCTGTTGGCTGTAATTTCATTACATTTTTTCTCGCTGTTATTGTCTCAAGTTTACGACCCGACCCCAGCACCCCAAGTGCCGCAAGTCTGCAAGTCGTAAGACGCTACGCTAGAAGCTTGATTTCGGCTCGTCTTATACCTCGATTCACGCTGCACCGCCTACGGCTGCTCATCGGCTACTATGGGCCCAAGCGCCCCATCACACTAGCCGTCCGTGCAGGGGCCGATGCACCGCCGATTACTGTTGGTGCGCAATCATCGATGGACAGAGAAGGTCCGAAATGGCTGTCCGACTGCTATTTTCGGACGCTGTGCGGAGGTTGCGTCGTCTGGCCATCTCGTGGTTTTTGCTATTAAGGGCGCACGTCCGAGGTCATTGCTGAGTGGGCCGCGCGCTGGGTGGCGCTGGGTTCGACGCCAGGTCCCTTGACGTGCAGCTAACCGTTTTGTGCCTATCTAGTTGCAGCTTGCTGAATACTGGCAAGCTTCTGTTATTGCTTGCTGAGTTTTGAAATAATTTAAGAACGGGACAGCGCGAACGCAGACCCGACTAACAAAAATTATGCGCCCGAGTTACCCACAATTTTTTTTTTCAGAACATTAGCCCAGCCAAGGCGGAAAGAAAGAAAATACGCTAAGTGGAAACTTTTGGAGTACAAATAAACCTCCCAAGTAAAACACTGCTATACAACGTTTCCCGGTGGTCGCACAAAGACCAGTTAAAACAATATGGGGCGGTAGAAGGGGTAAAATTAGAACTCGTTTCAAAGAGTCGCTGACGGCAGAGATAGTGAGGCAAGTAAGACGTTTCTAAGACCGCCAGTGGCACCAGACAATAATAATAAAAACCAAATCCCTGAAATAGACAACATCCTCGGAACCAAACTACAGATCAACCAAGGAATCACTCAAATTGAGGAAGCTGAAGTCAGGAGGAATGATATAAACCACCCCAATCGAAAAGGAAAGAGGATCCCACTGAAGAATCAGAAGTGAGAAAAACAAATACATCCTTCGTAAAAACAAAAGAAAATATATAAAGTATGATAACAAAGTATAACTATGGGTGTCGACTGAGAAGTGTCAACGTGTCAAAGGACGAGCACCATCTGGTGCCCATGAATCAATGTGGCAGAAAGACGTGTTGCGAAAATGGCGTGATAGTTATGGTGTCTCTGCGCTTGCATAGGAAGCGATGTTCCCCTGTGTCGGGGGCGTCACAGTCCTCACAAGCCGCAGATGCACGGAGGCGGATTGCTGCCTGACGCTCATTGGTGGCCAGCTTGTCGCTCACCAGGTTGTACCAGGTGGCCCAGACATAAGACGGCAGAGTCAGGTGGTTGATGTTATTCCATACCTGGCGCCAATTAAATAAGGGCTGCCGTTCGGCCATTGTGTGGATAGGTGGGTATCTGACCAGTGCATCATATAATCGATGGACCGTCCAGTTCCTGTCATGCGCCACATCCAGCACATAACTCCTAGTGAAATAGTATTCCCTCACAAAAGGCAGCTTGTATGGGATTTCTCGAATATCTATGGGGGCACGTTCCAACCAAGGGTAGTATTGGGTAAGAAACGCCGCCCTGGTTCCTGTGAGATTGTCGTAGGGTAGCAGCACGGTGTAACAGCAATGCCGAAAATTTGTGTGGAAAATCCACCAAACCTAGTCCACCATCGTGTTGTGGCAAGACGCAAATAGTGCCCTTAACTTTGAACAGTTCGTGGCCCCAGAGGAGCCAAGAAACGGCTTTGGATATCGACCTACCGATCAGTTTCAGGACCGGGAGAAGTTGAGCGGCATACCAGGCTTTAGAAAGAATGGACCCGTTAATAATGCCGACCTTCTGGTGGAGAGTGAGGCGACGAGTGGCATGTTGCTTACAGGCGCCCCGGATGGTGCACATGTCTTCGCCTGCATCCTGTTAGGGCACGCGTCAACAATAGGGCCTAGAATCTTGTGCTCGTCAACAAGACAGTATCATGGACAGCTGATAGTCAGGCTGCGGTTTCCGATGGGCAGGAACACCGTTTTGTGGATGTTGAGTGCAGCACCGGAGGCCCGTTCATAAAACTGCAGAATCGTACGGGCCATGTCTATATTCACTGGGCTGCGAACGATCACTCAAACATCATCCACGTAAGCAGTACATGAGAGCTGAGCAGTATAGATGTCGATGCCACCGATCGATTGCCCTAAAGCACGCAACAGAGGATCTACTGCAGTGGCAAACAGACACTTAGACATTGGGCACTCCTGTCGAACTGAACGCCTGATGGCAATAGGCTCTGTCTGCTATCCGTTGATTATGACAGATGAGGTGGCACTGGTCACAAGGTTCGACAGCACCCTTAAGAACCGCCCATCGAAACCCATCTTTCTTGCGATGCACTGTAGGTAATGACTGATTCTGTCAAACGCCTGGGCAAAGTCGAGTGATAGTGTTGCCGCTCCTGCATTCGTGAGTGCTGTGGAGGACATGGCATCCCTGTATGCAGATGCTGCTTGGAATATATTACGTTGGGGCACACCACATGACTGGTACGGTGACACCACTTTATCCATCATGGACTTTAGCTTTGCCGCAATGCACCTTGCCATCAACTTATAGTCACAGTTGAGGAGTGTGATTGGGCGTAGATCCGTGATTTTCCATTTTCCCCTGTACTTTTGGAATTAGAATTATGTGGCCTGCAAGAAAGGACCTAGGAATAGGAACATCGGCAAGAATCTCAATCGCAATGGAGCATAGCTTTGCACCTACTATGTCCCAATAGGCCCGATAGAACTCATAAGGGAGACCATCGGGGCCTGGAGATTTTGTTTTGGGGCACAACTTGAGAAGGTCCGTGACATCCTCCAGTGACATCGCCACAAGCTCCTCACAGTCAGTATCATCCAGGGCGGCATCTAAGTCTTGTAAAAGATTAGGAGTGGCCGCAGCATCGTGAGGTAAGTGTTGAAAGACCTGCTGGAAGTGAGTGGTCACATACTCAACCATATCCTTCCCGGTGGAGAGGAGGACATCGTCATCTGTGACTAAGTCCACCACTTGTTTGCAGAGCGCACGCCGCTTTTCCCTAGCCAGGTGCTAAGTTGCAGGATCTTCGTCACCCAGGGGGCACTCCATTCGACTACAAATGACAACGCCCTGGGCTCTGTTACGGTGGAGTTCGAGGATCCTTGCTTTAATTTGCTGTAGGCGGAAACGAAGGTTGTCAGTAGGAGCCAAAGGTGGTACTGCCGCATCCTGAAGGCACTGCTGGTAGAACTCCAGTGTTCACCGATGCCAATAATTTGCTTCGTTACAAAACTGCTGAATGGTGGTCCTGAGATGGATTTTAGCATGTAGGGTCCACCAGTCCAGTGTTGTGGGAAAGTTGGCCTCCTTCTCCAAACACGGGGTCCAGGTGTTCAAAACATGGAGACGGAGTTCCCCATGTTCCAGATGGTTAACATTGAGTTTCAAACTCCGTGAAGGGGGGGGGGTCGTTGACACACATAGTCCAGCCTTAGTGCACATGTGTAACCAGCATGGTAACTGAAGGCGACATGATGGATCCGCACTTGGAGCAGTTGACAAACAAGAGGCCAAGAATGTTCTGTCAAGCCTACTAGCTCCTGTGGTGTAAATGTGGGTGAACTCAGTGGTGTGTGGGTGGAAATGCCGCCATGTATTCCGTAAGTCCTTCGCAGATATAAGGTCCACCAGCTCTGCACACCTCATGGATGTGGGTTGTTGGTCTGCTGCAGCAGTAACGCAGTTAAAATCCCCACCAATGATAATGGGTCGGTTGGTGACTAAAAGGGGAGTGACATCCACATTAAAAAAAGTAGCCTTCTCTCGTATACGGGAAGTACCAGAGGGGGGCGTAAATGTTAACAACACGCACCCCGTCGAGATCAAATGTTACTGCTCTCCCTTTGGGCAAGAGTTGAACGGCTCCAAGGGAGGGTTGATATAAGACGGCCACATTTACTGTCCTGGTCGATATTATAGATCACGTCATATCCCGTGACATTGTGAAGTACGGGTGAGCTAACTTCCTGTAGTAGAACCAAGTCGAAATCGCCATGTTTCAGAAAGTCATTTAGGGCTAAAATTTTATATAGCCTGGAGATTCCACTGATATTGGGCGTTAAAATAGAGAAACCTCTAATGCGACCATCAGTGGTTGACATAGAACAATAAAAAGCACATCAAACAGGAAGGGGTGTTTAATAAAAGACGACAGTCATACACACAGGTATGTAGCATACGGCTAAAAATACTTCACACAAAATGCACCCTCTAAAAGATGGAAAAGGAATAAAAGGGTGTCAAAGGACATGCGTCCCCTAGAAGACAAACAGGAAGAAAGACACTCCCGCGGGAGGCGCACGCCCTCACCGCGCCACTGCTGCATCGAGCCATCCGCCAGATGGGACCCTCATGGGTCGCGCCCTAACACCCCCGGCGCATCCGCCCGGACGCCATCTGATGTCGACGTGAGAGACTGTCGCCGCGAGCGCTGCGACAGCTGCTCGCTGGCCTGCTCGCTCTTACGTTTGACTGCCGCAGGGTATAAAAATGCATCCAGCATTTTGCCCTGTTCAAACAGGACATTCTGCCGCTCTCGCGAGTGATGTCTCGTCGAGGAGGAAGCCTGCGATTCGGCCTCACTACTACTCTGAGACAAACATGTCATCTGCCACATTGTCTGCCTTCTTCGATTTTCTATTATGGTGCCTACGGCGCCTTCGACGGCCTTTGGGGCTCGTCATAGGAGTGTCTACGTCCTCGAGAGCGGGAGATAACGAGACCTCAACCGGCTTTCGATTCACTTCCTCTGTCGACGCAGCAGCGCCCTGTTCAACAGTAGGTGCGGATTGTGTCGCCTCAGACACGGGCGGAGGCTGGTTTTCGACCTCCAACACATCCCGGCGCCCTCCACCGGTGCGACCGGCGTGTCGTCGACGTCCCATAACGGGGAGGGTTCGGGTGCCGTGCCTGCCACCACGTGGCTCAGGAGCCACACAAAAGTGCCACTGCCGTCGCCCACGGTCTCCTTCGGCAGTTGCGCCGGTCGTCGACGACGGGGACAGGCCCCTCAGGGGCTCAGCATTAATTTGCTGAGTATGGGCTTGGCGAACCCGGGGTCCTGAGCTGTGGGCTGTGTCGCGCCAACAGTCCGCTACACCGTAAGCTCTGTGCGTGCCTCAACGACCATCGTTCGGCGCGACGGTGGAACGTTGTACGTCTCGCTCTTCGCTTAATCGCCCGGGTCGCGAGGACGGTACAAACCTCTATAAAAAAAACCTCAATCTCAAGGTGTACTACGTGCCGAGGAGATGCATGGCGGTTGAGGTTGAACAGTCGTTAGCGAGCAACCTCTGGGGAACCTGCCGCACCTCAGTTGTATAAGGCTTACCCAGGCAAGCGGGGCTCTGCCTGGGTGGACCTTCAGATCCCTAGCTGCTCGTGGGAACAACATGAAACGAGCAAAAGAAAACGTTGGTGGACGTATAACCACCGTCTCAAAGCGTGGTAAGTTTTATGCCTCTTCATATAACCCCAAATCGTTCCCTTCCTTGGCCACACCCTGGGAGGAAAGCAGGGCTGCTACCATATATGAGCCATATTCGCCTCGATATTTAGTCTGTACAAGGGTTGATGGGGAATCATTTACGACTGTAAAGCCTCAGTTCTTCGTAGACCATATGGAGGAGAAGTTTGGAGATGTGGAGTCCCTCTCCAAGATGTGCAATGGCTCTGTGTTGATTCACACCGCATCCCCTGCCCAATCGCGGGCATTGCTTGCCTGCGATAAGCTGGGAGATATCGCGGTCAACATTGCGCCACATAGGTCCCACAATCTGGTCCAGGGTATTATTTTTCACCGGGATCTCCTCTTACAATCTGATGAGGTTGGCGCGCAGCTGCTCGAGAGGCGAGGTGTTCACTTCGTCCGGCGTATCCATCGTGGGTCGAAAGATAATAGGGTTGCCACCGGTGCCTTCATCGTAGCCTTTGAAGGCGATACACTGCCAGAGAAGGTGAAGGTGATGTGCTACCGGGTTGATGTAAAACCCTACATCCCTCCTCCTATGAGATACTTCCAGTGCTGGAAGTTTGGGCATATGTCGTCCCGTTGCCCTTCCAGCGCCACTTGCCGGGATTGTGGACGTCCAGCCCACCCGGACACCCCATGTACTCGGCCGCCCATCTGCGTGAACTGTGGCCAGGAGCATCCTCCCTGCTCATCACAATGCCCTATGCTCCGGAAAGAAAGGAAAATCATCGAATATAAGACCTTGGACCGGTTGACCTATACTGAGGCAAAAAAGAAATTTTAGCGCTTACACCCAGTGGCCATGACAACGTCTTCTGCGGCAATTGCATCATCATGTTCATCATCTGTGGCGACACCCATCTTGTCTGCTCATTCTTTTTCTGTGGGCCCCCAGGGCCGCAAACCTACATCTGCCCCCAAGGTGGTTGGGGGCCCCCTTCCTTCTTCTTCTCCCCAGGTAACTGCCTCGGGAGCAACCTCCACCCTTCTGCCGGAGAAACAACAACCTTCTCCAGCACCCCTCGTTCGGAAGGGGTCCCTTGGGACACTCCCTTCCGAGGGTTCCGCCCGTGTCGCTTCCGACACACGCCAGCAGCAGGCAAAACCGAAGGCTGCTGGACGCGGGGCCTCATGCTCCTCCTCAGTCCCTGAGGCTGAGTCTGAGAAGCCAGCCCTGCCGGCGAAGCCCCCGAGGGGCAAGAAGGATCGGAGGAAAAATGTTAACGACGACGTGAAGGATACTATGGTGGCTCCCGAGCCACCTCACCACTCCACCTCCACCTCTGGGGACGAGGTGGAGATTCTAGCGTCCCCAGACGACCTCGCCGTCGGGGACATACCAGAAATAATGGATGCTGAGCCTGAACAACGGCAGTCAGCGGATTTGAGTGACGCTGATTTGTAATCTTAATGACTTCCCAGTTATCAGATAGTATTATCCTCCAGTGGAACTGCGGCGGTTTCTTCCCCCATTTGGCTGAGCTACGTCACCTTTTAAGCATAACACCTGCTTTCTGCATTGCCTTACAGGGACCCCGGCCCTTCGTGGCTACAGGGGATATTACTGTAACCGTAGCTCATATAACAGGGTCTCAGGTGGGGTGTGTGTGTGTATGTCCTTACTTCTGTTCATAGTGAACCTGTGCCCCTTCGTACACCACTAGAAGCTGTGGCTGTCAGGGTAAGGACAACACAAGAGTTTACCATCTGCAGCCTTTATCTACCTCCAGATGGTGATATTTCTTTGACTGTTTTGGCTGCACTAATATCGGAACTACCCCCGCCTTTCTTCTTATTGGGCGACTTCAACGCCCATAACCCATTGTGGGGTGGTACGACACTTTCTGGGCGGGGCAGACTAGTCGAGTCTTTACTTTCTCAACTCGACCTCTGCCTCTTAAATACTGGTGCCCCCACACACTTTAGTGTGGCGCATGGCACGTTCTCGGCCATTGATTTATCGATCTGCAGCCACAGCCTTCCACCATCTGTCCACTAGAGAGCCCACGACGACCTGTGTGGCAGTGACCATTTTCCGCTTTTTCTGTCACTCCCACAACGTCAGTCCCCAGAACGCCCCCCTAGGTGGGCTTTAGGCAGGGCTCACTGGGAAGATTACACGTCCACTGCTATTGTTCAACCTCCCCCACTCGATTCCATCGATGTGGTGGTCGAGGGCGTCACTCACACCATTGTTTCTGCTGCAAAAGCTGCAATTCCGTGCTCCACAGGGTGCCCACGGCGTAAGGCAGTGCCGTGGTGGTCGCCGGAAATAGCTGAGGCTATTAGAGATCGTAGGCGGGCCTTACAGCGCTATAAGCGTCACCCCTCTCAGGAGCATCTCATTGATTTTAAACGGCTTCGCGCTCGTGCTCGCCAGTTAATAAGAAGACGGAAACAGGAGTGCTGGGAGAGGTACGTTTCCACTATTGGGACAGGCACCTCAGCCTCGCAGATCTGGAGTAAGATCAGGCGGCTACAGGGATTACAGACACCAGTGGGAATCCCTGGGATCTCCTCAAATGGAGTCGTTTGTACGGACCCGGCCACTCTTGCAGAGATGTTTGCCGAGCATTATGTTCGCGCCTTTGCCTCTGCAAATTATCCACCGGCCTTCCGTGCATTGAAGGAGCGGGTAGAACGCCAGCACCTCTCCTTTCGTACCCGCCGCTCTGAATCCTACAACAGTCCTTTCACTGAGTGGGAGCTCCTCAGTGCTCTTCGACAATGTCCAGACACAGCGCCAGGGCCTGATAGCATCCATAGCCAGATGCTGAAACATCTCTCAGCAGATAGTCGGCGTGCCCTACTTGCGGTCTATAACCGCATTTGGTGTGATGGTGTTTTCCCGTCACAGTGGCGGGAGAGTATCATCGTCCCTGTACTTAAACCCGACAAACATCCTCTGAACTTGGATAGCTATCGGCCCATTAACCTGACTAACGTTCCCTGCAAACTGTTGGAGCGGATGGTTAGTCGGCGGTTGTGTTGGATTCTTGAGACTCGTGGATTATTGGCTACATGCCAGGGCGGATTTCGCCAGGGTCGATCTACCACCGATAATCTGGTGTACCTCGAGTCTGCAATCCGCACAGCCTTTTCCCGGCGCCAACACCTTGTTGCCGTCTTCTTTGATATGCACAAAGCATACAATACAACCTGGCGACGCCACATCCTCAACACTTTATATGACTGGGGCCTTCGGGGCTCCCTACCGATTTTTATTCAGAATTTTTTAGCCGTCCGTACCTTTGGTGTTCAAATTGGTGCTTATCTGAGCACCTCTCATATCCAGGAAAATGGGGTTCGTCAGGGTTCTTTTTTAAGCGTCCCATTATTTTTAATCGCCTTCAACGGTTTAGCCGCAGCGGTTGGAACGTCGGTGTCCCCCTCTCTTTATGCTGACGACTTTTGTCTCTCTTTTAGTTCCTGCAGCACCCAAGTTGCCGAGCGCAGGTTGCAAGGTGCTATTCGGAAGGCGCAGAACTGGGCGCTTACCCACGGCTTTCAGTTTTCTGCCTTCAAGACCAGAGTGATGCAATTCTGTCGGCGTCGGACCGTCCACCCGCACCCTGAACTTTATCTGAATGACGGTAGTGGAAACTCACCGTTTTTTAGGACTGGTCTTTGATGCCCGGCTGACGTGGCTCCCCCACATTCGTCAGCTGAAACGGAAGTGCTGGCGCCATCTCAACCTTCTCCGCCACCTAGGTCATACGACCTGGGGTGCTGATTGCTCGACACTGTAGCGGCTTTACACGGCGCTGGTGCATTCCCGTCTCGATTTTGGGTGTGTTGCCTATGGGTCTGCGGCACCTTCGGCACTGCATCTCCTGGACCCCATTCACAACTGTGGGGTCCGCATTGTGACGGGCGCTTTCCGCACCAGCCCGGTGAACAGTTTACTAGTGGAGGCTGGGATCCCACCTTTGGGGATCCGCCGCCAACACCTGCTCGCAGCTTATGCAGCCAATGTATATTGCTCCCCAGGCCACCCAAACCGTCGTCTTCTCTTTTCTAATGTGGTCGTCCCTCACTATCAGCGACGCCCCAGGTCAGGTCATACGATAGGCTATAGAGTTCGGTCACTCCTCCTGGAACTTGCGTCTTTGCCCCTTCCGTCTCCATATCGGGTCCACGTGCATACACCTCCTTGGTGTTTGACAAGGCCGTCTATTCGGCTGGACTTGGCCCATGGGCCCAAAGACTCGGTACCACTGGAGGCGCTCCGCCATCAGTTCTCAGCTGTCATAGTGGAGTTCCGTGGTTATGACCTGATCTACACTGATGGTTCAATGGTGGATGACCGTATCGGATTTGCCTATACACACGGTGACCATGTGGAACAGCACTCTCTGCCGAATGGCTGCAGTGTCTACACTGCAGAGCTGGTGGCCATTCACAGAGCTCTCGTGCATATCCGATCTTGCTCAGGTGAGTCTTTTGTTGTTGGCAGCGACTCCCTGAGCAGCCTCCGAGCTCTGGAGCAGTGCTACCCGCAGTCTACCCTGGTGTTGGCCATTCAGGAGACACTTTATGCCGTTACACGGTCCGGGCGAGCGGTGGTGTTCATCTGGTCTCCGGGTCATGTTGGTATCCCGGGCAATGAACGTGTTGACAGGCTTGCCAAGCAGGCTGTAGGTATGTCCTGTCTAGAGATCGGCCTCCCGGCTTCTGATCTCCGTTCGTTGTTGCGCCAGCGATTACGTCAGCTTTGGGATACTGAGTGGCGTAGCCTGCGCACGCCCAACAAGCTCCGGGTGGTAAAGGAGACTACGGCTGCATGGCGTTCCTCCATGTGTGGTCCACGACGGGACTCAGTGGTCTTGTGTCGCCTCCGCATTGGGCATACGTGGCTCACGCATGGACATCTCCTTCGGGGTGAGGACCCAGCCCAATGTCGGTGTGGCTCCAATTTGACAGTCGTCCACATATTGTTGGACTTCCCCCTTTTAGCCGCCTTGCGGAGACATTTTAACCTCCCTGCTGTTTTATCGGAAGTTTTAGGTGACGATGCCACAATGGCAGATACCGTTTTACTTTTTATTCGAGCAGGGGGTTTTTATCATTCGCTCTAACTGGAGCTTTCTGTGTGTTACCGAGTGGTTGACTTTTCCTTTTTTATTCTTATGGTCGGTCAACCACGGCCATCGGTTTCTTTGTTGTAAGTTGTCTTTGTGTGACCGTCTTTTCGTTTTGTCTTGTTTTTCCTGATGATGTTTTATGGACTAGAGGGACTCCTCTCCCACTTTGCTATTTTAAACCCTAGGCGTATTATCTTTTACGTGTTTGGATTTACTTTTGACGCCTAGAGATGGAATGGGGGACAGATGACCATTGCAGTTTTGTCCCCCTTAAACAACCAACAACAACAACGGGGACAGGTGCTGTGTCGACCTGCAGATGGCACATGTCGGCGGCTGCCCGTCATACTGAATCTGCGCGCGAACGCCTCCGATTGTCATGTATGACGGTATATGTCCGGTCACATTGATGCGGACTTTCCTGATACCGCTACTCACCGGGTATGGGTAATAGGAGGGCCACTTTTCGTTGATAAGACAGCTGCTGGCCATAAGGCACGAGCCGCCGCGTAATGACCGAGTTTGGACACTCGGGTGGAACGTTGAAAACACGAACGTCCCGAACACCAAGGCCTATAGGCACAATGCGCACTTTGCTGACTTGCCTACTGCCATGTTTAAATCGATATTAGCGGCCGGCGTGAGCGTGTACAGGCGCATAAATTTTGGCCGTATCATTAAACTTTACGAACAGTGCATATAAAATGAAATCCAGTTGGAAGGTGTCAACGTCGCTAATATGAAGTTTCAATTCTTCTAGTAACCACATATGAACTTCAAACGCCGTCGGGCGTGATGCCGATCGTTCAAAACTGCATTGCACGCTATTTTCACGATTGTCAGACATAGTACCTCAACGCCGGAAAGAGAACGACGGAGAAAAACAACAAAGCGGCCGACCGGCCGAAGAACGCAAACGAAACAACGAC
Organism: Locusta migratoria; assembly: GCA_026315105.1. Taxonomy (NCBI): domain Eukaryota; kingdom Metazoa; phylum Arthropoda; class Insecta; order Orthoptera; family Acrididae; genus Locusta; species Locusta migratoria. The sequence goes on along the minus strand of CM048746.1, from coordinate 466,381,275 downwards.
GACGCCCAACCAAGACGCAGAAGAACTTTTTTTTTCGGGGCTCCCTACACCCCGTCCTTTCGCTTACCATTAAAGCCTTCGTCGGCTAAGAACAAAAAGGTCCCCCGATGGATATATGATAGATAGATATTTCTTTTCAATAAAGCCTTCATCGGCAAGTAACAAACAGGTCCCTCGATGAGAAGTTGCACCATGTGACGCCGTGATTGCGAACATAAAAATCCACCTTCAAAGAAGCTATTGAAAAAATTAACAAGGAGAAGCTCTTCGTCAGAGAAGGGTTTGAGTTTCCCACGGAATGCCGTAAAACTCATAAAAATACAAAGAAAAGTTCTGCCCCACAATTGCGCACTGCCTACTTTATCACTCTTGACACTGGAGCTGAAAAAACGAATGCATTCCGAGGCCATGTACAAGTGGAGGATGTATTGATGTGAAAATGTACGCCACATGGTAAATGACATAAATACAAAACTGAAATAAGACGAATTTGACACATAAGACGATCACAAACATCACAATCCCATCTTATCGTATACATATTTCAATGAAAAACACACAAAGTTCCCGAAAGTATCCTTGTACTCAACATGTTTTCTTATAAGTTCATGCTCAGACCATAGCTTAGCTAAGAAATCGAAAGGGTCTGACATGTACCTTGTAAAAATTATGTGAAGAGTCCAACCGATAATCCATTGCATGGCATGTCTTTTACTTTTTGGAAAGCGGGTCCAGTCCGGTAATAAGGCGTCGTTCGTAGTGATGTGCTGCATTGCTACCCTGTTAATAAGCCTTAACATGTCTCGTGTGATGTCCCATATTTCACAATATTTCCTACAGAGGAATCGGTGTTGGATATCATCATCCACTGCACACACTTCACACAAACTAGTCGGACTTAGGCTTATGGCATGCCTTGCCGAATTGGTGCTAATGAGTCTGTTTACCACCTGATACCAAGTGGACTTCACTTCATTCGGTAGTACGGAGGAGTTGACGTTTCTCCAAATTTCCGTCCAGTTGTAGGTGGGAAATCGTGACTCCCACTTGTTTGGTGTTGGAGAGCCACGATGCACTGTGATTATTTCGCTGGTGGTCATTGTGCGTATATCATCGTCGATGATGTAACTGCAGTTGATAAAGTATTGCCTGACATAATCCTAACTTGCTGGTGTGCTGGAGACGTTAATTGGCGCCACTGTCGACCATGGATGGTAACTTCGAAATAAAATTCCAGTTGGGCTTCCGGAGGACTTCTCCATGATGGCAGTCGTACGACGAATGACGAATGACGAATGACGAGTGCCGCTGCCTTCGCGTGGAAGTCTACCATGCTGAGGCTCCGCTCCTCAGGGGCCAGGTAGCAGGTCATCATAGACGGCCTGAAGATATGTCCTCTCCATAGCATGACGTATGTGGCGATCTTATACCTCGCTTTGATTCGCGGGTATCGGCAATACCTGGGCGAGATACCATGCCTTTGATAGTGCTGTGGTGTTCATGATGGTGACTCGGTCCAGGAGTGCCAGTTCTCTTTGAGAATGTGCGCGAGAGATGGCGCAGATAGTGTTGACCTCGGACGTGCAATTCAGAACCGCCATCTCGTTAGGATTAGATGACGTAACAATCCCTCACACCTCGTGCTGCGGCTTGACGGTGAACCAGTTCCTCTGGATATTAGAGGTCCATCGCTCCAGTGGGAGTAGTACCGTCTTCGGAGGATGTACAAGAGCTCCCGTCACTTTGTCATACCTTTCGAGGACGATCTTCAAAGGGTCGACGTCTTCTGGTTCTTCAATAAATACGCCGAGATCATCAGCCTAGGCAATACATTTCAAACGGGCACGGCTCATTGGAATACCCGCACACTCTGCCTCGATAGTCCGGAGTAACGGATCAAGAGCGATGGCAAAGAGCGCTGTGGATAACGGGCACCCTTGCCTCACCGAACGTTGGATGCGGATGCGTGCTGTCAATCTGTCGTTGACTTGGACTCTGGATGTGGCGGATTCAAGCAAACGGCGAATGACGGTGGTAAAAGACTGCAAAACCGATCTTCTCTTTTACCGCTCCAAGATAGTTGTGGCTGACCCTATAGAAGGCTTGCGAAAAATCAATTAACAGGAGTACATTGTGACGTCGTTCATCGGCGTTGAGAAGGCTTATTGTGTCTCGGTATGCAAGAACAGCATCATAAATACTTCTATTTTTAGTTGCGCAGTTCCGGTGGTGGGAGAGGACCAATGGCATAATGTCTTTCAGTCGGTTAGCCAAGCACCTTGCAATGATTTTATAATCTGTGTTTAATAACGTTATAGGTCTCAAATTCTTAACACTCCGCGTCGCTTTAGTTTTTGGCAGCAGAGAAATCCTTCTGTAAATTGTGCTGGTATGACAGCACCAAGCTGGATGTCATGGGCAATTTCAATCAAGATGGGCACCAAGAACTCAGAAATTGGGCATAAAGCTCGACAGGAAGTCCATCAAGGCAAGGGGACTTGCCCCGAGGACTCCTTCTTAATGCCAAAACCACTTCGTAACGTGTAAACATAGTTATTAATTGTTCCCTACAATTATCATCTAAGCCGGTGGGCACATGACGTAATAATGTTGTAAGAGCGGCCGCATCACACGGAGTATGCTGAAAAAGGTTATGGAAGTGGGCGTAGATTTCTTTCTGTATGATGGACTGATCTGTTGTTCCCTGTCCTATTTAACCTCTCCCACGAGGGAGAGGCGTAAGCCTTCCCTGTGGCGCCGATCACGAAGGAGGTGGTATATACCGAGGCTGATTCGCAACGTAGCGTTCCAAGTGGTTGACTTCGTATTACTAACCCATCCCCCTTTAATCTAAGTTCCTGCAATAGTTTGGCCTTCTGACGTTTAAATAGGTGTAGTTGTGCTGGGCCGACCGTAACTCGCCTGGCTAAATCATATAAGTACTCCTGATTGTAATCATATGTAGCTCGACGCCAGTATGCTTTGTTGCGACAATATGATTGAAGGTATTGTCGAATAGAGGGCTTCACAATATGGATCCACCTCTCCAGAGTGGAGATGTTACGCAGCGTTTACTTAATACCATTGCCACAGGTCGTGAAATCCTTTTTCTAGGTGAGCATCGGTGAGGTGACTACAGTTCATTTTCCAGATATTATTCCTGCGTGAGCGGTGACTGGAAGGCAGTGCTACCCGACATAGCCACAATGGTCTGAGAACATGACTGGAAACACCGTAGTGGCTTGGATATGCTGACGAAGAGTGGATGAAACATACACCCGATCCAAGCGACCTCGTCCCGTTGGATGAAAATAGGTGCCGCAGTGGAGTAGCCGAGCGGTCTAAAGCGTCTCGCTGCGGAGCACGCGGTTGCTCGCCGTGGAGGTTAGAGTCCTCCCTGGGGCATGGTGTGTGTGTGTGTGTGTGTGTGTGTGTGTGTGTGTGTGTGTGTGTGTGTTTGTCCTTATGTTAGTTTACCTTAGTTCAAATAGTTTGTAAGCTACGGAATGATGACCAAATGTTTGTAAATCTATCGGACCAAACTGCATGAACATTTTTTGAAAACAGGTGTAGACTTTGTCATGTGGGTCGGGGTGGAGCACCCGTCATGATCTACATGGTGTGGAGCGTTAACCAAGATGGCTAACTCATGGCTCTTATATGGTCGTGGGATTTGATCCACATCAGCCAACACAACATTAAAGTCCCTGCCCATTATAATAGGCTCACGGCAATTCGTTAACAACTCACATACCTTGTGGCCATAAAACACACGCTGTTGCGCTATAACACCTGAAGACGCGTACACATTAATAAAGGTGGCTCCATTGACAACACAACATATTACTCGACCATTAGGCATTTTGATAATATCAGAGGGTTTGAGTCCCTGTCGAATTAAAATAGCCGTTCCCGTTTCTATTTCAGGGTCGACATTTGAAATAACATCGAAATCCGTAATGTATTGCAAAGCTTCTTGTGTTATTTCTTGTAATAATGCGACATCACATCTATTTTGGCGTAAAAAATTATTCAGAGCAACCACTTTTAAAATACTACGCATCTTATTAACATTTACCGTAAAGATGTTCAACGGGTACATTACTGACGCCATTTAAAACTTTTGTCAGAAATAATCGTCCCCTTCCATCTCCATATGCGTACTCCAGTCGACAGTCAGCTTGTCGGCGTTGGACGGTGGTTGGAGCAGTTGCCTCCCACCCCCTCCCGGCGCCCCTGCCTCAGTTTCGGAAGAGGAAGGCCGCGTCCTGGACCTCTGCGACGCCCTATCACTCGCCACTTCACTCTTCCTCTTGGCCGGCATCGCACCCCTCTCCCGCGCCGAATTTAGGAAGGCCTCTAACAGACGTGCCTGTTGTCTAATATGTGAGCTCCTTTCTACAGCCGCTGATGATGTAGTGGCGATAGACTGCGAGTCAGTTTCGTTTCCATCTCCCCCGTGGTTTCGGTTCCATCTCGCTCTTTTTGGGAGTTAGAAGACGTCCTTTGCTTCTTCCCCCCCACGACTTTTACGCTGCGGTTTGACAGCTCGGCTGTCGTCCGGTTGGGAAGTCGGGGCAGAGGCCGCGGGTGCCATCATGACGTCAGACGGAATCACTGACGTAGATTCAACGCGGGCGGCCGCCGACTCGACCACCGTTGCGACAGATGTTCTTACTATGTCAGACACCGACAATTCCTCAGTCTTCATGTCCGCACCCTCGACCTGTTCTTCGGGTTTCGCCGATGATAGAGATTCCGGAGCCGAATCTAAAACGGGAGGTACGGGGTTGGAGTCCTGCTCGTCTGGCACTGCTGATGTTGTGGCCTGAAGCGGCACTTCCGGGGTCTGCTTGACAACGGGAGATAGCAAGGGGAACATTCTATTATCGTCTAAATTTATGTCCCTAGGCAATTGAACAGGTCGCCGTTTCGGACAGTAAAGTCTCATATTATCTGTCGACTGGCAAACAGAACATGTCGGCAATTGTCCGGTGTAAGATATTTGCGCGCATACGCCTGCAATGGCCATATAGGTTGGAATAGGTCTTTTAACATCCATTTTGACGCTACGCACTCCACTATTGCACTGCAGCCTATAATGGGGGTCCCTATTTCTCGTTCGTAATACTTAGAACGGTTCCATAAGCAGTCAACGCCTGTCCGATTTACTCGTTCGGGCACTCAGGTAGCATATTAAAAACCCTGAGATTTCTAACGCCTGATGGCATTATCTGCACCTTACTCACTTTCCCATCCGGATGTTTACAGTCAAATTCTCAATACATGATCCCATCCAAGGTGGAATGAAAGAAACACTCTCCATGGAAAATAAGCCTCCCCAGTTCGGATTGATGATGTTCGCTTCAATCAGCGGGAATATAATGGACCGTGGCACAAAACGCAAAAATAAGTGTCAACACATATATCAAGGAAAAACATACGAAACCTGAACACAAAGAAAAATTAAAACGAAACGTAAAGGAGTGAGTGGGGGTAAGCTATCCCCAACAGTCCCAACTTCCGTGTGAAAAAAAAGATAAATTAAAAACCACTCGGTTCCCCGCTTGTAAAACTGAGATTTCAATTTCAATCTGCCACCAATTCACGGTGGCAAAAGAAAACAAAACAAAACGATCATCACATCCCACGTGGGGATAGTCTGTGGTCAGAAGCTGTCTACGACTATCAGCCAACGCAGCAAAATGTACCACACGACACCATTACCGGCCAAGAGCCAGCTGGTATCCGTGAACAAGCGCTACCGATAAAAATTTTGCAAAGCACTCCGTGTATGTTGCAATTGAGGTCATCTTTTGGTGGGCTGTCCAAAGGTATGCCATGAACTCAACAGCAGTGGAAAACTGGAGCTCAAGAATGGCATACATCATATGGCCTAAGATCCAAACAGTGGAATTGTCTCCTACGGGGGAAGAGTCGGAAATTAGGAATGGTAAACCATTCAACTGTCACATTTGGGGGGGGAGGGTGCGGTTGATGAGTGCCAACATACTCCGGGCAACTGCCCACACAGCAGAAACCCGTCGACATTCGAACCTATGACGTTGAGTGTCAGGGATCCGACATAGGGGACAATCAGCAGTGGCAACCAGGTGTGGGTAGAACATTATACACCAACTTATACCAAAGTCTGCGGACTTCGGTCGTGAGGAGCGGATGGAAGATATTTTCCCAGACCTGCCGCCAGTTGATGTCAGGGTAACGGGACTCCAATTTATGAACTGGTGGTCCTCCTAAAAGCGCGATGTATGTCATCCGAGCTGTATGATGTTGTGGTGTCGCCACCCAAAGGACGCAGCTAAATTTAAGTAAAAGTCCTGGATGTGGGACATCTTGTAAGGAATCAGAAGTGGCATGATAGGCGTTCTCTCAGACAGTGGACGGTAGGCTTCCAACAAAGCTGCCGTCGGTCCCTGCAGGTTCGTGTCTCGCAACGTGTCGGTTTTGTTTATTAGCAGGGCCATGCACTTGTTATAGAAGTGTACTAGGCCCAGGCCACCCACAGAGAGGTCAAGGAGGCAAGTGTCAGCCTTTACTTTGAAGATATGATGTCGCCATAATAACCAGAAGGTTACCCAAGAGATGGTACGCGCCATCATTTTAGGGATGGTAAAAAGCTGTGCCACGTACCAAGCGCAAGCCAGGATGGGGCCGTTAATGAGCGAGACCGTCCGGAGGAGGTCGAACCGTCATGCCCTGTTGACCCGACACATGCCACGGACCAGGGTAAGCACTCTACGCCAAGTGCAGACCTCCATCTGTTTAGGCTCGCGAGTGATCATAATGCCCAATATCCGCTGCTCCTCGATGATACAGTACCACGGCCAGGGAGTGGTGATACCGCCTCGCTCAATAGGGACCATGACGGTCTTCCGGGGATTGATAGCGGCACTGGATGCGCGCTCATATAAGCGAAGAGAGGCCCGAATCGTGTCAATGTCCACTGCCCTGGTGAGAAAGACGCCAACGTCGTCAGCATAAGTGACACACCGCACTGAGGCAGTATGTACCGGTACACCAGCAATGCTGTTGCCCAAAGCTCTCAATAGGTGGTCAATCGCCAAGACAAGCAAAAACATGGACAACGGGCATCCTTGGTGCATCGATCGGCCAATGGAGAGGTGGAGTAAGATAACCATTGACTGTCATGACAGAGGTTGCTCCAGTCAAGATATTAGCAAGGACAGTTAGAAATCAGTGACTGAAGCCCAAGTGATCGAACACACTTAGCAAGTATGCATGACGAATACGGGCAATGCGTTGGAGAAGTCGACAGAAATGACACCCGCAGAAATCCCGGCGACAGAGGTGTGGCAGACGACGTCAATATATGTAGTGGCCGCATGGAATACATTGTGTCGAGTCACACCGCAAGCCTTATAAGGGCTGATGATGTCATCAATAACTCCTCTTAATTTTTCAAGCCACACACTGGGCAATGAGCTTGTAGTCAGCATTCATTAAAGTGAAAGGGCGAAGGTCTTGCACCCAACAGCAACCCTGAAGCTTGGGGATAAGAACAATCCAACCCTCCCAAAATTTGGGGGGAATCGCCATACCACCAAGCACCTCATTCACCATTATGTCAATTTCAGCCCAAACAGGTTCCAGAAGGACAGATAGAACTCCGAAGGCAGTCCATCTGGCCTCGGAGATTTACCACGAGGGCTTTTCTTCAGTGCCTATTTAACATCCGATGGGGACAAGGGGTGCAACCAGTTCATCATGGTCATGATCCGTCAGAATGTGTGGCATCGAAGCAAGCAGGTCACGAATGGCGTCAACATCAACGTCCACTGGTCGAAAAAGGTCAGAATAATATCCATGGATGTATTGCAGGATTTCCTGCTGCTCTGTGAGGTAAACATCCGCAGCTGTCAAGATACCATCAATCCGGTTTGTCTTGGCCCTCCGCTGCTCCCGTGCCAGATGGTAGGTGGAGGGGTCCTTGTCGTCCAAGGGACTATGACAGCGGTTGCGAACCAGAAGGCCTTTCGCCCCCGTTCGTGATGGAGGCTAAGCACCCTGGCCTTAATCTTATTGAGCCTCATCCGCATGTTCTCATCAGGGCCCATCGATCAAACACTGTTGGAAGAAGGCCAGCCTCTGTCTCCTACCGTAAGCCTCCTCCCGAGCGAATCGTCTCACTGCCATTCACAGCTGTGGTTTTGCCACGCACAACCACCACTGGAGTACCGAGGGGTAGCTATTTTCCTTCAACAGGCACTGCTGCCACATACGTTCCCCTACGCACAGAACACCTCTTTATCTAGGTGTGAGACATTGCATTTCCAGCGGCAGGGAGGGGGCGCCTCAACCTTGTCAGGGAGGCACAACTCACGCATGTAGCCGCAATGATCTCTGAAAGCAGCGGGTACCAGCGCAACACTGACCAGGCGAGTCATCAACAGGGTGGAGACATAAAGTCGATCAATGCGACTGACCCCGGTATTGTAGTAATGGGTGTACTCAGTGTGCGTAGAGTGAAAGTGGCGCCAAGTATCACGAAGATTCTTGGCTGCCAACAAGTCCACCAATTCAGCACACTGAGCTGGTCTCGGGTACTGATCAGCTGTAGAGGTCACGCAGTTGAAATTGCCACCGAAAAGAAGGGGTTTCGCGGAATTTAAAAAAGGGCACACTTCGTGATGATAAAAGGCTACCCGTAAACGCCTCCCGTTGCCTTCCCCCGAAGGAGCATATACATTGACAATGCGGACGCCCTGGATGGTGCACGCAATGGCGCGTCCGTCCAGCATCAGCTGGATGTCAGTGGCCTCAAGGAAAAGATGGTGTAAAATGGCAGTGCCACAGTGATGGTCCCTGTCAAGATTATAAATGACATAGCCACAAATGGCATATAAAATAGGGGCTTGCACCTCTTGCGATAAAACAATGTCATACCGCCCACTATGCATAAAATCAGTAAGCGCCAGTACCTTAGGAAAAGATGTAATGGCTTTAAGATTGATCGTTGAAATGGACATATCAGTGGGCCTACTTATGCGAGCAATAAAACAATAAAGCAACAAAGTGTAAGAGCAGGTTAAAAAGTACAAAGAGGGTACTGGGGGCGGACCCAACGATAAAGAAATGGAATTAAAACCATAAGTAAAACTTTGACAGGGCCGATAAAGTGCACTAAATCTCTTGACGCTGCCAACCTTTGTAAAACATGACGAAACCCCAGTAAAATGGTAAATATACAATAAACATGATAAAAGAAAAGGACATTTAGTGGTCGGTGGCGATCGGCGGCAAGCCGATTGGTTACAGCTCCATGGCATCCCCATCATCCTTCGGCCCGTCGTCAGCCCACGGGTCAGACAGGAGCGGTGGCTTCTGTGCTGGCTGCTCTCCCGAGGGCTCGGCCCGTGTGGTCGGCGGGGGCGCCTCCTGTTTCGGGAGCAAGTCGCGACGCGTCCGCTGCAGCATCTGCCCGATCGCCTATTCGCTCTTACACTTCAGGGCGATTGCACCCCGCTCACGGAACGAGCTGAGAAGGTTCTCTAAATTTTGGAATTGACAACGTAGGGCGGCAGCAGCGACCGCTGGGTCAGACTGAGAGTGAGGCGCTAGAGATGAGGGCGCCTGAGGCGGAGGTACCTCAGATTGAGTGACCTGCCGCTGAGGCGCCTGAGGCACCTGCGGCTGTGAGTCGTTGTCGCTCGCGGTAACAGAGGTGCTCGCATCCTCAGCCGCCTCCTTGCTTTTGTTACGACGGCGCCTGTTACTGCGCTTGCCGGACGTCTTAGAGCCCTCAGGAGCGTCGTCAGGCAAAACCGCGCCTGCATGTCGCCGTCGACCGGCTCCTGGTCGGCAGGTTCCACAGTCACCCCCTCCGCCATTGTGGGTACGGGCTCTGCCTAAATGTCAGCTGGAGCCGCGGCATCGGAAACCATGGCGGAAGAACCAACAGTGTCCGAAGCTATGGCGTCCAACACCTCCATAGCCTGCGCAACCTCGGCAGTGTGACCATCAGTCCCCTCCTCTGTCATCGGCGCCTGCGCCGGTGCTGGATCGGCTCCGCGGCGTGGGGTTGGATTTTTTTTAACAGCTTTATTACAAAAAGGTGTTAACAATACAAAGTAACTAGCTACAAATACAATGTTTCCTACAAGCTAGATCTACAGCTAGGCCACTTAGCTCTGTCAGGCTATTCCTGACAGGTTCCTGTCCCTCCCATGGGGAGGCAGGCCACTACTACAGCAAACCACTGCCATGATATCTTACAAAACCAAACACTTACAAACTACACAACAGAAAATTACATACTACAACAAAAACTAAAATACATTGTGACACTCAACACTCATTACACTAATGCTACACAACGGGCGCCAAATTATTTGTCTTCTCCGTGTGTAGACGAGGAGGAGGCTGCCAGCAACACGTTGGGAACCCAGCTCGCAGATGACATCTGACATCCATTCCTCGGCGGGATGATCAGCCAAGGCGGCGAGCCCTTCCACGACGGCATCCAACATCGTCCATCCCAAGTGCTCTGTCCCACTGCAAAAGCAGTGAGGGGAACACCCACCTTCACACTCCTGCCTCCTTCCCTGTCCGTGTGGTCCAGGTTCTTCAGTCCAATCCAATAATTACCGCGGGTATAATTCTAACGCTTTATTAGACACCTTGTTTGCAATTGCGTCCAACACTTGTACCCACTCATCGTCTCTTGCGATAGAGAAAATGTCAACAGTATCTATACGCAGGCGCAAGTCGCCAGCCACATCAGCGAAAATGAGGCACTCAAAGAGGACATGCTCTGGTGTACCTGGAGTAACACCACAGTCACACCCCCTCCGTTTTCCTCTTCACAATCCTGTGCAGGTACACTGGATACGGACCATGGCCAGTAAAGAAGTGTACTAAGCCCCTACTAGGCTCAAACTTCATCTTCAATCTCTCTCTGAAATTCGGGAACACACTGTAAACCCTCCTCGCTGTCTCACATCTATCCCACTGACTCTGCCAATGTCCAAGACCACCTCCATAATCTCCTTTTTGCTCCCTGCATGGACACCCATGATGTCTACGATTTTATCGAAATTCCTCTTTTTCAACCAGTAAACTGCAGCTCACCGCCTCACTTGCAAATCTAGGGGACAATGCCCCATGATCACAAGCAAGCCATCAGTGAGTGACGTGTCGAATGCACCAATGGAGTTCAGTAAAATGCTTCTTTGAACCCTTCTTAATGCCATCGAAAGACACAAGAGTCGTAACCTGTGGGCCCAAGAGCTCGCACCATACCCCACAATAGACTCTAGAACCGAACCATGGTACAGCTGCACCAGCTTTGGCTCCAGATAAAATCTCTGCTGTCCAATTCTGATCAACTTCTGCAGCACAGCAATCGCCTTACTAGCTACTGTTTCAATATGCGAGGTATAGCTGCGCCTCTCATCTAGGTACACCGCTAGATACCTGCTAAAGGCCTTCCGACGTATAACACTATCGTTAATATGTATACTGGGGTCCCTGTTCAAATTCCCTTTGAAAACATATAACTTGTTTTATGTGGTGCTACAACCAATTTGGAAATATTACACCACCCCTCTAAAATCCCCACAGCAGTTCTAGATCTTCACTCCAACTGCAACCTAATGTTGCCATGCACAAGAATGAGTAAGTCGTCCGTGTAGGTGACTGCTCCCAACACCAATGCTTCTTCCTGCAGAGACTTCAGCAGTGGCTCCATGTTTATATCCCAAAACACGGGTCCGCATACCGAGCCCTGTGGACATCACTTTGTTATCGCCTTCATCACAACCGTATCGGGAGAGGTCATCCTCGCCACCTGGTTCTTGCAGTAATCCATCAGACAATTGTGGAGTAGGCGCAGACACTGCATCTCTCGCAAGCGGGAGAACAGAGCCGGCCACCACAGATTGTCAAATGCACCAGCAATATCCACCATTAATCCCACCACATAGCTACAGAATGTCGAGTCGACAGGCTTGGTCGCAAGGTTAATGGCGTCCTCAGCAGAACGCCCCCTGTGGAAACCAAACTGCCACTCATGCATCCCATGCATCTCACGGTGGATACGCAGTCTGCTGCAGAGCAACTTCTCGTAAGCTTTCCCCAACGTATCCAACAGGCAAATAGGTCTGTATACTTTTACATCCATAGGGTCCTTCTAAGGTTTCCTCAGGATCACCACCTTCGCTTGCTTCCAAATGTCGGGAACCTTCCGACCTCCAGGCAACGATTGTAAAGGACCATGAGGACAGGAACAATCTTCGGCACTAAAGACTGCAATACTTCCACTGGCACGCCATCTGCCCCAGGAGACTTTCCAGTTGTTAACTTCAACAGGGTAACCCTTACCTCCTCTTCAGAGAAAGGGTACACTTGCAACTCATTATCGTAATCTCTGGTCACTTGGGACCTGATCTCTGCCTGCCCAGCTCTGGGGTGTCTTGCCCCAGATCATCATCTGGGAGCAGGTCCCGCAGCAGGACCTGTACCGTCTCGTACCTGGACGTGGTGACATGCCCAGTGGCACCATCCCTTATGGATGACAAAAATGTAGGAGCTTATCTTGTCTCTCACGATCCTGTACGGCGTCCCCCAGGGGTCCACCGAAAGGTGTTCTCTTACAAACCGTTCCCAACTATTCAACGGAACCTCTAAGATGTTATGTTTGTACAGATTTTTTAAATGCCTGTATAGATCCAATCTATACTGGCCAGCCAACAGATCAACCGTACGTTGATATCTTCTATGTGCCCTTCGAACAGCCTGGCATAGACCAGTCAGCTCGGGAGTCCATGGCGCCAGGCAAACGCCTTGTGACCCACCCCTCCTGGGCACGGCTATTTCAATTGCACTTAGGATAGAGTTCACAACCGCGGTAGCCGCCCCATCTACCTCGAAAACTTGTCCCAACTCTGGGGCACACACTCCCGAAGGAGTCTTTCCCAGTCACCCCTAGAAAAATTATACTTAGAAACCTTTCCATGCGGCACAGCGACCGGATCATCAGTCAACAAAAATTGCAAAACATTATGATCGCTAGACGTGGTACCGTCCAGCGTCTCCCACTCCGCGGTCCTGTGAATAGCCACATTATTCGCCAGAGTAACATCGATCCATGACTTCACGCCAGCTCTGCCGGAATAAGTCAGCACCATACTTGGCGTATTAACCACCATTCGGTTAAATTCATTAATAAATTCCTCCAATTCGCGTTCCTTATCGTCTACAACTCTGCTGTGCCACATGAAAGATTTCGCATTGGCATCAAGCGCCAACACGAGGTGCCTTGTTCTAAGTGTCTGGCAGATTGCTCGCAGCTGATTTAAATATCAAGTAATTGGATCTCTATACTGAGAATACACTGACACCAATTACCATATCTCATCCCCTTTTAACACTTCCAGCACCACAACATGATCATTATTAAACAGAGACAAAAGAAGTAGTTCTACGGTTCTAATCAAAAACAGCAGCATCAGCAAGCTGACCTCCTACGGAAATCACTTGCGAAGTGCCTGGCAGATTAGGAATGGACACCCCCCCCCCCCCCCCCCGGGAGTACGATTCCTCCAAACCGCCTGCGAACACTGGGTGCTGTTGGCCCCTTTTTTTTCCCCATCATTTTACATATATGTGGAAGCTATATTTATATGGTACGAATTATGCTCTGTAAGCAATTCTAATTGTTGTAACAGCTGTAAGACAATTTTCGTAAATTTTTATTTGAAAATATTACAAGGTAGAGTGCTGTGGAAATAACAAGAATGTTTGTATTCATAGATACTGTAATCACGAAGTCCGATATTGCGTAATTTGCCACATTGGTAAATAAACTTTTCGCTTTGCTGCTACATAGAAGCGTTATTATGGTGACCTTTCCCGGTTTCTCTTTTCTGAGATCCGTTGCTCACCGCTCTACAGTACTCCTGTACTAATTTCGATCGACGGCAAGGGAGTTATATTTTCGCAGACACTGCCACAAGATTTTTTTTTCTCTATGAACTCTTGTAAATACACACAGCATGCAAGCTTTGTAAATAACAAAGATGTGTGTGGATGTTTTCATAACTGTTGTAATCACGAAGTCCGGTATTATAAGTTTTGCCACGTTTGAAAGTACACAGTCATCTTCAGATTCGAAATAAAACGTTACTTTGCTGACCCTTCCCCGATTGTTTATCTTTCTTTGTTGTCCGAAAATTCGCATCTCTTCACTCCACAGCACTCGTATACTAATTTCGACCGATAGCAATGGAGCTGTTGGCTTTTAACGTGCGTTCCACACTGTTATTCTTTGCCCTCCGCAGTAGAAAGATATTTTTCCTATTTTTTTATTGGACTTGAAACGGTAAAAACGTTTTATCTTTACGTAAATAAATAAATAACTCTTTCCTTTCACGTTACACACGATCGAATGGCGTATCTGGGCGTTAAATATGGCACGATTTCTGCCGAAAATTGCGTGTTAGGAGAGAAGCGGAACATAACTTTCCGCAAGCAATTACTTAATTGTGGAAAATCGTCTTTCTTTTACGTGAAAAAAAGAAAAAAAAAATAGGAAAAAATTTACGCAAATTTTTGCTATTTCTTCTGCTTCTCGCAGACGTACCCTCGTGTTTGCGCCCTTATAAACCCCTGTCCCCCCGAGCGGCAGCGAGCGGCAGTCGAGACAAGTCGAGACCTAAGGGGAGGCGACGCTATGCGAGTGCACTGGGCAATAATTGCGAATGAACTAATCTTAATTGTGCAGTCTTCTGGCACGAGAATCGCCGCGAGTGCTTAGCTCATACGTTACTCAGCTGTTTAAAAACACCGCGTCCTTCTGCGAGTGTCGGAAGCCACGCGCGATCGCGAATGACAGGGGGCGCATAGAGCACCGCACCCCGCCCGCGGGACACGCCGGCTAATGGGGCAGACGCTTCGGAAACGCCAGGCGTGCACTGCGCTCGGCCTTCGCGGCCGGTGGCCACTGTGCACTTTCTCTAAAGGTGCTGCTTTCGGCGGAAGGATACGCCATCTATCGAATGTGGGCCGATTTATGTAGAAAATAGAGATTCTAGGTGTTGGGGGAGGAGCTGGAGGCGACTAGTAGCGTGCGAGGACGTTATACTGGCGCCAACGGCCATACCACGTTGAATACACCGGTTCTCGTCCGATCACCGAAGTTAAGCAACGTTGGGCCCGGTTAGTACTTGGATGGGTGACCGCCTGGCAACACCTCGTGCGCGAGCGGGCCGCTGTCAACAAGTGCGCGTGTGCTGGCGGCGTGTTTACGTGCGCCGCCGGTGTATCGTGAGTCTTCCTTCGTGTGTTTTTCTTCGTTTGTAGAGTCCGGCCATGAATATTGACTATAGTGAGGAACGTGAAAACAACGTTATGTGTGAGTTCTCTAAACAGGCTCCACGTCCCACTGCGTTTGAGATCCACAGATGGCTGAGGGACGATCTTCAACTCACGTACAACGAGCTTTGCGGTATTCAGCTAGATACTATTCTGAACGTCCTTTTTCTTAAATTGAAAACTCCCGAATGTTGCGACCGTTTAGTATACCGTGACGATGGTATTCACAAGTTTAGGCATTTAAATGGCACCATTAGTAATGTCAAACTCACGCACGCTGGTCTCGGAGTTCGCCACGTCCGTGTATTTAACCTCCCATTTGAGGTTCGAAACGATACGATCGTTCGATGTTTGTCCCCCTTCGGTGACGTACTGGCGATATCCAAGGAAAAGTGGTCCGATGCCTACTATTTCCAAGTAGAAAATGGCATCAGAAGCGTGCAAATGGTGGTTAAGAAGCACATTCCGTCCTTTGTGCTGATGAACGGGCACCGTGCGTTTATTACGTACCACGGTCAGCCACAAACGTGTTCCCACTGTGGCGGTGTGGGCCACTATCGCAATCAGTGCCCTCGGCGTCGGCCCGCGCAGCTCCCGCGTGACGACGGTGCGCTGCCCTCGTTTGCGTCGGTTGCGGCTACCGCTCGTTTGCCCGTCCCCACGGCACCTCTCCCGAGTACAGCTCCGGGAGTCGAGGCCATGGATACGACATCTTCCTCGAATGTGACGATCCCCACAACGGACTTGACACTGCCTGCTGCCCCTGTAGTGGATCAGGACCCCGCCGCCGAACGTGTAGACCTAGAGCAGCGGGATGCCACCAACCCGGTGGTCCCTGCTGTGGAATCGGACGTGACAGTTGCCCCCGAACTGCCGCTTGCGGCCTCCTCCGCAGTGTCTACTGCGGACGTCCCTCCTGTTCCCTCGGCGGACCCTCCGGTGCTCCGCAGTGAATTCTCTGCGGAACCGAAGCCGCGCCGGGAACGTTATCCCTCTCGTACCCGCCGCGCTGGCCACGAACGTAGCGTCAGTAGCTCAGCGGTTCTGGAATCCCGTCGTTCCTCCCTGCGTGACCGCAGTCTCTCTCCGGGGTCGCGGACGCAGTCGTCGTTCCCGCCGGTTCTCCGGAAAGAGTCCGCATCGGTCGTTAACCGAGGCCTCGGGCGACGGGGTTCGTCCCGGGGCGGCGACGTGGGCCTCGAGCGACGGTGTGCCTCTCAGGGTGATATCGTAGGGCTCGGGCGACGGACTAGTTCGTCGGGCGAGAACGTCGACGTTGAGCTACGGGGATCCGATGACCGTGACCTGGAGCGGCGTACCGCACGGGACGTGGACCGCCAGGACGCGCCTAACGTTGATCTCGAGCCCCGCACGGGCCGCGACCGAGACCCTGGGCTACGGCTCTCCCGCCACGCGGACTTCGAGCGGCGGCGTACCCCTTACAGTAGAGACGCGGACGTGAGCCACCGCTCCGCACCGGGGCGGCACCAAGACATGGAACACTGGCCGCTCGGGAGTCAGGGGCGTCGCTCGCAACGGTCTGCCGCCCGTAACAAGGAGGACGGCGCCGCCGCCCCCTCCCATCGCGATGTCACTGTGCGGCGACTTCAGCAGTTCCTCAGTCAGCAAGGTGACCCTCTGGCGGAGGCGAGCATGGCCGTGGACACTGATCCTGAGGCTTCTTTGGCGGCTCAGTCCGCCAAACGGAAGGCTGAAGACAACCACCAGCGCCGTAGCCGTCCTTCCTCTGTTGTTTCTGCGGACGTAGATATGGCCGACTCGCCGGCGTCAGGTGACCCCACCGGCACCGCGGTCGCGGTTGATCCCATGCCCGACTGGTCGGAACCGGTGAGTGACGCCGAGGGCGATTTGAGGTAACATGTTTGACATACCCTTTCTTAAATGTTGCAGGTACTGTTTTATTTCGGTTCTCTGTTTTATTGGGCTTTTAAAATGTGGGTATGGTGGGTAACGTACGTCGGTTGACAGTCGTCACGGTGAACGTGAATAAAATGAAGAATCGACTTAAGGCGTTGGCTCTGTGCCACTTTCTGCGTGACGTTCGTTGTCATGTGGCCATGTTGCAGGAGGCTACCAGGGATCTTTTACTGTTTTTATCTGATTTTAGTCACTTTACTGTCATCGACAATGTGAACCCTGAGGAGGAAACGGGTACTGCGATTTCAGTGTGTCCTGAGCTCACTGTTGGCGATGTTGACATTCTACCGAGCGGTAGGGCCATTGCCTGTCTCATTAGTGGGGTGTACTTCATTAATGTATATGGTCCCTCCGGTTCCAATAAGCCTGCCAAGGCGGCGTTTTATGGTCAGGATGTCTGTTACCTTCTGCGTCGGAACCCTGAATTTGTCGTTCTCGGTGGAGATTTCAACGCTGTTCTCGAGGCGCGGGATCAGAGCCCGCGTCCGGGACTTTGCCAAGAACTCAGTCGGTTGGTGGAGAGCTTTCGATTGCGGGACACGTGGCGCGTGCTGTACCCTGGCCACACTGTTTACACTTACTTCTACCCCACAGGGTGCAGCCGCTTGGATAGGGTGTATGTCTCCGCCAATCTTGCGGCTCACGTTAGGCGGGCGGAAGTGAAACCGGTCGCCTTTAGTGATCATTGTGCCTTTTTAACCGACGTTGTTTTACCTCAGGAGCGTTTTGTCCGTCGACATAGCCGCTGGAAGCTCAACTGTGGGATCTTGACTGACGACGTTTTTATCGATCGTTTTCGTGCCCTATGGGGCCGACTTGTGCTGCGGCGACCGGATTCCATCAGTACACTAGAGTGGTGGGTTCAGGAGGCGAAACCCGCCGTTCGTCAGTTTTTAATTGATTTTAGCCGGGAGGCCGCGCGTTGGCGTCGGGCCACTTTCGGTTTCTACCAAAACTGCCTCCTCGATCTCGCTCAACGAGTTCCGACGCAACCTGATCTCCTCCCCACTTTTAAACGGCTCAAGGCTCAATTACTGGCTGACATGCGGGATACCTGCCAGGGTGCTGTGGCGCGCAGCCAACCGGTGGGGCCGGTTGGTGGCGAACCCCTCTCCCTGTATCACCTAAACCGGGAAAGGAGGCGTCGGGAGCGGTTGGCCATAGATGTTTGGCGTCGGACGGACGGCGCTCAAACCACTGACATGGCTGACGTCGAGGCCGACGTTCATCGGCATTTTTCTGCCCTGTTCAGCGGTGTCGACATTGATCGCGAAGCCTTGAGTGGGTTTTTGCAGGCGACACCTCATGTCCTTACCCGCACTGACAGAGCCCACCTTAACGAGGAGTACACGGCAGAAGATGTCACCGATGCTTTACGCTGCAGTCCCAGGGGCAAGTCCCCCGGGCCTGATGGGATCCCAGCAGAATTTTACTTGGCGTTTTTTAATGAATTTCGAGACACCTTCGTTCGTATTATTAATGAAATTCGCGACGGTGTTCGAGTACCTGCGGCGTTTGTGGAGGGTTATATTGTGCTTATACCTAAATCTACTGCTCTCCCGAGTATCAATAATGTCCGTCCAATTACATTGATGAACGCGGACTACAAGGTAATGACGCGGTGTATTACCCATCGTTTGAAGAGCGCATTGCCAAAGGTCCTTAGTCCTGACCAAACGTGCGCTGTTCAAGGCAGGAATATCTTTGACGCTCTCTTAGCATACAGAGATTGTATTGCCATGGTGCAGAGCGAGCGAATCCGAACGGCTGCCATTGTCCTCATCGATTTTAAAAACGCTTTTGATCGCGTCAGCCACGAATACCTGCGGCGAATCATGGTGCGGATGGGGTTTGGACAGAAATTCACCCTTATGGTTCGGAATCTGTTTGCTCATGCCACCTCCAGGGTCTCTGTCAATGGGAGTCTTACGCCATCTATTAGTGTGCAGCGCTCTGTCAGGCAAGGTTGTCCGCTCTCAATGTCACTTTTTTCTATCGCGCTGGACCCCCTGCTGCGCCTCATTACCCAGGAATGTCACGGCCTTCAATTGGGTCCTGTGCGGTTAACATGCAAGGCTTACGCCGATGACTTGGGGGTCTTTGTTAAATCGTCAGAGGACGTCGACAACCTGCGCGCTGTCCTACAGCGGTTTGAGCGTGCAACTGGGGCCATTATTAATACACAGAAGACAGTCCTTCTCCCGCTGACTCCCCGTGCCCGCACTCTTCAGCGAGATTGGTTTTGTCTCCGTGAGCAGCAGAAGGTGCTTGGAGTGCTCTTCACCTCGAAACTCCAGCGCATGGAGGCTCTGAATTGGCGGCCCACATTACATGCCATTCGTGCTGTATGCCGGTTCTCTGCCGCAAGGAACCTGGCGATCCTTCAGAAGACAGCCCTCGTTAATTCTACCATTCTTGCAAAGGCTTGGCACTTGGCCCAAGTCCTACCTGTTCCCAAGGAATTGGGGCGTGCTATTATGCAGGCCGTCTTTTGGTTTCTGTGGCAAGGAGAAACCTTTAAGGTGTCCCTTCAGGCGTGTACCTTGAGTCCGCGTGAGGGTGGCCTGGGGTTGGTGGACTTTGGGGCGAAGTGTGCGGCGCTGCTTCTTAAGAGGACAACTGCCGTGTTGGAACGTGACCCTGTCAGTCCAACGGCTGTGGTGTTCAACAGGTACCGGCCGGCATCAGTGGTTGCCCCGGTGTCTGTGGGCCACATTCCATTCACACTGAACCATGTCCGCCGTTATTATTTGTTGAATAGCTACGTTCTGTTGAGCGACATGCCTGGCAACAGCGTGTCTGATATCACTGCTGCACTGCGCGGACGTCCTGTTCGAATAAAGTGGGAATATCGTTACCCACAGCACGACTGGACCGCTGTATGGGCCAACTTGGCGAACACCGTCTTACCGCCTGCGGTTCACGACACTTGGTATAAGGTTGTACAACGTACCTACCCCACGAATTCCAAGCTGTACTCCATCCGAAAGCTTGCGAGCGGCTCTTGTGAAAGTTGTCTTGTTGAGGATACGCTCGATCACCGATTTGTGTGTACAAAGTACTGCTCTGTGTGGCGTACTGCATGTGATATGCTCCGCTTGATTCATCGGACGGACATACGAAGTGTGACGCCAACTGATGCCTTGATTCCGCAGTGTTCCGCGTTCCCTAGCACCAAGCGGAACGCCACTGTGTGGATTCTTGGCCACTCCGTTTATGCCCTATTTACCCTGCGGATGACATCTGTTACAGACTTCTTACTCTATTTATGGACAACTCACGATGTGGACAAACGACGTCCGAATTATGACAAACTCTTTGCGAGGTTTTTGCATGTCGCCTTAACGCATGCCTTCACTAAGAACGCCTTAACCTGTTGAAGACAATTTGATGTGATTGGTTTACGTGTCTTGATTGTGCACTAGGACTGTTCCCAGAACTATACAGCTATATGTCTTTTCTGTTCCGTTCTTAATAATATTCCTGTTTTCTAGCCAAGAAGTGGCCTTTCTTTTCTTCCTGTTTTTCTTTCCCTTTGTTGGTGTTTGCTGGATGGGCGTTTTCTTACGCCTCCCTGTCCGTCTTCAAATACATTTAATTCTATGGTATCCTAGAGGGGGTCTCTTTCGTTTGTCTGGTACCCAGTGTGGGTGGTGCCTCAGACACATCAATTGGTTACGCCGATGAACACGGCGTAACAGGATATGGTTTCTCTTCGAGGAGGATCGATTTTTTTTCGAAGTACAATAACAAAAAGATAATGTAATCACCAAAAAAAAAAAAAAAAAAAAAGGTGCTGTTGGCCCCCTTCTTTTTTTTCCGCAAAAAAAAAAAAAAAAAAAAAAAAAAAAAAAAAGGTGCTGTTGGCCCCCTTCTTTTTTTTTTCCGCATCATTTTACATATATGTGGAGGCTATATTTGTATGGCACGAATTATGCTCTGTAAGCAATTCTAATTGTTGTAACAGCTGTAAGACAATTTTCGTAAATTTTTATTCGAAAATATTACAAGGTAGAGTGCTGTGGAAATAACAAGAATGTTTGTATTCATAGATACTGTAATCACCAAGTCCGATATTGTGTAATTTGCCACATTGGTAAATAAACATTTCGCTTTGCTGCTACATAGAAGCGTTATTATGGTGCCTTTCCCGGTTTCTCTTTTCTGGGATCCGTTCCTCGCCGCTCTACAGTACTCCTGTACTAGTTTCGATCGACGGCAAGGAAGTTATATTTTCGCAGACACTGCCACAAGAATTTTTTTTTCTTTTTCTATTAACTCTTGTAAATACATAAAGCATGCAAGCTTTGTAAATAACAAAGGTCTGTGTGGATGTTTTCATAACTGTTGTAATCACGAAGTCCGGTATCATGAGTTTTGCCACGTTTGAAAGTACACAGTTATCTTCAGATTCGAAATAAAACGTTATTTTGCTGACCCTTCCCCGATTGTTTATCTTTCTTCGAAAATTCGCATCTCTTCACTCCACAGCACTCGTATACTAATTTCGACCGATAGCAATGGAGCTGTTGGCTTTTAACGTGCGTTCCGCTCTGTTATTCTTTGCCCTCCGCAGTAGAAAGATATTTTTCCTATTTTTTTATTGGACTTGAAACGGTAAAAACGTTTTATCTTTACGTAAATAAATAAATAACTCTTTCCTTTCACGTTACACACGATCGAATGGCGTATCTGGGCGTTAAATATGGCACGATTTCTGCCGAAAATTGCGTGTTAGGAGAGAAGCGGAACATAACTTTCCGCAAGCAATTACTTAATTGTGGAAAATCGTCTTTCTTTTACGTGAAAAAAAGAAAAAAAAAATAGGAAAAAATTTACGCAAATTTTTGCTATTTCTTCTGCTTCTCGCAGACGTACCCTCGTGTTTGCGCCCTTATAAACCCCTGTCCCCCCGAGCGGCAGCGAGCGGCAGTCGAGACAAGTCGAGACCTAAGGGGAGGCGACGCTATGCGAGTGCACTGGGCAATAATTGCGAATGAACTAATCTTAATTGTGCAGTCTTCTGGCACGAGAATCGCCGCGAGTGCTTAGCTCATACGTTACTCAGCTGTTTAAAAACACCGCGTCCTTCTGCGAGTGTCGGAAGCCACGCGCGATCGCGAATGACAGGGGGCGCATAGAGCACCGCACCCCGCCCGCGGGACACGCCGGCTAATGGGGCAGACGCTTCGGAAACGCCAGGCGTGCACTGCGCTCGGCCTTCGCGGCCGGTGGCCACTGTGCACTTTCTCTAAAGGTGCTGCTTTCGGCGGAAGGATACGCCATCTATCGAATGTGGGCCGATTTATGTAGAAAATAGAGATTCTAGGTGTTGGGGGAGGAGCTGGAGGCGACTAGTAGCGTGCGAGGACGTTATACTGGCGCCAACGGCCATACCACGTTGAATACACCGGTTCTCGTCCGATCACCGAAGTTAAGCAACGTTGGGCCCGGTTAGTACTTGGATGGGTGACCGCCTGGCAACACCTCGTGCGCGAGCGGGCCGCTGTCAACAAGTGCGCGTGTGCTGGCGGCGTGTTTACGTGCGCCGCCGGTGTATCGTGAGTCTTCCTTCGTGTGTTTTTCTTCGTTTGTAGAGTCCGGCCATGAATATTGACTATAGTGAGGAACGTGAAAACAACGTTATGTGTGAGTTCTCTAAACAGGCTCCACGTCCCACTGCGTTTGAGATCCACAGATGGCTGAGGGACGATCTTCAACTCACGTACAACGAGCTTTGCGGTATTCAGCTAGATACTATTCTGAACGTCCTTTTTCTTAAATTGAAAACTCCCGAATGTTGCGACCGTTTAGTATACCGTGACGATGGTATTCACAAGTTTAGGCATTTAAATGGCACCATTAGTAATGTCAAACTCACGCACGCTGGTCTCGGAGTTCGCCACGTCCGTGTATTTAACCTCCCATTTGAGGTTCGAAACGATACGATCGTTCGATGTTTGTCCCCCTTCGGTGACGTACTGGCGATATCCAAGGAAAAGTGGTCCGATGCCTACTATTTCCAAGTAGAAAATGGCATCAGAAGCGTGCAAATGGTGGTTAAGAAGCACATTCCGTCCTTTGTGCTGATGAACGGGCACCGTGCGTTTATTACGTACCACGGTCAGCCACAAACGTGTTCCCACTGTGGCGGTGTGGGCCACTATCGCAATCAGTGCCCTCGGCGTCGGCCCGCGCAGCTCCCGCGTGACGACGGTGCGCTGCCCTCGTTTGCGTCGGTTGCGGCTACCGCTCGTTTGCCCGTCCCCACGGCACCTCTCCCGAGTACAGCTCCGGGAGTCGAGGCCATGGATACGACATCTTCCTCGAATGTGACGATCCCCACAACGGACTTGACACTGCCTGCTGCCCCTGTAGTGGATCAGGACCCCGCCGCCGAACGTGTAGACCTAGAGCAGCGGGATGCCACCAACCCGGTGGTCCCTGCTGTGGAATCGGACGTGACAGTTGCCCCCGAACTGCCGCTTGCGGCCTCCTCCGCAGTGTCTACTGCGGACGTCCCTCCTGTTCCCTCGGCGGACCCTCCGGTGCTCCGCAGTGAATTCTCTGCGGAACCGAAGCCGCGCCGGGAACGTTATCCCTCTCGTACCCGCCGCGCTGGCCACGAACGTAGCGTCAGTAGCTCAGCGGTTCTGGAATCCCGTCGTTCCTCCCTGCGTGACCGCAGTCTCTCTCCGGGGTCGCGGACGCAGTCGTCGTTCCCGCCGGTTCTCCGGAAAGAGTCCGCATCGGTCGTTAACCGAGGCCTCGGGCGACGGGGTTCGTCCCGGGGCGGCGACGTGGGCCTCGAGCGACGGTGTGCCTCTCAGGGTGATATCGTAGGGCTCGGGCGACGGACTAGTTCGTCGGGCGAGAACGTCGACGTTGAGCTACGGGGATCCGATGACCGTGACCTGGAGCGGCGTACCGCACGGGACGTGGACCGCCAGGACGCGCCTAACGTTGATCTCGAGCCCCGCACGGGCCGCGACCGAGACCCTGGGCTACGGCTCTCCCGCCACGCGGACTTCGAGCGGCGGCGTACCCCTTACAGTAGAGACGCGGACGTGAGCCACCGCTCCGCACCGGGGCGGCACCAAGACATGGAACACTGGCCGCTCGGGAGTCAGGGGCGTCGCTCGCAACGGTCTGCCGCCCGTAACAAGGAGGACGGCGCCGCCGCCCCCTCCCATCGCGATGTCACTGTGCGGCGACTTCAGCAGTTCCTCAGTCAGCAAGGTGACCCTCTGGCGGAGGCGAGCATGGCCGTGGACACTGATCCTGAGGCTTCTTTGGCGGCTCAGTCCGCCAAACGGAAGGCTGAAGACAACCACCAGCGCCGTAGCCGTCCTTCCTCTGTTGTTTCTGCGGACGTAGATATGGCCGACTCGCCGGCGTCAGGTGACCCCACCGGCACCGCGGTCGCGGTTGATCCCATGCCCGACTGGTCGGAACCGGTGAGTGACGCCGAGGGCGATTTGAGGTAACATGTTTGACATACCCTTTCTTAAATGTTGCAGGTACTGTTTTATTTCGGTTCTCTGTTTTATTGGGCTTTTAAAATGTGGGTATGGTGGGTAACGTACGTCGGTTGACAGTCGTCACGGTGAACGTGAATAAAATGAAGAATCGACTTAAGGCGTTGGCTCTGTGCCACTTTCTGCGTGACGTTCGTTGTCATGTGGCCATGTTGCAGGAGGCTACCAGGGATCTTTTACTGTTTTTATCTGATTTTAGTCACTTTACTGTCATCGACAATGTGAACCCTGAGGAGGAAACGGGTACTGCGATTTTAGTGTGTCCTGAGCTCACTGTTGGCGATGTTGACATTCTACCGAGCGGTAGGGCCATTGCCTGTCTCATTAGTGGGGTGTACTTCATTAATGTATATGGTCCCTCCGGTTCCAATAAGCCTGCCAAGGCGGCGTTTTATGGTCAGGATGTCTGTTACCTTCTGCGTCGGAACCCTGAATTTGTCGTTCTCGGTGGAGATTTCAACGCTGTTCTCGAGGCGCGGGATCAGAGCCCGCGTCCGGGACTTTGCCAAGAACTCAGTCGGTTGGTGGAGAGCTTTCGATTGCGGGACACGTGGCGCGTGCTGTACCCTGGCCACACTGTTTACACTTACTTCTACCCCACAGGGTGCAGCCGTTTGGATAGGGTGTATGTCTCCGCCAATCTTGCGGCTCACGTTAGGCGGGCGGAAGTGAAACCGGTCGCCTTTAGTGATCATTGTGCCTTTTTAACCGACGTTGTTTTACCTCAGGAGCGTTTTGTCCGTCGACATAGCCGCTGGAAGCTCAACTGTGGGATCTTGACTGACGACGTTTTTATCGATCGTTTTCGTGCCCTATGGGGCCGACTTGTGCTGCGGCGACCGGATTCCATCAGTACACTAGAGTGGTGGGTTCAGGAGGCGAAACCCGCCGTTCGTCAGTTTTTAATTGATTTTAGCCGGGAGGCCGCGCGTTGGCGTCGGGCCACTTTCAGTTTCTACCAAAACTGCCTCCTCGATCTCGCTCAACGAGTTCCGACGCAACCTGATCTCCTCCCCACTTTTAAACGGCTCAAGGCTCAATTACTGGCTGACATGCGGGATACCTGCCAGGGTGCTGTGGCGCGCAGCCAACCGGTGGGGCCGGTTGGTGGCGAACCCCTCTCCCTGTATCACCTAAACCGGGAAAGGAGGCGTCGGGAGCGGTTGGCCATAGATGTTTGGCGTCGGACGGACGGCGCTCAAACCACTGACATGGCTGACGTCGAGGCCGACGTTCATCGGCATTTTTCTGCCCTGTTCAGCGGTGTCGACATTGATCGCGAAGCCTTGAGTGGGTTTTTGCAGGCGACACCTCATGTCCTTACCCGCACTGACAGAGCCCACCTTAACGAGGAGTACACGGCAGAAGATGTCACCGATGCTTTACGCTGCAGTCCCAGGGGCAAGTCCCCCGGGCCTGATGGGATCCCAGCAGAATTTTACTTGGCGTTTTTTAATGAATTTCGAGACACCTTCGTTCGTATTATTAATGAAATTCGCGACGGTGTTCGAGTACCTGCGGCGTTTGTGGAGGGTTATATTGTGCTTATACCTAAATCTACTGCTCTCCCGAGTATCAATAATGTCCGTCCAATTACATTGATGAACGCGGACTACAAGGTAATGACGCGGTGTATTACCCATCGTTTGAAGAGCGCATTGCCAAAGGTCCTTAGTCCTGACCAAACGTGCGCTGTTCAAGGCAGGAATATCTTTGACGCTCTCTTAGCATACAGAGATTGTATTGCCATGGTGCAGAGCGAGCGAATCCGAACGGCTGCCATTGTCCTCATCGATTTTAAAAACGCTTTTGATCGCGTCAGCCACGAATACCTGCGGCGAATCATGGTGCGGATGGGGTTTGGACAGAAATTCACCCTTATGGTTCGGAATCTGTTTGCTCATGCCACCTCCAGGGTCTCTGTCAATGGGAGTCTTACGCCATCTATTAGTGTGCAGCGCTCTGTCAGGCAAGGTTGTCCGCTCTCAATGTCACTTTTTTCTATCGCGCTGGACCCCCTGCTGCGCCTCATTACCCAGGAATGTCACGGCCTTCAATTGGGTCCTGTGCGGTTAACATGCAAGGCTTACGCCGATGACTTGGGGGTCTTTGTTAACTCGTCAGAGGACGTCGACAACCTGCGCGCTGTCCTACAGCGGTTTGAGCGTGCAACTGGGGCCATTATTAATACACAGAAGACAGTCCTTCTCCCGCTGACTCCCCGTGCCCGCACTCTTCAGCGAGATTGGTTTTGTCTCCGTGAGCAGCAGAAGGTGCTTGGAGTGCTCTTCACCTCGAAACTCCAGCGCATGGAGGCTCTGAATTGGCGGCCCACATTACATGCCATTCGTGCTGTATGCCGGTTCTCTGCCGCAAGGAACCTGGCGATCCTTCAGAAGACAGCCCTCGTTAATTCTACCATTCTTGCAAAGGCTTGGCACTTGGCCCAAGTCCTACCTGTTCCCAAGGAATTGGGGCGTGCTATTATGCAGGCCGTCTTTTGGTTTCTGTGGCAAGGAGAAACCTTTAAAGTGTCCCTTCAGGCGTGTACCTTGAGTCCGCGTGAGGGTGGCCTGGGGTTGGTGGACTTTGGGGCGAAGTGTGCGGCGCTGCTTCTTAAGAGGACAACTGCCGTGTTGGAACGTGACCCTGTCAGTCCAACGGCTGTGGTGTTCAACAGGTACCGGCCGGCATCAGTGGTTGCCCCGGTGTCTGTGGGCCACATTCCATTCACACTGAACCATGTCCGCCGTTATTATTTGTTGAATAGCTACGTTCTGTTGAGCGACATGCCTGGCAACAGCGTGTCTGATATCACTGCTGCACTGCGCGGACGTCCTGTTCGAATAAAGTGGGAATATCGTTACCCACAGCACGACTGGACCGCTGTATGGGCCAACTTGGCGAACACCGTCTTACCGCCTGCGGTTCACGACACTTGGTATAAGGTTGTACAACGTACCTACCCCACGAATTCCAAGCTGTACTCCATCCGAAAGCTTGCGAGCGGCTCTTGTGAAAGTTGTCTTGTTGAGGATACGCTCGATCACCGATTTGTGTGTACAAAGTACTGCTCTGTGTGGCGTACTGCATGTGATATGCTCCGCTTGATTCATCGGACGGACATACGAAGTGTGACGCCATCTGATGCCTTGATTCCCCAGTGTTCCGCGTTCCCTAGCACCAAGCGGAACGCCACTGTGTGGATTCTTGGCCACTCCGTTTATGGCATATTTACCCTGCGGATGACATCTGTTACAGACTTCTTACTCTATTTATGGACAACTCACGATGTGGACAAACAACGTCCGAATTATGACAAACTCTTTGCGAGGTTTTTGCATGTCGCCTTAACGCATGCCTTCACTAAGAACTCCTTAACCTGTTGAAGACAATTTGATGTGATTGGTTTACGTGTCTTGATTGTGCACTAGGACTGTTCCCAGAACTATACAGCTATATGTCTTTTCTGTTCCGTTCTTAATAATATTCCTGTTTTCTAGCCAAGAAGTGGCCTTTCTTTTCTTCCTGTTTTTCTTTCCCTTTGTTGGTGTTTGCTGGATGGGCGTTTTCTTACGCCTCCCTGTCCGTCTTCAAATACAATTAATTCTATGGTATCCTAGAGGGGGTCTCTTTCGTTTGTCTGGTACCCAGTGTGGGTGGTGCCTCAGACACATCAATTGGTTACGCCGATGAACACGGCGTAACAGGATATGGTTTCTCTTCGAGGAGGATCGATTTTTTTTCGAAGTACAATAACAAAAAGATAATGTAAACAAAAAAAAAAAAAAAAAAAAAAAAAAAGGGTGCTGTTGGCCCCCTTCTTTTTTTTTCCGCATCATTTTACATATATGTGGAGGCTATATTTGTATGGCACGAATTATGCTCTGTAAGCAATTCTAATTGTTGTAACAGCTGTAAGACAATTTTCGTAAATTTTTATTCGAAAATATTACAAGGTAGAGTGCTGTGGAAATAACAAGAATGTTTGTATTCATAGATACTGTAATCACCAAGTCCGATATTGTGTAATTTGCCACATTGGTAAATAAACATTTCGCTTTGCTGCTACATAGAAGCGTTATTATGGTGCCTTTCCCGGTTTCTCTTTTCTGGGATCCGTTCCTCGCCGCTCTACAGTACTCCTGTACTAGTTTCGATCGACGGCAAGGAAGTTATATTTTCGCAGACACTGCCACAAGAATTTTTTTTTCTTTTTCTATTAACTCTTGTAAATACATAAAGCATGCAAGCTTTGTAAATAACAAAGGTCTGTGTGGATGTTTTCATAACTGTTGTAATCACGAAGTCCGGTATCATGAGTTTTGCCACGTTTGAAAGTACACAGTTATCTTCAGATTCGAAATAAAACGTTATTTTGCTGACCCTTCCCCGATTGTTTATCTTTCTTCGAAAATTCGCATCTCTTCACTCCACAGCACTCGTATACTAATTTCGACCGATAGCAATGGAGCTGTTGGCTTTTAACGTGCGTTCCGCTCTGTTATTCTTTGCCCTCCGCAGTAGAAAGATATTTTTCCTATTTTTTTATTGGACTTGAAACGGTAAAAACGTTTTATCTTTACGTAAATAAATAAATAACTCTTTCCTTTCACGTTACACACGATCGAATGGCGTATCTGGGCGTTAAATATGGCACGATTTCTGCCGAAAATTGCGTGTTAGGAGAGAAGCGGAACATAACTTTCCGCAAGCAATTACTTAATTGTGGAAAATCGTCTTTCTTTTACGTGAAAAAAAGAAAAAAAAAAAATAGGAAAAAATTTACGCAAATTTTTGCTATTTCTTCTGCTTCTCGCAGACGTACCCTCGTGTTTGCGCCCTTATAAACCCCTGTCCCCCCGAGCGGCAGCGAGCGGCAGTCGAGCAAAGTCGAGACAAGTCGAGACCTAAGGGGAGGCGACGCTATGCGAGTGCACTGGGCAATAATTGCGAATGAACTAATCTTAATTGTGCAGTCTTCTGGCACGAGAATCGCCGCGAGTGCTTAGCTCATACGTTACTCAGCTGTTTAAAAACACCGCGTCCTTCTGCGAGTGTCGGAAGCCACGCGCGATCGCGAATGACAGGGGGCGCATAGAGCACCGCACCCCGCCCGCGGGACACGCCGGCTAATGGGACAGACGCTTCGGAAACGCCAGGCGTGCACTGCGCTCGGCCTTCGCGGCCGGTGGCCACTGTGCACTTTCTCTAAAGGTGCTGCTTTCGGCGGAAGGATACGCCATCTATCGAATGTGGGCCGATTTATGTAGAAAATAGAGATTCTAGGTGTTGGGGGAGGAGCTGGAGGCGACTAGTAGCGTGCGAGGACGTTATACTGGCGCCAACGGCCATACCACGTTGAATACACCGGTTCTCGTCCGATCACCGAAGTTAAGCAACGTTGGGCCCGGTTAGTACTTGGATGGGTGACCGCCTGGGAACACCGGGTGCTGTTGGCCCCCTTCTTTTTTTTTTTCCGCATCATTTTACATATATGTGGAGGCTATATTTGTATGGCACGAATTATGCTCTGTAAGCAATTCTAATTGTTGTAACAGCTGTAAGACAATTTTCGTAAATTTTTATTCGAAAATATTACAAGGTAGAGTGCTGTGGAAATAACAAGAATGTTTGTATTCATAGATACTGTAATCACCAAGTCCGATATTGTGTAATTTGCCACATTGGTAAATAAACATTTCGCTTTGCTGCTACATAGAAGCGTTATTATGGTGCCTTTCCCGGTTTCTCTTTTCTGGGATCCGTTCCTCGCCGCTCTACAGTACTCCTGTACTAGTTTCGATCGACGGCAAGGAAGTTATATTTTCGCAGACACTGCCACAAGAATTTTTTTTTCTTTTTCTATTAACTCTTGTAAATACATAAAGCATGCAAGCTTTGTAAATAACAAAGGTCTGTGTGGATGTTTTCATAACTGTTGTAATCACGAAGTCCGGTATCATGAGTTTTGCCACGTTTGAAAGTACACAGTTATCTTCAGATTCGAAATAAAACGTTATTTTGCTGACCCTTCCCCGATTGTTTATCTTTCTTCGAAAATTCGCATCTCTTCACTCCACAGCACTCGTATACTAATTTCGACCGATAGCAATGGAGCTGTTGGCTTTTAACGTGCGTTCCGCTCTGTTATTCTTTGCCCTCCGCAGTAGAAAGATATTTTTCCTATTTTTTTATTGGACTTGAAACGGTAAAAACGTTTTATCTTTACGTAAATAAATAAATAACTCTTTCCTTTCACGTTACACACGATCGAATGGCGTATCTGGGCGTTAAATATGGCACGATTTCTGCCGAAAATTGCGTGTTAGGAGAGAAGCGGAACATAACTTTCCGCAAGCAATTACTTAATTGTGGAAAATCGTCTTTCTTTTACGTGAAAAAAAGAAAAAAAAAAAAATAGGAAAAAATTTACGCAAATTTTTGCTATTTCTTCTGCTTCTCGCAGACGTACCCTCGTGTTTGCGCCCTTATAAACCCCTGTCCCCCCGAGCGGCAGCGAGCGGCAGTCGAGCAAAGTCGAGACAAGTCGAGACCTAAGGGGAGGCGACGCTATGCGAGTGCACTGGGCAATAATTGCGAATGAACTAATCTTAATTGTGCAGTCTTCTGGCACGAGAATCGCCGCGAGTGCTTAGCTCATACGTTACTCAGCTGTTTAAAAACACCGCGTCCTTCTGCGAGTGTCGGAAGCCACGCGCGATCGCGAATGACAGGGGGCGCATAGAGCACCGCACCCCGCCCGCGGGACACGCCGGCTAATGGGACAGACGCTTCGGAAACGCCAGGCGTGCACTGCGCTCGGCCTTCGCGGCCGGTGGCCACTGTGCACTTTCTCTAAAGGTGCTGCTTTCGGCGGAAGGATACGCCATCTATCGAATGTGGGCCGATTTATGTAGAAAATAGAGATTCTAGGTGTTGGGGGAGGAGCTGGAGGCGACTAGTAGCGTGCGAGGACGTTATACTGGCGCCAACGGCCATACCACGTTGAATACACCGGTTCTCGTCCGATCACCGAAGTTAAGCAACGTTGGGCCCGGTTAGTACTTGGATGGGTGACCGCCTGGGAACACCGGGTGCTGTTGGCCCCCTTCTTTTTTTTTTTCCGCATCATTTTACATATATGTGGAGGCTATATTTGTATGGCACGAATTATGCTCTGTAAGCAATTCTAATTGTTGTAACAGCTGTAAGACAATTTTCGTAAATTTTTATTCGAAAATATTACAAGGTAGAGTGCTGTGGAAATAACAAGAATGTTTGTATTCATAGATACTGTAATCACCAAGTCCGATATTGTGTAATTTGCCACATTGGTAAATAAACATTTCGCTTTGCTGCTACATAGAAGCGTTATTATGGTGCCTTTCCCGGTTTCTCTTTTCTGGGATCCGTTCCTCGCCGCTCTACAGTACTCCTGTACTAGTTTCGATCGACGGCAAGGAAGTTATATTTTCGCAGACACTGCCACAAGAATTTTTTTTTCTTTTTCTAAATACATAAAGCATGCAAGCTTTGTAAATAACAAAGGTCTGTGTGGATGTTTTCATAACTGTTGTAATCACGAAGTCCGGTATCATGAGTTTTGCCACGTTTGAAAGTACACAGTTATCTTCAGATTCGAAATAAAACGTTATTTTGCTGACCCTTCCCCGATTGTTTATCTTTCTTCGAAAATTCGCATCTCTTCACTCCACAGCACTCGTATACTAATTTCGACCGATAGCAATGGAGCTGTTGGCTTTTAACGTGCGTTCCGCTCTGTTATTCTTTGCCCTCCGCAGTAGAAAGATATTTTTCCTATTTTTTTATTGGACTTGAAACGGTAAAAACGTTTTATCTTTACGTAAATAAATAAATAACTCTTTCCTTTCACGTTACACACGATCGAATGGCGTATCTGGGCGTTAAATATGGCACGATTTCTGCCGAAAATTGCGTGTTAGGAGAGAAGCGGAACATAACTTTCCGCAAGCAATTACTTAATTGTGGAAAATCGTCTTTCTTTTACGTGAAAAAAAGAAAAAAAAAAAAAATAGGAAAAAATTTACGCAAATTTTTGCTATTTCTTCTGCTTCTCGCAGACGTACCCTCGTGTTTGCGCCCTTATAAACCCCTGTCCCCCCGAGCGGCAGCGAGCGGCAGTCGAGCAAAGTCGAGACAAGTCGAGACCTAAGGGGAGGCGACGCTATGCGAGTGCACTGGGCAATAATTGCGAATGAACTAATCTTAATTGTGCAGTCTTCTGGCACGAGAATCGCCGCGAGTGCTTAGCTCATACGTTACTCAGCTGTTTAAAAACACCGCGTCCTTCTGCGAGTGTCGGAAGCCACGCGCGATCGCGAATGACAGGGGGCGCATAGAGCACCGCACCCCGCCCGCGGGACACGCCGGCTAATGGGACAGACGCTTCGGAAACGCCAGGCGTGCACTGCGCTCGGCCTTCGCGGCCGGTGGCCACTGTGCACTTTCTCTAAAGGTGCTGCTTTCGGCGGAAGGATACGCCATCTATCGAATGTGGGCCGATTTATGTAGAAAATAGAGATTCTAGGTGTTGGGGGAGGAGCTGGAGGCGACTAGTAGCGTGCGAGGACGTTATACTGGCGCCAACGGCCATACCACGTTGAATACACCGGTTCTCGTCCGATCACCGAAGTTAAGCAACGTTGGGCCCGGTTAGTACTTGGATGGGTGACCGCCTGGGAACACCGGGTGCTGTTGGCCCCCTTCTTTTTTTTTTTCCGCATCATTTTACATATATGTGGAGGCTATATTTGTATGGCACGAATTATGCTCTGTAAGCAATTCTAATTGTTGTAACAGCTGTAAGACAATTTTCGTAAATTTTTATTCGAAAATATTACAAGGTAGAGTGCTGTGGAAATAACAAGAATGTTTGTATTCATAGATACTGTAATCACCAAGTCCGATATTGTGTAATTTGCCACATTGGTAAATAAACATTTCGCTTTGCTGCTACATAGAAGCGTTATTATGGTGCCTTTCCCGGTTTCTCTTTTCTGGGATCCGTTCCTCGCCGCTCTACAGTACTCCTGTACTAGTTTCGATCGACGGCAAGGAAGTTATATTTTCGCAGACACTGCCACAAGAATTTTTTTTTCTTTTTCTATTAACTCTTGTAAATACATAAAGCATGCAAGCTTTGTAAATAACAAAGGTCTGTGTGGATGTTTTCATAACTGTTGTAATCACGAAGTCCGGTATCATGAGTTTTGCCACGTTTGAAAGTACACAGTTATCTTCAGATTCGAAATAAAACGTTATTTTGCTGACCCTTCCCCGATTGTTTATCTTTCTTCGAAAATTCGCATCTCTTCACTCCACAGCACTCGTATACTAATTTCGACCGATAGCAATGGAGCTGTTGGCTTTTAACGTGCGTTCCGCTCTGTTATTCTTTGCCCTCCGCAGTAGAAAGATATTTTTCCTATTTTTTTATTGGACTTGAAACGGTAAAAACGTTTTATCTTTACGTAAATAAATAAATAACTCTTTCCTTTCACGTTACACACGATCGAATGGCGTATCTGGGCGTTAAATATGGCACGATTTCTGCCGAAAATTGCGTGTTAGGAGAGAAGCGGAACATAACTTTCCGCAAGCAATTACTTAATTGTGGAAAATCGTCTTTCTTTTACGTGAAAAAAAGAAAAAAAAAAAAAATAGGAAAAAATTTACGCAAATTTTTGCTATTTCTTCTGCTTCTCGCAGACGTACCCTCGTGTTTGCGCCCTTATAAACCCCTGTCCCCCCGAGCGGCAGCGAGCGGCAGCGAGCGGCAGTCGAGCAAAGTCGAGACAAGTCGAGACCTAAGGGGAGGCGACGCTATGCGAGTGCACTGGGCAATAATTGCGAATGAACTAATCTTAATTGTGCAGTCTTCTGGCACGAGAATCGCCGCGAGTGCTTAGCTCATACGTTACTCAGCTGTTTAAAAACACCGCGTCCTTCTGCGAGTGTCGGAAGCCACGCGCGATCGCGAATGACAGGGGGCGCATAGAGCACCGCACCCCGCCCGCGGGACACGCCGGCTAATGGGACAGACGCTTCGGAAACGCCAGGCGTGCACTGCGCTCGGCCTTCGCGGCCGGTGGCCACTGTGCACTTTCTCTAAAGGTGCTGCTTTCGGCGGAAGGATACGCCATCTATCGAATGTGGGCCGATTTATGTAGAAAATAGAGATTCTAGGTGTTGGGGGAGGAGCTGGAGGCGACTAGTAGCGTGCGAGGACGTTATACTGGCGCCAACGGCCATACCACGTTGAATACACCGGTTCTCGTCCGATCACCGAAGTTAAGCAACGTTGGGCCCGGTTAGTACTTGGATGGGTGACCGCCTGGGAACACCGGGTGCTGTTGGCCCCCTTCTTTTTTTTTTTCCGCATCATTTTACATATATGTGGAGGCTATATTTGTATGGCACGAATTATGCTCTGTAAGCAATTCTAATTGTTGTAACAGCTGTAAGACAATTTTCGTAAATTTTTATTCGAAAATATTACAAGGTAGAGTGCTGTGGAAATAACAAGAATGTTTGTATTCATAGATACTGTAATCACCAAGTCCGATATTGTGTAATTTGCCACATTGGTAAATAAACATTTCGCTTTGCTGCTACATAGAAGCGTTATTATGGTGCCTTTCCCGGTTTCTCTTTTCTGGGATCCGTTCCTCGCCGCTCTACAGTACTCCTGTACTAGTTTCGATCGACGGCAAGGAAGTTATATTTTCGCAGACACTGCCACAAGAATTTTTTTTTCTTTTTCTATTAACTCTTGTAAATACATAAAGCATGCAAGCTTTGTAAATAACAAAGGTCTGTGTGGATGTTTTCATAACTGTTGTAATCACGAAGTCCGGTATCATGAGTTTTGCCACGTTTGAAAGTACACAGTTATCTTCAGATTCGAAATAAAACGTTATTTTGCTGACCCTTCCCCGATTGTTTATCTTTCTTCGAAAATTCGCATCTCTTCACTCCACAGCACTCGTATACTAATTTCGACCGATAGCAATGGAGCTGTTGGCTTTTAACGTGCGTTCCGCTCTGTTATTCTTTGCCCTCCGCAGTAGAAAGATATTTTTCCTATTTTTTTATTGGACTTGAAACGGTAAAAACGTTTTATCTTTACGTAAATAAATAAATAACTCTTTCCTTTCACGTTACACACGATCGAATGGCGTATCTGGGCGTTAAATATGGCACGATTTCTGCCGAAAATTGCGTGTTAGGAGAGAAGCGGAACATAACTTTCCGCAAGCAATTACTTAATTGTGGAAAATCGTCTTTCTTTTACGTGAAAAAAAGAAAAAAAAAAAAAATAGGAAAAAATTTACGCAAATTTTTGCTATTTCTTCTGCTTCTCGCAGACGTACCCTCGTGTTTGCGCCCTTATAAACCCCTGTCCCCCCGAGCGGCAGCGAGCGGCAGTCGAGCAAAGTCGAGACAAGTCGAGACCTAAGGGGAGGCGACGCTATGCGAGTGCACTGGGCAATAATTGCGAATGAACTAATCTTAATTGTGCAGTCTTCTGGCACGAGAATCGCCGCGAGTGCTTAGCTCATACGTTACTCAGCTGTTTAAAAACACCGCGTCCTTCTGCGAGTGTCGGAAGCCACGCGCGATCGCGAATGACAGGGGGCGCATAGAGCACCGCACCCCGCCCGCGGGACACGCCGGCTAATGGGACAGACGCTTCGGAAACGCCAGGCGTGCACTGCGCTCGGCCTTCGCGGCCGGTGGCCACTGTGCACTTTCTCTAAAGGTGCTGCTTTCGGCGGAAGGATACGCCATCTATCGAATGTGGGCCGATTTATGTAGAAAATAGAGATTCTAGGTGTTGGGGGAGGAGCTGGAGGCGACTAGTAGCGTGCGAGGACGTTATACTGGCGCCAACGGCCATACCACGTTGAATACACCGGTTCTCGTCCGATCACCGAAGTTAAGCAACGTTGGGCCCGGTTAGTACTTGGATGGGTGACCGCCTGGGAACACCGGGTGCTGTTGGCCCCCTTCTTTTTTTTTTTCCGCATCATTTTACATATATGTGGAGGCTATATTTGTATGGCACGAATTATGCTCTGTAAGCAATTCTAATTGTTGTAACAGCTGTAAGACAATTTTCGTAAATTTTTATTCGAAAATATTACAAGGTAGAGTGCTGTGGAAATAACAAGAATGTTTGTATTCATAGATACTGTAATCACCAAGTCCGATATTGTGTAATTTGCCACATTGGTAAATAAACATTTCGCTTTGCTGCTACATAGAAGCGTTATTATGGTGCCTTTCCCGGTTTCTCTTTTCTGGGATCCGTTCCTCGCCGCTCTACAGTACTCCTGTACTAGTTTCGATCGACGGCAAGGAAGTTATATTTTCGCAGACACTGCCACAAGAATTTTTTTTTCTTTTTCTATTAACTCTTGTAAATACATAAAGCATGCAAGCTTTGTAAATAACAAAGGTCTGTGTGGATGTTTTCATAACTGTTGTAATCACGAAGTCCGGTATCATGAGTTTTGCCACGTTTGAAAGTACACAGTTATCTTCAGATTCGAAATAAAACGTTATTTTGCTGACCCTTCCCCGATTGTTTATCTTTCTTCGAAAATTCGCATCTCTTCACTCCACAGCACTCGTATACTAATTTCGACCGATAGCAATGGAGCTGTTGGCTTTTAACGTGCGTTCCGCTCTGTTATTCTTTGCCCTCCGCAGTAGAAAGATATTTTTCCTATTTTTTTATTGGACTTGAAACGGTAAAAACGTTTTATCTTTACGTAAATAAATAAATAACTCTTTCCTTTCACGTTACACACGATCGAATGGCGTATCTGGGCGTTAAATATGGCACGATTTCTGCCGAAAATTGCGTGTTAGGAGAGAAGCGGAACATAACTTTCCGCAAGCAATTACTTAATTGTGGAAAATCGTCTTTCTTTTACGTGAAAAAAAGAAAAAAAAAAAAAATAGGAAAAAATTTACGCAAATTTTTGCTATTTCTTCTGCTTCTCGCAGACGTACCCTCGTGTTTGCGCCCTTATAAACCCCTGTCCCCCCGAGCGGCAGCGAGCGGCAGTCGAGCAAAGTCGAGACAAGTCGAGACCTAAGGGGAGGCGACGCTATGCGAGTGCACTGGGCAATAATTGCGAATGAACTAATCTTAATTGTGCAGTCTTCTGGCACGAGAATCGCCGCGAGTGCTTAGCTCATACGTTACTCAGCTGTTTAAAAACACCGCGTCCTTCTGCGAGTGTCGGAAGCCACGCGCGATCGCGAATGACAGGGGGCGCATAGAGCACCGCACCCCGCCCGCGGGACACGCCGGCTAATGGGACAGACGCTTCGGAAACGCCAGGCGTGCACTGCGCTCGGCCTTCGCGGCCGGTGGCCACTGTGCACTTTCTCTAAAGGTGCTGCTTTCGGCGGAAGGATACGCCATCTATCGAATGTGGGCCGATTTATGTAGAAAATAGAGATTCTAGGTGTTGGGGGAGGAGCTGGAGGCGACTAGTAGCGTGCGAGGACGTTATACTGGCGCCAACGGCCATACCACGTTGAATACACCGGTTCTCGTCCGATCACCGAAGTTAAGCAACGTTGGGCCCGGTTAGTACTTGGATGGGTGACCGCCTGGGAACACCGGGTGCTGTTGGCCCCCTTCTTTTTTTTTTTCCGCATCATTTTACATATATGTGGAGGCTATATTTGTATGGCACGAATTATGCTCTGTAAGCAATTCTAATTGTTGTAACAGCTGTAAGACAATTTTCGTAAATTTTTATTCGAAAATATTACAAGGTAGAGTGCTGTGGAAATAACAAGAATGTTTGTATTCATAGATACTGTAATCACCAAGTCCGATATTGTGTAATTTGCCACATTGGTAAATAAACATTTCGCTTTGCTGCTACATAGAAGCGTTATTATGGTGCCTTTCCCGGTTTCTCTTTTCTGGGATCCGTTCCTCGCCGCTCTACAGTACTCCTGTACTAGTTTCGATCGACGGCAAGGAAGTTATATTTTCGCAGACACTGCCACAAGAATTTTTTTTTCTTTTTCTATTAACTCTTGTAAATACATAAAGCATGCAAGCTTTGTAAATAACAAAGGTCTGTGTGGATGTTTTCATAACTGTTGTAATCACGAAGTCCGGTATCATGAGTTTTGCCACGTTTGAAAGTACACAGTTATCTTCAGATTCGAAATAAAACGTTATTTTGCTGACCCTTCCCCGATTGTTTATCTTTCTTCGAAAATTCGCATCTCTTCACTCCACAGCACTCGTATACTAATTTCGACCGATAGCAATGGAGCTGTTGGCTTTTAACGTGCGTTCCGCTCTGTTATTCTTTGCCCTCCGCAGTAGAAAGATATTTTTCCTATTTTTTTATTGGACTTGAAACGGTAAAAACGTTTTATCTTTACGTAAATAAATAAATAACTCTTTCCTTTCACGTTACACACGATCGAATGGCGTATCTGGGCGTTAAATATGGCACGATTTCTGCCGAAAATTGCGTGTTAGGAGAGAAGCGGAACATAACTTTCCGCAAGCAATTACTTAATTGTGGAAAATCGTCTTTCTTTTACGTGAAAAAAAGAAAAAAAAAAAAATAGGAAAAAATTTACGCAAATTTTTGCTATTTCTTCTGCTTCTCGCAGACGTACCCTCGTGTTTGCGCCCTTATAAACCCCTGTCCCCCCGAGCGGCAGCGAGCGGCAGTCGAGCAAAGTCGAGACAAGTCGAGACCTAAGGGGAGGCGACGCTATGCGAGTGCACTGGGCAATAATTGCGAATGAACTAATCTTAATTGTGCAGTCTTCTGGCACGAGAATCGCCGCGAGTGCTTAGCTCATACGTTACTCAGCTGTTTAAAAACACCGCGTCCTTCTGCGAGTGTCGGAAGCCACGCGCGATCGCGAATGACAGGGGGCGCATAGAGCACCGCACCCCGCCCGCGGGACACGCCGGCTAATGGGACAGACGCTTCGGAAACGCCAGGCGTGCACTGCGCTCGGCCTTCGCGGCCGGTGGCCACTGTGCACTTTCTCTAAAGGTGCTGCTTTCGGCGGAAGGATACGCCATCTATCGAATGTGGGCCGATTTATGTAGAAAATAGAGATTCTAGGTGTTGGGGGAGGAGCTGGAGGCGACTAGTAGCGTGCGAGGACGTTATACTGGCGCCAACGGCCATACCACGTTGAATACACCGGTTCTCGTCCGATCACCGAAGTTAAGCAACGTTGGGCCCGGTTAGTACTTGGATGGGTGACCGCCTGGGAACACCGGGTGCTGTTGGCCCCCTTCTTTTTTTTTTTCCGCATCATTTTACATATATGTGGAGGCTATATTTGTATGGCACGAATTATGCTCTGTAAGCAATTCTAATTGTTGTAACAGCTGTAAGACAATTTTCGTAAATTTTTATTCGAAAATATTACAAGGTAGAGTGCTGTGGAAATAACAAGAATGTTTGTATTCATAGATACTGTAATCACCAAGTCCGATATTGTGTAATTTGCCACATTGGTAAATAAACATTTCGCTTTGCTGCTACATAGAAGCGTTATTATGGTGCCTTTCCCGGTTTCTCTTTTCTGGGATCCGTTCCTCGCCGCTCTACAGTACTCCTGTACTAGTTTCGATCGACGGCAAGGAAGTTATATTTTCGCAGACACTGCCACAAGAATTTTTTTTTCTTTTTCTATTAACTCTTGTAAATACATAAAGCATGCAAGCTTTGTAAATAACAAAGGTCTGTGTGGATGTTTTCATAACTGTTGTAATCACGAAGTCCGGTATCATGAGTTTTGCCACGTTTGAAAGTACACAGTTATCTTCAGATTCGAAATAAAACGTTATTTTGCTGACCCTTCCCCGATTGTTTATCTTTCTTCGAAAATTCGCATCTCTTCACTCCACAGCACTCGTATACTAATTTCGACCGATAGCAATGGAGCTGTTGGCTTTTAACGTGCGTTCCGCTCTGTTATTCTTTGCCCTCCGCAGTAGAAAGATATTTTTCCTATTTTTTTATTGGACTTGAAACGGTAAAAACGTTTTATCTTTACGTAAATAAATAAATAACTCTTTCCTTTCACGTTACACACGATCGAATGGCGTATCTGGGCGTTAAATATGGCACGATTTCTGCCGAAAATTGCGTGTTAGGAGAGAAGCGGAACATAACTTTCCGCAAGCAATTACTTAATTGTGGAAAATCGTCTTTCTTTTACGTGAAAAAAAGAAAAAAAAAAAAATAGGAAAAAATTTACGCAAATTTTTGCTATTTCTTCTGCTTCTCGCAGACGTACCCTCGTGTTTGCGCCCTTATAAACCCCTGTCCCCCCGAGCGGCAGCGAGCGGCAGTCGAGCAAAGTCGAGACAAGTCGAGACCTAAGGGGAGGCGACGCTATGCGAGTGCACTGGGCAATAATTGCGAATGAACTAATCTTAATTGTGCAGTCTTCTGGCACGAGAATCGCCGCGAGTGCTTAGCTCATACGTTACTCAGCTGTTTAAAAACACCGCGTCCTTCTGCGAGTGTCGGAAGCCACGCGCGATCGCGAATGACAGGGGGCGCATAGAGCACCGCACCCCGCCCGCGGGACACGCCGGCTAATGGGACAGACGCTTCGGAAACGCCAGGCGTGCACTGCGCTCGGCCTTCGCGGCCGGTGGCCACTGTGCACTTTCTCTAAAGGTGCTGCTTTCGGCGGAAGGATACGCCATCTATCGAATGTGGGCCGATTTATGTAGAAAATAGAGATTCTAGGTGTTGGGGGAGGAGCTGGAGGCGACTAGTAGCGTGCGAGGACGTTATACTGGCGCCAACGGCCATACCACGTTGAATACACCGGTTCTCGTCCGATCACCGAAGTTAAGCAACGTTGGGCCCGGTTAGTACTTGGATGGGTGACCGCCTGGGAACACCGGGTGCTGTTGGCCCCCTTCTTTTTTTTTTTCCGCATCATTTTACATATATGTGGAGGCTATATTTGTATGGCACGAATTATGCTCTGTAAGCAATTCTAATTGTTGTAACAGCTGTAAGACAATTTTCGTAAATTTTTATT
This sequence comes from Locusta migratoria, assembly GCA_026315105.1. Lineage (NCBI taxonomy): Eukaryota > Metazoa > Arthropoda > Insecta > Orthoptera > Acrididae > Locusta > Locusta migratoria. Next base: position 466,339,327 of record CM048746.1, on the reverse strand, counting down.
CGAAAATATTACAAGGTAGAGTGCTGTGGAAATAACAAGAATGTTTGTATTCATAGATACTGTAATCACCAAGTCCGATATTGTGTAATTTGCCACATTGGTAAATAAACATTTCGCTTTGCTGCTACATAGAAGCGTTATTATGGTGCCTTTCCCGGTTTCTCTTTTCTGGGATCCGTTCCTCGCCGCTCTACAGTACTCCTGTACTAGTTTCGATCGACGGCAAGGAAGTTATATTTTCGCAGACACTGCCACAAGAATTTTTTTTTCTTTTTCTATTAACTCTTGTAAATACATAAAGCATGCAAGCTTTGTAAATAACAAAGGTCTGTGTGGATGTTTTCATAACTGTTGTAATCACGAAGTCCGGTATCATGAGTTTTGCCACGTTTGAAAGTACACAGTTATCTTCAGATTCGAAATAAAACGTTATTTTGCTGACCCTTCCCCGATTGTTTATCTTTCTTCGAAAATTCGCATCTCTTCACTCCACAGCACTCGTATACTAATTTCGACCGATAGCAATGGAGCTGTTGGCTTTTAACGTGCGTTCCGCTCTGTTATTCTTTGCCCTCCGCAGTAGAAAGATATTTTTCCTATTTTTTTATTGGACTTGAAACGGTAAAAACGTTTTATCTTTACGTAAATAAATAAATAACTCTTTCCTTTCACGTTACACACGATCGAATGGCGTATCTGGGCGTTAAATATGGCACGATTTCTGCCGAAAATTGCGTGTTAGGAGAGAAGCGGAACATAACTTTCCGCAAGCAATTACTTAATTGTGGAAAATCGTCTTTCTTTTACGTGAAAAAAAGAAAAAAAAAAAAATAGGAAAAAATTTACGCAAATTTTTGCTATTTCTTCTGCTTCTCGCAGACGTACCCTCGTGTTTGCGCCCTTATAAACCCCTGTCCCCCCGAGCGGCAGCGAGCGGCAGTCGAGCAAAGTCGAGACAAGTCGAGACCTAAGGGGAGGCGACGCTATGCGAGTGCACTGGGCAATAATTGCGAATGAACTAATCTTAATTGTGCAGTCTTCTGGCACGAGAATCGCCGCGAGTGCTTAGCTCATACGTTACTCAGCTGTTTAAAAACACCGCGTCCTTCTGCGAGTGTCGGAAGCCACGCGCGATCGCGAATGACAGGGGGCGCATAGAGCACCGCACCCCGCCCGCGGGACACGCCGGCTAATGGGACAGACGCTTCGGAAACGCCAGGCGTGCACTGCGCTCGGCCTTCGCGGCCGGTGGCCACTGTGCACTTTCTCTAAAGGTGCTGCTTTCGGCGGAAGGATACGCCATCTATCGAATGTGGGCCGATTTATGTAGAAAATAGAGATTCTAGGTGTTGGGGGAGGAGCTGGAGGCGACTAGTAGCGTGCGAGGACGTTATACTGGCGCCAACGGCCATACCACGTTGAATACACCGGTTCTCGTCCGATCACCGAAGTTAAGCAACGTTGGGCCCGGTTAGTACTTGCCTGGCTGCCCGCCTGGCAACACCTCGTGCGCGAGCGGGCCGCTGTCAACAAGTGCGCGTGTGCTGGCGGCGTGTTTACGTGCGCCGCCGGTGTATCGTGAGTCTTCCTTCGTGTGTTTTCCTTCGTTTGTAGAGTCCGGCCATGAATATTGACTATAGTGAGGAACGTGAAAACAACGTTATGTGTGAGTTCTCTAAACAGGCTCCACGTCCCACTGCGTTTGAAATCCACAGATGGCTGAGAGACGATCTTCAACTCACGTATAACGAGCTTTGCGGTATTCAGCTAGATACTATTCTGAACGTCCTTTTTCTTAAATTGAAAACTCCCGAATGTTGCGACCGTTTAGTATACCGTGACGATGGTGTTCATAAGTTTAGGCATTTAAATGGCACCATTAGTAATGTCAAACTCACGCACGCTGGTCTCGGAGTTCGCCACGTCCGTGTATTTAACCTCCCATTTGAGGTTCGAAACGATACGATCGTTCGATGTTTGTCCCCCTTCGGTGACGTACTGGCGATATCCAAGGAAAAGTGGTCCGATGCCTACTATTTCCAAGTAGAAAATGGCATCAGAAGCGTGCAAATGGTGGTTAAGAAACACATTCCGTCCTTTGTGCTGATGAACGGGCACCGTGCGTTTATTACGTACCACGGTCAGCCACAAACGTGTTCCCACTGTGGCGGTGTGGGCCACTATCGCAACCAGTGCCCTCGGCGTCGGCCCGCGCAGCTCCCGCGTGACGACGGTGCGCTGCCCTCGTTTGCGTCGGTTGCGGCTACCGCTCGTTTGCCCGTCCCCACGGCACCTCTCCCGAGTACGGCTCCGGGAGCTGAGGCCATGGATACGACATCTTCCTCGAATGTGACGATCCCTACAACGGACTTGACACTGCCTGCTGCCCCTGTAGTGGTTCAGGACCCCGCCGCCGAACGTGTAGACCTAGAGCAGCGGGATGCCGCCGAACCGGCGGTCCCTGCTATGGAATCGGACGTGACAATTGCCCCTGAATTGCCGCCTGCGGCCTCCTCCGCAGTGGCTACTGCGGACGACCCTCCCGTTCCCTCGGCCGACCCTCCGGTGCTCCGCAGTGAATTCTCTGCGGAACCGAAGCCGCGCCGGGAACGCTATCCCTCTCGCACCCGCCGCACTGGCCACGAACGTAGCGTCAGTAGCTCAGCGGTTCTGGAATCCCGTCGTTCCTCCCTGCGTGACCGCAGTCTCTCTCCGGGGTCGCGGACGCAGTCGTCGTTCCCGCCGGTTCTCCGGAAAGAGTCCGCGTCGGTCGTTAACCGAGGCCTCGGGCGACGGGGTTCGTCCCGGGGCGGCGACGTGGGCCTTGAGCGACGGTGTGCTTCTCAGGGTGATATCGTAGGACTCGGGCGACGGACTAGTTCGTCGGGCGAGAACGTCGACGTTGAGCTACGGGGATCCGATGACCGTGACCTGGAGCGGCGTACCGCACGGGACGTGGACCGCCAGGACGCGCCTCACATTGATCTTGAGCCCCGCACGGGCCGCGACCGAGATCCTGGGCTACGGCTCTCCCGCCACGCGGACTTCGAGCGGCGGCGTACCCCTTACAGTAGAGACGCGGACGTGAGCCACCGCTCCGCACCGGGGCGGCACCAAGACATGGAACACCGGCCGCTCGGGAGTCAGGGGCGTCGCTCGCAACGGTCTGCCGCCCGTAACAAGGAGGACGGCGCCGCCGCCCCCTCCCATCGCGATGTCACTGTGCGGCGACTTCAGCAGTTCCTCAGTCAGCAAGGTGACCCTTTGGCGGAGGCGAGCATGGCCGTGGACACTGATCCTGAGGCTTCTTTGGCGGCTCAGTCCGCCAAACGGAAGGCTGAAGACAACCACCAGCGCCGTAGCCGTCCTTCCTCTGCTGTTTCTGCGGACGTAGATATGGCCGACTCGCCGGCGTCAGGTGACCCCACCGGCACCGCGGTCGCGTTTGATCCCATGCCCGACTGGTCGGAACCCGTGAGTGACGCCGAGGGCGATTTGAGGTAACATGTCTGGCACACCCTTTCTTAAATGTTGCAGGTACTGTTTTATTTCGGTTCTCTGTTTTATTGGGCTTTTAAAATGTGGGTATGGTGGGTAACGCACGTCGGTTGACAGTCGTCACGGTGAACGTGAATAAAATGAAGAATCGACTTAAGGCGTTGGCTCTGTGCCACTTTCTGCGTGACGTTCGTTGTCATGTGGCCATGTTGCAGGAAGCTACCAGGGATCTTTTACTGTTTTTATCTGATTTTAGCAACTTTACTGTCATCGACAATGTGAACCCTGAGGAGGAAACGGGTACTGCGATTTTAGTGTGTCCTGAGCTCACTGTTGGCGATGTTGATATTCTACCGAGCGGTAGGGCCATTGCCTGTCTCATTAGAGGGGTGTACTTCATTAATGTATATGGTCCCTCCGGTTCCAATAAGCCTGCCAAGGCGGCGTTTTATGGTCAG